>CM038141.1:246083500-247410266 GCA_021437245.1 Aegilops speltoides
CATCCAGGTTCCGCTATTGGTTATTGACCGAGACTAGTTCTAGGTCATGTCTACATAGTTCTCGAACCCGTAGGGTCCGCGCGCAAGGTTTCGATGATGGTTATATTATGAGTTTATGAGTTTTGATGTACCAAAGGAGTTCGAGTCCGGATGAGATCGGGGACATGACTAAGAGTCTCGAAATGGTCGAGACGTAAGGATCGATATATTGGACGACTATATTCGGAGTTCGGAAAGGTTACGAGTGATTGGGTATTTTTGAGTCTGGGAGAGTTCGGAATTCGTATTGGGCCTCAATGGGCCATACGGGAAAGGAGAGAAAGGGCCAAAAGGGTGTCCGCACCCCTCCCCTTGGACTAGGGAGGGGGGGCGCCCCCTTCCTTCCTTCTCCTTCTCTCTTCCCTTTCCTTCTCTCCTACTCCTACTACATGGAAGGGTTCCTAGTTCTACTAGGAAAGGGGGAACCCTACTCCCGGCGGGAGTAGGACTCCCCTAGGGCGCGCCATAGTGAGGGCCGGCCCTCCCCCTCCTCCACTCCTTTATATACGGGGGCAGGGAGCACCCCATATACACACAAGTTGATCTACATGATCGTTCCTTAGCTGTGTGCGGTGCCCCCCTCCACCATATTCCACCTCGGTCATATCGTCGCAGAGTTTAGGCGAAGCCCTGCGCCAGTAGAACATCATCATCGTCACCACGCCGTCGTGCTGACGGAACTCATCCCCAACACTTTGCTGGATCGGAGTCCGGGGATCGTCATCGATCTGAACGTGTGCTGAACTCGGAGGTGCCGTATGTTCGGTACTTGGATCGGTCGGATCGTGAAGACGTATGACTACATCAACCGCGTTGTCATAACGCTTCCGCTTACGGTCTACGAGGGTACGTGGACAACACTCTCCCCTCTCGTTGCTATGCATCACCATGATCTTACGTGTGCGTAGGAATATTTTTTGAAATTACTACGTTCCCCAACAGTGGTATCAGAGCCTAGGTTTTATGCGTTGATGTTATATGCACGAGTAGAACACAAGTGAGTTGTGGGCGATACAAGTCATACTGCTTACCTGCATGTCATACTTTGGTTCAGCGGTATTGTTGGATGAAGCGGACCGGACCGACATTACGCGTACGCTTACGCGAGACTGGTTTTACCGCCGTGCTTTGCACACAGGTGACTAGCGGGTGTCTGTTTCTCCAACTTTAGTTGAACCGAGTGTGGCTGCGCCCGGTCCTTGCGAAGGTTAAAACAGCACTGACTTGATGAACTATCGTTGTGGTTTTGATGTGTAGGTAAGACCGGTTCTTGCTAAAGCCCGTAGCAGCCATGTAAAATTTGCAACAACAAAGTAGAGGACGTCTAACTTGTTTTTGCAGGGCATGTTGTGATGTGATATGGTCAAGACGTGATGCTATATTTTATTGTATGAGATGATCATGTTTTGTAACCGAAGTTATCGGCAACTGGCAGGAGCCATATGGTTGTCGCTTTATTGTATCAAATGCAAATGCCCTGTAATTGCTTTACTTTATCACTAAGCGGTAGCGATAGTCGGAGAAGCAATAGATGGCGTAACAACAACGATGCTACGATGGAGATCAAGGTGTCGCGCCGGTGACGATGGTGATCACGACGGTGCTTCGGAGATGGAGATCACAAGCACAAGATGATGATGGCCATATCATATCACTTATATTGATTGCATGTGATGTTTATCCTTTATGCATCTTATCTTGCTTTGATTGATGGTAGCATTTTAAGATGATCTCTCACTAAAAATTATCAAGAAGTGTTCTCCCTGAGTATGCACCATTGCGAAAGTTCTTCGTGCTGAGACACCACGTGATGATTGGGTATGATAGGCTCTACGTTCAAATACAATGGGTGCAAAACAGTTGCACACGCGGAATACTCAGGTTAAACTTGACGAGCCTAGCATATAACAGATATGGCCTTGAACACGGAGACCGAAAGGTCAAGCGTGAATCATATAGTAGATATGATCAACATATTGATGTTCACCGTTGAAACTACTCCATCTCACGTGACGATCGGACATGGTGTAGTTGATATGGATCACTAATCACTTAGAAGGTTAGAGGGATGTCTATCTAAGTGGGAGTTCTTTAGTAATATGATTAATTGAACTTTAATTTATCATGAACTTAGTCCTGGTAGTATTTTGCAAATTATGTTATAGATCAATAGCTCGCATTGTTGCTTTCATATGTTTATTTTGATATGTTCCTAGAGAAAACTGTGTTGAAAGATGTTAGTAGCAATGATGCGATTGGATCCGTGATCCGAGGTTTATCCTCATTCTTTGCCTGAAGAATTATGTCCTTGATGCACCGCTAGGTGACAAACCTATTGCAGGAGCAGATGTAGACATTATGAACGTTTGGTTAGCTCAATATGATGACTACTTGATAGTTTAGTGCACCATGCTTAACGGCTGTAGAATCGGGACTTCAAAGACGTTTTGAACGTCATGGACCATATGAGATGTTCCAGGAGTTGAAGTTAATATTTCCAGCAAATACCCGAGTTGAGAGATATGAAGTCTCCAACAAGTTCTATAGCTAAAAGATGGAGGAGAATCGCTCAAGTAGTGAGCATGTGCTCGATTATGCAGGTACTTCAATCACTTGAATCAAGTGGGAGTTAATCTTCCAGATAAGATAGTGATTGACAGAATTCTCTAGTCACCATCACTAAGTTACTAGAACTTCATGATGAACTATAGTATGCAAGGGATGATGAAAACGATTCCCAAGCTATTCGTGATGCTGAAATCGACGAAGGTAGAAATCAAGAAAGAGCATCAAGTGTTGATGATTGACAAGACCACTAGTTTCAAGAAAAGGGAAACTTCAAGTAGAATGGCAAACAAGTTGTCACTCCGTGAAGAAGACCAAAGCTGGACCAAAGCTGAAGGCGAGTGCTTACTTTGCAAAGGAAATGGTCCTTTGAAGCGGAAATGCCCTGAACATTTGGTGGATAAGAAGGATGGCAAAGTGAACAAGGGTATATTTGATATACTGAAGTTCTTGATGTGTACCTTACTAGTGTTTATAGTAGCCCCTGAGTATTTGATACTTATTAGGTTGCTAAAATTAGTAACTCAAAGCAGGAGATCTGAGAATAAGCAGAGACTAGTTGAGGGTGAAGTGACGATGAGTGTTGGAAGTAGTTCCAAGATTGATATGATCATCATCGCACCTCCCTATACTTTTGGGATTAGTGTTAAACCTAAATACATGTTATTTGGCGTTTGCGTTAAGCATGAATATGATTTGATCATGTTTATTGCAATACGGTTATTCATTTAAAGTCAGAGAATAATTGTTGTTCTGTTTACATGAATAAAACCTTCAAATGGTCATACACCCAATGAAAATAGTTTGTTGGATCTCGATCGTAGTGACACACATATTCATAATATTGATGCCAAAAGATGCAAAGTTAATAATGATAGTGCAACTTATTTGTGGCACTGCCGTTTGGGTCATATCGGTGTAAAGCGCATGAAGAAAGTCCATAAAGATGGATTTTTCGGAATCACTTGATTATGAATCATTTGATGCTTGCGAACCGTGCCTTTTGGGCAAGATGACTAAAACTCCGTTCTCGGAACAATGGAACAAGCTCTTGACTTATTGGAAATAATACATACCGATGTATGCGATCCAATGAGTGTTGATGCTCGTGGCAAGTATCGTTATTTTCGACCTTCACAAGATGATTTGAGCAGATATGGGTATATCTACTTGATGAAACATAAGTCTGAAATAGTTGAATGGTTCAAAGAATTTGAGTGAAGTGGAAAATCATCGTAACAAGAAAATAAAGTTTCGCGATCGATCGCGGAGACGAATATTTAAGTTACGAGTTTGGTCTTCAATTAAAACAATGTGGAATAGTTTCACAACTCACGCCACCTGGAACACCACAACGTTATGGTGTGTGCGAACGTCGTAACCGCACTTTAGTGGATATGGTGCGATCTATGACTCATATCAGTTTACCACTATCGTTTTGGGGTTATGCATTAGAGACAGCTGCATTCACGTTAAAAGGGAACCATCTAAATCCGTTGAGACGACACCATATGAACTGTGGTTTAGCAAGAAACCCAAGTTGTCGTTTCTTAAAGTTTGGGGCTGCGATGCTTATGTGAAAAAGTTTCATCCTGATAAGCTCAAACCCAAATTGGAGAAGTGCGTCTTCATAGAATACCCAAAGGAAACTGTTGGGTACACCTTCTATCACAGATCCGAAGGCAAGATATTCGTTGCTAAAAATGGATCCTTTCTAGAGAAGGAGTTTCTCTCGAAAGAAGTGAGTGGGACGAAAGTAGAACTTGATGAGGTAATTGTACCTTCTCCCTTATTGGAAAGTAGTTCATCATAGAAATCAGTTCCAGTGATTCCTACACCAATTAGTGAGGAAGTTAATGATGATGATCATGAAACTTCAGATCAAGTTGCTACCAAACCTCGTAGGTCTTCGAGTAAGATCCGCACGAGTGGTACGGTAATCCGATTACGGAAGTCATGTTACTAGACCATGATGAACCTACGAACTATGAGGAAGCGATGATGAACCCAGATTCCGCAAAATGGCTTGAGGCCATGAAATCTGAGATAGGATCCATGTATGAGAACAAAGTGTGGACTTTGGTGGACTTGCTCGGTGATCGGCAAACTACAGAAAAATAAATGGATCTTCAAGAGGAAGACGAACATTGATAGTAGTTTTACTATCTACAAAACTCGACTTGTCGCAAAAAGGTTTTTGACAAGTTCAAGGTGTTGACTACAATGAGATTTTCTCAACTGTAGCGATGCTTAAGTCTGTCCGAATCATGTTAGCAATTGCCACAATTTATGAAATCTGGCAAATGGATGTCAAAACTGCATTCCTCAATGGTTTTCTTAAAGAAGAGTTGTATATGATGCAACCAGAAGGTTTTGTCAATCCTAAAGGTGCTAACAAAATATGCAAGCTCCAGCAATCCATCTATGGACTGGTGCAAGCATCTCGGAGTTGGAATATACACTTTGATAGTATGATCAAAGCATATGGTTTTATACAGAATTCTAGAGAAGCCTGTATTTACAAGAAAGTGAGTGGGAGCTCTGTAGCATTTCTGATATTATATGTGTATGACATATTGTTGATTGGAAATGATATAGAATTTCCGGATAGCATAAAAGGATACTTGAATAAAAGTTTTTCAATGTAATACCTCTGTAAAGCTACTTACATATTGAGCATCAAGATCTATTGAGATACATCAAGACGCTTGATAAGATTTTCAATGAGCACATACCTTGACAAGTTTTTGAAGTAGTTAAAAATGGAACAATCAAAGAAAGAGTTCTTGCCTGTGTTACAAAGGTGTGAAATTGAGTACGACTCAAATCCCGACCACGGCAGAAAATAGAAAAGAGAATGAAAGTCATTCCCTATGCCTCAGTCATAGGTTCTATAAAGTATGCTATGCTATGTAGCAGACCTATTGTATACCTTGCACTGAATTGGGCAATGGAGTACAATAGCGATCTAGGAGTAGATCACTGGACATTGGTCAAGAATATCCTTAGTGAGGACTAAGGAAATATTTCTCAATTATGGAGGTGATAAAAGAGCCCGTCGTAAAGAGTTACATCGATGCAAGCTTTTACACCAATCCAGATGACTCTAAGTCTCAATCTGGACACATATTGAAAGTGGGAGCAATTAGCTAGAGTAGCTCCGTGCAGAGCAATGTGGACATAGAATATTTGCAAAATACATACGGCTCTGAATATGACAGGCCCGTTGACTAAGCTTCTCTCACGAGCAAAACATGATCACACCTTAGTACTCTTTGGGTGTTAATCACATAGCGATGTGAACTAGATTATTGACTCTAGTAAACCCTTTGGGTGTTGGTCACATGACAATGTGGACTATGGGTGTTAATCATATACAGATATGAATATTGGTGTTAAATCACATGGCGATGTGAACTAGACTATTGACTCTAATGCAAGTGGGAGACTGAAGGAAATATGCCCTAGAGGCAATAATAAAGTTATTATTTATTTCCTTATTTCATGATAAATGTTTATTATTCATGCTAGAATTGTATTAACCGGAAACATGATACATGTGTGAATACATAGACCAACATAACGTCACTAGTATGCCTCTACTTGACTAGCTCATTAATCAAAGATGGTTATGTTTCCTAACCATAGACATGTGTTGTCATTTGATTAATGGGATCACATCATTAGGAGAATGATGTGATTGACATGACCCATTACATTAGCCTAGCACTTGATCGTTTAGTATATTGCTATTGCTTTCTTCATGACTTATACATGTTCCTGTAACTATGAGATTATGCAACTTCCGTTTACGGAGGAACACTTTGGTGCTACCAAGCGTCACAACGAATCGGGTGATTATAAAGGAGTACTACTGGTGTCTCCAAAGGTATATGTTGGGTTGGCGTATTTGAGATTAGGTTTTGTCACTCCGATTGTCGGAGAGGTATCTCTGGCCCTCTCGGTAATGCACATCACTATAAGCCTTGAAAGCAATGTAGCTAATGAGTTAGTTCTTGAATGATGCATTACGTAACGAGTAAAGAGACTTGCCGTAGCGAGATTGAACTAGGTATTGGATACCGACGATCGAATCTCGGGCAAGTAAGATACCGATGACAAAGGAACAACGTATGTTGTTATGCGGTTTGACCGGTAAAGATCTTCAGTAGAATATGTAGGAGCCAATATGGGCATCCGGGTTCGCTTTTGGTTATTGACCGAGAATAGATCTAGGTCATGTCTACATAGTTCTCGAACCCGTAGGGTCCACACGCTTAAGGTTTCGATGGCGGTTATATTATGAGTTTATGAGTTTTGATGTACCGAAGGAGTTGAGTCCGGATGAGATCGGGGACATGACGAGGAGTCTCGAAATGGTCGAGACATAAAGATCAATATATTGGCGACTATATTCGGAGTTGGAAAGGTTCCGAGTGATTCGGTATTTTTGAGTCTGGGAGAGTTACGGAATTCAGTATTGTGCCTCAATGGGCCATACGGGAAAGGAGAGAAAGGGCCAAAAGGGTGGCCGCACCCCTCCCCTTGGACTAGTCCGAATTGGACTAGGGAGGGGGGGGGCGCCCCCTTCCTTCCTTCTCCTTCTCTCTTCCCTTTCCTTCTCTCCTACTGCTACTACATGGAAGGGTTCCTAGTTCTACTAGGAAAGGGGGAATCCTACTCCCGGTGGGAGTAGGACTCCCCTAGGGCGCGCCATAGAGAGGGCCGGCCCTCCCCCTCCTCCACTCCTTTATATACGGGGCATGGAGCACCCCATAGACACACAAGTTGATCTACGTGATCGTTCCTTAGCCATGTGCGGTGCCCCCCTCCACCATATTCCACCTCGGTCATATCGTCGCGGAGTTTAGGCGAAGCCCTGCGCCGGTAGAACATCATCATCGTCCCACGCCATCGTCTTGTGGAACTCATCCCGACACTTTCTTTGGATCGAGTCCGGGGATCGTCATCGAGCTGAGCGTGTCTGAACTTCGGAGGTGCCATACGTTCGGTACTTGGATCGGTCGGATCGTGAAGACGTACGACTACATCAACTGCGTTGTCATAACGCTTCCGCTTATGGTCTACGAGGGTATGTGGACAACACTCTCCCCTCTCGTTGCTATGCATCACCATGATCTTGCGTGTGCGTAGGAATTTTTTTTGAAATTGCTACATTCCCCAACAGGCACACCCGGAGGGGTCCGGGCACCTGGGGTAAAGGGGTTCGGGCACCGGGCCGGTCAGAGGCAAGTGCCAAGGAGGGGGTCGGGCACCCGGGGGTTGGTGGCCCGGGCACCCGAACTGGTCAGAGGGCCAGCGCCCTTAGCTGCTGGCGGGGCCGGGCACCGGGGGGCTTCTCCAGCGCCCAGGTAGGAAGGGCCGAGCCCCGGGGCGGTGGTGCATCTCCCAGCGCGGGGGGCGGGCACCCGGGACGCCACCCAGCCAGCGGTCGGGCACCCGGGGCTCACGGGACTGGGCACCCGGGGTGCACAAAGGCCAGGCCAGGGAGGTGGCCGAAGGCCCATGCACCCGGGGGCAGGAGGGTCGGCCACCCGGGGTGTCCAGGCACTTGGCCGTCTTTCATTGCTTCGCGTCTCATTCCACTACAAAAAAAAGACACATCCGTGACATTTTGGGCCGAACGAATTTTTTTCCTGTCATACATATGACACTTCTATGACGATAATTGTGACAAAACTCGGTATCATCATAGATGTGGTGGGCTCCTACTTCTATGACAAAAAATCATGGCAGAAAATGGGACTTTCGTCCTGGGCGGGCTGGAGACGCAGCTGCATGACATTCTTTGGGCCGTCCATGACGGAAAAAACCGTGGTAGAAGCAAGGGGGAGGAAAATTTCAGGGAGTTGCCGGTTACGGTGGGAGAGTGATGCGCGTTTCTCTCGTGCATGTGCAGCGTGTGTGTGCGGCGTTAGCTCTAATCGAACCCGAAGCGGCGTTGGGCTCTAAGCGAACCCGGCGATTGCACTACGGGATACGCGTTCTCGAACCCGGCGATTGATCGATGGTCGTTAATCGAACCCGATCGGCGATTTCTTCGCCATGCTGCTAATGAAGCCGATCGATTGGATGAGCGAGTGGGTGTTGCGGGGGTTGGATGAATAGTGGCGGTAGCGTTGCCTCTGGATGAACAGGACCCGTGGTGTGGAGGGCTGGATGAATAGTAGGCGGTGGAGGGTGGCCGTGGAGGGCGGTCGAACAGACCCGTGGTGTGGAGGGCTGGATGAATAGTAGGCGGTGGAGGGTGCTGTGGAGGGGTGGTTGAGCAGGACCCCATGGTGTGCGAGGCTGGATGAGCAGTGAGCGATGGAGGGGTGCCGTGGAGGGTGGTTGAGCGATGAGCGGTGGAGAAGCGCGGTGGAGGCTGGATGAACAGGAGCCCGTGGAGGCTGGAGGAGGTCGACGGTGGAGATGAACAGTATCTCGTGGAGTCTCGTTTTGCGGTACGCCACACCCCTCCCCCCCCGTTTCGACCGTAGCGCTCCAACACAAGTCCGTTTCGTCCGTTTTGCGGTACGCCACACCCCTCCCGATCAACAGGACCCCCGTTTCGAATGTAGGAGGTCTGTTTCCTCCGTTTTGCGGTACGCCACACCCCTCCCAATCAACAGGACCCCCGTTTCGACCGTAGGAGGTCCGTTTCCTCCGTTTTGCGCTACGCCAGGCCCCTCCCGATCAACAGGACCACGTTTTGAACATGACCGGTCGAACACAAGGCCGTTTCCTCTGTTGTGCCGTACGCCAGGCCTCGTTTTCATCGCCTGTTCCGTCCAAGCCCTCCCGATGAACACGGCCACGCATTCCGTTCCGACCCAGCCGGTTGGCTCCCCATGAAAACGACGATGGCGCTGTTTCTCCGTTCCGACCCATCCTGTTGGCTCCCCATGAAAACGACGATGGCGCTGTTTCTCCGTTCCGACCCAGCCATGTACGTATGCGCGATAGGCATTAGAGACCCTGCCCGTATGTACGTACGTGGTCGTATTTTCTTTCTTGCACCCTCGCCGCTATACATACGTGTACATGCTACGTGCGCGCCTCTACTACGACACGTGCGCGCCTCTACTACGACACGTGCGCGCCTCTACATCCACCAATATATATGTACGTACACGTTCGCGACTAGAATGACAACGCTACGTACGCTTCGACCAGGTGGGTCCCGACTGTCAGGCACTTCCTTGTGTGCAAACATGTAGCTGGTGGGTCCCAGTAGTCAGGGGGGCGAATCGTTTTTTTTTCGGACGCAATTCCTTGCGTGCAAAGATGTAATTGGTGGGTCCCAGCAGACAGGGGGAAACATTTTTTTTTGCTAAATACGGTGTCCCGTCCGGTGGGTCCCTTGCTGCGGCCGTGGACCCAGCTGTCAGCCTCTCCACGTACAGTCCACGTCCGATGGAAGCCATTCCTTGACCAATTGACCACGCCGCTCCGAGAGCACGAGGGCGGTGGACGATGGCGAGGCCTAGGAAGGGGACGACGCAGAGCCGGGGAAGACGCGGCAGTGGATGCCCACGCGTAGAGGAGTACGAGGGTTCATTGGTTATTGCGGTGTGAGGCTGCCGTCGCCGCTTGAGAATAACGAGGGTGTGGGTGAGTAGAGGATGGCACGGCCAGCGATGGGAGTAGTAGGGGCGGTGAGGCCTCCGCCGATCGCAGACCCGCCACGGAGGCAGGAGCATGAGGCACGACCGGCGCTGGTTTGGTAATTTGGAGCAAGAAGACCAGAGGTTGAAGAAGCACTACGGCCGTTGGATGGACATCGTACGGTGAGCTAGAATCGTGCATATTGACTAAGTTGACAAAGCCCTCCGTCCCCGTCAACTTAGTAGCCCACAAGTCAGCCTGCCACTATCTTTGGGTCCCAGCTAACAGGGGGAGTATTCATTTTTTTTGTGCGTAAAGGAGGCACTTCCTTGCGTGCGAAGATATAGCTGGTGGGTCCGAGCTGTCAGCGGCGGTAATGTTTTTTTCGTGAAATACTGAGGCCCTTTCGGTGGGTCCCTGATGTAAGGTGGACGAATCATTATTTTGCGCGTAATAAGGAGGCATTTCCTTACGTGCAGCCATGGACCCAGCTGTCGGCCTCTCCACGTACAGTCCACTTCAGATGCATGTCGGTAGTTGACCACGTTGACCAGGCCGCGCCGAGAGCACCAGGGCGGTGGATGACGGCGAGGCCTAGGAAGGGAACGACACGGAGGTACGGAAGACTCAGCATTTGTTTCCCACGCGGAGGGGAGTAGGACTGAACGAGGGTTTACTGGTTCGTCTGCCGTCGCTGGAGAATAACAACAGGTATGGGTGAGTAGAGGGATGGCTAGGCCAGCGATGGAAGTACGGTGGGGCGGTGAGGCCTGCGCGGCTGCACAGCCGACCGCGTGGAGGAGGGAGCAGGCAGTCCCGCCGGCGCTTGTTTGAGCGGTTGGAGCAGGAAGAGCAGAGATTGAAGAAGCACGACGGCCGTTGGATGGCCATCCAATAGCCACTGCTTGTGCGTCAACCTTTTTTTTAGGAAAGCCTCAAATCTGTGGAAAACAGCATACAACCCATTTGCCATTATTTCTAATAATTTACAGCCCATTTGCTAATTCTTAAGGTTTTTTTGGAGCCCATGTTCTTTTTGTTAGCATTACAGCCCATATTGTGGCCACGGTTAAAAATTATCTGAAATTTTGCATATTTGGTGCGGTCGAACTGTTTTTAATCCGAAATTTTGACTCACATTCAAACTGATTTTAAAAATAAATGTATATCAATATAAAATCCAACAAATTCTCCACGCATAAAAATTAATGTAATTTAAAATCTCGAAATGAAAAAAAATTGAAACTAATCGCCGCTTTGATGTGTTTTAAAAATGTACAGCCCATTTCTCATTACTGATGGGCCATTTTCTCGGCCAGCCAAATGAAAGCTCTCGTCGTCTTGAAAGATTTGCAGCCCAACAGGCCTGACAGAGCGACTTACTTGGCAAATCACAAAAAAACTGGGCTGTGGCCGTGGACCCAGCTGCCAGCCTCACCACGTACAGTACTCTTCTGATGGAAGTCGTTCCTTGACCATGTTGACCAAGCCGCATGGAGAGGACCACGGCGGTGGACGACGGCGAGGCCTAGGAAGGGACGGCGGAGCGGGGAAAGCGGCGGTGGAAGCCAGCGGAGAGGAATCTGAGGTTGATGGTTCGATTGCAGTGTGAGGCTGCCGTCGCCGCAGTGGTCTGCCAGCGGTGGGAATAGTAGAGGCGGTGAGTCCTCCAGCAAAGACCTGACCGACCATGGGAGGCGGGAGCATGAGGCACAACCGGCGCTGGTTTGGGTATTTGGAGCAAGAAGACCAGAGGTTGAAGAAGCACTACGGCCGTTGGATGGACATCATACAGTCACTGGAGATAGAATCATTCATATTGACTAAGTTGACAAAGCCCTTCGTCCCCGTCAACTTAGTAGGCCCACAAGTCAGCCTCCCACCAAGGTTGGTCCCAGCTAGCTGGGGGAGTATTCATTTTCTTGTGCGTAATAAGGAGGCACTTCCGGTGGGTCCGAGGTGACAGGGGGCGTTTTTAAATCGGTGGCCCGTTAGGTGAGTCCCAGCAGTCAGGGGGCAAACGTTTTTTTTCGCAAAATACGGTGGCCCGTCCAGTGGGTCCCTGCTGTCAGTTGGAGGAATCATTATTTTCCGCGTAATAAGGAGGCACTTACTTGCTGCGGCCGTGGACCCAGCTGAGACTCTCCACGTACAGTATACTTCCGATGGAAGTCGTTTCTTGACCACGTTGACCTCGCCGCGTTCCGTTGCATGCATGCGTCCATGGGCGTGGTGCATCCCCACTGTCAGCCTCTCACGTGCAGTCATCTTTCGATGACTCTCGGTTGTTAACCACGTTGACCACACCGTGCCGAGCGCACCCAGACTGGAACGACCCGGAGATGGGGAAGACGGGGCAGTGGAGTCGCAGATGGAGAGGTGGGAAACTTCACTCGTTGGTTGGTCTTGGCGGCGGCTGACAGCGGTGCCGCCCACGGGAGACAGGAACAAGAACAAAGGTTGAAGAAGGAGCACGACTGTTGGGTTAACATCCAACGGTCCAGCTGCTAGAATCATTTGTTGATTAAGTTGACAAAGCCGTGCGTACACGTCCGCTTAGTAGGCCCACAAGGCAGTCACCAAATCTGACGGGTCCCATCTGTCAATAGGATGAATAATTTTTTCGCAAAACAAGGAGGCACTTCCTTCCGTGCGAAGATACAGCCAGTGGGTCCTAGCTGTTAGGTGGAGGAAACATTTTTTTTCAGGTTAATAAGGAGGAACTTTCCTTGCGTGCGACCATGGACCTCGTGGGTCCCAGCCGTCAGGCTCTCCACGTACAGTCCTCTTCTGATGACTCTCGTATGTTGACCACACCACACCAAACACAGCGAGGCGGTGGACGACAGTGAGGCCCCGGACGGGAACGACTCGGAGATGGGAAAATGCGGCAGTGGAGTCGCAGATTGAGAGGAGGAGAAGGGTTATAACTGGTTCTGTTGCAATTCATATCAAACTCAGGTTCACAGGACACGTTCATATTCATAGCCAGCATTCACTATCAACAACTCAAAAGATCCATATATACACAAGCTCAGTATATCTATGCATCCAAATGATTGATAGATCACACGACAATATTCATACATAATTCACAAAAAGATTTAGATATACACATGTTCAGTATGTTTATGCATCCAAATGATTGAGATCAGTGGCGGAGCTATGTGTACTCCTAGGGTGGTTGTGGCGCCCCAACCTTGGTAAAAAGTGTGAAGGAATTTTTTTTAGAGGGTTTAGATGAGGATAAATTTAGTATTCGGACCCTCAAGTCTGCTTGTTTTATCATTTGCCCCCCTGAACTTCCTCCCTAGCTCCACCACTGATTGAGATCACAGCCAATATGATCCATGGACGAACTTTAATTACCTAGGGTACAGACTGGTAAATGGTGTTCAATCAGAGGTACTTCTCGCTAAAATTAGTTCTTGTACGAGTAAACTTTCGAGTACATAAGAGGCAGCACAGACAATCTGAACTTTGCTTGTAGGTTTATCCTCAAATAGTGGCCTCGTCTCGACGGAGGTTTGAGCAACTTGGCCACTACTTTCATCCAACTAGTTCTTGGCTCATCTTGGTCTGTATCTCGCCAAAATTCTACATTGCGCAGCGAGAAAGGAGGCGGTTGAGAAAATGAACCACCCAAATTTTTGTGCAGTTCAAGCTGAAATGGAGCACCCTTGGCGTGCGGTGATTAAGTCCTAGATGAATATCTGCGTCAACCAACATGCGGAATCTTTAGACTCCATGCCATATAGTTCGCTACCATATGTGTCGATAACCAAAAGGCACAAGTTGGGACCAAAGATGGATCATGCGTTTTTTGGGCTATGCACCAAGCAATATTTTTGGCGTTCACTCTCCTAATACTTGGAGTTTGACAATTGGTTGGCGCGGTTGATACTCGAATGAATATAGGCACTTCTTGTCAACATCGATGCTTATGCGAGTGAACTTTGGAGTACATAGCAGCAACATAAGTACTGTCCATCGATCATTTTGTGCAGTTCTCTGAAATCACCCGATGTAATGATTTGCCCGCAAGTTCGGGCTCCAAATTACTCCTTTATGAAATCGCAAACAGTAGCACAATACCAAATTACCAATACATATAGCGAGCACAATAATCGGGATAAAGACCAAGTACCAACCTGTGTAAGGTAGCATATCAATTACTATTTCCTTTATTTGGAAGCGAGATAAATAGCGATTGATAGCAAAGGAAGAAAGCAAGCGGATATTAGTGGTGACGAGGAAAGGACGGAAGCTATCGAGGCAATGAAGCACCCAAAGTTTTTGTGCAGTTCCACCAAAATCGAGCATCCTGTTGGCACATATATTGAGAGAGTGAGATTCTGTAATAGTGGGACTAGTTGATGAAACATACACTAACAAATAGAAGCACCCTCATTATCTTAATGGGTAAAGTTAGCAACATAGTAGTCTTGCTTAAAGAGAGGTATTAGTTTATTTAATCGGTGCCAATTAGCTCAACTCAACACTCAAAGCATTGCCATTTATCATAGGTTGCAAAACTTAAAAGTGCAAAGATAAAGGAGTTTCTCATGACGATGTACGATACAAATAGAGATGATGACAAACTAATATGGATGAAGGCCTTAGGCCCGTACCAACTGAGAAAAAAGCTTATTCATGTAGTACCATAAGAGATGATAAAGCACTCCTTTGGAATCACACAATAGTATATATTTTGTGCACTTCAAATGTATGGTTGAAATCACTCTTGTTTACCGATCTTTGAGATTATATCGAAAGATTATCAAGAACTTCCAACAGAGTTAAAGCAATCGGCTGGGATACGAGTTCATTGTATTATCTTGTGTAGTTCCACTAAAATGTATGATTGGCACAACATGATCCTGTTTGCACTGCGTAGGAACAAGGTGAAACCTTCATTAGCTTAGTGAGAAAGGATAGGAAGACATTAGCATATTACTCAAACAATAGCATCAAATTCATGATGGACAATACGCAAAACATTGCCTCATTGAACCAATGGCAATAAATTGACATGCAAAACAATAGCACTATTATGTCATGACACTAATAATATTCCCTCCCTGCTCCACCACATGATTCACCTCCATAGACAAACATTCACACGTACATGATTCAGCATAGGGTCCTACTAAAGGAAAATTAGGCAGTAATAAATTAGTGGTACTTAAGTACTCCTAATTAATTAAGTGAGACAGCAGAAGTGGAAGGGCTCCCTGGAGGATCGTCTCACATGTAAGGTAGTCGTTGCCGGAGCCCTTGAATAGCGTCGACTGAGGCCTCTGGCTTCAGCAAGATCGCCTTGGCACCGTTTATTCTTCTTCTTCTTCCTCTTCATGCTCTGTTTCTCTTTCTCCTCACCAGTTGGTGAAACCAAGTACATGATTGGCCTTCTAATTCAGAATTGGTTTTGTCAGTGAGGGAGTACAAGTGTACTAGTAAAAAACAGCATTATTTTCTCATGGCAGCCGGAAAATAGAGATGAACACATGCATTCAATATCATTCTTACCTAAAGGAAGGTTATGGCGCCAATATGGATGACGAGGATTGGAACATAGATCTCCCTTTGTGCAGTTCCACCAAAATGAACCAACTGTTCCATCTGACATTCGATTAAACAGCACAAAAGTCACTTCTTTTAAGAAGAGTTTTGTGCAAATGCACCAAAAGGTCACAACAACAACTGTGTGAATTGGATATCCCTATCTGCACAAAAAGGCCTGAGAGAAACAATCGAGTCTCAAACAATTACAGGCAAAAACATTTGGCTAAACTTGTCGAGTCTCAAACAATTACAGCAAAAAGAGTGGCATGACTTCATTTTTACGAGGACATTATATTAAGAACAGCTAAGGCTGCATTAGGTTCTGAGTTTGGTGCAGGATTTTCATAGGAACACAATTCCTCGGCATTCTTTCCTTCCAACCGTTGAACACGGGAAAGGTGAATAGTGTTTCATAGGAAAGCTGGTGCAGTAATCTTGATTCCATCGAATTAGAAACATCCACGCTGCTCATTTTTGGGCGGAAGCCTGAGCGGCCTTCGCTGCTATGCATTAGACAGGTTGTTGTGCTGTGTTTGCCAGAATAAAAAATCAACCTATGTGTGGTACGTGAGGTGAGGACAAGAGTAGTCACTATGCAGCTGAATAAACAAATAGCATCTCATACTGCCAAGCATGCTACTCTAAAAAACAAATCTGTACATTTCGTAGTCCATCCGAACACATTCTCTTGAGAGTTTACTCCGGTTCGCTGTTCCATAGTTTTATACCTACATTCCTTTCCCATTCCTCTATTTTCATCAAGACCTATGTTTTCTGCCCCTTTATTTCGTCCGAAGCCTAAATATTTGGTATAAGGGCATGGGACAGTGGGTGCACCAGCAGTACAGCACCATGTACGTAAATAGGGGCATAAAGTGGTGATTCATAGTTTGTTGCCCCGATAAACAAACATCCAGGAAACATATCTGGGTTGGTCCCATTTTTGTTCACTCTAGCCACCTACTCCTATGTGTGGATAGCAAATCTAGTCCTGGTCATACCACTGTGTACAACGTTACCAATATATTTCCCTTTTCGACCAAGAGACCGGTTGGATGACCAGTCTGTACTACTTTCATCCCCTTTCCTTCCTGTTTGTACCAAGTCCGATGTACATACTAAATTCCCCCGCCGCCACTTTATTTCAATGACAAGTATTTTCGGACGGAGGGAGTACAAGATTCGACTCCATAAAGTAGCTTTACCTCTAACAATAGAAGAAAAAAATAGGTGACGTTGGACCATCCGATCGAGAGGGGCTGAGAGGTAGAAAATGATGCACATGCAGCAACGTAGCAAGCTGGGGAAGTAGAGCTAAGGCGGTTTGAACGAAGATATACGAAGGTCGTCGGGATGTGGATAGGTGGGCGGCGGGAGGCGGATCCGCCCACGAGCAGCAGCGAAGGATCGGAGGACCTCCTGCACGGCCTTCGGCCGAGATAGCAGTGCGGCCGGCGGTGGGTCACCTCCTCGCTGTCGACGACGGCCTAAACGCTGCCCCTCCTCCCCTTCACCGGCGGAGGGGGATACGTCCGGATCTCTAACCAACGGTGAGGATAGGAAGCCAGTGTTTTCTGAAGGGAGAAAGACAGGGTTACTACCCCTATCTTGTTTACATTTGGAGAGGATGAGAGTGTGTGAATAGAGCAGCCCTAGCAAGCAAGCGCGGAGGCTCCGGCCTATATATAAGTAGTGGGGTAGTTTTCCTTTTTCACTCCATCAAAAAAATCTTTTAAAATTGTGTACTACTACATGCCAGGTCGCGGTTTTTTTTAGTTGTTGATTGGTTTTTGAGATAGCTACCCGCTTGTTCCAAGTGGTGTTACGGTGTGCTAGGTCGCACTTTGTATCGTTCAAGTCTGGTAGTACTACAAGTCCCTCCATTAAATGAACAACCACCCCCTCGTAAAAATTGTGAACAAGCCCACGGCTAAAATTAGCGGAAACGTGGGTTGCCCGAACATGCATTATTATTTATATTTTCTACTCCCTCCGTTCCTAAATATAAGTCTTTTTTATTAGCCACACCTAAGACAAGAATTTTTTATTAGCGATGAACCCCACATGTCATAGACACAAAAATTGTGGCAAGATTCCCTTAGGCAAGCCAAAGTGTGTCTAACAATTTGAGCAACTCAGGTTAGGCAAGTGTGGGAAAAATAATATGGCAACATAAGACAAACATAGTCACAATCCAAACAGCCCCGTGATTTTTTGTGACATGCATGAAAATTTGGTTAGTTAAATTTATAGTCAAAATTTGGCAAGGTGCATCAAATCAACACATGCAAGTATCAAAAGGAAAGTCACGGCATGCATGCATGCGTTGTACTCCCTCCGTTTCCAAATATAAATCTTTTTAGAGATTGCAACAAGTGACTACTCCCTCCATTCCTAAATGTAAGTCTTTTTAGGGATTCCACTACAAACTACATACGGATGTATATAGACATATTTTAGAGTGTAGATTCACTCATTTTGTTTCGTATGTAGTTCATAGTGAAATCTCTAAAAATACTTATATTTTGGAACGAAGGGAGTACATACGAAGCAGAATATGTCTACTCCTACATACGAAGTAGCCCATTTGAAATGTGTAAAAAGACTTTTATCGAATGCAGTGCTTTGATGTGTCGCGTCAACTCGTACAAGACCGATAAATTTGATTACTACAATGCCCTCTCCCTCGCGGACTGAGATCCAGTGCCTTAACTGCACCTGCCTTTGGCTGCATGACAGGTGGGCCAACCACCTGTTGGGCCCACCTATCATGGACGCAAAGGCAGGAGCGATAAGTAGAAGCTGCCAGCTACGCTATCCCTCCCGCACGAGGTGGATGGACATGCAACAGTGGATTCGATACTGTAGAGGTAGGAGTAACATCATTGTTCGTCTTCTTGAAGAGGCGAAGAGCCAAGTGCAAACCGAATGTGGCAGTTGCGAACGCTTGCATGGTGCGGTTCCTTGGAGTACTAGCCAGGCTCTTGCATGAGGCAAAATTGCTATTGTTTAACAATTAAACTCCATTATCCATTGGTTGATACTCATTCTGCATAGGTCCACGCGCTTAGCACCGTTTCCTCCTGGGGTCACCAATGTTTATTTGCTAATTAATAGCATTCCATGCAATGAACTAGCCATTGCAAGTCATTAAAGCATGCACACCTCTCATCTCTTATTGGTTGATACGTATGTCAAGAAACAAGAAACAAGGTAGAAGTTAATGCACCGCGCCTAAGTGTTTTGGGACTATTTGGTTTTCGTAAGATGACTTACACACCTAGACGGAGGGAGTAGTATAGACCTGTAAACCGGAAAGGAGTATTTGCCTTTCTAGAGATTTCAACAAGTGACTAGACTTCGGCTCAAAAAAAAAACAAGTGACTAGACTACACCGTGTGCAGTACCCCCTCCCTTCCGGTTTATAGGGCTCAAATCTCAAATCTCATGAACCAAGGCATTTTGCGATTGGAGGAATGTATCTCGTACTTTAGAAAACTACCCTAATTAAACTCATGCATTAATTACGTAGTTCTCTCGTTTTCCTCTCCGCCTTGGTCGCGGTGCACAATATTGAGAGAGTGCTTGGATACGTTTTAGTCTAATGACTAAAAGTAGTGGGACTAAAACTTGTTAGCCTCATCCATGCTTGGATCCAAATACTAAAGAGACTAAAATCAAGTTAATGACATTTCAAAGCATCCGGGCCCGTGTGCCATCCACCAAATCACAGCAAGGTGCTCTGATCGAGACTCACTGTCACCCGGTGTGGCCGTCATGACCCATCATATCACAAAACCCACACCTTTACCGGCGGTGGTAAGGTGGCCTCCAAGTTGGATTGGGCGAAGCAACCATCATTTCATTGGAGCGCTCGTTCAAGCCCTTTCTTCCCTTTCTTGAAGAAAACCTCACTCCGGGCTACTCACTTACGCCATTTTTCTTCTCTACCGATGAAGGAAAGGTGGGCGAATCAGTTATGCTGCTATATTTTCATTCCAATAATCTTCTTTTTGCGAAGCACCGACCGATTCTCACAACCTATTCTTTTCCCGTTTTCATTGCGATTGTGGTTTCCTTTCGATTGCTTTTTGTTTGTCAGTTCATTGATGGATCCTGGAGCACTAGGCAAAGAGTTGCCGGCGCACAACCCACTAGAGACAACGATCTCCAGGAAGCGAGCACCAACCAACGAGTTGACCATGTTGGCGGACCAACCCATGGAGACGAAGAACTCCAAGAAACAAGCACTGGCCAAAGAGTTGAGGACGTTGGTGGACGAACTCCTCAAAGAAAGTTGGAAGAACAGCAAGGTCCCCACTTGTGCCTACCGGGAGCTCGATTGCCACCTATGTGAGGCTCAAGAGCGAGTTTGAGGAGATAGTCGCCGTTGAGAAGCGTAGATTCCCGGCAAGGTGATGGCCCCATCAGGACGAGGTGATGGCCCCATCGAGGGCGAGGAGATGGCCCCGAAGGATGAGATCCCCGTGAGATGCACAAGGTAAAAATAATGGCTTATTACCATAGTTGTGGTTTTGATTATTTGCAATGTGCTTGCTTTTGATTATTTGCAATGTGCTTGCTAATATGTAAGTGTTGTGCAGTGCGGTGGTTGTCCTTGATGATTCGATGTCGTGGCCCGCCCTGTTGGCATCGCCCGGAGATCGATTCGATGCGCTGTCCATCCTGTGGACATCGCCCGAAGATCGATTCGATGTCATGATCGATCTGTGGACATCGCCCGTAAATCGATTCCCATGCGCTGTCCGTCTTTGTGGTCATTGCCCGAGATAGATGACAAGAAATAGTTGGTCGCGCTAATCCTTCAGGGTAGTTTGTATTGCCCTGTGTTTAATTACCAAAACGATGTGTGAAATCAAACCATCTTAGAGCTAGTGCACTGTCTTGTGTGGGCGGATCTTGCTACTTTTGTTTGATAGTGAATCATGTGATGAATCATGCGAACCCTCTCCGAGTTATGGAAACAGATGTATCCTCACCAATTTTTGATGTAATATATGGCATGCTTAGATGTAAGTTTGAACTGTTTATCATATCAGCAGGGCTTGTTTGATGATTCTTGGTGTTAGTAGGCTAGCTACTGTGCGAGCTATAGTACTTGCAAAACACTCACCAAAGAGAAACGTTGGGGCTGATGAGCTCGTGGTATGCTTATACTTATCCCTCGTTGATCGACCAATAGCCCTAGCTCCTAAAATTGTAGGCTTAGCGATCGATCAGACAATAGTCGACATACATTCAGGCCTCATTTGGTTCATAGGGTAGGAAAATCGTAGCAAAAGTACAGAGAACGTGCAACACAAAATCATAGCAGTGCAGAGACGTACTCCCTCCGTTCCAAATAGATGACCTAGGCGGGCTAGTTTGGCCTAGTGGGTTTTAGTGATATGACATGGTATAGTGTCGTCCAGTCTTCGCGTGTGGTAGCAGTATTGCGGGTACAGTAAGTTTTCTTGAAGAAGCGGAATTCAACGAAGTCATGATGGTTCCTTCGTCCGAACAACTTACGGTGGGAAAGGTAGGGCCTGCGATAAGCCGGGGTAGACCAGGATAATTTTGTGCATGGCAGGTGGACCAGGATGGTCGGCGTCCCACATGTCGGTGAATGAAAGTATTGTTTCCAATATAGAGGATGAGCAACGACTATTCATTGTTTATTTTTGATGAAAGCTATTGTCTCCACTGTTACTCCTTGACTTTGGCAATGCCTCTCTCTCCTCCACATAAGCGGGGACTACTTGCTATGCATGCAGCGGGCAGCTGGCGTCTTGAGGGCAGGCGGTGAGCGGGCTCGAGGCGGTCCGGACTCGGCATGGCCCACCTCACATTATCACCATATATTTCTTGGAGTCCATCTTGGCGGCGGGCGATCTCTTCTCCCTCCCCATTTCTCTCTTCTCAGCCAACGCTCACTTGAGCGATTAGATTTTAGCTATCGGCGGTTTATTCAATTACGGTCCCACATGTCGGTGAAATTGCAAGACAACGCGTGTCCCCTCGGTGGCGGCATGCGAGCCGGACTGTCGGGGTTGCGACGCGTACGAGTCGTAAGTGTGCCACCTTTTCCTTTAGAACTTGCGAAGCGTAACATTTTCGCGCGATCGATTGATAGAAATCCAGAACAAAATGACGAGGGCGGTGCTTTCCCGCTCGTTAGGCGGGCTGGTTCGAGTGATATGACATGCTACAGTGCCGTCCACTTGCTCCATTTTATGTAAGCAAGAGTTTACACTCGTACGCGGGAGGAGTGCGAAACACCGCGGATCTGATTTTGATCGAGGGATAACTGTTCCCTGCCAAATAATGGAGGATTGTTAGCGATTATAGCATGATAGTTAGGGCATCTCCAGCGCTGGCCCACAAATTTACACCGGCATCTATCCGAGGACACTGATGGATGCCATCCGATGCTGCCCGCATACCTTTTGTAACGCCCCGGATCCGATGCGCCAGGTGTCCGCCAGTTATTCGCCGTCGTTGCCATGTCATTTTCTTGCATGTTGCACTTTGCCATGTCATCATATGCATTTCATATCATGTCATCATGTGCATCACATTGCATACATGTCCGTCTCATGCATCCGAGCATTTTCCCCGTTGTCCGTTTTGCAATCCGGCGCTCCTATGTCCTCCGGCGTCCCCCTTTTGCCTTTTCTCTTGTGTGCGGGTGTTAAACGTTCTCGGAATGGACCGAGGTTTGCCAAGCGGCCTTGGTATAGCACCGGTAGACCGCCTGTCAAGTTTCGTGCCATTTGGAGGTCATTTGATACTCCAACGGTTAACCGGGTAACCGCAAAAGGCCTCTTTGAGTTGCAGCCCAACACCCCTTCCAAAGTGGCCCAAAACCCACCAAACTCCCCTCCATGCTCTCGGTCGTTCGATCACGATCGCGTGGCCGAAAACCGCACCTCATTTGGACTCTCCTAGCTCCTTCTACCTATAAATATGCCCTTCCCCTCCAAATTCGCGGTCTAATCCCCCCGAAACCCTAGCTTCGTCCTCATCCCGCAGCCGGACACGTCCGGACCCCGCCGGACATGTCCGCCCCACCGCCGCCCGCCGAATCCCGCGCCGCCACGTGGCAGCCACCGCCGCCCGCGCCGCGCCGCCCGCTCGGCCGCTTGCCCCCATGCCCATCCGCCCGCATCCGCCGTGCCCGCTTCCCCGCCGCCGGGCGCCGTGCTCTCGCCGCCGGCGCCGGCGCGCCGCCGCCCGGCGGGCCGAGCCTCGCCCAGCTGCCGCCCTTCTCTCGCCGGTCCCGCCGCCTAGCACCTCCCTGCCGCCCGAGGCTCCGCCAAGCTCCTGGCCCGCATCGCCGGGCCAGCGCCGCCCTTCGCCTCCGCCGCGCCGCCGCCGCGTGGGTGCGCCGCGCCTCTGCCGCCCTTCGCCGCCCCGCGCGGGGAACGGCGGATCCGTGGGATCGGTCCGGATCCGCCATCTCCGGCCTCCCCTGTGCCGCCCCGGCCTCCTCCGGCGAACTCTCCGGCGAACTCCGGCCGCTTTGAAATCCGTGCAGCAGGTTGACCCCGTATGACTAAGTCCCCAGTTTTTGTAATTTTCATGCCATGTTCATGCCATCGCATCTCTGCATCCGTATCTCCGTTTTGTGTGTATAATATGTCAAATTGTTCGTCTCGACGAGTACTTCATTTCATTCCATTGCATCATTTTCATTTGAGCTCATCTTGATACCCGAAATGCTGTTGGAAGAGTGCATGTTGATGTTAATCTGCTGAAACTGTTATAACTTGCTGTTTTAACATTTTTGCCATGATTTATGTGTGCATCCTATGAGGTTGAGCTCTACATGAATTTTGAACTATGCCATGCCATCTTTACAGGGGTGTTGACCTTGTATTTTTGTGAGTTGTGTGCTGAGTGTATCAAGCTTGTTAAGTAGGGTAGTTGCTATTCTTTGTTTTCTGTGATTCTGTTATATTTTGTTGCTATGTTAACATGCTTCTACTAATCATTCTATGCATAATCTGGAGATGCTCTATAAACATGTTTTGATATACATGTCTTTCTCTATCCATTCATGCCCTTGGTTGCAATTATAGCCTGCTGGAACATGTTTTAATCTTGCTCTAAAGTTGCTTGAAAATGTTGTTTGTCAGCCTGTTTACATCAAGTTCACTTGTTCCCATGTGTTTCCCTAGTGATCCATGCACCCTATGAACTTTCTCTTGCCATGCTTAGCTTCATAAACATGCCTTCTTACTGTTGGTTTCCTTGCCATGCCATGTATTGCTCTGTGGTGAGTGGTTCAAGCTCACGAACATGCCTACTTATCGTTGTTCCTGCCGTGTATGAATCTGTAATATAACTTGCCATGTTTACATGGGTGCCATCATATTTTCTATGCCTTTTTGGCTCATGGTCAGTAAGGGTCTTTTGATCTATGTAATTAGTAGATTCATGCCATGCCTTTGTTTGCCATGATAAGTTCCTGTAACATGTTGTTTGATAGCTCTAAACATTGCAACTTTGATGTTATTTACGCTAAAGTCTAAGCTGTTATTATTTGCAATATCTCCATGTCTTTTTGAGCATGTTCTAGTTGTTTCTGGAGATAGCTCAGTGTTCATGTTTTGTTATGCTTTACGTATACCTCATGCCCATGCCTTTTGTTATCATATTGGGGTGTTGTAGCATATTGTTTTGATGCTTGTAAGATGCCTAGTTGCTGTTATGGACAGATTGTTGCTATGACTTGTATAGTGTGCATGTGTTGAACCGTTGCTCCGTTTTGAATGTGCTCTATATGAAACTTGCTTGTTTTTGCATGTAGCTTCATATTATCATGTTGCATCCTTGTTTTGGTGTGTTTGCTTGATGTTTGGGGTGCATTTTGCATCAATGCCATGCTTAACTTGTTTTGCTCATATCTTCTAGGCCGTAGCTCCGAATCTAATGAACTTTATATGTAATTTGACTAGATTTTCGTGTAGATCATCTTGGTGCATCTTAACTTGCTGTTTAACCACTTGAACATAAGGTTTATTCAGTTCTGGACCAATTTCGAAATTTGCATATGAGGACTTACCGGAATTGTTATATGTTGTTCCCGGCCTCATTTAAACTTGCCTTGATGTGTTGTTCTTGTTTGCATCATCTCTTGCCATGAGTAGATTCATGTAGCTTGGTCATGCATCATGCTTGTTGTGCATCATGCGTTGTTCATGTGTGGTGTGTTTACCTATGTTGTGTGCTTCTTCTTGTTAGTTCCTGTTTCGTTGCGATCGTGAGGATTCGTTCGTCTACGGTTGGTTCGGCTTCATCCGTTCATTTTTCATGGAATCGTTCTTCTTCCTTGCGGGATTTCAGGCAAGATGACCGCTACCTTGGATCTCACTACTATCATTGCTATGCTAGTTGCCTCGTTCTTTCGCTATGCTGCGCTACCTATTACCTGTTTATCAAGCCATCCCATATTGCCATGAACCTCTAACCTTTGACACCATTCCTAGCAAACCATTGATTGTCTATGTTACCGCTTTGCTCAGCCCCTCTTGTAGCGTTGCTAGTTGCAGGTGAAGTTGAAGATTTCTCCATGGTGGACAGGATTTTGGTTGGGATATCACAATGTCTTATATATCATTAATGCATCTATATATTTGGTAAAGGGTGGAAGGCTCGGCCTTATGCCTGGTGTTTTGTTCCACTCTTACCGCCCTAGTTTCCGTCATACCGGTGTTATGTTCCCGGATTTTGCGTTCCTTACGCGGTCGGGTGATTTATGGGACCCCCGACAGTTCGCTTTGAATAAAACTTGTCCAAAGAAGGCCCAACATTGACTTTTACCATTTGCCTCACCACCACCTACCTTTTCCCTTGGGAGTCGCTCTCTCGAGGGTCATCTTTATTTTAGCCCCGGGCGGTGCTTGTCTAAGTGCTGGTCCAAACCGAAGCGATGTCCGGCGCCTGGCAAGGCTGACCAGGGTCTATGCCAACCCGACGTCTTGCTCATCCGGTGTGCCTCGAGAGCGAGATATCGCAGCTCCTATCGGGATTGTCGGCGCATGATCGGGCGGCTTCTGGTCTTGTTTTACCATGTTCGAAATGTCTTGATGTACCGGGATTCCGAGACTGATCGGGTCTTCCTGGGAGAAGGTCTATTCCTTCGTTGATCGCGAGAGCTTGTCACGGGCTAAGTTGGGACACCCCCTGCAGGGTATAAACTTTCGAGAGCCGTTCCCGCGGTTATGTGGCAGATGGGAATTTGTTAATGTTCGGTTGTAGATAACTTGACACCAGATCCGAATTAAAACGCATCAACCGCGTGTGTAGCCGTGATGGTCTCTTCTCGGCGGAGTCCGGGAAGTGAACACGGTTTCTGGGTTATGTTTGACGTAAGTAGATGTTCAGGATCACCTCTTGATCATTGCTAGCTTCACGACCGTTCCGCTTGATTTCTCTTCTCGCTCTTATTTGCGTTGGTTAGCCACCATACATTGCTTAGCCGCTGCTGCAACCTCACCACTTTGCCCCTTCCTTTCCCATTAAGCTTTGCTAGTCTTGATACCCATGGTAATGGGATTGCTGAGTCCTCGTGGCTCACCAGATACTTCCAAAACCGGTTTGCAGGTGCCTATGTTACCGAGCAGGTGACGCAACCAAGCTCAAGGAGGAGCTCGATGAAGATCTTGCCCTTTGTGTTGTTTCGTTCTAGTTGATCAGTAGTGGAGCCCAGTTGGGGTCGATCGGGGACTTTGTCGCATTTGGGGTTCTTCTTTTATTTTGGTTCCGTAGTCGGACCTTGAATGTATCTGAATGATGTAATGCTTTATTCATGTAATTGTGTGAAGTGGCTATTGTAAGCCAACTATGTATCTCTTTCCCTTATGTATTACATGGGTTGTGTGAAGATTACCTCACTTGCGACACTACTTTCAATGCGGTTATGCCTCTAAGTCGTGCTTCGACACGTGGGAGATATAGCCGCATCAAGGGCGTTACACCTTTTGACAACTATATGAACTAACCGGACGAAATTCATGCAAACAAAGCAAATTTCAAATTAACCAGATGAAATTAACCGGATGAAATTCATTACCTTTCGAAAATTTTCCTACAAACTGGACGAAATTCATTACATATTTCGCACAAACCGTACTAAACCTACTGTAAACCTAAGCTAAACGATCGCCGGCGCCCGACCACCATGTCCGGCCATGAACCCGAGAAAGCCGGCCATTGCCTTTGCCTCCTCCTCATCCGCCTCGATAACCTCCTCTTCCGGCCGGAGCACAAGGTTATGAAGATTTCTGCCTCCACGTAGCCGTCAAGCGGCTAATCGGCCACCGATGTTTACCCCACCAAGCTTGGCATCGACTGAGTGGAGTAGCGGTGGCCTTCCCGGGACCAGAGCGGCAGCGACCTACCATGTACTACTCTTCCTCGCTGCCGGCTGCGCCTGCGCACGCGCGCCGGCTTCGTGGTCATGGTGGTGGAGGGCGGCCGGGGGGTGCCGGCGATCTCCTTCGTTTGCTCCTGCGACAGTACGTCGAAGAGAGCTTTGGAGCGCGCCCAGATCGGAGCCGCCGATGTCCCTCATCTGCTCCTGCGATAGTACGTCCAAGAGAGCTTCGGAGCGCCACGAGGCCATGGTTGAAGTGGTGCCGACAGAAGGAAGGGACCGGAGGAGAATAAGCGTGGGTCTTTGGCTATGGCTGGGAGCTGGGGCTCAAGTTAATATAGCGGGTGAATGGCAATGAGCCGCGGCAGACGGATGGACAACTGGCGCTGGAGTGGGTTCGTCGGGCATGAATGCGACGCTGCTTGATGATTTAGCTGCGCAGATGCGTTTGGGTGTCGACATGTGGGCCCAACAGGCGTCCGCCCACATGTCGGTGACACACCAATTGCACTGCAGATTAAGTCCGATGAATCTTGCATTGACATTACGGAGAGACGGTGACCATTTTAGGCGCATGCGGACTGTTTGACTGGTCAACCATACAAATACGGAGCTATACGCTGAGCCAGCGACCATATAATCACCATATCTCGTATACAATGATCAAAGTGAGCTATCAAGACAAGTTCGATGACCGCCAATGCATTTTACTCGGTAATAAATGACCAGGATTGAAGGGGAATCCTAATTTGCTTCGTCTTATGTCCTTGAGCTCTTGACAAACCAATGCACTATACGGTTGTCCGGCCACTCCACCCCAGAGCTCTCACCAAGCGTCGTTCATGCCACCGCGCCGCACACTAACCGGTAAGGCAGCGATGGCATCCCGCCGCGCCGAGTTCCTCGCCGCCCACGAACGCACACAAAATGGTAAGGAAGCGATGGCATCCCGCCGTGCCGAGTTCATCGCCGCTCGCGACCTCACAACTATGTGGGAGGAATTTGAAGATGCCAAGGCCGAATGGGCGGTAGAGCAAGAGGCGGCCAAAGCCTCACAGAGGGAGCGGAAAAGTTAGAAAGCACTCAAGAAAAGAGAGGCCCGCTGCCGCAAGAAAGAAAAGGACGCACGTGCTGCTACGGAGAGGTCGGCGGAGATCCAAGCACAGTGGGGTGTCGCCGACAAAGCCGGGAAGGAGAACGACGGCGTCTGGACAGCATGTGAGAAGTAGTAGTACTAGTAGTTAGTGTGTTTGTGTCTGAGTACGAGCATGTACTAGTACTACTAGTTACTACTGTAGTTTTTAGAGCAAATTACCAGTACATTAGCCTAGAGTAAATGGAAAAATTCCTATCCTATGCATCAAATGGCATCTCTTTCTCTATAGGAATTGAGATGCATGTCATCTCACTTCCTATGATTTTCATATTCCTATCCTATGAACGAAAGGAGGCCTCTGTTGGAGTAAATATGTAGCTAGCGGTATTGCTGGTGCGATAGTTTTCTTCAAGAAGCGGAATTCAACAAAGTCATGATGGTTCCTTCGTCCGAGCAACTTCAAAGTGGGAAGTGGGCCTGTGATTTGACGGCTCATTAGTCATTATTATCGGTAGCGATGACTGGGTGACTCTCCTTGGAGTTCTGCGTGCATGGCAAGTGGACCAGGATGGTCGATGTCCCACATGTTGGCGAACGGAAGTATTCTTTCCGATATCGAGGAGCAAGGAAACCGCGTGGTATAGTATCACTGCTGATTGGTTCACAAAAAAATAATATCACTGCCGATTTATAATTATTTTTTATTTCTGATGAATGCTAGCGTTTCAACTCTTACGATGAAGGATGCCGAACACGGCACGTGCTAGATGTCCCACACGTCAGCGAAAGGAGTGGGACATGAACAGTGTGGTAGAGCCCAGCGTAAAAAACAGCATCGTAGAGCGTCTCCACTTCTTCCACTTCTGGGTCGGAGACCACACGTAGTAGTACTTAGTTGTATGAATGATACAAAGTGCGACCTGGAGAGAAAGACACGTCTAGTTGGAAGGTCTCGGGGCATACACGTAAACAAATAGAAAAGTTAATATGTGCCTCCAACTAATATAGTAGTAGTAGAGTACTTAGGCACGTACTCCATAACATCACCGTGCATTGCACGTACAACATTTAGTGGTAGTACGTAGTAAGAGACAAATGCCGCCCAAGAGTTCCCTTCTCGACCTACTTTTGTGTGTTTGGTAGAGTGTATGGAGGGTGCATGAGTCCACACTAGTTTAGCACAAATACACTAGAAGCATGCATGAAGAGAGCATGCATGAAGAGGGGGGTTGAGTTGAGCATGCATAAAGAGGGAACAACTATGCTGAGACGAGAACGCAACCAAACACACCATGTATGCCACGCATGTTCATACCATTTGTGCCTTTCTACTTCACTTACTGCGCTACATTACTCGGTTTAAACGTCCCTCCTCGGGTACATGTCCATCTCGTAGTTCCAGTGCCACGTGTTCTTCATATAGATGGAACGATCGTTGCATAACACGTGCGCCTTGATGCTAGATGTCTCGCGTGTTGGCAAAAGGATGAACAAAGCTCACGTAAAAAAATAGAGTGGAAGAACATAGATTCCGGACGACCGAGAAGGAGCAAGGAACCTCGTGGTAGAGTGTCTGCACTCATAATATTTAATATTATTCAGCGATATAAAATTAACCAATCATCTCCACAGTGGACTGGAAGAGTACGAAACATGACAGCCCAGTGTAGTTACATCATACTAGTACATGGCTAACCCATGCTATCACCATATTTCTTGGCTTCCGTGCGACACCTATCTCTAGTAATCCAGCAGCCTGTATCGCTTCTCCCTCCTCGTCTCTATCAAAGAGCGGCGGGCTGGCGTTTCTGCCGTCTATTGAGGTCGGTTAACTATCACATGTTAGCGACATGCCAAGAGCATTCTAAAAAAAATTCCTTTCACATTCCGTTTTCAAAAAGGAAAAAATCCTTTCACGCATTTAATTTGCTGTATGCTTTGAGCAACTTGCATGTCCTATCTTGCTCTGTTTGATACTCTAACTTAGCTAGAGGTTAGACTAACTCATGACTTACCCTGAACTAACTGTAGCCAAAGAGGTGTTTGGGTGACAGGGTTAGATTGACAATAAATGCACTTCATGGAGAGAGAAAAGTGATTTTTCAGTGGTCCCAATGAGAACTATCTCCAGTTAGCACCTCTTGGGTGGGATAGTTTTTTTTGGTGGGTTCGATGCAACTTGCTCCAATTTAAACCCTCATGCTTGGATACTTTAGGGCTAATTGAGCCCCAACTAGCTCAAACTAACTCTAACCCATGGATCCAAACAGGGCCTATGGCCAGTCTCGACGCGGAGCAGTCGCGTGCACCGGGAAGCGGCGCTCTCTCGGCCGTCGCGCCAATTCAAAGCCGGCACCAGTGAGAGATCGCCTCCGCTCTGGCCGGGCATTAATGAGGCACTGACACTCCAGGGCGACGCTGACCGTTTCACGCGGGAAGCGCGCGCTGGCAAGGGAGTATAGGTTTTGAACCGTTTCAGGTGTAGTAGTAATGGTAGTTTGCAAAACTACTCGATTATTGCACTCAGTTTCCTAAGAAATTGTTGTAAAAAATGTTACTCCACAGCCCGCTTCCCTTCTCCTTCCTGCTCGTGATTTACGTGGCCATGTTAACGTGGTTGTGTCAAAAAAATGTCACTTCTGCTTTCGTGATTTGCGTTATATAATTACAAGCAAGATTCTCGTGCATTGCACGGAACATCAATATGCATTTTTTACAAAACATCTGTTGTGATTGACCCATGCAGGAGTAATCCCATGTGTAAAACTAATGATATCTCGAGAATTTTATCGGAAAACTGGTATCTCGAGAATGTCATCGAAAAAATGAAAGATGAGAGATAAGGCGAGGAGGTGGGCGTGGTGGTGGTGGTGGTGGAATGGGCGGAGGCATGGGGATGGACGGTGCCGGGAGGCGGCAGCGGCCACCATGCATGCTAGATTGTTCCAGAGACTTATTCCTTTTTTAATTGCTGAGCAATGAGGTTGCGGGAGATAATGATGTGGAGAGAGGTGCGGGTATCTTTAAATTATCATAGTTTGCTTCCTATCCGTCAGATATAGATCATACGGTCTGTATTACAAGATGGCAGGCACACCATCATCGCCAACTCGTTTTTTTATAAGGGTATACAGATGATAAGTTTGCTGACTACTAAAGTAAAGTGGAATCTGTCCATGTTATGCAAGTAAATAAAGGTGATTGTTTATCATACGGGTAAGGTTGGATGAAGGGTGGTAGGAACAAATTCTCCGCCTAGAGCATGTGTGTGTGAGATGGAGTCTTAGTGTGTGTGTGTGTGTGTGTGTGTGTGTGTGTGTGTGTGTGTGTGTGTGAGAGAGAGAGAGAGAGATGGAGTCTTAGTTTGTGTGTGTGTGTGAGAGAGAGAGAGAGATGGAGTCTAAGTGTGTGTGGGTGGGGGTGTGTGTGTGTGTGTTTGTGTGTGTGTGTGAGAGAGAGAGGAGTCTTAGTGTGTGTGGGGGGGAGCGCGCGCGCGTGTGTGTGTGTGTCGCGGGGTCCTCTGTGGCGGATGTAATTTAAGTGTGCATGGCTTCATCATAGAGAGGTGATGTGTATGGCAGAGGCCACCAACGATGGGGTGCGAGAGAGAAAATGCCCGTAGGAGGGAAGAGAAGGTGCGTGCGCATGAGAGGAGTCGACATCGAGAGAACGTGTTTGTTCGAGAGACACCACAGAAGACTACTATATATCGATGGTGCATGTAGGCGGGAATTAAACAAAGGGATGGTCTTATTGGTTTGGGGAATAGGGAAGAGTGAGAGGCAGGGGCGGGGGGTGTAGCTAGAAGGAGATTGTTAAGTGTGAGTGTGTGTTTTGCCCATCCAGGCGGAAGTTATGTGCACAAAAGAGGAGAATGATTCGATGTGGCGTTAGGATTGAGGGTAATTAACTACGTATGGAGACATAGAGACCTTGAACGTGCATGTGTGAGAGGTATACATGTATACGTGGGATATGTGTGTGTGCACGCACGCATGATCGAGATAAAAGAAAGAAGACATAAGTCCTAAGATCAACGACATGGGAGAGACGGATCGGTATGACAATATGCATGCATGTGAGAATGCAGGGAAGAAGGCCCGACAATTGAGCATGCGTTTTTGTCTTTAAGAGATAGTGGCGTGGGCTGGAGCATGCATCTATGGCAAGAAGAGGGGGTGAGGCGCAACGATTGCGCAAAAGAGATCAACCTATAAATGCATATGTATGGATAGACATATATAGTGTGGGTTATAGGAAGCAAGGCTCCGTGCGAGAAAGAAATGTTGACGGAGAAACTACAGATAGATACAGAGATGGAGATGCTAGCTAGAGAGACATCCATTAGTTTGGGTGTCAGAGATGATCGTCGGGTGGTTCAAAGGGTGAAGTTATATATGTGTGTGAGAGGGCACTTGACTTCATGTAGAGAGAAACATATGTAGTGTGCATGATAGGAATCAAGAGTGAGGGCGAGAAAGAAGGTTGATGGAGAAACAAATAAATAGAAAGATAAAGATGCTAGCTAGTGTGCGCTAGAGATAGGAGTCGAGTGGATCAGAAGGCTCGGTTATGTGTGTGGGTGTGAGAGAGATAGAGAGAGGGTGCATGTGAGTCACATACAAACAAATATCAGAGAGAAATGAGATCCAGAGAGATGGAGTTTTGTGTCTGCGAGAGAGAAAGATATTTCACAACGAGAGTGATAGCTAGAGAGACATATGAGGGAACGCGAGATATCTCTAGGGAGAGAGGGTGTGTTTGAGTGACATACAAGAGAACAATGGAGAAATATGAGACCATAGGAGACAGAGTTTGTGTTTGTGTGTGAGAAAGAGATATTGAAGAGGAAGAGTCGTAGGTTCTCATATCTAAGGAGCGAAAGACATCTCTGTATGAGGGGTGTGCAAGTGGCACACATGGGAATAGTTGAGAGAAATGAGACTCCGGGAGACAAAGTTTTGTGTTTGTGTGAGAGAAAGAGATTACACGTGGAGAATCATAGCTAGAGACACATAGCAGGGAGCGAGATATACTTAGAGAGAGATAGAGTGATGAAGGTCGATGGAGAGAGTATCATCAGTGTGTTACGAAGATAAAAGATCATTGTCGACATACAGGTAGCACGAGAGATGCCTGAGAGTATAGGTCCAGAGAGATAGTCCTATATAAGCATGAGCGATAGCTATATGAGACGAATATCTGGATTAAAGGGGATTCAAATATTTAAACCGGAGATCACGACATTGATAATATCATAACGCAAATTGGTGTATCAAACATGCATATTCATTTGAATTTGGGCACATGTGTAATGTTATATAGTTTATCAATATTGGTGATCCATAGATTCTTCAATTACAAACAACGCATGGTTTATATGAAATTAATGTCTAAACGGGATTACACTATATGTTGCGTGTGTGAAACACATTATACATGTTTGAGAAGTTAAAAAAACCCGCATGAAACACACATTAATTGGAGACAGTTAGCGAGGAATGCATACATTGGATTTCAACATAAAGTGGTTTCAAATATTTGAAAATCCAAACTGATGGATACAACCTTATGAATCTGAGATCATGCCATTTGTAAACCATATTTATGTGGTGTTGTGTTTTTGAAAGTATATATATAAAAGAATGATGTATATAGAATGTAATTCCAATTGAAAATGGATCCCGCCCGAAAAAAAATTAGTAGAATACAAACGGGATTCGAATTGAGTTGGCACGATGGCGTGCCTTTGTGCAAAATTTGAGCGAAGCGGGGAAAGTCGCGAGAATCGCCGAAACCAAAATCTGCGAGATGGAAATCACTCTCGCCTATCCTCGCGCGCAAAGCCTATCTGCTGGATTTCTATAGGTTTTGATAGGGTTAGGTTTGTAATTTCACCCAAGCGTGATGTAACCGCCTCTCCCGGATTCATACGGTGGGCGCCAAAACACAGTGTGCCCTCGGCGAAATCGACTCCCTCCCTGATTCATATTCATACACGGTGGGCGCCAAAAACAAACTCTCGTCAGCAAATATTCGGTGTATGCGAGATTACCGTCCTATCCCCAACCGACTAATGTTGCTGTGATGTAGTAGAAATTGAAACGGGGGCTAAGTTTGTAAATTTCCTCGCATTTGAGACAAGCGCGCCCTGAATACATGGTTCCCCCCTTCCTCTCTACCTGCCTTTTCCCCATTCGTACTCCGTGGGCGCCAAAACACCCTCTCCACCCCACCCTCCTCCGTCCGCCACCGTCCGCCACCCCATCCACGGCCGTCCTCCTCCACCATGCCAGAGCTGATACCCCGCCGCCGCCGTCCATTACAAGAGATCGACCTCTCTCATCCATGCCTTTGGACCGGGATCCTTGCATCCCGTCCTCTCGCTTCATCCCCGCCGTCGTCCACCTTGCCGGCGCGCCGCTCTCGACCGTCTTGTCCACGCGCCTCGCCGCCACTGTCTACCCTCCTAGACCTGCTTCCAAGCCGCCGACAGCCAGCACTACCGCAGCACCATCAAATTCTCAGCAGATGCGTACACGGCGCCGCACCAGAGGCCTTACTCTTTCGTATCTGCTCAACTTATTTATCGCAGCAATTAAATAGATCGCCGCTGCTTTACTCTGATTTCTTGTCTCGGTTGCGAAGTTGCCTTTGTCCAGTTTGCACCTCCAGATCCGCCATGGCATGCTCAACACTATACTCCCAATGCTTATGGTTTTCCCCTTTTATAGTCCACACTAGTTAAATCACAGTAGACTAAATTTCAAAATTGGGTCAGTCGATTTTTGAGCTTCGCCGAGTTAAATCGGTGCGATCAAGGAGCTCGGGTGGTTGTGGGGCCTTGCGAACAAAGAAAACTTCGACGCGGGTGGGGGTGGGGGTGGCAGAGGAACTGGCGGTGGGGGCGGTGGTCGGCCGGCAGCCCGTGCGGTGTTCTCGTATGGGAAGAATCGAGAGCGAGGAAGAAGAAGGGTTAGGAGGCGAGGATCTTCATCCAAGCCGCTGAAATGGTCGAGAGACAGTGGGAGTTGCATTCTTAATGCGCCTCTGGTTCATCATGTGTGGGCCTTTGTGCAACCAACATTTTATTATCCAAAATCTGCTTGCTCTTCTTTACCATGTTCGATAGTGCTGGCCTGTACGTGATCGATAGGCTTTCAATTACTAGAGGCAATACAACACCATATTTTCAAGCCAGTTCCACTTTCCCGATTTATATATCGTGGTTATGGTGTACCTCTGTTATGTACACTATGATCTGCCTAGTTGTTGTGTGCTCTTCTTATCATGGTTTGGCAATAAACTATCTATATAGTATATTATGAACCTATCATCTGCCAGCTATCCTTACTTCTGGAGCCTATTTTTTGTGTACTTGTGCCAGATTATATAAATGCACGCATGATATTACAGCACAAGTGAGCTCTCTCATGAGAATCCAGTGATAGCACATAAGTGTTTACAGGGGCGCCCCTATATTAGAATATCATCTGCATTACAAAGATAATCTCACAACTATTTATGTTTTCATGGTTCTCAGATATTATACGCAATTACAGTGAATATCAAAATCCGCGCATCAGAAGAATATTGTGGAACACTGCAATGACTTACAAAATTGGCACCAAGGCATTGAGTGCCATTGTGGAAGCAATGAAACTCGTACGCTCCCCACCTGTTGATTCTTGTTCAGAATATCATTCTAATGACTATTCTAACCTCGAGGAGTCAAAGGCAGATGGCCTGTCCTGTTCACCCATCAAGGTGCCTCTTCTAATTTTGCAAGGTTTTATTGATTGCGCGTATCTTGCATATGTTGTCTTGCATTTCTTCTACTTTGTTGCACCACCATATGCTTAGTTTACTCATCATATAACTCGAGATGCCATGCCCATCCATTATCAATACATATTCCATCTGTCGTCATACCATGTTTTTCCACTCAAATGCTGTTCTTGTGCATCAGACATCAAAAAGGAAGAGGGTGATTGCCGAACCTGAAGGAGCACCAGCAAAGTCCTTGAAAAATGTGGTGGTGCCGGAGAAATCAGATTGCGCCCCACTTATATTGGATGTACAACCAGTGACACAAAACATAGGACCAACTCCAACAGACTGTACCCATACTTCACTGGCCACACCACTAGCCCCACCACACAGGACCTGCACTCTAGCAAAAGGTATACCGATTTCATTTGCCATAGCACCAGCCGTACCACAAAAAAATCCCACTCCAGCAAAAAGTACAGCAAGTCCACCGACCGAAGACCTATCCCAACTCCAGAGACGGCCAATTCCTGCATATTGGAACCCCATTCCATTTATTCCCAGTTTAAAAGACAATGCTTTCAATGTTGTTAGGGACTACGTGCATATATTCCCATCATGGGAAGATTATAGTGAATACAAACACCATTTTCACATCTTCCTGTCCAACTTACGTGTAAGTGCTATTATTCATGGTTATTAATTTCCTGTTTTCTGCTGATCGAACACATCAATGATTTACATTACATTGTTGTAACTAGGTGAGGGTCCATCTGGATTGTCATGACGAGCAAAGCTTGCTTGTGCTTTTCAAGGAAGCATTGCAGCAGTATCGGTGTTACCTGAGGAAATCACACTGATGGCAAGTCTATAAACGAATTTCCGGTGAAGTCGCATGTGCTAAATTTAGAAGACATTGAATGGAAAAACCTTGTTATGCCTTTGGTCTCGTTCGGGATGAGGTCTTGTCTATGAAATCACATGACAATTTGAACTTCGCTTTTCGCATGTGCCTTACGGATCTTTTTGCGAAATCAGCTCGAAGAAGAATTCGGTTTGAAAAGAACGACAGGATATCGCAAATATGCTGCCGCTGCTTTGCTCTTGTTAGTACTGTTGTCTGTATCACTTGTACTTGCATACATACCTGGTTCATTATGTGACAGCAGTATGCATGATAGCTTGCTTATCAATTGTTCGCTCCAAATTATCTGATCTGTATGAATGGTTACATTAGTGTAGAATATATCCAATGCCAATGATTTTTTTTAGCTCTGCATTGTTCTTGTAAGTACATGCTATCCTTTATCAGTGTACTTATATTGACAGGTAGTTATTCATGTACCATCACCCTGCAGCTTATTTTCCTTTGCCCTCCATTTTCTACACATCAGATCTATATTTACTCTTACCATAAGGTTGGTACTGAAGAAGTTTAGCTGTGCATTGCTCTTGCCTGTGCCTTTTGCCTGTATCGCTGCACATACATTTATAGCTACTTGGTTATGTAGCATCACTCTTCATCTTATCTTAAATATTCTCCATTTTTTCGTATATTATCACATCTATATTTACCCTTAACAAAATGTAGAATAAAGGCAATGCTTATGAAGAACATTCTGTGCTAAACTTCTTGAATTGACCCCCCCCCCATTGTTGGGGAACGTAGTAATTTCAAAAAAATTCCTACGCACACACAAGATCATGGTGATGACATAGCAACGAGAGGGGAGAGTGTTGTCCACGTACCCTCGTAGATAAAAGCGAGCGTTAGCACAATGCGGTTGATGTAGTCGTGCGTCTTCACGATCCGACCGATCCAAGCACCGAGCGTCACGGCACCTCCGAGTTCAGCACACGTTCAGCTTGATGGCGATCCCGGGCTCCGATCCAGCAAAGCTTGGGGATGAGTTGATCGACGACGGCGTGGTGAAGATGATGATGTTCTCGGCAGCAGGCTTCGTATAAACTCATGACGATATGACCGAGGTGGAATATGGTGGAGGGGGGCACCGCACACGGCTAAGGAACGATCCGTAGATCAACTTGTGTGTTCTAGGGTGCGCCCCCGCCCCCGTATATAAAGGAGCCAGGGGGGAGGAGGCGGCCGACCAAGGAGGGCGCACCAAGGGGGGAGTCCTACTCCCATCAGGAGTAGGACTCCCTTCTTTCCTAGTTGGAGTAGGAGAAGGGGGAAGGAGGAGGAAGAGGGGAAGGAAGGGGGGCGCCGCCCCCCTCTCCTTGTCCTATTCGGACTAGGGAGGGGAGGGGCGCGGCCCACCTCTTGCTTCTCTCCTCTTCTCCCTTATGGCCCATGTAGGCCCAATAACCCCGGGAGGTTCAGTAACCCACGGTACTCCGGTAAAATGCCGATTTCACCCGGAACACTTCCGATGTCCAAACATAGGCTTCCAATATATCAATCTTTATGTCTCGACCATTTCGAGACTCCTCGTGATGTCCGTGATCACATCCGGGACTCCGAACAAACTTCGGTACATCAAAACTTATAAACTCATAATAAAATTGTCATCGTAACTTTAAGCGTGCGGACCCTACGGGTTCGAGAACTATGTAGACATGACCTAGAACTATTCTCGGTCAATAACCAATAGCGGAACCTGGATGCGCATATTGGTTCCTACATATTCTACGAAGATCTTTATCGGCCAAACCGCATAACAACATACGGTGTTCCCTTTGTCATCGGTATGTTACTTGCCCGAGATTCGATCGTCGGTATCAATACCTAGTTCAATCTCGTTACCGCAAGTCTCTTTACTCGTTCGTAATGCATCATTCCATAACTAACTCATTAGTTACATTGCTTGCAAGGCTTATAGTGATGTGCATTACCGGAGGGCCAGAGATACCTCTCCGACAATCGGAGTGACAAAACCTAATCTCGAAATCGCCAACCCAACATCTACCTTTGGAGACACCTGTAGTACTCCTTTATAATCACACGATTCGTTGTGACGTTTGGTAGCACCAAAGTGTTCCTCCGTAAGCGGAGTTGCATAATCTCATAGTTTAGGAACATGTATAAGTCATGAAGAAAGCAATAGCAATATACTAAATGATCAAGTGCTAGGCTAACGGAATGGGTCATGTCAATCACATCATTCTCCTAATAATGTGATCCCATTAATCAAATGACAACACATGCCTATGGTTAGGAAACATAACCATCTTTGATTAATGAGCTAGTCAAGTAGAGGCATACTAGTCACATTATGTTCAGTCTCCCACTTGCACTAGAGTCAATAATCTAGATTACATAGTAATGATTCTAACACCCATGGAGTCTTGGTGCTGATCATGTTTTGCTCGTGAGAGAGGCTTAGTCAATGGGTCTGCAACATTCAGATCCGTATGTATTTTGCAAATCTCTATGTCTCCCACTTGGACTTGGTCCCGAATGGAATTGAAGCGTCTCTTGATGTGCTTGGTCCTCTTGTGAAATCTTGATTCCTTTGCCAAGGCAATTGCACGGTGTTGTCCGAGAAGATCTTCATTGGTCCCGATGCACTAGGTATGACACCTAGATCGGAAATGAACTCCTTCATCCAGACTCCTTCATTTGCTGCTTCAGAAGCAGCTATGTACTCCGCTTCACATGTAGATCCCGCCACAACGCTTTGTTTAGAACTGCACCAACTTACAGCTCCACCGTTTAATAAAAACACGTATCCGGTTTGCGATTTAGAATCGTCCGGATCAGTGTCAAAGCTTGCATCGACGTAACCATTTACGACTAGCTCCTTGTCACCTCCATATACGAGAAACATATCCTTAGTCCTTTTCAGGTATTTCAGGATGTTCTTGACCGCTGTCCAGTGATCCACTCTTGGATTACTTTGGTACCTTCCTACCAAGATTATTGCTAAGCATACGTCAGGTCTGGTACACAACATTGCATACATGATAGAGCCCATGGCTGAAGCATAGGGAACATCTTTCATTTTCTCTCTATCTTCTGCTGTGGTCGGGCATTGAGTTTGACTCAACTTCACACCTTGAATCACGGGCAAGAACCCTTTCTTTGTCTGATCCATTTTGAACTTTTTCAAAATTTTATCAAGGTATGTGCTTTGTGAAAGTCCTATTAAGCGTCTTGATCTATCTCTATAAATCTTGATGCCCAATATATAAGCAGCTTCACCGAGGTCTTTCATTGAAAAACTTTTATTCAAGTATCCCTTTATGCTATCCAGAAATTCTATATCATTTCCAATTAATAATATGTCATCTACATATAATATCGAAATGCTCTGAGCTCCCACTCACTTTCTTGTAAATACAGGCTTCTCCAAAAGTCTCATATAAAACCATATGCCTTGATCACACTATCAAAGCATTTATTCCAACTCCGAGATGCTTGCACCAGTCCATAAATGGATCGCTGGAGATTGCACACTTTGTTAGCACCTTTTGGATCAACAAAACCTTCTGGCTGCATCATATACAACTCTTCTTCCAGAAATCCATTCAAGAATGCAGTTTTGACATCCATTTGCCAAATTTCATAATCATGAAATGCAACAATAGCTAACATGATTCGGACAGACTTAAGCATCGCTACGGGTGAGAAAGTCTCATTGTAGTCAACCCCTTGAACTTGTCGAAAACCTTTCGCAACAAGTCGAGCTTTATAGATAGTTATATTACCATCAGCATCAGTCTTCTTCTTAACAATCCATTTATTCTCAATGGCTTGCCGATCATCGGGCAAGTCAACCAAAGTCCATACTTTGTTCTCATACATGGATCCCATCTCAGATTTCATGGCCTCTAGCCATTTTGCGGAATCTGGGCTCATCATCGCTTCCTCATAGTTCGCAGGTTCATCATGGTCAAGTAACATGACTTCCAGAATAGGATTACCGTACCAATCAGTGCGGATCTTACTCGTAGACCTCGAGGTTCGAGAGAAACTTGATATGAAGTTTCATGATCAATATCATTAGCTTCCTCACTAATTGGTGTAGGTGTCACAGAACTGATTTACGAGATGAACTACTTTCCAATAAGGGAGCAGTCTGATTACCTCATCAAGTTCTACTTTCCTACCACTCACTTCTTTCGAGAGAAACTCTTTCTCTAGAAAGGATCCATTCTTAACAACGAATGTTTTGCCTTCGGATCTGTGATAGAAGGTGTACCCAATGATCTCTTTTGGGTATCCTATGAAGACACATTTCTCGATTTAGGTTCGAGCTTATCGGTTGAAGTTTCTTCACATAAGCATCGCAGCCCCAAACTTTAAGAAGCGACAACTTTGGTTTCTTGCCAAACCACAGTTCATAAGGCGTCGTCTCAACGGATTTTGATGGTGCCCTATTTAACGTGAATGCGGCCGTCTCTAAAGCATAACCCCAAAACGATAGCGGTAAATCAGTAAGAGACATCATAGATCGCACCATATCTAGTAAAGTACGATTACGACGTTCGGACACACCATTTCTTTGTGGTGTTCTAGGTGGCATGAGTTGCAAAAATATTCCGCATTGTTTCAAATGTAAACCAAACTCGTATCTCAAATATTCTCCTCCACGATCAGATCGTAGAAACTTTATTTTCTTGTTACGATGATTTTCCACTTCACTCTGAAATTCTTTGAACTTTTCAAATGTTTCAGACTTGTGTTTCATTAAGTAGATATACCCATATCTGCTCAAATCATCTGTGAAGGTGAGAAAATAACGATATCCGCCACGAGCTTCAACATTCATCGGACCACATACATCATGTATGTATGATTTCCAACAAATCTGTTGCTCTCTCCATAGTACGGAGAGAGCGGTGTTTTAGTCATCTTGCCCATGAGGCACGGTTCATAAGTACCAAGTGATTCATAATCAAGTGATTCCAAAATCCATCGGTATGGAGTTTCTTCATGCGCTTTACACCGATATGACCTAAGCGGCGATTGCCACAAATAAGTTGCACTCTCATTATCAACTCTGCATCTTTTGGTTTTGACATTATGAATCGTGTATCACTACTTTCGAGATTCAATAAAATAGACCACTCTTCAAGGGTGCATGACCATAAAAGATGTTACTCATATAAATAGAACAACCATTATTCTCTCGATTTAAATGAATAAGCGTCTCGCATCAAACAAGATCCAGATATAATGTTCATGCTCATGGCGGCACCAAATAACAATTATTCAGGTCTAAAACTAATCCCGAAGGTAGATGTAGAGGTAGCGTGCCGACCGCGATCACATCGACTTTGGAATCGTTTCCCACGCGCATCGTCACCTCGCCCTTCGCCGATGCTCGCTTATTCCGTAGTCCTGTTTGAGTTGCAAATATTAGCAAGAACCAGTATCAAATACCCAGGTGCTACTACGAGCTCTAGTAAGGTACACATCAATAACATGTATATCACATATACCTTTGTTCACCTTGCCATCCTTCTTATCCGCCAAATACTTGGGGCAGTTCCGCTTCCAGTGTCCAGTCTGCTTGCAGTAGAAGCACTCAGTTTCAGGTTTAGGTCCAGACTTGGGTTTCTTCTCTTGAGCAGCAACTTGCTTGCTGTTCTTCTTGAAGTTCCCCTTCTTCTTCCCTTTGCCCTTTTTCTTGAAACTAGTGGTCTTGTTGACCATCAACACTTGATGCTCCTTCTTGATTTCTACCTCCACAGCTTTTAGCATTGTGAAGAGCTCGGGAATTGACTTGTTCATCCCTTGCATATTATAGTTCATCACGAAGCTCTTGTAGCTTGGTGGCAGTGATTGGAGAATTTTGTCAATGACGCTATCATCCGGAAGATTAACTCCCAGTTGAATCAAGTGATTATTATACCCGGACATTTTGAGTATATGCTCCTTGTGAGAACTATTCTCCTCCATCTTGCAGCTGTAGAACTTATTGGAGACTTCATATCTCTCAATCCGGGCATTTGCTTGAAATATTAACTTCAACTCTGGAACATCTCATATGCTCCATGAGCGTTCAAAACGTCGTTGAAGACCGGTTCTAAGCCATAAAGCATGGCACATTGAACTATCGAGTAGTCATCAGCTTTGCTCTACAGACGTTCTTAACGTCGTCGGTTACATCAAGAAGCAGTTGGCACCCAGCGGTGCTTCGGGGCGTAATTCTTACGTGCAGCAATGAGGATAATCCTCAAGTTACGGACCCAGTCCGTGTAATTGCTACCATCATCTTTCAACTTTGCTTTCTCAAGGAACGCATTAAAATTCAACGGAACAACTTCACGAGCCATCTATCTAAAACAAACATAGACAAGCAAAATACTATCAGGTACTAAGTTCATGATAAATTTAAGTTCAATTAATCATATTACTTAAGAACTCCCACTTAGACAGACATCTCTCTAGTCATCTAAGTGATCACTTGATCCAAATCAACTAAACCATAACCGATCATCACGTGAGATGGAGTAGTTTTCAATGGTGAACATCACTATGTTGATCATATCTACTATATGATTCACGCTTGACCTTTCGGTCTCCGTGTTCCAAGGCCATATCTGCATATGCTAGGCTCGTCAAGTTTAACCTGAGTATTCTGCAAGTGCAAAACTGGCTTGCACCCGTTGTAGATGGACGTAGAGCTTATCACACCCGATCATCACGTGGTGTCTGGGCCTGACGAACTTTGGCAACGGTGCATACTCAGGGAGAACACTTCTTGATAATTTTAAATGAGAGATCATCTTAAAATGCTACCGTCAAACAAATCAAGATAAGATGCATAAAAGATAAACATCACATGCAATCAATATAAGTGATATGATATGGCCATCATCATCTTGTGCTTGTGATCTCCATCTTCGAAGCACCGTCGTGATCGCCATCGTCACCGGTGCGACACCTTGATCTCCATCGTAGCATCGTTGTCGTTACGCCATCTATTGCTTCTACGACTATCGCTACCGCTTAGTGATAAAGTAAAGCAATTACAGGGCATTTGCATTTCATACAATAAGCGACAACCATATGGCTCTGCCGATTGCCGATAACCGGTTACAAAACATGATCATCTCATACAATAAAATATAGCATCACATCTTGACCATATCACATCACAACATGCCCTGCAAAAACAAGTTAGGCGTCCTCTACTTTGTTGTTGCAAGTTTTACGTGGCTGCTACGGGCTTAGCAAGAACCGTTCTTACCTACGCATCAAAAACACAACGATAGTTCGTCAAGTTAGTGCTGTTTTAACCTTCGCAAGGACGGGCGTAGCCACACTCGATTCAGCTAAAGTGAGAGAGAGAGACACCCTTGATCACCTTTAAGCACGAGTGCTCGTAGCGGTGAAACCAGTCTCGCGTAAGCGTCTGGCGTAATGTCGGTCGGGCGCTTCATCTCACAATACCGCCGAACCAAAGTATGACATCTTTGGTAAGCGGTATGACTTATATCGCCCACAACTCACTTGTGTTCTACTCGTGCATATAACATCAACGCATAAAACCTAGGCTCGGATGCCACTGTTGGGGAACGTACTAATTTCAAAAAATTTCCTACGCACACGCAAGATCATGGTGATGACATAGCAACGAGAGGGGAGAGTGTTGTCCACGTACCCTCGTAGACCATAAGCGGAAGCGTTAGCACAACGCGATTGATGTAGTCGCATGTCTTCACGATCCGACCGATCCAAGCACCAAACGTACGGCACCTCCGAGTTCAGCACACGTTCAGCTCGATGACGATCCCCGGGCTACGATCCAGCAAAGCTTCGGGGATGAGTTCCATCAGCACGACGGCATGGTGACGATGATGATGTTCTACTGGCGCAGGGGTTCGCCTAAACTCCGCGACGATATGACCAAGGTGGAATATGGTGGAGGGGGGCACCGCACACGGCTAAGGAACGATCCGTAGATCAACTTGTGTGTTCTAGGGTGCCCCCCCCGCCCCCGTATATAAAGGAGCCAGGGGGAGGAGGCGCCCGGTCAAGGAGGGCGTGCCAAGGGGGGAGTCCTACTCCCACCGGGAGTAGGTTTCCCTTCTTTCCTAGTTGGAGTAGGAGAAGGGGGAAAGAGGAGGAAGAGGGGAAGGAAGGGGGGCGCCGCCCCCCTCTCCTTGTCCTATTCGGACTAGGGAGGGGAGGGGGCGCGTCCCACATCTTTCTTCCTCTCCTCTTCTCCCTTATGGCCCATGTAGGCCCAATAACCCCCGGGAGGGTTCCGGTAATCCCATGGTACTCCGGTAAAATGCCGATTTCACCCGGAACACTTCCGATATCCAAACATAGGCTTCCAATATATCAATCTTTATGTCTCGACCATTTCGAGACTCCTCGTCATGTCCGTGATCACATCAGGGACTCGAACAAACTTGATACATCAAAACTTATAAACTCATAATAAAAGCTGTCATCGTAGCGTTAAGCGTGCGGACCCTACGGGTTCGAGAACTATGTAGACATGACCTAGAACTATTCTCGGTCAATAACCAATAGCGGAACACGGATGCCCATATTGGTTCCTACATATTCTCTGAAGATCTTTATCGGTCAAACCACATAACAACATACGTTGTTCCTTTGTCATCGGTATGTTACTTGCCCAAGATTCGATCGTCGGTATCCAATACCTAGTTCAATCTCGTTACGGCAAGTCTATTTACTCGTTACGTAATGCATCATTCCGTAACTAACTCATTAGTTACATTGCTTGCAAGGCTTATAGTGATGTGCATTACCGAGAGGGCCCAGAGATACCTCTCCGACAATCGGAGTGACAAAACCTAATCTCAAAAATCGCCAACCCAACATCTACCTTTGGAGACACCTATAGTACTCCTTTATAATCACCCGATTCGTTGTGACGTTTGGTAGCACCAAAGTGTTCCTCCGTAAGCGGAGTTGCATAATCTCATAGTTTTAGGAACATGTATAAGTCATGAAGAAAGCAATAGCAATATACTAAGCGATCAAGTGCTAGGCTAACGGAATGGGTCATGTCAATCACATCATTCTCCTAATGATGTGATCCCATTAATCAAATGACAACACATGCCTATGGTTAGGAAACATAACCATCTTTGATTAATGAGCTAGTCAAGTAGAGGCATACTAGTGACGTTATGTTTGTCTATGTATTCACACATGTATCATGTTTCCGGTTAATACAATTCTAGCATGAATAATAAACATTTATCATGATATGAGGAAATAAATAATAACTTTATTATTGCCTCTAGGGCATATTTCCTTCACCCATCAGCATGGACAAGGGCTTTATAGAGCCTGTCTTCACCAGTAATGTAAGTTTGTCCTTCTCAAGCCTTCAAACTTTGTTGTGTATATTTGGTTAGGCATGACTGCAACAGCTGTTTATTTTTGGTGTTTGCATCAAATTGCATGTTTAAAGTTTATTATGTAGTTCATAAACAAAAGTTTGTCCTTCTCACTTTAAGTTTTCAGTTGTACAACCAAGTTCCTTCTTCATACCATGTAAATTAAACTATCTGAGCAAGTGATCTTCTCTTGCCTTTGCATGTATATACATTCTTCATCCATAATCCGGTGGTGTGGTGAACCTACCCACTCTGACACAATGTCATATTCTGCAATGTCTTAACTATGAACAATGTCATATCATTCTACTATTATTTAAACCGACTCTTTATTTGCCAATCTAAAATGGGATAAATTGATGACACACTAACCATTGATACTTATGAGTTCTTGATCGTAATCCGGTGGTGTCGTGAAGCTGCCAACTCCTTCACAATGTCAATTCCTGCCATGTCTTGACCTAAACAATACCATATTGTGTTAATGCAATTTTAAACTGTGTCACTTTATTAAATCGAAGAAATGTGATGAATTATCAAACTTGATACTTTTATGTGCAAAACTGTCATCATGCCTTGTTTATCTTTGAGTGAGGAAGATATAAGTGTTGAACAAGCTTGATCTCATCATCTTGCTCATTTGCTTGCTTGCAGACCCCAATGAGGCTAACCTTTCTTGAACTCTATTGAAGTCTTTGTCGGTTTTGTATATTATTTTGTCGGCGTGTTTATTTGCCTCGGTGGCAATCTTTGATGCCCCAATGTATGTAATCTAGCATCGCTTGTGCTTTATTATCATAGTGGCAAACTTTGATGCCCGTGGATGTAATATGCCGTAATTTCTTTATTGTATAGTCTAGGTTTTTCTTATTCACGATCTGCGGTTATTTTATTGTATATATATCTTGTCTTCGCAGTAAACCGGCCAAACCGTAAAATTACGGTACATAATCGGGCCGTCATGCAATCACGATGTATGATCGCATCATGGGCCCGTCAAACCGCCCGAGAGTAGATTCGACCTTTAATAGGTCGAGTAACCCCTGGCCCTCTTTTCGCAAGAAAACTCAATGGGCTTTTAGGAGGCTGGGAAGTAGGTTGGGCCTGAAACGTGCCGAATAGCTCACGGGCCAACGGCAACCCGAAATGGACTCCGGCCCATGATTGTGCGAATCAATTCACGGGCTTTTAATAGGCCAGAGTTGTCTCGGTCCTTGTTTGGCCCAATCAGATATCGGCTGCGAGCAGGCCGGATGCAAACCGGGCCGTAGTTAGGCCCAACTATATGACGGGCTTTTAACAGGCCGAAATTAATATAGGGCCGAAATGTTAAATGGGCTCTTAACAGGCCGAAACTAATACCAGGCCGAATTACTAAATGGGCCTTTAGCAAGTGGGCCCAAAAGCATAGCGTCCAGTCAATGGGCCGAATCTGATATGGGCCATAATTGAGCCCAAAGCCTCTTAAAGGGCTGGACCTGATCTGGGCCGTGATTTGGCCCAGAAAGTGGGAGGCTTTTAATGGGCCGGATCTTATATGGGCCATTATTAGGCCCGGAACGTGGCAGGCCATTAATGGACCGGATCAATTATGGGTCGGCATTTGGCCCAAAACATGGCAGCCAGTTAATGGGCCGGCCTACTAGGGTCCTCAAAATCTTGTGGGCCTACAGCTGGGCTAGCCCATTAATGTCGTGAAATCTCGTGGGCATTTAGTGGGCGGCCCATTATGATCCATAAGAATTTTGTGGGCCTTTACAGGCGGCCCATTATGGCACACAAAAATCTTGTGGGCCTTTACAGGCCGCCTATTATGGCCCTTGAAATCTTGTGGGCCTTTAGCTGGGCCAGCCCATTATAGTCCATAAAAACTTCGTGGGCCTTTAAGCGGGCGGCCCATTATGGGACCCTGAAACTCCTATGGGCCTTTAGTTGGGCGGCCCATTTAAACTTGATTGGTCGTGCCGCGTGTCGGCGTATCATAGGCGTATACATCCAATGAGTGGATGACATCTGTCCCAGCGATGAGCCGACACGTGTTTCCTCTAGCCAATGATGATTTTACGTGGAAAATCCCCATTGGTCGGGCTGTTAAAGGGTTATCGGATCAAAACCCGACCCGATAGCTTAACGGCGTTCGTTACGGTGGATGCCATGTGTCGGTCACCCTTGGCGAAAGCACTTACGTGACCGCGATTTATCGTCATGGAAGTGGACACTTCGTGATGATAATTTTGGTAATGTCATCGAACACTTCTCTGACAAACACGGTATGACTATCTTGATTCCGTCATAAATTTGTCATGGATGTACATGCATGACAAAAAACGCGACCTACTACGACAAACACGTATCATCACGGAAGTGTATTTTTTTGTAGTGTTCGCTCTTCTCCATTCTTCTCCTTTATGGCAGCTTGGGTATTCCTCCTAGCTTCTTCATGGGCTCCTTCTTGATACCTAAAAATGGACAATGTCTCCATTTGAGGCAGAATCCGATTCTCGTGTGAATTCGAATGGAGTTCGAAGATGAAGAAGTCAACCTCGGTTTTGATGGCACGTGCACGTTGATATGTCTCCAATGTATCTACTTTTCCAAACACTTTTGCCCTTGTTTTGGACTCTAACTTCCATGATTTGAATGAAACTAACCCGGACTAACGCTGTTTTCAGCAGAACTGCCATGGTGTTGTTTATTGTGCGAAAAACAAAAGTTCTCGGAATGACCTGAAAATCCACGGAGATAACTTTTGGAAAATATAAAAAATACTAGCGAAACAATCAAGGCCAGGGGGCCCAAACCCCGTCCACGAGGGTGGGGGGCGCGCCCCTCCCCCTGGGCATGCCCCCCCTGTCTTGTGGGCCCCCTGATGCTCCACTGACCTCAAATCCAACTCCATATATTTCGTTTCGCGGAGAAAAAAATCAGAGAGAAAGTTTCATTGCGTTTTACAATATGGAGCCGCCGCCAAGCCTTAATCTCTCTTGGGAGGGCTGATCTAGAGTCCGTTCGGGGCTCCGGAGAGGGGGATTCGTCGTCGTCGTCATCATAAACCATCCTCCATCACCAATTTCATGATGCTCACCGCCGTGCGTGAGTAATTCCATCGTAGGCTTGCTAGACGATGATGGGTTGGATGAGATTTACCATGTAATCAAGTTAGTTTTGTTAGGGTTTGATGCCTAGTATCCACTATGTTCTGAGATTGATGTTGCTATGACTTTGCTATGCTTAATGCTTGTCACTAGGGCCCGAGTGCCATGATTTCAGATCTGAACCTATTATGTTTTCATGAATATATGTGAGTTCTTGATCCTATCTTGCAAGTCTATAGTCACCTATTATGTGTTATGATCCGACAACCCCGAAGTGACAATAATCGGGATACTTCTTGGTGATGACCGTAGTTTGAGGAGTTCATGTATTCACAATGTGTTAATGCTTTGGTCTGGTACTCTATTAAAAGGAGGCCTTAATATCCCTTAGTTTCCACTAGGACCCCGGTGCCACGGGAGGGTAGGACAAAAGATGTCATGCAAGTTATTTTCCATAAGCACGTATGACTATATTTGAAATACATGCCTACATTTAGGGGTGGGCATAAAACCGAGAACCGAAGACCGGAGCTGAAAAAACCGAGACCGAAGCCGAAAAAACCAAGCACCAAAGATTCGGTTGTTCTCTCGGTTGGCAAATGGCAGAAACCGAAATTACCTCGGTGTATTCGGTTGTTGAGATCTGTTGGCCGAATCACCGAACTGACCGAAATACACTGCCGTATTAAATCCTAGCGTACAAAGCCCAATAGCACATTCACGTGAGACACACCATCCAACACCACATGAAGCTCCTAGCATTTTCTCCGCCACAAACACAGACAGCCACCGCATCTTATCCTAATTCGCTCCAGGCTTGACACATGCAGGTCATGCACCGCCGCCGCCACCGCCCTCCATTTCCCCACCTCGCTATACCAGCAGCGGCCTGCGCCCATGGGCCCTCCATTTCCCCACCTCGCTATACCAGCAGCGGCCTGCGCCCATGGGCCCCGCACGGTGGCGGCCGGCGGTGCCCATGGCTCCCGCGCGACGCTGTCCAGCGACATCTATCTCTCCCATGCTGTCTTGGGCTCGCAACAATAACTCCTTGATGGTTTGCTGTCCGCCTACAATGATGCCGCGTTTCCTTGTTTCGATCGATTCATGTTTGTTTGTTCCTATTTTCTTGCCAAAATTTGACTTCATATTCCTTCCTCCAGGCCAAAATATCGGGTCTCTTCGGTAGTAACCGACGACCGAACTGAAGTATCAAGAGAACGAAGTCTCGGTCATTGATTTCTTCCAAGACCGATCGGTCAGTAAAAACAAAAACCAAATTTTAAAATAAACCGAGACACCGAACCGAATTATTCGGTTTAACCAAATGCCCAGGCCTGCCTACATTACATTGATGAACTGGAGCTAATTCTATGTCACCCTATGTTATTGCTATTACATGAGGAATCACATCCGACATAATTATCCATCACTGATCCAATGCCTACGAGCTTTTCACATATTGTGCTTCGCTTATTTACTTTTCCGTTGCTACTGTTACGATTACTACAAAACTGCTATCTTTACTTTTGCCACCGTTACCGTTACTATCATACTACTTTGCTACTAAATACTTTGCTGTAGATACAAAGTTATCCAGGTGTGGTTGAATTGACAACTCAACTGGTAATACTTGAGAATATTCTTTGGCTCCCCTTGTGTCGAATCAATAAATTTGGGTTGAATACTCTACCTTCGAAAGCTGTTGCGATCCCCTATACTTGTGGGTTATCAAGAATAATTTCTGGCGCCGTTGCCGGGAGCATAGCTCTATTCTTTGAGTCACTTGGGATTTATATCTGTTGATCACTATGAAGAACTTGAAAGACGCAAGAACTAAGATTTTTCCCTCAACTACGAGGGGAGGTAAGGAACTGTCATCTAGCTCTGCACAAGATTCTCCTTCTGTTTTGAGTAAGCTTGCGACACCTAAACCTCCTACTGCTATGAATTCTGATATGTCACATGTTATTGATGATGCCACTTCTGCTATGCATGATACTTATGATGAAACTACTTCTATGCTTGATACTACTGTGCCATTAGGTGAATATCTTGATGACCAACTTGCTAGGGTTAGAGAGAATGAAATTATTGATGATAGTGATGATGAAAGTTCTGCCTCTAATTATGAATTGCCTGTTGTTCCTGAGGGTTATGTTATGGATGACGAAGCTGCTAGAGCTATTTTTGCTTGCAATGATAGATATGATCTTAAGAAGTTATTAGCTAAATGGAAGCAGCAATCTCTTAATGCTAGAATGAAACCTGACCCCGCTTTTGCTACTTCACCTATATGTGTTACTGATAAGGATTATGAATTCTCTGTTGATCCTGAAATTATTACTTTGGTTGAATCTGATCCTTTTTATGGCAGTGAATCTGAAACTGTTGTGGCACATCTTACCAATTTAAATGATATAGCTACCCTGTTTACTAATGATGAGAAGTCTCACTATTATTATATCCTTAAGATATTTCTGTTCTCATTAAAGGGTGATGCTAAAACTTGGTTTAATTCTCTTGATCCTAGTTTTGTGCATAGTCCCCAGGATATGATTAATTACTTCTCTGCTAAATATTTCCCTGCTCATAAGAAACAGGCTGCCTTGCGGGGAATATATAATTTTCTGCAAATCAAAGAAGAGAGTCTCCCACAAGCTTGGGGGAGGCTTCTCCGATTACTTAATGCTTTGCCTGATCACCCTCTTAAGAAAAATGAAATACTTGATATCTTTTATAATGGACTAACCGATGCTTCCAAGGACTACTTAGTTGTGATGGTTGTGTTTTCAGGGAAAGAACATTCGACCAAGCTGAATTACTATTGGATAATATGTTGACTAATGAAAATAATTGGACTCTTCCTGAGCCAATTCTTGAGGCAATTCCTAAGCCAATTAAACCAACTCCTGAGCCTATTCCTAAACAAACTCCGAAGAAAAGGGGTGTTCTATTTGTCAGTCCTGAAGATATGCAAGAGGCAAAGAAATCAATGAAAGAAAAAGGTATTAAAGCTGAAGATGTTAAGAATTTACCTCCTATTGAAGAAATACATGGTCTTAATATACCGCCTGTTGAAGAAACACATTGTCTTGATAACCCAACATAGGTAGTAAAGGTAAATTCTCTCTATAGATATGATAAAGTTGAAATTCCGTCTACTAAATTTGATAGCCCATGCTTAGATGAACTTGATGACTTTATGGCTAGACAAGAAAGTTTTAATGCTTATGTTGGTAGAGAATTAAAGAATAATGCTTTCGAGATAGGATGCTTGAGTGATTATATGGCTAGAGTTAAAGGTGAACTTAAACTCATTAGCAAATATACTTCTATGGTTACTACTCAAGCTGAGCAAGTACTTAAAGCTCAAAGTGATTTGCTCGATGAATTAAATAATAAACATGATTTTTCTGTTAGAGTGGCTACTAGAACTGGTAGAATGACTCATGAACCTTTGTATCCCGAAGGCCACCCTAAGAGAATCGAGCAGGATTCTCAGAGAAATATTTTGTAGGCACCTAGTTCTTCTAAAAAGAAGAAAAAGAAAAATGATAGGACTTTGCATGCTTCTAGTGAACCTGTTGTAGACACACCCGAGAATCCCAATGATATTTCTATTTCCGATGCTGAAACACAATCAGGTGATGAACATGAACCTAGTGGTAATGTTAATGATAATGTTCATGTTGATGCTCAACCTAGCAATATTAATGATGTAGAGATTGAACCTACTGTTGATCTTGATAACCCACAATCAAAGAATCAACGTTATGATAAAAGAGACTTTGTTGCAAGGAAGCACGGTAGAGAAAGAGAACCATGGGTTTAGAAACCCATGCCCTTTCCTCCTAAACCATCCAAGACAAAGGATGATGAGGACTTTGAGCGCTTTGCTGAAATGATTAGACCTATCTTCTTACGTATGCGCTTGACTGATATGCTTAAATTAAATCCTTATGCTAAATATATGAAGGATATCATTACAAATAAAAGAAAGATACCAGAAGATGAAATTTCCACCATGCTTACTAATTATACTTTTAAGGGTGGAATACCAAAGAAACTTGGAGATCCACGGCTACCAACTATACCATGCTCCATTAAAAGAAACTATGTTAAAACTGCTTTATGTGATCTTGGAGCCGGTGTTAGTGTTATGCCTCTCTCTTTATATCGTAGACTTGAATTGAATAAGTTGACACTTACTGAAATATCTTTGCAAATGTGTGATAAATCGACTGATACCTGCCGGTATTTGTGAGGATGTGCCTATTGTTGTTGCAAATGTCACTATCTTAACGGACTTTGTTATTCTTGGTATTCCCGAGGACGATAGTATGTCGATTATCCTTGGTAGACCCTTTTTCAATACTACAGGGGTTGTTATTGATTGCAACAAAGGCAATTTAACTTTTCATGTTAATGGTAATGAGCATACGGTACACTTTCTAAGGAAACAACCTCAAGTTCATAGCATCAATTCTATTGGAAAAGTTCCAACTATCATTATTGGAGGTTTTGAATTTCCTCTTCCTACTGTCAAGAAAAAAATATGATATTCTTATTGTTAGGGATATTCATATCCCCGTTGAGGTAACCTAGTGTTATTCAAAATTTCTCCGGTTCCGTGTTATTCGGAATGAGTTTGTTAACAAGACTTGATCAACCTTGTTAGTGGATTCATTTTGATGATCATGAGATGGATAAAACTAGAAGGCACAACCTACGTACCCTCTTTTACTTTACATTATTTAGAATAAATAAAGCAAAAATAGTATTATCTGTCTGTTTTCTGAATTATCCGTGCAATGAAAAATTTCCCGAAAATAAAAGTGCTCCAAATACCCTGCAAATTTAGTATGATTTTTTATGGAATATTTGAGGATTTTAGGCACTGAGAACACTGTAGGGGGGCAAGCACCTGACCACAAGGGTGGAGGGCGCGCCCCCCTGCCTCGTGGGCTCATGGTGGCCCCCCTCCACTTATTCCTGCGCCCACACACTCCATCTTCCTCCCAAAAAAATCCCCATCCAGCTCAAGCACGAGTTCTAGCTCATGTTGCTGTGATTTTTGATCTCCTTGCTGAAAGCTCCATTCACAAAACTGCTTTGGGAGATTGTTGCTTGGTATGTGACTCCTCCATTGGTCCAATTAGTTTTTGTTCTAGTGCTTTATTCATTGCAAACTTTTGCTGCCTAGGTGACCCTGTTCTTGAGCTTGCATGTCAAATTTATGAGGTCCCAAGTAATTTTACTGCATGATATAGGCTCTAGGCACTTGTGGGAGTAGTTGCTATCAATCTTGTTTAGTCTTATTCACTTTTATTTTGAAGTTACTAAAAATTTCAGAAATTTTTCAGAGGAAAGAAATATGTCCAGGAGAATGTACCAAGGTGGTTCCTCAACAAAGACAGGACCTAGGCGTGCTATGCATGGGCAAGACGATGAACCACCGAGGGAAGCTGAAGTGCGGGCTTGTGAGTGGCCATCAGAAGAGTTTATGGTTAATGCAGGCATCAAGGATGAATTTGACGCATATGTGCGTAACGCCGATCTTGAGGACTTCATACAAGATAAGTGTCCTCAGTACTACCAATTGACTGATTCATTCGTGAGAAGGTTTAAATTTTCATCTTCACGTAATTCTCAGAATGTCTTGTTTGATATTTATGATGAATCTTATACCATGCACCTAGAAGATTTTACTACTGCTTGCAAACTCCCGCAGTAGGGCAATGTTCATGAACCCCACAAATCTGAATATAAAAACTTTCTTGCTAGTATCACTGTGGGAGAATCTAGGGATATAGCACAAGCTACCATAGGGAGCATTCACTTTCCTGCTATACATTATTTTGCTCTCTTCATTGGTAGATGCATTAACGGTAAAGATGAAGCATGTCACATGTGTGTCCCTGATCTTTGTGTCCTCAAGAGTGCTGTGTTAGGTAATAAAGACTACAGCTTGGGGGCAATAGTTGCACGTAGGTTGCATAACAATGGTATATCTGGAGATTTATTTGGTGGAATTTATGCGACCCGTGTTGCTAATTATCTTGGTATAGCCCCACGTGAGGGTGATATGATGTTGCCTCCCGCTTATTTAGATTATGACGCTATGGTCAGGCACCGTTTTCTTTTGAGGAATGAACAATTCCTCCTGTATCGACTAATCTTTGACAGACGTCGCGCTGTCCATGTTACTCTCCCTACTCCTTCCCTTTTTGATTACCAGGCAAGACGAAGATATGTTGTTACCAGGGAGGAGGCAGCCGAACACGAGAGGAGAGCGGAGGCAGCTCGCCAGCATGCCGCAGCTCAGGAGGCATTGGCTGCTGCATCTCAGTACGACCCCGGTTATAACTTTGGATATCAGCCAGGCTATCCTTGGCAATAGACCAACTTAGGCCAAAAGCCTAAGCTTGGGGAGTACGTATTTCTCACCGACTTTACATTCATGTTCACACACTATTCTAGTTGTCGGTGCTCATACTCTTTCATTGTATTATCCATGCTACTTTAATTTATTTTTCTAGCTTTCTTCTTGTGTGTTTGATAAACCTTAAGAAAAACCAAAAAAATTAGTTAGTTTAATTTCCATGCTTGTAGAAGTAATTAAAATGAAAACCCAAAAAGATTTCTCGTTCTTCTTTTACTTGTTGGGAGCTTTCCCGTGTAAATAGTTTTATTTCCTTTTCTTTCCTTTGGGGGTCGAGAGTAGAAGACCATATTGAAAATGTTTAGTGGCTCTCATATGCATGATCGTTGATTTAACCTCGAGCCCATATTACTTTGTCTTCTCTCTTGAATTGAATGCTTGCAGATTCCAGCTTAGTCCAATGCACGTGCACTATTATTATTATACACACCGTTCGGTCGTGCAAGTGAAAGGCAATAATGATGATATATGATGGACTAATTGAGATAAGAGAAGCTGGTATGAACTCGACCTCTCTTGTTTTTGTAAATATGATGAGTTCATCGTTCCCGATTCAACTTATTATGAATAAACATGTTTGCAATGACATTTAGAGATCATAGTTACTTATGCCATGCTTAATTAGCTATGAGTTTATAATGGTTTACCTTGCGTGCCAACATGCTATTAAGATGATTGTGATGTGGTATGATGGGATGGTATCCTCCTTTGAATGAATTGAGTGACTCGACTTGGCGCATGTTCACGCATGTAGTTGAAACAAATCAACATAGCCTTCACGATATTTATGTTCATGGTGGATTATATCCTACGCATGCTTGTACTTGGTGTAAATTAATTTTAATGCATGTTCATGACTGTTGTCACTCTCTCGGTTAGCGCTTCGGTCTTTTGCTAGCCTTCACTGTACTAAGCGGGAATCTGCTTGTTCATCCAAACTCCATAAACCCCAAAATTATTCCATATGAGTCCGCCATACCTTCCTATATGCGGTATTTACCTACCGTTCCAAGTAAATTTGTATATGCCAAACTCCAAACCTTCAAATGAAATTCTGTTTTGTATGCTCGAGCAGCTCATGTTTCAACTAGGGTTGTCTGTATCTTCCATGCTAGGTGGGTTATTCTCAAGAGGAGTGGACTCCGCTCCTCATTCATGAGAAAATGGCTGGTAACCGGGATGCCCAGTCCCATGATCAAAAAGATCAAAGCAAAATCAAAATAATTAAACAAAACTCCCCCAGGGCTATTGTTAGTTGGAGGCACTCATTGTTTCGAGCAAGCCATGGATTGATGCTTGTTGGTGGTGGGGGGTATAAACTGCAGGTGTGGTTATGCAGGTGTGGTTGAATTGACAACTCAACTACTAATACTTGAGAATATTCTTTGGCTCCCCTTGTGTCGAATCAATAAATTTGGGCTGAATACTCTACCCTCGAAAGCTGTTGCGATCCCCTATACTTGTGGGTTATCACACGTGCCCTTGTCATTGGTTCTCTTCATGCTTGTGGTGGTGACGGGACGTCCCTGGGGATGAGCGAGGGATGCTCCGCATCCCCCCGGGAGAGATCCGTCCACGGATCGTGATCTTCATCACCATGGGAAGGAGAGGATGTCACCGAGTAGAAGTGGACAACCACCAAGCATTTATCATGTTTAGGCTCGAAATGGGCACTCTCCAATGTCGCACTATCTTGTGATTCCTTCAAAAGGAGCAAGTACAACAAACACTTGGAAAAACAAATGTGGTTAGCGTTAGTGCAAAACCAAGCATTCAAGAGGTGAGTCACCAAACAAGTGTCATCATGAAGCATAGCATAAGGTGTGACAAGGGATTGTGGCATGTCATGTATGCACATAAATTGAGCCAAATCAAGGACATCATGTAAACAATCATGCAGATTGGAGGTGGATATGCTAATATGTTTGACAAGAGAACAAGCATCAACCTCAAGATCATAGCAAACATGCATAAAGCGCTCGACAAATGGTCGATGGTAGGCATAAGAATCATTCACAACACCAAATAAGATGATATGTCGAAACACATGCGTCAAGTGCAAGACAATCCAAGCATAATGTGCATAGGGTGTAGTGAAAATCGAGTGCCACTAAACACGATAGAAAGAGCGATTGTTCATAATATGTGAGGCAATCATGTGACAAGCAATGGAACATGGCATATGTGAAGTAATGACATTGTTGCAACCAAACATATGATAGGAGCAAGTAATCCACGAATTGGATGCAACATGAGAAAGCATAGAAATCGAGTCATGCAAACTAGTGGTGCGAAGATGCAACACACTAGAGGAAATCATGGCAATCATGTCATGTGAGCAAATAATAGATATAGGAAATGCACATGACATATCGCGAGCACGAGCACAAAGCCAGATCATGGTATCATCGAATGTGGCATAAATGGAACATGGCAATAACAAGCAACATCTCCACCAAGCTTGCAAATACACATGCAAGTACTAGAATCAATCATCATGTGTAATGCAAAGCATGGGTCACAAATGCATGGCAAATGTAAAGAAATGAGCATATCATGCAAAGTGAACATGGCAATATGGGCATAAGGTGAGAAGTGGTATATAACCCATAACCATGTGAGGGCCATGTAGAACGAATGCGCGGAGTCGTTGCATGGAGGAAACGGTTGGTGACAAATCTCACAAGTTCCCAAGGCATCGTTGCTCTCTAGAGGTCGTTTCGTCAACTCATGGTCTTGCGAGGTTGACGAGTAAGTATGGGTACCTACACAAAATAGAAACAAGCCAAAGAAAGTGTGTGCGTGGTAAATGTACACATCATCCATCATGATGTGTACGTGCACGTGTGAGTTAGCACAAGATAAGCAATGCTCAAATAAATTTGTTGCATGGTACATGAACATGTCATCCATCATGAAAGAATATTTGTTATGTATAACATGATGGGGACACAAATTGAGAATGCAATTATAGCAAGTGTGTGGCACAACAAGAGCATTTTTATTCATGGGATGCATATGGTGCACACAATCATGGGAATCATACAATGGATGGTATGGATCAAAATCTCCTAATATGGATGAGGAAACTATGGGGTTCTCCTCAAGAGCAATAGCGCAAACATCATATGGAGAAAATGGGCAACATCCAAAACAATGCATGTTCGAAGCTAGTTTGTCATGGCATGGCATATGAGATAAATGATGCAAAGGGAGCATATCATTATCATCACAAGAAAATCAATGCCAATAACCATGGGCTTGTCATCTATGCCATACGTGCAAATTGGGTTTATTTTAATGGCGTAAGCATAGTCACTATGAAAAGATTGCAAATATGACATATGGTTGATCTCATGCATAGCATATGCCAAGTCAAGCGGATTGTCAAACATGATGTGACCGAGAGAATTATCACAAGAAATCCTATGTAACATGGCATCACAACTAATAGACTCAACATGGCAATCATCAAACTCATCATAAATGGGTAAATCATCGCATGGGGAAGTCGAACTAGCATGAAGCATGACAATAGGTGGATCAACATCATGCAAGCAATCAATGTGAAGAATGTCCACTGGTGGGACTAGAGCATCACCTTCACCTATTTTACCTTTCTCTATCCACTCATGTGGTATATGTGAGGTGGCAAAGACCAAATGGTGGTCATCTTCATCTTGATGGAACCATGTGGGGGGTGCATCATAGTCCACCATGGCCATCGTCTTGTCCAAAGGAAGGACGAAGTCATCGAGGATCGGCGCGTCATCATATATGGGACCTAGCACCAAATGAGAAGACACAATAGAGGTAGAGGTTAAGTTGTTAGAAATCAAAATGGCCTCACTCTCTCTATGTGGTGGTGGCTCACTCACTCCCTCAAGGTAGGTTCACTCAATGTCACATATGGTGGAGTCACTCAAGTCACTCAAGTGGTGGTGGTGGTGGCTCTCCTCACATGGTAATTGGGGCAAGTTGTCATATATGGGGCTAGTGGTGAAGTCACTCTCACTCTTAATATGGTGGCAAAAGTTACTTGAGTCATCATACGTCGTCGTGGTCGAAGGGAAAATCCCATGCTCAACCATCTCGTAGTCATTGTCGTGGATGAAGGCCGAAGATGGCACACCATTACTCTCGTCATGGATGAAGGCCTAAGATGGCACACCATCACTCTCGCCATGGATGAAGGAGGAAGATCGCACATCACCGCTCTTGTTGTCTCGTAGCATGGTTGTCGTGAAGTGAACTTGTGGTCGAGTATACTTGGACTTCTTGAGTACTTGCTCCGCCTTGAGAGCACCAAAGTAGTTGTCGTCGAGGGACTTGTAGTTGTTGAGGAAGATAGACTTGGCAATGTTGTTGTTCAATCCTGTCATGAAGTAGAACTTCATCCAAATGGGATCGTCCACACCGGCTCGTCGCAAGGCTTTCTTCATCTCGAGGAAGTACTTGTTGAGGGACTTGAATCCTTGTATGTTGTTCTCCAATTGGCGTTGAAGATGTTTCGTGTAGGTGGAAGGCAAAAAATCTCGCCGCATAGCTTTCTTCATCTTGGGCCAACTCATGTCGAAGGTGTATGAAGGCGCCATGTCAACGTGTAGTCGTAGAAGTTACTTGCAGCGCACTTCACTTGGTCTTCAGAAGGGACTTGATGTAGCTTGAGGTAGTCGTCCATCTTGCGCTCCCACTCGAGATACTCCTCGGGGTCTTGAGTCCCATATAAAGGAAGCTCGTGGTCCGTGTCGAAATCGTAGTAGCTCATGGAAGTCACGGACTTGAGCTTGGGAAGCTTCTCTTGAGCGCAGTCTTGATGTGCTTATAGGCGAAGATGCCTAATGTACAAAGGCGAAGATGCCTTGAAGTCGCTTGGCAAAGGTGCCAAGGTAGGTGGTGAAGTCATAGAGGGGTGGTTGGTGTTGAGCTCTTGACATTCACGTTCTTGTTGTTGATGGTGTCGATGCCGATGTGATCTTGTCGGAGATGGTAGCTCGGAAGGATGTGCACTTGAGCATCTTCTCAAAGATGAGGAAGACCTCTTGCGGTTGTTGATGAGGACCTTGAGCTCCGCCATTTGAGCATCCATCTTGGCGTCCAAATTGTTCTTCATGGCATCGAACTCGTTGTTGTTGTTGTAGACTGAAGTAGATGTGCTTTGCCTATCCATCACAAGGATCGAGCGAAGGTGAGTAGGAAAATGAGAAGACAATACCAAAGTTACCTTTTCTAAAGATTGAAAATGTATCGAGTATCACTCAGTGTGATGCTACAATAGTGGAATTGGTACCGGGTTTGTTTCTCACACCTACACAAGTAAAGCTTATGGAGGAGCTTGGTTAATAGGTGGCACAAACTTTCAAGCAAATGTTAGTCAAGATATCGAAAATGTTGAGAAGGTTCACAAAACTGCAAGTAAAGCAAGTAGACCAATAGCAATGGGTGGCACATAGAAACACACACACACGGATGGATAAATGGGGTCGTGCAACCAAGGAGTGAGCACAAAATGTGGAATCCACGGAAAACACTCGTGTTGCACAACTCTAGAGAGACGCTAGCACGATTGCTCAATAGGCGGATACGACACTTGTGCACAACCTATAAGATGCAAAATGTATCAACTTTCTATCCCAAGTATGCTATATATGTATGATGTTCCGGTGTTTCGCACACGATTATCCAAGATGATCAATATGGTAGTATTGTATGCAATGTGGCATGCTATGGCTATTCTTACAAGCTCTTTGTTTTTCTCTTTTTCTTAAAAGCTTATTCTTTTTTTTTGATATGGCCACTTATGCGAAATGCACAAACCAAGATAGCAATTGTGTATATGCGGGAACAATCTTGTGACACAATACCAAGATAATACCAATATGATATGGTATGTATGCAATGGAAGGTGTTGATCAATGATCACTGTAGGATCGGAAGTATGTCTAGAGAGGGGGTGATTAGACTACTTGACCAAATAAAAGCTTAACCTTTTCCCAATTTTAATTCTTGGTAGATTTTAGCAACTTAGAACAAGTCAAGCAATCTTAATACAATTCAAGCAAGCATGCAAAGAGTATATGAGCAGCGGAAAGTAAAGCATGTAACTTGCAAGAAAGTAAATGGGAGGAGTTTGGAGGGAGAAAACGCAATGTTGACATGGAGATATTTTGTGTGGTTCTGATAGGTGGTGCTACCATACATCCACGTTGATGGAGACTTCAACCCACAAAGGGTAATGATTGCACGAGTCCATGGAGGGCTCCACCCACGAAGGGTCCACAAAGAAGCAACCTTGTCTATCCCACCATGGCCATCGCCCACGAAGGACTTGCCTCACTAGGGTAGATCTTCACGAAGTAGGCGATCTCATTGCCCTTACAAACTCCTTGGTTCAACTCCACAATCTTGACAGAGTCTCCCAAGTGACACCTAACCAATCTAGGAGACACCACTCTCCAAAAGGTAATAGATGGTGTGTTGATGATGAACTCCTTGCTCTTGTGCTTCAAATGATAGTCTCCCCAACACTCAACTCTCTCACACATATTTTGCTATGGTGGAAAGATGATTTGAGTGGAAAGCAACTTGGGTAAGGCTAGAGATCAAGATTCTTGTGGTTGGATTGGAATATCTTGGTCTCAACACATGAGTAGGTGGTTCTCTCTAAGAAGTTGAATGCTGGAAGTGTAGGCACGTTCTGATAGCTCTCCTCACAAATGAAGAATGGGTGGAGGGGTATATATAGCCTCCACACAAAATCTAACCATTACACACATATTCCCAAACTCGGTGAGACCGAACGGTAAAACTCGATCAGACCGATTCAGGTCAAAATATGAATGTTAGGCTTTTCGGTGGGACCGACACAGTCAACTCGGTGGGACCGATATGCTAGGGTTAGGGCATAACGTAATCTCAATGTGACCGATCACATGAACTCGGTGGGACCGATTTCAGCAATAGGCACATAGAGAGTTGGTCAGGGAAACTCGGTGGGACCGATTCGCTCACTTCGGTAAGAACGAAGTGTTACAAAAAGGAAACAGGGAGTTTGCATTGCAGACTTGGTGGGATCGATTCTCTCATTTTGGTGGGCCCGAAATGTTGCAAAAAGGAAACAGTGAGTTTGCAATCCCATCTCGGTGAGACCGAGATCCCTATCGGCGAAACCGAAGTAACTAGGGTTTGTGGCAGTGGCTATGTCAAATGAAACTTGGGGGCGCCGGATAGATCAAATCGGTGGGGCCGAGTTTGACTTTTAGGTTTAGGACATATGTGGAAATGAGAAAGTGGCTGAGGGTTTTGGAGCATATCACTAAGCATTTTGAGCAAGTAAGCCATTAAGCAACACCTCATCCCCTTTTAATAGTATTGGCTTTCCTATTGACTCAATGTGATCTTGGATCACTTAAATAAAAAAGTAGAGTCTTGAGATTGTTGCCAATATGTGTCCTTAGCATTTTGAGGGGTCCACACTCTAGTCCATGCCATGCCAATCATTGAACTTTCTGAAATAGTCATCTTGAAAGAGCATTAGTTCAATGAACTATATGTTGTTAAGAATTACGAAAACCACCCAGGGATTAGTTGCACTTTCAATCACTAATGTGCACAAGTAACATTGCCGGCAATACTCAAAGGCTAGTCTCGATAGGCAAGTGAGCAAAATGAGCTAGGGGTTAACAATGTAATGGCAAGAATGTACAATGATGGGATACCATGATACCAAGATGATATAGTGGTTACCGTTCTTGCTTACGGTTAGGGTGTCAAAATGGTGAAGTGGTCGATGTCGAATCCTTGTCGAAAGTGAGCGGCGGTGTTGTCGATGTCAAACCGTTCCTAGTTAGCTGAAACACCCTAGGAAACGGAAAAACCACAAACTCAAAATCTCAAAGGAAAATGTCAAATGGTGGTAGCGGAATGCGTTGGTGCTTCCGGAGTTAGTAATGTGGAAGTGGTGGTGGTGGTTGACGAAGAATCAACCATCCCTAAGGAGCCGAAACACCATAGACTCAAGTCACCACTCAAGCAACCACAAACGCTAAAAGGATCAAAATGGGTTAGGTTGTGGAAAATTATGGTGGTTTTGCGGATGATATGCTGGATGGCCTAGGCAAATATGCCAAAAATGCCAAAATTTTGATGGAGTCAAATGATGTTTGAAACTATCTAGATGGATGGAGGATGTCAATAGCTACTCAACGAGCTAAAGAACGTCAAAATCGGACTTCGGGAGTGAAAGTTATGGCCGAAATGGTGTTGTTGATGGGCTGATTCTGGGGGGGTGCGGGCACCCGGGAGTGGGACGTGCGGGTGCTCGGGGTGGATAGGGGCAAACAGCCCGGGGATTGGGGTTCAGGCGCCCGGTGGTGGCCAAAATTGGGCAAAAAGAATTGTGGAAAATGGATGAAATTGGTGGATTTCGTGGTGGGAAAGGTGGGGATGGATGGGGGAAGGCTAGATCCACTTGCCAAACAACAAATCCATGGACCAAAACAACAAAATATCACAAGAACCAACAAATTGCAAGAAAAAAATTTGGGCTATTTTTTGTGGGGATTTTCAAATTGGGACCAAAAAGCAACGAAATTAGGCTAGCAAATGGGGGGATGGGACTCCAAGATGTGAATCAACCTTGCTCATGATACCAAGATGTTGTAGGGTGAAATCCTAGAGGGGATATTTTCACACTTGGAGGGGGGAAAGAGAGCAAGAACACAAGAACACAAGAGGGGAAACACTCAAACAAACCACAATCACACATCCACTAGAGTAGCAAACACATAGATCCACAAGAATACATGAACACTCAAAGGAAACAAGCACTAGGGTAAAGTTCCCCCAAATCCAAGAAGGAGATGAGGTCTTGATGATCTTATGATGGGGATCCTTCCCTATATGGGGGTCTTGATATACACTAGGGATCTTCTCCTAGGAGGTCTTTATCTCCTAGAGGAGTGGATACAAGGATCAAAGCTCTCTAATGTCTCTCATATACTTTGCTAGCCTCTCTAGTGAGATAGGGGGTGAGTTTATATAGCACTACAAAAAAAATACACTTCCGTGATGATACATGTTTGTCACAGTAGGTCACGTTTTCTGTCATGCATGTACATCCATGACGATTTTATGACAGAATCAACATAGTCATACCTATGCTGTCATAGAAGTGTTCCATGACATTACCAAAATTATCATCACAGAAGTGCCCACTTCCATGACGATAAATCATGCGTCATAGAAGTGCTTTCGTCAAGGGTGACTGACATGTGGCATCCACCATAACGGGACGTCCTTAAGCTATCGGGTTTGGTTTTGGATCCGATAACCCACTAACAGCCACGAGCAATGCCGATTTTCCACGTGTAAAATTCTCATTCGCCGACGGAACCACGTGTCAGCTCCGCATTGGCACAGGTTTCACTCATCCAATGGTTGAGATGCGCCTATGATATGTTGGCATGTGGACGGGCCCAAAAGTGGCCCATAAAGTTTAAATGGGCTGGCCCAACTAAAGGCCCACAAGATTTAGCGGACCATAATGGGCCAGCCCAGCTAAAGGCCCACAAGATTTTGCAGACCACAATGGGCTGGCCTAGCTAAAGGCCCAACATTCTCAGTTAAGGCTCGTACGGCTAGTGTCAAATTGGCTCGTCAACAGCCCGTCCTAAACTTGTCATCCTCGCGGCCCATGGTCACTTCTGGCCCGTTAACAGCCCGCTAAGTGTTTGGGCCTAATTACGGCCCGGTGTATTTTCGGCCTGTTAAAGGTCTTGCTTCATTCAGGCCCATTTACAGGCCATTGAAACTTTCGGCCCATAAACGACTGTGAAGGATTTGGGTCATATTCGGCCATGTTTGACATTCGGCCTGTTAGAGGCCCATAATAGATTTGGGCCACTTTCAGCCTGTTGTGATTTTCGGCCTGTTAATGTCGGATGAAATCCATGGGCCATATGTGGCCCAACGTCACATCGGTCCCATTAATGGCCCATATAAAAATGACACTAATCAAGCCCGACCGAACTTCCGTCTTGTTAAAGGCCCGTGTAGTAGGTCGACGCATTTACGGCCCGTCCGAATTTCGGCCTGTGAATGATCTGCATTGTAAATGGGCCACCATTTCGGCCTACTAAGACCAGTGGGTTATTTGGCACAATCAGGGCCCAATCTCAGTTTCGGCCTATTAAAGGCCCATGTTTTTTATGGGCTCGTGATATTTACACCTGTAAACGGCCTATTGTTACTGAGGGCCCAAATTATTTAGGCATGTTAAAGGCCCACTATGGGCACATGCCCAGCAGAAAAATATGAAAGCTCATGCTGATTTAGGCCCAAATATTTTTAGTGGGCTACATGCAAATTTCGGCCCATAATGTTTTTTAGCCCAGTTGGAATGGGCCCGACGAATGTTGCCATGTTAGGCTCCTAAGAAGCTTTCGGCCGAATACATTACTTAGATAAACCTACACTATACAAAAATAGCGTCGTAATTACTGCAGCCTTTGGCAGCATCATAAATGATGTATCACAACAAAATAAATTCCAACCATACAACAAAAGGCGTGTTGGCATAAAGTTTACAGTCCTTGCATATAAAAGCACCATCAGATGTATAGAAGCACATATCATTTGACCTGAGTGGTAATGTTTCAGGCTATAGAATCTGATGGAGCAGCACGATCTTCACCTTTTTTCGCCATTGCTCTTGAACAACGAAGTGAATGTCTGATAGTCTAGTTTCAAAACCATTCATATCTTGACGACATTTATCAACCACTATTATTGTTTCCGAAACGACGTCCATTAGGGATTGGACTTGTGTTTGGAGCACAGATATATCACTCTATCTAGCCGGAAGATTTTGTTTAGTATGCGATTTAGACGAGGTTATCTTTACAACCAACCCAGAATTACACAGGAAGGTGCTTTTTGCACTGTTAGTGGAGAGATACTGACACACTGCAGCAAGAGGTGACATTGTGCCTCTGGTAGCCTCGTCACCTTCAGGTGGTTGTGGCTGTTCAATCATTTGTTCCATAGCTTGCTGAAAGTTTGAACTTGTAGATTAGTGTACCAGATAAGTTACTAATGAGACAAAAACAAACAAAGTAGGTTACATGTTTATACATAACTTATTTTGGTGAACTACTGTAATACATTAACATGTATTGTAGTGCCAACTACATAATAAAATCACTTCCAGAACATATGTCCATGTAGCATGCCGACTGTATTGTCTATTTCCTCACATTCGTTGGCATCTAAGGATGAAGAGACATGGTTTAAAGTAGGATGAACATAGTATGACATCATTCATATCATGGGCAAACAGATATAAAACAAACATGCTATTTTATCATTGTTTGCGCACGTGGACATCACAACTAGATTACAGATCAAGACCAAAAGAATATCCTTCATCTCTTTTAAACCATGTAAGGTGAAATGATATGTTAAGACAACTATGTATAAAAGTGAACAGAGTAACTGACATTGGCTGCAAACCAAGCAGTTAAATGAACACATCACAGTACCAATCAGTTCAAAGGCAGGAGGAGTAAGGACTTACAACAACGGCTTGAACCGGTGTGCTCATGCCTTTCATCTTGCTGGTGTGGCAATCCTTGAATATTTGCACTGCATTCGGTTCAGGTTCTTTTTGGTCCGCACGGGCTTTCCTCTGTATTTGGAACAAGTCAATATAGATACAATAATATGGCACAAAAAAGGAAGGAAGTAGCAGCTATTTAGAAGAGCCCCGCAGTGTGCAATATAGCTACGAGATCCTATTGTCTGTTGGAATTTCACTTTAGAATGGTTGGTCTTGTTCTTCAAACAGTTAGCCTAGAAGAAGATACACTTGTAATGCACATACATAAATACAAGTTCAGTATGTGGTCTGATCAAATACATATAGCCTACCTGATACTTTGGATCAGACCAGTGTTTAATAAGGGTTGTCCAGTCTTCATCTGTAATATATTCCACTGGAGATGTTTGGGCGATTTCATTGTTAGCTTTGCCTTCAAAGTGAGATTTTCTAAGATGGTACCGATATTGTCGCAAAGCAGACTAAAAAACATGAGTGCATGCTTGTTTAGTTGCATCATCTTTCGGATCCAACTTGAACCTCATCTGTTGAAAGAAGAATGTGAGTCTTATTAGGAGGAAGCTAGAAAGTATGGGACAGAGCAAGACAATATTACTAACTGCGATGAATAACATTACTTACGGATAAATGGTCATGGAAGGTGTTAAACTGGGTATTGTATTTCTCATTCCTGTACTGGATCCACATTGGGAGGATACGTGCATGACACCTAATGGCAACGGCTGCCTCTGATACTAACTTGGCTGATTCTGTAGCATCACGTGGCCTTTTTAAACCTGCCTCAAAATGGATCTCCATTCTTCCTTCTTTAGATTTTGTTAATCTGTCAAGCATTATCCCTGATGTCTGTTTCCGCTTGCACCATGGTGCTAGTTCGACAACGAATGTGGAAAGTGTTAGTGTACATCAAACTGTGAGAGTACATATAAAGGAGCATGCAACTGCAACTTGACTCGGTAAGGTATCGTCTTGGTGTCGATGCTCATGAGGTTCATCTGATCTTGCCAATACCTGTTGTGTCAGCAGTGCTTTGGAAGTAGTGTTAGGTGTGAAGGCAGCTTGGGAACTGGCCAGTTCCGGAGCAAATGAACGAGTAACTCGTTGAGATGCTGGTACAGTTGAAGCGGATGCTACAGCTGGTGGAGCAGGTGATACTGTGTTTGTAGATTTAGCCGGTGGACTTGGACCTTCTACTGCACTATAAGTAGCAGCAAAATCTCGAGGGCAGATCCTTTTCCGTTTCACCCGACGAGTAACACAATTACCTACTATATTCTTTTCCTTGCTCTTTTTTGACTTTGCCATGTCAAGCCGTACCCACAACACAAAAGAATAAAATCGCTCTTCAGAACTCATTGATGCATGATACAAACAAGCAATACTTTGATGTAAGACAACCATATGAGGATGGAATATGTAAGAAAAACAGGACGGCATGACATATTCACAGCTACGATGTGTAAACTAAGCAAAAGGATTTTCAAGAAAATAGAAGTAATGCAGGCTAGACACCATATGAAAGATGCAACCAATATTACTCTGCCAAGTTAAAAGTGTCTTGCCATAAGTGGCAATTCGAAAAATTAGAAGCAGTACAACGTAGAAATCAATGCAAGATGCAACCACTATCAAACTGCCATATTAAAAGCGTCCAATCATGAGTGACTGATGCGAGATACACAACAGTAGTACTTTGATGTAAGAACATGGTATGATAGATAGATGCAGTGTATTCTAGACACAAAAAGCCATGTCATATGCACATGTATGACGTATGAACTCAGCAGGTGCAATTTAATCAAAATAGAAGAAATACAAGCTAGACAACATATGCAACATGAAACGAATTATCACACTGTCAACTTAGAGCAAGCACCTACGATGGTGGAGTACGGGAGATGAACTCATCATGTAGACTTGGGACTTCAACTTCATTAGCAGTAGCAGTGGCAAATCTAGAGAGCCTCTGTTTGCGTCAGTGCGGAGGACCACCAACATCCCCTAACTTACTCTTTTCCTTCCTATTTTCTGATATTGCCTTATGAAGTCAAAACCACAAGAAGATGAATAAAATTAGCTCTGCATAACTGGTTGATGCATGATATAGACGAACACTACTTTGATGTAAGGCAAGCGCAGGATAGGAGGATGGAATATATACAAAAAAGACAGCGTTGCATATTCACACGTACGATAGGAGGATGGAATATGTATGAAAAAACAGTAAGCAGAAGGCATTTCAATAAAATTAGAAGAAATGAAAGCTAGGCACCATATGAACATGCAACCAATATCACTCTATCAGGTAAAAAGTGTCTCATCGTAAGTGCGATTTCAAGAAATTAGAAGTAGTACAAGCTAGAAGACAATGCAAGATGCAACCTACATCACAGTCCCAAGTTAAATGTGTCTTATGGCTAAGTGATCATTGCAGGTATAAGTTGTAAGCTACGCAGATGCAATTCAACATAATCAGAAGCAATAAAAACTAGACATCATACAAAACACGCAACCACATATAACTGTTTCAAGTTAGAGCAAGCACTTGTGATGGTGGAGTAGGGGATATGTGCTCATCATGTACATGTATGTTCTAGAAACAGGAACACGTGTCATATTCACAGGCATTATGTGTAAAGTAAGAAGATGCAATTCAACAAAGTTAGAAGCAATACAAGCTAGACATCATACGCAACATGCAACCATATATAATAGTGCCAAGTTAGAGCAAGCACCTGTGATGGTGGAGTGGGGGAGATGTGCTCATCATCTACACAGCTACGTTGACTGTCCAGCCTTGTGTTGTCTTGCGAATCTTGTTGGGAGGATGGTGGAGTAGAATCTATAGAGACCCCCTGTTTGAGTTGCTCTGAAAGACCACCATCATCCACTGCCGGACTAATTTCCTTCAGTTGTAATAATTTTGCATCGTTAAGTCAAACCTATAAGAAAACGGAATAAAATTTGCTCTTCAGAAATCATTCATGCATGATACTGACGAACACTACTCGGATGAAAGGCAAACACATGATGTGAGAATGGAATATGTACGGAAAACAGGATGGTGTGACATAGTCACACCTATGATGTGGTAACTAAGCAGAAGGCATTTCAAACGAATTAGAAGCACTACAAGCTAGACACCATATGAAAGATGCAACCAATATCACTCTGCCAAGTTCAAATTGTATGGCGTTTCAACAAATTAGAATCAGTACATGCTAGAAATCATATGCAAGACACAACCAATATCACAGTGGCGACTTAAAGGTGCCTTATCATAAGTGACAGATGCAGGATATGCAAGAACAGTAGTCCGATGTAAGAACATGGTGTGATCAGATATAGTATGTTCTAGAAACAGGAACACATGTCATATTCACAGGCATTATGTGTAAAGTAAGCAGATGCAATTTAACAAAGTTAGAAGCAATACATGCTAGACATCATACGCAACATGCAACCACATATAATAGTACCAACTTAGAGCAAGCACCTGTGATGGTGGAGTAGGGGAGATGTGCTTATCATCTACATAGCTACATTGACTGTTTAACCTTGCGTTGTCTTGCGAATCTTGTTGGGAGGATGGCGGAGTAAAATCTATAGAGAACCCCCATTTCAGTTGCTCGGAAGGACCACCATCATCCAATGCCTTACCAATTTCCTTCCGCTTTATTGATTTTGCATTGTGAGGTCAAACCGACAAGAAAAAGGAATATAATTCGCTCTTCAGAACTCATTCAAGCATGATACTGACGGACACTACTCTGATGGAAGGCAAAGTTATGATATGAGAATGGAATATGTACGAAAAACTGGACGGCTTGACATATTCACACCTATGATGTGGTAATTAAGCAGAAGCACTTCAACAAATTAAAGCACTACAAGCTAGACACCATATGGAAGGTGCAATCAATATCACTCTGCCAAGTTAAAACTATCTCGTCATAGGTGGCGTTCATCAAACTAGAAGCACTACATGCTAGAAATCATATTCAAGACGCAAACCAATGTCACACTGCCAACTTAAAGGTGTCCCATCATAAGTGACTGATGCAGGATACACAAGAAGAGTAGTTTCATGTAAGAACATGGTGTGATAGACAGATATAGTATGTACCAAAAACAGGAAAGTGTGTCATATTCACACGTATCATGTGTAAGCTAAGCAGATGCAGTTTACACTAATTAGGAGCAATACAAGCTAGACACCATATGCAACATGCAACCAAATATCACACTGCCAAGTTAGAGCAATAACCTTGGATGGTGGAATGGGGAGTAGAGACTTGGACCTTGTAATGCACTAGCAGTACAAAGAGAATCCGTACAGATGCTCTGTTTACGTTGCTGTAGAGGACCACCATCATCACCTTCCTTACTATTTTCCTTCCTCTTTCTTGATTTTGCCTTGTCAAGTCAAACCCACAAGAAAAAGGAATAAAATTTGCTCTTGAGAACTCATTGATGCATGATACTGATGAACAGTACTTTCATGTAAGGCAGCCGCATGATAGGAGGATGGAATATGTATGAAAAACAGGACGGCGTGACATATTGACATGTATGATGTATAAAGTGTAAACTAAGCACAACGTGTTTGAACTTGTTAGAAGCAATGCAAGCTAGAAACCATATGAAAGATGAAACCAATATCACTCTCCCAAATTAAAAGGGTGGCCTAACAAATGTATTTGACCAAATTAGAAGCAATACATGGCAACAGGCTAGAAATAATATGCATTATGCAATGAATAAAGGTGTCTCATCGTAAGTGATTGATGCAGGATACAGAAGAGAGGTAGTTTCATGTAAGAACATGGTTAACACATAGATGTAGTGTGTACCAAAAATAGGAAGGTGTTGGGGATATAACTATTTGTGTAAGCCGCCCAGGAGGGGCCAGGTTACGCAAAGAATACTCGTCAGAAAGAAGCCCAAGACCAAGCATGAAGATGGCGGTTCAATAAAGGGTCTAAGGCCCACAGGCGGCTTAAGGCCCATAGTGGTAAACCGCCATGATAATATGACTTGTAACATAAGGTAGACTTAACTAGTCACCGAGACGGACACTGTCTATGAGCCGGCCGGGACTCTATAGGCCGCAGGGCGTCCACCCGTGTATATAAGGGGATGACCCGTCGGCGGCTTAGGGCAAGAAACAACCATCGAGAACCGAGCATAGCGTATCTCGCTCCCTGGTCATCGAAACATCAAGCAATACCAACCCAACTAGACGTAGACCTTACCTTCACCGTAAGGCGCCGAACTAGTATAAACCTCTCGTGTCTCTTGTCCTGATTAACCCCTTCAAGCTTCCTAGTTGCGATGGCTCCACAACTAAGTCCTTTCGCTAGGACATCTGCCGTGACAATCCCACAATAGTTGGCACCCACCGTGGGGATGGCGCACGGTGGATTTGAGTTCTTGAAGGGCAACTTCGAAGGGCTCAACGGATAGCAGTGGGTCGGATGACCAAGAGTCATCGCGGCAAGATCTACATTGACGACGAAGGCTGGGGCCCCGACGCCGGCTCAATTGAGTACGGGTACCGGGTCCCCTTCGGCGGAATCCACGTCTTCATCAGCCGGATTGGTGAGCCGGGCCCTGAGCTGGACAACTGCACTGACCTCGTCGAGACGACTCAGCGTGCGAGACCCGCTCGATTCCAACCCGTCATGAAGCGTACCTTCGTGGGCTGCATCCACGGAGAGGAACTTTCTGAAGGATCTGAAGATGGTGGTGAGACGGTCGTCCTCTCTGACGGTGATTCGTCCGCCGGTTCAATAGGTTCGCTATATCAAGTGCAAGATGGCATGCTTGTGGGCTGTTCTGATGGCCCTAGTATTCCGAACCCCTATGAGCCGCCAAGATGGGCAGGAGTCTACATGGCTGGGACTCAACCCGGCGAAAACTCTACAACCGCTACAGCAATAACGTCCGAGTTAGGAGCGGCCGGGGCAGGAGGCCCTGTGCGCCCGCCGAATCAGGTGCTGATAGATCTCATGGATAAGCTTACGGCCATGTTAACCGCCACGGTTATTCCTGCAAATAAAGATGAGCATGACGCGGAGGTGACACGGATGCGCGAGGAAATAGCTAGAGCCAAGGAGGCCTTGGCAGCTGAGGACACCAAAGTTAGCCACGGCAGGCGGCTTTGGATGCACGGGCACTGCGGCTCTGATCGAGGCCTTCCAGCTCACGATGAGCCTGAATGCGTCTAACGAGGTGATGAGGAGGAGACATCAGAAAACCCAGTCCCATTTACCTCCAGTTTATGATCCTCAGAATCTTTTTGCTACACCCGGAGCCGGCCCAAGTAACCCGCCAGATGTAAATCAGTTTATGACAGCCGGAACAGGAGGACCGGCTCAGCCTCGGGAGATGGCACCTCCTCATGGGAACATGGCACCACCCCGTTACATGCCGATACCGCCGGGTCACTTTTCTAACCCCATGGAGAACTTAATCGAAGCATCGGCACGTTTGGCGGCTCTCCCGATGGACGGTGATGATCCGACAGCAGTGGAGACCCGGAGGATCAGAGAACTTGTCCAGACGACCCTGGCTCAGCAAGAGACTTATTCTTATAGCCGGGACAGGATTAATTCGACTCCTCCACCTTGGTTAGCACCGCCTCATCAAAACCGAAGTCCAAGTTACAGCAGGCACATGGAGTCAGAGGCTTTGTCAAGCAACGCCCAGCACCGTAACCAGCCCGGTGGCTATAACCCGGTACAAGACCGAATACGTCAGGAGAACGAGCAGGCGGCTCAGCTAGCGGCTCAACAGACGGCTCATCAAGATTTCCCAGAGTATCCGACGACATCCATTGAGACAGGAGTGGCTACTAGAACCGGCAGTGTTCCTTGTTTGGTGCCGGCTCTGCGTAATGTACGCCTACCCAAGGACTTCAAGGGACCGCGAAAGGTGCCGAATTTCATAGCCGACTTACAGCCCGGAGCGTGGATCGAAAGTTATGAGATGGCCATGGAGCTGTTGGAGGTCAGCGACGCGGCAATGGCTAAGTACTTCACCATGATGTTGGATGGAATGGCCCGGTCTTGGTTAAAGCGCTTGCTACCCAATTCCATTAATTCATGGGCAGAGCTAAAGGCCTGATTCATCAAGAACTTCAAAGACACTTGCAAGCAATCCATGTCGATTGTGGACTTGACAAATTGTAAGCAAGAGGAAGGTGAATCCACAACTCATTGGGTGCGCCGGGTCAAGGAGATAATACATTCGTCTGATAAGATGGATGCCGGCTCTGCAGTCCTCATGTTGGAGAAGAACTGCCGCTTTGAGCCGCTGAGACAAAAACTGGGGCGCCTTAAGCGTGATTGCAACGATATGGGTACGCTGATGGCAGCTTTAGTCAAATACGCCGACTCTGATAGTACCAAGGATCCCACGTCTGATGAGGAAAAGACAGGGAAGGGAAAGAAGAACGGCAATGGAAAGGGTCAGCAGCATAACCCAATGAATCAAGGAGGCAATAAGCGTAAGGCGGAAGGTAACCCGGAGTTCATAGCCAACGCCAATGCACAGGGTAACAATCAGAGACGTAAGGGCAAACCGCCCCCTCGATCTGGCGGGTCAGGCCCATCTCTTGAGCATCTGCTCAATGAGCCTTGCCCGATACACGGCACCCGAGAACGACCCGCCACCCACTTATGGAAGGATTGCGCGATCATGAAGGCTTTTAAAAATTCCAACATGCTTGATGGCAATCATGGGTCGGGCGGCGGCTCAGGAGCAGGCGGCTTTCATGGCCCGGGCGGCGGTCCGGGTTCCGGCTTTCAGGGACATCAAGGCGGTTATAAGCAATAGTAGTCTGGTCAAGGGGAGCAACAGCAGCAACAGCCTGGTTATCAAAGCCATCCGAAGCAGCTGAATAGTGGGCAGTATCATGTGTTCACCACAAGCTTGTGCAAACGTGACCAGAAGGTTCATAAGAGGGCCGTGAATTCTGTTGAGCCGGCGGTTCCTCGTTATTTGAGGTGGTCAGAACAGCCCGTTGTATGGAGCAGGGCAGATCACCCCTTCCGGGTTGATAATCCGGGTCAGTTAGCCTTGGTGGTAGCACCTCAGGTTGGTGGATATAAATTCACTAAGGTACTCATGGACGGGGGTAGCAGCATCAATATCCTCTATTATGAGACCTTTCGACGCATGGGGTTAACTGATAAGAATTTGAAGACATCAAACATTGTTTTTCATGGAGTGGTTCCTGGTAAGTCGGCTTACCCAGTTGGCAAGATTGAACTGGAAGTGGCCTTTGGAGATGAGTATGATTCCAGGGCTGAGAAATTGACATTTGAGGTGGTCAAAATCAGGAGTCCATATCATGCTCTGTTTGGGTGGCCGGCTTATGCCAAGTTTATGGCACGGTCGTGTTATGTTTATCTGCAGCTTAAGATGCCGGGTCACAAGGGCACCATCACCATGCATGGAAGTTGAAAGGTAGCCCTGGAATGTGAGGAGGGCGACGCGGCTTATGCTGAATCTGTTTGTGCAACAGAGGAACTGAAGTTTCATCAAGACAACGTTGACCCGGCGGATTTGACCTCTCTAAAGAAGCCAACCACCGAGCATGACCCGGCGATGAAGTTTAAGTCGGCTGCTGAAACCAAGCTTGTGGATTTCAATCCAGGTGATTCATCTAAGCAGTTCAGTACCAGTGCCAATTTGGATCCTAAATAGGAAAGCGCGCTCATCAAGTTCGTCCGTGAGAACCGGGACATCTTCGCATGGAAACCTTCTGACATGCCGGGTGTACCGAGAGAACTAGCTGAGCACACACTCAATATTGATCCGAAGTATAAGCCGGTCAGGCAGTTTCTTCGATGGTTCAACGAAGAGAGACGGAAAATTATTGGATAGGAAGTCACCTGGCTCTTAGCGGCTGGGTTTATTGTTGAAGTTTTTCACCCGGAGTGGTTGGCTAACCCGGTGCTCATACTCAAGAAGAACGGCACGTGGCGGATGTGTGTGGATTACACGGACTTAAATAAGGCTTGTCTGGCTGATCCCTTTGCTCTCCCCCGTATTGATCAAATCATTGATGCTACGGGCGTTGCGCGGCGTTGAGCTTTTGGATGCTTACTCTGGTTATCATCAGATCAAAATGGCAGTTAAGGACTAGGAGAAGACGGCTTTCATCACTCCGTTTGGAGCCTTCTATTATGTATCTATGCCATTTGGGCTCAAGAGTGCTCAGGCGACTTATCAGCGATGTGTACAGAACTGTCTCCATGATCAGATTGGGCGCAATGTTCATGCTTATGTGGATGACATCATGGTGAAGTCCAGAGAGAAGGAAACTTTGATATCCGACTTGTAAGAGACTTTTGATAATCTCCGGGTTTATAAGATGATGCTTAACCCGGCCAAGTGTGTATTTGGTGTACCTGCAGGCAAGCTCTTGGGCTTTCTGGTCTCAAACAGAGGCATTGAAGCTAATCCGGAGAAGATCAAGGCAATTACCTCTCTGGCTAAACCGGCGTGCATCAATGATGTTCAGTGACTAGCGGGTCGTGTTGCTGCTTTAAGCCGGTTCATAAGCCGGTTAGGTGAGAAGGCCCTCTTCTTTGTGTCGGATGATGAAGAAAAGCGGACACTTTTATGCAGGTGATCTTTCTTGACATCGCCTTTGAAGATTTAAAGAGACAGTTGTCTGAGCCACCGGTCCTTGCGGCTCCCATTGATAAAGAGACATTGCTGTTATATGTGGCTGCTAATTCACGAGCCGTCGGTGTTGCCATCGTGGTGGAGCGTAAGGAGGCAGGCAAGGAGCATCCGGTTCAACAACCGGTTTACTACATCAGTGAGGTGCTCACTGAGTCTAAACAAAGATATCCACATTGGCAGAAACTTGTTTACGGAGTGTTTATGGCAAGCCAGAAGCTGAAGCAGTACTTCCAAAGTCATCCTATAACTGTGGTAAGTTCTGCCCCCTTGGGAGACATCATCCAGAACAGGGAGGCCACAGGACGAATCGCCAAGTGGGCTATTGAGCTTGGGCCTCACGATTTGAAGTACATGCCACGTACCGCTATTAAGTCTCAAGCCTTGGTGGACTTTATCAATGATTGGACAGAGTTGCAGCACCTGAGGAGAAGCCAGATAACACATATTGGACTATTCACTTTGATGGGTCTAGGCAGTTAGAAGGCTCGGGGGCTGGAGTTGTTTTAACTTCCCCTCGAGGTGACAAATTTTGTTATGTGCTCCAGCTTATGTTTCCTTGTACTAACAATGCAGCTGAGTATGAGGCCTTACTCCATGGTCTCTGGATGGCCAAAGAGATGAATTTGAGCCGGGTAAGATGCTTCGGCGATTTAGATCTCGTGGCCCAACAGGTGTCAGGCAAGTGGGACTACAAGGATCCCCTTATGGCGGCTTACCGTCGTGAAGTAGATGCTGTGGCTGGGCACTTCAAAGGTTATCAAGTGGAGCACATTGATCGAAGGAAGAATGAGGCGGCTGATGCTTTAAGCCGGTTGGGATCTCAGTGTAAGCGGTGCCGCCTAACACCTTTCTTGATGTTTTGCATAATCCTACATCAAGGTACCTACAGAGGAAGAACTAGCGATGCTGGACCGGAGGCACACGGTGGTGGCAGCTCTTCACGTCATCCCGGATTGGACAGTGCCATATTTGGCCTATATGACCCGGGGAGAGTTGCCCGAGGATGAGACTTTGGCGAGACAAATCGTCAGGCGGTCCAAATCTATGATGATTGTTCATGGCGAATTACATCACCGCAGTGTCACTGGGGCATTTCAATGATGTGTGTTGCCTGCGGAGGGTCAGGAGATACTTCGTGAGATCCATGAAGGAGATTGTGGTCATCATGCCGGTTCAAAATCTCTTGTGGCCAAGGCTTTCTGTCATGGTTTCTATTGGTTGACGGCTCATGCTGATGCGGAGGATCTAGTCAGCAAATGTGACCGATGTCAAAAATTCTCATGTCGAGCTCATGTGCTGGCTCAAGAGTTGAGGGTGATTACAATTACTTGGCCATTCGCAGTCTAGGGGCTTGACATGCTTGGACCTTTCAAGAGGTCCAAGGATAAAAAGACACACCTCCTGGTGGCAGTGGATAAGTTTACAAAGTGGGTTGAGGCAGAGCCGGTTAGTAAGTGTGATGCAGCCACGGTGGTTCAGTTCATAAAAAAGGTGATCTTTCGTTTTGGTTTTCCACACAAGATCATAACTGATAATGGCACTAATCTCTCCAAGGGTGCCATGGAAGAGTTCTGTCAACGAGAGCATATCCGGCTCGATGTCTCGGCTGTTGCTCATCCACAATCTAGTGGTCAAGCAGAAAGAGCTAACCAGGAGATCCTGAAGGGTATCAAACCCCGGCTCTTGGTCCCCTTGCAGCGGACTCCGGGTTGTTGGGTGGAGGAGTTACCCTCTGTACTGTGGAGCATCAACACTACGCCTAATAGATCTACAGGGTATACACCTTTCTTCATGGTGTATGGAGCAGAGGCAGTCCTGCCAAGTGACATCCGGCATGATTTACCCCGCGTGGCGGCTTACGTGGAGGCTGATAACGAAAGAGCTCGTCAGGATGCACTTGACTTGTTGGATGAGGAGCGACACTTGGCAATAGCCCGCTCGGCGATTTACTAGCAAGACCTGCGCCGCTATCACAGCTGCCGGGTTAGAAGCAGAACCTTTCAGGAAGGCGACTTAGTGCTCCGGCTCATCCAGGATTAGTCTGATATGCACAAGCTATCCCCTCCTTGGTAAGGACCCTTTGTGGTCAGCAAGAATCTGAACAACGGGTCATACTACCTTATCGATGTTCGAGAGCACAAAGACTCACGTAAGTCGGAGGAGGAGACCCGCCGGCCGTGGAATATTGCCCATCTTCGGCCTTACTATACTTGAGCCACCGGCTCTCAAGATGTATATATTTTGACAATGTATATATTATATAAAGCAATAAAGCAGGACCTCTGTCCTTTTCACCCTCAAAGGTTTATATGTCTTCTTTATCAGGTGGTGGAAACAACCAACAAGGAGCGGATCATATCTGAATCCGGCTAACCCCTTTGGTCCGGCCTATGATCATATCTGAATCTAGCCATGATCGCTTGGGGGCTTCCTGTTCAAACATAGGTCGTATTCGAACCAAAGAGAACATAGCTGTCGATACCCACTTGATTGGCATACTGCCGAACCCACTTGGGGGCTTCTTGATCATATTTGAATCATAGCTTAACCCCTTTGGGTCTGACATGGATCGTATTCGAATCAGCGTCATTAAACAACTTTTATGGTCACTTGGGGGCTTCCTGTTCAAACATAGGTCGTATTCGAACCAAAGAGAACATAGCTGTCGATACCCACTTGATCGGCATCGCTAAAGCCACTGGGGGCTATATGATCGTATTCGAATCTTAGCTTAACCCCTTTGGAACAGTTCACTAATCGTATTCGAATCAGAGGCCTTTTAAATATTGTTTATTATTCATCATACTTTGTAAGTGTAAATGTTTGACTATCGTAAGTACTATGGGGTTCTCGTTCCACCGGTTTAATATTGATCACTTTAGTTGTTAAGGGCCAGGAGAACATCATATGTGCCAACTTTCAGGAGTTAAATTTACCCTATTGATTTAGGTCACATAAGCCGGCGAGATTACCAAAAGGATCGCAGGTATGCTATTGTGATTATGTTTAAACAAACATAGTTACAACCGGCCTTTATATGATGTTTTGGTTCGCACTCCGGGTTATCAATACCTTATGTGACCCCCGATGCGATAAATCGCCAAGGGAATTTTGCTTGTTTTATATGCAGGATAAGGCAAGCAAATTTTTAAACATCAAGGAAATAAAAGATCAACATAGCTGGAAGTATATAGCGATGGTGGCTTACGAAAGTATTAAGCGCCATAAACATGCGCGAAGACATGACAAAATTGAGAGGTTTTTCTACCCTATTACAAGACTCCCTGAGTCTGAATAATGAAGCATTGTTTTTGCAAAGTCATAAACGCCTGGCGGTTCACTCGTTCGGGTGGCTTGAAGAATCCGGGTTATCCTTCTCCGCGTCTCCGTCGGCTGCCTTGTCCTGGAAGGTGGATGATGCCCAGTCAATGCCACTCAAGGCTTCAAACTCAGCTTCGTCATCTATTAAACCGGCAGGGTCGACTTCAGGGGCAAAGGTATGCTTACGAATTGGAGGGATCAGGCTGACGTTGTCGTAGGGAAGTGTTGGAATTCTCCGGTTCTCACTGTCATAGCCCGGCTGATACTTGGTCAGGTCAGTATCGTTCCCAATGAGAGTAGCCATGGGGCGTATATCTTTGACGCAGGCGGTGAAATCCTGTTCATCAAATACGGTCCCATCCTCTTTCAGACTTGGGTATCCAAGAGCGAGGTCGGCCGGGTCTAGTTCTGGAATCCATGCTTTTGCCCAGCTCAACGCGGCTATGGCCCCAGCTCTTGAGGACGCCCGCCTTAGATCTTGGACCCATTGAGGTAGTACAACAAGACACTTCAGCACGTCTCGCAGGAGGTGGGGAACATCATTTGATAAAGCTACAACGGCCAAAGCACGTTGTGACCTGGTGTATAGTTGCTCCACTAGAGTGTAAACCGCTTTTAGTTTGACAACATGTTCTGCTTGAGATTTGTGCTCCTGGGGCCTGCGTTCATAAACATAAGGTGAGCTGGAGATAACGATTAAAATAGTCATCAAAGGAAGGATTACAATATTTGAGGTTGTATATAGTAACTTACCGAAGATGGCTGAGACCATTTGAGATATCTGGCGTTTTAAACCGGACAGCTCGGCTATTGTTTCTGCAAGTGATGTTTCTGCTGTCTCGACCCGGGTTACTAGTGAGGCCTTCTCATCAGCCCAGATTTTCTTCTCCGCCTCAAAATTCTTCTTCAACTTCTCTTGTTCAGAGACGCTGAATTCAAATTTGGAGTTGGCCTTTTGAATTTCAAGTTCTTGAGCTGTCAGACGGCTCTTCAGGTCAGCAATCTCCGACTCAAATTGACTTATGGTGGCCTGCATTGGACTTGGGTTATAGTCGAGAATCATGGTAAGATAACATTAAGTCCCAAGCACTTTGCAAGCAAAGATACTTGACACTTGGGGCTAATGTATTTGAAGAATTTTAACTTACAATGCGGTTCATGCAAATTAAGTCCCAAGCACTTTGCAAGCAAAGATACTTGACACTTGGGGCTAATGTATATCGCAAGTTCAAGGTATCATGTTACAACCGGATAAATCTCTTTTTCTAAACCGACAGAGCGTGCTAAGCAGTTTTCTAAGTCTGACATATTCATTCATAAGCAATAGACTTGGGGGCTGATCTGATAAGTATGATTCGGAAAAGGGCATAAGTTGTACCTCAGATTTTTCTTTGTATTTGCTTTACCATGTCAATTTCAGTCACGGCTGCTATGTACTTGATTGAGATAGCCGAGACTATATCTCCAATGCTTAAATGAGTATAGTCGGCAATGTCTAGCTTGGACTTCGGTGTTCGAAGCTCCTCCTTGGCGAGCACTTGGCAAGGACGGTGGGCATACTGGTCAACAAATTGAGTCTTCGAATCTCAACTTCGGATCAATTGTCTTGGCGGGCTAGGAGCTTCGGGTTATCGAGCTGTTGAGAGTATCTTGGGTGGGTGGATTAGAGGTTGGTGCTGGAATGTCATAGGCTGGTTCAGGCGGCGGCTGATGGGTAGAACTGTCAGGAGCAGCCGTGTCAAGCTCCGGTTAAGTCACGACCGGGTTTTGGGATGGCTTACTCTTTTTTGCCCTCTTACTGGGTTTCACTTGCACGCTGTCGACAAAGGCAGAAGGATGAGTACAAAAGCATGAGTAAGGTAAAGCATAAGGTAAACAAAATTACATTACCCGGGGGCAGTTTTGAAAGCCGGCATGTTAGATTGCATAGACTCACCGAAGGAAGGAGAGCTATCCTGATAATTGGAGTCAGATGAATTGAGAGGTTGGCGAATTAAACCCACCAAAGGTAAAACAGAACGTAAATGGGAAATAACCTCAGTCTGACGCTTTCTGGTTACGTCAGGTAAGCCGGAGGAGAGATCTATATCCTTGCTAGTCCGGGTCTGCCTCCGGCTTTCAAACTGCTGTTGCTTCAAAAGAAATTGAGGATCTTGATAAGCTAGAGGATGTGGAAATCTTACTTTCCAGGTCACCCTTCGGATTTTTTGCTTTGGCAAAGGCTCTGAGTCGGAGGAGATTATAGTTACCTCTTCGTCAACCGCTTGGATGTTCCCCGTATCCTCCTGAAAGGATAGAATGTCAATAATATAATGACAAAAGAGTCAGGAGAATTAAGGATTACCTCTTCTTCATCATCAGAATTGTCGTCCAATTTGAGTAAATCTGAAGCGCTTGGGTTCTTCTTCCTTGAAGTTCTCGTTTTGGCGGCTTTTCTTTCGGTTCTCTTGGCTGCTCTGGCTTGTTTGGCAGCCTCATGGTCATACTTGACCTTCCAGAAGTTGTCATCGGCCTGTGGAAAAAGATAAGGGGTTATGAGTAAAAGCAAGGTGTAATATAGTAAAGAGTATTCATTGAGGTTGATGACTCACTGCGGGGGCCGGGTTCTTTTTGTAGAAAGGAAGTAAGCCAAAGGCATTACTAGTCACCGTGCCCTCTTTCAACAATGTTTGGGTCGTAGCCTCCACCACATCATCTGGTAAGTCGTCGGGACTATGACGCAGTGGGTCATCCTTCTCGCCTGAGTAAGTGCACATTAAGCTGGGGCGGTGGCTTAACGGAAGCACTCGCCAAGTGACCCAGACTCGCACCAAATCAATACCGTTCAAGCCATTGCCTAAGAGGGCTTTGATCTTCTTGATGGTAGGGGCAAGTGATAGACGTTCAACAGCGGTTAGCTTATCCGGCAGTGGGTGATTTGATTCAAGGCGCAGAGCGCGGAAGCCGGACAGAGGGTTCTCATCAGCCGGAGAAGTGTCCTGGCAATAGAACCACGTCTGATTCCAATCCTTTGGATGACTCGGCAGTTCAGCATAAGGAAAAAGGCAGTCTCTCCGCCGCTGAATCGAGATGCCACCAAGTTCAAGACTGGGCCCGTTGGCACGTTCATTCTGCCGGTTTAAGTAGAATAGCTCTCTAAACAAAAGCAGATTGGGCTCTTCTCCTAGGTACACCTCGCAGAAGACTTGGAAGTTGCAAATATTTGAAACGGAATTCGGCCCGATATCTTGAGGTCTGAGGTCAAAGAAGTGCAAAACATTGATAACCCACAAGTATAGCGGATCGCAACCATTTTCGAGGGTAGAGTATTCAACCCAAATTTATTGATTTGACACAAGGGGAGCCAAAGAATATTCTCAAGTATTAGCAGCTGAGTTGTCAATTCAACCACACCTGGGAACTTAGTATCTGCAGCAAAGTGTTTAGTAGCAAAGTAATATGATAGTGGTGGTAACGGTAACAAAAGTAAAGATAGCAAACGTAATGTTTTTGGTATTTTGTAGTGATTGTAACAGTGGCAACGGAAAATTAAATAAGCGAGAACCAGTATATGGAAAACTTGTAGGCACCGGATTAGTGATGGATAATTATGCCGGATGCGGTTGGTCATGTAACAGTCATAACATAGGGTGACACAGAACTAGCTCCAGTTCATCAATGTAATGTAGGCATGTATTCCGTATATAGTCATACGTGCTTATGGAAAAGAACTTGCACGCCATCTTTTGTCCTACCCTCCCGTGGCAGTGGGGTCCTATTGCAAACTAAGGGATATTAAGGCCTCCTTTTAATAGAGAACCGGAACAAAGCATTAGCACATAGTGAATACATGAACTCCTCAAACTATGGTCATCACCGGGAGTGGTCCCGATTATTGTCACTTCGGGGTTGCCGGATCATAACACATAGTAGGTGACTATAGACTTGCAAGATAGGATCAAGAACACACATATACTCATGAAAACATAATAGGTTCAGATCTGAAATCATGGCACTCGGGCCCTAGTGACAAGCATTAAGCATAGCAAAGTCATAGCAACATCAATCTCAGAACATAATGGTACTAGGGATCAAACCCTAACAAAACTAACTCGATTACATGATAAATCTCATCCAACCCATCACCATCCAGCAAGCCTACGATGCAATTACTCATGCACGGCGGTGAGCATCATGAAATTGGTGATGGAGGATGGTTGATGATGACGATGGCGATGAATCCCCCTCTCCGAAGCCCCGAACGGACTCCAGATCAGCCCTCCCAAGAGAGATTAGGGCTTGGCGGCGGCTCCGTATCGTAAAACATGATGATTTCTTCTCTCTGATTTTTTTTCTCCTCGAAAGCCAATATATGGAGTTGGAGTTGGCGTCGGAGAGCCACCAGGGGGCCCACAAGGTAGGGGCGCGCCCAGGGGCGCCCCCACCCTCGTGGACAGGGTGTGGCCCCCCCTGGTCTTCATCTTTGGCGAGGATTTTTTATTGTTTTTTCTAAGGTGTTCCATGGAGTTTCAGGTCATTCCGAGAAATTTTATTTTCTGCACAAAAAACAACACCATGGCAATTCTGCTGAAAACAGCGTCAGTCCGGGTTAGTTCCATTCAAATCCTACAAGTTAGAGTCCAAAACAAGGGCAGAAGTGTTTGGAAAAGTAGATACGATGGAGACGTATCAACTCCCCCAAGCTTAAACCCTTGCTTGTCCTCAAGCAATTCAGTTGACAAACTGAAAGAGAAAAAGAAAAACTTTTACAAACTCTGTTTGCTCTTGTTCTTGTAAACATGAAAAGCCAACATTCAAGTTTCAGCAAATATTATGAACTAACCATACTCACAATAACACGTAGGTCTCACAATTACTCATATCAATAGTATAATCAGCTAGCGAGCCATAATAATAAAACTCGGATGACAACACTTTTTCAAAATAATCATAACATGATATAACAAAATGGTATCTCGCTAGCCCTTTCTGAGACAGCAAAACATAAACGCAGAGCACCTTTAAAGATCGAGGACTGACTAAACATTGTAATTCATGGTAAAAGAGATCCAATCAAGTCATACCCAATATAAACCAATTATAATGAATGCAAACGACAATGTGACCTCCAGCGGGTGCTTTTAATAAGAAGGGTGATGACTCAACATAAAAGTAAATGGATAGGCCCTTCGCAGAGGGAAGCAGGGATTTGTAGAGGTGCCAGAGCTCGGTTTTGAAATAGAGATAAATTATATTTTGAGCGGCATACTTTCATTGTCAACATAACAACTAAAAGACGACGATATCTTCCATGCTAAACAGCTTATAGGCGGTTCCCAAACAGAATGGTAAAGTTTATACTCCCCCTCCTCCACAAGCATCAATCCATGGCTTTCTTGAAACAACGAGTGCCTCCAACATTCAACGGGTCCCAGTGGGAGTTTTGTTTGCAATTATTTTGATTTAGTTTGCATAAAGCATGGGACTGGGCATCCCGGATAACAGCCATTTTCTCGTGAATGAGGAGCGGAGTCCACTCCTCTTGAGAATAACCCGCCTAACGCGGAAGATAAGGGCAGCTCTAGTTGACATATGAGATATTCGAGCATGCAAAACAGAATGTTTATTTGAAGGTTTAGAGTTTGGCACATACAAATTTACTTGGAACGGCAAGTAAATACCACATAGAGGAAGGTATAGTGGACTCATATGGAATAACTTTGGGGTTTAAGGAGTTTGGATGCACAAGCAGTATTCCCGCTTAGTACAGGTGAAGGCTAGCAAAAAACTGGGAAGTGACCAACTGAGAGAGCGACAACAGTCGTAAACATGCATTAAAATTAATTTACACCGAATACAAGCATGAGTAGGATATAATCCACCATGAACATAAATACCATGAAGGCTACGTTGATTTGATTCAACTACATGCGTGAACATGTGCCAAGTCGAGTCACTCAATTCATTTAAAGGAGGATACCATCCCATCATACCACATCATAATCATTCTAATAGCATGTTGGCACGCAAGGTAAACCATTATAACTCATAGATAATCAAGCATGGCACAAGCAACTATAATCTCTAAACGTCATTGCAAATATGTTTACTTCATAATAGCTAACTCAGGAACGATGAATCATCATATTTACAAAAACAAAAGAGGTCGAGTTCATACCAGCTTTTCTCATCCCAATAAGTCCATCTTATATCATCATTATTGCCTTTCACTTGCACGACCGAATGGTGTGTATAATAATAAGAGTGCATGTGCATTGGACTAAGCTAGAATCTGCAAGCATTCAACTCAAGAGAGAAGACAAGTAATCTGGGCTCTAAGTTAAATAAACAATCATGCATATAAGAGCCACTAAGCATTTTCAATATGGTCTTCTCGACCCCCAAAAGAAGGAAAAGAAAATAAAAACTATTTACATGGGAAAGCTCCCAACAAGTAAAAGAAGAATGGGAAATATTTTTGTTTTCTTTTTAATTACTACAGCAAAGAAATAAAACTATTACTATTTTTTTTGGTTTTTTTCTTAAGGTTTATCAAACACACAAGAAGAAAGCGGGAAAAAGAAAATAAACTAGCATGGATATTACAGTGAAAGAGTATGAGCACCGACATCTAGCAATGAGTGTGTGTGAACATGAATGTAATGCCGGTGGGAAATACGTACTCCCCCAAGCTTAGGCTTTTGGCCTAAGTTGGTCTATTGCCAGGGATAGCCTGGCGGATACCCGTAGGTGAAGCTGGGGTCATACTGCGATGAAGAAGGCTCCGGCTGCGACTGGCTGGCAGCCTCCTCTGGATCCCAAGAATAAACAGATAGTCGTGGAGGCTCATCTTGTGGCTCTGGTTCCGGGGCTGGTGCAGGATTCCGATAGGCTTGAACAGCCGACCATGGAACGATGTGAGGTTCTGCAGACAAGTTAAACAAAGAGGGAGCAGGCAAAGTAATAGTCTCAGGATGATGTTTATCAAAGTATAATTTATATTTGAGCTCCCCGTCGCGACTCTTAACAAGAAAGTCATGTGCTATCATACTCTTATAATCTAAATAAACACGGGGCAGCGCTGTTTCTTCTTCCTCCTCATGCCTAATAGGTATTTCAAAATGTTCAGCTAGGCGTGAAGCATAAATGCCTCCAAAGATGGGGCCCTTAGTACGGTTCAGACTTAACCGTCTAGCAACAATTCCACCCATACTAACAAAGTTATTGCGGTATAAACCATGGAACAAAATAATAATATCAGGAATACTAAGGTTCCCATAGTTCCTGTGTCCAATCAAGCAACGACTAGCAAATAAGGCAAAGTAGCGTAAAACAGGAAAATGTATGCTAGTGATCCTTGCATCAGAAACCTTCCTGGTTTCTCCCACAGTGATAGTGATAATAAAAGCTTCTACTTCGTTATGGTGGGGTTCATCTAAGGTGCCCTCAAAGGGTATTCTGCAAACCTAGCTAAATTCAGCTAATGTCATCTCTTTAACAACGTCATATAAATGAAACTCTACTGCTGGAGGTGATTTCTTAGGGAAAAAGTAAAAGTTTTGCACAAAAGTATTTGTGAGTAAGAGACACTGATGACGTTGGTCGTGGAGGAAGTTGGTGAGGCCAGCATTCTCAATCAATAAGTAGAAATCTTCATAAATCCCAGCTCTCCTCAAGAAATCATCGGAAGGCCATTCACACGGCCGGACCTCCGTGATGCGGGGAAAATTAAATTTGGGCTTATACTCTTCTTCCTTTTGTTTTTCCTTAGAGCTTCGGCTCGAAGAGCCCCTCAAAAATTTCTTCATTATTTCTGAAACAATCTGAAATTTTTAGTAACTTCGAATAAAAGTGAACCAACTTCAATAAAATTGATAGCAACAACTCCCACAAGTGCCTAGAGCCTATATAAAGCATTGGGACTACTTGGAACCATATAAATTTGACATGCAAGCTCAAGAACATGGTCACCTATGCAGCACAAATTTGCAATGAATAAAGCACTAGAACAAAAACTAATTGGACCAATGGTGGAGTCACATACCAAAGAACAATCTCCCCAAGCAGTTTTGCGAGAGGTGCTTTGAGCAAGGAGATCGAAAATCACAGCAACGGGGGCTAGAACTGATGCTTGAGTTGGTTTTTCGTGTTTGTGTGAGGCAGAGGAAGAAGATGGGTGCAGGGATAAGCGGAGGAGGGCCACCGTGGGCCCACGAGGCAGGGCGGCGCGCCCAGGGGGGTAGGGCGCGCCCTCCACCCTCGTGGCAGTGGCAGCTCCCCATGTAATTTTTGCCTGATAAATCCTCAAATATTCGAAAAAATCATATTAAATTGGCATGGCATTCTGAGGACTTTTATTTTCGGGATATTTTTATATTGCACGGATAAGTCAGGGAACAGACAGAAAAATACTATTTTACTTTATTTCTACTAAATAACAGAAAATATAAAAGGGTACAAAAGGTTGTGCTTCTAGTTTCATCCATCTCGTGATCATCAGAATGAACCCACTAACAAGGTTGATCAAGTCTTGTTAACAAACTCATTCCGAATAACACGGAACTGGAGAAATTTCGAATAACACTAAGTTACCTCAATGGGGATATGAAAATCCCCAACAATAAGAATATCATACTTTTTCTTGACAGTAGGGAGAGGGAATTCAAAACCTCCAAATATAATTGATGGAATTTTTCCAATAGAGTTGATACTATAAACTTGAGTTTGTTTCCTCGGAAAATGTACTGTGTGCTCATTGATATTAACATGAAAAGTGACATTGCCTTTGGTGCAATCAATAACAGCCCCTGCAGTATTAAGGAAAGGTCTTCCAAGAATAATAGACATACTATCGTCCTCGGGAATATCAAGAATAACAAAGTCCGTTAAAATAGTAATGTTTGCAACCACAACGGGCACATCCTCACAAATACCGACAGGTATAGCAGTTGATTTATCAGCCATTTGCAAAGATATTTCAGTAGGTGTCAACTTATTCAAATCAAGTCTACGATATAAAGAGAGAGGCATAACACTGACACCGGCTCCAAGATCACATAAAGCGGTTTTAACATAATTTCTCTTAATGGAGCATGGTATAGTAGGTACTCCTGGATCTCCAAGTTTCTTTGGTATTCCACCCTTAAAAGTATAGTTAGCAAGCATGGTGGAAATTTCAGCTTCAGGTATCTTTCTTTTATTAGTAATGATATCATTCATATACTTAGCATAAGGATTTGTTTTGAGCACATCAGTTAATTGCATACGCAAAAAGATGGGTCTAATCATTTCAGCAAAGCGCTCAAAATCCTCATCATCCTTTTTCTTGGATGGTTTCGGAGGAAAAGGCATGGGTTTCTGAACCCACGGTTCCCTTTCTTTACCATGTTTCCTAGCAACGAAGTCTCTTTTATCATAACGTTGATTCTTTGATTGTGGGTTATCAAGATCAACAGCAGGTTCAACTTCTACATCATTATCATTACTAGGTTGAGCATCAACATGAACATTATCATTAACATTATCACTAGGTTCATGTTCATCACCTGGTTATGTTTCAGCATCAGAAACGGAAATATCATTTGGATTCTCAGGTGGTTCAGCAATAGGTTCACTAGAAGTTTGCAAGGTCCTATCATTTTTCTTTTTCTTCCTCTTAAAAGAATTAGGTACATCAATATTGTTTCTCTGAGAATCTTGCTCGATTCTCTTAGGGTGGCCTTCAGGATACAAAGGTTCCTGAGTCATTCTACCAGTTCTAGTAGCCACTCTAACAGCATAATCATTTTTCTTACTTTTCATTTCATCAAGCACTTCTTTCTGAGCTTTAAGTACTTGTTCTACTTGAGTGGTAACCATAGAAGCATGTTTGCTAACAAGTTTAAGTTCACCTCCAATATCAGCCATATAATCACCCAAGCGTTTAATCATAAAAGTATTCTGTTTTAATTGTCTACCAAAATAAGCATTAAAGTCATCTTGCTTAAACATAAAGTCATCAAACTCATCCAAGCATCGACTAGCAATTTTAGTAGGAGGGACTTCACTTTATCATATCTATAGAGAGAATTTACCTTTACTACGTGTCGGGATATCGAGAGGTTCTTCAATAAATAAGTAATTGAGATCATATACTTCTTCAACAAAGATGTAAATTAAGACCATGTATTTCTTCAATAGGAGGTAAATTCTTAACATCTTCAGCTTTAATACCTTTTTCTTTCATAGATTTCTTTGCCTCTTGCATATCTTCGGGACTGAGAAATAGAACACCTCTCTTCTTCGGAAGTGGTTTAGGAATAGGCTCGCTAATTGGCTCTGGAACTGGCTCAGGAGCTGGCTCAGGAGGTGCCCAATTATTTTCATTTGCCAACATATTATTCAATAGAATTTTAGCTTCATCCGGTGTTCTTTCCCTGAAAAGAGAACCAGCACAACTATCCAGGTAATCTCTGGAAGCATCAGTTAGTCCATTATAAAAGATATCAAATATTTCAGGTTTCTTAAGAGGATGATCAGGCAAAGCATTAAGTAACTTGAGAAGCCTCCCCCAAGCTTGTGGGAGACTCTCTTCTTCAATTTGCACAAAATTGTATATTTCCCTCAAGGCAGCTTGTTTCTTATGAGCAGGGAAATATTTAGCAGAGAAGTAATAAATCATATCCTGGGGACTTTGCACACAACTAGGATCAAGAGAATTAAACCATATCTTAGCATCACCCTTTAATGAGAAAAGAAATATTTTGAGTAAATAAAGGTAGCGTGATCTCTCATTATTAGTAAACAGGGCAGCTATATCATTTAACTTAGTAAGATGTGCCACAACAGTTTCAGATTCATAGCCATAAAAAGGATCAGATTCAACCAAAGTAATTATATCTGGATCAACAGAAAAATCATAATAGTCCTTATCAGGAACACAAATAGGTGATGTAGCAAAAGCAGGGTCGGGTCTCATTCTATCTCTAAAAGATTCTTTACTCCATTTAACTAGCAACCTCTTAAGTTCATATCTATCCTGGCAATCAAGAATAGCTGCAGAAGATTCCGCATCAAAAAGATAACCCTCAGGAATAGCAGGCATATTTTCATCATCACTAACATCATCGTATTCAGGTGCAATAATTTCTCTTTCTCTAGACCTAGCAATTTGCTCATCAAGAAATTCACCAAGTGGCACAGTAGTATCAAGCATAGAAGTAGTTTCATCATAAGTATCATGCATAGCAGAAGTGGCATCATCAATAACATGCGACATATCAGAATGAATAGCAGTAACAGGTTTAGGTGTTGCAAGCTCACTTATAACGGAAGGAGAATCTAGTGCAAGGCTAGATGGCAGTTCCTTACCTCCCCTCGTAGTTGAGGGCAAAATAGTAGTTCGATCGTCTTTCAAGTTCTTCATAGTGTCCAGCAGATATAAATCCCAAGTGACTCAAAGAATAGAGCTATGCTCCCCGGCAACGGCGCCAGAAAAAGGTCTTGATAACCCACAAGTATAGGGGATCGCAACAGTTTTCGAGGGTAGAGTATTCAACCCAAATTTATTGATTCGACACAAGGGGAGCCAAAGAATATTCTCAAGTATTAGCAGCTGAGTTGTCAATTCAACCACACCTGGAAACTTAGTATCTGCAGCAAAGTGTTTACTAGCAAGGTAATATGATAGTGTTGGTAACGGTAACAAAAGTAAAGACAACAAAAGTAATGTTTTTGGTATTTTTTAGTGATTGTAACAGTAGCAACGGAAAAGTAAATAAGCAAGAACCAGTATATGGAAAACTCGTAGGCACCGGATTAGCTATGGATAATTATGCCGGATGCGATTCGTCATGTAACAGTCATAACATAGGGTGACACAGAACTAGCTCCAGTTCATCAATGTAATGTAGGCATGTATTCTGTATATAGTCATACAAGCTTATGGAAAAGAACTTGCATGACATCTTTTGTCCTACCCTCCCGTGGCAGCGGGGTCCTATTGGGAACTAAGGGATATTATTGAAAGTGCAATCTTGCTCTTAAAGAGTATTTTTGATATTGATGACAAACCTACGTATAGGGGACTAACCTTGTTTGCTAAGTATATACACTGGCCGTCTGTCCTCTGGTTTTTCTTTAGTGAGCATCATGATCGCATCATATGAGATTTTACTCAAGTAAATTATCAATGAGGAAAGGAGCAAACAAAGATGAAGTATTGTGCTCTTTTTATATTTCTTGAGTAATAGGAACCCCGCACTATTAAGAGGGGATCCGAAGTGTAGGTTCAAGACTTGCTCACATTTTGTGTCATAAACAATTCTATCACAATAGACAAAAATCCCTAGCAATATCCCTTAGCCAAAACCTACCACTTCTCCCAGCCGGATCATCTGGACGGCTACCCACATCATCCGGGCTTCACCCGGATCAGCCGGACCCTGCACCGGATCATCCCGATAATAGGTACTCTCCATCACAGAACGGTGTGGCTGAAGCCGGATCATCCGGACGTTCCTCCGGATCATCCGGGCTGTTCCCCTGATCGTCCGGATCGTCCGGATAACCGTGCCCTGTTTTCACAGAAGCCATATGTTGTAGCCGGATCGTCCGGTCAGGCATCCGGATCATACGGGGCTTGTCTGGATCATCCGGGGTTGCCTCCGGTCTGTCCGGGCTGCTCGTAGCTCGGCTGCAACCATCTGCATCCGGGCCTTCTGCCAGATTTATCTGGACAATGTCCGGATCATCCGGGTGGTGTCCCAGATCATCCGGGGTGGTCAACTTGTGTCCAAACGGCTCAATTCTGGACATGGTATAAATAGCAGCTTACCCCTTTGAGATAAGGTTGAACACTCCATACAAACACGCCTCAAGAACACCAATGCTTCTCCTCTCTTGCTCACACACTAAATCCCATATCCCGGCTTGATTCTTGAGAGTTTCAAAGAGTTGTTCCAATCAAAAGAAAGATCTTCTTCCTCCCCTTCTTGTGACCAAAGCAAATCGAAGTTTGAGCAAGTCTTGAGTCTTTCCCCTCGGATCTTGTTACTCTTGGAGGTTGGATACTCCTAGGCGGTAGGAGTCATTCGGTGAGGAATCAACTATTGTGATTACCCCCGAAAAGTTTGTGAGGGTTTGGAGACCACCCCAAGGTCTACCACTAGTGGTTCAGAAACGCCTTCGTGGTGTTGTCTCAAAGGGAGAATAGGGTGAGCCTTCGTGGCGTTGGTGTGCCTTCGTGGTAACATCCACCTCTCTAACGGTGACTAGCTTCCCTCCAAGGACGTGAACATCGGCATACATCCTCGTCTCCCGGAGTTGCGGTTATTCCTAACCCTAACTCTCTACTTGTGGTTACTTGTCTTGTTGCACTTACTTACATCATATTGTGCTTGCTTACTTATATGCTTGTGTTACTTGCTTAGTACTTAGTACTTACTAGCAATTGTTAGGCTCACCTTCATATTTCGCATTATTACCTAAAATTGCTAAGTAATAAATAAAATTTGTAATTGTACCTATTCACCCCCCCTCTAGGTCCATCTCGATCCTTTCAATTGGTATCAGAGCCTCGTGCTCTATTCTTGTGGCTTAACCGCCCTAGAGCGAGATGAACCCGGATGGGACTCCCCTGGTTGTAGATCCTAAGGATAAAGGCGAGGCTTCCTCTGAAGTCAAGACCTTTACGTCGGAGGATCTAGAACGGGCCCTTGCTAAGCAAAAAGAGGAGCATGATGCTTCTCTTGAGGCCTTGGTCCAAATGAGATTAGCCACGTTGTCCACAGTGCTTGCACCACTCTCGGGTGGTGCTGCTTCGAGGCCAACTGTGCCTACTCCATCACTTGGTTAACAACCTTCTAGCAATGAACACGCTAGTGTTCCTTGGCGTTATGCAAGACCTTAGGTTGAGAAACCAAGATATAACCCTCAAGGCAAACCTCCTTTACTAAGTGCCACTTCCGATTTTGCCTTGTGGAGAGTTGCTATGCAGGATCATCTTCGACATGGAAACGACGAGATGCTGGAGATCCTGGAGTATGGCTATCATGTGGTTGATCCAAAGAACCCCACACCAAGAGAAATATATGACAAGAACCTCAATGACACTGCATTCATGTGTATAAGGAGAGGTATGGATGAAAAGCAAAGGAGATTGTTCATACACATCACAAGTGCCAAGGAACTATGGGAAAGTATTATACGATCCAAGACTAGCACCTCTAACCTCCGGAGTGCTCAATATGAAATTGCCAAGGGGCAATTGCAAAACTTTTGTATGGAGAAAGGTGAAACCCCCAATCAACTCCATGAGCGCCTCATGACTCTCACTGCCGATATTGAGTCATGTGAGTGTGACAAGACACAAGATGGATTCAACATGACTAAAAGATTCCTTGTGGATAAATTGCTTCATGCTCTTGCTCCATATCACCATCAAATGGTGTGGGACATAAGACAACAACATACCTTCAAGGAAATGACTACAGATGACATCATATCCACCTTTCAACTATTTGAAGAGTCAAAGGCTAATGCCACAAAACATCTTGCCATGCATGGTTCCCCATCATCAAAGGTCAATCTTGCATTGAAGGCCAAGCATGTATATGAAGATGAGCAAAGTGAAGAAGAAGAAGATGATGATGATGATGATGATGAAGATGGTGATGAGATTGAATCCGACGAGGGTCCTTCATATGAAGACATGGCTCTCTTTGTCAAGAAGTTTAGCGCGGGAAAATTCAAGGGAAGATTCCAAAAGAAGAAAGTGAGAAAATGCTACAACTGTGAGGAAACCAACCACTTCTCAATTGAGTGCCCTTATGAGAAGAGAGAGGATAAACCAAGGTTTCCCAAGACCTTTCCTAAGAAGAAATTGCCAAATCCTTTGAACTCCAAGCTCAAGAAGAGAGATGGGAAAGCAATGGTTGCTCAAGAAGAATCTGATCCGGATGATGTTAGTGGTGTTGCCGGAGTTGCTCAAGATTCTCAAAACACATTGAGGCTAGTCAATAAGAGTGGTGAAGTTGTCACCTACAACTACATGAAGGATTACAAGGGCAACGCTCACAAGTGCCTCATGGCGAAGGCCGTGGTAGAAGATGGAGAGGATCAACACTCTCCTGACAAGGTCAAGGTAACCCCACGATCAAACCCTCCTCTTTTCACTCCTCCTACTCCCAGTGATGAGTATCTTGATGCAGAGGATAGTTATGAGGATGATGATCTAAATGACCCTATGCTTGCTAAACTTAATAAGTTCATGTGCTCCCTCAAAGGAAAGAAGCTCACTATGTTTCGTATGCTTATGGAGATGGTGAGTAAGCACACCATCACCATTAAGGAACTCAAAACCCTCGTCACCGAGGAAAAGGAAAATTGTGAAATCCTTGAGCGGAAAGTCCAATATGAGGAAACACGAAATGATGAACTATGCTTAAAAATTGGCACAAATATTGATGTTCATACTGAAGATCTTGCCTCCTTGAAAAAGGCTATTGGCTCTTGTGAAGAGTTGATGAAGGATAAAAGTAAGCTTGTGAAGTCTCATGCTTCTCTCTCTAAGGACTGTGAGCTTCTATCCATGTCCCTCAAGACTAAGGAAGAAGAGCTCACCCTTCTTACAAAGAGTTTTGAGACGCTCAAACTTACTTATCTTGAAACTCTAGCTAAGGCCTACTCGTCTCCTATTATAAATGTTGATGCTTGTTCTACTAACTCTAGTAGTGATCTAGCATCTATTCTTGAGGAGAATCATTTTCTCAAGGCTCAAATTGAGAAAGGGCTCATGACATGTGCTCAAGGGCAAAAGAACCTTAATGAGGTGTTGAGCCAACACAATGAAGTGTTAAGCCAAATAGGGACTCGGTTTGACCCAAGCACAAGCAAGAAGGAGACATTCTCTCAAAAGTGCACCACCCTTTAAAAGAAACTTTTGTACGAGAAGGACACAAGGAGAAAGGTAAGGTTGCTAGTGGGAAGGCCACAAGGGGCATGCCCACTCTCAACAAGCAAAAAGAGTTCATGCCTCCATCCTATGTACTTCGTAAGACTAAGGATGGAGAAGTTTATGCAAAGTTTGTTGGTCCTCGAAATGCATTTCGGTTTTATGATATTTGGGTCCCTAAGACCCCTGTGACTAACTTGAGAGGTCCCATTGCAAGATGGGTGCCTCTAACCAAGTAATAATTGTGTGTAGGATGCCTTCTCCGGTGGAGTAAAATGGGTGATTGATAGTGGATGTACCAATCATATGACCGGAGATAGCAAATTGCTCTACGATTTCATGGAAGCTATTCAACCATTTATGAGCATTATGTTTGGTGGAGGATCAAAAGGACAGGTACTTGGGTTGGGGAAGGTGGCTATCACAAATGACATGTCTCTTGCAAATGTCATGCTTGTGCAATCCCTTAAATATCATTTACTTTCTGTTCGTCAATTGGCATCTGTTGGTTATGATACACTATTTGGACTAACGGATGTGAAAGTCTTTAAGAGAGATACTCTCGAAGTGGCCTTTGTTGGAGGGTTGGATGGCAACCTTTACACGGTTGATTTCTCGAAAGAGAGCACATTCCATGCAACTTGTCTAATGGCCAAGGCCGACAAGGGGTGGCTATGGCATCGCCGGCTAGCCCATGTTGGCATGAGAAATCTTCAAGATCTCTTAAAGGGTAATCACATCCTTGGACTAACAAATGTCTCTTTTGAGAAAGATCGTGTGTGTAGTGCATGTATAGCCGGGAAGCAACATCAATCAAAGCACCCACCCAAGAATATTGTGTCTACTTCAAGGCCTTTGGAGCTCCTTCATGTGGATCTTTTTGGACCCCCTTCATGGGATAGTCTTGGTGGGAAAAAGTATGGACTTGTCATTGTTGATGATTACTCAAGATATACATGGGTGTTTTTCCTCAAGTCCAAGGACGATATGAAGATCACTTTCATTGACTTTGCCAAGCAAGCACAACGCAAGTTTGATAAAGAAATCTTGGCAATAAGAAGTGACAATGGATCTGAGTTCAAAAACTACACCTTGGAAGAATTCCTTAGTGATGAAGGGATTGAGCATCAATATTCAGCTCCATACACTCCTCAGCAGAATGGTGTAGCCAAAAGGAAGAACCACACCCTTGTGGAGATGGCAAGGTCCATGTTGGATGAATACAAGTCACCACATAGTTTTTGGGCCGAAGCTGTCAACACCGCATGCCATGCATCAAACCGGCTTTTCCTCCGCACTATATTGGAAAAGACTCCATATGAGCTTCTAACTGGAAACAATCCAAATGTCAAGTACTTTCGTGTATTTGGGTGCAAATGTTTCATCCTCAACAAAAGAGAACGGTTAGGAAAATTTCAATCCAAAACGATTGAGGGTATATTTGTTGGCTATGGATCAAACTCTCACGCCTATAGAGTCTACAACAAACCCAATGGATGTGTTGTAGAAACTTGTGACTTGGTGTTTGATGAATTTAATGGCTCCCATGGGGAGCAAGTTGATCTAAGTGATGTAGGTGAAGAAGATTCTTCTCAAGACATTTTGACCATGGGTGTTGGTGCACTTCTTCCTATGGAACAAGAACCTCATGATGATGAAGAAGAAGATGGAAGTCTCACACATCATCAAACTACTTCAACTTCCATACCACCACAAGCTCCTATTGTTCAACCGATACCCTTAGCCCAAGTTGAAGAGGATGATCAAGTTCCTCCTCATGACAATCTTCAAGAACAAGAAGAAGAAAATCCAATCATTGATGATGAACCTCAACAAATGCAATATAAACAAGAAGATCTTCCTCCACACATTAATGATCCATATGTTGAGGATGTGGATGATGGACATGAAGTTGAACCTCGTGAAACCCTTACCTCTATCATGCCACGAGTGGCCGGTCGTGTTGATGTTGACAAAATACTCACCGGCATATCGGAAGGTAGGGTCACTCGTAAACATTTGACCAACTTTTGTGCTCACTTTTCTTTTGTGTCTAGTTTTGAGCCCATCAAGGTACAAGATGCATTGATGGACAACGATTGGCTAGTTGCTATGCAAGAAGAGTTGAACAGTTTTGAACGCAACCAAGTGTGGTCATTAGTCAAGAGGCCACCTACCGAGCACAACGTCATTGGAACAAAATGGATTTTCAAGAACAAACAAGATGAGAATGGTGTGATCATCTGAAACAAGGCAAGGTTAGTGGCACAAGGGTACTCACAAGTTGAAGGTTTGGACTTTGGTGAGACCTTGGCCCCGTTGCCGTCTTGAATCCATTCGCATCTTACTTGCTTATGCTGCTTTCAATGGTTTTACATTACATCAAATGGATGTGAAGAGTGTTTTCCTTAACGGTCCTCTACAAGAAGAAGTATATGTATCACACCCACCTGGGTTCGTTGATCCCGATCACAAAGACTATGTGTATAAACTTCATAAGGCTTTGTATGGCCTCAAACAAGCACCTCGTGCTTGGCATGATCATCTTAAGAAGTTTTTACTCGATGATGGTTTTGTGAGAGGGGTGATCGATCCCACTCTTTTTACTAAGAGGGATAAGGGTGATTTGATCTTATGCCAAATCTATGTAGATGATATCATTTTTGGTTCTCCTAACATTCATTTGTGCAACAAGTTTGCGGACTCAATGACCAAGAATTTTGAAATGTCACTCAATGCGGATTTGAAGTTCTTCCTCGGATTTCAAATTCAACAATTTCAAGAAGGAATTTTCTTGTCTCAAGCAAAATACCTCAAGGATATCTTAGAGAAGTTCGGTATGTCTGATGCTAGTCCATGTAAGACACCAATGACAACCAAAATAACTCTCACTAAAGACACAAACGGTATCCCCTTCGACCCATCTAAATACCGCTCTATGATTGGTTCATTGCTTTATCTTTGTGCATCTAGACCAGACATCATGTTTACTGTATGCATGTGTGCTAGATTTCAAGCTTCCCCTAGGGAAAGTCATCATAAGGCGGTTAAGCATATTCTTAGATACCTTGTTCACACCCCAAAGTTGGGTCTATGGTATCCCAAGGATGCTAAGTTTGATCTCATTGGGTACACGGATGCGGATTGGGCTGGAGACAAAGTGGATCGTAAGTCCACTTCTGGTGCATGTCAGTTTCTTGGACGCTCCTTGGTAAGTTAGTCATTGAAGAAACAAAACTGTATTGCCCTCTCTACCGCAGAAGTTGAATACATTGCTGCCGCCAGCTGTGCAACTCAGTTATTATGGATGAGGCAAACTTTGAAGGATTACGGTATCACCTATAAACATGTGCCTCTTCTATGTGATAATGAAAGTGCCATCAACATTGCTGAGAACCCCAAGGATCATCTCCGCACCAAGCACATTGATATTAGGAATCACTTCTTAAGAGATCATGTTGAGAAGGGTGATATTCACATTGATCACATTGGTACAGATTTGCAACTGGCAGATATTTTCACCAAACCATTGGATGAAGCAAGGTTTTGTCGACTTAGGCGTGAACTTGGTATCTTGGAGCTTGACAACATTATGTGAAATCTCGTACTCATGCATGAATTTTCATAATGTCTTGTCTTGATGTAGGCATATTCTTAGGGGGAGACATTCAACTTATGAGTACTCTCACTGAGGGAGTCCTGGACTAGGGGGTGTCCGGACAGCCGGACTATCATCGTCCGCCGGACTCCAAGACTACGAAGATACAAGATTGAAGACTCATCCCCGTGTCCGGAGGGACTTTCCTTGGCGTGGAAGGCAAGCTTGGCAATACTGGATATGTAGATCTCCTACCATTGTAACCGACTCTGTAACCCTAGCCTCCTCCGGTGTCTATATAAACCGGAGGGCTTTAGTCCGTAGGACACTACATACATCACAACAATCATACCATAGGCTAGCTTTAGGGTTTAGCCTCCTTGATCTCGTGGTAGATCCACTCTTGTACTACCCATATCATCAATATTAATCAAGCAGACGTAGGGTTTTACCTCCATCGAGAGGGCCCGAACACGGGTAAAACATCGTGTCCCTTGTCTCTGTTACCATCCGCCTAGACGCACAGTTCGGGACCCCTACCGAGATCCGCCGGTTTTGACACCGACATTGGTGCTTTCATTGAGAGTTCCTCCGTGTCGCCACCGATAGGAAGGATGCCTCCACCCGCCTTCAAAGACGGTATTTTCGCTTAAAGGGCCTTGGCTGCCGCCAAACTATCCGGCTAGGCGGTTTCTTATGACCGCTGTCCGCCATCGCTCGACAATGACTTCCCAAGTCGTCAAAAGCAATATCCGCATCAGCTCGGAATTCGCCGAGCGGCTGGATCCAATAGAGCTCTCGTCTATCAACGAACTCTTGGATCGCATCGCCGCCCTGGGAGTCGCTACAGACTACAATCAGATTGGGCTTAAAACCGATCTGAGAGAGATTAACTCTCCCCAGACCACCCACCACGTCGCAGTGGTAGAGGAGCAATGCGGCGACTCTTCGCCTATATTGAAAACTAGTCACGTCCGGATTCCCGAACCCTCCATGCCGGATTTCCGCGGAGGGACGGACTTCGATCGAGCATTGAACTTAAAATCATGCATCGTTCCGGACTCACTGGATCGTGTCCAGCAATCCAAGCTTCCAAAATTGGAAACTCCTCGCCTTTAAGCCCCAAGGCGGGCAGGATCCGGATTTTAGTCCACCCACCCGCCCGGACATATGCGATCTATCTCTAATACGGCAAGAGCCCGCTGAAACAAGACATCACCATCGGGCCGATTCTCCTAGTTATGGACAGGATAAAGGACTGCCGAGAGGAAAACATAATCTCAATCTTTTGCAATAATTGCACGGACAAGGAATATTGAACGCCATCGGCCGTCGAAATTATACGCTTCACCGATCTGGCGCCCAAAGTACGAAAAGTATCAGGCGATGGAGAGTTTTCGAAAACCGAAAACCAATTTTGGGACAATCCGCCCCGAATACAACCCGATCCGCAACAAAAGGGTGCATCACACTCGGGCCCCAAATGCAAAAACCAAAAAGCAAAACCCCATAAAGGGCACGGAACCGTCATCGAGGGATGGCTCAATGGACCCCGTAAGCTTCACAAGACTGAGGGAGCCGCCCCAACACATAGCCTCCGAGCATGTTGGATATTACTAGTGGCCAAAAGTGGCGAGGAGCTTCTAGCCGGAAAACCACTCCAACAATACCGCATGCGGTATCATCAATCTTCGAGACCTTCGGATCAAACAATATGCAAAACGAATAACCGCTGCCTCGCCAAGTCTACCAAGTAGCAACAGCAAATCCATGGAGCGACACAGCTATCACCTTCAACGCCAGCGACGAACCTAAATTCGAACAGCCCGAGCACCACCAGACCGGTGCTTAGTCCCATAGTGGACGGCTTTCGACTTACAAAGGTCCTCATGGATGGCGGCAGCGGACTAAACCTCATCTATGAGGAAACTCTTCAAAAATGGAAATCGATTGAGCCAGATTGAGCGAAGCAGACAGCCTTCAGAGGAATAATCCCTAGCCGGAAGCGCGCTGCACCGGAAAAATCACACTCAATGTGGTGTTCGCTCACGGACAATTACAGATTCAAGAAGTCACGTTCCAAGTGGCCCCGCTCAACAGCGGATATCACGCTATATTAGGACGAGAGGCATTCACAATTATTCAAGCCGCACCCCATTACGGGTATATGAAGCTCAAAATGCTCGGCCGGCGGAATAATCACTCGCTAGTGATCCGGACATAGCACTCGCGCTGAAAACAAGACAGCCGCACTAGCCACGGAGGCACTATCCGAGGCCCTAGCGGCAGAAGAACTCATCACGCTGCGCTCTACGGTAAACAGGACGATGTGATACTTGATAAAAGATCCAAGTCCACCTCCTTCAAACCAGCAGATGAAATAGTGAAATTCCGTGTCCATCCAACGGATCCAACAAAGACGGCCTCCATTGGGGCACAATTAAACCCCGAGGTAGACGCCAGATCGCGCCAATTCCTTCGAAAATTGGGACATTTTACCGGCATCCTTCGGACATGCCCGAATCCCACGCAGATTGGCGTAACACAGCCTAAACATCCTAAAAGGATTCAAGCCGGTCAAACAGGCTCTTCGACGATTTTCCAAACCCAAAAGACAGGCAATGGGAGTAGAGCTAGCCAAACTATTGGAAGCCGGATTCATTAGAGATATCAAACATCCGGATTGGCTAGCAAATCTCGTAATGGTACCAAAGAAGGACAAATCCTGGCGCCTATGCGTCGATTTTAAAGACCTCAATAAGGCTTGCCCAAAGGATCCCTTCCCCCTCCCCAAGATCGACCAAATTATCGATGCTACCGCAGGCACGATTCATTGTGCTTCCTCGACGATACCGCTACCATCAAATCAAGATGGCGGAAGGCACCAAGCCGCAACGGCATTCATCACTCCATACGGACCATTCTCGCTTCAACACGATGCCCTTCGGACATAAAAATGCCGGCGCAACATATCAGCAAGATGATTCAAACATGTCCGCTACCCAGATCGGCAAAACAATGAGGCATACCTAGACGACGAGTCATCAAAACAAAACACGCCGAAACTTTAGTAGACGATTTGAGTCTCACATTCGACAACCTCGAGCATATGACATCAAGTGAATCCGAAAATGCATTTTTGGCATCAGCAGGAAAGCTGCTGGGCTTCATTGTATCCGTAGAGGAATTGAAGTAAACCCGCTAAAATCCGAGCTCATCACGCTTGGATATCCCAAAAGACCTCAAACAAATACAAAATTAACAGGATGCGTGGCAGCTTTAAGCCGCTTCATCTCCCGTCTAGGAGAAAAGGCGCTGCCCCTCTATCGCCTCCTCAGGCGCACCGAACACTTCGAGTGGACGGATGCCGCCACCGCCGGACTCAAGAAATAAAGGCCATATTGGCAACAACCGTCCTGGCTGCGCCCAATCTGGGCGAACCAATGTTGTTATACATCGCAGCAACGCATCAAGTTGTAAGCGCGGTGCTCGTCGTCGAACGAGAGACAGAAGGGCATAAATTCCCTCTTCAAAAACCAGTGTATTATGTATCCACTGTGTTAACTCCCTGCAAGTCCCATTACCCACACTATCAGAAGATAGCGTATGCGGTGTTCATGGCATCCCGGAAGCTCCGACACTACTTTCAAGAGTGTTCGATAACAGTGGCCTCCGAAGTACCACTCAATGACATCATAAATAACCGCGACGCAACGGGCAGGATTGCAAAATGGGCCATTGAGCTCCTACCATTCGATATAACTTACAAACCTCGGCGAGCTATAAAGTCACAAGTTTTGGCTGACTTCGTCGCCGAATGGACAGAAGCCGAACTCCCTAAAGAGTACGGCGCATACTCCAATTGGACTATGCACTTCGACGGCTCCAAAATGTTGGCCGGACAGGGGGCTGGCGTCGTCTAGACGTCCCCAACCGGGGACACAGTCCAATACGTACTTCAAATAATGTACACGGACTCCAACAATGCAGCCGAATACGAGGCCCTCCTACATGGTCTCTGGATGGCAATCTCCATGGGCACTCAACGCCTAGAGGTGCGCGGGGATTCAAACCTTGCAATATCCCAAATAAACGGAGACTTTGACGCCAAGGATCCGAAAATGGCAGCATATCGCAACGCTGTCCTAAAGATGTCGGCTCGGTTTGAAGGACTTGAATTCCATCACGTAGCCCGAGAAAATAACCAAGCAGCCGACGTACTGGCACGCATCGGCGCAAAACGTGACGATGTCCCTCCAAATATCTTCCTGGAACGGCTCTTCAAGCCATCCGTACTATGGGAAGGGGAATCCGGAAATGACAAACCGGAAACAACCGCGCCAACCGGCGATTCAGCCGATGACATGACACCTCCAGCCCACGATATAATGGCAGTAATTGCCCCATGGACGGAACCATTCCTAGCCTATCTGCTTAGACAGGAACTTCCCGAAGACCAAAATGAGGCCCGCTACATTGTCCGGTGATCGAAAGCCTACAAGGTCCATGAGGGAGAACTTTATAAGAAAAGTACAACTGGAGTCCTTCAAAGGTGTATCTCCGAAGAGGAAGGGCGAAACCTCCTGGCTGAAATTCATGCCGGACTAGGCGGACACTGTTGGGGAACGTAGTAATTTCAAAAAATTTCCTACGCACACGCAAGATCATGGTGATGCATAGCAACGAGAGTGGAGAGTGTTGTCTACGCCCTCGTGAGACCAAGCGAAGCGATCACAACGTAGAGGAAGTAGTCGACGCTCTCCTCGCGATCCGACCGATCCCGCGCCAGCATTCGGCGCCCGAAGTTCTTGACACACGACAGCTCGATGACGCTCCTCGGCTCCAATCCAAGAGAGCCGGAGAGGAGAGTTTCACAAGACGACGGCAGTGACGATCTAGATGTTCTACCGGCGCAGGGCTTCGCCTAAGCTTTGCGACGATATGACCGAGGTGGAATATGGTGGTGGGGGGCACCGCACACGGCTAAGGAACGATCCGTAGATCAACTTGTGTGTTCTAGGGTGCCCCCTACCCCCGTATATAAAGGAGCAAGGGGGGTGCGGCCGGCCCTTGGAGGAGGCGCGCCGGAGGAGTCCTACTCCCACCGGGAGTAGGACTCCCCCTTCCTAGTTGGAATAGGATTGGGGAGGGAAGAAGGGGGGGCGCCCCTCTCCTTGTCCTATTCGGACTAGGGGGGGAGGGGGCGCGCGGCCTGCCCTGGCCGGCCCTTCCTCTTCTCCCTCATGGCCCACTAAGGCCCAATAACCCTGTGAGGGTTCCGTAACCCCGGTGTTCCCAGAAAATCGATTTCACCCGAACCATTTCAACTCCAAATATAGGCTTCCAATATATCAATCTTTATGTCTCGACCATTTCGAGACTCCTCGTCATGTCCGTGATCACATCCGGACTCAACTTCTTCGTACATCAAAATACACAAACTCATAATATAACCGCCATCGAAACCTTAAGCGTGCGGACCCTACGGTTCGAGAACAATGTAGACATGACCGAGACACTATTCTCGGTCAATAACCAATAGCGGGACCTGGATGCCCATATTGGCTCCTACATATTCTACGAAGATCTTTATCGGTCGATCCGCATAACAACATACGTTGTTCCTTTGTCATCGGTATGTCACTTGCCCGAGATTCGATCGTCGGTATCCAATACCTAGTTCAATCTCGCTATCGCAAGTCTCTTTACTCGCTCCGTAATACATCATCTCACAGCTAACTCATTAGTTGTAATGCTTGCAAGGCTTAAGTGATGTGTATTACCGAGAGGGCCCAGAGATACCTCTCCGACAATCGGAGTGACAAAACCTAATCTCAAATACGCCAACCCAACATCCGCCTTTGGAGACACCAGTAGTACTCCTTTATAATCACCCGATTACGTTGTGACGCTTGGTAGCACCCAAAGTGTTCCTCCGTAAATGGGAGTTGCATAATCTCATAGTTACAGGAACATGTATAAGTCATGGATAAAAGCAAGAGCAACATACTAAACGATCGTGTGCTAAGCTAATGGAATGGGTCATGTCAATCGATCATTCAACTAATGATGTGACCTTGTTAATCAAATAACAACTCTTTGTTCATGGTTAGGAAACATAACCATCTTTGATTAACAAGCTAGTCTAGTAGAGGCATACTAGTGACATGTTTGTTTGTCTATGCATTCACACATGTATCATGTTTCCGTTAATACAATTCTAGCATGAATGATAAACATTTATCATGAAATAAGGAAATAAATAATAACTTTATTATTGCCTCTAGGGCATATTTCCTTCGCCTCCCACTTGCACTAGAGTCAATAATCTAGATTACATAGTAATGATTCTAACACCCATGGAGTCTTGGTGTTGATCATGTTTTGCTCGTGGAAGAGGCTTAGTCAACGGTCTCGCTACATTCAGATCCGTATGTATCTTGCAAATCTCTATGTCTCCCACCGACTAGATCCCGGATGGAATTGAAGCGCCTCTTGATGTGCTTGGTCCTCTTGTGAAATCTGGATTCCTTCGCTAAGGCAATTGCTCCAAGATTGTCACGAAGATTTTCATTGACCCGATGCACTAGGTATGACACCTAGATCGGATATGAACTCCTTCATCCGCACTCCTTCATTAGCTGCTTCGAAGCTGCTATGTTCTCCGCTTCACATGTAGATCCCGCCACGACGCTTTGTTTAGAACCGCACCAACCGACAGCTCCTCCGCTTAGTGTAAATACGTATCCGGTCTGCGATTTAGAATCGTCCGGATCGTGTCAAAACTTGCATCAACGTAACTGTTTACGATGAGCTCTTTGTCACCTCCATATACGAGAAACATATCCTTAGTCCTTTTCGTATTTCAGATGTTCTTGACCGCTGTCCAAATGATCCACTCGATTACTTTGGTACCTCCTCGCTAAGCTTATAGCAAGGCACACATCGGTCTGGTACACAAGATTGCATACATGATAGAGCCTATGGTGAAGCATAGGAACATCTTTCATTTCTCTCTATCTTCTCGCAGTGGTCGGGCATTGAGTCTTACTCAACTTCACACCTTGTAACACGTGCAAGAACCCTTTCTTTGCTTGATCCATTTTGAACTTCTTCAAAATTTTGTCAAGGTATGTGCTTTGTGAAAGTCCTATTAAGCGCCTTGATCTATCTCTATAGATTTTGATGCCCAATATGTAAGCAGCTTCACCGAGGTCTTTCATTGAAAAACTCTTATTCAAGTATCCCTTTATGCTATCCAGAATTCTATATCATTTCCGATCAGTAATATGTCATCTACATATAATATCGAAATGCTACAGAGCTCCCACTCACTTTCTTGTAAATACAGCTTCTCCAAAAGTCTCAGATGAACCCAAATGCTTTGATCACACTATCAAAGCGCTTATTCCAACTCCGAGATGCTTGCACCAGTCCATAAATGGATCGCTGGAGCTTGCACACTTTGTTAGCTCCCTTTGGATCGATAAAACCTTCGGTTGCATCATATACAACTCTTCTTCCGTAAATCCATTCAGAATGCAGTCTTTACATCCATTTGCCAAATTTCATAATCATAAAATGCGGCAATTGCTAACATGATTCGGACAGACTTAAGCATCGCCACGGTGAGAAGGTCTCATCGTAGTCAACCCCTTGAACTTGTCGAAACCCTTTGCGACAAGTCGAGCTTTGTAGACAAGAATATTACCGTCGCCGTCTTCTTCTTGAAGATCCACTTGTTTTCTATTGCTTGCCTACCCTCGGGCAAGTCAACCAAAGTCCATACTTTGTTTTCATACATGGATCCCATCTCGATTTCATGGCCTCAAGCCATTTTATGGAATCTGGGCTCACCATCGCTTCTTCATAGTTCGTGAGGTTCATCATGATCTAGTAGCATGATTTCCGAACAGGATTACCGCACTCACTCAGTGCGGATCTTACTCGTTGATCTACGAGGTTCAGAGTAACTTGATCTCAAGTTTCATGATCAACATCATCAACTTCCTCACTATTTGGTGTAGATGTCTCGTAAACCGGTTTCGCGACAAACTACTTTCAAGTAAGGGAGAAGGTACAATTACCTCATCAAGTTCTACTTTCCTCCCACTCACTTCTTTCGAGAGAAACTCCTTTCTAGAAAGGATCCATTCTTAGCAACGAATGTCTTGCCTTCGGATCTGTGATAGAAGGTGTACCCAACTGTCTCCTTTGGGTATCCTATGAAGACACATTCGATTTGGGTTCGAGCTTATCAGTTGAAGCTTTTTCACATAAGCATCGCATCCCCAAACTTTAAGAAACGACAACTTTGGTTTCTTGCTAAACCATAGTTCATAAGGTGTCGCCTCAACGGATTTTGACGGTGTTCTATTCAAAGGTGAATGCGGTCGCCTCTAGAGCATAACCCCAAAACGATAGCGGTAAATCAGAAGAGACATCATAGATCGCACCATATCTAGTAAAGTGCGACACGACGCTCGGACACACCATTACGCTGTGGTGTTCGGGTGGCGGAGTTGCTAAACTATTCCGCATTGTTTCAAATGTAGACCAAACTCAGAACTCAAATATTCACCTCCACGATCGATCGTAGAAATTTAATTTTCTTATTACGATGATTTTCAACTTCACTCTGAAATTCTTTGAACTTTTCAAATGTTTCAGACTTATGTTTCATTAAGTAGATATACCCATATCCGCTTAAATCATCTGTGAAGGTGAGAAAATAACGATATCCGCCACGAGCCTCAACATTCATCGGACCACATACATCTCAGTATGTATGATTTCCAACAAATCTGTTGCTCTCTCCATAGTACCGAGAACGGGTTTTAGTCATCTTGCCCATGAGGCACGGTTCGCAAGTGCCAAGTGATTCATAATCAAGTGACTCCAAAAGTCCATCAAGATGGAGTTTCTTCATGCGCTTTACAACCGATATGACCTAAACGGCAAGTGCCACAAATAAGTTGCACTATCATTATCAACTCTGCATCTTTTGGCTTCAACATTATGAATATGTGTATCACTACTATCGAGATTCATCAAAATAGACCACTCTTCAAGGGTGCATGACCATAAAAGATATTACTCATATAAATAGAACAACCATTATTCTCTCGATTTAAATGAATAACCGCCTCGCATCAAACAAGATCCAGATATAATGTTCATGCTCAACGCAGCACCAAATAACAATTATTTAGGTCTAAAACTAATCCCAAGGTAGATGTAGAGGTAGCGTGTCGACCGCGATCACATCGACTTTGGAACCATTTCCCACGCCGCATCGTCACCTCGCCCTTGCCGTTGTTTGCTTAATCAGTAGTCCCTGCTTCGAGTTGCAAATATTAGCAATGTAACCAAGATCAAATACCAGTGCATCTGCGAGCTCTAGTAAGGTACACATCAATAACATGTATATCACATATACCTTTGTTCACCTTGCCATCCTTCTTATCCGCCAAATACTTGAGGCAGTTCCGCTTCCAAAGGACTACCGCTTGCAAAGAGAAGCACTCTGGCCAGTGTTTAGGTCCGACTTGGGTTTTTTTCTCCGAGCAAAGAACTTGCTTGCTGTTCTTCTTGAAGTTCCCTTCTTCTTCCCTTTGCCTTTCTTCTTGAAACTAGTGGTCTTATTGACCATCAACACTTGATGCTCCTTCTGATTTCTACCTCCGCAGCCTTTAGCATTGCGTAAGAGCTCTGTATAGTCTTTACTAACCCTTGCATATTATAGTTCATCACGAAGCCTTTGTAGCTTGGTGGCGTGATTGAAGAATTTCATCAATGACACAATCATCCGGAAGATTAACTCCCACTTGAGTCAAGTGATTGTAATACCTGACATTTTGAGTATGTGCTCACCGATGTAACTATTCTCCTCCATCTTGCAGCTATAGAACTTATTGGAGACTTCATATCTCTCAATCCGGCATTCTGTTGAATATCAACTTCAACTCTTGGAACATCTCATATGCTCCATGACGCTCAAAACGCCGTTGAAGTCCCGGTTCTAAGCCGTAAAGCATGGCACATCGAACTATAGAGTAGTCATCGCTTTGCTCGCCAGACGCTCTTAACGTCGCCGGTTGCATTAGCAAAGAGTTCTGCACCTAGCGGTGCATCCAGACGTAACTCTTTCAGGCAGCAATGAGGATAATCCTCGTTACGGACCCAATCCCGTAGTTGCTACCATCATCTTTCAACTTTGCTTCTCAAGGAACGATTAAAATTCAACGAACAACAAAGACGAGCCATCTATCTACAATCAAACATAGACAAGCAAGATACTATCAGTACTAAGTTCATGATAAATTTTAGTTCAATTAATCATATTACTTAAGAACTCCCACTTAGAAAGACATCCTCTAGTCATCTAAGTGATCACGTGATCCAAATCAACTAAACCATAACCGATCATCACGTGAAATGGAGTAGTTTTCAATGGTGAACATCTTATGTTGATCATATCTACTATATGATTCACGCTCGACCTTTCGGTCTCCGTGTTCCGAGGCCATATCTCGCATATGCTAGGCTCGCCAAGTATAACCCGAGTATTCTGCGATGCAAAACTGGCTTGCACCCGTTGTAGATGGACGAGAGCTTATCACACCCGATCATCACGTGGTGTCCGGGCACGATTTAACTTTGGCAACGGTGCATACCGGGAGAACACTTCTTGATAATTTAGTGAGAGATCATCTTATAATGCTACCGCCAATCAAAGCAAGATAAGATGCATAAAAGATAAACATCACATGCAAATCAATATAAGTGATATGATATGGTCATCATCATCTTGTGCTTCGTGATCTCCATCTCAAGCACCATCATGATCACCATCGCCACCGCGCGACACCTTGATCTCCATCGTAGCATCGTTGTCGCCTCGCCAATCTTATGCTTCTACGACTATCGCTACCGCTTAGTGATAAAGTAAAGCATTACATGGCGATTGCATTTCATACAATAAAGCGACAACCATATGGCTCCTGCCATTGCCGATAACTTTGGTTACAAAACATGATCATCTCATACAATAAAATATAGCATCACGCCTTGACCATATCACATCACAACATGCCCTGCAAAAACAAGTTAGACGCCCTCTACTTTGTTGTTGCAAATTTTACGTGGCTGCTACGGGCTTAAGCAAGAACCAATCTCACCCACGATCAAAACCACAACGATATTTCGTCAAATAGACTCCGCTTTTAACCTTCTCAAGGACCGGGCGAGCCACACTCGGTTCAACTAAAGTGAGAGAGACAGACACCCGCCAATCACCTTTAAGCAACGAGTGCTCGAGCGGTGAAACCAGTCTCGCGAAGCGCACGCAGTAATGTCGGTCCGGCCACTTCATCTCACAATACCGCTGAACCAAAGTATGACATGCTGGTAGGTAGTATGACTTGTATCGCCCACAACTCACTTGTGTTCTACTCTGCAAAACATCAAACCATAAAAACCTAGGCTCGATGCCACTGTTGGGGAACGAGTAATTTCAAAAAATTCCCACGCACACGCAAGATCATGGTGATGCATAGCAACGAGAGGGAGAGTGTTGTCTACGCACTCGTGAGACCGGGCGAAGCGATCACAACGTAGAGGAAGTAGTCGACGCTCTCCTCGCGATCCGACCGATCCCGCGCCAAGCATTCGGCGCCCCGAGTTCTTGACACACGACAGCTCGATGACGCCCTCGGCTCCAATCCAGTAGAGTGTCGAGGGAGAGTTCCACAAGACGACGGCGGCAGGACGATCTTGATGTTCTCATCGCCGCAGGCTTCGCCTAAGCTTTGCGACGATATGACCGAGGTGGAATATGGTGGAGGGGGCACCGACACGGCTAAGGAACGATCTGTAGATCAACTTGTGTGTTCTAGGGTGCCCCTGCCTCGTATATAAAGGAGCAAAGGGGGGTGCGGCCGGCCCTTGGAGGAGGCGGGAGGAGTCCTACTCCCACCGAGTAGGACTCCCCCTTCCTAGTTGGAGTAGGATTGGGGAGGAAGAAGGGAAGGGGGGCGCCGCCTTTCCTTGTCCTATTCGGACTAGGGGGAGGGGGCGCCTGCCCCCCGGCCGCCCTTCCTCTTTCCCTCATGGCCCACTAAGGCCCAATAACCCCGGGAGGGTTCCGTAACCTCCTGTTCCGGTAAAATCCCAATTTCACCCGAACCATTCCAACTCCAAATATAGGCTTCCAATATATCAATCTTTATGTCTCGACCATTTCGAGACTCTCGTCATGTCCGTGATCACATCCGGACTCAACTTCTTCGTACATCAAAATACATAAACTCATAATATAACCGCCATCGAAACCTTAAGCGTGCGGACCCTACGGTTCGAGAACAATGTAGACATGACCGAGACACGTCTCCGGTCAATAACCAATAGCGGACCTGGATGCCCATATTGGTTCCTACATATTCTACGAAGATCTTTATCGGTCGACCGCATAACAACATACGTTGTTCCTTTGTCATCGGTATGTTACTTGCCCGAGATTCGATCGTCGGTATCCAATACCTAGTTCAATCTCGCTACGCAAGTCTCTTTACTTGTTCCATAATACATCATCTCACAACTAACTCATTAGTTGTAATGCTTGCAAGGCTTAAGTGATGTGTATTACCGAGAGGGCCCAGAGATACCTCTCCGACAATCGGAGTGACAAAACCTAATCTCAAATACGCCAACCCAACATCCGCCTTTGGAGACACCTGTAGTACTCCTTTATAATCACCCAGCATTACGCTAGACGCTTGGTAGCACCCAAAGTGTTCCTCCGTAAACGGAGTTGCATAATCTCATAGTTCAGAACATGTATAAGTCATGGATAAAAGCAGAGCAACATACTAAACGATCGTGTGCTAAGCTAATGGAATGGGTCATGTCAATCAGATCATTCAACTAATGATGTGACCTTGTTAATCAAATAACAACTCTTTGTTCATGGTTAGGAAACATAACCATCTTTGATTAACAAGCTAGTCTAGTAGAGGCATACTAGTGACATATTGTTTGTCTATGCATTCACACATGTATCATGTTTCCGGTTAATACAATTCTAGCATGAATGATAAACATTTATCATGAAATAAGGAAATAAATAATAACTTTATTATTGCCTCTAGGGCATATTTCCTTCAGACACCACACAGCAGCCCGGGCCCTTGTAGGAAAGGCATTCCGTACAGGATTTTATTGGTCGACGGCCCGGCAGATGCCAGACTTAGTCCAGGAGATGCGCCGGTTGTCGCCTCTTTGCTAATCGAGCCATATGCCACCCACCGCCTCAAAACTATACCCATTACCCGCCGTCATGTCCGGGGCTTGATATGGTTGGACCCTTAAAGGGGGAACCCACAAGCAAAGGTACCTATTGGTCATGGTGGATAAATTCACCAAATGGATAGAGTCCAAACCGGTCAAAACGGCAGAGTCCGGACCAGTGATAGACTTTATATCCGGGGTGGTACACCGTTCTGGAGTCCCCCACAGCATCATCACCGACAACGGCACGAACTTCAAGGCCGACGAGGTTAAGTCATGGTGCAAAAATATGGGCATCAAGCTCGACTACGCTTTAGTCTATCACCCTCAAACAAACGGTCAAGTGGAACGAGCAAATGGTCTAATAATGAGCGGCATTAAACCCAGACTAGTGCGGTCACTTACTAAATCCGACACGCATTGGGTTGAGGAGCTCGACTCCGTACTCTGGGGGCTGCGGACAGCGCCTAACCGTACTACCGGATTCACACCATTTTTTATGGTATACGGCGCAGAGGCAGTTCTGCCCTGCGACATTATTCATGACTCACCTCGAGTGCGCATGTACGAAGAAAGAGAGGCCGAGCTAGATCGGCAGGACAGCTTGCATACATAGGAGGAAGAACGCGACGTTGCCAAGGCTCGTTCCGCATTCTATCAGCAGCAGGCCCAAAGATATCAAAGCAGAGAAGTACGGGCCAAGACTTACAACGTTGGCGAACTAGTCCTACGCCTGCCGGACAAGAAAAAGGACAAGCTCAAGCCCAAATGGGAGGGCCCCTTTATTATCGATCAAGTCCTCGACCGCGGAGCGCATCGTTTACTTAAATGCGCCGGATAACCGACTCGAGCCGAACCCATGGAACGCAGCCCATTCAAGATTCTATGCCTAGCATCGACTAAGAGTTCGCCCCTTCCTCCGCTCAAATTTTTACACTTCAGCTGTCTTTTGTTTCTCTTTCTTCCCTAACCACTTTACTAAAAAGCCCTTCGGCCTACTTCCGCATTGTTCACATACACTTGATGTGCCATCCGCACTCATTATACCTGGGGGCTTCTTTTCCAGAAGCTCAATTATAAGGGCTTCATGCCCAACACATGTGTCAAGGTTCCACATGTACCTTTTACTCACCATTATATGCATCGATATGACTCAAGTTTTGGCCAAGCTGGGTTGCTCGCCCTGTGCTTACCCCACGCTCCCGATTGTTCGGCTAGGAGGTAAAGGAGCACCTCTGCGATTGTTATCGCTGGTCACCGGATGTGTACCTCGATCGGGTGAAGCCGAAGCTAGCGTTTAAGGGAATATTCGGTCGGTGACTTGAAAGATGATTTTTACCTACTTATTTATCTGCCCCCAGATGTTTTTCTACTTTTTTTGCAGTACGGACATGCACTTTAGGGCATGCCCCCCAGGGAAAGGAACCCTTAACGGAACTATTCTCCATGGAAGATGTTTCTTACTAGCCATGTAATATAACATAACTAGTTGGGCACTTGTCTGATAAAGCACTAATGACCCCTACACCTGGTCTCCATGCATACCCCGTTGTTTCTTAACCAAAAGGTATTCGACACACTCCGGACTCTAGGGTCCCAAGGTTGAAGCTTAAAAGGTCGGCAAAGACAAACGATCTACAATCCGCTAGAAGGCATTTCACATGTCATTTTAAAAAATACATTGTCAAATTTATCGATTGTATTCCTCCTCAATCCCGCCTAACAGCTGCCTAGCTTACAGTCCCGCTGGGAAAATTTAGCAGCCAACTCTACTTGGCTGTATACTAAACTCACAGGATCTCCTTCCCATCGAGCCCCACCGTCCAACTTCGCCATGTGGTTGGGATTCGCCTTCTTGTAACGCTGCCTTCACCATGGCCCAAGCCTCCTCGGCACCTTGACGGCAAGCGAAATCTTCCATAAACGGAAGCGCTGCAAGACTCCTCAAGCTTCTCCGCAAGCTCCCCAAGGCCCTCGGGTAGGGAGAGGGCTGGCCATAAAGCCCGGACGCCGCCGCCATTGCTCGCCGAACTCGCTCGAGTAGTTGCAACAGCTCGGGAAGTTGATCACCCGCTGATATGGGCATCCTCCGCAGGCGCACTGTGAGTATACCTACAAGACACATTATGTCAATTTACTTCTTCGCTAAACTCTTCTTTTTAAAGGAGTCCGCCAAGCACTTATAATAAATGCCGCGACGAAGCCGCCGATTCTCCTTAACGGAGCCGACAGCTCGGCTCGAGCGCCTTTCAGCTCTTCTCCAAGCTTGGCGCTGGCATCCTGGAGCTTGTTCCTTTCTTGCCGCACCCTATTAAGCACCCTCTCGCCGCCTTTAGTCTGGCGCAGTAATTCTTCCCGTCCGGATCTTGTCCGCGGCACCTGCAATGTCATTATTAGACTTTGCGCACGCCGCACACAGGCTTATATTTATTAATAAAATGTGTTACCAGAGGGTCTCTCAAGATCCTCCCGCAGCAGCAAGTGCGGCCTCAAGTTGGGCCTTGCATTCTTGCAGCTCCCGAGACACCGGGCATTCTTCTCGGTAAGAGCTCATGTTTCAAAAGATCCTTAAATCAGTTAACATAACTACTTTAAGTCTCGGGGCTACCGTATATATAAACATTAAAATTCTCTTACCCGTATGTCTTTACATACCGCTCCGTGGCTCTAGTAAAACCATCTTGAGCAGCACGGAGGTGCGCGCCCCTCGCTAAAGGCGCCCAATGCCTCAGGGAGAAGCACGCTCATGAAATACTATCCAGCGGGCGCTTGTGGTTCATGGCGCCTCCACCTCGCACTTGGTGGCGACAATGGTCGTCGCATCCTCCGCTGAGGAGTATCCGCCCGCGCTTTGCGCTTGCCTCCCTCCCGACCAGCGCCGAGCCCGGCCGGTATAGGCTGGATTGGCAACCTCACGCCCGCAGTCCGGCGGGCGCTTTTTCTCCTATAAAGGATCATGAGCACTCGGACGCTTCCTAGGAACATTGCTCTGAATATTTAAAATACGAAGCTATACCTTTGCGGCGACGCTTTCAGTCCGCATCGCGCCCTTTTCCTCCGCTGGTCCGGATCGACCTTTGTTGGTCACCGCTGGCTCGGCTTCCCGCCTTGGAGGTGCTTCCTGTAAAACACCATCGTTCGCGAAGGTCAGAAATGGGCAAGGAAGAGATAATGGTGTCCAAACCTTGGTCACAATCACCTGGGAAGCCGGATATAATCCGGGGTAGTCCGCCGTAATGGCGACCAAAGCATTGTCCATGCTGAGCTGGTGAAACACCCCATCAATCAGCTCCACCTTGATATCCGGATCCTCTTCGGAGGCCGGATCTAGGGATCTTTCTGGATCCTCGGGCTGCGGAGCGGGACTTACCATGTCCTCCAGACCGGCGTAGTTCCTCGCTACCAAGACATAATGTAAGAAGCCTAAACTTTGAAAGCATGGGTTGAGCTCTTAAAATGTTCGCTACCCAGCTTCTAGGGTTGTTCATGGAAAACCCATTCAAGGGGTTCGCTCAAGGAAATCCTCCTTTTCCCCTTGTACAGCCGGACAGATCTCGCACCAGTCCTCGGTCGAATCCGTCCTCTGCGCCGTGGCGGGTGGCATCGCCCTCCCCGCTGAAATCCCACATGGGGTGGCCCTCAGATTGCAATGGTTGTACCCCACATGATGCATGTTGCCATGACTCCAATCATGGTCAACCCGAATGGGCCAAGAATCTTATTCGCCCATCGTAATGGACGCCTTGTCTTCCTCCAAACGGGGCTCATGGGCGCCACCGAGGCGCTTTTTCAGAGGAGCAGATCAACTCCGGAGGCCAATCCGGATCGGGTCCGCAATGAGCGCCTTCTATATAAAACCATTCAAGGCCGCTTCGGACGCTTTCTTAGGGGTACCGGATGGGTATCCGATCCCGCAATGCGCCATATTTCGGCGCCACCCACTTGATATATGGATCCTCGTGAGAACGGGGTACGAGGCAGAACAGCCTCTTCCACAAGGCAAAATGGGGCTCGATGCCCGTGAATAGCTCGCAAAGAGCTACGAGCTCGCGATATGCAAGACAGAGGCGGGCGAGGTGATGGAGCTGGAGTCCGAGAACTGTGAGCCCGCGGAGAAACGGATGTATTGGAAATCCGAGTCCCCTTATCAGATAGGGGACAAAGCATACCCGCTCCCCTTTGTTGGGACTTGGGGTAGCCTCCGCTTGCTTCCCACCTTGGTAGGTGGCCATCCTGGTTCGAACCGGGACCAGGAAGGGCGGAGGGAGATATCCCCCTGCTTGGAGCTTCACTAGCTCGTTGTGTGGAGAAGAGCACCTCCTCCAATCCCCTGGCGGTGGGCTGGGAGCTCGAGAATAGGAGCCGCGTCGATGGTCCATGATGGAATGGATTTTTAGGTCAAGGGCGCTCCGATGAAGTATTCGCGGAAGGAAGATGATGTGGTTTGGATCTGGATTTTTTGCCTCTTTTGTAGGCGGATGACTCGCACGACTAGGGGGTGAAATATAAAAGACACCCTGACTTTTCGCATTCGTGCGACGCGTGGAAGAAGGCCATTATTAGGCGTAGAAGCCAAGAAGCACAATATTTATGATGAGGCCGAACACTGTTCGGCAGGTACATGGAACTTGAAGGGAGAACCCGCCTTGCAACGCCGAAGACTATATATGCGCTGGACTTATCGTCATTGAAGCCTGGTTCGGGGGCTACTGAGGGAGTCCTGGACTAGGGGGTGTCCGGACAGCCGGACTATCATCGTCCGCCGGACTCCAAGACTACGAAGATACAAGATTGAAGACTCCGTCCCGTGTCCGGAGGGACTTTCCTTGGCGTGGAAGGCAAGCTTGGCAATACGGATATGTAGATCTCCTACCATTGTAACCAACTCTGTGTAACCCTAGCCTCCTCCGGTGTCTATATAAACCGGAGGGCTTTAGTCCGTAGGACACAACATACATCACAACAATCATACCATAGGCTAGCTTTAGGGTTTAGCCTCCTTTATCTCGTGGTAGATCCACTCTTGTACTACCCATATCATCAATATTAATCAAGCAGGATGTAGGGTTTTACCTCCATCGAGAGGGCCCGAACCTGGGTAAAACATCGTGTCCCTTGTCTCCTGTTACCATCTGCCTAGACGCACAGTTCGGGACCCCCTACCCGAGATCCGCCGGTTTTGACACCGACACTCACCCTTACATAATGCATAAATAGAACCAACACTCTCAAAGTCACTATGACACTTATTTTGTGTCCATAGTACTTTAAAATGATGGAGTAATAATCATGGGTCCAAAAGTTCAAATTTTTGGTCTCCCAAGTTATATATACTCATACATGGTGACTTAGCCTAATTATTTTTTTTGGGTGTTTATATGGGTTTGAGATATTGTTGTGACTAAAGCTACTTATATATATATATATAACAAATATCGTCGTCACCCCATCAAACCAGATCTCAGCACTCTGGCTAGCCGGATCATCCGGACGTACATCCGGACGTCTGGGCTGTGTCTGCCCAGATATCCGGGCTCACTTCCGGACATCTAGCCCTGCCCGGATCATCCGGGTCTCTTTCCGGACATCCGGGTGGGTCTTCGACCTGCCCAGTAGCATATCGGGCCGTGGGGGGGGCAGATGGGGTTATTCTTTTGCTTTCTTTTCCTCGACCTCATCCTCTCACCCCCCGCAGCCGCCGGCTGCTCATCAGCCCGCCCCGCCAGTCCGGCCGGCCAACTTGGCAGATCTTGGGCTCACGGGCTGCCGTCGCCTCGATCTACTCCCTCCTCGCGCCATTTTCCCCAGGGGCCGATTGGATCCTCTCCAATCTCGGCCTCCGTCCCCAACTCCGCCATGGTGGTCGGCCGTGGTGGTACTGGCCGGAGCTTCAAGTCGACCTCCTCGGGTTCCTCTCATGAACCACGTCGCCAAGCATCAACGGACTCCGAGGAAGCTGCTCGTCCACTCAAGAAAGCACCAGGTCGTGCTCGTCCGTCCTATGCCGGGCAGGACGATCCTAATTATGAGGACGATCTCCAGGAGGACGAGCTCGTGTCGATTCGCTCAACGACCAAGGCCAAGAAGAAGAAAGCGGCTTCTGCCTCAAGCTTGCAGCCTGCCGCACCTACCGGTCTCATTTTGTCCATGGCCAACCCCACCAACCATGGTCGTCCTACTATCATCTATCAGTCCATGGATCCATCTGAGTATGCAGCTTTAAGGAGTGAAGTCAACCAATTTTCTGCCCCGGCCAATGCAACCGATCCTCGGTTTTGCACCTTGGTTCAACAGGACATCTATCAATCGGTCATTGCTCATCTAGGGTTCTCTCCTCAGCATTATGTGAACTTGGATTACATTGAGAACAATCCAACCAAGTTCGATGGTGTGTTAGAGAAGATTGAGGGCATGGGGCTGCGTCGTGCTATGACTCTCCACTGTGATTGGAATGAGGCTGCCATTCGGCAATTCTATGCCACGTGTTTCTTCCATATGGATCGCTCGATCACTTGGATGACTCATCATTCTCGCCCACTGCCTCTTTTGAGGAGTTTGTCGCTGCCTTGGGCATGCCCGATCTCGAGGCAGGTCTTTTTCAATCCATGAGGTGAATCCCAAGTTTGAGGCTATGCCTATCGCTGCTTGCGCTTGTCTCACCATGCCTCCTACTCAGCTATCCACAAGGAGCAAAGCAAGGAGCTTAATGACATCAAGATCTTCCGCCTCAAATACCGTGGCTTTTTCAAAGGCATCCTCAACTCCATTGCTCCCAAGAAAGGGGATCGTGGATGGTACGAGCTACAAAGATTGACTTGATGTACTACTCACGGAAGAATCCCACTCATCCCATTGACATGGCAGATTTTCTTTGGCATGAGATTCACATGGCTAGTTGTCTCAAGGTTCGACTCTTCCGCATGCTCCTTTCATTCAGACCATCATTGACTCGCCTTCACTTGCCCCATCAACAAGACCAACATTCACTCCATGTGGACTCAGCGTGACGACACTTCTAGGGCAAGGCTCCTGCTCCGTCGTGTGGTGAGAGCTCTTCTCCACACCAAACCTTTCGCTGTTGTTTGACCGCTTTGCTCGCTTTTATTGGGAAGTCCCATAAAGCCATCTTTGACAACCGCCGCTACATCGCTACTCACATTGCTACCGAGGAGGTTCGCCGATCTCTCGAGGCAAATGCCCTTAGGGCTCATCTTCGCTTGGCGTCCGGCAGTCCTGCCGAGCCCGATGAGCCTATTCGCCGATTCCTCTTCCGGAGGTCGATTTTCCTTCTACCACCGGGTTCCCGAGTTCTTCCTTGTACCGCTGATCCGAGTGATGATGATGATGATGATGCCGAGGATGAGGATGTTGCGTGATTCTCCTACTTTCTCGGCCGCTTTCCCTTTTTTCGCACTCATTGTCAAGGGGAGATGTAATTTTAGGAGGAGTTTCAGTGGTGTCCGGTATGCTTAGAGCTTTAGTTAAGTGGACTCATTATTATTATTGTAATGGTACTATGGTACTTTGGTCATGAGTTATGAGTCTATGTCACTATGCAAATGCTTATTGTAATGGTACTATGGTACTTTGGTCATGAGTTATGAGTCTATGTCACTATGCAAGTGCTTAAGTATGCTGTCTTTATTCATTTCTTATGTTGATTTTAATGATGTATGCCTATACTATATTCCGAATGTGGGCATCCACTTCATATGTGCATGATTTTGTATTTTTATCACCTTATTCCATGCATACATTAAGGGAGAGCTCCTCTTAAAACACATCCATATGCATAAATTAAGGGGGAGCTCTTCCTAAAACACATACCGGTCTACTCTCCTAGAATCATTCGTATCACATTTCACTTGTTAAATGCTATATGTAGTTTGTCATCAACTACCGAAAAAGGGGGAGATTGAGAGTGCAATCTTGCTCTTAAAGAGTATTTTTGATATTGATGACAAACCTACATATAGGGGACTAACCTTGTTTGCTAAGTATATACACAGGCCGTCTGTCCTCTGGTTTTTCTTTAGTGAGCATCATGATCGCATCATATGAGATTTTACTCAAGCAAATTATCAATGAGGAAAGGAGCAAACAAAGATGAAGTATTGTGCTCTTTTTATATTTCTTGAGTAATAGGAACCCCAAGACTATTAAGAGGGGATCCAAGTGTAGGTTCAAGACTTGCTCACATTTTGTCTCATAAACAATTCTATCACAATAGACCAAAATCCCTAGCAATATCCCTTAGCCAAAACCTACCACTTCTCCTAGCCGGATCATCCGGACGGCTACCCACATCATCCGGGCTTCACCCAGATCAGCCGGACCCTGCACCGGATCATCCGGATAATAGGTGCTCTCCATCACGTAACGGTGTGGCTGAAGCCGATCATCCGGACGTTCCTCCGGATCATCCGGCTGTTCTCGGATCGTCCGGATCCTCTTCCGAATCGTCCGGATAACCGCGCCCTGTTTTCACGTATTATATGTTGTAGCCGGATCGTCCGGTTAGGCATCCGGATCATCCGGCTTGTCCGGATCATCCGGGTTGCCTCGGTCTGTCTCGCTGCTCGCAGCTCGGCTGCAACCATCTCAGATCTGGCCTTCGCCAGATTTATCCGGACAATGTCCGGATCATCCGTGGTGTCCCTGATCATCCGGTGGTCAACTTGTGTCCAAACGGCTCAATTCTGGACATGGTATAAATAGCACCTTACCCCTTCGAGATAAGGTTGAACACTCCATACAAACACGCCTCAAGAACACCAGTGCTTCTCCTCTCTTGCTCACACACTAAATCCCAGATCCCGGCTTGATTCTTGAGAGTTTCGAAGAGTTGTTCCAATCAAAAGAAAGATCTTCTTCCTCCCCTTCTTGTGACCAAAGCAAATCGGAGTTTGAGCAAGTCTTGAGTCTTTCCCCTCGGATCTTGTTACTCTTGGAGGTTGGAGACTCCTAGGCGGTAGGAGTCATTCGGTGAGGAATCAACTATTGTGATTACCCCGAAAGTTTGTGAGGGTTTGAGACCACCCCAAGGTCTACCACTAGTGGTTGAGAAACGCCTTCGTGGTGTTGTCTCAAAGGAGAATAGGGTGAGCCTTCGTGGCTGGTGTGCCTTCGTGGTAACATCCACCTCTAACGGTGACTAACTTCCTCCAAGGAAGTGAACATCGCATACATCCTCGCTCTCCTGAGTTGCGGTTATTCCTAACCCTAACTCTCTACTTGTGGTTACTTGTGTTGTTGCACTTACTTACATCATATTGTGCTTGCTTACTTATATGCTTGTGTTACTTGCTTAGTACTTAGTACTTACTAGCAATTGTTAGGCTCACCTTCATATTTCGCATTATTACCTAAAATTGCTAAGTAATAAATAAAATTTGTAATTGTACCTATTCACCCCCCCCTCTAGGTCCATCTCGATCCTTTCAAAGGCCTCCTTTTAATAGAGAACCGGAACAAAGCATTAGCACATAGTGAATACATGAACTCCTCAAACTATGGTCATCACCGGGAGCGGTCCCGATTATTGTCACTTCAGGGTTGCCGGATCATAACACATAGTAGGTGACTATAGACTTGCAAGATAGGATCAAGAACACACATATACTCATGAAAACATAATAGGTTCAGATCTGAAATCATGGCACTCAAGCCCTAGTGACAAGCATTAAGCATAGCAAAGTCATAGCAACATCAATGTCAGAACATAATGGATACTAGGGATCAAACCCTAACAAAACTAACTCGATTACATGATAAATCTCATCCAACCCATCACCGTCCAGCAAGCCTATGATGCAATTACTCATGCACGGCGGTGAGCATCATGAAATTGGTGATGGAGGATGGTTGATGATGACGACGGCAACGAATCCCCCTCTCAGGAGCCCCGAACAGACTCCAGATCAGCCCTCCCGAGAGAGATTAGGGCTTGGCGGTGGCTCCGTATCGTAAAATGCGATGATTTCTTCTCTCTAATTTTTTTCTCCTCGAAAGCCAATATATGGAGTTAGAGTTGGCGTCGGAGGGCCACCAGGGGGCCCACGAGGTTGGGGGGCACACCCAGGGGGGCGCGCCCCTCACCCTCGTGGACAGGGTGTGGGCCCCCTGGTCTTCATCTTTGGCGAGGATTTTTTATTGCTTTTTCTAAGGTGTTTCGTGGAGTTTCAGGTCATTCCGAGAACTTTTATTTTCTCAGACAAAAACAACACCATGGCAATTCTCACGAAAAACAGCGCCACCAAAGTTAGTTCCATTCAAATCATACAAGTTAGAGTCCAAAACAAGGGCAAAAGTGTTTGGAAAAGTAGATACGACAGAGACGTATCACTATGATTTTCGAGTGGTTTGTGAAAGTCAATACAAGACTCAACTTGCAAGATTTCTGGGAAAACACGGTTCCACACCACAATGGAAAACATATCCAATCTATGACTTAGAAGTATGTGGGTCCAACAGACACCCAACATCAGCATAGCCTATAAGAGATAGGTCTTGATTCCTTCTAAAACATGTCAAGATCTTTGGTCCCGTATAGGTAACGGAAGATATCCTTGGTGCCTTTCCAATGTCTCTTAGTAGGCTCAGAACTGTACCTAGCAAGCAAACTGACAGCGAAAGCTATGTCTGGCTATGTACAATTTATAGGTACATGAGTGTCTAATCGCACTCGTGTAAGGAACCTCTCGTCCCGAGTTTCCTCCCCTCTTCCTTTGGCCCTAACAGTCCTTGTGTGGTCAGAAGATCTTCCCACCATCGGGTCTTAGAAGGATATGCCTTATCAAATCCAAATATTTCCAACACCTTTCGGGTGTAGGCCGATCGGTGCACTAGAATCCCATCAGGGAATGTTCAAGTTGCGCACCTAGACATAACTTGGTTTTACCCAAATCCTTCATCTCAATTCGACATCGTAGGAACTCGCCTCAATATCCTCAAGCGCATCGATTATGTTTAAATCGCCCACGCACACCGAGATTATATGTAATCCATCTTGGGAGCGCCTGCCTCAAAACACATGGGCAATCATTATTGCTCGTAGTAGCCCTTCTCGATGAAGGAAATCGCTAAGCGATTGTACCACATTCTACCGATCGTCTCGAGTCCGTGCGAAAGGTTTTTGAAGTTGAACACCGATAGACTCATGTTTGCTCTATCATGTTTCTAACAGGATACCTTCAGGAACCTTCATGTATATGTTCGAATCCAAGTTACCATACAGGTAAGCAGTGACAACATCCATTAGTTTCATTTTCGTGTTCATATTTACTGCCATTGAGATCAGTTAACTAAAGGTGATTCCATACATGACTGGGAAATGAGTCTCCTCAAAATCGACACCTGGTCGTTGAGTGAACCCTTGAGCGACGAGCTTTGCTTTGTACCATACAACCTTATTATTTTCATCTCTATTTTGAACAAAAATCCACTTATGGCCAATAGGGTGTGTGTGGTGAGGAGTTTAGACGAACTGGTTCAAACACCTTCTTTTTGTTGAGAGATAATAATTCGACAGTAATTGCCACATGCCAATCTTTCCAATCTGACCTTTTCAGCGAGCGTGTTAGGCTCAGGGTCAAGATTTATGATTGAGGCAATTTTCTTAGCAAAGTTAATGTCGACAATCACCGTTGCTCGGTTCATGGACTCTCCCTTATTAATATAATTTATGGCCATTTTGTCATGGGGCGCATCTGGCGCTGACCCTTGCTCTACCAAATTCCCCATTCTGGGAGCAAGGTCCTTTAGCTTTCCCGCGCCGATGTGTGCGCACACATCTCCGCTGGGTGTTTCCTCTATGGGAAAGTTTAAGTCCGAATTTCATGCATCAATTTTCCAGACTTGTGCTGTGTCTCAAACCGGCTCCCCATTTCACTTTGGGGCACTTTGGTGACAAAGCTGTGATAAATCTCTCTTATCCTTTTTCGTCAGGCGTCCCCGAGTACTTGGGATTTGAGAAGCCGGATTTCTCGACCTTCATGCCTATGGACGGGAGCGGGTATACCATCATTTGCTTTCGGTATTTCAACCCTTTCCGGTGCATTGCACACATGCACATGCAACTTTGTCACGGTCTTTAAGTCACTAAAGTAAATGGGCAGTTGATTTGCTAATGACTTCAAATCTATTATCATTTGGACTTCTCTCTCTGTCTCAATAGTGCGCGGGTCATGAGCGTGGATACCAGTAGCTTGCCACGCGATTTCTCGACTTTTAGCATCAAGAGGTTGATTCTCTCCCCCTAAAGTCGAGGAAAAAATCCTCGTCAAAAATGCAATCAGCAAAACGAGCCGTGTGACAGTCACCGTCATGGGGGCCATATACCTGATTATGGACACAGTCTCATAACCAATGTATATCCCTGACTTACGGAGCGGGCCCATCACCGATCGCCGAGGTGGTGGTATTGGTACATATACCTGGCAACCGAACCTACGAAGGTGAGAAATTTTCGGTGCCGACCCTTGCGTAAGCTGGACAAGAGAGTGGATGTTGTAGGCCGATGGTCTAAAGTTGATGAGATTGGCCACGTGTAACAGCACGTGGCCCCAACATGTAGTTGGTAAATTACAACCCTGAAGGAGTGGCCAGGCAATGAATTTAATTATTTTAATCAATGCCTCGGCAAGTCCATTTTGTGTATGAACATGCGGTACCGAGTGCTCAACTTTGATCCCCATTGCCATGCAATAATCATCGAACGCCTTGGAAGTAAAATCTCCGGCGTTGTCAATTTGAATAGACTTTATACGATAGTCAGGGAAATTATTCCTCATTTGTATGATCTGAGAGATCAACTTTGCAAAGGCATGGTTCTGTGTTGACAGCAGGCAAACATTGGACCATTTAAAGGAAGCATCAATGAGCACCATGAAGTACCAAAACGGCCCTGTGAGGGGCTGAATTGGGCCGCATATGTCCCCTTGGATACGTTCCAAGAACGCGGGGATTTCATCCCTCACCTTGAGGGGCGATGGACTAATGACTAACTTCCCCTTAACGCATGCGGAGCACACGAAATCATCGGGATTCGGGAGGTTCTTCACATTAACATTATGACCAAGCGACTTGTTAATTATATTTCGCATCATCCTAAGCCCGGGGTGGCCTAACCTATCGTGCCAGAGGTAGAAGAGTTCAGAGCTTCTAAAAACAGTCTTGAAGGTAGTGTACACGGCCGGTGCTACTATTTTAGTGTAGAATAGTCTTGTGTCAAATGGAGGAAGCCTTTCGATATCATGTTTACCATTTGCATCCTGCTCGATGATGAGTATGCACACTTGGCCATAGTCATCATCGGTCTCAACGTGGAAACCATTAGCGCGGATGTCTTTAAGCTCAAAAGAGTACGAGTCGACTCTAGGTACAATGATGCATCATTAATGATCACAGTTGTCCCTATAGAAAGTATGAAGGTGGCTCATCTGGAGCCGAATATATTCGAACCGCAACAGATGATTGTCACAAAAATTCCCAGAGATTTTTTTAATAGACTCAAAGCATTGAGTTGCTCGTAAAATGGTATTAGTTGTACTGCTATCAACAAGGCACATTTCCTCTACTCGGGTGCCACACGCGTTCTAAAATATGACATCTAACTAATATAATGTAGCGAGGAAGAAGCTACATAAATAATAAGTGCACATATTTCAGAACATAACAAGCTATTATAAATTAAATAAAGGAATAAATGGATGAATGCAACATCATCCAAACGCCAAATGATGAATAAGATTTTTGCTCTCATAGAGTACAACCCACCAGAGATGAATGTATCAGTTTAGTCTAGGGAATTATAAACAAATGGGAAACCAAGAGAGTAAATGAGGGGGCCATTTTCTCTAGTCGAGATGTCAATGCGGCTAAGCATCTCCACATAGGAGAGCTTTTGCCAGGATAACATCACCATCGAGTTCATGTGTCATGGAAGGGGGACGCCAATGGCTCTACTGTAGGCACCTATAAGGCGTTGCCGTATAAGCCATTGGTGGTCCCCCTAGACAATGTAGACACCCCCAAGCAGTTGCGCGACAATGGTTCTACTCCTCTCCATGGGGACAAACAATGTGCTCCGGCCTCTCAAACAACCCTTGTGAGAGCGATCTAGAAGACTAAGGCACTTTGGTCTGTCATGTACACATTTTGCAAGGTAACATGGAGGTGGAGTTGAAGAAAGTGCAGCAACCGGCATTCACCCTAGGAGTGACAGCGACCATCTGGGTCTCCAAGTCTATCGCCCTAAGTCATTCAGACTCGAGGACAACCACCACGTTGAAAGACAAGGTGGGGTACCCTAGCCCATACACTATCCGCGCATTCACCCTAGGAGTGGTGAAGACCATGTGGGTCCACAAGCCTATCACCCTCTAGGGTCACTCGGACCCGAGGATGGTCTACACGTTAAATGCTCGGTGCGGTAGTAAAACCCCGTCTGGGCCAACTCGATGGACTCCCCGGTTTATTGATTCCGGCCATCAACGATTATCAAGGGGTTACATCGGGTAATCCATGATGTAAAAGCGATGATGATACATTTTATTCATCAAAGTGACGTTCCGATATTTATAGCATGCTAAAAATATGCATTACATAGTGATTAAAAGTAAGCAACAATTAATCTATAACAGTAAAAGCATATAATAGAAGCATGCATGATAAAATAGCATGTTAAGCACGTCCTAGACGTGAAAATTGGCTCTAACATCGAATTCCTGAAACATTTTTTTAAGCACAATTATACATTTTCCACAAAAAACAGACTGAACTGAGGGCTTATGCGCAAAATGACTCAGCAGGAATATAATACGCATAAATACGGAAAAATCTGAGCGTAAAAATGTAAAAACGCACGCACAGGACGCAATGTACGACAGTATGCCGAGCCCGGGCCGTCGGACAATTTAATGTGCACAGCCGCCACTCCTGTTTTTTTTAATTACAAGGCACCCGCAGCGAGGCCCATCTAGGCCCAACCCAACACCGGCCTACCCACACTGCCCAGCCCCTGGGGGGCAGTGGCTAGATTTCCCAGCCACCCGAGTGGAACGTGGCGGCGGCGGTTGACCAGGGCAACAACCAGCTTGGTCGCGGCGGCCAGTGGGGCCGACGACCACGTAGCAGAGCGGCGCACGTGGTTCGATGAGGGAGCTCGGGCGGCCACGACGACGGCCAACGGGGGTCTCGCGCGGTAGTGCGACGGCGAGCACTAGGCCATGGCCAGCTCGCGTAGCGCGCGGCGGCGCTCTCGGGCGCTCGGCTGCCCACGACAACGTCCGACGGCGTGCGATGTGTCAGCAGGGTCCGCGCGCGATGCGGCTGCCTTTGTAGCAAGGCTTGATTGCCATGACGAAGCTCGGCCACTGCAAGCGCGGGGACATGCGCGACCAGCGAGCCTAGGCACGCGGAGGGCGAGCTCGAGCAGAGGGGCGGTAGCCGGCCTATCACGCAACATGCGCGGATCATCGTGCAACCGAGGCTTGGCGCGGTGGCGGACATCGACGAGGACCGACACAGCTCGGCCATGCGAGCTGGCCATCCAGCACGGGACCGTGGTGGTGGCGTCCAATCGTTGACCGTCGTGAGCGGCGGCGCGCAGGCAAGCCTGGCAACAACCGGCAGCTCGAGCACTGCAGGAAACACGACGCGGCTGCTACCAGCAGCCTGAATAAGTAAAATACTCTGACTCACCCCATGAGGCAAACAGCGGCTGCCAGACCTCTTGTGTTACGGCCAACAGGGCTGTCCACGAAGACGCCGGCGGGATACAACAAGTGCACGGTGATTTGCATACACATAACACATGCAAGTCATGCGGACGGCATGTATGAGTTTGGGAAGACGATTTCGTCTCTGTTGTTCGTCGTCGGACGACACAAACCAGCGGGACGACGCGTGCGCATCCAGTGCATCGCGGCGGTGCCGTGCTCATTAGGGCACCGTCTCCCTGCAGCATAGTCAACAAATTCCTCTACATGCAAGATCGACCCGCATTGGCGGGCGACATCAAGTCCGTCGCGATCTCGCAAGGAAAACCACACCGTAGGTAAAAATTAATCCAAAAAATTACGGGATCGCAAAGGCGGAATCACAACAACAAGAGGAATCCATTTTTGCGAATAAATTTCGGATCCATACCTCCCGAGATCGACGAAGGCCTGCTCGATGCAGGCTTGACGCTGGCTTGATGGAGAGTTGGAGGAGCGAAGCATGCTGATAACATGTTCCGCAACTCATGCCGGCGAGTCCGGTCCAGGGTTGCGGAGCGGAAGCGAACGTCGTAGTCGATCATACACAGGTACTGAAAATAAATTGACACATATAAGTAGAGGGGAGTCTTTCTTTATTAATCAACATCAAATGTACATACACATGGTGCTTTCTTCTTTATATATCTAGGGGTGAAGGGATAAGTGCCCACTTTTAACGTTAAGTGGAGGGACTTGGTCTATAATGGGCCAATGACTTGTTCCATGTAAGGCCCAAGTTTCCCAACACCCTCCACCTTCTACCAGAGCGCCACCCCCGGCTGCCGCCGCCCGCCCCGCCCCATTCACCTTCTACCAGAGCGCCACCCCCGGCCTTCCTCCCCTCGTCGGCGAGCTGCGGTGGTCTCGCGCCCCCCCTCCAGGGCACCTCACAGCACTAGCCACCGCTAGATCCAGGCCACGGTGGCCCCCCACCGTCGGATCCAGGCCACGGCGGCCCCCTCACAACGCCCTACCGCCGGATCCAGTACCCCACGCTGCCCCTCCGCCTACCAGCGGGTGTGGCCTCCCCGCGCGACGGCTACGACGGGATGGCTGGCGGTCTCCGAGGGCCTTCTCCCTTCTCTGTACTTGCCGGCGGCCGCGCCCACAACCGCCCCGCCATCCTCTTTGGGCCTCCTATGGTCTGCTCCATCAAGCCACCGGTGGCGGTGCCGCGAAGTCCACTGCGTGGGTGCACGCAACACGCCTATCCCGCAGCGTGCAGTCCACGTAGTGCAAAAAAGCAGCAGCCATCCCCCGCCAACGACGAGCAGAGGAGGAGCTCTACCTCGCTGGCCCGTGCTGCCCTTACCTACTTAGCAAGATCCTGACCGCATTCCTCCGCCCCCACCATGTCCTTCATCCACACCGCTGCCGCCCAACCTTCAGCCCGCGCCTCCGCGCCGCCGTGCCGGCTGGATCCGCGTCGGCCAGCCGCCGGATCCATGCCACCGTCCTCCCGTGCCTCCACGTGGCTGCCCATTCTTCCTCCCCGCGTAAGCATCGCCGTTCGCGTCGTGCGCTGCATTGGCCAGACGTCGGATCCGCGTCACCGCCCTCCACAAACCTCCGACCGCCGAATCCGGTGAGCTCGTGGAGGTCGACGGCGACTCTCGCATCCCCGTTCCTCCACCACACATTGCATGTGCAGCTTCCCCAAATTACGCCTTCGATGAGTCTCCTTCTCATCTCCATGAAACCCGAGTTTGCTTGGGTCCTCGATGCGGCGCGCTTAGTCGCCGACGTTCTTTTGCAGTTTTGATTTCTTTTTGCTTTTTTGTTTTTCTTGTGTTGCAGTTCACCTGGTTCCTTGTGCGGTGCGGTTGGTCCTCGGCCAAGGGATGCCGAGGATTTCTGGTTGACAAGGGTAGGAGGCAGTACAGCTGCAAGTTTCATGGCGCATCTAGTTTCAGTTAGATCCTCGTTTGACACATGTAAGAGGAGGACGGCGAGCCGTTCGGCAGCATGTCTGCTTGCAATTCAATCGGCATGTGGGTTTCCCTACATGGCAAAAAATGGTAATTTCAGAAGTGCACTGAATTAAAACTTGCAGTGCACTGACCTTGCCTCCGCAATTACTGCCATGTTAAAAAAAGGATGCAGTTTAGAAAAAACCGTAATGTGGTTCCCTAGTAGAACGATGAATTCAGTCTGTGTATTGCATCATCGTTCAGAGTACAACATATATAGTACCCAGAGGTAGTTACAAGGGGCCCGAAGGAAGTGGCACGCAGGCCCGGGCGAGATCTATGATCCTATATACAAGGAATACAAGTACATACAGTACAGGTATAATACACGTTAACACCCCTCACCGAACTCCATGGGGAAGGATGTTGAGGCTGTTTCGAACTCGTGGAAGACCCGTGTTGGAAGCCCTTGGTGAAGAGATCGCAAACCGCGAAATGGATGGAACGTGGAGAACACGAATGTCGCCGAGGGCCACGCGATCACGCATAAAGTGCGATCAATCTCGATGTGTTTCGCGGCGCTGATGTTGGATGTGATTGATGCAATGTAGGAGGCCGAGACGTTGTCACAATAGACGATTGTGGCACGGGTTGGTGGGCGACGAGCTCATGTAAGAGTTGGCGCAACCAATGTGCCTCAAGAATACAATTCATGACGCCACGATACTCGCCTCGGGCCTAACGAGAAACAAGTGGCTTGCCGCTTGATGACCAAGATAGCAAGTTGTGACCGAGAAAAACACGAAGCTCGACGTGGACTTGCGCTGTCCGGACATCCGCCCAATCAAGACGGTAGGCCACAAGGTCGAGAGGAGAAGACTTGTACAACCGCAAGCCAAAGTGGGTTGTGCCACGAAGATACCGTGAGGATGCGCTTGACAAGTGTCATATGGGAATCACGAGGTGCATGCATGAATAAGCACACCTGTTGGACCGCATAGGAGAGGTCGGGGCGAGTAAGAGTTAGGTATTGAAGAGCACCGGCTAGGCTACGGTATAGAGTGGGATTGTCGAGGAGGCAACCATCATGGGCGGAGAGTTTGACTGTGTATCAATGGGAGTGGAGACGGCTTGCAATTCAAAGATCTTGGCACGGCGAGAACCTCAAGAGCATACCTTTGTTGGCGGAGAAATAAGCCATGGGTGTTGGGTGTGACGTTGATGCCGAGGAAATGATGAAGCTCACCAAGATCGGTCATGGAAAACTCACGCTTGAGAGCGTAAATGACGGATGAAGAGCCCGGGAGTGCTTGCGGTGAGTATGATGTCATCAACGCATACAAGGAGATAGGCAATGTAGTCATCATGTTGCAAGATGAAGAGAGAGGTGTCGCTCTTGGATGCATGGAAACCAAGAGACAACAGAAGGAGCGAAGGCTGGAACCAAGTACGTGGGGCCCGCTTCAAGCCATAGCTACGGAAGGAGGCACACGTGGTCCGCCGAGAGGAATCCACAAACCCAAAGAAAGTTGAGCACATGAGACCGCCTCCTTGAGATCGCTGTGGAGGAAAGCATTCTTGACGCCGGTGGTGAATAGGCCAAGAGCTGAGGTGGCGATGCTGAGCACAACACGAATGGTAGCCGGTTTGACGACCGGACTAAATGTCTCGTCGTAGTCGACACCCTCCTTCTGAGTAAACCCTCGAACCACCCATCGTGCCTTGTACCTAGCCAAAGTGTCGTCGGTGTTAAACTTGTGGCGAAAAATCCACTTGCCAGTCACCACGTTAACACCTGCAGGTTTGGGAACCAACGACCAAGTAGAATTCGCAATTAAAGCATCATATTCAACTAGTATGGCACGTTGCCAATTGGCGCCTTTGAGCGGAACAGACGTGGGGGAATGGGAGATATAGTGGTGTTGGGTGTATGGGCGAGGAAGAGTCGCTTGGGTTGGCGTAAACCCGATTTGGACCTGGTATGCATTTTGTGGGCGCCAGGGTTGGTTTTACTGGTTTTGTATGGCTGGGAGACGTGGTTGCACGGGAGTGGAGGGCGCGGAAGGAGAGGCGGATGGCGTGGGGCCAGGAGCAGGGCTGGCAGGCGAGAGATCCGAGGAGGATCCGGTCGCAGGGGAATCGGGCGCACGATCCGAGGCGTGGGTTGGGGGCGACTGGGTGGGCGCGAGGGTCGAGGAAGCGCGTGGGGCGCCAGAAGCGGGAGGCGGGTCGGGGACCGTTGGGCGGCAGAGGTGGGGTCGCTCGTGGGGGAGGAGTTGAGCTGGCGCGACGGGAGTGGCGTGCATGGGAGCGTCCCATCAGGCGGATCCGTGGGTCCCAGACGAGGAATCAGGTAAGGTGGAAGTTTAACCGCATGATCGCAGAGTGGATTGCATGGGATTTTCGTGGATGGGCTGGATGTGGGGATGGTGGGAGGGACATCTAAACACGCTCGCCGAATATAACATGACGGAAACGATCACGCGCCGAGAAAGGTCATAACACCGATAACCCTTATGCTCGAGAGGATACCCGAGAAAATGCATCGAGTGGAGCGGGGAGAGCTTATGTGGGGCGGTGGCATAGAGATTGGGGTAGCATAAACACCCAAAGACGCGCAAGTGATCGTATGTAGGATAAACGCCGTGGAGCATGTAGTATGGAGTGTGATCGTGGATGGCGCGGGAGGGTCGTCTGTTAAGGAGATAAGTGGCCGTGTGGAGTGCTTCAGCCCAAAAGGGAGGTGTGAGGTTGGCTTGGAGAAGAAGTGTACGATGATGTCGTTAGTGGTGCGGTAGACGCTCGCCTTGCCATTTTGTGGGGATGTGAGGGCAAGAGAATCGATAGGCAATGCCATTTGCGGAGAAGAAGGCACGGAGGGTGGAGTTGATGAACTCACCGCCGTTGTCGCATTGAAGTGCCTTGATGATGACGTTGTATTGAGTGCGAACAAACGAAAAGAAACGTTGTAGAGTGATGGATGTATCGGACTTGTGGCGAAGAGGAAAGGACCAGGAGAAGTGAGTATAATCATCAAGAACAACTAAGTAATATTTATAACCAGAGAAGCTTACAACCGGGCTTGTCCATAAATCACAATGAACTAACTCAAAGGGCGCATAGGTGCGACTAAGGGATGAAGAAAATGAAAGGCGCGGCTGCCTACCTAATTGGCAAGCACTACATGGAATATGCGCAAGCTTATTACATGAGGGAAGAAAATCATGGGCTGCTAAGGAGGCGGTGACTTGAGGGCTTGGGTGGCCGAGGCGTCGGTGCCAAACGTCGGCGGTGGAGGTGGTGGTGGAGAGAGCAGCGCGCCATGGCTTGTTATTGCCGGAGAAAGGGTAGAGATCACCGGAGCTAGCGGAGATCATGATGACCCTCCTGGTTCGAAGATCCTTCACAACAAAGCCATAGGGAAAGAATTCAATAGAGCATAAATTATCTTTGGTGAATTGGCAATGTAAATAAGGCTAGTTACGACGTGAGGAGAGACGAGAACGTCCCGAAGATGAAAGTTATGAGGGGGAAGGGTAACTGAGCCGGTGGCTTGAATGGGAAGGTGAGTGCCATTGCCAACAACAATGCTAGTGAAACGAGACTTTAAAGGAGAATTCGAGAGGTCGAGATTACCGTGGTTGCGGTGACGTGGGAGGAGGCGCCATTGCCGAGGTACCACTCATGCGGAGCGGAGGCATCGCTGCAGGCGTTGTACGCGGCCCGAGCATGGCCAGTGATCCTGTGAAGGTGGTGGGTGGGCGTCGTGGCGGGTACCCGAGAGTCAGATCGGTAGGCTGGGCGTGCGACCGGCGTGGGCGAGCACGCCGGCGGCGTTGGAGGACCCGGCCAGGCGTGGGTTCGGGATGGCCATCCCGCAGGGCGCGAAGAACCCCATGTAGGGGTTGTACGCCATGGGTGCAGGAGCGCCGCGACCACCGGAATCGCCGCGACCACGATCGCGGCCGCGACCACGACCACGGCCGCCGCGGTCACCGCGTCACCACCATCGCGGTTGCCGGGCGCGCCCACCGGGAGCTGGGACCCCGATCGCTGGCGCTGGTCGGCCGCGGTCGCCGGAGCGAGGAGCGAGCCGCCGGACCGGAGGAGCCGCCGCCTCAAAGGACGGCGAGGATGGTGGTTGGCTCGTCACGCTACCGCTGGCGAGATTCTCCTCGGCGAAGCCAGTAGAGAAGACCGTCTCGAACGCGGGAGAGGAACCGTGTCGCCGAGCACGACGCGAATGGTGTCGAGGCGCTTGTCGATGCCGTGAAGAAACCGAGTGGTGAGATCCACTTCGCTGACGGCGTGCTCGATGTCGGCCAGCCCGGGCGGTGAGGAGCTTCATGCGACGAGCGTATTCGCGACGAGAGATCCCCGCTGAGGTTGCGGTATTGGCGATTCAAGATCATATAGCGCCGCACGATTCGCCAGAAGTAATCGCGATGCGGTGCCGTAGATCGAGGTGGTGGTAGCGCCGACGACGTGGTCGACGAGGTTATCGGCGAGGGTGGAGTAAATCCAGAGCACAAGATGGGCGCCGAGCTCATACCGAAGGCGGTGGCATTGGCCGGGAGGGCTGCTCGATGATCTCGGGCGACGCCATAGCGGATGAGAACAAGAAGGAAGAAGGACTTCCATTTGTGGTAGTTGTGCTCGCCGGGTTGAGGAGAAATTTGATATGGTTTCGATGCCGCTCACGGAAGATGGGGTGGTTAGATGGAGCGGCAGCGAAAGAGGGTGGCGGCGCCGTGGAGGGGGTGAAGAGGGGGGCGAACTGTGATCCGAGGGAGGGGGAAGATCCGCTGTGGGTGGAGGGGAGGGTACCAAGATTAGGGAGGGAGGTGCCATGGTGGTGCCTGGCCCGAGGAGCTGGAGAGAGCTGCCGACGAGGTGGCTGGGCTGGTTCCCGGAGAGGTGGCGGAGGAGGTGGATGGCTCAGCCATGAGGAAGGCACCCGGAGTCTGATACCAAGTAGAACGATGAATTCAGTCTGTGTATTGCATCATCGTTCAGAGTACAACATATATAGTACCCAGAGGTAGTTACAAGGGGCCCGAAGGAAGTGGCACGCAGGCCCGGGCGAGATCTATGATCCTATATACAAGGAATACAAGTACATACAGGTACACAGATATAATACACGTTAACACCCTTTGCAAACTGTTGTGGTTTACTTCAAACATATAATGTGGTTCCCTACGAAAACTCATGTAGTCCACTTAAGGCTCGAAAAAAAGATGCAGCGAATGCGACAAAGAAATTCTATTTACCGCTTCACAAAAAGTTTGCAGTACAGTAGGTGTTCGTAGCAGTCCAGACGTGTTAAAACAACATTTAAAATAAATAAAAATGAAGTCCACTCAACTCGCGTCACGGTTCATTTTTGTTGTCAAAAGAATGCAGTTCTGAAGTCTCGACCACGCAATCCTGGTTAATTCATATGGTACACTAACATTGGCCATGTGGTCCACTTAATCCTATGAAAGAAAGTTAGAAAAAGGTAAAATTTTCATACGATTCACTTAGACTCATGTATGAAGTGCAAAATGTTTTCATGTGTCTCTACATTTAGTCGACTACATCAACACTTGCAGTGCGTTTAGTCCTCGGATGTCGTTCACTTTTGGGAGTGTTGATGTTCACTTGCGCCCAACATGAAAATGTGATATTTTTAAACAAAACAACAAGATAGCAATGAGGTTCACTTTAACATATGTCGCGGTTCATTTGCCCTCGTCTCTGCGGTTCACTCTCGTTCATAAAAATTGTTGAAAAAAGACAACAAAAAGTCGTATGAGAAAACTTACGTCCGACAAAAGAAATTATGTAGCTCGCTTGCCCGTCCGATGCAGCGCGGTTTTCATTTTGAAGCAGTGCGGTCGGCCGTATGATATTGTTCATCCCGTAAGTGCAAAAAAATTGTTACGGAAGCGAAAAAAAAGTAATGCGGTTCATTTCTTGATAGTGTTGTGGTTGATTTACACCCGATGTGAAGTGCACTCTACTTTCTCGTCCTTGAAAAAAAATACGTTTGAATAAAAAAACTATGCAGTTCTCTTACCCGTCTGATGTAGTGTGGTTTTTCGTCCGATGCAGTGCGGTTTTCAGTCAGATGAAGGACCCACGTTGATTTGGGTGTCGCAAAAAAAGAGTGTCCATATTTCGGTTAATTCAAATCCTTTTAAACCGTAAAGAATTAGAGGGAGTATTCTACATGAAAAAGTTGCGCCTCGTCGATATCTTTTCAACGGCGTATCATTTGCATCATTCTGATGAACGGTTTGAACAAATTGACGAAAATACGTTCGCTGTCACTCGCCGGTAGCCGCACCGTTTTCAAAATTAATTTAAAATCGTAAGGAATCTGAAAACAAGTTCTACATATGAATGTTGCGCCCCTTGTTCGTAGCTTTCAAACGACGTATTACACGCCTCATTTCGACAAACGGTTCAAAAACTAGAGTTAAAACAGTACCGAAAATTGATTTTTTTTAAATGTAATTCCGCGATTTAGTAAATTTGAAACTGCTCTTAAACCGTAATGAATTAGAGAAAATAATACATATGAAAAAGATGCGTCTCGACGATATCTTTCTAGCAGTGTATCGTTTGCTTTATTCCAATGAACAATTTAGAAGAAATCATGAAAATACGCTCGCTACCACTCGTCATCCGTCGCACCATCTTTGAAACTGCTCTTAAACCGAGAGGAATCTCAAAAAGTGTTCAACATGGCGAAGTTGCGCCTAATCCATAGCTTTCCGACAGTATATTATACGCCTCATTCCAATAAACGATTAAAAATTTAGAGCGAAAATAGTACCGGAAAAACACTACGTGCAGTTTTTTCCAGCACAAAGTTCACTAGTCTGTATTGCAGTGCTCTTGCTATAGAAAGTGCAGTGCTCTCTCATTGAGCGTGCAATGCAGAAGTGTTATATATATATATATATATATATATATATATATATATATATATATATATATATATATATATATAATGGAAATGATGTAGTATAATTGCTCAGAAAATGGGATGATGTTTCTGCGTGCTTCTTATTGTGAACTTTTGGACAGAGGCAACCCCTTTTCTTTATGAGCTTGGACTGCGGCAAGCTGATGCAACAAAATTGTACCATATCTCACCGGTAATTTCTTGTCGTCTGTCTGATAGTTATGGAAATGATCAGGTACGGTACAAGTGCAGGGCACTTGAAATTGAATATGTTTCCCGGCGCCAAAAGTCCGGGTCAACTAAATAAAATATCCTCCTTTACCTAAAGTTATTATGCTCCAGATGACACAATTTGCCCAAATCTTGTGTTCTTGCCCGCCCATCTAACTTTAAAGGTGCATTGCACAATCTAAATAAACAACTCATACACGTAAATTGATCTTTTGTTTCTATGTCGTCATCTTAAAGTGTCACTTCGGATAGTGTTGACGCTCAAAAAGAGCATGATCGCGAAGAGTGACTTGAGGCTGTAGCAAGATGAGATCAAATTTATGAGTTCATGTCACCATTTGATGGCTTTCTTCATGATAATCAAAGTAAATGTGAAGATGGGTCAAAACGGAGCTCAAGTGCAAAAGATATGCCAATTTCGGAGATACTCGTGTTGACATCAGATTAGAGAATGACATGGAACCTAATTAAGATGGCCTCTGATGGAAAAAGTTACAACTGAAAAGTTCTTCTTCTCGTCGAAACGGACGATTTTGATATAAAGATCATCCCCATCCGAGGTCGTATGCAAAAGTTATAGGTAAAACTGTGCGCTGCGTCAATGTTGGCCGGATCATCCAGGCCGGGGTCCGGATCATCCGGGTAACTGAAGCACTAAGATTCCAGAAGGTTGGCGTTGAAGCCGGATGATCTGGGTCAAGTCCCGGATGATCCGGGTAAAGACCGGACAATCCGGGCAATCGTCCACACGTCCGGACAAGTTTTCCTGCTGCGGACTTTAGAGAACGGCCCGAAACCCGCTCAAGATGGCCTCATATCAAAACGTGTTAAACATAAAAGTTGTGCGTCTCGTCGAGACGGTTGATTTGGATATAAAAACCGTCCGAATCTGAGGTCGTATGTGGATTCTAGAGCCAATACACTAAGCTGCTGTCAGAAAACTGTGCTAGGCCGGATCATCCGGGCCTTGAGCCGGACATCCGGGCCGGGGGTCGTGAATAGTCTACGTTTATTAGGTTTTGTGATTTGGAAGGCTAGGCAAGTCCTTTCTTGTATGGGAAGTCCATCCGCCTCTTATATAGATAAGAGGTGACAGCCGATTGAACAACAACACACAATCGCAACACTCATCTACTTTTTATCCTAGTTTTACATCCCTCCCTTGTTCTTTCTCTCTCGTTCTTCGTTCGTTGTTCGTGTTGAAGGGCAGCGATCCTCGAGGCTCTAGGGGCGGGCGAACTGACCTAGGGCAGCCCATAGCCGCCGCGCGTCCAGACGGGGTCCCTCCCGGGCGCGTGGGGTTTTTGGTCTTGAAAAGCACCCGCCGGATTGCTTGCGTACCGCGCTTCCGGACGGGTCTCCTTCGACGTGAGCTGCGGTGCATCACCCTGAGTGTTGGAGGTACACGGTGACGTGTTCGTGTGCGAACACACTTTTTGGCGACTCCGCTGGGGACGAAAGATCAAGAATCATCATCAACCGTGTCTAATCTCCCCAAGCCCTCGGAAGTTGACGCCGATAACATCATTAAGCCCGGTCTTGATGAACTATCGGATGAACATCGCCAAGCCTACGAAGCGCGCAAGAAGCAGCGTGAAGAGGCTTTTGAGGCGCTCAAGAATAAGCACGAGGAGGAGGATTTGGAAGCATTTCTTTCAAGTTTCAAGAAGGACCGTCAAGGCAACATCACTCCGGTTGGAAACATCAATTTTCCTCCCCTCATCAACGAACAAGATGTAATCACTGTGAGTAAAGTTTTTTCTCCAGAGCAAGTGGCTATGATTGAAAGTCTTGTTAGTAAGGGTAATGTGATGGCATACAATTATTTTGTGGCTAGTGCTAATGCTCAGAAAAATATGCCTCCATCATCTAGTGGTACTGTTGGTATATCTGAAAACCCTAGTCCAATTTTACCTATTTCATCGGCACCACCTATGCAACAACAATATAATATGCCATTGAATTCTTACCCTACTCAAACCAACCAGCTTGTGGCTGCACCTACATACCCTAATCCTATTATGAGTGTGCCCAATTCAGCATCAATGCCGAATCACTTTGCCACACCACCCGTAGGCGCAAGCATGTTTGGTCTTCCGCCAAATTATGGTTCGGCGCCCATCCCACAAGTTGCACCAATAGCTAGTACTTAGGTTGCTCCTATGTCATTGCCACAAACATCTTCATCTACCTCGGATCCAATTTTAGCTAAATTAAGGGAGGATTTGCATAAGATGTTTCTAGAAACTTTCGGAAATGAGCCGAAAGTAAAGAGTCGTGTGTATCAAAAGCCTTATCCTGAACACTTCGATGCAATTTCTTACCCTCAAGGTTATAAGGTTCCTGATTTTGTTAAATTTAGTGGTGAGGGTACGAAAACAACTTGGGAGCATGTGAGTCAAGATTCAGCACAGCTTGGGTGAAGCAGGTTCCATAGAAGAGTTGAAAGTGCGTTTATTTCCCTTGTCTTTAACTGGCACCGCATTTTCATGGTTTGCTGCTTTACCACATGGCTCAATTCTCTTATGGTCGCAATTAGAGCAAAAGTTTCATGATCATTTTTATAGCGGTGATAATGAGCTAAAGTTGTCACATCTTACATCGGTTAGGCAAAAACATGATGAATCGGTGACCGATTATGTCAAGAGATTTAGAGACATAAAAAACCGATGTTATAGCTTAGTGATAACTGAGAGAGACTTGGCAGATCTTGTTTTTAATGGTTTGAAAACTCACATTAAAGAGAGGCTAGAAAGTTATGAGTTTTTGAGCATTAATCAAGTCTTACAAAAAGCTTTGGCTCAAGAGAGTCGAAGTAAAGAGATTCATAGGTCTACAACTGATCGTCCTAGAATGCATATGGTCGAACACAATGATGATAATTCGGACGATGAGTTTGATGTTTATACTACTGAGTTTGTTTGGTCCTCAAAGGCCAAACCCTATACATGCAATGCTCTTAAGCCGATTCGCAAGAATCGTGATGAGGAGATGAGGTTTACATTTGATATATCTAAGTGTGATAAGATATTTGATGCTCTCTTGCAAGATAAGATGATTAGAATATCACACACCATATCGCCGTTTGACGAGCTGAAACGGCGTGCTTATTGCAAATACCATAATTCATTTTCTCATGCTACTAACGATTGCAATGTTTTTTGATGACAGATACAATCGGCCATTAATGATGGACGATTGAATTTTGCGAGATGCAAGTTGATAAACAACCCTTTCCAATAAACACCATGGACTTGGAGGGAAAGAAAATGTTAATTCGGCCTAGCATAGCCGAATATGCTAATAAAGATAATGTTGTTATTGGTGAACCCAGGAAAGGCAAGGAGGGTGACAAAGTCTTGGGAAGAGAGGTTGTGCTTGATAAGCAACCCGATGGCAAGGAAGTATTGAAGATCACAATAAAAAATCCCACACTCGGGGGGCAACCACGAGTACAAGAAGATATTCATGTTAAATTTATCAAGACCAAGAATTCAGAAGTTGGCAAGTGGGGAAAGAGTGGAGCTAAGCGCAAGCGAATCAAGCCGACTTTTGATATGCTGCTATCCAAATATGCAAGTCAAGCGGCCGGTTCTAGCTCTAATCGGCCATCACATTCGAAGCGTTTGAGATCGCTTTCGAAGCAAGAGTTTCGACGCTATGCAAGGACATATGGGTCATGGGCCCCGACACCATGGATGTCACAACCCTCCTATGTGCCATATTACATGAGAGACTTCAATGGAGGATGGGGCAGCCCCCAATGGCTCCTTATGCTTTCCATATGGGGTGGACAACACTTAGAAGCCCTGCTCGCGAGAGGCTTTATTATCCCACCCAAGGCCGTTTGAGTTATGGTGCTAATCGGCCAACAAAAAATTCTCCAAGTAAGGCTAATAAAAAAGTGTGGCGTGTTAAGTCACCTAATGTGGAAATTTCAGAATGCGACAAGCAAAAGGAGATCAAAAAGTCGGTTGTTGGTAATCTGGCTACTTCTAATGGTGATATTGTTATTGTTCAGCAGGGTTCCATGGTTGATGATCATGAGGCGAGCACAAGCAAGGCCAAACCAAGGGTTCCCAAATATACTCAACCTAAGTGGTGTCCACCCGGTTTAACTAAGACCATGAAAAGGAGATTACAACGCATGAGGAACCACGAGAAGGTAAAACACAAAGAGGAGAGGCAAAGGGACGAATTGTTTAGTGAAATTTGACCCATGTCACTCACAAAACAAGTGTGGAGGCCTAAACAAAAACAAAACACAGATGCTTCTACATTAGCTGCAGCAACACCTTCACCACCAAAAAAGGATGATGCGACCCCTATTACATTGTCCACACTACCTGAAACATCCCCTTCAATTGAGGAATATTTAAGCCCAATATACACATTGGGAGATGAAGATGAGATGGTGGATTATGAATCTACGCCGGTTCGGGAAGGTATGGATATTAATATGGTATATTACTTACCTGCCGAGTTTCGTGCTATAGGTGAAGAAGGGGAGGTAGCCCGGCTGAATTTTGGTCCTAAGAATGCTATTTTCGAGAAGCCAAGAGAACCGGTGAAACACTTGAAGCCATTGTACCTCAAAGGTCATATTAACGGATCACCGGTTGCTAGGATGCTCATTGATGGTGGTGCTGTGGTAAATCTTATGCCCTACTCGGTCTTCAAAAATTTGGGGTTAGATGAGGATGCATTGATGAAGACCAATATGGTACTTAATGGATTCGAGGGTAAAGAAAAGACAGAGGCCAAAGGTGTGATGTGCATGGAACTCATCGTGGGAAGCAAAACTTTGGCCACCACATTTTCATCGCCGAGGTGCAAGGTAACTATAATGTTATATTAGGTCGTGATTGGGTTCATGCTAACCAATGTGTGCCATCTACCATGCATCAATTTTTAATACAATGGATCGATGATGAGGTAGAAATCATTCGCGCGGATAATTCGGCTTGTGTTGCTTGGCCGATGCATCGGTGGATTGGAATCATCCCGATGTTACTTGCTTAACAGGGCGTGACCTCTCGGAGTTTGATTTCCTTGGTGCTACAAGGAACGGATTCATTCCCATCTCTTTAAAGCCGATTGGTGGTAATCGATCACAAGGTATGATGTGAACCAGAAGTTAAAATCAATGGCCGATATAAAGTTATCGCCCTAAGCATAAACATGGCCGATATAGAGATTATCGCCCTAAGCGCATATAAATGGCCGATGGAGTGTTGACATCGTCCTTAAACAAACATTTTGCAAGTTATTTTTCGGCGCGCTAGCTTTGCCGAAAAACAGGGGGCATGTGTTGACGCTCCAAAAGGGCATGATCGCGAAGAGTGACTTGAGGCTGTAGCAAGATGAGGTCAAATTTATGAGTTCATGTCACCATTTGATGTCTCTTTTCAAGATAATCAAAGTAATTGTGAAGATGGGTCAAAGCGGAGCTCAAGTGCAAAAGATATGCCAATTTCGGAGATACTCGTGTTGACATCAGATTAGAGAATGACATGGAACCTAATTAAGATGGCCTCTGATGGAAAAAGTTACAACTGAAAAGTTCTTCTACTCGTCGAAACGGACGATTTTGATATAAAGATCATCCCCATCCGAGGTCGTATGCAAAAGTTATAGGTAAAACCGTGCGCTGCATCAATGTTGGCCGGATCATCCAGGCCGGGGTCCGGATCATCCGGGTAATTGAAGCACTAAGATTCCAGAAAGTTGGCGCTGAAGCCGGATGATCTGGGTCAAGTCCCAGATGATCCGGATAAAGGCCGGACAATCCGCGCAATCGTCCAGACGTCCGGACAAGTTTTCCTGCTGCGGAATTTAGAAAACGGCCCGAGACCCGCTCAAGATGACCTCAGATCAAAACATGTTCAACATGAAAGTTGTGCGTCTCGTCAAGACGGTTGATTTTAATATAAAAAACGTCCAAATCCGAGGCCGTATGTGGATTCTAGAGCCAAAACACTAAGCTGCTGTCAGAAAACTATGCTAGGCCAGATCATCCGGGCCTTGAGCCGGACATCCGGGCCGGGGTCGTGAATAGTCTGTGTTTTATTAGGTTTTGGTGATTTGGATGGCTAGGCAAATCCTTTTCTTGTACGGGAAGTCCATCCGCCTCTTATATAGATAAGAGGTGACGGCCGATTGAACGATAACACACAATCGCAAAACTCATCTACTTTTTACCCTAGTTTTACATCCCTCCCTTGTTCTTTCTTTCTCGTTCTTCGTTCGTTTTTCGTGTTGAAGGGCAGCGATCCTCGAGTCTCTAGGGGTGGGGTGAACCGACCTAGGGCAGCCCATAGCCGCCGCGCGTCCAGACGGGGTCCCTCCCGGGCGCGTGGGGTTTCGGGTCCTGAAAAGCACCCGCCGGATTGCTTGCGTACCGCGCTTCCGGACGGGTCTCCTTCGACGTGAGCTGCGGTGCATCACCCTCGGCGTTGGAGGTACACGGTGACGTGTTCGTGTGCAAACAGATAGCATCCTCCTCTCAATGTGGCGCTTCCATTATCGTTTGAGTTGCATCATTTGGCAGGCAGGTCGGTGGAAACTATTACCGTTAGATAAAAAAAAGTATTGTACAAGTAAGGTCATCTTTCATGTATGTTTTCAGGGTTCCATGCAAGTACCGTCGGTGTACAGTGTATATAATCTAGACGGTAAAATGATGATTCTTATTTCAGGGTCATGTTGAGTTTAGTCTCACATCGGTTATAAGTTTGTATATTTTTTCCCTATGTCAAAAGGTTTCAGACTGATTTAAAGGTTTGGTTTCAATGCATTTTTGTTTTGCATCGTAAGAGCAGCACACACCTCATATCAACTGAATGTTTTTTTTAAGGAGAGAGATTTTACGAACTCATCACTCCAATAAAAAATGTTGAGACAATTGCTTATTTACCATTGACAAGCTCGGTCATTGCTCATTTGCCATCGAACAAACTAACGTTGCTCTTATACCGCTTACAAGCTTGTTTCGTTGCTAATTTGCCATCAGCTGTTTACTTGGTGTTAGCCACTTCTGTTAAAGTAAGCAAAATGACGATTTTACCCTCAATGGCAAATGAGCAACCTTACCTATTGAACCACTTCTGTTCAAATTATCATAACATATTGAGATTACATATTTCTGTAAAAAAAAATGGCAACACCTTGCTTGTAATTAAAGATCAAACAATTTATGAGAACAATATAGTATTTTCATCATAACACATAACAAGGATAAAAGATATCACCTTGCTGGAGCTAGCTTGCAGTAGAATAACAAATATTAAGATAACATATTTCTCTATAAAAAAATTGGCAGCACCTTGCTTGTAATTTCAGGATCAAACAGTTATAAGCATGACAATAATATATTTGCATCATAACACATAATGAGGATAGTAAATGAAGAAATAGACATGGTACTCATAGCCCAAAGACAAGAAACTGAAGTGCACGAAAGAGACCAATGTCCAAGACAAGAAATTGAAATGCACAAAAGAGACCAATGTCCAAAGGCAAGAAAACAAGTCCACAAATGTCATAGAAAGAAACAAGTTCACACTTTCAGCTTTTTTCTTGCTACGAGTGGCCATCGCAGGCTGTTTGGTTGTTGTCGGTGTCAAAACCGCGGATCTCGGGTAGGGGGTCCCGAATGCGTCTAGGCGGATGGTAACAGGAGACAAGGGACACGATGTTTTACCTGTGTTCGGGCCCTCTCGATGGAGGTAAAACCCTACTCCCCGCTTGATTGATATTGATGATATGGGTAGTACAAGAGTGGATCTACCACGAGATCAAGGAGGCTAAACCCTAGAAGCTAGCCTATGGTATGATTGTTGTAATGTTTGTTCGCCCTATGGACTAAAACCCTCCGGTTTATATAGACACGGAGAGGGCTAGGGTTACAGTAGTCGGTTACAATGGTAGGAGATCTACATATCCATATCGCCAAGCTTGCCTTCCACGCCAAGGAAAGTCCCATCCGGACACGGACGAAGTCTTCAATCTTGTATCTTCATAGTCTTGGAGTCCGCCGATAATGATAGTCCGCCATCCGGACACCCCTAGTCCAGACTCCTCAAGAGTCTCGAACCAGGCTTCAATGACGATGAGTCCGCGCGCATATTGTTCGGCATTGCAAGGCGGGTTCCTCCTCCGAATAATTCATAGAAGATTGTGAACACCAGATAGTGTCCGCTCGCAAAATAAATTCCACATTCCACCGTAGAGAGAATAATACGTACACAAGTTCAATCTGACGATTTTGTGGCATGATGTCACACCACCACCAAGCCTTTACTTGAATCGCTTTTTATTATACCACCTCGTAGCGCTTAGCAAAGCGGTTTCCTTGGCACGCCTTGTCGAGTAGAGATCGTGGTTCCCTTATTCCGGATTCCCATAAATCTGAACGTAGTAATTCCAACGTGCCGTTGCCACGCCTCCTCTATCGGAGGCGAGTCCCAAACGGTCACGGGATGGCTCTTGGTATTCTCCGTCTTTATAATGGGACCAAGGCTCGTTTCTTTTCTTCAATCCTCAATCGAATCTGCCCTCGCCCGGAGTTCCAACACCCAGAGCCTTAGATTCGAGCGCCTCAGACCTTCAACGATGTCCGGCTCCGACCTACAGGGCCGGTGGATGCCCTCCTCCGTTACGGAAGAGGACGTGCAAAAGCTGAGGGAGGCCAAGTACCCGACTTACGAGATTTCGCATAGGTTGCCCGCCAAAGGGCAAGTCATTCCCACTCCTGAGCCCGGCGAAAGCGTCGTGTTTGTGTCCCACCTCCGTCGGGGTTTAGGCTTCCCGATGGATCCTTTTGTGAGAGGGCTCATGTTTTACTATGGGTTGGAATTCCACGACTTGGCTCCAGAGTCCATCCTCCATATCTCATCATTCATTGTCGTCTGCAAAGCCTTCCTCCGCATTACCCCTCACTTCGGCCTGTGGCTTAAAACCTTTAGCGTGGAGCCGAAGATGATTGAGGGGCGCCAAGCAGAGTGCGGCGGGGCGGTTGTAAGCAGGAGGGCCGATGCTCCATGGCCCGAGGGCTCTTTCCAGGAGGAGCTCGGCTTGTGGCAACAGGAGTGGTTCTACATAACTGCTCCCAGGGTCAGCAGGCAGAAGCCGCTGCCCATCTTCCGCTCGGGCCCTCCACAGCGGCTGATGTCATGGGTCAGCCAAGGGCTCAACTGGGTGCCGTCAAAGGACGTACCCCTATTCCAGGGCCGGATTCGAGACCTCCAAGAGAGGGAGATCAATATGGTCGTAGTGATGCAGGTTATGCTGATTCGGCGTCTTCTGCCCTGCAAGCGGTGCCCCCTCCGCCTGTGGGAATTCAATCCAGAGGGGCCACGAGCTCTCCAACACTTCATGGGTACGACACCCGTGGAGATGTATAAATTGTTCTTCGGATCACAAGAGATGTGTCCGGAATTGACCGAGGATTCCGGCCTAAGCTGCAATCGCCCGGATGCTCAAGTAAATGGCCCTGCATCCGGACACACCGTTTGTTTGCGCCTTCTTGAATTTGCCTTTTAACCCATCGTCTCTCGAATAGGAGTGGATAGCGCAAGCGAAGTTGATACGGTGTCCGGCCCCCCTCCTGGAGACCGCGCCAGATCCCGTGCTGGTCAGGATGCTGAAGGTTGTGCCTTCAGAGGAAGGCGAAGGGGAGAATAGGGACACTACCGCCTCTACCAAGGAGGCTTTGGAGAAAGGGGGAATCGAGAATCCCTCCTTCCAAGGGGAGAAGAGGACCGCTTCCTAAAACCCGGAGGCCAAGGCCTCGAAGCGGGGGAAGAGATCTTCACCAGAGGGTCCTGCGTCCGGGGAGGCCCCGGCCGCACTATCTCCCCTAAGGAATCAGCCCTCCAGCGAGCCGTAAGTAGGAAAAAGGGGGGTTCTATGGTAAGGGACATCCCTATGTTTGCTTCTGAGGATAACCGAAGTTTTTACCTTGTAGTTCGGATCTCCGTCTTTCTCAGATGAGCTCATCTTCGGGGGACCTTCGTCCGGAGATGGTGGAGAGCGAGATGCCTCCGTCCGCCGCACCATCAGGCAGGGCGGACGAACCTGAGGTGTCATCGCGGAGGGTATCCCCGAGTCCGGCGGGGCCGGAGAGTTCGGCACTAGCTGGTGTGCGGCCGGGGGAGCTGAAGGATCTGCTTGAGAGGGCGTCTATCTCAGAAGGTCACCGTACATTGATGAGTATGGTGATTGGAAGAATTTCGTCCGCCAAAGGCGGGTTGCATGATGCCGTTAGAAGCTTGCTGGCGGGGTTTGAGGTACGTAAAAATGACATACCTTTTGACAGTTTTACACATAAAGTGCGCCAGATAGATAGTAGCCCTCGACTCGGTAGGTTGTCGAGAGCGACAGCGTGCCGAGGATCAAAATCACAGTATTGATTTTCGCCTTTCCTATGCGGTGGCGGATAGTCCGGTGGTGGCCGATCGATGGAGTTGCCGAACTAAAGCGGCAACTCGACGCTATGGATGCGACATCGCTGGTCAATAAGCTTACTTCGACGAGTCACAAGGTAGGTTTTTTCTCCATGGTCACCTAGTAAGGAGCGAAGCCCTCCTTACAACATGTGTGCTCAATGCAGATGGTGCCGCTGCTGTGTGGAGAGCCTTGGGAGAGAACTTGCTCGAGCCAAGGAGCAGGCCAGAAGGAGTGATGCGGCTGCCTCGAGGGTGGCCAAGAGCTAGAAGCCGAAAGGGCTGCTCACTGCCGAAGCAGGGAGGAGATGGCCGAAATGGCCGTGAAGTTGAAAGATGTTACCGACCGCTATGAGGTTCTTGAAAAAGAACGCCGAGCGGAGCAAGAAGGCCTGAGGAAGGCCACCGCCGAAGCCAAGGATGCCCGTTCTGCAATGAGGGCTATAAAGGAGGAGTTGCGCCAGGCCCTGAGATATTGTGGCTGGCAAGCCCTTTCGGCTGCGCAGGAGGGGGACACATCCGAAGTACGCTCAGCTTGGCCAGCTGTGGGGTCCGGAGGATCCTTATATGGACTTAGCGGCGAGTGCGGCAGATGCTGTTGTGCACTTCCAAAGTCAAAAGGAACACGAGACGGAAGAGCTTTTTTGGTCTCAATTCCATAGTCCGGAGCGTTCACTTCTGCTGACCGATCGGTTGGCTGAGTGGGCTGAGCTGAATAGATTGTCCGGACTTGCCATGACGGATATCGTGACTCATGTCTGGCCGGATAGGCCCAAGCCGAAGAGTTATTTTGGCTTATTGCAGCAATTCCTTGGGGCGGTGCCGCATATCAAGGCGATGAAGCGGTCGGCCTGCATAGAGGGTGCACGGATGGCCCTCGCCCGTGTGAAGACATACTGGACGGAGATGGATGCCACCGATGTTGCGACCTGTGGTTGGACGAGCGGTTACCCGCCGAGCACTATTTTGGGGAAGTTCTGCGTGGTGCTCGGTAATAGAGTCGCAGTGCTCAAAAATGTCATGTTCAAATGAACTTTATGGTTTGTAAAACGATGTTGATAATATAAGCGCTTTTTGTACTTGTGCGCTCAAGTATTGAAATATCTCTGTCGACCGTTAATGTATACTTGTGTATAACCCGAAAGATGGCGTCTTGACTTCACCCCCATGCACATGGTGCGGGGTGTTTTAAATAGCGCATTTTCACACTTAATCCAACGCCTTGGTCCTGTGAAGGAGGTGGTAGCGAGCAAACGAGGCAACCGGACTATAATGCTTTATCACTTTCACTTAGCCATAGGAGTTCAAGGTGGGGCTACGATATAGCCCCTAGGGCACCGCGCTCTCCGGATTTGGGGCGCGTGTGTGCTCGACCGAAGCGGTCCTTCGTCAAAGCGGAGGAATTCTAAACATTCCGGAGGTCGATCGAGTGGTTGACCAGTCTCGCTACATCATGACATCGGTTTTCGACTTTTTCATCGAGGTGCTCACCGGCCGAACCGGGGCACAATCGCAGAGTTCTCCACGGTGCGCGTTAGCGATGACCGAACGAAGGCAGCAAAACACGTGAGCGGGCAAACCCAACATTTGACCAAAGACATGATTCGAGCTGATGCATATAAGGCCTAACTCTCGAGACGCCGAACACTCCCCGAGGTGTTCGGTCTTTATGATGACGCGCGATCAATGCCCTAAGCCCCTAGTGTCCAGTACACGCAAGGTCTCTCGACGCGGCCGATGCCAAAACGCGGCCTCCTCTCTGGTTATGATGAGCAACTAGGGGATGTATAGCAACAAGAGACAGTAAAAAAGGTTTACGCTGGGTCTTAATCTGAAAAGAATCCTTGTAACGGGTTCCTACTGCACGTCTGCGCCTGTGTCTCCGTTGTGCTGTATCCTGGACGGGTGTAACACGCTGTTCATCTGTAAAAGAGAGGAACTTAGTTTGAAAAGAAATCGTGTGAAAAATGTATTTAAAACATAGCATGAATAAATGAATAAAGTTGAGCTTTTATTGGCTCCTTATTGCTCATACGCACATCCCCTTGTGAAGGGGTGTGCGTCTAGGGAGCCCCTAGTTTATTTATGCCGGACTCGTCTAACCGTGTCCGGGGTCTTGAACGACCTTTTAATGAGATGATGCCGCGTGGACCGGGCATTTTAAGTGTCAGAGACGCGTAGTGTGGTATTGCGTTAAAGCGGACAAAAGCTTCACGTCCCAATAGTGCTTGATGGCTACTTTTGAATGGGATGACATGAAAGATTAGCTTTTCGCGTCGGAAGTTGCCGGGTGACCCAAACACAACTTCTAGTAGTAAGGAGCCCGTGCACTTGGCGTAAGGGCCTGGCGTCACTCCTTTGAAGGAAGTGCGGCTATGGCGAATTTTAGTAAGGTCTATCCCCAACTTGCGGATTGTGTCCGGATATAGTAGGTTTAAATCGCTGCCGCCATCCATTAGGACTTGTGTAAATTGTAATCCGTCGATTATAAGATCCAATATTAGAGCAGTCCATCCTGTGTTTCGAATACTTCTGGAATAGTCCAGGTGGTCGAAAGTAATTGGTTTTGACATCCAATCTCGAGGTTCCGCTGGGGTGGACCGTGCGACACCTACTTTGGCGGGTGCCGCACTGTTGTTCCGTATTATCACCTGAAGTGAGTTTACTGTTTTGACTTCTTGTGGGAAAGTCATTTGTTTTCCGGCGCTCTGCTGGTGGGGTTCGTTGTCATCCTCGCTTGGCGTGTCGAGCCCCTTGTGTTCGACGTTGAGTCGGCCGGACTATTTGAAGACCCAACAATCCCGGTGGGTGTGGTTTGCAGGCTTCCCGGAGGTACTGTGGATTTGACATATCCGATCCAAAATTTTCTTTAGGTTGGATAGCTCGTCACTGTTGTCCTTAAGAGGCAGTGTTTTATTGTTCGGCCATGAGCTTTTGAATCCGACGTTGACCGCCGTGTTCTTTGGTCTTTTTTCTTTATTTCGGCGCTGGTCCTTTCTGCGCCGTGATTTTCCGTTTCCATCTCTGATCTTGGATGTACTCGGGTCGCTGGTGCTACATCTTGCTAGCTACTGTCTTCCCCGCAAAAGCGGGTCATGAGGCTTGTTAGCGCGGCCATTGTTCTCGGCTTCTCTGGCCGAGGTGTCAGCGAGCCATTCGTCTCGGACATTATGTTTAAAAGCTGCTAAGGCTTGTTGTCCGGACAATGACTATTTGGTTCTTTTTGTAAGGAACCTGTTCGAATTCTTGCCACGACTCTCCGGGCTGTTGAGTTATGTGACTTAAATCGTCTCAGATCCGGAGGGCGGACATAAGTCCCCTGAAAATTTGCTCTAAACGCGTCCTCGAGCTCTTCCCAAATTCCAATGGTATTTTCTGGGAGGCTTTTGAGCCAATGCCGAGCTGGCCCTTTGAGCTTGAGGGGTAGATATTTTATGGCATGGAGATCATCTCCTCTAGCCATGTGTATGTGCAGGATGTAATCCTCAATCCAGACTCCGGGGTCTATTGTTCTGTCGTATGCCTCTATGTTTACGGGCTTGAACCCCGCTGGGAATTCATGATCCAGCACCTCATCGGTGAAACATAGTGGGTGTGCGGCGCCCCTGTATTTAGGTGTGTCGTTATCTTCAAACACTCAGCGTGTTGTGTTCCTTCCTGGGGCCCTCTTCTTTGGCCCATAAATGGACCTGACCGGGCCATCCGTTTTGCGAGGATCTTTATGCGTGTCATGTGCCGGCTTATGTGCGGCGCCGCTTGCCGCTCTTGGCACATCATCTGTCGCCTATCCGCCAGCGGCCTCTTTGCTTTTTGATTGTGGGGGCTCTACGGCCTCCTCGTCGAATTCTGGCAGCAGCTTGCGCTTCGGGTAGCTCTTTGGTTGGTGGCTATTGCCATATTTGCCCGCGGTCTTGAGTACTTTGCTCCACCTCATTCTGAGTATGTCTTCCGCTGTTTTGAGCTTCCCTTTCTCCTTCTTCAAGCTTCTTGCAGTGGCGACAAGCCTTTTTTGAAGGGTCTTATGCTCCGGTGGTGTGTCCGGTGTGAGATCGTCTGGACTGTTGTTTTCGCCGAGGATGAGTTGATTATCCGATTCATCCTGTTCGGATGGTTTCTTGGTTGTATGTTCGTCGCCCACTGGTTTGCCCTGCTCTATGGCTGGGTCATTATGGGTCTTGTTGTTATCGGCGGGACTTTGGGGCGCGCGCGTGCGTCGCCGTTTGGTTGTTTTTCGGGGGAATTATCCTTCGCCGCGTCCCGTTGTTCCTCGTTATCACTCCCTTTTGGGGTGTCCACCATATATACATCATGAGTTGAGGTGGTCTTCCAGTGCCCCGTAGGCGCTGGTCTTGATTGTCTCCGGCATCGTCGTCCATACCGTCGATGTCTTCGGAGTCGTAGTCTAGCATGTCGGTTAGATCGTCGACAGTGGCTACAAAGTGGGTGGTGGGTGGGCTTTGAATTTCTTCGTTGTCCGCATCCCAACCATCCTGACCGCAGTCCGGCCAGGGCTGTCCTAATAATGAGAGATACTTTAGCGAATTCAGGATGTCGCCAAAGGGTGAGTGCTGAAAGATGTCCGCAGCGGTGAACTCCATGATCGGCGCCCAATCGGATTCGATTGGCAGGGGCGCAGGAGGTTCAGAGTCCGGCAAGGAGTCCGGCACCTCGGAGTCACGAGCTTTGCAAGGGACAAGGTCGGTATTCGGCTCCATCACCGTAGAAGTTGCAGCCCTCGAGGCGGTGTCCAGCCACCTGTCCTCGATCTGCACGGTCGGCTCCGAACTATGGGTCGGAGCGGATTAGATGCTTGACCTCGAGTCTTGTCCGCGGCAGAGCTAAATCATGCCCATCGTGATAGTGCGGCACGCTCGGCTGTGGCTCGAATCCATCGAAGATCAAGTCTCCACGGATGTCAGCCGTGAAGTTTAGGCTTCCAAATCTGACCTGATGGCCAGGGGCGTAGCTTTCGATCTCCTCCAAATGGCCAAGTGAATTGGCCCACAGTGCAAAGCCGCCGAACACGAAGATCTGTCCGGGGAGAAAAGTCTCACCCTAGACTGCGTTGTTGTTGATTGAAGAAGCCATCAAGCCTATCGGTGACAACACAGAGGAACTCTCAATGAAAGCACCAATGTCGATGCCAAAACCGGCGGATCTCGGGTAGGGGGTCCCGAACTATGCGTCTAGGCGGATGGTAACAGGAGACAAGGGACACGATGTTTTTACCCAGGTTCGGGCCCTCTCGATGGAGGTAAAACCCTACTCCTGCTTGATTGATATTGATGATATGGGTAGTACAAGAGTGGATCTACCACGAGATCAAGGAGGCTAAACCACGGAAGCTAGCCTATGGTATGATTGTTGTAATGGTTGTTCGCCCCACGGACTAAAACCCTCCGGTTTATATAGACACCGGAGAGGGCTAGGGTTACAGAGTCGGTTACAATGGTAGGAGATCTACATATCCAGATCGCCAAGCTTGCCTTCCACGCCAAGGAAAGTCCCATCCGGACACGGGACGAAGTCTTCAATCTTGTATCTTCATAGTCTTGGAGTCCGGCCGATGATGATAGTCCGGCCATCCGGACACCCCCTAGTCCAGGACTCCCTCAGTTGCCTTTTCTTGCTTCGAGTGGCCATTGCGGGGCTGTCCGCTGTAGCTGGGACCACCTTTGCCTTCGACTTAGCCTTGCGCCGCTTTGGTGTTGACGCAATTTCCATTGATGTGCTCTCAATTTGGTTCAAACCGGTTTTGGACCTAAATTAACAATTCATGTATAAGTAGATGATATGATTGCAAAAGAGAAGCACAATATAATCTTGAAAACTAAGGTGTCATTTACCTCGCAGATTAGGATGATGTAGTCTTAGATGATGTTGACTTCACCACATATACTTCACTTGGGTTGGTAGTTGAACATGGAAGGGGCAGCGTTGGTTGGGTACCTTCGATTGCTTGAATATTAGCGTCACCACTCCTTGCTGCAACTTTGGATTTATTTCTTTTTTTCCTACATGACCAAAAGAACATTAGCATTGTTATATGCATGATAACTGTTAACAAAATTACACTCTTACCTTCTTTCTTTTGCCACATCAGCATACGCTTCTTTTGCATCTGGATTAGCATTTTTGGAACCTTGCCATCTATGACCATAGTCTTTGCAAATTGGGCACTGATGTTGTCCTTTTCTTCTCTTGCTCTTGCTATGCTCAGCACCACTCTTGTGCCTCTCTACTTTTGGCCTCCCAGGAGCCCTTCGAAGGATTGGAGGGTGCAAAAAGAATTCATGGGTTTTCTTTGGCCATTGAGATGCATCAGTAAGCCCCGGCATTACAGGAGTATATGTTGTTGCGAACTTGGCAACACTATAGTAATCATCAACAAAGTCTTCTATAGTGACCCCTCTAATTCCAATGATGAAGGAAATGGCATGCTTGCAAGGCTTCCCTGATACTTGGAATTCTCTACATGTGCATGTCCTGATGTCCAGATCCACAACATGTCGCTTGCCATCTTCACCACCCTCACTCACCTCTACTTTCATGTGGTCAATCCTCTCATACTCTATGTCCAACCCTCTACTCTTTGCATTCAACTCCTTCATGACACTAGGTAGTATACGATGGCCTTCCAATTTTTTTGGCAATCCTCCTCCTTTTCTCCATCTTGACTAATATCTTCCTTCTAAATTTGTCCACCAACTGAAACAACATCATGCCCTTGTGCTTGTTAATCCAGTTGTTGAAGCACTCGGCCAGATTGTTTGTCACATAATCCACCTTTGAGGAAGTGGCAAATTTGCTCCTGGACCAAAGCCTATTATGGTATCTTGTCAAGTACTCTATTGCTTTAGGTTTTTTCTCATGTATGGCTGCCATGTGGGCTTCGAAAGCTTCTGGAGTCCATGAATGAGCTGCTGGCCACATATGGTCATCAAATACTTTACCATGAATTTTTTTCTTAAAGTTGACAACCAAGTGGTGCATGCATTCCCTATGTTCAGCATACTTATACACCTCTTCAATTGCACTATCGATCCCTTTTCTTGCATCCGAACATATTGCAAGTCCAGGTGGACAACCAATAGCTTGATGAAGCTTCTCCATGAACCAATCCCAACTTTTTGTTGTTTCTGAGTCAATAATTGCATAAGCAGCAGGGTAAACCCAATTGTGCCCATCAACAACACAAGCAGTTGCTAGCTGACCTCTATACTTCCCAGTCAAATGAGTACTATCAATTGCCAAGTATGGCCGGCAACCGGCCAAAAACCCATCACACAAAGGCTTGAATGCAACAAACATCCTCACAAACCTTTTTTTCCTTTGTACTCCATGTGATCAATGGCCACTATGCTTCCAGGAGATCTCTTTTAAACTTCAGCTTTCCAAGCATATAACTTGTCAAATGAATCATCCCAATTTCCAAACAACCTCATCGATGCTAGCTCTCTTCCACGGTAAACTTTGTCATAACGGATCCAAATCTTGTACTTGTCATGCAACCTCCTTCGTAGTTCCATTGATGTCACACTAGGATCTTCTTTTACCCAATCAATTACCTTGGAACATATCCAAGACTTTGAAGCAGCCTTTGGGTTATCACTTTTTCTTGTGCTGTGACAATTATGTTCTTCATCATGGATTTTCACCTGCAAATACAAATCATATAACAATCAGTACTAAATACTAATTCACTTTGAAGTTAGACATCAATTCAAGTAACATAACATATATTCAAGTATCATATACATACCTCCATAGTGACACCGTCATCAATTGTACCGACATGTATTCTCCATTTGCATCCTTTTTGTGCACATTTAGCTCTGAATCGAGTAGGTTCAGATTTTTCAATTTTGTACTCAAATCCACGCTTAATAGAGTATTGAGCAATTGCCAATCTAAACACTTCAATATTCGGGTAAATAGTGCCCACAGCCATGGATGGGTCTTCCATGTTATGCGCTACATTCGGAGGAGCATCATCCGGTATAGCATCTTCTGCAATCCACTCCTCATCATCACTGCTGTCCTCAACACCGTCCACATCAATTACAACATTATCAACCTCATCCTCACTACTATCGGAATCCGAGCAAGCACTACCAATTGAGTACTGGTCTTCCTCATCAACACCTACATGTTCATATTTCTCATGTGGATTCGCTAGATATGTATCCGTAGGTTCTTGATTTCTTCATCGACATTACTTGGTGACTAGGCAGTGCTAGAGAAGGTGTTGCATGTGAAGGAGTACATGGCATATCAGCATTTAACTCATCCCTTTTTTCATGTTCATTTAAAACTTTAAGTGCTACTTTGCCATGTCTAACTTTCTTAAAACACTCAAACATTCTCATCAACTCTTCATCATTTGCAACAGGTTTGTATTCTCACTAATACTATCAAACCATTCTACAATGATAGTTTCATCATCATACCACACAACCCAAGAGTACTGTGCAGAAATAGCATCTAGAAACCCCTTCATAGTAGTGATAGCATGCAAATCAATGCTCCAACTGAAGGAAAAACCTCCGCTGAAGTTACGGCGACTGCTACATATCCTAACTTCTAGCACACATGTTGATGCCTGGTCCATCCTGCGGATGCAACCATGACAATCATCGACCAATTTGTCTAAAGATTAGGCGCAATGTGTAACTAAATATCATGAGAGAACATATCACGAACACATGAGACAATGAACTACCTTACTGCAGGAATTTGTCACGGGGATTGAGCAGATGTTGAAGAAGCAACATCTTCACCTGCTGGAACATGAGGTCCATCGGTCAGAAGGCGCCCGCTCTGCCGGGATGAGGCAGCAGATGAACAGATCTGAGGGTGGCGGTGGCTAGAGCAACATCTGCAGGGGCAGTGGTTGGAGAAGCACTCAAAGGGCGCCGCGGCTGGATCGGCACTGCAGGCCGGGCGGCTCGAGATCCGGTGCTCAGGTCGATGGCGGCAAGATCCCTAGCTGCAGGCCGGCGGCGGAGGGCGGCAAGTGGAGGGCAGCGGCGGAGGGAGCAGCAGCTGGAGGGCAGCAGCAGAGGGAGCAACAGTGGAGGAGCCGCCGCCCGTGGAAGCAAAGAGATGGAGGGCAGGCTGTGGTCAAGCAGCAGAATGGAGGACCGCCAATGAGCAGCAGCAGCTAGAGGCGGGGGACGGAAGGGCGGTGGATGGAGAGCGACCACGAGAGGAGGACCTTCGCCGGTGGGAGCAGATGGAGGGAGGCGGCGGTTCCACCATGGCCACGCCGTGGCAAGCTAGGGTTGGAATCGGGGAGTTGTGCGGGTCGAGTACTATGGGAGGAAAGAAAGGTTTTTACCACATGTTTTCCTTTTTACAAGAAAATAAGAGGGTGATAGATGAGGTAATCTTGGTATTTTCGGATAAACCGGCGGGGTTATTCAATCTAACGGCGGATGTATAACGGCAGAGTAACGGCGATGGCAAATTAGCAACAAAACGAGCTTGTAAGCGGTACAAGAGCAAAGTTGGTTTGTTCGATGGCAAATAAGCAATAGCCGAGGTTGTCTGTGGTAAATAAGCAATTTTCTCAAAAATGTTGGAGTACCCACCTCCTGTAAGGAGGTCGTCCGCTTAGTCACGTTGCGCGAGAACCTCCAGCGGTGGCTCTGTGGTGATCTCTCGGCGGTCCGATCTGGCCGGGCACCCCACATCGGGATGGCTTACCTCATAGCCGATTCAGTGGTGGAGGCGATTTTCTTCCGGTCTCGTAAAACGTCGGCTATTTTAGCGTCCGAGGTGTTTAGTGGGATTTGCTAAGATGCTATTAAGTACATCTCTAATACCAACTCTCAAACCTACCGTATCCTGTCCGGACACAGCTGTCCGAACCCCGCAGGCCATCCAACACCGACCCCATCAGTCCGCGGAGCAGTTTGGATCATAATTTTCCCGCAAAACCGAACCAAATATGGGGGGCTTCAAGAGAGTCTGGACACGAGCCACATAGAACTCTAACACCCCCAGCCCCACCCCAAAACTAAGGCGGAGCCCATGCTTTCTTAGCTGGACGCACTGTTTCCATGGCGAAATCCCCCACTCTCTTATTCCTCCCGCTGCTCTCCACTCAATTTCAACCCTTTTCTCCCACTCGCTTCTTCCCTCCTATCGCCGGCGCATGGCCCCGAAGGAGACCCTATCAGTGACGAAGGTGGCGGAGGATTTGAGCATCACGCTCGACCGAAAGATCAACTCGGTGACACGGCAAAATCACCGCGTCATAGTGAAGGTCGCAAAGGCAGAAACGCTCAAGAAGCAAAAGGCCGGCGGAGGGCGTGCTGGAGGCGGGCGAGGTGGTGGGCATGGTGGTCATGGACGTGGTGGAGGTCGAGGCCTGCGCCGCGGAGCCCCGCAGCTATCGCTGACCGTGCATACACCGCCATGGCCGGAGCATTACAAGGGTTCGTACTTCTATGCCGCCAAGCAGCTCGGTAGGCAGTGGACGGCAACCGCCACAGGGCAAAAGCCTTTCACCGTCGATGTTAACGTGGCGCCGTTGCTTTTATTCGAGTGTTCATCGCCGCAGCTTGCCCAGATGCGGACGACGAATGTGGAGCAGATGCGTGCCCGCATGCTGTTCGATGGTATGCCTAAAGTGGGAGAGCAAGCATACGACGACGGGGATAGAGAGATGTTTGGCATCATCCACGAGGGAGGCTGAGGAGGTTGCTATGAGGAAGGACAAGTGGATGACTCCGAGCCCACCCAGTGATCGGCCGATGATGTGATCCGGCGCGCTATGTACCAGACGTATTTGAAATTTCAAGTTGCCTTTTAGGACGAACATGTGGTGAATAACTTTGGATGGTCGGCTTATGCATCAGTGTTCGCGGACTCGTTCCCAATCCGGGGACGGATGCGATGTCCGTTTTGTGCGTCAGGGTTCACGATGCCCTAAAAAAAGATGACCAGGACATTTCGGTCCGGGCTTGAGACCGCCTCCGCCGTGCCGCCCCACGACCATCATTTACAGTAACTCCAACGCGCCGATTCATTTCGTGTGCGCATGTCTGTTTGCTTTGCCGCGGACAGAAAAGTCGACCCAACGCGCCATCACAAACAGACGCGCGTCCGCTTTTCATCCGCGCGTCGACCCATTTCCGGCCCAATTTTGGGCCTGATTTGCGTCAGCGCAGACACGAGGCGGACGCGCGCCAACCACTCCCCATTGGCCCGCCAGTCGATGGCAAAGCGTTCACCATTTCCCTCCACTTTCCCAAAACCCGCTCCCGCTCGCGCTTCCGACCGCTCACCATGGATGACACCCTCGATGCCGCCGCCAACCTCGCCTCCCTCGCCTCATCCGGCCTCACCTCTGCCCCCTCCAACAAAGGCAAGTCCCGTGCCCCCTGCAAGACCGCCACGCCGCCCAAGAAGAAGCAGCTGACGCTCGAGGAGCGGGCCGTGCAGTTGGCCAAGAGGAAGGGACGGAGGCACGTGACGGACACAAGGGATGAAGCAGCGGCTGTCGCCATCCTCGCTGCCACCGCACAGCAGGAGAGAACCAACGCCCGAGTCGCGGCGACAACGAGGGAGGCCCTGATCTACCTAGGGTTAGACCCTGGCCAGCACAGTCTCGTCAGCGCCGCCGTGGACGCGGCAGCACGGGCTCGTCCGCATTTCCTCGGATGGTGCTGCCAGAGTCGCCGCGTGCGTCTGCCACGCACCCGATTCCCGGCTTCCACGTCTATCTGTAAGCCTCCCGTCTCTCCGGGGAATGCTCGCCGAAGGTGAGCATGGTGGCGCCTTCCACGCCCGCGCCCGTGTCCATCGACCTCAACGCCGCGCCGAATGGGCGGTGCCAGGGCCGGTCCTGAGATTTTGGGGGCCCGGGGCGAAACTACGATTCGGGGCCCTTCAGGGCCCTTAGTATAAATGCCTAATTAATAATCTTCATATGTACATATAATTTGAATTAAAGAAAATAATTAAGTGCATCTAAAATGATTGTGCATATCACATAACATATTACCTTCAAAATTTTCTCCTAACATTCTGAGATGCAAAATCACTAACGGTAGTATCAATATCAATTTCATCAAGCATTTTTTTCTGGATGCATAAAGTTGCCAAGCCATTTAACCTCTCTTGCGACATTGTAGATAGTAGTTCTTCAACAATTTTAACTTCAAAAAACTTCTTTCACTTAATGCCACAGTAACAGGCAGAGTAAAGAAAATCCGGTATTTAGTGTTTTCTTCTTCCCTTTAGGCCCCTTTTCCACTAATATGTCCCTCGCTTTGTTATCAAGATTACCCCAATTGCTTGGATCATAAATATCCACACTAATTGGTTCCTCATCAACACTAGTAGATTCTGCCGCAGATGAGATAAATATCGTATGGATTACTTGGCGTGCTCGTATCGCTCTTATAATATTTTAAAAGAGATCCGTTCAATGCTTCTTTCTCCTCACCTGCCTCCTTCTTCTTCTTTTTTTATGACTTCCAGATGGATACTTTCTACCTGTACTCGACATGACCCTGCTGAAATTGAAAGGAACAATTCACTTTTAAAATTAGCGCAAAGCTAATTAAAATATTAGATTAAGTACAGAAGATCATCTAATATAATGAGAATCTGCTAGGGCATGGTATACTACCTTCTCTCTGTAATCTAATCTGGCAACGTGGGCGCAATGATTCGAGCGCCCTACAAACAATTCCCTGTTAATCTGTTCGATTGATTGAGAAATTGGGAATCAGGATTAGAAAAAAAAGAAATTGGACCAAGATCATGCGAGGGAAGAGAGCGCACCGAGACATACTTGTTCGGTCGAAGAGATGAGAGATCCTGCTGCTGGCCTTCGGCAGTCATCGCGTCGTTCATTCGTGAGGAGGAGAGTCGAAGAGATTAGACGAACAGGAACAGCGGAACAGGAAAAAGGCAGGGAACGACCGATCCTAATCTTTTTTTTTTCTGAGGAAAGACCGATGTTAATTCCTAAATTACAGGAAATCAATCCAACGAGGCAACGATTCCTGGGAGCGCCTATTCGGCGCCTTCAGCGCCGCCGAAGGCAGCTGGCGCCTTGGCAGCGCCTGCTGGGCCGGCCCATGAACGCGCACGCAGAAAAAAGATTATTACGCGAAAAGACATCTAAAAATGTGGCTCCCTGCGATTTGAACTCACGCACTCACGCTCGTCTTCGAGGTTGGCCAACCAGTACACCTACTGCATGCTAGTGATTCATTCCAACGTAGCAGCGGCACTTATTGTACAGTCTTGTGCTTACATATTGACTTATTTGTAAACATTAATAAAAAAACGTGAATGTATGGAAAATATGTGAACGAATTTGGAAAGTTGATGAACATGCATAGAGAAGTTGACCAATGTAAAAAATGGTTCACATATTCTTTAAAGTTCATGAATTCAAAAATAAAAGTTCATGAAATGAAAAAAAAAAGTGCAATACTTTTGAAAAATCAGTTCACAACAATGAAAAATGACCATGAGTTTGAAAAAAGTTCATGGATTTGAAAAAGAGTTCATCGAATTTGAAAAAAGTTCACCGAAATTTGGAAAAAGTTCATCGAATTTCAAAAAAGTTCATCGGATTTGAAAAATAGTTCATCGAATTTCGAAAAAGTTCACCAACTTTTAAAAAAGTTCATCGGATTTGAAAAATACTTCGTCAAAATTGAAAAAACTTTATCGAATTTGAAAAAAAGTTCATCGACATTTAAAAAGATATTATCATATTTGAAAAAATTCATCGAATTTGAAAAAAAGTTTGTCAATTTAGGTAAAAGGTTCACAAATTTTTAAAAAGCGTGCTTTAAAGAAAACAAAAAGAATTAACAGAAACAGATAAGAAAAAAGTAAAACAAAAAAAATGAATGGAACTAAAGAAGAAGTGAAAAAGAGTAAAACAGTTCAGTAACAGCAGCGTAGCCTGCAGGTAGGAACGAACAGTTTCCCCCGGATAGGTTGTGGGTTCGAATCCTCATCGTGGCATTTTTTTGGGATAGTGAATTACTAGATGGGCCGGCCCCCACGATTCCTTTTCCTCTCCGATCTGCAGTTCTCCACGACTCCACGTGAGTACGTGCAAACATGGGCCAGGCCCAACGTATTGTTTTTACTTTCCTAGGCTAGCACGCGAAGCTGAGCGAGGCGCTGATAGAATTTTTCCTGACGAAGCTTGTATGTATACCTACGTCGTATACCGGCAGGGGGCCCCTGGATTTTGGGGGCCCAGGGTGGCCGCCCCGTTCGCCCCTCCCTAGGACCGGCCCTGGGCGGTGCATGATCATCCGGAGGGGCAAGGAAACACATGCAGAAGATGCCAGCCAACGTGCTCCGCGACGTCCGTAACATGTTCGACAGAATGCAGGCGGCCGGCGACGAGGAAACGACCAATCGTTTCATCATGTCATCTTCGAAGGTGTTGCGGCAGCCGCTGGCGACGATCCCGCTGCGGCTACCTACGATCCCGATAAGAGCCAAAGCCAAGACGACCGAGCGCCATTCACGACAGCGACCTATGATCAAGCTGCTATGCACGACAGCCTTACCCTCCAAACTTGGGGCTCCCCGGTGCACCCCCTGAGCAGGCCACCGCTTGAAGAGAGCTGTGTGCGGGTCCACCAAGCACGTAAAACACGGAGGGGCGATTGAGGCGATCGCGAGGCGATCGTCTTGAACGCTAGGGTTAGGGTTTTGCGAGCGGTGGTGGTGTGGATCAGGGTAGCACGGGAGGGGACGGCGGCGGATCTGAACGTGCTAGAACCGGAGCGTGAACCTCTGACGAGGGGATAGCCATGGCGGATAGGAGGCGAGCTGACGAAAAACCGCCGAAAGGTACGGAGGCGGGAGGACCAGTGCTGACGGAGAGAAGGAGCGCCCAGAAGGCGGCTGCTACTCCAATGAAGACGACGGAGAAGGAGCCGAAGACACCTGCGACGGGGATGCCACCGGGCCCCCAGAGCAGGAGCGCGTCGGTGTCGCCGGGTCTGACGGCCAGATTGGGTGGTCTGGTTCTGACGGAGAAGGAAGCGGGTGGCTTCGTCTTCAAGGAACCCGAGCATGATCATGTTAGGCCGACGAAGTGGTCGGCGATTGGGAAAGCGTTCACCCCACGCCTGATGAACAAAGCTGCCTTGGAGAAATCGATGACGAGGGCTTGGGGCCTGCATAGGGAGGCGCAGTTCAAGGTTATTGGGAGAAACCTGTTTGTGGTGTCGTTTGGGGTGAGGGTGACTGGAAGCATGCACTGAATAACGGACCGTGGCAGTTCGATTTTAATGTACTGGTGTTAAAAGATTATGATGGAGCAACCAGACCCTCGGAGATGAGGTTTGAAGCGGTCGACGTGTGGGTACGGGTTGAAGATCTCCCCCTGGATAGGAGATCAAAGGAATTTGGGGAAGCTCTAGGGAATTGGTTGGGAAAAATTGTGAGGGTGGATGTGGAGAAAGATGGGTTTGCAAAAGGGTCTGAACTAAGGTTTAGAGTGAAGCTACCAGTGCTAGAGCCGTTGGTGAGAGGGTTCTACCTGAAGAAATCCGAGGAGGATGCAGAGAAGACCTGGTTCTACTTTAAGTACGAGAAGATCCCACATTTTTGCTTCGATTGTGGAAAGCTGGTGCACGGTGACACGGGTTGTGTGCCAGCAGAGGACCCTGATCACCAATGGGGGGAATGGCTCAGGGCATCACCAGGCAGGTCATGGGGAACGAAGGAAGCATCACACAAGGGGCCAGCGGGTAGTGCAAATAGCTATGGGAGTGTCAGGTCAAGTGAAGGAGATCAGAGGAGGAGGAAACCGGGTACTGTGCGAGATCTGCCTATGAAGAGGAACTTGCAGAGAGAGTTTGCTACCCCAGCCGCATCTCGCACTGGCGAGGATGGCGCGCAGCAGCAGGAGGATATTGATGACAACAACCAGCCAATGCAAGGGATCCAGACGAGACGTGAGAAGGACCTAAGGGAGGAGATTGAGCAGAGAAGAGAAAGAGAGTTGAGGTCGGAGCTCCGTCAGAGGCAACAGGAGAGGCAAGCTGATCTGAGAAGCAGGTACAAGTAGTATGGCACATGGGACAGAGGGGAAGCTGGATCATCGAGCCAAGTTGGAGGGAGGGAACGCAGGCAAGGATATTACCGTCAGAAAGCCAAGACTTGCACACTATGTGGAAAGGCGAAGCCCTAACAGCCCAAGACAGTTTGCTTAGATGGAGAGAAAGAGGAGGCCGAAACAACACTGGGTAGCAAAGGGGGATCATGATAGACAGGTGGGGATTGACACTTTTGTTAGGGACACAAGGCAGAAAACAATGTTTGTGTTTGATCGTCTTGATGAGAACAATGTTGCATCGGCGGACCCTCCCAGGACGGAGGGCCGCCGGGAGCAATGAACATCTTGTCCTGGAACTGTCGGGGGTTGGGGTTGGACCCAACAGTGGGCGAGCTAAGGGACCTGGTTAGGTCATACAACCCAGCGGTGGTGTTCTTGTCTGAAACAAAAAAGACCTCACGTGCTATGGAGAGACTGAAGTGGGGTTTAGGGTTCAGGCATGGGGTAGCGGTTAATTGCAACGGCAGGAGTGGTGGTTTAGCGTTGTGGTGGAAGGAGTCGGTCGAGGTGACAGTTAGGCCGTGGTGCCAATACTATGTTGATGCACAGATTGTGGGTCACCTTTAGATTCACTGGAATCTATGGGGAACCAAGTGTGGAAAGAAGAACGAAGACGTGGGAGGTTCTTCGCTACCTACGGTCCCTAGATAACCTCCCATGGATTTGTGCAGGGGATTTCAATGAAGCCCTACTACAAAAAGAGCAAATGGGTGGCAATCCGAGAAGCTTAAGCCAAATGGCAAATTTTGTGGAATGCTTGTCCGACTGCGGGCTCGCTGATCTTGGTTTTTCGGGATATCCTTTCACCTGGGACAATAAGAGGGAAGGCCTTGACAATATACGAGTGCGCTTGGACAGGGCCACATGCAATGCTGAATTTGCTCAGCTCTACCCGGCGGTGGAAGTAGTTCATGTTATGACGGAGGAGACTGATCACCAGGCGTTGGTGGTCAAGGTGCAGGCGGCACTGGCTGCTGGGCACCAGGGAGGCCAACGACCTTTCATGTACGAAGAAGCTTGGACCAGGCATGAAGATTATGGAGCAATGGTTGCGGCTGCATGGGCTGATTCGCATGCAACCAATCGGGGGAGTGGTGCACTTATGGCGGCATGTAGCCGACTCAGGAGTACGTCAAGGGCAATGCAGGTTTGGAGCTGCCAAGTGTTCGGGTCGATCAAAAAACAAATAATACACTTGAAGGCTCAGCTAGTTGATGCCAAGGAACGGGCTGTCCGGACGGGTTACGGGCAGGAAATCAAAGATATTGAGGATCAATTGCATGAGTTATATGAGAGGGAGGAGGTTTATTATAAGCAGAGATCCAGAGTTGATTGGCTTACCTATGGAGACCAGAACACGAAGTACTTTCAAAACCGTGCATCTCATCGCAAGAGGGAAAACACGGTTAAGGCTCTCAGAAGGGAGGATGGCTCTAGATGTACTGATGACGAAGGGATGAGGGCGATGGCGGCGCAATTCTATGCGCAGCTCTTTGCATCAGAGCGATCGCGAGAGGGAGCTAGGGTCCTACAGCACATTGAGCATGCGGTTACGGAGGAGATGAATGGTAAGTTGGACGCTCCTTTTACTGATAAGGAGATAGAGGATGCACTGTTCCAGATGGGAGCTACCAAGGCGCCGGGGCGGATGGGCTCCGGCCATGTTTTATCGAAGCACCGAGCTTGTGAAAGATGATGTGTGCAATGCGATCCGTGAATTTCTTCTTTGGAACGGCGGCGCTAACGGGTTTAATGACACCGCTCATCGCTCATGATACGAAGGTTAGCTCACCGGAGCTCCTCTTGCGATTCGAGACCCATTAGCCTCGCAATGTACTCTACAAAATTGCTGCAAAAGCACCGCTAACGGCTAAAAGGGGTATTGCCCTTCACGATATCTCAAGAACAGAGCGCATTTGTCCTGTGGAGGCGATAATGAGATAGTGTCTTTGGTGGCGACTGAGTGTGTACATGCAATAAGAAAGAGAAAGAGGAGGAAACCCTTGTGTGCGGTGAAGCTCGATATGATGAAAGCCTACGATAGGGTGGAATGGAATTTTCTTGAACAAGTTATGCTAAAGTTTGGCTTCTCCAGTCACTGGATGGAGATGGTTATGAGATGTGTCAAGTCGACTACATTTTGTGTTAAACTGAATGGGGGTCTGTCTACCAGATTCATACCCTCACGTGGACTCAGGCAGGGTGACCCGCTCTCCCCATATCTTTCCCTCTTTTGTGTAGAGGGGTTTTCTACAATGTTGAAGAATGCACAACGAGAACGAAGGATGAAAGGTGTATCGTTTGGGGCTAGGGGCCTACGGTTACCCATCTACTGTCCGCCGATGACAGTGTGGTTTTCTTGGAGGGGTCCCATGAAAATTTTGAGGTTCTTCGAGACATATTGCATGATTATGAGGTGGCCTCGGGCCAGAAAGTTAATCTCCAAAAATCAGCAATCTTTTTTGGCAATGGCTGTTCTGATGAGACGAAGGCAGAGGTGCAACTGATCGGCGGCATTGCAATGGAAGCACTGGGAGAACGGTACCTTGGGCTACCCACAGTGGTAGGAAAATCGAAGGACGACACTTTTAAGTATGTAGAGGAAAGTGCGGGAGGGAAAGTGTCCGGTTGGAAAGGTCAAGGTTTGTCCAAGACGGCTCGAGAGGTGCTTGTTAAGTCTGGACTTCAGTCTACCCCAGCTTTTACCATGAGCTGCTTTCAACTCACAAAGAAAATGTGCGGGAAATTGTCATCTATCTCCTCGAACTTCTGGTGGGGTGAAGCGAATGGTCAAAAGAGGGTACACTGGATTGCGTGGGAAAAATGTGCAAAAGGAAGCACGAAGGTGGGCTTGGTTTTCGGGATCCGGAGGCGTTCAACCAAGCTATGCTTGCTAGACAAGCGTGGAGAATACTCCAAGTCCCGGATTCATTATGTGCTCAAGTGCTAAAGGCTCGATATTTTGGGGAGGGGTCCATCCTCATCGCAACATGCGGGAGGGGGGCTCCTTCACCTTGAAGCATTACATTTGGAAGGGATCTCTTGCTAGAGGGTCTCATATGGAGAATAGGAGACGGGACATCAATCAAGGTTCACCATGAAAATTGGATCCCAAGGAAAGGAAGTCTCAGGCCACTGGGCCAAAGATACATACATGGAATAACGCGCGTGTGTGATCAGCTAAACGAGCAAAGGAGCGACTGGGATCGAGACAAGGTGTTTGATATGTTCTCGCCTGATGAGGCGGAGGAGATACTGCATATTCCGGTCGGTGGGCCAACTATGCAAGACTACATGGCATGGAACTATACCAAAAACGGTGTGTTCTCAGTTCGATCGGCGTATCACCTGCGGATGAGGCAGAAAAGTCTAAAATCGGGTCAGCCGGAATCGTCATCAACCGTGCCTGATCACAAAGCGTGGCTTAGTTTGTGGGATACAGTGGCGCCGGGGAAAGTTAAAACTCATATGTGGCGCTTGATACATAATGGGCTGGCAGTTGGCTCAGAGCTTAAAAGGAGAAAAATTAAGGAGGGAGTGTTCTGCGTGGCATGTGGCAGGGAGGAAACAATCTACCACAGGTTTTGGGAGTGCTTCCATGCAAGATTGTTTTGGAAAATAATGTGTTCGGAGTTGGGGGTGCCGGTGGCGATCCCACCGGAGTCGGTTAGTCCCCAGAATGCATTAGCTAGATGGCTATTGTCCTGGTTTGCGGACGCTTCGGATGATGAACGGGCGATCATGGCCCAAGGAACATATGCACTGTGGCTGGCTCGTAATAATGCCAGGGAAGGGCACAAGATAGAGGATGCTGACGGCATTGCGAGAAGGGTTTTTGCAGTTATGGGCGAGTGGCAAGCTATACATGGGAAGAGGAACAAACTCGTCCCAGCCCGAAAGAGGTGGTGCCACGGAGGACGAGTGGGTGAAAGCAAACGTGGATGGGGCGATGTCCAAAGTTGGCGGCAGAGGTGGAGTAGCAGATTGTGATCGAAACCAGGAAGGCGTTTTGGGTGGAGCTTGTCGGTGATCGATCATCGCAAAGACCCGACAATGGTCGAGCTCTGCTGGCTGCCCGCAGGAGAGCTATACAACTCAGCAAGAAGAGCTGAATATCCAAAACCTCCATGTGGAGATGGATTGCACGGAGGTTGTATGTAAACTGCAGAACAAAGAGAAGGATCTATCACCGCTCGGGCCAATTGTTGAGGAGGTCAAGCACATGCTAGAATTAAGGGGAAGATGGAAGATTACCTGGGTTCGAAGGTGTAGGATCGAAAGTATGTCTAGAGGGGGGGTGATTAGACTACTTGACAATTTAAAAGTTTAGCCTTTTGATTAGGACAAGTTTTTAGCAAGTTCACAATGATGAGCAAGTCAAGTATCACCCTACACATGCAATTCTAGAGTAATGGCAGCGGAAAGTAAATTGCACATGTAGTAAATAGAGGTGGAGAAGAGCAAACGCAATTTGGAGACACGGAGATTTTTCTCGTGGTTCCGATAGGTGGTGCTATCGTCAATCCACGTTGATGGAGACTTCAACCCACGGAGGGTAACGGCTGCGAGAGTCCACGGAGGGCTCCACCCACGAAGGGTCCACGAAGAAGCAACCTTGTCTATGCCATCATGGCCTACGCCCACGGAGGACTAGCCTTACTCGGGGTAGATCTTCACGAAGTAGGCGATCTCCTTGCCCTTACAAACTTCTTGGTTCAACTCCACATCTTGACGGAGGCTCCCAAGCGACACCTAACCAATCTAGGAGGCACCACCTCCAAAAGGTAATAGATGGTGTTGGTGATGATGAACTCCTTGCTCTTGTGCTTCAAATGATAATCTCCCCAACACTCAACTCTCCTCACCGATTTGGCTGTGGTGGAAGAAAGGATTGAGTGGAAAGCAACTTGGGAAGGCTAGAAATCAAGTTTCATATGGTGGGAGTGGAGCAACTTGATCTCAACACAAGGGTAGGTAGTTTTCTTCTCGAAATGTAAGGTAGGAGTGGTAGTTCTTTTCGATGGCTCTCTCCACGAATGAAGAGGAGGTGGAGGGTATTTATAGCCTCCACACAAAATCCAACTGTTACACACATTTGACCAATCTCGGTCGGACCGAAGTTGACAACTCGGTGAGACCGAAAGTTCAAATCTTGTGAACGTTGGGATTTTCGGTGGGACCGAAAATACAATCTCGGTTAGTCCGATTCTTCCAAAGACTAGGGTTTGCCATTCTCGGTGGGACCGACTTTATCATCTCGGTGACACCGATTTGAGTCTGAATGTTCTGAAGGTTGGCAACACTAGTTTCGGTGAGACCGAGTTTGGAATCGGAAAATCCGAGATTTCTAGGGTTTGGGTATATGGCTGAGGTGGTTCATCTCGGTGTGACTGAGTTTATAGAATCGGTGGGACCGAGATTACTTATGAGTATATGATGGAGTGAAAGATTGCTGATAGTTTGAGAGATAAATCACTAAGCACTTTGAGCAACCAGATCATCATCATAACCTCATCCCCTTTTAATAGTATTGGCTTTCCTATGGACTCAATGTGATCTTGGATCACTAAACCAAAAATAGAGTCTTGAGCTTTTGCCAATGTTTTCCTTAGCATTTTGAGGGGACCACATCATCAGTCATTGCCATACCCATATCACTGAATTTTCTGAAATATTCTCAAGAAACAATTAGTTCAATGATATATATGTTGTTATTAATTACCAAAACCACCCGGGGATTAGTTGCACTTTCAATCTCCCCCTTTTTGGTAATTGATGACAACATATAGATCAAAGCTTCGACAAGAGATATAATCAATGAATAATATCGTCGCTTTGAGAAGTATGTGATAAGCAAGAGCTCCCCCTAAATTTGTGCATTATTTAAGATTTGCGTTTGAATGCAAATGCACAATCGATTAGGATCATGGGTCACTCTTCCATGTCACATACATCTTGGTGGAGCGCACAAAATGATAAGAATGAATAGCATGCACCCGATCACCAAGACATGAGTAAATGATCATACAAGATATGAATAGAATATGATAAGCATTAAGCACACATTAAGGCATAGTATGATCAAGCACTCATCAAAGTAGAGCAAACGTAGTATCAAACACACGAAATGTCTCGGAAAACTCAAACGTATCTCAAGGAAAAAACCGCAAACGAAAGAGCAAAAACGAGCACTCTCTCTCTCTCGAAGTCCTATGATCTATACAATTTCTCCCCCTTTGGCAACAAGTTACCAAAAAGTTCGAAAGGTATAGAGCTAAACGTCACTAGGGACTCTGTGGCGGCTCTATGCGGGTCGATGGAGTGGAGATAGCTGCATCTGCAAAGGCTTCTGAAGTCTGTGGAGCTGGAGGAGTGGACACTAGAGCCGAGCTGAACCGATGGAGCTGTGGGAGGTGCTTGATCTGAGCTACAGGGTCTCCTTTCGAATAGCAATGATCTGGGCTTTGTGGGAACCGGAGCAGCTGCTCATAGTCATCCTCGACAAGGTCATCCTGCATCTCCTTCATGAGCTCTGCCTTCTCCATCTTGGCTTCCTCGATATCTGCCTCAAGCTTGTTGACGGTGACTGCACTTCATCGACTTGACATCCGAGCATGGAACTTGTCTTCAACTATCCTCTCAAGACTCTCCCGAGGCGCACTATGCTGGCCAGCGTAGTTCAATCCTCCGGTAGCTTCAAGAAGCTGTTCTCCAACGCTCTTGGGTTTCTTGCTGCTCTTCTTCGCTTCCTTCTCAGCTTTAGCTTGTTTGGCGACTTCGGACTTAGCTTGTCCTTCAACGGATGTGGGATCATCCTCGGTCATCACAACTTCATTATCTTCATGTTCAGGGTTGCGGTGGCAAGTGGGGTCTATCCAACAAATAGGTGCCCGTGCCAAACTTGGCATTGATGAGCATCTGAATGTGCGGGCAAACCCACATGACCTCTTTCTCGTCTCTGTCATTGTCCTCTTGATAGTCTCAACTATCGTGTCCATCACCTTGAAAGGTGCCTTCGATCTAGAATATGCAGCATGTTGATAGAGTAGCCTCTTATCATGCGATGGTCTCTGACTTGGGCATCAAAGTATGCCTCGTAATAGTGTTAGTGGTTGGGAGACTGCTCAAGATGATACATCGAACCGAGCTTCCATATCTCAACATCCTTGGTGGTACCTCATTGTACATGTTCCTCATTGACTCATGATTCTTCTTTGGAATTCCATAGACATCTACATCATCATCTCTTGATTTGGAGCATTCAAGAGTGCAGCCCACTCTTCAACTGTTGAAGAGAATCTCGCCTTCACCATCCATACAATTCGCCATCCGGATAGAAATGTGTGTGGCATAGAACCGCATGATCATCTCATCATTCCAAGCGATCGACCGACCAACGAACTCTGCAACTCCACATGCGGTGAAGCTCTCATGCACATGTGGGAAGTAGTCTCTGTGCTCTTCACCGTCGATGTATTTCCAAATCAACATATCTAGTATCAAGAACAATGGGCTTCTTGTCCATAAGCACTGCCTCATAGAAATCTTGTTGCTCTCTCGGTGTGGAACCTTGAGTCAACAAATGTCCTTCTCTGGTGGCATATGGATCAACTTGCCTCCATAGCCCGAGACCTTTGTCCTTCCTTTCCTTCATATTTTCAGCTCGAGGATGAGCATCATTATGAACTGGCGGTTTCATGCGAGTTTCAAGAACACATGTGCCTCTTCATCCGATTCATTTGGTGGCACATTGTCCTTCTTCTTCTCTGAAGCGGGAATGTTTCTCACTGTTTTCTTGGGCTTGGCAAGCAGGTTTGGCTTGAGCTGCCTTTCTTTGGAGCCGATGGCTTAGATTTAGTGGGTGCTCACCCTACGATGGCATCTCCCATCAACTTAGGCTTCGAGGAGGTCGGGTGCTTCCTCATCGTAATCATCATCGCCTTCATCATGTACTATCCTCTTCCTCTTGGAATTTTCTTTACCTTGCTCGAGGTTTCTTCTTCCATGCTCAGCTTCTTGGCTACTGTGGACTTCTTCACCTTGCTGGTGCCTTTCTTTGTTTGTTGCCCTTGATGCTCTTTGGCAACCACTTTCCTCTTAGGCTTAGATGTAATCTCCTCCTCAGCAACAAAGTTAGAATCCTCCTCATCAGAATTTCTCTTCTTCCTGGCCCTGGTGGCAGCAGGAGGCAAACCACTTGGGGTGCTCCTCTCTCCATCATCAGAAAAACTGCTTGCTTGGGACTAGTGCACGCCTCTCGAATCTCAACCGGTGATTCAGACTGTTCGCTGTCACTTGCATCGACATGGTGACAACCTGTGAATAGAATAGGTATAGGCGAATAGAAGAGTTATCACAAACCGCGAAGTTTTTGCAAAAAAATGAGTTCAAATTTCAGTTTTAGGTTTTCACATAATGCATTTTGGTGCGACCGAGTCTAAAATTCGTGAATCCAAGTGTCTAAACAGAACCAATCACACCACTTTCGGTTGGACGAAATGGGTTTCGATCTAGCCGAGAACACTAGGGTTTCACTAAATCCTCATTTCGGTCTTACCGATTTGCACAACTCGGTTGGACCGAAAAGTGCAAAGGCAATGGCCAGAGGCCAAATCGGTCATCCGAGAATGTAGAATCGGTCACACCGAGATGTGTTCGTGAAACCTAACCCTAAAATTTTTACTCAATTTCGTTCTAAGAACTAATCACTGGATAGGAAGATTTCAAACTTGGCAAGAAGCTAGGCAAAACCTATCGTGCATTGAATCGAGGTTGAAGCACGAGAGGATTGAAACTCACCCAACTTGGTGGAGTTTCACCACGGCGGCAACGGCGCGATGAGATTGACCGCCGACGGCGATGGAGACCATGGCGAGGGCGCCTAAAGCGACGGCGGAGACGATCCGGAGACCACGGCGACGGCGGCAAATAAGGGTTTGGGGCGAGAGGTTTTGAATGAATAATCAACGCGCTGCCCTCGGTATATATACCCTTCATTTGTCGGTGGGACCGAGTTGAAAACTTCGGTGGCACCGAGATGGTTAATCGCAAGCGATTACTCACTTGATCACGCCGAATTTGTAACTCGGTTTCACCGAGGTGAAAACCTAGATCAATCCAAGTGATTTGGTCCGTCCGATTTGAGTATATTGGTTTGACCGAAAGTACTTAGAAGGTTTTGGAAGTTAAGTGTTTGACGGATCGGTGGCTCCGAGTGCTCCTCACTCGGTCTGTCCGAAAAAGACTTGATCAAAGTTTGTGATATAAGCATGAATAGAATTTGAGACAAGAAAGCATAGATAGCTAGGGGAGGAACTTAGGCATTCTTGTTCATCCATTTGGTCAAAAAGAAAAATCCAAAAGACCAAAGCAACAAATGGATGTCCTTGAATGGATAAAATCATGCATCCAACATGCTCACACAATAAGATAGCAAATGAAATATGTGTCAAACATGCACAAACAAAACTCTAGCAACTAGCACACAATTTGGCGATGACTAGGTCATCTATATATGAGTATATTGACTTAGGAGTCAAATGAAAACATTTGATCATAGGTCATACTCATCGTTTAAGCACAAGTGGGGTTACCACTTTTACATAAAGCATTAATGTGTTCACATCATTTGAAGATGCTTTAGCTCAATTCTTTAGAGCAAAGCTCCCCCTTGATGTGAGAACCCCTTTTAAAGGGTCAAACTAACCTTGGGTTGTCGTTGAAGACTTCATGTAGATGTTGAAGATGTGGATGCTCAATGTTGATGAAGATCACCAAGAGTTGGGAGCAATCCTTTGGATTCGGGCACTTTCAATACCTACATGGGTTAGTCCCACAAGGAACAAACAAGGATATCCATGGACATAGATTGAAGTACACAATAGATGATGTCCATGAAAGCAATGATTACCTTGTCCCTTGACTTACCAACAAGAGGGTTTGTGACTCCATGAACTAGTGCAAGATGTGGAAGTTGATTGCACAAGTTCTTTGCCAAAATGAATGTGAATGGAGTATGTTGGCGGAGTCACCCTCAAGAACTCTCTAGTTCTTCTTCTTCGGGATCCACATCATCTTGATGGGAATCCTTGGGGTAGTAGTTGAGCTTGACGAAGTAGAACTTGAAGTTTCCTTGGGAACCCACTTGACCATGGCCTTGGGTGCTTCAATGAATGCATCAATCTCCTCTTGAAGCTTGTCTTTGCCTTTTAGCTTGTGGTCTTGTGGTGGAAGGTCATCTTGAGCTTGTTCCACATTGGAAGAAGTAGGATCATACTTCTCCTTTTGAGAAACAAACTTTGGAGTGGGATATTGACCTTCTTCCCATTCAACACCCTCGGCGTTGAACTTTCGCTCAAAACCAATTCCTTGATTCTTCGGTGCCTTCCTTGCTTGCGAACAATTTCCTCAAAGTTCTTGCTTCCGCAAGGCTCTTGTAGACACCTTCTCTATAATCCTTTTCAATAAACTATTTTCTTGCTCAAGTGAAACTTGGCTTGAAACATTGTTAGTGGAATCAAGAGAACTACTAGAAGTAACAACATTTGATTTAGCATGATTATTGTTACTACTAGATGAAGAATTTTTCTTATGCTTGTCATGTTTAGTTTTAATAGGTGGTAAGAAATTAGACAAGAGAAGTCGTTTGGCAAGATATGAAGAACTCTTCTTTCGAAGATCGTCATTGATAGCTTTTAGAAACTCATGTTCTTGCTCTAGATTGAGCTTCTCGAAGCGTAGCTTCTCATGAGATCTTAGGAGCTCTCTATGATCTTCTTGAGTTGTTTCATGAGCTAACTTAAGAGTGTTTAGTTCTTTAGTTAGACGCTCAATCTCCTTCATAGCATTGTCATTCGACTCTTCTCGACTATAAAGACTACTAGCATGTTCATCATTACTAGGCTCACTAGATTTGTCATGTAAAAGCTCATCTTCACCAAGCAAGTCATCTTCATCACTATCAAAGTCAATAAATTCAGTGGTGTGATACCTTGGGGCCTTTAGCCATGAAGCATCTTCCAATTCCCTCATTTGGTGAATCAAATAAGTCATAGGAGTTGGAGTTGGAGGATACGAGAGCAAGACCGCAACACCTTCATCTTGATCAGATTCGGAGTTGGAGTGATAGCTTCTTTCGAGTGATTGTCTTGAGTCGGAGCCGAGATCCATTCACCAACATGAGCTTGATGTTTTCTTCTTGTGTAGCTCCTTGATGACTTGTCTTTCCTTTCCGAATCCTTGCTTCTCCGAGAGGATCTTCGCTCATAACGATCATCTCTACTCCTTCTCTCTTTCCGAGGTGACTCTTCTCTTGAGCTTCTTCTTCTTGGAGATTCTTCTCTTCTCTTGGGGAGTCGAACACTCATTTGAGTAGTGTCCGGTCTTCCACAATTGTAGCAGATTCGATCACGACTAGAAGATCTCTTTTCATCATATGATCTAGACTTTGAGCTTCTTTCCTTGCTTCTACTCTTGTAGAATTTGTTGAAGTTCTTCACCATGAGGCTTATCTCTTCATTGGAAACCAGCTTGTCACTTGAAGTTGTGGGAGCTTCAACTGTAGCTTTGTAAGCACCACTTGACTTGTTGTGAAGCTCTTCCTTATCTTTAAGTGTCATCTCATGAGCAACAATTCTTCCAATGACTTTGGTAGGCTTGAGATTCTTGTAGTTTGGCATCATTTGGATCAAAGTGCACACGGTGTCATACTTTCCATCCAAAGCTCTGAGAATCTTCTTGATGATGAATCGGTCGGTCATTTCTTCGCTTCCTAAGGCGGCAATCTCATTGGTGATGAGAGCAAGCCTAGAGTACATTTCAGCGACTCCTTCACCTTCCTTCATCTTGAACTTGTCAAGTTGACCTTGAAGAACATCTAGCTTTGATTCCTTCACGGACTCGGTACCTTCGTGCATTTCACCAAAGTATCCCAAATCTCTTTTGCATTCTCAAGACGGTGATCTTGTTGAACTCCTCGGGACACAAAGCATTGAAGAGAATGTCACAAGCTTGAGCATTGTTACGTAACATCCGCAATTCATCGCTGTAGCTTCGCGATCCGAACTTTTCCTTCCTCAAGAACTCACCTTGCAAGCCAACACAAATAATGCCCCATGCGGCGTGGTTATGTCCAAGAATATGCATTTTCATTTTATGCTTCCAACTAGCAAAATTTGAACCATCAAAGTAAGGACCTCTCTGAAAATTACCTCACTAGACGCCATACTCTCCTAGGTTGTGAAACCAAGCTTATGGAGTCCAATGCAATGGAAACCAATCCAATGGAGACCAAAGCTCTGATACCACTTGTAGGATCGAAAGTATGTCTAGAGGGGGGGGGTGATTAGACTACTTGACAATTTTAAAGTTTAGCCTTTTGATTAGGACAAGTTTTTAGCAAGTTCACAATGATGAGCAAGTCAAGTATCACCCTACACATGCAATTCTAGAGTAATGGCAGCGGAAAGTAAATTGCACATGTAGTAAATAGAGGTGGAGAAGAGCAAACGCAATTTGGAGACACGGAGATTTTTCTCGTGGTTCCGATAGGTGGTGCTATCGTCAATCCACGTTGATGGAGACTTCAACCCACGGAGGGTAACGGCTGCGAGAGTCCACGGAGGGCTCCACCCACGAAGGGTCCACGAAGAAGCAACCTTGTCTATGTCATCATGGCTCACGCCCACGGAGGACTAGCCTTACTCGGGGTAGATCTTCACGAAGTAGGCGATCTCCTTGCCCTTACAAACTTCTTGGTTCAACTCCACATCTTGACGGAGGCTCCCAGCGACACCTAACCAATCTAGGAGGCACCACCTCCAAAAGGTAATAGATGGTGTTGGTGATGATGAACTCCTTGCTCTTGTGCTTCAAATGATAATATCCCCAACACTCAACTCTCCTCACCGATTTGGCTGTGGTGGAAGAAAGGATTGAGTGGAAAGCAACTTGGGAAGGCTAGAAATCAAGTTTCATATGGTGGGAGTGGAGCAACTTGATCTCAACACAAGGGTAGGTAGTTTTCTTCTCGTAAATGTAAGGTAGGAGTGGTAGTTCTTTCGATGGCTCTCTCCATGAATGAAGAGGAGGTGGAGGGGTATTTATAGCCTCCACACAAAATCCAACCGTTACACACATTTGACCAATCTCGGTCAGACCGAAGTTGACAACTCGGTGAGACCGAAAGTTCAAATCTTGTGAACGTTGGGATTTTCGGTGGGACCGAAAATACAATCTCGGTTAGTCCGATTCTTCTAAAGACTAGGGTTTGCCATTCTCGGTGGGACCGACTTTATCATCTCGGTGACACCGATTTGAGTACAGAAGGTTACAGAAGGTTGGCAACACTAGTTTCGGTGAGACCGAGTTTGGAATCGGAAAATCCGAGATTTCTAGGGTTTGGGTATATGGCTGAGGTGGTTCATCTCGGTGTGACTGAGTTTATAGAATCGGTGGGACCGAGATTACTTATGAGTATATGATGGAGTGAAAGATTGCTGATAGTTTGAGAGATAAATCACTAAGCACTTTGAGCAACCAGATCATCATCATAACCTCATCCCCTTTTAATAGTATTGGCTTTCCTATGGACTCAATGTGATCTTGGATCACTAAACCAAAAATAGAGTCTTGAGCTTTTGCCAATGTTTTCCTTAGCATTTTGAGGGGTCCACATCATCAGTCATTGTCATACTCATATCACTGAATTTTCTGAAATATTCTCAAGAAACAATTAGTTCAATGATATATATGTTGTTATTAATTACCAAAACCACCCGGGGATTAGTTGCACTTTCAGAAGGTCAACAAATAATGCTGCTCATCGGTTAGCGAGAGAGTGTGTGTCGGATAATCTATGCAAGGAGTGGATGCATGTTCCACCCGATTGTATCTTGCAGGTTCTATCGGACGAAATCCCTGGTTGGGAGATTTAAATAAAGTTCGAGCTGAGTTTCTTTTCAAAAAAAAAAAGCTGCTATGCACGACTCCTTCGTAAGGTTAGGTCATCCGCCCGCTTGTCGTCCGCCCTAACATCTAACGTCGGTTGCACTCCAGCGCGTGGGCGTCCTCGTCTCCTTTGGTAAGCCGTGCATCCGTGCGGTGCGGCCCGCTTTAGGTGCACCTGGAAAAAAAAGGCCACAGGTAGTTGGCGCCTCTCTCGTCCCATCGCCCGCGCCGCGCCGCGAAGGAAAAGAAGGGAAAAGAAGGAAAAGAAGGGAAAAGGATCCATCCCCGCTCCGAGTCCGATCCATCCGATCCAACCACCGCCTTCCCATCCCGGCCGTGCAACGCCACGCAGCAAGGTCTGGAGGTGGAGGTGGAGGTGGAGGAGCAGGGCAGGAGGGATCCCCACAAAAACAGCAGCACCAGCGGCAGCGAGCCGGGTTAGACAGAGGAGTCACGCGACGAGCGAGCGAGCGAGCGAGAAAAACGAGGCGAGAGCTCCGACCCAGCCAACCCCGAATCTGAATGGCCTCCGCCACCCCGGCGGTGCCCGACCCCGCCCTCGGCCTCCGCCACCCCGGCGCTCTCGCCCGCCGCATCGCCATGGCGCGCGGCGCCGCCGTCGCGCCGGCGCTTCGTCCCTGGCTCCTCTTCGACGCCGTGCCCCTCGTCGTCGTCGTCCTCATCGCCGCGCACGTCCTCGCCCTCGTACGTCCCCTCCTCTGCCCTCAACTCAAACAACCCCCCCTTTGACCGGAGACACTCCTCCGGGTGAGCGCTGGCCGGATTGGGGCTAAACTTGGGTGTTTTGTGTGCTGTGGCAGGGCTACTGGATCTACAGGCTCGCCACCGACGGGTCCAAGCTCCCTGCGCGGAGCAAGAAACACTAGACAGCAGCCGCAGGCCCGCAGTGGCTGCCTGGGTGTAAGGCCCTTCTTCCTTGCTCTTTCATCTCCCCTCCTTTTACTCATCATTGGCTGCAATTCTTATGAGTTATGATGGATTGTGGTTTCAAGGATTGCTTGGTTGCCTGCGTGACAGAGTCTGTCTGAATGCCTAGTTACGGGGGTGATTTGTGCGATATCTGCAGGATTGTGGCTACTAGCGAGCTGGCTGAAATGTTGGAATTACCGTTGTCATAGTGTTTTTTTTTTTTGAAGGTGGAAAACAATTCCATTAACCACTGGGCTCAACAACATCGCTGGCTCACCATTGTCATAGTGTTGACATCTAGTTCAGTATGTTTTTTTTGAAAAGGAGGATGCATCAAGCGATGCACACTGCCATCTTATTATATTATTTGACAAAGCCTTACAAAATAAATACATGAATCAACCCAAAGCCATCTTCCTGGCGAAACACCTACAAGGTTAATGATGTGTCCCTACTTCTCGCCAACACACACCTTGAAAAAAGGTGGCCTCACCAAACCGCCAGTCGGCTAGCCGGGAGCACCAACCGGTGTAACAGACCCTCAGCACACACCGCATGTGCGCTGTAGAATCCGCCACCGCCATCTTCCGCCGTCCCGTCTTCAGGCGTGATCGATGCATTAATCTTGTCAGACCCTTCTGCCGTCGATGCCACCAGGACGCCAGACAACGCCACCCTCCTGCGCACGCCCATCAAACGGTGTCCAGTGTTGAGACCCATTGCACCATGCCGCCCCGACTCGCCACTGCCGAGACCGTTGATGCCACGCCGCTCCACCTTGGTCATCGCACGAGAAGCATGTGGAGACCCGCGCCCAGCCATCGAAGCCAAACAATTGTCCCTCGAGCTGATGAATGGCTCCAAAGATAATGCCCCTATGGGGGTAATGACGCCGGAGCATCACCACCTCCTCTCTGGAAAGCCCAAATCCGGGGTTTCCCTCGGAGCGCACAGGGACCGAGAATCGCCCCCACAATGCCTCCAATGAGGTAACGACACCTTCGGGCACCGCCGTCGATGGTTCCGGCTGAGGCCAAAAGAAGCTTTTGCCGGCATACTCGCATCCAATACCGGCTGGACCACCGGATCCATCTCCACTGTCTCCCGCCACACTCCAAGGAAACGCCTCCGCCGCCAGTAGACATCCGCACATGGCCGGAGCCGCAGCCGTGCCACCAGCGCCAGGAAACGCCGCACCGTTTGGGTGGGCCGTCGGCCGCAGAAGAATCCCCATCGCTGTGCGGCTGACACCGGAGCGTGCACATACTGGACCAGGACACAGCTTGAAGATCCATCCCGGCCGTGCCTCGGAACCACGGCAGAGGAAGGTCCCACTGCCCCTGTCCTTGGCAGCCGCACGGCTTAGCCCACGGCAACCTTAGGAGGCGACGAGAGGGTGGGTTGGAGTGGTGGGGCTGTGGATGAGAAATCCCACCGGCGGCTGATGATCTAGTACAGTATGTAGGACGCTCTTTAGCGATCCACACTAATTCAGTGGCCAGTGGGTTATGGGGCTTCAACCAGATTAACCGTTGGAGAGCTTGCCTGAATACCTGTTCCACATATTGTTGGAGTTAGAGTTTTATTGTTTTATATAGGATAGCGGATGATAATGAATCTGTGCTGGAGTTTTTTGGTGGATTCGGATTATTTTTTTAGTAGACCAGTACTACTTTAATATGTAATTGTTGATTATGACTGTATGTGTTTCCTGTTTTGTTTGGGCCCTTTGCTTTATGAAAATACTGTTCTAAACATTGCCATGAAATCAACTGCTAAACTTCGTAGTATTAATTAGGCACTTCTGTGCGGCACTCATGTTTTGAGAAAACCCATTTGGGCTTACAAGGATAAGCTATCTCACTCATTGTTATTCTTAGTATTCATATTGTTCTGTTGCGACAGAAGCTTAAAAGTTTTCCAATTAGGTACCACTTTGATGCTTACCGAACCATGGGCTGCAGTAACTAGCAAACAACTATTTAACGTGTCTCCATGCTTAATTTTTCAGCCCTTCACTTTTGTGCTTGCTCTCCTGTATTGCCACTGTAGTAATTTTCAAGCCTTCTAGTGATTTTGATTCGGTACAATTTACTAATTTAGGCTATTTTTCCTGAAGTCCTGAAGCTAAATATTTGACAGTGAAGTAATTTCAAGAAAATCACGTTTTTATACCAGTTTCTTATGTGGTATGCATCTCAAATGTAGAATCTTGTTTTGCTCCTGATTTTTTGAATATAAATGGATTTAGGGGTTCCAAAATAAGATGGTTGTCTAAAAAATGATATTGATTATTTCTTTAGCTAATAATTTGCACAAAGAAAATAAATAGTTAAACATTGCTTAGTGTGTACATTATGTGAGATTGCGAATGGCCCTACCTTTGATAGGGAAAAGGATGATGTGACTCAGATGTTGTAAACAATTTGATTTTGTCCTCTGCAAAGCTTGACTTTTCGAAGGCAACATTGTAATTTATGAGTAAAATCTTACCGTGAACAAGCATGGAGAAATTCTATATTTTCTTTCAAATACAAAAGAACGTTCTTCATGAATAAATGCTGCGCTGGCATTATGTATCAACTTATTTATCCTGCCGTGGATAGATTTTATATCCCATCTGTAAGAGATTCTGGAGGGCGGCAGGGCTACTGCGACAGGCGGGATCGCTCCCTATTAGAGTAGATGAGTGGGCTAGTAGTTAGTAATCGGCATGTCGAATATTGGCTTTCATAGCCGTGGCTAAGTTGTAAAACTGTCTGCCTTTCTAGGCATCTTCTATCTATGATCTCAATACGTCAGCTTTGACGTATCCTTGAAAACATGATTGAGTCTGTTGCCTCCTTATGTTAACCAAGCATGATCAACCTCTTTAAATTTGTGTTTTTCTCTTTGGATCTGTTAACAAAAATATTTTGTTACTCCTGCTCCCATGCTCCCAATTCCTCAAGTCTGTCCGCCCATGTAGCAGCACAAATGATAGTGCACAATTGTTCATCAAATTAACTTATATGTGCAGTGAATTCTTTGTTGTTTGTTCACGGTATTACTGTTACGGTTATGCTTACCTTACTACATCACCGCCTACCTGGCTACCTTCATTCTGTTCATTTCCGTTTGTTGCACAAAATGATGTCTAACAAAGAGATAAACTACACACAAGGATTTTGATCAGCTCCAGTATTAACACAATTCTTTACTCTGGTGTTTCAGATGCATAGAAGAAAAACATTCATATGTTAATAGTAACCTCCGTAACGCTTCAAACATGCTCCAATTAAATCATATTCGTTCTCTTTGTTGCAGGCTTGTAGCGTTTTAGCCGTCTAGGTTTTTGCATCTATGCTTCTCGATCTCCAAGGTTTCCCGTGTAAAGTGATGGCGTGGCAAAACTTGTGAAAGAAGTGGAGGTAGGAAACCTGTCACTCGGAGTGATCTGTTCAGATGTTGGTTTCGAACGTGGCGTGAGCTGGTGCGTGGAAAGGGGCCTTCTATGGCCATACATAGCATAGGTTTGAGTTGTTGAAAAGGTTTGTCTACTCATAGATGATGTTTCTGTCTAAAAGACCATTAGCTAGATAAGTACTCCCATTTTCATCTGACGTGGGCTTGTATAATCTTTACGAGAGCATCTTTTTCTTTGCCCCTAACCATGTAAGGTTGGCATGGAAGTTTCTACCCTGTCTGAACAAGTTGGTCATGGCACTGCGACTGCTTGCTCATGTGCGCACCTCCATGACAATTATTCCTCCTGATCATGTTTGGATGTCTGGACAAAATTGCCCAGCATATAAGACTACTGTACATCCCTACAAAACCAGCTCACTTGTCTTGCCCTTCCTAGGCTCGTGGTGACAAAGCTCCGGCCCCGATGGCTTTACGGGGAAATTATTCTTCAAGTGTTGCTGGCATATTATTAAGGATCACATCATGCTTGTGTTTAATAGGCTCTTGAACCTCCACGCGAAGAAGTTGCACTGGCTCAACTCGGCAAATATTGTTCTCATTTCTAAGGACAGCATCGAGGAAATCTCTAACTTCAGACCAGTTAGTCTTATCCATGTTTTGGCCAAGCTCATCGCCAAGATCCTTGCCACTAGGCTGACTCCCCACATGAATGATATCGTGTTCATCGCACAGTGTTTTCGTCAAGAAGAGAAGCATACATGACAACTGTCACGCCCAATATGCGATCCTATCCAAAAGAAACTCGAAGGTCCCACCAAGGATAGACCCGCATATTGATACGCTTTTGCAAGGTGGATATCATTACATCAACATTACATAATATATGGGGATACATACAAAAGGCATACAATGCCACATGAATACAACAATACAACATACAAGAACAACATCCGACTACGGATGAATCATAAACAGATACTCAAACAATATTCACCCTGCTAGCCCAGGCTGCCGACCTGGAACCTATCCCCTGATCGAAGAAGAAGCAGAAGAAGAACTCCAAACAAGCAAACATCGCTCTCGCGTCAAGGTCATCGCATAACCTGTACCTGCAACTGTGGTTATAGTAATCTGTGAGACTCAGCAATCTCATTACCATGGGTATCAAGACTAGCAAAGCTTAAAGGAAAAGGAAGGGGTAAAATGGTGAGGTTGCAGCAGCGACTAAGCATGATATGGTGGCTAACGTACGCAAATGAGAGCGAGAAGAGAAACAAAGGAACGATCGTCAACTAGTAATGATCAAGAGGTGATCCTGAACACCTACTTACGTCAAACATAACCCAGAAACCGCGTTCACTCCCCGGACTCCACCGAGAAGAGACCATCACGGCTACACACGCGGTTGATGCGTTTTAATTCGGATCTGATGTCAAGTTATCTACAACCGGACATTAACAAATTCCCATCTGCCACATAACCGCGGGACGGCTCTCGAAAGTTTATACCTGCGGGGTGTCCCAACTTAGCCCATGACAAGCTCTCGCGATCAACGAAGAATAGACCTTCTCCCGGAAGACCCGATCGATCTCGGAATCCGGTTTACAAGACATTTCGACAATGGTAAAACAAGACCAAACAAAAGCCGCCCGATCGCCGACAATCCCGATAGGAGCTGCACATATCTCGTTCTCGTGGCAACACCGGATGAACACTACGACAAAGAACCGACGATACCCCAAGTTGCCTAGGGGCGGCACCGCAAGTGGCTCTGGTTTGGACCAACACTTAGACAAGCATTGGCCCGGGGGGGATATAATAAAGATGACCCTTGGGTTAATTACTCCCAAGGGAAAAATAGGCGGTGGTGAGGCAAATGGTAAAACCAAGTTTGGGCCTTGCTGGAAGAGTTTTATTCAAAGCGAACTGTCAGGGGGGTCCCATAAATCACCCGACCGCGTTAGGAACGCAAAATCCGGAAATATAACACCGGTATGACGGAAACTAGGGCGGCAAGAGTGGAACAAAACACCAGGCATAAGTCCGAGCCTTCCACCCTTTACCAAGTATATAGATGCATTAATAATATAAGAGATATTGTGATATCCCAACCAAAATCCTGTCCACCATGGAGAAATCTTCAACTTCACCGCAGCTAGCAACGCTATAAGAGAAATTTGAGCAAAGCGGTAACATAGCCATACAATGGTTTGCATAGGAAAGGTGTCAAAGGTTAGGGGTTCATGGCAATATGGGATGGCTTGATAAGCAGGTAATAGGTAGCGCAAAGAAAGCGATAGAACGAAGCAACTAGCATAGCAATGATAGTAGTGAGATCCGTGGTAACGGTCATCTTGCCTGAAATCCCGCAAGGAAGAAGAACGAGTCTATGAAGAAGATGAAGCCACGAAGACGAACCACACGTAGACGAACGAATCCTCACGATCGCAACGAAACGGGAACTATCGAGAAGAAGCACACAACATGGTAAACACACCACACTTGAACAAGACATGATGCACAACAAGCATGATGCATGACAAAGCTACATGAAGCTACTCATGGCAAGAGATGATGCAAACAAGAACAACACCTCAAGGCAAGTTTAAATGAGGCCGGGAACAACATATAACAATTCCGGTAAGTCCTCATATGCAAATTTCGAAATTGGTCCAGAACTGAATAAACATTATGTTCAAGTTGTTAAACAACAAGTTAAGATGCACCAAGATGATCTACACGAAATTCTAGTCAAGTTACATATAAACTTCGTTAGATTCGGAGCTACGGTCTAGAAGATATGAGCAAAACAAGTTAAACATGGCATTGATGCAAAATGCATATAGACATCAAGCAAACACACCAAACCAAGGATGCAACATGATAATATGAAGCTTCATGCAAAATCAAGCAAGTTTCATATAGATCGCACTCAAAACGGAGCAACGGTGCGACACATACACTCTATACAAGTCATAACAACAATCTGTCCATAACAGCAACTAGGCATATTGCAAGCATCAAAACAATAAGCTACAGCATCCCAACATAATAACAAAAGGCATGGACATGAAGTACACGTAAAGCATAACAAAACATGAACACTGAGCTATCTCCAGAAAAGACTAGAACATGCTCAAAAAGACATGGAAAGATTGCAAATAATAACAGTCTCAGACTTTAGCAGAAATAACATCAGGTTGCAATGTTTAGAGCTATCAAACAGTATGTTACAGGAACATATCATGGCAAACAAAGGCATGACATGAATCTACTAATTGCATAAATCAAAAGTCCCTTCATCGACCACACTCATCGGCGGGAATTTGCCATCACCAACTCTTTGCCATCGCCGGTGATGGCAAAGAACGTCTTTGCCATCGCTTATGAAAAGCAGATGGCAAAGAACCGACGACGACAAAGTACATGGTTGCCATCACCAATTCTTTGCCATCTGTTTGGCAGATGGCAAATAATCTTGCCATCTGCCGGCAGATGGCAAATAATCTTTGCCAAAGAGGTGGGCAGGGTCGAGTAGTGTAACGGCTCGTCGACCCACCTCTTTGCCATCTGCCAACAGATGGCAAAGAATCTTTTCCATCTGTTGGGTGATGGCAAAGAAGTGGATGGGTCCAATGGGTAACGGGCCAGAACGGCCCAAGAGCCCCACCTCTTTGCCATCTGCGCCGGATGGCAAGGCTCATATCTTTGCCATCACCAACAGATGGCAAAGAGAGGGCCCATCTCTCCCAGCCGGCCCCTCTCTCTCTCTCTCTTCGGCCGCCCCCCCCCTCTCTCTCCCCACCTCACCCACCCACCACTTGTGTAAAAAAAAACTGCCCCAGATTTACCAAGACCGCCCACGACCCCATCGCACCCGCCCACGACCCCAGTCGCGCCGACGCTTCCGCCGCTCGAGTTAAATCGCCTGCAACCGCCGCGGCCCCCACTCCCTCTTCGCGGCCTGCCCGCCGCCCCGCCTGCCTCTCAAGACACCTCCTCCAGCGCTGCGCAAGGCCGTCGCTCGCTCCGCGCCCTCGGCGCCGCCACAGCCGGACTCGACGCCGACGACTCGGCGAGGTCCTCCGCAAGGCCCGCGACGCCCTGCTTCCGACCATCTCGCCGTCGTCATGACGACGTGGCGCCCTCAGCGCCTCGTGGAGGCGAGAGGGCGAGCCTCCTCCTCCGAGCTCGAGCTCGAGGTCGACCGGATCTCCGGCGCGGAGCCCTCCACACGTGTAATAACGCCGACCAGACACGCCAAGAAGAAGCTTCGCGGCTCGGTGAGCGCGGCATCCCTTTCCTTCCTATCCGGATCCTTGTTATGTGATTCTCATGCGAGACCTTGAACATTGAACCATATGCTATCAAGGCACAAGCAAGGCTTCAGGTTTATTGTGTAGCATCATAGAGAATAGATGTTTCCTAGACCAAACAAAAGAGTAGAGGTCATAGATGTACCAAAAGTGATTGCAAAAGGTCAATACCAATCAGATCGTGATAACGAAACTACAATGAATCTGAGGACTAAAAATCTGACCACTTGTCAGCATTGGGCCAAACAAAGCTACTAAGAACATACCTTAGGATATTCAAGTGTCGCACTGTGGTGTTATATTAGGAGGTATACAAAAGCGGATGCATTATTATTAATTGAAAGAGACGTTTCTAGTGTCACTATAGTAACAAAAAATTATACTTGTTCCCAGGATCTGACGAAGGAAGTTTATAGGCTCCTCAAATCAAAAGCATGCCCACAAAAATATACATCATTCCACATAGACTTTGTACTAAAGGATATCTTCAACTAGATGATGCCCGTGCGCGTTCATGGGATCTTTTGAGAAAAGTCGGGATCCACATTGAAATAACAAAACCGTAGAGTTTTTTCTTTTCTTTTTTGGCGGGTAAACTCTTAAATTACTCAAATCACAACAAAACCGTACAGTTGACTTGCACATTCTTTAGAGCTAGCAATCTACATTCATGTAAGGGCAATAGGCCAACACATGCCTCACAGTGGAGGTTTGCATAAAATGCACATACTATATCAGATATCAATAATTGACACAGATACATGTACTCCAAAGATGATGATATATTTGTAGTCTTGTACAGCTGAAAAACATCTCGGAAGTATGAGAATCTTCTCGCTTATAATAGGCGCGATCAAAGGTAGCGATTATTGATACTATACATGGCGTGTTGGGGCTGAAGCATGCATCTTCATTGTAGCAAAGCTTGATGTTGCCCTACATCTGTAAAATTTGTAGCATTATTAGATTATTAGATTTATGTAATGCATAATACCTTGATAGATATTATTTTCCTTGAGGCGATAATATGCCTCGTCTCTGAAATGTGTCACATTCGTGTGGTTTGTAGTCTGCAAAAAGACGAAAATTGTGGTACATGTCTTACTGACAATAGCTAACAATGGTCTTCCCTTTTAAAACCTTTGTAGGGGAGTTTATTAAACCGTCGAATTTGTTGCTAGCATCTTGAGAATGTCGGTTGTTTCCTTTTGTACCAAGTTTCGTGAAAGAATTTTTTTGTTAAAACATTGGTCGAGGAATTAAATAAATATGCATATCTATGAGCGTACCTTGTTTCAAATTTTCTCTACCATTGGAAGCAGCTACTAACGGTGTTTTATTATCTTGTGAGATCCCTTGCCTAAGGATAGTTGGACTATAAAGTAGTGTTCATTAGAAATAGTTGAGGTATTTATTAAAAGCAGAATCGCAACTTTGAATTAAAGTCCGAAAACAAACCTCTCAATAATTACGTGGCTGGAACCTAGAAGGGACAATAAGTTCTCGCTTTGAGATGCTCAAGATGTTTAGTTGTTTAAGTTAGTATATAGGCTGGAGATGGGATTCATAATATGAACATTGACCCTCTGAACATCTTGAAGGAAAGCAAGGCAAAACGATGTCAAGTGCACGGTAGTAATCTAAAACCAAAGAAACATGGTTCATGAATATTGGAAAATGGAGGAATCGGGGAGAACGTTATGCGAGAGGGATTGAAACAGGTTGCGTGTGGCTTTGAGGGCATATATGACCCTGCCTTGGATGTCTCCTACCTTTGCGAAATGATTGAAAGAGCAATCTGAGAAAAACATGGCATGCATATAATTCCAATTCAACACCACACAATATGTTCAGTTTTGGAACAAATTTTCAACAACAACTTAGTAACTTGTTGGATGACTAAAAATAATGTATTGGTCAAAATAAAGAGATGCTAAAGCATGTTTCTCTTGTTATTACCAGTTTACTTGTCATTTAACACAGTGATTTCTCCTATATTGATTTTACTAAATTTGTACGCATATTCAGTTTACAGAAAAGTTTTATAGCCATATCATTGCCCTCTTTTCCTCCATATTTAGATGTAATAGGAGCTAGCCAGATCGTAGCAAGCTTGACCTCTCGATACGATTCTAGAAACCAATCAAGAAGATAATTTTCAGTTTTCTAGATTTATAAGAACCGAACCTGTAGGCATGATGAGGGCCGGGAGGCTACGGTGAGATCCAAGTACAAAGAGTGGACGTGATGTAAGCACATAAGCGGAGATTGCAGCTTGATGGCGATGAGGAGGTCTTTGAACCATTCTCATAGGCCGACGGGTCGGCGAAAGCGTGAGGTGGCCAAAAACGACACCGGCATCCCCACGAGGCCACGAACCCCACAATCAACTTCGCGTCCCGCCGGTTCACTTTTCTACCTAGATGCATAGACGCCGTGATAAGAACCCAGATTCAGCCGACGACAGATGCGGCGGTGTGGTGGGTGAGGCATGGGTAGTGGCATACCGATGGACTGGTTATGTCGATGGCTAACGCGAGGACAACGGCTGGACGACGGAGGCAAGATCTCCCACCGATAGCCGGTTGGTTCTAGAAGCTTCAGCCCACCTCCTCTTGAGACTTGTACCAAAACTACCTAGGTGTTTGGTTGGTGTTTCGCCGGGGTGGTTTTTTTTGGACATACAAGTGTCCTCTATTTATTTGTCCGGAAATGTGAATGATACCGAATTGGAAAACAATCAAGTACTAAATAGACACTCCCTATTTATTTGTGAATTATGAGTTAGGTCATATATTTTCCAATTTTGTTATGAAAAACATCATATATATTTGCGTTGATCGGGTGTATTTAAATGTGCAGTTGTTTCATCGCTGTGAGGGTCTAGTGTTCAACGACCTCCCCGTGCGTTCGACGAGCTCCGCCCCTGCGTTCGTGGGTGAGCACAAATGACATCTCCTCCTCTCCCCTTCATTTGCTCTGTTCGGTCTTCGTGCCGATGAAACTTGCTAGCTATAGGTGTATTCAATCATCGATATCGTGACCACTATCGTCTCCCGCTCGAAAGGTTACATCTATAAATATGCATTCATTTGCATATTTATAACCGTAATTCTTTCAATTGTCCAACGTTATCCATGGACAGCCAGTATGTGTAGATTGGGTTCGTTTTCCCATATGCTCGCGCTCCGGATCCGATCACGAAATTTCGTCGATGCCTCTCTGTTGTTCTCGGGCACACATCCTCTCGCTTATTGCCGAGACGTGTATCGGGAGAACAGCGGGAGGTGTGCCGAAATTTTGTGTCGGATCCGAGCAGAGCATGGGAAAACGAACCCAATCTACACATACCGGGTGGGATTAGGACCTATCTTTACCTATTAGCGTCTAGGTTGCATGGACGTAATAAACCGAGAAACTCTATTAAGCGATGAATATGGTTTGCTGAGTTATGTATGTATTTCTTGTGTGTCCAAGAGCTAGGCAAGATGAGTGATCGTGCGTGGATGTACACGGTCACCCTAGTCGAAAGACATGACCCCGAATGGATGACAAAACCAAGGGGTTTATCGAGCCGCATTTGCAAATGGGAAGAAAACAACTGGTGCCCACGTGTCGAAGTCGATAACCATTGTAAGATGACAGAGTTTGAAATGATCAAACACCGCGAAGTGGGGTTTTACGCCCGGTTATCTGATGTGGACATTTCATGGTGAGTCGCCCAACGTTCCGAGCCGAGGAGGGCCGTCGTCGCACCGATGAGCATGGTACCGGATGGAAGACATGGTGCAAGACTTTGATGATGCTCGGGATTGGACGATGAGATGGAGGAATCTGCAAAGGCCTTCAATGATATGTTGGAGTCTTGAGCGCCCTTCCATGAGCACACCGAGCTTTGTCGGTGGATGCCATCGCACAAGTAATGGCTCAAGGCCCAATTCAACTTGGGCAGAGAATGCTATGACGCGATAGTGACACTATTTGGACGCTTTCTACCCAAAGGCCATATAATGCTCGCAAACTGTACCGGTCGGACAAAATCCTCCGTGTACTTAAGATGCCCTATGAGAAGATAGATGCTGTGAGAATGGATGTGCCTTATTTAGGCTCCAAGATATCGGACTTGAACTATTGTCCCATTTGCAAGTCTTCTAGGTATGTTGAGGTAGACAACGGTATGGGTGAGAAGAGTCAGACCAAAATCCCCATTAATGTTCTTCGGTATATGCCAGTCTTACCAAGACTTCAACGTCTATTCATGGTCGAAGAGACGGCCAGACAGATGACATGGCACAAATTGGGCAAAAGAACCGAACGGGATGCAGATGGGAATCTGATGATGGTACACACATCGGATGGTGCTGCATGGAAACACTTCGATGCATTGCATGGTGAAAAAGCGGCAGATCCAAGGAATCCTCGAGTAGCCGTCAGCACGGATGGGTTCAATGTGTTTGGTATGATGGCAGCCCAATACGCTTGTTGGCTCTGTATTTGTCATTCCACTCAATCTCCCCCCCGGACAGATTATGCAAAGAAAGAACATTTTCCTGACGTTGATAATTCCGGGGCCCAACTATCCGGGGAAGAATATGAATGTGTACATGCAGCCGCTTAAGGATGAACTGCAAGAAGCTTGGGATAATGGGATCAAGACATACGACGCCGCTACAAAAAAAAACTTCCTAATGCGTGTGTGGTACATGTACTCAATGCATGACTTGCCGGCGTATGCGCTATTCGTTGGCTGGTGTGTGCATGGAAGGTTCCCGTGCCCCACATGCAAGGCAGCTCTTGAGTTTTATCGGCTGCAGGCGGGTGGCAAGTTTTCTTGCTTCGACATGCATAGACAGTTCCTGGATCCTCACCATAAGTTCAGAAAAGACAAGAAGAACTTCATCAAAGGTAGAGATGTCAAAAACTCTGCACCACCTCCATTGACAGCCAATGCAGACCTGGATCGCTTAAACGCCTCGAGCCGGATCCAAAGCGCCGAGGGTATTTCAAGGGGTATATCTGAACACGCTGGACCCACAAGATATGCTTGTGGGATCTGCCAGATTCAAAGACCTCCTTTGCTCACACAACATCGACGTGATGCTGCTTGAAAAGAATGTCGTGAGGCCCTCTTTGGTACATTGTTCGCATAGAGGGAAAACGAAGGATAATCCTAAGGCGAGTCGATCAGAGGCTCTATGTGATAGACCGCTACAAAACATGAAACAACCAAAAGGAAAGAAGAATCTGGCGAAGCCAAAGGCATGGTTCAATCTTGGAAGGCGGTTATGAGGGAAATACTCTGTGGGTGAAAAAGGAGTTGATGTTCCCGATGGGTATGCATCGAATCTAAAGAGGGAGCGAGCCTTGAAAAATTGAAAATATTTGGTCTCAAGAGTCATGATTGGCACATATGGCTTGAGCGGTAATGCCGGTGATGTTGCGTGGCTTTATCCACGAGGATAAATGGCTAGTCTTGCAGAGCTGAGCTATTTCTTCCGTGTTCTATGTGCGAAAGAATTATCGCTCGCTTGCTAGAAGAAATGGAAGAGTTGGCGCGGAGTTGATCGCAAGTTGGAGAAGATCTTTCCACCGCTTCTTTAATCCAATGCAGCATTTGATTTTGCATCTCCGGCGAGGCACGATTGGGGGGCCTGCAGAATCGTTGGTGCTACGCGAATCGAGAGGATGCGTAAGACGCTTGAGCAAAATGTAAAAATAAACGTCGAATTGAAGCATCTATGGCCGAGGCATTCATTCTCGAGGAGGCGGCAAACTTCGTGACAGACACTACAAAGCCAAAATCGTCATTTGCATAATCCAAGCCTCGGTACAATGTTGGCGACCCTAAAAGGGTGGATCCAACCTCAGCCTATTCAAAGGGAAGCTCGCACCACCGGTGCTTATACTCCTTATTGTTGGATAACGACGAATGGCGGACCATTACGTTGTATATCTTGAACAATCTAATGAAGCGCGGCCGTACATCGAGTAAGTTCTCGGTACATTATTTCGCAACCTCTACTTCATTTGAACTGCTCTTATTCACGGATATTTGATACGGTCGACACGCCGCCAAATTCTCGTATGGAGCGGTTATCCAAAAGGATTCCATCGAAGAGTATGAGCTTCGCAAAGCATGGAGGCGGCTATCCCGGTTTCATCTCTTGGTTCAAACAAACGGTAATTTCCATTAGACCATTTCATTTCTTCTAATTTATGGCTAATGCAACAATCTTTTCGTATTAAACTTGTAGGCTAGTTCAGAGTCTATGGACGTCGAACTGAGACAAGTCGCTAATGGTTTTGACTATAAGGTCCATTCATTTGACAACACGACATCAACGGGTATCGCTTTGCACCTATGGCAAAGAGCTATCTATGGTCAATCGAAAGTCTACAAATTGTTGTGTCTACGCTATTGGCGAAGGAGATACCGAGTATTATGGAAGAGTTGAAGCAATTTATGAACTTCTATTCTATGGTGCAAACCCACCGAACGTCGTAGTCTTCAAATGTCATTGGTTCGGCCGAAAGAGACTAGAAGGACTCATGAACATCTAGGGATAGTTGAAATCAAACAAAGCACCCATTTGGATGTTCCCGATGTCTATATTACGGCTCAACAGCAACCCAAGTTTTCTATCTACCGTGGGCACGCCAAAGTGATCCAAATCTCAAGGTTGGGATGTCGTTTATGAAGTGCCGCCACATGTTAGACCACCTCCCCCAATGAAGAGGATTATGAACCTCACGTTAATCCGGACACATATGAAGGAGAATTGTTCCAAGAAACACGTCTTTCCAAAAACGTTTCAAGAACCGCTCACCTCATAACATTCAAGTAGACAATGACGGTGAATCCGAACTGGCGAGGAACGAGAAGAGCTGAACAAGAAGAGGTTATCGCTGCGGATGACTGTCAATGCTTGACCGATTACAAGGGGAGGCCTTCCGGATGTTGATGAATTTATTGATGATGATGATGAGCACGTCATTCTTGATAGTGATGAGGATGATGCATTTATTGACCACGAAGCATATATAGACGATGATGATGCATTTATTAATGATGACGATGAAGATTAATATTATAGTTCATGTCGTATTCCATTATTATTATATACATATATATTATTAATTAGTTCAAGTTTTAACCTAGCTAGCTCTAAAATGAGCTATACTTAGCATTTATTCCTCCAAAATGAATTTGTATGCTTAGCTAGCTCAAAATGACATAACAACCTTAATTAGCTCAAAATGACTTTAAAACCTAGGATAGCTCTAAAATGAGCTATACTTAGCATTTATTCCTCCAAAATGAATTTGTATGCTTAGCTAGCTCAAAATGACATAACAACCTTAATTAGCTCAAAATGACTTTAAAACCTAGGATAGCTCTAAAATGAGCTATACTTAGCATTTATTCCTCTAAAATGAATTTATATACATATTATTATTCATGTCGTATTCATTTTTTATGTTCTACTAATTTCGTTTACTCTTTGTCATTCCAGTGTTGACAGATGGTGGGCGTGGTCGAGAGCGCTCGGTGCTCCTACCTCGACGCGTGGTGGGAGGGGTAGTTCCATTCCCCCCCATAGCCTCCGGAGAGCGCTAGATCTCGGTTTGCAGAGTCCAGCGACGCTGGCTTCTTCTTCGGCCGGGAGAGGTCGGGGGGGTAAGAAGGAGAAGGCTGCTAGAGGTGGACGTGGCGTCGGGAGAGGTAGGAAGGCTGCTACGCCTTCCTCGCCGCCACCCCCAGCTGAGTCACCCGACCATAGGGCTGCTCCGTCTGAGATCGAGCCATCTGAGGTGGACCCGTCTCGGACTCCACTCCACGAGCCTCCGGCCGACGAGCCTATGGCAGACGCGCCTACGACCGACGAGCCTCGGGCCGACGACGAGCCTCGGGCCGCCGAGCCTCGGGCTGCCGAGTCTTCGCCCCACGAGACTCCGGAGCTCAGACGGGGTCACGCTGAGTCGGAGCCGAGCCCATGGGAGGACTGGACGGAGTCGAGTGCCCGTAGTTGTGTTCAGGGTGGAGACTATAGTCCTGATAGCTATAGCGAGGGTGAGTTGGTTGAGGCGCAAAGTCTACCCGGCGTGGTCGCATAAAGCTCCGCCCACCCCGGCGACCCCCGACCAGAGGTGGTTGATTGCGCCTAACGGGGAGAAGTAAGTGCATTTACTTTTTTTTAACATTTTGCCTTGTCGTTTCTTTGAATATCTAATGCGTTGGCCTTGTCATACTGCAGTTCTTGGACACACGGAGATGGTGTCCGCAGAGCCCAACACTTGTCCTTGGTGTGATTTGTCGCTTGATGCTTCCGGGGTGGGTCACGTTGCGGTGAGGGCGGGTTCGAGCTAGGAATGACACAGGAGCACTACTTGGCTGCCCCAGCCCGCGGAGCATAGGGTCGGCGATGTCGAAAGTGCACACGGTGGCCGACATTGTGATCGCCACGTTTTGGGTAATTTCTCCTTTGCCATTTACGTTGTGTTTTCTTCTTTGATTGCATACCTTCTACATGTGTTTTCTTGTTTGATTGCAGACCTTCTAATCTCGTGTTTTCTTGTTTGATTGCAGACCTTCTCAGTGTCCCGAGGGGCGAGGAGGAGGTCATGGCTCGGGTTATCGACGCCTTGAGTGCAAAGCGCCTACTTGGAAACTTTCAAGACGAGGCTCGGACGCTTGAGCTGTTCGAGACTACTTCGCATGACCGGTATTAGGAGGAGAAAAGAGAAGTGCCGGACAAGTATCCGAGTAAGGAGAAGTACATGAAGGTAATTACCTATTCTTAAGGCCTTGTACTTAGTTTCCTTGATTTGATTCAGAGGCGAAGCGCTCAAATTTCTCTTGCTTAACTTAGGTGCCTCCAAGATGGTGTCGGACAAGATGGACTCTTTGGGAGGTGTTGGTGGATGAGTGGTGCTCTCCCCAATGGCGCGTCGCCCACAACAAAGCAAAGGAGAAGCGTTTCAAAATGAAAGGTGTGCCACACCATCTAGGCAGCGTCGACCTACATGGGTACGGGAAAACTGGGTATGTGTGGTTTGCTTCATGATTCATGCAAATTCATTCTTTGTGCTAGCTTGAGTCCTTAACTAATACTGTTCCTCTCTTTTAGTCAAGACACAACAAGGCTCCGGTGCATGAGCTGTTCGACCTCTATGGCATGTCCAATATTGCACCGCATAAGAAGGCCAAGTTATTCTCTCGAGTCCGACCTCGAAAATGCAGAGAACTTCAAAGAACGTGGCCTCCCACCACAAGATGGTGCGAGACGTTAAGCGAGGGAAGGCGAGCAAAGGGCCGGACTTCAACCCGAGCCGCCTCTTGATCCAGAGCTGATGATGATATCTCGGTGGCGGGAGGCCCCATGGCGCGTTAGCCTTTGGTAATGGATCGATACATTGTAGTAGCACTCTCCCAGATCAAGAAGCGCTGGACCAGCTCGATCCCGAGATACCGCCTGTTTACGACCAAAGTGGAAATCGAATTCGTGTTTGTTATACGGACTCAATAGCCTTTCCTCCATTACATTGTGTTTGCGGCCGTCGATGATTACAATGCTAACGAGTGGTGTTGCAGCTGCTATTGAGGCAGAGAGAGTGAAGACCTGTGCTGCTTTTGAGGAGAGGGACCGACGGTTGGCGGAGAGGGACCGACAAAGCGGCGGAGAGGGACAGGAGAATGAGGAGAGGACGGCTAGGCTGTTGGAGGAGGAGAGGAACCGGAATGACTTGGCTAAAGGGCCATGTACGAGCTCATCGTGGTAAGTTTCTTACGCATATTAGCTAAATCATGCACGCAATGTTCCTTTCATTAGTAACTAATATGGTGACTCATCAAAACCAAATGTGCGTCCATGTGCGAGAAGAACGGCGGACCCTCCGCCGATGCGGTCATTGCTCGCGGGCACGGTGAGTTTCATTTGAACGGTCATTAGTTACTAGTCTTCACATTTGAGTGCATCATGCTAACGATACATTGAAAATAATCTTTGGTGCGGCAGAACTCCCGACAAGCATCAACCGATCCTTCTCCGCTCGCCCTTTGGCGCGACCGGTCCTACACCTACACCTACACCTACACCTCTGTGATGACGGTAAGTTTCCCAAGTGTTTTGCTTAATAGAGTTTTGTTGTGATGCCATGTTGTATCTACACATATCGTGCATAATGTGTGTATGTTTGAAATGCATTGTATGTGTGGGATTCGACACCTAGTCGTGTGCCTTTGGTAGCCTTCCATACAGGAAATGCCTCCTAGTGCTTCCATCGAGCCATGGTAGTTCGCTCATCGCTCCGGGACACATGGATCGACCGGCATGTGTCCTTCTTTGCTCGTGTTCCGTCCCTACGGGAAATGTCACGCGTGTATCACCAAGTCCTTGTAGCTTACTACGACTTGGTTGCACTCGTGATGACCGACACGTGCATTCTTTGGGTCATGTATGCCTGTCCTCAGACGCTTGTGCCACCTTGGTTCTATGACTAGTCATGTCGGCCGGGTTCTCGCCATATGGATACTAGCGACATAATCATATACTTAGCATTTTTCCTCCAAAATGACTTCATATGCTTAGCTAGCTCCAAAATGACATAATAACCTTACTTAGCTTCAAAATGACCTATTCAACCTAGGCTAGCTCTAAAATGACCTGTACTTAGCATTTTTCCTCCAAAATGACTTAATATGCTTAGCTAGCTCAAAATTACATAATAAGCTTAATTAGCTCAAAATAACCTATTTAACCTAGGATAGCTCTAAAATGATCAATACTTAGCATTTTTCCTCCAAAATGACTTAATATGCTTAGCTAGCTTCAAAATGACCTATACTTAGAATCTTTTCCTCCAAAATTAGTTAATATGCTTAACTAGCTCTAAAATGACATGATATGCTTAAGAAATGACATAGTTTAGCTCCTAAATGACTTCACATGCTTAGCTAGCTCCAAAATAACATAATAAGCTTAATTAGCTCCAAAATGACATATTTAACCTAGGATAGCTCTAAAATGACCTATACTTAGCATTTTTCCTCCAAAATGACTTAATATGCTTAGCTATCTTAAAAATGACCTATTTAACCTCGATAGCTCTAAAATGACCTATACTTAGCATCTTTTCCTCCAAAATGACTTAATATGCTTAGCTAGCTCTAAAATGATATAGTATGCTTAAGAAATGACATATTTTAGGTCCTAAATGACTTCATATGCTTAGCTAGCTCCAAAATGACATAATACCCTTACTTAGCTTCAAAATGACCTATTCAACCTAGGCTAGCTCTAAAATGACCTGTACTTAGCATTTTTCCTCCAAAATGACTTAATATGCTTAGCTAGCTCAAAATGACATAATAACCTTACTTAGCTTCAAAATGACCTATTCAACCTAGGATATCTCTAAAATGACCTGTACTTAGCATTTTTTCCTCCAAAATGACTTAATATGCTTAGCTAGCTCAAAAATTACATAATAAGCTTAATTCGCTCAAAAATGACCTATTTAACCTAGGATAGCTCTAAAATGACCTATACTTAGCATTTTTCCTCCAAAGTGACTTAATATGCTTAGCTAGCTTCAAAATGACCTATACTTAGAATCTTTTCCTCCAAAATTAGTTAATATGCTTAACTAGCTCTAAAATGACATGATATGCTTAAGAAATGACGTAGTTTAGCTCCTAAATGACTTCACATGCTTAGCTAGCTCCAAAATAAAATAATAAGCTTAATTAGCTCCAAAATGACATATTTAACCTAGGATAGCTCTAAAATGACCTATACTTAGCATTTTCCTCCAAAATGACTTAATATGCTTAGCTATCTTAAAAATGACCTATTTAACCTATGATAGCTCTAAAATGACCTATACTTGGCATCTTTTCCTCCAAAATGACTTAATATGCTTAGCTAGCTCTAAAATGATATAGTATGCTTAAGAAATGACATATTTTAGGTCCTAAATGACTTCATATGCTTAGCTAGCTCCAAAATGACATAATAACCTTACTTAGCTTCAAAATGACCTATTTAACCTAGGCTAGCTCTAAAATGACCTGTACTTAGCATTTTTTCCCCCAAAATGACTTAATATGCTTAGCTAGCTCAAAAATTACATAATAAGCTTAATTCGCTCAAAAATGACCTATTTAACCTAGGATAGCTCTAAAATGACCTATACTTAGCATTTTTTTCTTCCAAAATGACTTAATATGCTTAGGTAGCTTCAAAATTACATAATAAGCTTAATTCGCTCAAAAATGACCTATTTAACCTAGGATAGCTCTAAAATGACCTATACTTAGCATTTTTTCCTCCAAAGTGACTTAATATGCTTAGCTAGCTTCAAAATGACCTATACTTAGAATCTTTTCCTCCAAAATTAGTTAATATGCTTAACTAGCTCTAAAATGACATGATATGCTTAAGAAATGACGTAGTTTAGCTCCTAAATGACTTCACATGCTTAGCTAGCTCCAAAATAACATAATAAGCTTAATTAGCTCCAAAATGACATATTTAACCTAGGATAGCTCTAAAATGACCTATACTTAGCATTTTCCTCCAAAATGACTTAATATGCTTAGCTATCTTAAAAATGACCTATTTAACCTATGATAGCTCAAAATGACCTATACTTAGCATCTTTTCCTCCAAAATGACTTAATATGCTTAGCTAGCTCTAAAATGATATAGTATGCTTAAGAAATGACATATTTTAGGTCCTAAATGACTTCATATGCTTAGCTAGCTCCAAAATGACATAATAACCTTACTTAGCTTCAAAATGACCTATTTAACCTAGGCTAGCTCTAAAATGACCTGTACTTAGCATTTTTTCCTCCAAAATGACTTAATATGCTTAGCTAGCTCAAAAATTACATAATAAGCTTAATTCGCTCAAAAATGACCTATTTAACCTAGGATAGCTCTAAAATGACCTATACTTAGCATTTTTCTTCCAAAATGACTTAATATGCTTAGGTAGCTTCAAAATGACCTATACTTAGAATCTTTTCCTCCAAAATTAGTTAATAAGCTTAATTAGCTCCAAAATGACCTATTTTACAGATATAAGTTGCATCATAATAATGTTCACATTTTAGTTGCATCATAATAATCTTCTTCTTCTAGTCTTCTTCTTCTAACTTTCTTCTTTCCTATTTTACAGATTTGCTTAATTGATCACTAAGCTTGGGTTGATGGAGTGCTTGTATTTAGTTTTTGTTTTGACCTTGTGAAACTTGCTACCTATGGATGAAACTGTGTAATATTGATGAAACTATGTATATGTACGGATGAAATTTGCTACTATTGGTAACATGTGTTGGATACATATGTGTTCATGACTATTGGTAATATGTGTTGGATACATATGTGTTCATGACTATTGGTAATATGTGTTGGATACATATGTGTTCATGACTATTGGTAATATGTGTTGGATACATATGTGTTCATGACTATTGGTAATATGTGTTGAATATGCTATATTGGTCATATAAATATATTTCGCTTGATTTACGTGAAAATGAATTGATATCGAAAAAACAGAATTAAATGGGGCAATATAGTCACTTTGCCATCTATTTGGCAGATGGCAAAAGCTTTGCCATCTATTTGGCAGATGGCAAAGAGCAGAACTTTGCCATCTATTTGGCAGATGGCAAAGAGCTTTGCCATCTATTTGGCGAGATGGCAAAGAGGCCACGGTCATCTACCGCTCCATTTGGGCTAGTTTATTTGGGCTCTTTGCCATCTATTTGGCACATGGCAAAGAGTGCGACCTTTGCCATCTGTTGGCGGATGGCAAAGAGTCTAAACCTTGCCATCTGTTGGCGGATGGCAAAGTATGCCGTTAGCCTTCTAACGGGCTAACATCGTTAAGAGGCTTTGCCATCTGCCAACAGATGGCAAAGTTATAACTCTTGCCATCACCAAATAGATGGCAAAGGTTGACTCTTGCCATCCGCCAACAGATGGCAAAGAAGCCTTTACCGGCAGGGTTTCGGACGACAGGTTTGCCATCTGCTGGCAGATGGCAAAGCCTTTGCCATCCGCCGATCATGCCTTTGCCATCTGCCATTGCAGATGGCAAACTGCCAGATTCCAGTAGTGCCATGAGCCAAAAGGGCACGGAAAATATGATGGCACCCATGTAAACATGGCAAGTTATATTACAGATTCAAACATGGCAGGAACAACAATAAGTAGGCATGTTGGTGAGTTTGAACCACTCACCACAGAGCAATACATGGCATGACAACGCAACCAACAGTAAGAAGGCATGTTTATTAAGCTAAGCATGGCAAGAACAAGGTCATAGAGTGCATGGATCACTAGGAAAACACATGGGAACAAGTGAACTTAATGTTAACAGGCTGACAGCAACATTATCAAGCAACTTTGGAGCAAGATAAAAACATGTTCCAGCAGGCTATAATTGCAACCAAGGGCATGAATGGATAGAGCAAGACATGTAGATCAAAACATATTTATAGAGCATCTCCAGATTATGCATAGAATGATTAGTAGAAGCATGTTTACATAGCAACAAAATATAACAGAATCTGCCAAGCAAAACAGCAACAGCAAGTACCCTACTTAACAAGCTCGATGCACTCAGCATACAACTCACAAAAATACATGGTTAACACCCCTGGAAAGATGGCATGGCATAGATCAAAACACATGTAGAGCTCAACCTCATAGGATGCATACATCAATCATGGCAAAAATGATAAATGAGCAAGTTATAACAGTTCCAGCAGATTAACATCAACATGCACTCTTCCAACAGCATTTCGGGCATCAAGATGAGCTCAAATGAAAATGATGCAATGGAATTAAATGAAGTACTCGTCGAGACGAACAATTTGACATATTATACGCACGAAACGGAGGTACGGATGCAGAGATGTGATGTGATGAACATGCCACCAGAATGTGAAAATATAAAGACTTAGCAGATTCTGATGAAGCGCCAAAAGTAAAACGACGACAAGGCGGGACATAGTGGGCGCCACCATCGGGCCGAGCCCATCTGTGGGGGAGGGAGGCCGATCGGGCCGGCTGGGACTGGCCTGGCGCAGGGACGGGCCGCGAGGCCCACATGGCCGGTTGCACGTGTGCCTGCACGCACGCAGGGACGAGGGAGGCCGCGCCGACGGTGGTCTCCGGCGCAGGGCGGCACGCCGGCGACGGAGAGGGCTGGGAACGAGGTCGGGATGATCCGGCAGGGCGGGCGGGCAGAGGCCGGATCTCGCCGTAGGGGTCGGCCCGGGCGCGAGGCGAGATTCCATGGCGGCGGGCGGCGGTTTCTGAGACGGAGGTTTCGCCGTGGCGGGCTCGATGGCGGCGTGAGGGAGGCGCAGGACGGCGGAGGAGGCGACGGAGAGCGCGGCAGCTGGCGCAGGCCGGAGGCGGCAGCGGAGGGCGGCGCGGTGGCGGCGCAGCGGCGAGGCAGACGCCGGCGGCGACGGCGGGCAGAAGCGGGCGGGCCGGACAGTATGCGCGGGCGGCGGCAGCAGCGCTGCGCTGAGGCCTCCGTGGGCTCCTGGCGCGCATGGCGGTGGGCGGCGGCGAGACAGTGGCGAACGGGATTCGCCGGGGAAATGGCGGCGGACGTGTCCGGCCGTCACGGACGTGTCCGGTGGCGGCGGGAGGAAGAGGACTAGGGTTTTGGACCGGGAATTTCGGGGGAGGCCACATATTTATAGGTAGAGGGAGCTAGGAGAGTCCAAATGAGGTGCGGTTTTCGGCCACGCGATCGTGATCGAACGACCGAGAGCATGGAGGGGGTTTGGATGGGCTTTTGGGCCACTTTGGAAGGGGTGTTGGGCTGCACACAAAAGAGGCTTTCACGGTTACCCGGTTAACCGTTGGAGTATCAAACGACCTCCAAATGGCACGAAACTTGACAGGCGGTCTACCGGTGCTATACCAAGGCCGCTTGGCAAACCTTGGGCCATTTCGAGAAAGTTTAATACCCGCTCACAACAGAAGACAAAAGGGGAACGCCGGATGACATAGGAGTGCCGAATTGCAAAACGGACAACGGGAAAAATGCTCGAATGCATGAAACGAACACGTATGCAAAATGAAATGCACATGATGACATGATATGAAATGCAGATGATGACATGGCAAAAGGCAACACGCAAGCACATGACATGGCAACGACGGCGAATAACTGGCAGACACCTGGCGCATCGAATCCTGGGCGTTACAACAACTTCATGTATGTATGAAATTTGGCTAGAAGATTCCATCGCACCAAGAATCCCTTGCTCCTCTTCAAGCTTGACACAAGAAGGCCTTTGACTTAGTTAGATGGGACTACTTGATGGAGATGTTGAGTCACCATGGCTTCCCTACCCGCTTCCGTGATTGGATCTCGACACTTCTCTCTTCGGCATCCTCAAGAGTCTTGCTCAATGGAATTGCCAGTGATCAAATCAAGCATGATTGTGGGCTTCAACAAGGTGACCCAGTGTCCCCCTTGATTTTCATGCTCACCATTGACATGTTGCACCATGTCCTCAACAAGGCCACTTCTCAAGGAAAGCTTCCACCCCCTTGCTGGGAGGCATACGGGGAGTCGTGCTTCACTCTACGCCGATGATGTTGCTGTTTTTAGTGCCCCCTTCAAGGTGGATATTCAATTCCTCATCACCATGCTAAAATCCTCGGTGAGTCCACTAGCCTCACCACAAACTACGCAAAAAGAGAATTGTTGCTCCCATCCGATATGGCATCGCTGATCTTGATGATGTTCTTCAGTCCTTCCCGGCACACCATTCCTCCTTCCCTATTCGTTACTTCAGCCTCCCTCTCATTGTCAAAAGGTTAACGAGGATTCACTTGCAAGATCTTGAAGACAACACCGTTAGTAAATTGGCACCTTGGAGAGGAAAGCATGTCCCTATCTTGGGTCGCATGACCTTGGTCAAGCCGGTCTTACGGTGGTGGCCATCTACCACATTACATCGCTGGACCTTCCAGTGGAGGTACTGAAATAGATTGACAGGTTGAGGCGGGCCTATCTTTCGGTTGGAGCTGACAAGATGATTGGTGGCAAGTGCAAAGTGAATTGGGAACAAGTTTGCAAACCGAAGGAATTTAGAGGTTGGCATTTTGAATCTTGGGAAGTTTGCCACTGCTCCCCGGCTACTATGGCTTTGGCTCGACTGGGATGACCCACCAAGGGTGTGGTGTGGGCTGGGGACGCCATGCACTGATGAGGATTGTGACCTATTCGCAACATCCACTAAGGTGATGGTCGGTGATGGAACTAAGGCAAAATTTTGGGAGTTCTCTTGTCTTGAGGGTATTAGACCCAAAGACGTTGCACTGAAGATTTTTGAGATATCCCACAAGAGAGGAGGGTCTGTTGCCGTGTCTTTGAGGGATGGACATTGGATAACGTAGATTGATACCCAAAGAGGCCTCGCGCTTGGGCACATCCAACAATTCACGGCTCATTGGGAGAAGCTTGCGAACGTTCTTGTTCAACCGAGCGTCAAACCATTATGGGGAAGCTCACCAAGGATGGAAACTACTCCGCTAAATCTGCCTATATGGACCGGTTTGTTGGGCTCACGCAATCCAGCTCACAAGCCATGATCTCGAAGGCTTGCCCTCCCCCCAGTGCAAATTCTTTGCTTAACTAATGATTTAGAACAAGAATGGACGGCGAATATACTTCAATGCTGAGGATGGCGGAGAATTGATCTGGCGGATGGAGGCGAGTGCGCTCCCAACGGCTACTGTACGGACAGGCGGCAGCGGCGTCTCGCTCCGCCTGCGTGTGGAGGAGGCGATCTGCTCCGAGGAGGAGTGGATGGCGGTGCGGAAGGGCGCGGGAGGCAGGGCGGCACAGCCCTCCTCCGTCCGGCGTCGTCGGACGGCAGCCGCTTCTGGCCGTTGGCGGGGTGAAGTTCCGAGGACGACGAGGTAAGCCAGGTGAGTGATGGTGGGAGTGCGGGTTCGATTTCGACGCGGGCACGTTCGGCGTGCTCGCTGGCTGACTTTGTCGCGCACGCCGAGGAGCAGGGATCCTACGGTCGGGCGGGCCGCCGCCGACGTTTTAAGCCCGGTGGCCGCGGCGCAGTCGCCATCTTGGCGTCGCGTGGCGGGTGCCACGGGTCGCCGGTGGCGGATGCCCTTCCGCTCTCGACGACGGCGGCGAGGGCGGCGCAGGAGTTGGCTCGGCTGGACGCGGAGCCTCGGCGATCGGTGGTGGTCGCGCAGGGCGGCGGCGGTCCGGCATCGTCTCCGCTCGGAGGGGAACTCGCTAGGGTTCCCGTGGCTGGGCCGCAGTCCACTGTTGAGCCGCTGGCGACAGTTGGGCCGCTCGGTCCAGTTGGGGGGCCCGCTACGCTCCCCTCGGGGCCTGGCTCCACAGGGGTGGGGTCGGACGTGGTGTTGGGGGCTGGTAGTGCGGTGGTGGCGGCCGAGGAGGCCCAGGGGGCGCTTTTGCAGCTCGAGGCCCGGTCGGGCGAAGAGCCGCTAGGGTTGTCTCCCTGCCTCCCCTATAAATGGATGTGGGTGCGCCGGGGCGCGCTAGATCCCTCCTTAGGGTTTCCAGCCACCACTGCTCAGATCTGCCGCTACGAAAAACAAGCCCGTCGGCTGTGCCGCCTATCCCCTCCCCCTCCTCTCCGTCGCTCCTTCGTCAAGGTGGTGCGGATGGACTCGCGCGGGGAGCGGCGCGGGGAGAGGCCATCGATGTCGCCTCCCCTGGATCCGGAAGCTGAGAGGCAGCGCGAGTGCGACCTGCGCGCCAAGGCCAAGGTGCAGCTCGCAATCCAGGAGGCGGAGGCGGGTGGCTGGGGGCCGCCGCGTCCGTGGTGGATCAAGGAGTAGGAGCGCAAGCACCAAAAGAAGGAGGAACACCGGCGGCGAGGTCTCGAGAAGAAGAAGGAGTTGAAGTGTAAGGAGATGCAGCATCCTCTCGGCGGCGACCGGGTCGGCGACCCCTACGCCAAGAAGCAGAAGCAGCGGCCGGGGCCCGTAGCGGATCTGCGCCGGGCTGCGCCTGCACTGCCGGGGGAGCCGTCTTCGTCCAAGGGCACGATGGCCGAGCCGATCCAGGTGGAGGTGGAGGCGGCGGATGGGCCGGAGTGCTTCAAATGCGGGCGGGTCGGCCATTACCAAAATGAGTGCTCGTTCAAGCCCCTCTGCATCCTCTGTCAAGAAGAAGGCCACGCCTCGGCCTATTGCCCGACCCGTGGCAAGCCGCTGCAGCTGCAGATGATGGGGAACGCGATCCCGGGCCAGGGTTTCTTCCGCCTCCCGTTCGTGGAAGGCCTGGAGGCCTATGCTGCGGGCGAGGGGCTGGGCTTGGACGCGGCCTTCATCTCTGCCACTCCGGGCCTGCTCTCCTCTGCGATTCTGGAGGCGGAGCTACCACACCTTTTTGAGGGAGAATGGGACTGGCAGGTGCTTCCGGTCGGCGTGGATCGGTTCTCGGTGGTGTTTCCCAACAAGGCGATGCTAAGGATGGCGACGCGAAACGGAAAGTTATTCCTCTCCCTCAAAAATATCATGGCGGAGATCCGGGAGGCGCGCGAGGAGGAGCCCAAGGCCATGTCCATGCCCGAGGTGTGGGTGAAGCTGTGGGGCGTGCCCCCCAACAGTGGAGGGGCGATCGGCTCATGGCGGCCACCACCATGATCAGCCGCCCCATCGCGGTCGACGAACTGTCCCTGATCCGGGTGAGTCCGCTGCGGATGCGGTTCGCCTGCCGTGCCCCTGACAAGCTGTGTGGCCGCGTCGAGCTTTGGTTCAACGGCGAGGGGTATGGCATCAAGCTGGAGCCAGAGCTGGCGGCGCCGAGGCGCGGCGCGGCTCCTCCCCCGCCCCCACCTTCCAATGGCAAAGGCCCCGACGACAAGGACAAGGATGAGGACCACGACAACGACGAGAGCATGGGCGATGACTCCATCGACACTGCGGCGTGGGACAAGCTGGGCATCCACGACAAGTCCCTGGACAAGACGGCGAGCCCGTCCAAGGGCAGGGGGCGGTTGCGGCTGCGTCTTCCGGTGCGATGGGCGCCCTTCTGGAGGTGAACCAGTACGGTTCCAACCTGGTCCTCGACTTCGAGGCGGAGCGGGGAGTGACGGCCTCATGCGACTCTGGGCGTCGCTCCTCTCTCCTGCCTGGCGTGCGTTCCCCGGGGCTCGGGGGTGGAGAGCATGGGGGCGGCTCCGACATGTGGCTGCCCCTCCCCCTCCGGAGGTGCGAGCAAGAGCGGCTCGGTGAGGCAGGCGAAGAACACCGCGGGCCGCAAGGTGGCGTCGATCCCCCCGATGGAGAACCTGGGCACGCCACCCACTCCTAAGCAGACGGTCATGGCTTTGGCCTCTCCGCTGGCCCCGGCTGGTGGCGGATCTGCGTCTGCTTCGACGGGCCTGGCCGCTGCCCTACGGGTAGAGGCCGTCGCGCTCCCGATGGTCAAGGCGCGACGCTCCAAAGCGGTGGCTACGGATCCAACCCCGACGCGCACCAGTGGACGCCCCAAGGGAGCCAAGGGCAACATGCCATCGCTCCAACGCGCGCAACTTCTGCAGGCCGAGAAGAACATGGAGATTGACGGTAATCCCCCCTACTCTCGTTTTATGATTCTTGAATCCTTCTCGGACACGCTTCTGGGGGTTATTTTAGGGGACAGTGGGTGGACTTGGCGTGTGAGGGAGATGCCCGTTCGCTAATATCATTAGTTCGTTCGAAAGAACTTGCGTAGGCAGCCCTTGCTAGTGCTGCAGCTGCACGCGCGGCCGCACCGGCAGAGGGAGCAGGGGCACCCTTGACCGTGGCTGTGCTGCCCGATCAGAGCGCGATATCCGCAGGGGATGATATCGTCGCTCCCCCTCGTCTGCCCCAAAGGACGAGGCGTGTGGCAAAGACGGTGACCTCGCGCGGGATCCGTCTCCGTAACCGCATTATTTGATGCGTTTCCTTTTTTGGAACACTCGTGGCTTCGGCCACGCTGGGAGACGGACCTAGCTTAAGGAGTACATGCGCAATGAGGGCGTTGACGCGGTAGGCATCCAGGAAACCATTAAGGCTAAGTTTCGCCACCACGAGTTGCTGGCTATTGATCCCCTGGAGCGCGTCGCGTGGCATTGGTCCCCGGCCCGTGGCCACTCGGGTGGCATGCTCATGGGCTTAAGCAACCTATGCTTTGAGGTTTTGTCTTGGGAGACATGCACATTTTTTATTTCTGCCCACGTTAGACATAGGGCGTCGATGCGAGAATGGGTGATGCTTGTGGTGTACGGACCCGCTGATCACTCGCGCTCGCTCGAATTTCTGAACGAGCTCCAGGCTAGGGTGGGTCTTGCGGAAGCCCAGCAGTTGCCGTCGGTGATGGGAGGCGACTTCAATTTAATCCGCTCGCGCGCAGACAAGAACAATGCTAACATTAACTGGAACAGAGTCGCCATGTTCAACAATGCGATCGCAGCCATGGCACTTAGGGAAGTGGCCAGGTCTGGAGCGCGGTTCACCTGGACCAACAAACAGCTATCGCCGGTGCGGTCTGTTCTTGATAGGGTGTTTGTTATGGCCGACTGGGAGCTTTGGTTCCCTCTGTGCTCGTTGGTCGCCGAAACTAGGATTGGGTCTGACCACGTGCCTTTGGTCCTTCCACCGGGGAGGACAGGATCAAGCGTAGCCCGCGTTTCTTCTTGGAAACTGCTTGGTTCGAAATTCCTGATTTTGATCAGGTATTCAGGCACAAGTGGGAGGTCTGTGTGAACAGGCTCGGCCCCCAGCGGGGCCCCATGGAGTTGTGGGTTGCGTCCGGGGCGGGCCTGCGCGCGTCTCTTAAGGGCTGGGGGCCCAACCAGGGACGCGAAGACAAACTTCGTCGGGCTCGTCTTGTCCAGGAGCTTGCGGTTCTGGACGCTCAGGCCGATTCCCGCTCTTTCTCCGAGCCCGATGGGCCCATCGGTACGACCTGGAGGGACAGGTGGAGTCGCTCCTCCGTGCCGAGGAGGAGTACTGGCAGCGGAGAGGGGGTCTTAAATGGACCTTGAAAGGCGACGCGAACACGAAATACTTCCACGCCTTTGCGAACGGCCGCCGCCGCAAATGTGCCATCCTGCGACTGCAATCCGACCAGGGGCTGTTGTTGCGTCAAGATGACATGTGCGGCACGTTTATCAGTTCTACATCCAACTGATGGGCACGTGTGAACCTCAAGTGGCTCGCCTTCGCGCGAACATGTGGGGTCCGGATGGCAGGGTGTCTGAGGCCGAAAATGACGCGCTTGGCCTCGCCTTCACCACCCAAGAAATCGACGCCGCCATCCATAGCATGAAGTCTGACACGGCCTCTGGCCCGGATGGCTGGCTGGTTGCCATGTTTAAACGCTTCTGGGCTCTCCTCATGACCAGATTTTCGGGGTCTGTAATGGTTTCATGCGTGGAAAATTTGACATCTCGCGATTAAACTTCGGGATCCTCTCCCTCATCCCTAAAGTACAGGGGGCTGATCACATTAGGCAGTTTAGACCCATAGCGTTGATCAACGTCCCTTTTAAAATATGCGCCAAAGCCTGCTTGACGCGTTTATCCCCGGCGGCACATCGTATTATTAGTAGGAACCAGTCCGCGTTCATCCGTGGGCGCCACATTTTGGAGGGGCCTCTCGCTTTGCTTGAGATTGTTCACTCGCTCAAACGTACTCATGAGCCCGCGATTCTTCTTAAACTAGATTTTGAAAAAGCGTATGACCGTGTCAATTGGGACTTCCTTAGACAGGTCCTCTTGGGAAGAGGTTTCTCGCCCGTTTGGGTTCACCGCATGCTGCAACTGTCTCAGGGGGGCCAGACGGCTATCGCGGTTAACGGGGAAGTAGGCCCATACTTCCGTAACAAACGAGGGCTGCGTCAGGGTGACCTAGCTTCTCCGCTTCTGTTTAACTTCGCGGCTGATGCCTTGAAGGCAATGTTAGACAGGGCACGTCTGGCTGGCCACCTCAGAGAGGTTGCCTCCCAGTTGGTCCCGGGAGGAGTTTCCCACCAGCAGTACACAGACGATACGCTGCTGTTGTTCGAACCTGACAGACATAGTATTGCTACGGTCAAGGCTATACTGTTGTGTTTCGAACTAATGTCTGGTCTAAAAATCAATTTTCACATGTGTGAAGTGGTCGCCATGGGGATGGGGCCTGACAAAAGCCAGGAGGTGGCAGATCTGCTTAATTGTAAGTTGGGATCTCTGCCATTCCAATACTTGGGGCTTCCGATAGGGGATCGGGCTCCTTCCATCCAGGATAGGGCTCCGTTATGCAATACGGTGGCCGGCCGGGTCGGCCCGTGGCGAGGGAGATTTATGTCGTCGGGTGCACGACTTATTCTAACTAACTCGAGTCTCTCCTCGCTCCCTATGTTCACCATGGGGATGTTTCTGCTGGCCGAGGGTGTGCATGTCAAGCTGGACACGCCACGGTCCCGCTTCTTCTGGGAAGGAGCCAGCCCCAAACGGAAGTACCACCTAGTCAAATGGACGGCTGTGTGCCGTCCAAAGTCCCAGGGGGGATTAGGGGTGATGAACTCCAGGCTGATGAACATTGCACTAATGTGCAAGTGGATTTGGAAGCTGTCTCAGGGTGAAACTGGTCTTTGGGTCGACCTCCGAGCCAAGTACTTCCCGTCGGGCAATTTCTTTGCTGCAACTGGACGGGGGTCTCCCTTTTGGAACTCTATCCAGGAGCTAAAACCAGTCTTCGACATGCGGGCGAAGTTCCTGGTTAAGGATGGCTGCTCAACGCGTTTTTGGACAGACCTATAGATTGGCGACCAGCCTCTCTGGTCCCGTTTTAGATCGCTGTACAATATTGCGCTCGATCCGCACTCTTTTGTGGCGCAAGTTTTGGCCGAATCCCCCCTGTCCTGCAGTTCAGGCGGGAACTCACTGGCCCGGAGACGACAAGTTTGGGAAACCTGCTAACTCTGCTGGAAGGGGCTGCCTTTCTCGAGGCCCAAACGAGGTGTCTTGGCGCCTTAATGCCTCTGGCAAGTTCTCGGTTAACTCCCTGTACCGAGCACTCGCTAGAGGTACACATCAGCAAGTTGCGACCGGGCTATGGAAGGCTCGGCTCCCTCTAAAAATCAAGATTTTCATTTGGCAATTGTGCCTTGACAAACTCCCAACTTCGGTAAATATTGCGAAACGCAATGGACCGACTAACGGGTCGTGCGCGGTGTGTGGGGAGCCTGAAACTGCTAACCATGTGTTTTTCCATTGCCATCTGGCTCGGTTTGCGTGGAGTGCGGTCCGAGAGGCCGCTGGCCGGGATTGGGATCCTAGGTCAGGTGTTGAGCTATGTGCTCTCCTGTCATCAGTGTCTGGTTCTGCTAGACGTACCGTGTGGAGCTGTGCTGGGGCATTACTTTGGGCACTGTGGCGCATTAGGAACAAACTTACGATTGAGGGCGTGTTCCCCTCACATCCGGCTGATGTTATCTTCAAATGTGTTATCTTTTTGCAGCAGTGGGCGCCGCTGGCAAGGCGCCAAGACGTTGAGCTGCTGCACCACGCTCTCGCCCGTCTTCGACAGGTCTACACTCTGGCGAGAGCTCGCACGCCGCCTTCGTAGGGTCTGGGTGGTCCTTTTGGCTTCATCGATGCGAGCCTGCGTGCTCTGGTCTTGCCGCTTCCGGCATGTAATCCTGAACTTCTGCCCCCGCTTCACTAGAGCTTTTGTGGGCTTTGACGTGTTGTAAGACTTGACTCTTGAGTACGTTGCCTGTTGTTGGCTTTATTAATTTAAAGCCGGACGCGTCGAGCGTCTTCGTTCTAAAAAAATGCTGAGGATGGCCGAACTGCGACTGATGCCCCCTATGTAGCCGAGTGCAAGAATCTACAGCTCACCTTCTCTTCAAGTGTGAGTACTCTCCGTGTTTGGAATGAGGTGTTCTCATGCCTTGATCTTCATATATCAACAACTCTTTGGCACCGGTTTGACACGGTCAAATCTTGGTGGGACGGGATCCTCACTAAGAGCATCTCCAATAAAAGATGTAAATGCAAAAATAACTAACTTTTACATCTCCGAGGCCTAAATCTCCACCTTCAACAGATGATGTAGATGTAGAAAAATACATCACCTGTTCCAAGTGATGTAAAATACAACACTTGGATTGCATCTCCGGCCATCGGGTGATGTAAAACCACAGCGCACGCCAACCGCTCAACCGTCACTTCATTTCGCCTCCACCCACCGCACGACCGCATCTCTCCTCCCGCTGCAGAACCATCATCGCGCCGCCCGCCGACCGGACCCCGTCACCGTCGGATCCGGCCTCCCCACTCCCCTACTGCCGGTTCCGCCACTTTTCCGCTTCCCTCGGCCAGAGAATCGGTCACATTGGCCGCTTTTTCACCGCCCCGCCGTCATGATGATGCCGCCCGATTGGAGCCCCCCACCGCCCACCACCTGCCGGATTCGAGCCGCATCCCGCTGCCATGTCGCCGCCGCTCGATTCGAGCTTCTCCCGCCACCCTGCCGCTGCCAATCCGCTGGCCATTCAAGCTCGCACTCCCGCATTTGAAGCTGGACGCCAATCCGCCACCCCGTTCCTCATCGCTCTGCCACTGCCGGCACTCCTCTCGAAGCTCGATGCCTCGGCCAACGCCGCTCGATCCGTAGTCGCGCCGCCGCCATGCCACCGAAGAAAATCTTGAAGAGCAAGGCCGACTTCTTCGGGGTGCGGAAGAAGCCTTCCGGGAATTTCGACGTGGAGTTCCAGTGCGATGGCTATCGCTACTGGATCGGCATGTTCGACTCCGTCGACATGGCCGCGCATGCGTACGACATTTTCATGTGGCGTTTCGGCCGCTCGAGGAACGAGATGAAATTCATGGAGATCGAGACTCAGGTGGACGCGAAGCTAATCGGGACAAAGAATCTCAACTTTTGGCGGATGCACGAGAAGGAGGAGAAGAACAAGGAGAAGCCGAGGATTGTCGTTGCTCCCGGCGATAGTGACGACACGGCGGTGGCGAGGTTAGCGCGGGAGCATCTCGAGTATGTCCAAGCCGAGCGCGAGTTCTTCTGAAAGCAGAAGGCCAAGCAGAAGGAGGAGGAGGAGGTACTCGTCGGACAAGGAGTTCTGGGAGAGTTAAATTGACACGGACGAGTAGTTTTATGATGTAGTAGTTTTATGTTTTATGTAGTATGTTTGCTTCAAATGATCTTGCTATGTTTGAATTATGTTTGAAATGATGTACTTCCTCCGTCCTAAAATAAGTGTCTCAACTTTGTACTAAAGGTAGTACAAAGTTGTACTAAGCTCGAGACACTTATTTTGGGACGGAGGGAGTAGTAGTTAAACTAGTTTTACATCTTCAACTACATCATCTGTTTCATCAAATATACATGATTTGTTGGAGTTGGGACTTTTTTAGAGATGTAAAAGTCACTTTTTGTGATGTAAATTATACAACACCTAATTTTACATCTTTTCTACTGGAGAAGCTCTGTCTACTAGGCTGCTTCTTGTTGGATGAAAAAAGTGAAAGAATAGAAATGCAGCGTACTTAGGAACAAGGCGGCGCCCGTGGCGATCATTAACATCAAAGATGAAGTGTCTCTTTGGGCCACTGCGGGGCTAAGCATTTGAGTAATGTAATATCGCGAGAGTAATTCATTTAGGCTTTTGCCGCTTTGCGGCTCATGTATAACAAACTCCCCTCCTTATTTAATGAAAAAGGCAAATATTTTAACTTGTTAAAAAAAACAGCTCATTTTTCATGAAATTTGTAAGACGAGTTTTAATTAAAACTATGGTTTTATATGAGCTCTTCACGCTTCCCAAGCTCTTTCAGCTCAGCCAAGAAACATGCAGACAGGATCACAGGAACACACGGAATGCGTGGGGACTGGGCACAAGGCGTCATTCCACTCTGTCACATTCGTCTGGCTTCGCGCTACGTTTCTTCGCTAAGGAAAACGGGGGCCTTTTCTCGTGGGGCGGCGCGACAAATGGTACAAAGTAGACGAAAGTATGAACTGGGAGCACGGCACATAGGAGATTCGCAAATCGGTCTCCTGAACCTGCAAGCCTGCAACATTCCGATCTCGAACAACTCGGAAGAACGAGAAGAAAAGGTATAGTAAAAAGAAGATGGCACTTTCAGGTATTCAACCTCCCCGAATCAATCAGAGCAGGAACGGAATTTGTTCTTTTTTTTTACAGCCACATATATCATATGCATTGCGCATCGACACACGGGATCGATGCTTTTGTTGCCATCAGGAAAGCCAATAAAGCTATAGCCAGCTAATCACACCACAGTGACAGAACAGAAAAATAGAAATGGTGGTGGAGAGGAGCTTTTTTTCTTCACTTTTCTATGCCGAGTCATGATGTAATATTGGATTGATTAACACAACATATGGTGCGACCACAGTCACCGCGGACCGAGCAGAGACGAGTCGGCATGTGGCTAGCGGCAGACGATGCACAGGACGACGGCGATGATGAGGATCAGGATGAGGAGCGGCAGGGATATGATGAGCACGAACTCCATCCGCCGCTTGCCTGCACACACAACCGATCCAATGTTTAATCTTCCATTCTTGTTTTTTTTTTTTTTACTTCGAGCAACAGAAAATTGCTACTCTCAAACTCTCAAGAGGGGTGGAAAGCAAAGCAATATCAAAATGCTACGCCATTGCTCTTCCAGTCCCTCTCCCTGAACTGCTCTTCTACAGCCTGTGGATCTGATGCTCCAACAGTGGGTCAGACCCTCTAATCGTGCAAAAAGATTCAAACAGGAATGAGTTACTCCCTTCCTCCGATCCAAAATACGCATCGTGGTTTTAGTTCAAATTTGCAAAGAAATTGGAATTCATATTTCCCGAGCCGCACCAAATCTTGTAAGGATTGCTTGCAACTTGTCAAGCATCCGCCTTGATCTTCGCTTGTTCGAGGCTTGGATGCTCAGCAAAGGCAAAGCCAACCCCTTTATTATTACCAAAGGTGGGGGGATCTAATTCCCTTGAATGACCACATCAATTAGACAATTATCAGTGAAACGATTGATTCGATTCCTCGTTGGCGTGCCGTCCTTTCGCATGGGTCAAACCTTGGCTAAATAACGCTCTCTACAACAGAAGATTGTAGGTGATAGACTATAGGTTCCTGATCCATTATAATTGGCGAAACTCCATCGGATTTCACTGAATTAGGACAACTGCTATAGACCCCTTCCCCCCTCCAGAAATCAGTCATTCTGCTACCCAGTCCTAAGCAGCAGCTGGCTGGTCTAATTCGAGCTAAATAATTAGTACTTGTACTTGCTATTAGAAAGCTTCAGAGCAGTACTGACTGGATCACTCTTGGAGCCAGTCAACGTGCGTGAGTCCTGGAGCTCACTGAGGAATAAATCCAAAAACAAAAAACAAGATTTGACAGGGACAACATGAGAATTAATTGTCTAGTACAGTACCTGCCCAATCGAGCTGCTGATCTTGTTGCTGCTCCTGGCCTCCTTGATCTGTCGGAGACGAGAGGCTTGGGAGGGAGACGGAGGGGAGGAGCGGAGCAGTGGAGCTTGGCGGCGATGGAGATGGGGCAAGTGGTGTTGGTGCCGGTGCGTGGGCTAAAATAATCGCTAATCAGGTAGAGAAAAGAGTTGAGTGGAGAAGAAAGGAAGAAAGTAGAAGCGGAAAAACGCGTGACGTGCGGCTCGCGAGTGTGAACCGAGGACTCCGGAGCCACGCCCGGGCCCAGATGTCAGAGAGACGCCTGCGTCCGGTGGACGGTGCGCCACGTGCGTGCGTCTGGTTGGACGGACAACCAGGGGTGAGCGCAAACGAAAGACGGACGCGGCGATCTCACTCTGCTGAAAGAAGCATGACCAATATCTGAAGAATTCTTCAGGAGCTTACTTTTTTTTTGCGACAAAGTCAAGAGCTTACGTTACACGGCAGTATGCACTGTACTGACACCCGCACACACACGAGCAGACACACACACACATGTATCAATCAATAGTACATTTCACGTCGAGAAGCTAGTAGGAGAAAAGGGGATAAAGACGACACACCGAGCAGGGCTGCAGACAAAATACACGACGGCAGTATGAGACAGACGCAGCAACAACACTACCACGAGGCTACATGACGCAACATCCGGCGAGGCGAGCCGCGCGCGAGCTGGCTGGCTGGCTGGTTAACGGCAGACGATGCAGAGGATGATGGCGATGATCACCACCAGCGCCACGAGGGGCAGCGAGATTATCAGTACCATCTGCATCTTGCCGGCTGGTCCTCCTCCGACGCGCCGAGTGTATGTGTGCGACCTGCAAAACGAGGACGAGGGAAAGAAAACATCTCAGTGACCAACATGTAGCCAGTAGCCCCGTACTAGTGTCAAAGATATAGTATATCAGCTCTGCCTAGTGGGAGAACAGCCGTATCAGCGGACGTACCTGAAGGCTGAAGCTGTGGCTCCTCCTGTTGCTCTGCTCCAGATATCTCTCCCAGCTGATGGCGAGAAGCTTAAGCACGAGGATGAGGCAGGCAGAGCGAAGCAAACGGAGGGGGTTAAATGGAGGGATTATGGAAGGGAGGGGAGGCGAGGGGAGGGGAAAGCCAAGGAATCAATCCCGGAGAATGGTTTGCGCTGGAAGTATCGTCGGTTAAGTACCCCCGTCCAAGGAGAATCAGGTAAGGCGACGCGTGCCACCAGCAGCTATTAAGCTTTCCGTCTTTTCATCATTCCCATGTCGGCAGGCATGCGTATTTCAACCGGGAAGCATACACACATGCCCATGCACACCCGGCGTGATCCAACCGTCCAGTTGCTTTTTCCTTTAACTAGCAAAATAACCCGCGTTACGAGAGAGAAAACTACCATCCTTTCTAAACCCAATAACCATGACTTAAGACTTTAATGAATCCATATTCTTTATTTCAACATGAAATTTTGTTCGTGTTGTCTCTTATCCTTCTTCTCGTCCTTGGCTAGGGTGGCCTTAGGCTTCTTCAACGGAGACCCGCAAAGCTTCGATATATGTCTGATCAGACACATTTGTTTTGTTTTGCAATCCAACGGGGACATGAATCGGTCCGCGGAGCGGTTCGGACGTCCGTTTTCCGGCAAAGTGGAAACGAAAGTAGGGAAGATACAGCGGAGTCCGGACATTCACTTGACCAACCAAAAGCGTCGCGTGGTCCTCCTCTTTTTTCTATCTCTTCACATGCATGGTCCCCTCTCCTCTCAACCGGATACCACACCATAAATAACCACCACATGCATAGTCCCTACCTACTTTTTCTCCTCCTAGCCGGGTACTTTGTAATTAGCGTTGGATGGCTCCCTCCTGTAACATGTCTGCGGACCACGTCCGGACAGAAAAACAGATATATACCGAAGAATTTGCGAGTCGGCGTTGGAGATGCCATTAGTGTTCACGCAACCACAACGTGTTTGAATGTGGCCAATCCTAATCTCCCTCTCTCTCTCTCTCTCTCTCTCTCTCTCTCTCTCCCCCTCTCTCTCGCATAAGATGAGAAATTTGATATATTTTTTTCATGCGAGGTTTTGCCGAGGCCTGCATGAGTGGTTACAAACAGTTTCTATCATCTCCATTCTGATTTTGCCGAGGTGTTCATTTGCAGTCGGGGTCGGCGCCGGTATGAAAGAGAGACGGATTATGCGCTATTAATCAAGGTTGCACGCTAAATAGAATTTCAAAATTGGTTAACAAGTAAAATAACATCATATTCAGGTTCTACACATTTTTCTAATCAAATTTCATATATAAGATGCTAAAATTGAAATTAGGATTTAAATGATATGGCTATTTTTTAAGTACCCCCTCCGATAAGTATTTTCGGACGGAGGGAGTATTTATTCTAGATTGACTATGGGTTACTTAACCCAAATATCATGGGTTTTCTCATTAATTCATGTCACTTAAAAGTGGACTACGGGTTAATTACTAGGAAAAGTAGGGGGGTTTCCGTAAAATTGCGAAAATGATTAGGTTGTGTTTCATTGTGAGTTGTGAGCTGCGAAAAAAAGCTGTTATGAACTTTCGGCTGTGGAAAAGCTGGAAGCTGTTTGGCTGAAACTGTAGATTTGACTATGAATTGTGTGTAATGACTTTGGGCAATGAGTTAAAAAATTTATGTGCAACTTGACCATAAAATGGTGATATGTACATTGGTAGGTAATAGAATGACCGTTTTGCAAAGGAAAAATATGACAATTGAGATGATTCACAATAAATACATATAAATTCAACGATTATACTTTCATGTCGCATATTACATATAAATAGATATTAACCCCATAATAATATTACAAAAGGCATGCACCATCGAATATACATATGGTTCACATGATGACGACATCCATCAAGATAGCTAATCTATGTTGCTATCGCAAGACAAGAATCGCTATCCTACTACGAATAGTATCCATGGTATCTTCGTTCTCATCCTCTTCAACGGGACCCGCTTGTGTGGGTGCTACTTCCCGTCGTAGCACTAGAGATACATATTCATCATCCACATCACATTTATAAGAAAAATTGTCACTCAACTTGCTACCACAAATGAAGTTGTGCAATGCCATGCAAGCAATGATGATATGCTTTTCTGTACGAGGTGAGAAACCTGGGACCCCTTTCAATATGCGCCATTTTTGCTTGAGCACCCCAAAAGCACGCTCAACGACATTGCGAAGGGACGAATGTGAAAAATTGAACAACTCATACTTCCCGTGAGGTGGATAGTGACGACGAAGACGAAATTCTGGTAGATGGTATGTACTCCCCTTAAAAGGAGGAAGATATCATGTTCGGTTTGCATACCCAGAGTCCACAAGATATTATTTTCCTGAAAATGAACCCCAAATCACCAAGTGAGAGTGTCACATAAGAATATAATGAATGATGACATGTGTTGTTATGTTATACCTTTGGGAGGTACAGGCCAAAATGAGGAGAAGTGTGCTAATGCATGATTCAAGATCCTTGAGTCATGTGTAGAGCCCGGCCAACCCGCAACCACAAAGGTAAACCTCGTGTTAAAGTCACATATTGCAAGCACATTCTGATATGTAAAACCATGTTGACATCTATGGCTAACCATGTCATCTGTAGGCACAGGCACTGGCACATGTGATCCACCTATGGGACCAATAGTGCCTTTGAAATGAGTCCATGAACGTTCTTCTCTAATCTTTTCATGCTCATACCTAAATGTAGGATCTCTCAGTTTGATGATATCTTTCGCTAACTTGCGCAAACATAAAAAAACTTCCTTAAACTTTGTGTGAACTGTCCAAAGCAAGAGTACAAAATAGTTTTCGGCTTGAACATATGCTTGAGGGCCTCCAACAATCCAAAAGAACATGGCCAGTGACTCAATTGATGAAACATTAATAACTGATGTCAAAGCATATTTAGAAACAAGCAAATCATGAAGTGCCATGAAAACTTTTGGATTCATCCAAAACATTTTATAGAAATATCTAGGCTGACCATAACACTCCATGACACATTCTAGTCCAATTTACTTAGCATCTCTATATGTTTTGTTCAAGTATCGCTGAACATAGAGGTTTTCAGCAAGAAGTTTCATTCCCTCTTGTCCCTTTCTGGCCACTTCTTCCATCCTTGCATCCATCTACACAAGAATATAATAATATTAACACATTCATCACCAACAATATAGAAAAATATTTGTCACAACATAGATACGAATCAAGAACACAAGAAAATATTCTCACAACATAATCATGTTTGAACAATTAAAACATACTAGTTGAATGCCCGTGCGTTGCTACGGGACAAGAAACTAATGTATAGGAACGTTGATAGAAATGGCATGCGTTGCTACGGGACAAAAAAATGTATAGGGACATTGATAAAAATGTCATTGTAATTCACAATCATGTGCTTATGAATGCATCGGGACAAATATCGGCTTAAACTTGCTACCATTGTATGGGCAATCGCCTCATACAGTCAAGTTTCTTTCCTTGCCGATCGCATAAACATAATGCACATCCAAATTGACATAAAAATGCATGTGTGCAAAAAATCATCTTATAGTAAACATTAGGATTCCTCTTCAACTTGAAATGTGCTTTGACACCATACGGAAGTAAAAGCAAAGCAAATAGCTCCTTATCACTTATTAAACTATTACAGAGTTGCTTCCAGCAAACAAATTGCAAATACAAGGATACTTTAAGAAAATAATAACAATGCACTTCTAATTTCAGAGCACACCGATCCACTTTCTCCTTTTCTAGAAGTTGGAGGACATGATGACGGCACCATCCCGTCCATATCTTCTAGCTACGGTCCATTCACTCCCGTTGTTGTCCACCTTAAATCCTCTCATTGCCTCCCTTTTTGCCCTCGTGTTGAAATTCTCAGTGCCATGCACCGGATCGATAGCTCGATAACAACACCAATGGCAGTTTCTCTTGTCCAAATAGCTCACAATCCAATTATGATTTTTAATTATAAGTAAGGAACCAAAGTAAATGGACATTTGGGCTAGCCTAAAATCATGGAAGATTTTTAGAAGTGTAAGTTCCAAAGATATTAGCTACTAATGTGAAAGTATCAAGCATGGTGCGAGCTAAAATCCATATGACCATGCGTGCAAATTCCAACATTTTAGAATCAAATTCAAGACCTTTTAGTTAGGAAGCAACCACAACATAAACCAGATTGATATATTTGTGTCACAGCATGATCTATAATAGGTAAAAAGCAAAAGGCTAGATAAGTGGACTATCATCTACAGACAAAACAAAAAGAATAGATACATGCCTTGCAAAAGTTAAGCCTCCAGAGTAACACTATGGTGCCAGATAGTTTCCAACATGTGCTCACGAAAACATGTTGAAAGCTCTCCAAAGAAATTGTTACATGTGAAAACTATATGGGAAAATGTTACATGTTGGAAACTATCCGACAAATGTTACATGTCGAAAACGGTAACCGCTAATGACAACGAGGCGATGATTTTCACATCGCCATAAGTCAAAACACTTCCCATGGATCTTCTTCTTTGAAAGAAAAATGTAATCCTCACATGCACAGTGTTCTGCGGTTGTGACCTAATTATAGGAGATGAAATGTAAGCAACTATGCTTCATCTGTGTATGCAGGTGCATTAACATTTCTTCACACTTGGAAGATTCCAACATGACTACATGGTTACAACCGTGCAATTATCTCCTAAAATGATTAGGCGGGTATTGTTGGTTGAATAATCAGGAGCAGGGTCATAATGCCATGTCCAATATCCCGTGATCGGAAGGAGAAAACAGAATTGGATTAGTTATTCAGGAAACAAATAGGTGTAAAAACAAAGGTAATAAATTATTTGTAGATGCATAACACGCGAAATGAGTTATGTACGTACTGGTTCATATATGGTTCCTTAAGGAAACAAAAGAAGTTGTGTGCATAATAAATCAAGTAGAGAGAAGAGGAGAAACCATATGAGAAATAACAATTCAAAGATCACTCAGACCTCGCTTAATTCCACTTTCCACCTAAATATTAATACAACGATAATATAGTCATACAGAAAATAAGAGATAACCAAATTGGGCATACAAACAGTAGCACTTACAACTGTTGTTCTGTATCAAAACATTTGTTTGCCCTTGCATGGAGAACCTGCAAGTCAAGGGATGATTCTTTCTTCTTTTATTGTACTGGAAGTTGTTCCATTAGAACCAAATAAAGACCAAGCAAAGGAGATACAATAAGCACTGATCTAAGATGAGCCCAGAGTGAGTCTATTTTGTACTAAGGCCCCCTGCAGTTTTGCAACACCAACACCTACAATTGTTGTGGACTTGGACAATGGGACATGCAGACCCATGCCTTTGGTTTCAGTCCAGAAGGTGATGATGCTTGGGCTGGCAGCAAAGGCAAAACTGCAGAATTTTGATTATTTGGTCTTGTGTGCACGACAATCTACCTATTGTCAGTCAGCTGATGCTTTCCCCATGAATTTTGTTGCCTTAGATCGTTCCTACAACTGATGCCTGCCCTCTAATGACGTTCCTATCCAAGTGACTTGAAGCCTCGTCGGAGAATTTATGGTCGCGCCACCCATCGTCTCCATCCATGAACAATGTAGGACCTGCTCCGACGCGGCCACCTCCACTGCTACCATTACAGTTTCGATGGGTTTGTACTCCGGCGATGGATTAAACAATCGGACATTGTTGAAGGAATTTTTTTGTTGCATAGAACCATTAGAAAGGAGTTATGTTGATTCTTGTTCTGTGCAATGTCATATAAACACTGCCCTGCAAACAATTACCATGCATGCAAGGAACAACATATCACATTTTTTATGGTAGGAACTGGAAGCAGAAACATAAAAATGGGTGACCTTTCACCAACTATAAAATTGATGGTGTCTAATAGTCTAGAAATATACTCTGGCTGAAGATTGTGACCAGTCTGAAATTAGCGTTTGAAGGAAGATAATGGTTATCGTGAAATTTACCGGATAGGGCACGGATCTGCCACTCCATCTAATTTCGCAGGCTGCGATGTGCTACCGTTCGAGGTCGTCGTTCACGTGGAGGACGATGACGATGACGATAGTCGGTGGGATGAAGTGGTCAAGGTGGGGCTATCCAACCTTGCCTTTGGTCGTCTAGCCGAGCTGTTGTACGCACGTCTCACGGGTCGGTGGTCTTGGTTCGCCGATTGCTCCGGTGAGAGGACAGGTGGAGTCGGGCCATAAGCCTCAGTGAGGGCGCCGTCGCAGGTGCCGACTTCGTTGTCTACCGTGGAAACCGGAGCAAAGGGATTGAGGACGGAGGCGTAGCAGGGGTCTATGGCGAGGAAAAGAGAGACTGCGTGTGAGAGGGCTGTTGATGCCAAGTTGAGCGGTGAAGGAGTAGGCCGGTGTCGACGTTTTTTCTCCGGAGGAGTCGCGAGATTGGAGGAGGCCGGCGGTGGCGTTCTTTCTCGGGAGGAGTCGCGGGATTGGGGCAAGGGGTTAGGGAAAGATGGGGCGTGGGAGGTGGGGCTTGTGTACGTGGGCTTTTTCTTTCCTATTCAGTTTTCTCCTTCCTTTTATCGAGCGACGAGGGCATCGATCGTGGCTTCGTGGGTGCCTTTTTCTCTTCTGATTTTCCAGTTTTTTTTAAGGCGTGAGCGTGTGAAGATAGGTGGGGATCGAACGAGGTGGTCGAGGGGAGGTCGAACCATCACGACGTTCGATCCCCCTTTAGTAGTAGAGATATAGTTCATAATACAAGAAAATATGATTGATATAAGAAAATAAGGTTCACAACAGAAGCAAATAAGGTTCTACAATGGAAGCAAATGTAGTTCTACAACATGAGAGAGTATGGTTCACAACACGTGCTTCAACATCTCATTATCATGCTCCCTCTCTAGATAATCAAACCTCCTTTATTTTGTTTCAAGAACATTGAAGATTTCCCTAAACTCAGACTTCACTATAAGAGTGAGGGTTGTGTGCATGAGAGTGATATGTCTCCAACGTATCTATAACTTTTGATTGTTCCTTGCTATTATATTATCAATCTTGGTTGTAGCGACCACACCTCAAACAGTCTGATCTCTATGCATCAGTGTCATCCCTGGATCGGTAATGCTGATACGCACAGTACTTGAGGATTTATAACAGAGTAGAAATCACACACTTATTACATCGAATGTCTCCAAAGAGAACTTATTACAATAATATGGCTTAAGGCCATCTAAAATCGATAACAACAGAAGGCTTCTTCCCAGAGCTTCCATTGCCATTTCCATTCTTTGCTTCAGAACACTCTGTGGCATAATGTCCATTCTTCCCGCACTTGAAACAAGTAATGTGACTTAGATCCTTCTTGGCGGGCGTTGCTGGGTTGGAACGGTTCTGGCCGTTGCTTCCTCCATTCCCATTCCCATTCTTGGGTCCACCATGGTTGTGAGAACTCCCTTCATTGGAATTATGGCCTCCATGGTTATGGTGAAGGTGTCCTCCCGAGTTTGGGGTAAAACGGGGTCTCTGCTGAGCTCCAGAATTGTACTCCCCTTGTCCATACTTCCTCTTGCGATTGTCAATCTGCTCCTGCTTCCCTTCAATCATGAGAGCTCTATCTACCAACTCCTAGTAGTTGTTGAAGGTTGCCACCATCAACTACATGCTCAGCTCATCATTCAGCCCTTCCAGAAACTTCTCCGCTTAGCTGCATCCGTAACAACGTCATCCGGGGCATAACGTGCTAACTTACTAAAATCATCCACATACTGGCCCACTGTGCGTCCTCCTTGGTGCAAGTTCGAAACTCGCGCTTCTTCATGGCCATAGCTCCTGCTGAAACATGGGCAGTGCGAAAAGCCTGCTGAAACTGGTCCCATGTAACAGTGTCAATGGGGAAGTGGCTGTGAAATTCTCCCACCATGATGTTGCGGGTCCATCAAGCTGATGTGCGGCAAAATGCACTCTCTCCGTATCTGTGCATCCTACAGTGGTCAACTCCCTTCCAATCTTGCGGAGCCAATCATCTACAACAATCGGCTCGGTGCTACTAGAGAACTCCGGCGGATTCAGCCTTAGAAAACGGGCTAAGTGATCAACAGGTGGTGGTGGTGGTGGGTTGTTGTTGTTGTTGTTCACCTGATTCTTATTCTGGACTACTATCCGCATCAATGCATTCTGCTGCTGGATCAACTGAGTGAGCTCTGGTGGGAAAGCAAATCCATTGCCGCGTCTCGGAGGCATCTGATGGGTTTAGAAAAGATGAGAAAACAGAATAGAATAAGATCTATAGGTAAAAACACTACCCATATGCACATGAGACAAACACAAACATATCACTTCAATCAATTCAAACAAGGGCATACATCGATCTAACTATCGTTACAAAAGTGCTCGGACTGTACTATATACAGGAGGAATACTATTACTGATATGGTGGTCGACTAGAAAACTTGATCGGTGGAAGATTCCATGATATCTGCTCCAGCTTCATCAACATAGTCATCATCGCTATCATCAGGGTCTGAGTCGGTGTCATCGATGATGACGTAGTTCTCCGGACAAGTGGAATCGTCATCTTCTCCTCCTGGCGCGGGGTCTCCCATGAATATTCCTAGCTTCCTTGTCAAATAGTCATTCTTCTCCACGAGTATCGTCATTTCCTCCTCATATCCATCGCGTGTAGACTTGAGTTCCTCCTCCAGCTCCGTGATCCTGGTCATTGCCTTCTTCAGATCAATCATGCCTGTGCACATCTGGTTCTCCTGGCGACGCATGTGCCGGTTTAACTCTTGGATGAAAGCTGCAATGGACCTATCCTTCCTGGTGCTGATCGTCTCCCATTGCTCATCTCGGCGCCCACAAATCTGGTGGATAGTATCCTTGAGATCCTTGTGGTAAACTTCTCCAATGCGTCCCATGGTGATGTGGGCTGCCATGCTATTTCCTAGACTCCAGGTTGGTGCATCAAAGGAAAACTCTATGGGCTCAATGACTGGCATGAATGTCCTTCCTGGAACATGAACTCGAATCATCCAACGCTCCTCTTCTGGTAGAGTGGCGATGTAGGTCCCGGTGAAGCTTGGTATTCCGATGTTCAGGTATCTAGTAACTTCCTTCAAGTGTCGTCCAAAAGGTGTATCTTCATCCGGTTGGGTGAACTTGTTCCTTGCATCCTCCATCCTATAGGGTAGAAAAGAGAGTAGTGATCTAGGGCTTTAGCTTGGTGGTCGTGTCCTACAGTCAGCGTGTGCTCTGATACCATCTTGTAGCGACCAGACCTCAAACCGTCTGATCTCTGTGCATCAGTGTCATCCCTGGATCGGTAAAGCTGACACGCATAGTACTCGATGATTTATAACAGAGTAGCAATCACACACTTATTACATCGAATGTCTCAAAAGAGAAACTTATTACAATAATATGGCTTAAGACCATCTAAAATCCATAACAGCGGAAGGCTTGGAAGATAAAGTGAGTCCATCAACTCCAACGACATCACTGAGTGAAAGACAACGACCTATGGCACCTTTCTCGTCATCTGAAAAGTCTGCAACATGAATGTTGCAGCCCGAAACGGGTCAACACATGGAATATGCTGGCAATGTAACACATAGAGTAATGAACATATTGAATGCTATCACTACATGCATATATGGCTGGTGGAAAGCTCTATGGTTACAGTTTTGCATAAAGCCAATTTTTTCCTACAACAAAGGAAAAACTTTATTTAACTATCATGGTTGTTGTTAAACATTGAGAAGGTTCCTCCAACTCAATCCCAATTAAACATCATTCTTAACCCAATCAAGTTATAATTAGAGTGATGAGATCAACATGATAATCCAAGAACTAGATACTCAAAACGTCCATAACCGGGGGCACGACTAACCATGATTAGTTTGTACACTCTGCAGAGGTTTGCGCACTTTTCCCCACAAGACTCGAATACATCCATGGTCGGAGCTTCAAGACACAGTCTTTCTAAAGCATTAACTCTCTACTCTGGACAGACAGTACCACCTACAACCCACTACATCTGCTAGTCTACCTCTTCAAGAGCTTCACACAACTTACTCAACTATGCCAGAGCCCATATTGGCTTGTGGCTGCACACGGAAGTTTCTAGCATGAACAATCTTATGATACCTTTGAGCCTGGGTGGCGGACCGTAGGATGATCACACGGGTACTCCAGGATATCGTAGGACAACACTGGATTCTCCAGGTGCCCTGACAACCACTGGGTACTCCAGGGTGCCTCAAGCAATCCACCCAGATGTGTATTTAAGTTGCCACCTTAAGTTAACCATTAATTAACAATACTCACATCTATCATGAATCACTCAAACCAAACCACGTCTACGAGCATAGCATATCAATATAAGCAACGCAGAAGTAACTCCCAAAGGTTTGATAATAAACAGGGCAATAGGTTCTACCTCATCATCTACTTCCCCAAACCCACATGTTAAACAGATCCTAACCATGCAATGTTTGAGGGTTGATCTAATGCAATAAAACTGGGTAGTAAAGAGGTATGATCAAAGTGTTACTTGCCTTGCTGATGATCCGTGAAACCTAGAGACTCGTAGTAGCACGCTTCGCACTCCGCGTACTCTATCGCAAACAAACAAGCATACAATAAGCACAAAACTATAAGCACGGGTAAAACTCAAATAAGAGATCTAACCAGAAAGTTCAACTTAAGAACTCTGGTTCCCAAAAAGAATCATATCAAACGAAGCAACGAAACTCAAACTGCGAAAGAAACAAGATCTGATTACTAAACTGGACGTAAGTCAAATCTTACAATACCAAAATCTTGTTCAAGTTGATTAAATAGAAAGAGGGCTTCGAGACGACGATCTGGGCGCTTGAATCGCCTGATTTCGATAAACGAGCAAAAAGATAAGCTAAAACGAAAATCAGGGCAGAAATCGCGATCAAAAATAATCGCGGGAAAACCCTGGAAAAAGAAAAACTAACGAACAGGCTAACGAAAGAACGTTCGCTGTCTGCGGCTAACGGGTGAGCATCGTTCGTTAAAACGAACGTACGAACGAGCGTTCACTAAATAACAAAATCAGGGAAAAAAATAAAACCGATCTATATAAAATAAACTAGGGTTTTCGAAAAAACATAAGGTTTTCTAACGAAAACCGGTGGCTACCTTGGGACGGGCGGTGGCGGCGGGCAACGACGACGGGCGGCGGGTGGTGGCAATGCGGCAGCGACGGCGAGACGGCGCGGTGGCGTTGAATCTGGTGGCGGCAGCGGTGGCGGCGAATCCGGCGGCGGTGGCGCAGATTTCGAGGCGGGGTGGGGTGCTAGGGTTTTGGGTGAGGTGGCGGCAGCTCGGGCCCTCGTGGCCCTCGCGGCTTTAAAGAGCCGACCGGGCTAGTGTCCCAGGCGGACATGGCCCGGTTAGGTCGGTGGGATTTTTTTAAAAAATATTCCGACGCACAAAAAAATGATTAATAGAAATACTAAATGAACTCCAAAAATCCTGAAATAAATTTTCTCTGTCCTCTAAAAATATAGGGGACAAAGTGAAAATTTATTTGGGCCTCTAATGCAATTTTGAAAAACACATTTTTCCTAATTAAAATATAATAGCAATAAAACTCCAAATAAATTCTTATTTGATTTTAATATTTAACCTCCAATATTTCTTTATTTGGGGAAAGTCATTTTATCCCCTCTCTTTTATTTTCATATTAGAAATATTAGGAGAGAAAAATAATTAAAACCAACTGATCCTCTTTTCAAAATTTGAGAAAACTCAAATATGAAAATAACGAAATCCCCAACTCTCTCCGTGGGTCCTTGAGTTGCGTAGAATTTCTAGGATCAACCCAAAATGCAATAAAATATGATATGCAATGATGATCTAATGTATAACATTCCAAATTGAAAATTTGGGATGTTACATTGGTTTATATGCATTGTTATGCTATTTTATATTATTTTTTGGGACTAACTTATTAACCTAGTGCCCAGTGTGAGTTGCTGTTTTTTTCCTTGTTTTTGTCTTTACAGAAAATCAATACCAAACAGAGTCCAAATTGAACAAAACTTTTTGACGATCTTTCTTAGACCACAAGACACCTTGGAAGCTTCGGGAGGAGGCTAGAAGGGCCACGAGGCCGTGACAAGCTTAGAGGGCGCGCCCCAGGAGGGGCGCCCCCAAGCTTGTGGCTCCTCTAACCCTAATTCTTCATCTATAAATTCCCAAATATTCCCCAAAGACCAGAGGGCACCCCAAAAATACTTTTCCGCCGCCGCAAGTTTTAGTCTTCGTGAGATCCCATCTGGGGACCTTTTCCAGTACTCTGCCGGAGGGGGATTCGATCATGGAGGGCTTCTACATCAACCTTGCTGCCCTTCCGATGATGTGTGAGTAGTTTACCATAGACCTATGAGTCCATAGCTAGTAGCTAGATGGCTTCTTCTCTCTCTTGATCGGCAACACAATATTCTCCTTGATGTTCTTGGAGATCTATTCGATGTAATCTTCTTTTGCGATGTGTTTGTTGAGATCCGATGAATTGTGGGTTTATGATTAGATTATCTATGCATATTATGTGAGTCTTCTCTGAACTCTTTCATGCATGATTTATATAGCTTTGTATTTCTCTCCGATCTATTGATTTGGTTTGGCCAACTAGGTTGATTTTTCTTGCAATGGGAGAGGTGCTTTGTAATGGGTTCAATCTTGCAGTGCTCAATCCTGGTAACAGAAAGGGACATGACACGTATTTTTATTGTTGCCATTAAGGATAAAAAGATAGGGTTTATTCATATTGATTGGATCTATCCCTCTACATCATGTCATCTTGCTTAAGGCATTACTCTGTTCTTGTTAACTTAATACACTAGATGCATGCTGGATAGCGGTCGATGTGTGGAGTAATAGTAGTATATGCAGGCATGAGTCGGTCTACTTTTTTCGGATGTGATGCCTATATACATGATCATTGCCTTGGATATTATCATAACTATGCGCTTTTCTATCAATTGCTCAACAGTAACTTATTTACCCACCGTATGTTTTCTTTAAGAGAGAAGCCTCTAGTGAAAACTATGGCCCCTGGGTCTATCTTTTATCATATTATTTTCAGGTCTACGAAATCAAAAACACAAAAATACCTTGTTGCAGTTTATTTACTCTTATTTTATTTTGCACTTTTACGTATCTTTTATATCTATCACTATCAGATCTCATCCTTGCAAGTAACCGTGAAGGGTTGACAACCCCTTTATCGTGTTGGGTGCAAGTATTTGTTTGTTTGTGTAGGTACAATTATTGGAGACTTGTGTGTTCCTCCTACTGGATTAGTACCTTGGTTCTCAAATGAGGAAAATACTTATCTCTACTTTGTTGCATCACCCTTTCCTCTACAAGAGAAAAACCAACGCAAGCTCAAGAAGTAGCAGGAAGAATTTCTGGCGCCGTTGCCGGGGAGGATCTACATCAAGCCTACCAAGTACCTATTATAAACTCTCATCTCTTGTATTTACATTATTTTCCATTTACCTCTCGTTTTCCTCTCCCCCACTTCTAAAACGTGTTAAAAAATAATACAAAAATATTTGCCCTTTTATTGCCTTCTTTCCGTTTGCCTTTCCTTTTGCTTCTTGTTTGCTTGTGTGCTAGATTGCTTTCTGTGTTATGATGTCTCGAGAAAACACTAAGTTGTGTGATTTTTCCAACAATAATAATAATGATTTTATTAGTACTCCGATTGCTCCTGCCACTAGTGCAGAATCTTATAAAATTAATGCTGCTTTGTTGAATCTTGTTACGAAAGAACAATTTTCTAGTAGTCCTAATGAAGATGTTGCATCCCATCTTAATACTTTCGTTGAATTCAGTGATATGCAAAAGTAAAAGATGTGGATAATGATATTGTCAAATTGAAGCTATTTCCGTTCTCACTACAAGGTCGTGCTAAAACTTGGTTTTCGTCCTTGCCTAAAAATAGTATTGATTCCTTGAATAAGTGTAAGGATGCTTTTAGTTCCAAGTATTTTCCTCCCGCTAAGATCATCTCCCTTAGGAACGATAGAATTAATTTTAAGAAACTTGATCATGAACATGTCGCACACTCATGGGAGAGGATGAAGTTAATGATAAGAAATTTCTCTACTCATGGTTTAAGTTTATGGATGATCATACAAATTTTTTATCCAGGATTGAATTTTTCATCTAGAAATCTTTTAGATTCCTCCGCAGGTGGTACTTTCATGGAAATCACATTAGGAGAAGCTACTAAACTCCTAGATAATATTATGGCAAATTACTCTCAATGGCATACCGAAAGATCTTCTACTAATAAAAAAGTGCATGCTATTGAAGAATTTAATACTTTGAGTGGAAAGATGGACGGACATATGAAATTGATTGATAGAAAGATTACTCCTATTGATCCTAGATATGCCTTTGTCTGCTTTGATTGAGAATAATAATGAATCTATGGATGTGAATTTTGTTGGTAGGAACAATTTTGGTAATAACACTTATAGAGGCAATTTTAATCGCATGTTGTTTCCTAGTAATTCTTCCAATAATTATGGTAATTCCTACAACAATTCTTATGGAAATCATAATAAGATACCCTATGATCTTGAGAATAATATCAAAGATTTTATTAACTCTCAAAATATTTTCAATGCCACGATCGAAGAAAAATTGCTTAAGTTTGATGATGTGGCTAGAAACATTGATATAATTCCTTATGAGATTGATTCCCTTAAGACTAGATCTATGCCACCCAAGCTTGATATTAATGAGTCTCTGAAATATATTCAAATTTCTATTAATGAAAGTAGGGAGAGAACCGCTAGAATGCGAGCTAAGAGAGAATGGCTAGATAAAGCATGTTCTTCAAGTTTTTGTGATAATCATGATGAAGATCTTAAAATGATTGGTGTTACTCCCATTGAATTTTTGTTTGCTAATATAAAACTTGATAAAGAAGGGACTGGAGAGGAGTCAACTTTAGCTAGAAGCTGTCCCAATAATTTGAAGGGTGATGATCTTAATGAAAAATGATAAAAGTGGGTTTGGCGAGGTCAAAACTTTAACTAGTGATGTGCCCACTCTTTTGGATTACAAAGAATTTAATTATGATAATTGTTATTTGATTGAGTGTATTTCCATGTTACAATCCATGCTCAATTCATCTCATGCTTATGATCAAAATAAGGCTTTTACTAAACATATCGTTGATGCTATGATGAAATCTTTTGAAGAAAAACTTGAGTTGGAAGTTTCAGTCCCTAGAAAGTTATATGATGAATGGGAGCCTACTATTAAAATTAAGATCTATTATATACTTAAAACAGAAGTAAAAGAAGCCGTCACATTTATCCACATAGATCAAATTATGTGCACCGTCAATATTTGATAACAACGGCTGAGATTTAAAAATATACAAAAGTTACATATAACTATTATAGGGTACAAATAGTTGCCTGACACGCCTGCCATCTAGCACGTCTTCAAACCTCAAAAAGAAAAATCTAGCACGTCTCCATCAATGTGTCCGACACAACCACAAACTGGTGCGTGCAAATAAGGCAAGCAAAACTCCACACGGATTAATTAGCAAGAGCCCAGACGCCTTTGAAAAAAAATCTCCACACGGACTCCGCCAAGCTAACGACAAATAAAAAGGCACTCGACCGACCACATCCGGCACATGCAAGGCAGCCCAAGATTTAGGATCAATATTTTTTGGAAAATCGAAGTCAGACAAATCTGCTATGCACCACCAGCGAAATCGAAGTCTGCCGATTATGTGATGCATCCAGTGATTCAACGATGGACAAACAAGAAATTTAGCCAAACTTCAACGCCAGGTTCAGCTTGAGTGCCGACAAAGTCAGGCCCAACCTTTTGAGTTGTCTCTAACCTGAATCATTAAGATTAGTAAGTACTACTATTACTAAATTCACTTATCAGCATAGGTACTTTATCAGTTGTTTTCAACTCCTATTAAACCCAAAAAAATATGGTATACAAAAAGCTTATTAGCCTCAATATAATTTTGATGGACAAAAAAATGCATTACATATTACAGATTTCTCTATTGCTCTGGACAACAACCCCTAATTATATTTTATTGTTTTGACAGGGCCCAACCGAGTTCATGCTACTATCAACATTTTAAAATCCATGCTACTATCTGTAGAGATTAAATTATAATTATAATCATTGGTATGGATTAAGTACATAAACAGGTACATAAAATAAACAATGCTCAGGTATGTCTATACTCTATAGTTTGAATTAAGACTCTTATCTAATTAATCTTTCTAACTATGAATAAATTAATCTCCAAATTTATTGTGATTGGATTAATCACCCAAATGAAGCATGTGGAATCAATAATAAAAAAAGAACTCTTTAGGGTGATAAAAATAGGAGTTACGTTATGGACAAATTTCTTTATTTTTTGAATGGGGATTTAATCGGCAGCTAAACTGTCCCTATTGTGACCTTATGGTGCAGAAGTTCAATCCAGTAATGTTACAGTATATTTTGTTATTTACAGGGAAAATACCTAAGACATTTACCATTGCTTACTAATTCCACAAGAATTATATAGGTCTAGATATAATCGAAACCTAGGAACTTCTTGGCAGGTATGGAACTGTATCTTTTATCAGTTATTAGTTATCAACTAATGAATAGTGACTCTGTTTGTTAACCAATATTACTATACTTGACTAACTCCATATGTGTGCAGAAGAAACTTAACAAAAATGATCAAGATAGATAGAACTACGAAAGGAACACTAGAAGAAAAAATGTTTTACAAAAGAACATTACAAGAAATTACTAGAATGAGGCACAAAAATCAGACAAATCAGGTACTGTATCAGACTTCTAAGATATGATATGACCACTTCTGAGGAAAACAAGACTCCAAAACCTGGAGTGATAATGGAGTCATATCAGCTAGAATGGACCATATTTGATTTATTTACGTCTCTCAACTTCTTTAGATTGCTAACTTTGAGTTTTGAGGTTGTTTTTTCAGGATTGCAAACTTTGAGCTACCTACAATATATCTGTTACAAGAAGATGGTGGTATATGTCATGCAGTGATCTCACAAAGCAGGTACAAAGGAAATTGACAAGAGTTGTGGTATATATGTATACAGAAATTGTAACACCTCGGTAAGCATATATTCTGCTAATTTGAACAGTAACTTCTCGATTATGTTTACTTTGCAATGAAAAGATGCCAAATTAATTACCGTACAACTACTATAAGCTGCACTTGATTTTACGAGGAGACCGAAAAAATTCTTAATATATCGGTCTCGAAATTGCAGAACTCATTGGGTGGGAAGCACAAAAGTTATACAATAATTATGTTGAAAGTAAGGCAAACTATTTATGTTTACTAAGATAATAGTAAGAATACTTGACATCCATCAATATAAGGAGGGCACTTACTGGATAACAAAAGTCAAATGTTAGCACTATCAGAAACATATTACATTATAATTATTTTAATACATTCAGACATGCACTTTTGGTGAATTTTATATTCTTGGTAACAACTATTCTAGCCTATGTCCGGTTTAGTTCATGAAAACCATGATCGTGAGGAAAAACTACAATATTACAGGCATCGCCTACAGCATAGGCAAAAAATCCATTGCATATCGATTAAGATATATGAACCAAATTTCAGTTAATACATTTAATCCTTCTTGCTTTGTCCTAAATACACATATAGGTAATATAACTTGCTAATGTATGTTAGCAACAAAAAAAGAATACTATTAAACCACCTACAATGGGGAAACTTACATGTCAAGAATAAGCCACTCTCGACGAAGTAGAAATGATGCAAAGTTGTAGCAAATTAATGGGTGGAAGGCGATGGCACCAGCAATGAGGAAGCCCAAAACCCGCCTTTGCCTACAGACTCTTTAAATGAAAAGAGACCAATCACTATATAAAAAATATACATCGGGGTTATACATAGTAGATGGATATAATGGACATACGCTTTGTTGTATGAAGCTCCATATAATGGCTACAGATATGTTGAAGAGGCAATAATCAAAGTTTGGTAGAATGTAAACTAAAAAATAATGTCAAGCCAAATATCTCTATAATGTATATCCTATTAATGAGCGTTAGATGAACAATAAAAGAAAGTATGAGGTCATCTCCCAAATTATAATTTAACAGAACAGGTAAATCAACCTTCCCTCTGAATTTATTTAACAGATCAACAAAGTAAATCAACTTACAAAGTACATATATTGTGCCAAGCAAGATAAGAATGCAGAGAATAATGGGAGAGTAGGGAGAGATTCATACCTGTCCTTCCTGCTCCGCCTCAGACGTGGAATGCTATGGACAAGATGGTCGTTCAACCCAAAGACACGGCTCTCTGTCCCAGAGCCACGAACAGGAGAGCAGAACACTCTCGGAGAACCTAGCAGCAAGAAACACCCCTCATAATCTCCGGTGGCCTACCCGGCGACCGATCTGCCTCTACAAAGCAGAAATAGTGAGATGCGGCCTTGCTGGTAGGCGACGCAAGATCTGCGGCTCGAACGCACATCCCCGTTTCCGCCAGACTTACCTCCAAGAGCATCTCCTTCACAGCTTTGGTGATGTAGGAGCATGCCATTCGATTTGGTACAGCCGACTATAACGATAGAGGTCATAGAGCAGAGAAAGGGAATCTGTTTATCTTCTCACGGAAGAGATATGGAGACTTCTAGAGAGTAGAGACGGGAAGAAAGTTGACCAATGGGCCTATTGTGAACTGGGAGGCGTGGGTGAAAGAAAAAAAGGAAATACTGTACAGTAACTTTTTTCTTGCAACTTGCATATACGGCTAAAAAACTGTGTGTCTATTTTCTAAGAGCGTGTGTCTGTTTAGTACTACTGAATTTTATAATGGGCTGATGGATTAGGGGCATGGAGTGGAGTAGTGGACGTTTTTTTTAAGTATGGAGTTGTGAACAGTTTTTTTTTTCGAAAATGAAATAACAAGTATATCACCTAGGAGCGTAATTACGTAGGTACATCAATTATTGTAGACAATCAACGAAATATGAAACAAAAACAGCACAAACAAACAGAACAAACTTCGATTAGAGGGGCTGAGGGACAGAATGTTTTTGAAACATAGCAATAAATCAGATAAAATATGCACCAGTGCATTTTATTTATCGTAAAGAAATGTAAGCTATTGCAAAACAAATTAGTCACTATTAGAAAGAATCATGAACGGCGTTGGCGTATGGTGATGATCCTCATTATTTATTTTGACCCAATGTATTATTTTTATGAGATTATTATGTTATTTGAGGGAATTGTTCTTCTAATGGGGGGCAAGGGTCTAGGAGTAATCTTAAAAAACAAACTAAATTTTGTAATGGAATTGTATGAGGAAAAATGCCTAATGTAAAGCGTGTGACTGGGAGTAAGACAACATTTTTTATTTCTCACGATTTGAGGCAATATTAATGATTCTGCATTACCATTATCCATCGTCATGCAACATAGAGATTTAGAGGCGTGTCACTGTACCAAATAAAACACAACTATAATAATATTATCTAGAAGGTGTATAGATACGGAGAACACTAAATTTATATTTGAGATACTGATGAATGAATTTATAGGAAAATTAACAAAGATTGACGGAGAGTAGAAGAGGGAAATCTAGGGACCATTATGAACCATGATTTTACACAATCGGTCGCCAACCGATGAGACATGAAGTGTAATATATTTCAAATGATCGATAAAGTGGTGAACTATATTACAAAATCTTAATAGAAATATAACATAGTAAATCTAGCCGCGCAAATGCGCGGGTCACACCGCTAGTTAAATATTATGAAAGGATCGAGAAGAGGGGTCTAGAGGGGGGGGCGTGATTAGACCCTCAATAAGTAAAAGTGGCAATTTTTAAGTTCTTCAAGTTAAGGTGAAGTTTTAGCACAAGTTTAAGCATTCACAATACATTTCAAGCAAGCATGACAAGAGTATATGCAGCGGAAAGAGTAAAGCATGCTAACTGCAAGAAAGTAAGGGGATGGTATTGTAGTGTGCAAACACAATGAAGACATGGATTTTTTGGCGTGGTTTCGATAGGTTGTGCTATCGTACATCCATGTTAATGGAGACTTCAACCCACGAAGGGTAACGGTTGCGTGAGTCCACGGAGGCCTCCACCCACAAAGGGTCCACGAAGAAGCAACCTTTTCTATCCCACCATGGACATCGCCCACGAAGGACTTGCCTCACTCGGGTAGATTTTCACGAAGTAGGAGATCTCCTTGCCCTTACAAACTTCTTGGTTCAACTCCACAACTTGACGAAGGCTCCCAAGCAACACCTAACCAATCTAGGAGACGCCACTCTCCAAAAGGTAATAGATGTTGTGTTGATGATGAACTCCTTGTTCTTGTGCTTCAAATGATAGTACCCCCAGCACTCAGCTCTCTCTCTCACATATTTGGATATGGTAGAAAGATGATTCGAGTGGAAAGCAACTTGGGGAAGGCTAGAAATCAAGATTCTTGTGGTAGGATTGGTATATCTTGATCTCAACGCAGAGTAGGTGGTTCTCTCTCAGAAAATGTATGCTGGAAGTGTAGGCATGTTCTGATGGCTCTCTTACAAATGGAGAAGGGGGTGGAGGGGTATGAATAGCCTCCACACAAAATCCAACCGCTACACACATTTGACCCAACTCGGTCAGACAGAATAGAAGAACTCGATGAGACCAATTTAGTTCAAAATGTGAACGTTAGGAATCTCGGTAGGACCGACTGGAACTACTCGGTGGGACCGATGTGCTAGGGCTTAGGGAAAACATCAACTCGGTGGCACCGCTTGCATCAACTTGGTGAGACCGAAGTGAAGCAATGAGTAAACAGAGAAGATGTCAAGCAAACTCGGTGGGACCGACTGCTCATTTTGGTGAGACTGAAATGTTACAAAGGGAAATAGAGAGTTTGCAAGGCCATCTCGGTGAGACCGAGATCCGTATTGGTGTGACCGAACTGTTAGGGTTTCTGGCAGTGGCTATGTCATATGAACTCGGTGGTGCCGGATAGAAAGAATCGGTGAGGCCGAGTTTGACTCTAGGTTTTGGACATATTTGGAATGAGGAAGTGGTTGAGGGCTTTGGAGCAGTATCACTAAGCACTTGAGCAAGTAGACCATTAAGAAACACCTCATTCCCTTTTAATAGTATTGGCTTTCCTATGGACTCAATCTGATCTTGGATTACTAAAAATGAAATAAAGAGTCTTGAGATTTTGCCAATGCATGTCCTAGACACCTCGAAGGGGTTCCACATCCTCTTGTCCTTTCCACGCCATTGTTGAACTTGTATGTAATACACTAGATAAAAGCATCAGTCCAACAAGAGATATGTTGACATTAATTACCAAAATCACCTAGGGAGCACTTGTGCTTTCAAATTATGAGTGCAATGCTTTATGTTATTTGGGTGCTAGCATTTCCACTATTCCAAAATATTATGTGATGTGCCAGGCTTCCATAAACTTGATGATTGTTCTTTAAATTTGCACTTAGCGGATTTCACTATTAAGAAACCTATGGGAAGAATTAATGATGTTCTTATTGTTGCAAATAGGAATTATGTGCCCGTAGATTTTAGTGTGCTTGATATTGATTGCAATCCTACATGCCCCATAATTCCTTGTAGACGTTTCCTTGGAACAATTGGTGCAATTATTGATATGAAAGAAGGAAACATTAGATTTCAATTTCCATTAAGGAAGGGCATGGAACACTTTCCAAGAAAGAAAATGAAGTTACCATAGGAATCTTTATGAGGGCCACTTATGGATTGAATACAAAGATGACAATACCTAGATCTATGCAATATGCCTTGCTAGGGGCGTAAAATGATAGTGCTAGTTGGGAGGCAACCCAATAGTTATCTTTTATTTTTTCTTCTATTTTTTTCCCAATAAATATGCAATTATGCTACTGTTATGATTGTGTTTTAGTATTTTAATTAGTGTTTGTGCCAAGTAAAGCCTTTAGGATGGTTTGGGTGACAATTTATTTTATTTTGTTGAAAAACAGAAACTTTTGCACCCAATTCTGGAATTTTATAAATCCATGGAAACTTGCTTTTGCTCTAAAAGTTTTACACAAGATTGATATACAAATTTCCCATGTTGTCCTATTTTTCTAGAATTTTTAGAGTTACAAAAGTTTGGCTAATGTTCATATTACTACAGACTGTTCTGTTTTTGACAGATTCTATTTTCATTGTGTTGTTCGCTTGTTTTGAAGAATCTATGGGTTGTATCGGGGTTATGAGCCACGGTGAAGTTGGAATATAGTAGATATAATGCAAATATAAAATTGGAATGAGTTTATAATAGTACCTAAAGTGGTGATTTGCTTTATTACACTAATGGATCTCACGAGTTTTCTGTTGAGTTTTGTGTTGTGAAGTTTTCAAGTTTTGAGTGAAGTTTTGATGGGCTAAGGAATAAGTAGTGACAAGAGCCTAAGCTTGGGGATGCCCAAGGCACCCCAAGGTAATATTCAAGGACAACCAAGCGTCTAGGCATCCCCTCTTTTGTCTACAATCCATCGGTAAATTACTTGAGGCAATATTTTTATTCACTACAAGATATGAGTTTGCTTGGAGTGTCATGTATTATACGAGTGTTTGTTTTATTTGCTTTTTAGTTTGCCACAATCATCCTTGCTGGACACACCTTTTTGAGAGGGACACACATTATTCATGAATTTATTAGAATACTCTATGTGCTTCCCTTATATCTTTTGAGCTAGGCAGTTGCTCTAGTGCTTCACTTATATCTTTTAGAGCACGACGATGGTTATATTTTAAAGAAATTGATGAACTCTAATGCTTCACTTATATTATTTTGAGATTCTTATAAATAGTATGGTAATTTGCTTGGGTTATGAATTTAGTCCTAATATGATGGGTATTCAAGAGGGATATAATAAAAACTTTCATGTAGATCACTGAATATGTTAAGTTTGATTCCTTGCAATTGTTTTACGATATAAAGGTGGTAATATGCAGGTTATGGTAATGAGTAATTGTGGTTAATTAGAATATTGGTGTTAAGGTTTGTGATTCCCGAAGCATGCACGTATGGTCTCTCGCTATGGTATACAATTGGAGCATGATTTATTATTGATTGTCTTCCTTATGAGTGGTGGTCGGGGACGAGCGATGGTCTTTTCCTACCAATCTACCCCCCTAGGGGCATGTGTAGTAGTACTTTGCTTCGAGGGCTAATAGCAATAAGTATGTGAGTTCTTTATGACTAATGTGATGTAACGCCGGAATAAGTATTCGAGGGCTAATCCTCATTTGATCCAAGGCATAATTCAAATTAAAATTTCTCAAACATGCAAACTAAAATGTTCAAAGTGTGGCTAATATTCCATCACTAATATTGGTGGTGGAACCAACATTTTTATAAAGTATTTAAGTGCCCAAGAATAAATAAAATAGGGGAGACACAATTACTTAAATGGTTTTTAATTAATAAAATAATAAACTATTTTATTTAAACCTCAAATTGAATGTGGGAGTAGCATAATTTATAATAATTTTGAAATTGAAATAAAAACTGAAACTATAAAAAGAAAAGGAAATGCAATGGCAAAATAAAAGGAGAAAAAGAGATGCCCCCTGGGCCTCGGCCCACCTGAGCCGGCCCACCTACCTTCCCCCGGTCGCCTTCCACCTCCTGTTACTCCGACCCGACACCCGCTCGAGCCAGGGTCATCCCCGACCACCTTGCCATCGACAGGGAGGGGATAAGGCGATAGCCCGCGCCCCCTCGATCCCCCTCTCACACTTCCCCCTGCCACTCCACTCACCTCGCTTTCTCCCTCGCCCGTAGCTCTGTCCTCCTCACCGATTCCCCCATCTCCCAAGCATGGCCGTCACCGGCCATCGTGCTCAACCACGGTCACCGGCCAATCCTCACCTTGCCGCCATGCCGTAGGGGCTGTCCGTCGCCTGCCACGCCGCCTGGTGCCAGCAGTTGGAGCCGGGGAGCTCTACCACGTTGGATGCCCTTCGTCGTCTTCCTCGGGTCACCGCCGCCACCTTCGACTCCGGCCACTGCCCTGCGGTACTAAGCCCCCCAACGGCCTTCGTGTGCTGCAACGTGAGCCGCCGCCCCTCTCCCTTCCTCTGTAAATACGCCGTTGATCTGTAGCCTGCTCCCCGCGCCGTTGCCGCCATTGCCGAAGCTCCCACCACCGCTACTCGTTGTTCCGCTGCTGCCGTGCTTCTCCAGTTCGACCGAGCACGCCACCACGCTCATGGCATCTCGTAGGAGCCCTCCAGCCCGCTAGCTCGTCAGAACCGAGCTGTTATGCTTGTTTCGTTCAACACCCGACTCCGGTCGACGCCTCACCCGTCACCGTGCTCCACTCCAACCATCCCGCGACCTCCCGCTTGTTCCATCGGATGCGCGTGAGCGCCAGCCACCTAGAGCCACGCTCACCGCTGCCCTTGGCCGCCCCATGCATCACACCCCACAAGCCCGAAAACCGGCGGTCGCCCTGCTCGATGTTGCCGATGGTGCAGCCCGTCCAAGCCCTCCCTGACGCCACGAATGGATGCCTGGCTCTGCCCGCATCTGAACGGTCCACTCCGCCGCCCGTTTGGCCCCCTGTGGGCGATCCCCGCACGCGCCCCCGTCTCTATAGTCGCCGCCAGTGCACCACCATGCTTGGCCTCGGCTGGGCCGCTGCCAAGTGGGACCCCCCTGTGTCCGGGCGGCTATTTAACCACTAACCACCCCCTAGAACCACTGACATGCGAGCCCAGCCGCTGTAGCATTTAGGTTAGTTTAAAATAAACCATTAGCTAAATAGGTCACTGGCATATCGGGCCCACTAACTAATTAGACTAGTTTAAATAAATAAAACATGTTAACAAACTGTCTCACTGACAGTAGGGACCCACTGCTTAGTTTGACAAGTCAACAGTCAAACTTTGGTTGCTGACTAGGCTGCTGACTCAGCCCCCTGTCCCCACCTGTCTTACACATACACACACTGCTGGGTACACTTCTATGTACCCATAGCAGGTTCTATATTTAATATTTCGAATTAAACTAATTTCAGAATTCCAGAATATTATTAAAGCTTTGAAAATTAATATAAAATAATCCGTATCTTGGATGAAAATAATTTATATATGAAAGTTGCTCAACAAAATGTGATGAATCCGAATATTCCATCTGTTCATTTGTCACATGCCCCTAGCATAGCGAACATGGAACCGTCCCCTCTCTTTCATCTGTCCGAAAAATGCCAAACAACGGGAAAACATTCCCGGATGTTTGCCCCCTTCGTCAGTATCATGTAGCACTGCGTAAGAACACCCCTAGCTCTGCTTGTTGTCATGTCATGCACTTGTTTGCTTTATATTTACTATTTCTTCCCCCTCTTCTCTCCGGTAGACCCCAAGACCGATGCTGCCACTATGATCGACTACATCACCGACGACCCTTCTTCCTTTTTCAGCAGAGCTTCCTGGCAATCAAAACCCCCCTTGAACATACTGATATTGCCCATTCCATTCTCTCTCATGCTTGTATTAGATTTTGCTACTGTAATTGTTTGCTCTTATATCTGATGCATAGCTTGCTTTTGTAACCTACTCTTGTACCTTACCTACTTATCCTAAACTACTTAGTATTGGTTGGTTAGTGATCCACCAGTGACCCCTCACCTTGTCCCAGTTGCCCTGGCTTGATGACCGATGACTCGATCCATGTTATCGATGTCCAGAGCCCGCCACATCACATCACACCCCCTTTGTTGCTCGGCTCTGTAGAGCTACTATCGAGTGTCAAGGGTGATACCTCGTAATGCACTCCTGGTGATAACTCTGTAGTGTAGCTATTCGGTCATGGTCATCGAGGGTGATTCCTCCTTAACCACTCCCAATACTACTCTGTCGTGCAACACCTCAAGTGTGAACCTCGAGGGTGATTCCTCCTAAGTTCACCTTGATGATTACATCAAGTGGATTCCATCGAGGGTGATTCCTCAGATTCCCCTTGATGTTATGGATACACGGTTACTTGGACTTACTTGAGACCATTGTTGAAGTTGGGTCGGCCCCGAGGGGTACCCGCGAGAGTTACTGAAGTTGGGTTGACCTGGAGGGTACCCGCTAGATAATTACGAGGCACGATCGGGCAGGTAGACCACCCTAGTGAGAGGGTTGGGCCTGGCCCTTGCCATATTTCCTTGAGATGGGGCATCGGGGTCACATGATCATGAGTCTCTACTCGTCTTTCCGAGCTCCCAAAACACTAAAGGTTTGGGTATTTGATCTGAGTTGGCCACTGGCCTATACACACTAACCACGACGCGGGAACAGATATTGGCACTCGGTGTTGTATGTTTCTTTTGAAAGTTCTGTCAGATGTCCAGTTCAGCATTGCGGCACGGCTGGGCCGGCGCCATCCATGACAGAGGTGGTGCCTGGGTCCGCCCTGCATGCAACGACTCAAAGTTCAAAGGGCGATGGGCCCAAGACCTCAGAGCGGTTAGGATGTAGACCAACAGGGACCTCTCTGTCGAGCCTAGGTAGGACTACGACATGTTGATCTTCCGAGGCCGGGCATGACCCAGGAAAGTGCATCCGGCCAGAGTAATAAGCGTGTTCGGTAATGTGGTGCACCCGTGTAGGGAAGTTATCTATTCGAATGGATTTGTCCATGGTAATGGACACTCAGAGTTGTATCCCGGCCTATTATAAATTTACAACTATAACTGGATACTTGAGACATGTTGTCTCCAATATGCGACCCTATCCTTGGTGGGACCTTTGAGTTCCTTTAGGATAGGGCCGCCACCTTGCAAAAGTGTCTCCAATATGTGCTTCTATCCTTGGTGGGACCTTTGAGTTCCTTTAGGATAGAGTCGCATATTGGGCGTGACACATGAGATGGATATGTAGCTCCGGGATTGCTTTCTACAGGGAGCTGAGGAAGGATCTGGGCGTTAATACTACAACATGCTTGTTAATCAATATGTATTTTGCACTCTTCTACATGCTGCAAGATGCTTGAAGATGCTAGTCTTTGATAGGCTAGGCTTTCCCTTCACCTCTGGCATTCTGCAGTTCGGTCCATAGATACAACCCATTCCTTTGATACCGATGCATACTTAGTACATAGCAGAAGCTTGCGAATACTTTGGATGAGTACTCACGGTTGCTTTGCTACCTCTTTTCCCCTATACCCGGTTGCTGCGATCAGATGGTGGATCCCAGGAGCGAGATGCCACCCCCGAAAAAACTACTACTACCCCGAGGGTGCCTACTACTACATGGAGACCGTTGATGACCAGGAGTAGTTAGGAGGTCCCAGACAGGAGGCCTTGCCTTTTTGATCTGTATCGTGTTTGTGCTTGCCTTCTTAAGGCAGTCTTGTATAACCTATGCCTGTACTCAGATATTGTTGCTTCCGCTGGTTTCTCTTGTGTATCGAGCTATTATTCGAGCCCTCGAGGCCCCTGGCTTGTAATATAAAGCTTGTATTTTTTTAATTTGTGTCTAGAGTTGTGTTGTGATACCTTCCGGTGAGTCCTGATCTTGATCGTACACATTTGTATGTATGCTTAGTGTATGATTGAATAGGGGGCGTCACATGTGAGTCCATGGATTATACACACCCTTACCTTCGGTAGAATCTTCGGTACCGCGCATTGCCCCTTCTCACCCCGAGTTATGGTGCAAACTTCGCTGGTGCATCCAAACCCCATGATATGATACGCTCTATCACACATAAGCCTCCTTATATCTTCCTCAAAACAGCCACCATACCTACTTATTATGGCATTTCCATATCCATTCCGAGATATATTGCCATGCAACTTCCACCGTTCTGTTTTATTATGACACATATCATCATTGTCATATTGCTTTGCATGATCATATTGTTGACATAGTATTTGTGGCTCAGCCACTGTTCATATTTTTTATGTTATGCTAGATCATTGCACATCCCGGTACACCGCCGGAGGCATTCATATAGAGTCATATTTTTGTTCTAGTATCGAGTTGTAATTTTCTTTTGGGTTGTAAGTAAATAGAAGTGTGATGATCATATTCATTATTAGAGCATTGTACTAGTGAGGAAATAAAAAAAATAAAAAGAGGCCAAAAAGCCCAAAAAAGAGAAAGGAAAAAAGAGGCCAAAAAGAGCCCAGCAACGAAAAAAGAAAAAAATGAGTAGAAAAGAGAGAAGGGACAATGTTACTATCCTTTTCCACACTTATGCATCAAAGTAGCACCATGTTCTTCATGATAGAGAGTCTCCTATTTTGTCACTTTCATATATTACTAGTGGGAATTTTTCATTATAGAACTTGGCTTGTATATTCCAGTGATGGGCTTCCTCAAATGCTAGCGGTCTTCATGACCAAACAAGTTGGATGCACATCCACTTAGTTTTCTTTTGAGCTTTCATACACTTATAGCTCTAGTGCATCTGTTGCATGGCAATCCCTACTCACTGATATTGATATCAATTGATTGGCATCTACATAGCCCATTGATTAGCCTCGTCAATGTGAGACTTTCTTCTTTTGTGTCTTCTCCACACAATCTCCAACATCATACTCTATTCCACCCATAGTGCTATATCCATGGCTCACGCTCATGTATTATGTGAGAGTTGAAAAAGCTGAAGCGCATTAAAAAGTATGAACCAATTGCTCGACTTGTCATTGGGGTTGGGCATGATAAAAACTTTGTGTTAAGAAGATGAAGCATAACAAGACTATATGATTTCATAGGGTTAACTTTCTTTAGCCATGATATTTTGGAAAGACATGATTGCTTTTTAGTATGCTTGAAGTATTATTGTTTTTATGTCAATATTAAACTTTTCTTTTCAATCTTATGGATCTGAATATTCATGCCATAAAGAGAAATTACATGATGAACATGCTAGGTAGCATTCCACATCAAAATTTTGTTTTTAACATTTACCTACTCGAGGACGAGCAGGAATTAAGCTTGGGGATGCTTGATACGTCTCCAACGTATCTATAATTTATTATTGTTCCATGCTATTATATTATCAATTTTGGATGTTTTATATGCATTATTATGCTATTTTATATCATTTTTTGGGACTAACCTATTAACCTAGTGCCCAGTGCCAGTTTTTGTCTTTTTGTTGTTTTTGTCTTTACAGAAAATCAATACCAAACGGAGTCCAAATGGAACGAAACTTTTTGACGATTTTTCTTGGACCACAAGACACCCTCAAAGCTTTGGGAGGAGGCCAGAAGGGCCACGAGGAGGCGACAAGCTCAGAGGGTGCGCCCCCAAGCTTGTGGGCCACCCATGGCTCCCCGAACCCTAATTCTTCGTCTATAAGTTCCCAAATATTCCCCGAAGACCAGAGGGCACCACAAAAATACTTTTCCACCACTGGTACCGTAAGGCGCTATACAAACGATTTTTAACCCCTTTCTGCGATGGCATTTGGAACCATCGCCAAGTGAGTGTGGGCGATAGGGGGTCCTTCCCACACGACCCAGAAACCATTGGGGATGGGCGAGCAGCTACTGATGTTCACCATAGAATAAACATATGATAAGCCGCCCCAGTCCCACAAGTTACATCTCGATGTTACTTTTTTTATCAGAGAGGCATCCCAAACGATTACGCCGCTATAGTCGTGTGAAAAAGGTGGATATCAACATTTAATCTACCGATATGTTTGTGATAGGTACGTTATCGCACATGGTTCAAGAATGTAAAATGTGTGCAGTGTCTCTACTAACGCCAACGTGTACATTTTCATATGCGATTGGTATTCCTATCACATACACACACTGGTTTGAAACATTTGTCGTATTACCATGAATCACACACGCATATGAGACGAAACCGTGTGTGCGGGCATCGGGCATCGCAATCGTTTCACGTCAAAAAACCGTATGTTTTCTTTTTTATCACACACACTGTTTTCTTTCTAACCGTGTGCACATTATTTTATTCACCTGTGTACATTTTTTGACTGCAATTTATTATTCGAATTGGAAATTTTCAAATATGAAACATGCAATTCAAATTCTCAGCACAATGGTTCAACAACGAATCCATAAATAAAATTGCCAGTACAATATGTTCAGTAATTACAGGATTAGACAACAATTAACTATGATGAACCACAATATTTATAGGCGGTAAAGGTGAAGAGACAAGTGTAAATCATTTTGACTGTCGATGGTGTTGAATAAGCGGAATACCCATAATGTGCCTTCCTGCATGCCATATGCACGAATAACTTTTGTCCAACCCCTTGTGACGATCGCCTGCCCATCCTTCACTGCCTTCAGGAAGACTTCTAGAGCATTATCATGGTAGCATGAATTATATACTTCAACCTTAGTTGCCTCCACTCCGGCCATGTAGTTTGCAAGGTAATCATCAGTAAATAGCTTCGGAAACCACTGAAAAGAGAAAAATATCAGATCATGAGGTCTAATAGAGTAACTTGTTGTGGGAAGGGGGAAAAGACAACACATTACTTACCATCCTAATGTTCACTGTTGTCTTGGACAAAGTGTAAATAAAGAGCTTAATTACCATCACCTGTTTCTTTCGCCTAACAATCTTTCTTAGTTTCCTCACTTGACGCTTGTTCATGAATACCTCATTGCCCCATACGCAAAAGGGATCGAAGCATGGATTAGTACTGCTCATATATGTACCTACAAGCAACCAGTGAATGTTAGAAGCTAAATTGAGATTGCACAAATGACGTAAAATACAACTACCTACATTCCTAAGTACAAGTATTTTTTAGAGATTTCAATATGAACTACATACGGGTGTATATAGAATTATAGATATAGTTTAGATTAGAATCTAGATTCACTCATTTTGCTCCTTATGTAGTCTATATTGGAATCTCTAAAAATACTTAAATTTAGGAATAGATGGTGTATAAGACATGGAATGCAGCTAAGCTTGATGGCGAACAACAACATCGCCCATTATAGCCCTGTGTAAGTTCATGGAAAGCCAATGTTAACTACAACAGGATTAATATCCACCAAAAATAGCAAATGGTAATAAAACGGCAACATCTGTAGTGATATCTTGATTGCAAAAGAGTAGCACGGTAGCAAAGGGACGGATTAAAAAATGGATACAACTATTAATTGCAACAGGCTTAACAACATCCTAATTCATGTTTTGTAAGTTTGTAGCCATTGAAATACAACTGTTTAAAAATGGATACAACTGTTAATTGCAACATGCTTAATGGCCATTGAAACCGATACTGATAGAAATGCAATTGGCAGAGTTAAACATCACAAGACAGGTGCTGCCAGAGCAGATAATGGCCCAGTTGTCTATAAAAAGGTAGGGAAAATAGCTAAAACGTCTTAGGCATGTTTACTACAAGATGCTTAAGACATCGACCGTACAAAACATAGCCTTTAATTGCAACTAGTATTGGTAAGATTGAACTAGTGAGTTCATACTTGGTAAGTCCTGAGAGGTAGTTGCTGGGGCACTTCATCTTGGCCAGAGCCCGCCCAAAGTCAATGACGGCGGAGCCGAGCTCTTCCTCTGGGTCGAAGCATGGATCAGTGCCCCCGACATGTGTACCTACAAGAAGCAAGTCAATGTTAGAAGCCAAACTGCAATTGCACAAATGATGTAAAATATTGTAAGACACATGATGCAGCTAACCTCGACGGCAAACAACAACATCTCTCGTTATGGCCATGCGTAAGTACATGGATAGGCATGTTAAGTACAATAGGGTTAGCATCCACCAAAAATAGCAAATGGGCAGCATCTCTATTATATCTCCATTGCGGAGAGTAGCATGGTAGCAAAGGGACAGAAAATGGATACAACTGTTAATTGCAACAGGCTTAATAGCATCCTAAGTCATGTTTTGTAAGTTTGTAGCCATTGAGATACAACTATTTAAAAATGGATTCAATTGTTAATTGGAATAGGCTTAATAGCCACTGAAACCGGTACTGATAAAAATGCAATTGGCAGAGTTAAACATCACAAGGCAGGTGCTGCCAGAGCAGATAATGGCCCAGTTGTCTATAAAAGGGTAGGGAAATTAGCTAAAACGTGTTGGGCATTTTTACTAGAACATGCTTAATACACCGACCATACAAAACATAGACATTAATTGCAACTGGTATTGGTTATTGAACTGGTGAGTACATACTTGGTAAGTCCCGAGAGGTAGTTGCTGGGACACTTCATCTTGGCCAGAGCCCGCCCAAAGCCAGCGGCGGCGGAGGTGAGCTGTTCCTTCGGGTCGAAGCATGGATCAGTGCCACTGACATGTATACCTATAGGCAACCAGTAAATGGTAGAAATTAAACTGCAATTGCACAAATGATGTGAAATACTGTAAGAAATGGGATGCAGCTAACCTCGACGGCAAACAACAACATCGACCGTTATGACCCTGTGTAAGTACATGGACAAGCATGTTAAGTACAACGGAGTTAGCATCCACCAAAAATAGCAAATGGGAAGCATCTCTAGTGATATCCTGAGTCATGTGTTGTAAGTTTGTTGCTGGTATTGGTGAAATTGAACTGGACAGTTAATACTTGAACATCACACAGTGTGCAGTACTGAAATAAACAAGGCACGAACATGCTTAATACATCAACCGTATAAAACATAGCCATTGCAAGTGGTATTGGTAAGATTTAGCTAGTCAGATCATACCTGTTAAGTCCTGGGGGGTAGTCGCCGGGGCACTTCTTCTCGGCTAGAGCCTGCACCATGTCGGCGGTGGCGGAGGTGAGGTGTTCCTCTGGGTCAACACGCACAGCAGCCATCGCGCCATAGACCGCCATCGATCAGCTCCTCGACCTCCATGTGATATGTGGTTGGGCTTGCGCGGCAATGCTCTGGAGGTAGGGGCGGTGGGGATTTGGAGGCATGAGGATGTTTTGCCGGCGCCATTTAAGCAATCAGGTCGGGGCCGTGATAGAGATTGGTGGGTTACCTGACTCGATCTGAGCAGAATGTAGATGTGGTTGAAGCTGTGGTTGCGTCGGTTGAGCATTTGGTAGGGGAGGCGGGGGAGGGGGGGAGATATTGAGCAAATTTGATGGGTGGGGATGTTTTTGGAGGAATAAATTCTGAAATCATGTGCGTAATGAAAATTTTGCTGCGAAACTTGAAACTTGGGCGGGGGAAACACACAATGCAGACGAAGCGCGTAAAATACTCGTGTGCGGGAAAACAGAAATTTGGCAGATCCCGTCTGCAAAATATGTACATGTGTAGTCGATATTTTTCGGTCAATGGTACGCCTGGTTTATTAGGAAGCATTGTCGGTGTCAAAACCGGCGGATCTCGGGTAGGGGGTCCCAAACTGTGCGTCTAAGGCTAATGGTAACAGGAGGCGGGGGACACAATGTTTACCAAGGTTAGGGCCCTCTCGATGGAGGTAATAACCTACTTCCTGCTTGATCGATCTTGATGATATGAGTATTACAAGAGTTGATCTACCACGAGATCGTAGAGGCTAAACCCTAGAAGCTAGCCTATGATTATGATTGTTGTTGTCCTACGGACTAAACCCTCCGGTTTATATAGACACCGGAGGGGGCTAGGGTTACACAGGGTCGGTTACAGAGACGGAGATCTACATATCCGAATTGCCAAGCTTGCCTTCCACGCAAAGGAGAGTCCCATTCGGACATGGGACGAAGTCTTCAATCTTGTATCTTCATAGTCCAACAGTCTGGCCAAAGTATATGGTCCGGCTGTCCGAGGACCCCTTAATCCAGGACTCCCTCAGTAGCCCCCGAACCAGGCTTCAATGATGTTGAGTCCGGCGCGCAGATTGTCTTCGGCATTGCAAGGCAGGTTCCTTCTCCAAACTCTTCAAAGTACCTGTTGTAAATAGCAGTGTCCGGCTTCCCATTTAATGTTACGCCCATCAGCTTCTGCACCTTAATAGTCTCAGCCTCCACGTGTCGAACGAATGCGAGAAGTCGGGGCATTTTTACATTTGCCACCCTAACCATGTAAATAAATTGTCTATTAGAGAGATGGGGATCTTCAGATCCAATCCACACCATCTTCCCCAAGCGAGGAATCATCAGAGCGTGCCCGAAAAAACCACTCCAACATGGCTGGCGCTCACAGCTCTTCCTCCCGCTCTTGCAACACCAAGCTGGGCGATTGGGAGAAGTGTACCGTATCCCATAGCCGATTAGTGAAGTTGCAGACCCAAGGGTTTCTACCTCCTGCATATCTAGTCCCTGTTCGAGCCGGATTGGCTTCCTTCGATGGCGGGGAGCAAGTGGAGAACTTTCCCAACCCATCCAGGGGGGAGCGAGTATGCCTTGTTTCCTACTTACTGAGGGGTGTCGGATTTCCAATCCATCTGTTCCTCCGCGGGCTTCTGGAGTTCTATGGCCTCCAGCTGCACAACTTCACACCTGCCTCCATCATGCGCATTGCAGGTTACGTCGCTCTTCGCGAGCTATTTCTGGGTTGCGAAGCCCATTTTGAAGCTGTTCTGCCTCGTCCCCCGTAATCAAGGGGGATCAATATTCCAAGTGGGCGGAGCCGAGATATGCCGCATTGCCGGGACCGGATACTTATCTGACACGCCAAAGAAGGCATCCGAAGAATGGCCTTTCGAGTGGTTTTATATTAAGTACGTCTCTCTTCCCGACCCAATCCGAATGGGTCTTCCTGAGTTTACAAATGCTCCACTGAGAAAACGCCTCAACTGGCATCCCCGGAGCCTCAGAGAGGAAGATAGAAGGGAGGTCCTTCAATTGATGAGCAAGATAAGAATGCTCGCTCAGTCCGGATTATCAATAGTCAAGGTTATGGCGATATCCATAATGCGGCGGGTTCAGCCACTCCAATGCCGAGGGCGTCCCATGTGGCACTTCAATTGTCACATCCCTAGTTCTGGTCTGCTCTGGGTTAGCTAGTCTTGTGTTGCCTCATGTTTAAATTTCTTTTAAGTTGAAATGGGGACTGCTCAAACCCTAGAACCAGATCAAATCAACTAGGTTCAAATAAAAATATTCTCAATGAACCCAAAATGCCCTTCAGAAAAGTTCATCATTTTTGGATTGGTTTAAAACTTCTTCCAAAAATGCTGCACACATTTCTAGGACATTTCTGGATTTTGGAGTTAATTCATATGTATTTGAATTCTGGACAACTAAATGCTATATAATATTTTAAATGTCCAAATAATTCTGAACTTAAGTGAGGGCTGTTGGAAATATTCCAAACAGAGCCCACAATTATTTTTAGGGTTTTTGAAAATGCCTTAGCATTTTAATTAAGTCAAAACAATTGCAGAAAAATAGAAAACAGAAACTAAATTAGAAGAGAGAGAGAGAAGTTACCTGGACCTACCTACTGTGCAGCCCATCAGGCCTTGCGTTGTGCCGGCCCAGCCCACCTCCACCTGCCCTGTCGTCTTCCTCCCTAGGCCAAGATGGCGGGCGCGTGCTCGTCGCGCAAGACACGCGTCTCGAGCCAGCCTCTGCTCGCTGCTGCGTCCCCAATGCCCTGGACGCCTCCATGGATGCCACGCACCCCCTGGACTGCTCTCACTCTCTCCCGTGCTTCTCCCCTTCTCTGCTCTCTCTCCCTCTCGCTCCCAAGCGGCCCCGTCGCCGCCGTCCACCGCCCGCATAGCCACCGGCCTCCCCTATGCCCCTAGACACGCCCCTGTGATCCGCGAAGACTCCCTCGTCCTCTCCACCAAGTCACGCAACGCCGGGTGCCCGGGAACACCGCCACCACCGTCGCCTTCAACTCCGGTCTCCGAGATCGCCGGCAATGCCCCGACGTCGTCCGATCTTCCCCGAGCCCACTGAGACGCGTGCTGCAACCGCTGTGAGCTCACGGACCAATCCCCCTCCTCCCCTGCTCGCGCTCAAACTCTAGCTCTGTTCCCCACCTCCGCCGAAACTTGCCGCCGCCTCGAATGTCGCGTCATCGTTACGGTGTGCCAACGCCGCGTATGAGCACCTGGTCGAGTTCCCACTGCCCCATAGCCTCTGCCCGTGCTCTTCGTTCGCTCTAAATCGAGCTGCAGCCCCACGCCCGTGCTGGCCCGAACTCCAGCCACCGCCGCGAGCTTGCCTCCGGCGAGCTCGGGCCACCTCAGCCCCTGCTGCTTGCACAGATGGATGCGGGTGAGCTCCAGCTCCCCGTAGATGGCCTCGGCCGCCCGTTTGGTCGCCGGAGACGCAAATCTGAGGCTCGCCGCCATGATTGGCCTCGCCGGCATCAAGTCGCCGGCGGGTTTGATCCTGCTGACCAAGTTGACCCGGGGTGGGCCCAGTTTGACCCCTCTGGGTCCATGACTAATGGGACCCGCCTGCTAATTAAGTTAGGATTAGGACTAACTAAAAATTAGTTAGACTAATAACACTGACACGCGGGACCCACTGGTCAATTTGACCTGGACCGCCCCGTTGACCTGCTGACGTCATAGTGATGTAGTGCTGACGCGGTTAATTATTTTCTAGATTTATTCTTATTCAGGAAATTTCAGAAAATAATGCTAACTTCAAAAATTCATAGAAATTCAACTGTAACTCCAAATGAAATAAATTATATATGAAAAATGATCAGAAAAATCCAATCTATCCATCTGCACCATTTTCATGCATGTTAGAACAACTTATAGCTGCTGTTTAGCACAAATCATATAAATGGCATTTAAATATCCACATACGGAGTTTGAATTTGAATCTTGGATTCAAACCAACTTCATTTAATCTGGTTGCTAGTTGCATTAGCTCAAACCACAGCATATTGCCATGTCACACTCATGCATCATATTGTTGTATTGCATTGATTGTGTTCCTTCTCTGTTGCCGGTGTTTGTCCCCTCTTAGTAGACGTGGTTCCGACGATGAGTTCGATGACACCAATGAAGAACTATACTATCTTCAGAAGTGCCAGGCAAGCAAAACCCCCTTGTTCATTCCGATACAATCCCACTCTCTCGCTCCTGCTCTCTTTTACTGCATTAGGACAACAACGATTCAACTGTTACATGCTGCGGTAGTTGAACCCCTTTCCTCTGCATGACCTGTCATTGCCACAGTAAATAGATGAAATCCACTAGCATGAGTAGGAGTTGTTTGAGACCTGATGTGCCTACTCATTCATGCTTGTTTGTCATGGCTGCTACTGCTTAGAGTTGAGTCAGGTCTGATTCATCGGGGATGAATCGGAGGTGTGTGAACATGTCCTACTGTTGAGAGCTAAGTGTGTGAACACGATTTGGTAAAGGTAGTGGTGAGAGGCCATGTAGGAGTACATGGTGGGTTGTCTCATTGCAGCCGTCCTCAAAAACTGAGTTCTGTGTTCGTGATCCATGAACAGTTACTACCACACATTGGGTTCCGGTAACTTGACCCCTCTCGACTTATTAATCAACATGATCTCTGTCCAGGAGTTGCAACTAGTTTCTGGTGTTTGTAGGTAGTGTTAGTAGTCTACCAAGTGGCACCCGATGCATGTGGGCTTGGGACAGACTAGGCACAGTGGCACGGTGTACCAAGTGGCACCCGGATGGTGGGCTTGGGAACCCTGCTCACATCGTTTGGGGCCGTGAGCGACACCCCGGTCAGATCTCCTTGCGGATGGAACCCGAATAGGCGATAAACCTGGACGAGAGACTTGTGTGGTTAGTCAGGTCGTGGCCGACTCCCTCGCCAGGCTTCCGCTTGAAGGTTGCCGAGATACACGACGTGTACATGGTGGTAAGTGGCGAGAGCATGTGTGAAGAAGTACACCCCTGCAGGGTTAATATGATCTATTCGAATAGCCGTGTCCATGGAAAAGGACTTCTGGGTTGCCTGTATAGTTCATAGACAAGTGAAAGTGGATACTCTAAAATGCGCAAGATAAGCGTGGGTGCTATGGATGGCGTTCTCGTAGGGAGACGGGAGCGGATCCATAGTGGTGTATTAATATGGTGAATATGTGGACTCGTGTGCGCCACCTCAAAAGAGTTACTTGCAGTCGTAGTTCAGGTTAGCCACCGAGTCAAAGCTGGCTTGTTGCAGTTAAACCCCACCATCCCCTTGTTGATAATGATGCATATGTAGATAGTTTTGATGTAAGTCTTGCTGGGTACATTTGTACTCACATTTGCCTATTTTATGTTTTTGCAGAGAGACTTCAGTCTCGCTAGTAGTTCCACGTGGACTTCGACGTTTAGCTTGTTACCTCAGCTACGATCTTGTGCCCTCGGCAGGATCTGGTAGATAGTCAGGCTTCTCAGCCTTTTTCTTTTGTAGATGTCTGTACTCAGACATGTTAAGCTTCCGCTTGTGCTTGACTTGTTTGCTATGAATGTTGGGTCGTGAGACCCATGTATGTAGTATCTCGCTCCTTGGAGCCTATTGAATAAAATACTTGAGTTTTAGAGTCATGTTGTGATGCCATGTTGTATTTGCACATATCGAGCATATTGTGTGTATGTTATTGAAATGCTTGGTATGTGTGGGATCTGACTATCTAGTTGTTTATCGTTGGTAGCCTCTCTTACCGGGAAATGTCTCCTAGTGCTTCCACTGAGCCTTGGTAGCTTGCTCTTGCTCCGAACACTTAGGCTGGCCGGCATGTGTCCTTCTTCGCTCCAGTTTCGTCCTTCGGGAAATGTCACGGTGTCTACCAAGTCCTGTTAGCTCACATAAAGACGGTTTATCGGAGTCCTGCTAGCCCAGTTGCTACAGCCCGGATTCACTCGCTAATGACCGACACGTTTGTTGCTGGGTCATGTATGCCTGTCCCTGTAAGTTAGTGCCACTTTGGGTTCACGACTAGCCATGTCAGCCCGGGCTCCTTGTCATATGGATGCTAGCGACACTATCATATACGTATGCCAAAAGGCGCAAACGGTCCCGGGCAAGGTAAGGCGGCACCCGTGGGAATACCATGCGTGAGGCCGCAAAGTGATATGAGGTGTTACATGCTAGATCGGTGTGGCTTTGAGTCGGGGTCCTGACAGCTTTGGTATCGTAACTTGACCTGCTCAGAGGATTACCAAGCCAAACTGGTCGAAGTTGAGTCTAGAAATGCTTTAGTTATATAAGGGAATTGATTGTGGGATGGAACGTAAGGCTCTTTTTACTCCTTATACCTCATGCCCTCTGACCCGAGTCATCTTATCTTTCCTACGGGGATTTAGAACTAGGCCTTCTCATCTATCTATCAGGATGACGTGTTACTAATCCATAGACTTATAAGATTGTTGGATTTAAGCCCCAGTTATCTCGAAACCTTGATATTGTGCTTCTGAGTGGTTATGCCACCATTTTGCAGGATTCCTCAAATATTTTTGAGCATTTACAGCCGTTATGTTATCTGAGTCATCCCGGGTATCTAAATAGTCTGAAGCATTTGCAAAATCCCTTCCTCCCGTTTCGATGTCCTTTTGATCAGAATAAGCACACTAACCAGTGAGTTGAGGTACTCTGTTACCTCGTCGTATATGTTGGAGCTAGTATTATGACCCTAGGTGTCTTATAGAATCACCTAGTAATCTAACCATGTTTTGTGTTCCAGTGTGATGATTCTGGCCATCGTTCTCGAAAGCATCTCATGATGTTATTAGTTAGTAGGTATTCTACTCCTGGGTTTTAAACCCGAGATTCACCCTACTTCATGTTGATAGTGTTTGATAGTTCCTTTAGGTTGTTAGTAACCTTGCGATAGTTCTCGAGGTTCGTGGTATATCATTCTTCCAAATACCATGAATTGCTTATGGCAGAAGTTCCTCGCTGATCAAAAGTTCACAATCAGAGTGCTCCTGATGAGTTCTCGATTCTATATTGTGACTCTGCCAGTTCTACCTTTCTGCATGGGTTATCCGGAAGAAATATGTTGAATTCGTTCGACATGCTAGTCTATGCATCCCCAACTCAGAAAATCATATGTTCTTTTGAGTTGTCCTATTTTAGTTGTCTTTTGACCCTCGTCTATCAATTGATAGTCAACAGTATGCGTGTATTCGTTCGTCGATGCCTATTACTCTTGTGGTCCGTCAAGCCATTCTACTCTGGAATGACCAGGAGAATCAAACTCCAGTATCTCATCCATTTCTTGGATTGGGTCAAAGTAGTTGTATTCCGCAGATCAAAATGCCAATCCAGCTTTTGTTCTGTTCTACCTTGGAGTATCACCCTCTTTCATAACATGAGTATCGTGAGAATTGCACACCCTCTTATGAACTCTCGATATAGTGATACTTCTCGCCCTCATTATTCATTTCTCGGCTCCCGTGTTGTTGCAACCGAAATGCCGACAAGTGAATCGTGGTGTGTGAAATCAATACTCCTAGCAACTCTGTTGCTTGGTAGTTAAAGGACAAAAATTTCATTCTTAGCGTGTTGGTTATTGAATCATCATTCTAAGATTGATTGTGCTACCTAGTCCTTATTCCAAGTGCACTCTTCGATCGATGAGTTAGGATTATTTCAAAACTTTGCTCTATTGATCATATCATCTTGCCTCGAAAAGCAAGATTGTTCTTGAGCTTAGTAACATATCGGTGGTTCGTGATTTTCCGGATATCTTCACGGAAGTATCACCAGGTTGTCGCCTGACCGCTATGTTGAGTTCATGATCAAGTTGGTTTCTTGTAAACTAGCCATTCTCCAAGAATCTGTGTTGCATACCCCTGAGTTGGTTGGTCAAGCTAAACAACAACTTGGAAAGTTGGAAGATGGAAGCTTGTCCGATTTAGTTCATCTTAAGGGATATCTTGTATGTGTGTTGTAGAAAGATGATTTCTTCATCGATTGGTCCTCGTGATCAGTTGTTGAACCTATCGTCTTGCCCAAACTTTGATTTGAGTGTGGGCCATTGTAAAATCAAGTTAGAACCAACAATATTCATAATGTTGTCTTACTCGTGGTTGATTCCTCGAGCATACACCATTACATCTTTTGGTCTGACCAATACTATCACATTGTTCACATAATGGTGGAATTCCAGTGATATGGAAAATTACGATGAGTTGCTGTTGAGCCCATCAGCAGCATTTTGTCTCCTCCATGATTCATGTTGAGCATCAACCTAGTGTTGGAAACTTTGTAAGCAACGCCTTCGTGTTCCGTTCATGAAGCTTATGCTTGGATGGAAGAAGTGACTTCCTTGAATTCATGTGCATTGGGTGCAAGTTGCCGCCGTGAGTTCGAGAAAGATTGGTTTTGTTTCCTCTGGTACCATCCCAAGTCAGTTATGCATGTGCGAATGTATTCTATGGTTTGTAGATTAATTACCTCCACTCCATATGGATTCCGTAGCACGCCAAGCCACTGATTGATTTGTTCAAGGAGAAGAAGCTCCTTCTTAAGAATCATGACTTATGTTAGGACTTCGTAATCCTTGAAGATGGATCCGAACCTGAACTCGATAGTGTTTTATTATAAGACTTCTATGTGGTCATGCTTGTCTTGGACAACATGTTCACATGTGTGTAGCAGAACCAGCTCATGTTTTGGAGCTTGCTATCGTAGTTCAATTCCCGAGAATCTCGCAACGTCATCTCGTCGATTTGTGTTGCAAACTTTCTTCTCCAGACATGTTGTCTGAAATATCCTGTTACCAACTAGACCTGAATCTCAGGCAGGTGTGATGGTTGGCACTTCTCCCAAGAACTATGATGTAGGTTCTGGTAAAGTGGACGCACCTAGCCGGAAAGAACTATTATTGTAGTATCTTGATAAAGCAATTTGGTCACCTCCCATGAGGATCTTGCATGACTTATTCTAGAAGTTGATCCTTATGGATTTTGTGCTCCCGAAGTCCAACCTTTACTTGATGGCCATGTCGATGCTTTAAAGCATGATCATGGTAGCTAGAATATCAAGGAGAACATTAGAAGTGGAGTGCTAAATGTCTCTCGGTCGATCATCCAGATTTCGTTTCCTTGGCCTTGCTAAGGTGAAATCTAAGAAAGTGTTATCTTCCTTTGCATCTGTATCGTCCATCACTATTCATCATGATAGTATGTTGTGTTGTCAGCACCCTTGACACGGATGTTGGTAAAACCTTGATGAATATGGAAATGCTCAAGTTCTTGAGAGCACGCACAAGCGCTAGGTGTTATCATCGACACTAACTGGGATTGCTCTCAGTTTCCTCGGTTATGCTATAACTTTCCAAATAGTGGACTCACTCTCTACTGTTGAGCTTCTCCCCAGTTACTAAAATCATCCCTTATGTTGCCTTCAACAAGGTAATCCACATCATCCATACTAGTCCGAGTATGCTACTCCTTCAAACTCCATCAAACGATCAATTTTGAATTTCCTCAGGGTGGTATGAAGAGTTTCAATGATCTAGGTATCAAAAGTAATTCTTTTTGCCACTTAAGGGAATAATTCCACGAGTCACCTTCTCTAAGGTGCCCCGTTATGGAATCATGGCAATTATTTCATTGCTATCCTGAAACCATTCACCATCTCCTCAAGCATGGAATTGTTGCCTACCAAATTGAACCCCTGTCATCTGTTCTTCCATCCCTCCCGAAGTGTGTTTGAACATCTCAGCTCAAGAGGTGTTCTATGCCTCATTCCGTGAGTTGATCATCAGCTGCTCGATCCTCGAGAAGATCGATTCTTCTAGAGTTTTCATTTCTTCTCGTGGTCATGTTGAATGGAGTTCTCAAGCAAGATGTCAAGATCAAGATGGTGCAACGAATCAACATCTTGGAGAAGTGCAACCTGGATTGTGAAGATTGTGTTAGTTTGTGTCCCCTTTGTCCTCTTACCTCACGTCTTGAATCTCGGGACGAGATTCTTCCTTAGTGGGGGTGAGTTGTCACATCCCTAGTTCTGGTCTGCTCTGGGTTAGCTAGTCTTGTGTTGCCTCATGTTTAAATTTCTTTTAAGTTGAAATGGGGATTGCTCAAACCCTAGCACCAGATCAAATCAACTAGGTTCAAATAAAAATATTCTCAATGAACCCGAAATGCCCTTCAGAAAAGTTCATCATTTTTGGATTGGTTTAAAACTTCTTCCAAAAATGATGCACACATTTCAAGGACATTTCTGGATTTTGGAGTTAATTCATATGTATTTGAATCTGGACAACTAAATGCTATATAACATTTTAAATGTCCAAATATTTCTGAACTTAAGTGAGGGCTGTTGGAAATATTCCAAACAGAGCCCACAATTATTTTCAGGGTTTTTGAAAATGCCTTAGCATTTTAATTAAGTCAAAATAATTGCAGAAAAATAGAAAGCAGAAACTAAATTAGAAGAGAGAGAGAGAAGTTACCTGGACCTACCTACTGTGCAGCCCATCTGGCCTGGCGCTGTGCCGGCCCAGCCCACCTCCACCTGCCCTGTCGTCTTCCTCCCTAGGCCAGTAGGCAGAGCGCGTGCTCGTCGCGCGCGCACACGCGCCCGTGCCACCTCCTGCCTGGCTGCCTGCGTACCCAATGCCCTGGACGCCTCCATGGATGCCACGCACCCCCTGGACTGCTCTCACTCTCTCCCGTGCTTCTCCCCTTCTCTGCTCTCTCTCCCTCTCGCTCCCGAGCGGCCCCGTCGCCGCCGTCCACCGCCCGCATAGCCACCGGCCTCTCCTATGCCCCTAGACACACCCCTGTGATCCGTGAAGACTCCCTCGTCCTCTCCACCGAGTCACGCAACGCCGGGTGCCCGGGAACGCCGCCACCACCGTCGCCTTCAACTCCGGCCTCCGAGATCGCCGACAATGCCCCGACGTCGTCCGATCTTCCCCGAGCCCACTGAGACGCGTGCAGCAACTGCTGTGAGCTCACGGACCAATCCCCCCTCCTCCCCTGGTCGCGCTCATACTCTAGCTCCGTTCCCCACCTCCGCCGAAACTTGCCACCGCCGCGAATGTCGCCGTCGTCGTTACGGTGTGCCAACGCCGCGTATGAGCACCTGGTCGAGTTCCCGCTGCCCCGTAGCCTCTGCCCGTGCTCTTCGTTCGCTCTAAATTGAGCTGCAGCCCCGCGCCCGTGCTGGCCTGAAATCCGGCCACCGCCGCGAGCTTGCCTCCGGCGAGCTCGGGCCACCTCAGCCCCTGCCGCTTGCACAGATGGATGCGGGTGAGCTCCATCTCCCCGTAGATGGCCTCGGCCGCCCGTTTGGTCGCCGGAGACGGAAATCCGAGGCTCGCCGCCACGACTGGCCTCGCCGGCGTCAAGTTGCTGGCGGGTTTGACCCTGCTGACCAAGTTGACCCGGGATGGGCCAAGTTTGACCCCTCTGGGTCCATGACTAATGGGACCCGCCTGCTAATTAAGTTAGGATTGGGACTAACTAAAAATTAGTTAGACTAATAACACTGACACGCGGGACCCACTGGTCAGTTTGACCTGGACCGCCCCGTTGACCTGCTGACGTCACAGTGACGTAGTGCTAACGCAGTTAATTATTTTCTGGATTTATTCTTATTCAGTAAATTTCAGAAAATAATGCTAACTTAAAAAATTCATAGAAATTCAACCGTAACTCCAAATGAAATAAATTATATATGAAAAATGATCAGAAAAACCCAATCTATCCATCTGTACCATTTTCATGCATGTTAGAACAACTTATAGCTGCTGTTTAGCACAAATCATATAAACGGCATTTAAATATCCACATATGGAGTTTGAATTTGAATCTTGGATTCAAACCAACTTCATTTAATCTGGTTGCTAGTTGCATTAGCTCAAACCACAACATATTGCCATGTCACACTCATGCATCATATTGTTGCATTGCATTGATTGTGTTCCTTCTCTGTTGCCGGTGTTTGTCCCCTCTCAGTAGACGTGGTTCCGACGATGAGTTCGATGACACCAATGAAGAACTATACTATCTTCAGAAGTGCCAGGCAAGCAAAACCCCCTTGTTCATTCCGATACAATCCCACTCTCTCGCTCCTGCTCTCCTTTACTGCATTAGGACAACAACGATTCAGCTGTTACATGCTGCGGTAGTTGAACCCCTTTCCTCTGCATGACCTGTCATTGCCACAGTAAATAGATGAAACCCACTAGCATGAGTAGGAGTTGTTTGAGCCCTGATGTGCCTACTCATTCATGCTTGTTTGTCATGCCTGCTACTGCTTAGAGTTGAGTCAGGTCTGATTCATCGGGGATGAATCGGAGGTGTGTGAACATGTCCTACTGTTGAGAGCTAAGTGTGTGAACACGATTTGGTAAAGGTAGCGGTGAGAGGCCATGTAGGAGTACATGGTGGGTTGTCTCATTGCCGCCGTCCTCAGAAACTGAGTTCTGTGTTTGTGATCCATGAACAGTTACTACCACACATTGGGTTCCGGTAACTCGACCCCTCTAGACTTATTAATCAACATGATCTCTGTCCAGGAGTTGCAACTAGTTTCTGGTGTTTGTAGGTAGTGTTAGTAGTCTACCAAGTGGCACCCGTGCATGTGGGCTTGGGATGACTAGGCACCTGTGGCACTTGTGTACCAAGTGGCACCCGGATGGTGGGCTTGGGAACCCTGCCACATCGTTTGGGGTCATGAGCGACACCCGCCGGATCTCCTTGTGGATGGAACCGAATAGGCGATAAACACGGACGAGAGACTTGTGTGGTTAGTCGGTCGTGGCCGACTCCTCGCCAAAGCTTCCGCTTGAAGGTTGCCGAGATACACGACGTGTACATGGTGGTAAGCGGCGAGAGCATGTGTGAAGAAGTACACCCTGCGCAGGTTAATATGATCTATTGAATAGCCGTGTCCATGAAAAGGAATTCAGGTTGCCTATACGGTTCATAGACAAGTGAAAGTGGATACTCTAAAATGCGCAAGATAAGCGTGAGTGCTATGGATGGCGTTCTCGTAGGGAGACGGAGTGGATCCATAGTGGTGTATTGATATGGTGAATATGTGGACTCGTGTGCGCCACCTCAAAAGAGTTACTTGCGATCGTAGTTCAGGTCACCACCGAGTCAAAGCTGGCTTGCTGCAGTTAAACCCCACCATCCCCTTGTTGATAATGATGCATATGTAGATAGTTCTGATGTAAGTCTTGCTGGGTACATTTGTACTCACGTTTGCCTATTTTATGTTTTTGCAGAGAGACTTCAGTCTCGCTAGTAGTTCCACGTGGACTTCGATGTTTAGCTTGTTACCTCAGCTACGATCTTGTGCCCTCGGCAGGATCTGGTAGATAGTCAGGCTTCTCAGCCTTTTTCTTTTGTAGATGTCTGTACTCAGACATGTTAAGCTTCCGCTTGTGCTTGACTTGTTTGCTCTGAATGTTGGGTCGTGAGACCCATGTATGTAATATCTCGCTCCTTGGAGCCTATTGAATAAAATACTTGAGTTGTAGAGTCATGTTGTGATGCCATGTTGTATTTGCACATATCGAGCATATTGTGTGTATGTTATTGAAATGCTTGGTATGTGTGGGATCTGACTATCTAGTTGTTTATCCTTGGTAGCCTCTCTTACCGGGAAATGTCTCCTAGTGCTTCCTCGAGCCTTGGTAGCTTGCTACTTGCTCCGAACACTTAGGCTGGCCGGCATGTGTCCTTCCTCATTCCAAAGGTCCGTCCCTTCGGGAAATGTCGCGGTGTCTCACCGAGTCCTCGCTAGCGCTACATGCCGGTTTACGGAGTCTGCTAGCCCAGCTTGCTACAACCCGGATTCACTCGCTAATGACCGACACGTTCGTTGCTGGGTCATGTATGCCTGTCCCTGTAAGTTAGTGCCACTTTGGGTTCACGACTAGCCATGTCAGCCCGGGCTCCTTGTCATATGGATGCTAGCGACACTATCATATACGTGTGCCAAAAGGTGCAAACCGTCCCGGGAAACATAAGGCGACACCCGTGGGAATACCGTGCGTGAGGCCGCAAAGTGATATGAGGTATTACATGCCAGAACAGAAGATACATCGGGAGTTCCGCCGCCGCAAGCCTCTGTAGCCACAAAAAACCTCTCAGGAGCCCGTTCCGGCACCCTGCCGGAGGGGGATCCCATCACCAGTGGCCATATTCATCATCTCGACGCTCTCCATGACGAGGAGGGAGTAGTTCACCCTCGGGGCTGAGGGTATGTACCAGTAGCTATGTGTTTGATCTCTCTCTCTCTCTCGTGTTCTTGATTTGGCACGATCTTGATGTATCGCGAGCTTTGCTATTATAGTTGGATCTTATGTTTCTTCTCCCCCTCTACTCTCTTGTAATGAATTGAGTTTTCCCCTTGAAGTAATCTTATCAGACTGAGTCTTTAAAGACTTGAGAACACTTGATGTATGTCTTGCCGTGTTTATCTGTGGTGACAATGGGATATCACGTGCCACTTGATGTATGTTTTGGTGACCAACTTGCGGGTTCCGCCCATGAACCTATGCATAGGGATTGGTGAAGGAAATATGCCCTAGAGGCAATAATAAATTTATTATTTATTTCCTTATTACATGATAAATGTTTATTATTCATGCTAGAATTGTATTAACCGGAAACATAATACATGTGTGAATATATAGACAAACAGAGTGTCACTAGTATGCCTCTACCAGACTAGCTTGTTAATCAAAGATGGTTAAGTTTCCTAACCATAGACAAAGGAGTTGTCATTTGATTAACAAGGTCACATCATTAGTTGAATGATCGATTGACATGACCCATTCCATTAGCTTAGCACCCGATCGTTTAGTATGTTGCTACTGCTTTTATCCATGACTTATACATGTTCCTATAACTATGAGATTATGCAACTCCCGTTTGCCGGAGGAACACTTTGGGTACTACCAAACGTCACAATGTAATCGGGTGATTATAAAGGAGTACTACAGTGTCTCCAAAGGCGGATGTTGGGTTGGCGATTTCAAGATTAGGATTTGTCACTCCGATTGTCGGAGAGGTATCTCTGAGCCCTCTCGGTAATGCACATCACTTAAGCCTTGCAAGCATTACAACTAATGAGTTAGTTGCGAGATGATGTATTACGGAACAAGTAAAGAGACTTGCCGGTAACGAGATTGAACTAGGTATTGGATACCGACGATCGAATCTCGGGCAAGTAACATACCGATGACAAAGGGAACAAACGTATGTTGTTATGCGGTCTGACCGATAAAGATCTTCGTAGAATATGTAGGAGCCAATATGGGCATCCAGGTCCCGCTATTGGTTATTGATCAGAGATGTGTCTCGGTCATGTCTACATTGTTCTCGAACCGTAGGGTCCGCACGCTTAAGGTTTCGATGATGGTTATATTATGAGTTTGTGTATTTTGATGTACCAAAGGAGTTCGGAGTCCCGGATGTGATCAAGGACACGACGAGGAGTCTCGGAATGGTCGAGACGTAAAGATTGATATATTGGACAGCTATGTTCGGACATCGGAATGGTTCCGAGTGGTTTCGGATAATACCGGAGTGCCGGAGGGGTTACCGGAACCCCCCGGGGAAGTAATGGGCCTTAATGGGCCATGAGGGGAGAGAGAGGGCTGCGCCAGGAGGTGCCCCCCCCATGAGGAGTCCGAATTGGACAAGGAGGGGGGGGCACGGCCCCCCTTTCCCTCTCCCTCTCCCTCTCCTTCCTTTCCCCTTCGCCCTCCTAGTTGGACTAGGAAAGGGGAGTCCTACTCCCACTAGGAGGAGGACTCCCCCTCCCTTGGCGCGCCTCTCTAGGGCCGGCCGGCCCTCCCCCTTGCTCCTTTATATACGGGGGCAGGGGGGCACCCTATGACACACAAGTTGATCCTTGAGATCGTTCCTTAGCCGTGTGCGGTGCCCCCTCCACCATATTCCACCTCGGTCATATCGTAGCGGTGCTTAGGCGAAGCCCTGCGTCGGTAGAACATCAAGATCGTCACCACGCTGTCGTCCGACGGAACTCTCTCCCGAGCTTTGCTGGATCGGAGCCCGAGGAGCGCCACCGAGCTGTACGTGTGTCAAGAACTCGAGGCGCCGGAGTAACGGCGCTGGATCGGTTGGATCGCGAGGAGAACGTCGACTACTTCCTCTACATTGTGATCGCTTCGCCCGGTCTACAAGGGTACGAGACAACACTCTCCCTCTTGTTGCTATGCATCACCATGATCTTGCGTGTGCGTAGGGAATTTTTGAAATTACTACGTTCCCCAACAAGTGGCATCCGAGCCTAGGTTTTATGGTTTGATGTTTTTGCACGAGTAGAACACAAGTGAGTTGTGGACGATACAAGTCATACCGCCTACCAAGCATGTCATACTTTGGTTCAGCGGTATTGTTGGATGAAGCGCCAGACGGACATTACGTGTACGCCACGCGAGACTGGTTCTACCGCCGTGCTTTGCACAAAGGTGGCTAGCGGGTGTCGGTTTCCAACTTTAGTTGAACCGAGTATGGCTACGCCCGGTCCTTGAGAAGGTTAAACGGAGTCTATTTGACGAAGTATCGTTGTGGTTTTGATGCGAGGTGAGATTGGTTCTTGCTTCAGCCCGCGGCTGCCACGTAAAATTTGCAACAACAAAGTAGAGGACGCCTAACTTGTTTTTGCAGGGCATGTTGTGATGTGATATGGCCAAGACGTGATGCTATATTTTATTGTATGAGATGATCATGTTTTGTAACCTAAGTTATCGGCAATGGCAGGAGCCATATGGTTGTCGCTTATTGTATGAAATGCAACGCTCTGTAATTGCTTTACTTTATCACTAAGCGGTAGCGATAGTCGTAGAAGCAATAGATGGCGTAAACGACAACGATGCTACGATGGAGATCAAGGTGTCACGCCGGTGACGATGGTGATCACAACGGTGCTTCGAAGATGGAGATCACAAGCACAAGATGATGATGGCCATAACATATCACTTATATTGATTGCATGTGATGTTTATCCTTTATGCATCTTATCTTGTTTTGATTGACGGTAGCATTTTAAGATGATCTCTCACTAAAATTATCAAGTAGTGTTCTCCCTGAGTATGCACCGTTGCCAAAGTTCGTCGTGCCGAGACACCACGTGATGATCGGGTGTGATAAGCTCTACGTCCATCTACAACGGGTGCAAGCCAGTTTTGCACACGCAGAATACTCAGGTTATACTTGACGAGCCTAGCATATGCAGATATGGCCTCGGAACACGGAGACCGAAAGGTCGAGCGTGAATCATATAGTAGATATGATCAACATAGTGATGTTCACCATTGAAAACTACTCCATCTCACATGATGATCGGTTATGGTTTAGTTGATTTGGATCACGTGATCACTTAGATGACTAGAGAGATGTCTGTCTAAGTGGGAGTTCTTAAGTAATATGATTAATTGAACTTAAATTTATCATGAACTTAGTACCTGATAGTATCTTGCTTATCTATGTTTGTTTGTAGATAGATGGCTCGTCTTTGTTGTTCCGTTGAATTTTAATGCGTTCCTTGAGAAAGCAAAGTTGAAAGATGATGGTAGCAATTACACGGATCGGGTCCGTAACTTCGAGGATTATCCTCATTGCTGCACGTAAGAGTTACGTCCCGAAGCACCGCTGAGTGCGTGCTTCGCCGCCGATGTAACCGACGACGTTAAGAACGTCTCGCGAGCAAAGCTGATGACTACTCTATAGTTCGATGTGCCATGCTTTACGGCTTAGAACCAGGTCTTCAACGACGTTTTGAACGTCATGGAGCATATGAGATGTTCCAGAGTTGAAGTTAATATTCCAATGTAATGCCCGGATTGAGAGATATGAAGTCTCCAATAAGTTCTATAGCTGCAAGATGGAAGAGAATGGGTTTGTCGGTGAGCACATACTCGTAATGTCCGGGTATTACAATCACTTGAGTCAACGGGAGTTAATCTTCCGGATGATTGTGTCATTGATGTAATTCTTCAATCACGCCACCAAGCTACAAAGGCTTCGTGCTGAACTATAATATGCAAGGGTTAGTAAAGACTATGCCCGAGCTCTTCGCAATGCTAAAGGCTGCGGAGGTAGAAATCAAGAAGGAGCATCAAGTGTTGATGGTCAATAAGACCACTAGTTTCAAGAAGAAAGGCAAAGGGAAGAAGAAGGAACTTCAAGAAGAACAAGAAGCAAGTTGCTGCTCAGAGAAGAAACCCAAGTCCGGATCTAAACCTGGCCGAGTGCTTCTCCGCAAGCGCATAGTCCCGGAAGCGGAACTGCCCCAAGTATTTGGCGGATAAGAAGGATGGCAAGGTGAACAAAGGTATATGTGATATACATGTTATTGATGTGTACCTTACTAGAGCTCACAGTAGCACTGGTATTTGATATTTGGTTCATTGCTAATATTTGCAACTCAAAGCAGGACTACGGATTGCTTAACACTAGCAAAGGACGAGGTGACGATGCGCGTGGGAAATGGTTCCAAAGTCGATGTGATCGCGGTCGGCACGCTACCTCTACATCTACCTTCGGATTAGTATTAGACCTAAATAATTGTTATTTGGTGCGTTGAGCATGAACATTATATCTGGATCTTGTTTGATGCGAGACGGTTATTCATTTAAATCAGAGAATAATGGTTGTTCTATTTATATGAGTAATATCTTTTATGGTCATGCACCCTTGAAGAGTGGTCTATTTTTAATGAATCTCGATAGTAGTGATACACATATTCATAATGTTGAAGCCAAAAGATGCAGAGTTGATAATGATAGTGCAACTTATTTGTGGCACTGCCGTTTAGGTCATATCGGTATAAAGCGCATGAAGAAACTCCATATTGATGGACTTTTGGAGTCACTTGATTATGAATCACTTGGCACTTGTGAACCGTGCCTCATGGGCAAGATGACTAAAACCCCGTTCTCCGGTACTATGGAGAGAGCAACAGATTTGTTGGAAATCATACATACAGATGTATGTGGTCCGATGAACGTTGAGGCTCGTGGCGGATATCGTTATTTTCTCACCTTCACAGATGATTTAAGCAGATATGGGTATATCTACTTAATGAAACACAAGTCTGAAACATTTGAAAAGTTCAAAGAATTTCAGAGTGAAGTTGAAAATCATCATAATAAGAAAATAAAGTTTCTACGATCTGATCGTGGAGGAGAATATTTGAGTTACGAGTTTGGTCTACATTTGAAACAATGCGGAATAGTTTGCAACTCACGCCACCCGAACACCACAACGCAATGGTGTGTCCGAACGTCAGAATCGCACTTTACTAGATATGGTGCGATCTATGATGTCTCTTCTGATTTATCGCTATCGCTTTGGGGATATGCTCTTGAGACGGCCGCATTCACGCTGAATAGAACACCGTCAAAATCCGCTGAGACGACACCTTATGAACTATGGTTTAGCAAGAAACCAAAGTTGTCGCTTTCTTAAAGTTTGGGGATGCGATGCTTATGTGAAAAAGCTTCAACCCGATAAGCTCGAACCCAAATCGAGAAATGTGTCTTCATAGGATACCCAAAGGAGACAGTTGGGTACACCTTCTATCACAGATCCGAAGGCAAGACATTTGTTGCTAAAATGGATCCTTTCTAGAGAAGGAGTTTCTCTCGAAAGAAGTGAGTGGGAGGAAAGTAGAACTTGATGAGGTAATCTGTACCTTCTTCCTTATTGAAAGTAGTTTATCACGTAAACCGGTTTCGCGACATCTACACCAAATAGTGAGGAAGTTGATGATGTTGATCATGAAACTTCAGATCAAGTTACTCTGTAACCTCATAGATCAAGCGAGTAAGATCCGCACCAGAGTGGTACGGTAATCCTGCTCGAAGTCGTGCTACTAGATCATGATGAACCTACGAACTATGAAGAAGCGATGGTGAGCCCAGATTCCACAAAATGGCTTGAGGCCATGAAATCTGAGATGGGATCCATGTATGAAAACAAAGTGTGGACTTTGGTTGACTTGCCCGAGGGTCGGCAAGCAATAGAAAACAAGTGGATCTTCAAGAAGAAGACTGACGCCGACGGTAATGTTACTGTCTACAAAGCTCGACTTGTCGCAAAAGGTTTTCGACAAGTTCAAGGGATTGACTACGATGAGACCTTCTCACCCGTAGTGATGCTTAAGTCTGTCCGAATCATGTTAGCAATTGCCGCATTTTATGATTATGCAATTTGGCAAATGGATGTAAAACGCATTCTGAATGGATTTACGGAAGAAGAGTTGTATATGATGCAACCGAAGGTTTTATCGATCCAAAGGAGCTAACAAAGTGTGCAAGCTCCAATGATCCATTTATGGACTGGTGCAAGCATCTCGAGTGGAATAAACGCTTTGATAGTGTGATCAAAGCATTTGGGTTTATCTGACTTTTGGAGAAGCTCAGATTTACAAGAAAGTGAGTGGGAGCTCAGTAGCATTTACGATACTATATGTAGATGACATATTACTAATCGGAAATGATATAGAATTCTGGATAGCATAAAGGGTACTTGAATAAGAGTTTTTCAATGAAGGACCTCGGTGTAGCTGCTTACATATTGGGCATCAAATCTATAGAGATAGATCAAGACGCTTAATTGGACTTTCACAAAGCACATACCTTGACAAAATTTTGAAGAAGTTCAAAATGGATCAAGCAAAGAAAGGGTTCTTGCTCGTGTTACAAGGTGTGAAGTTGAGTAAGACTCAATGCCCGACCACCGCAGAAGATAGAGAGAAAATGAAAGATGTTCCTATGCTTGACCATAGGCTCTATCATGTATGCAATGCTTGTGTACTGACTGATGTGTGCCTTGCTATTAGCTTAGCAGGAGGTACCAAAGTAATCCAGAGTGGATCATCGACAGCGGTCAAGAACATCTGAAGCACCGAAAAGGACTAAGGATATGTTTTCGATATGGAGGTGACAAAGAGCTCATCGTAAACGGTTACGTTGATGCAACCTTTGACATCGATCCGGACGATTCTAAATCGCAAATCGGATACGTGTTTACACTAAACGGTGGAGCTGTCGGTTGGTGCAGTTCTAAACAAAGCGTCAGAAGGGATCTACATGTGAAGCGGAGTACATAGCAGCTTCGAAGCAGCTAATGAAGGAGTCGGATGAAGGAGTTCATATCCGATCTAGGTGTCATACCTAGTGCATCGGGTCCAATGAAAATCTTTTGTGACAATATCGAGCAATTGCCTTAGCGAAGGAATCCAGATTTCACAAGAGAACCAAGCACATCAAGAGACGCTTCAATTCCATTCGGGACTTGGTCCGTGGGAGACATAGAGATTTGCAAGATACATACGGATCTGAATGTAGCGAACCGCTGACTAAGCCTCTTCCACGAGCAAAACATGATCAGCACCAAGACTCCATGGGTGTTAGAATCATTTTGTGTAATCTAGATTATTGACTCTAGTGCAAGTGGGAGCTCAAGGAAATATGCCCTAGAGGCAATAATAAAGTTATTATTTATTTCCTTATTACATGATAAATGTTTATTATTCATGCTAGAATTGTATTAACCGGAAACATAATACATGTGTGAATATATAGACAAACAGAGTGTCACTAGTATGCCTCTATTGACTAGCTTGTTAATCAAAGATGGTTAAGTTTCCTAACCATAGACAAAGGAGTTGTCATTTGATTAACAAGGTCACATCATTAGTTGAATGATCGATTGACATGACCCATTCCATTAGCTTAGCACCGATCGCTTAGTATGTTGCTACTGCTTTTATCCATGACTTATACATGTTCCTATAACTATGAGATTATGCAACTCCGCTTGCGGAGGAACACTTTGGGTACTACCAAACGTCACAATGTAGCGGGTGATTATAAAGGAGTACTACAGGTGTCTCCAAAGGCGATGTTGGGTTGGCGATTTCAAGATTAGGATTTGTCACTCCGATTGTCGGAGAGGTATCTCTGGGCCCTCTCGGTAATGCACATCACTTAAGCCTTGCAAGCATTACAACTAATGAGTTAGTTGCGAGATGATGTATTATGGAACGAGTAAAGAGACTTGCCGGTAACGAGATTGAACTAGGTATTGGATACCGACGATCGAATCTCGGGCAAGTAACATACCGATGACAAAGGGAACAAACGTATGTTGTTATGCGGTCTGACCGATAAAGATCTTCATAGAATATGTAGGAGCCAATATGGGCATCCAGGTCCCGCTATTGGTTATTGATCGGAGACGTGTCTCGGTCATGTCTACATTGTTCTCGAACCGTAGGGTCCGCACGCTTAAGGTTTCGATGACGGTTATATTACGAGTTTGTGTATTTTGATGCACCGAAGGAGTTCGGAGTCCCGGATGTGATCACAGACACGACGAGGAGTCTCGGAATGGTCGAGACGTAAAGATTGATATATTGGACAGCTATGTTCGGACATCGGAATGGTTCCAAGTGGTTTCGGATAATACCGGAGTGCCAGAGGGGTTACCGGAACCCCCCGGGGAAGTAATGGGCCTTAATGGGCCATGAGGGGAGAGAGAGGGCTGCGCCAGGAGGTGGCGCCCCCCCCCCATGAGGAGTCCGAATTGGACAAGGAGGGGGGGCGCGGCCCCCCTTTCCCTCTCCCTCTCCCTCTCCTTCCTTTCCCCTTCCCCCTCCTAGTTGGACTAGGAAAGGGGGGTCCTACTCCCACTAGGAGGAGGACTCCCCCTCCCTTGGCGCGCCTCTCTATGGACGGCCGGCCCTCCCCCTTGCTCCTTTATATACGGGGGCAGGGGGCACCCTATGACACACAAGTTGATCCTTGAGATCGTTCCTTAGCCGTGTGCGGTGCCCCCTCCACCATATTCCACCTCGGTCATATCGTAGCGGTGCTTAGGCGAAGCCTGCGTCGGTAGAACATCAAGATCGCCACCACGCCGTCGTCGACGGAACTCTCTCCTGGAGCTTCTTTGGATCGGAGCCCGAGGAGCGCCACCGAGCTGTACGTGTGTCAAGAACTCTGAGGCGCCGAGTAACGGCGCTGGATCGGTTGGATCGCGAGGAGAACGACGACTACTTCCTCTACGTTGTGATCGCTTCGCCTTGGTCTACAAGGGTATGTAGACAACACTCTCCCCTCTCGTTGCTATGCATCACCATGATCTTGCGTGTGCGTAGGAAATTTTTTGAAATTACTACGTTCCCCAACAGTTGGCACACGTTTTCGTCGTGATTCTCCGGTAGAAACTTTGGGGCACTCTTTGAGGTTCTATGTGTTGGTTTGAGTAGATGAATTGATATTGTGTGATGCATATAGTATAATCATGCCCACGGATACTTGAGGTGACATTGGAGTATCTAGGTGACATTAGGGTTTTGGTTGATTTGTATCTTAAGGTGTTATTCTAGTACGGACTCTTTTATAGATTGATCCGAAAGAATAACTTTGAGGTGGTTTCGTACCCTACCATAATCTCTACGTTTGTTCTCCTCTATTAGTGGCTTCGGAGTGACTCTTTCTTGCATGTTGAGGGCTTGTTATATGATCTATCTATGTTATTATTGTTGAGAGAACTTGCACTAGTGAAAGTATGAACCCTAGGACTTGTTTCCTATCATTGCAATACCGTTTACGCTCACTTTTGCCGTTAGTTGCCTTGCTGTTTTTATATTTTCAGATTACAAAGACCTATATCTACTATCCATATTGCACTTGTATCACCATCTCTTCGCCGAACTAGTGCACCTATACAATTTGCCATTGTATTGGGTGTGTTGGGGACACAAGAGACTCTTTGTTATTTGGTTGCAGAGTTGTTTGAAAGAGACCATCTTCATCCTACGCCTCCTACGGATTGATAAACCTTAGGTCATCCACTTGAGGGAAATTTGCTACTGTCCTACAAACCTGTGCACTTGCAGGCCCAACAACGTCTACAAGAAGAAGGTTGTGTAGTAGACATCAAGCAGTTTCTGGCACCGTTGTCGGGGAGGCTAGGTAAGTGAAGGTATATCTTTAGATCTTGAAATCGAATCTTTTTGTTTCTTGTTTTAGCACTAGTTTATTTTATAAAAGAAAACTACAAAAAAAATGGATTTGAGAGTGCCTCATATGCTTCATCTTTTTAATGTCTTTCGTGAAAATAATGGGAAGGAAAATTGTGCTCAAGTATTAGAAGAAGAATTACATAGAATGCTTGGCATAAAATATGCGAATGATGAGCATGATTGCAATGTTGTTAGTATGAATTCCTTGAATATCCATGATGCTAATGATATGCAAAGCCACAAGCTTGGGGAAGCTGTGTTTGATGAAGATGATATTTTTTGTCCCCAAAGCTTTGATGAGCAAATTTACTATGATGAAAGCATGCCTCCTATCTATGATGATTATTGTGATGACACGTATGCTTTAAAGAATAATGATAACCATGAAACTTTTCATCTTGATCTTAATTTTCAATCACATGATAGTTATTTTGTTGAGTTTGCTCCCACTACTATTCATGAGAAGAAATTTGCTTATATGGAGAGTAGTAAATTTTCTATGCTTGTAGATCATGAAAAGAATGCTTTAGGTGCTGGTTATATTGTTGAATTAATTCATGATGCTACTGAAAATTATTATGAGGGAGGAATATATGCTTGTAGGAATTGCAATAATATCAAGTTTCCTCTCTATGTGCTTAAAATCTTGAAGCTATGCTTGTTTTACCTTCCTATGCTTATTGATTATTGTTCCCATAAGTTGTTTGCTCACAAAATCCCTATGCATAGGAAGTGGGTTAGACTTAAATGTGCTAGTCATATGCTTCATGATGCTCCCGTTATGTTTCAATTCTTATCTTTTATGTGAGCATCATTGTCATCATCATGCCTAGCTAAAAGGCATTAAAGAAAAGCGCTTGTTGGGAGACAACCCAATACTTATCCTTACTGTTTTTGTGTGTTCACATGATTATGCTACTGTAGTAATCATGTTTTATAGCTTTTGTTTCAATAAAGTGCCAAGTAAGACCTTTAGGATGGCTTACGGTGATAGTTGTGTTGATCCTGCTGAAAATCAGAAACTTTTTCACCCAGTAAATTAGTTTTGTTAATTCACAGAAACGTGTTTCTGAGCTGATTCTTTTTTATCTGTATTGGTACACGCATTTCTTAGGACTTCCTAATTTGGTAGGATTTTTCGAGTTCCAGAAGTATACGTTTGATACAGATTACTACAGACTGTTCTGTTTTTGACAGATTCTGTTTTCTATGTGTTGTTTGCTTATTTTGATGAATCTATGAGTAGTATCGGAGGGTATGAACCATAGATAAGTTATAATACAGTAGACATTACACCAATATGAATTTAGAATGAGTTCATTACAGTACCTAAGTGATTGTTTTATTTTCTTATACTAACGGAGCTTACGAGTTTTCTGTTTGAGTTTTGTGTTGTGGAGTTTTCAAGTTTTGGGTAAAGATTCGATGGACTATGGAACAAGGAGTGGAAAGAGCCTAAGCTTGGGGATGCCCAAGGCACCCCAAGGTAATATTCAAGGACAACCAAGAGCCTAAACTTGGGGATGCCCAAGGCACCCCAAGGTAATATTCAAGGACAACCAAGAGCCTAAGCTTGGGGATGCCCCGGAAGGCATCCCCTTTTTCGTCTTCGTTCATCGGTAACTTTACTTGGAGCTATATTTTTATTCACCACATGATATGTGTTTTGCTTGGAGCATCATTTTCTCTTGTTAGTATTTGCTTGTTGTTAGTTAGGATAATGTTTTGCATCTTTAGTTTCAATAAAAAAGTCAAGGATAGCCCTTGCCATGCTTATTTTGCTAGTATACATGTTGCTGTTTGAAAACCGAAAGTTTGCCGCTGTTGCAAAAATTCCCTAGAAAAGTCAGAGAGCGGTATAATGTTGAATCTTTTTGAATATTGAGCTCTGATAAATTTACTACAGTGGGAATTTTATTTCATAATTTTTGGAGTTAGGGAAGTATGATGACTCTTGCATTCTTTACAGACTATACTGTTTTGGCAGATTGCTGTTATGGTTGCATTGTTTGCATATGTTTGCTTGTTTAATGTTTCTATTTGAAGATAGGAGTGTTAAATATGCAGAGGCATTTAGTATTAAATGTTGAATAATAATTTTAGTGATTTGTTACAGTAGAAAATGATAAGGTTTTGCATTGGTTTATACTAACCTATCTCACGAGTTCTTGTTGAGTTTGTTGTGGATGAAGCTTTTGATAAAAAGAGAAACCATGATATGAGAGGAATTAAGGAGACACAAAAGTTCAAGATTGGGGATGCCCAAGGCACCCTAAGATAATATTTCAAGAAGTCTCAAGCATCTAAGCTTGGGGATGCCCCGGTAGGCATCCCACCTTTCTTCTTCAACAACTATCGGTTAGTATCGGTTGAGCCTAAGTTTTTGCTTCTTCACATGAGTTGTGCTATCCTTGCAATGTAGTTTTATTTAGCTTTGCGTGCTGTTTGAATAAATTAGCAAGATCTGAAATTATTAAATGGAAGAGTCTTCACATTGTTGCATAATTATTCGACTACTCATTGATCTTCACTTATATTTTTCAGAGTAGTTTGTCCTTTGCTCTAGTCCTTCACTTATATCTTTTAGAGCATGGTGGTAGTTTTATTTTGAATAAATAGATGAACACTCATACTTCAATTATATTATTTTGAGAGTCGTTAATAGCATGGTAATTTACTTAATATTAATATACTTGGTATTCAAGATATGTGAAACTTTCTTACGAGTGTGTTGAATACTAAGAAAAGTTTGATGCTTGATAATTGTTTTGAGATATGAAGATGGTGATATTAGAGTCATGCTAGTTGGGTGAGTATGAATTTAAAGAATGCTTGTGTTGAAGTTAGCAAATCCCGTAGCATGCACATATGGTTAAAGTTGTGTAACAAATTTGAAACATGAAGTGTACTTGGCTTGTGCATCCTTATGAGTGGCGGTCGGGGACGAGCGATGGTCTTTTCCTACCAATCTATCCCCCTAGGAGCATGCGCGTAGTACTTGATTTTTGATGACTTCTAAATTTTTGCAATAAGTATATGAGTTCTTTTGACTAATGTTGAGTCCATGGATTATACGCACTTTTACCTTTCCGCCTTTGCTAAGCCTCTTCGGTATCGTGCATTGCCCTTTATCACCTTGAAAGTTGGTGCAAACTTCGCCAGTGCATCCAAACCCCGTGATATGATACGCTCTATCACACATAAACCTCCTTATATCTTCCTCAAAACAGCCACCATACCTACCTATTATGGCATTTCCATAGCCATTCCGAGATATATTGCCATGCAACTTTCCACTGTTCCGTTCATGATCATCATGACATACTTTACTTTTGTCATATTGCCATTGCATGATCATGTAGTTGACATCGTATTTGTGGCAAAGCCACCATGCATTATTTTTCATACATGTCACTCTTGATTCATTGCACCATCCCGGTACACCGCCGGAGGCATTCATATAGAGTCATATCTTGTTCTAGTTTCGAGTTGTAATTTTTAAGTTGTAATAGAAGTGGGATGATCATCATTATTAGAGCATTGCCCAATCAAAAAAAGGGGGAGAAAGGCCAAAAAAAGAAAAGAAAGGCCCAAAAAAAGAAAAAAGGAAGAAAGGCCAAAAAGAAAAAAGAAAGGCCCAAAAAAAGAAAAAAAGAAAAGAAAATAAATAAAAAGGGCAATTCTACTATCTCCTTTTCCACACTTGTGCTTCAAAGTAGCACCTTGTTCTTCATGTAGTGAGTCTCATATATTGTCCTTCAAAGTAGCACCTTGTTCTTCATGTAGTGAGTCTCATAAGTTGTCTTTTTATACTAGTGGGAATTTTTCATTATAGAACTTGGCCTGTATATTCCTACAATGGCTTCCTCAAATGCCCTAGGTCTTCATGAGCGAGCGAGTTGGATGCACACCCACTAGTTTTCTTTTTTTTTGAGCATTCCTAGCTCTAGTGCATCCGTTGCATGGCAATCCCTACTCCTCATGTTGACATCAACTATTGGGCATCTCCATAGCCCATTGATTATCCTCGTCAATGTGAGACTTTCTCCTTTTTTGTCTTCTCCACACAATCCCCATCATCATATTCTATTCCACCAATAGTGCTATATCCATGGATCACGCTCATATATTGCGTGAAGGTTGAAAAAGTTTGAGATTATTTAAGTATGAAACAATTGCTTGGCTTGTATTCATATCACAAGTAAGAAGAATTACATTGAAATTATGCCAAAGTATCACTCCGCATCAAAAATTCTTTTTTATTATTTACCTACTCGAGGACGAGCAGGAATTAAACTTGGGGATGCTCGATACGTCTCCAACGTATCTATAATTTTTGATTGCTCCATGCTATATTATCTACTGTTTTGGGCAATATTGGGCTTTATTATCCACTTTTATATTATTTTTGGGACTAACCTATTAACCGGAGGCCCAACCCAGATTTGTTGTTTTATGCCTATTTCAGTGTTTCGAGGAAAAGGAATATCAGACGGAGTCAAAACGGAACGAAATCAACTGGAGAAGTTATTTTTGGAAGGAAACCCACCTGATGGACTTGGACCCCATGTCAGAACATACGGGAGGTTCTCACGAGGGTGGGGGGCGCGCCCACCCCCCTAGGGCACGCCCCCCTGCCTCGTGGGGCCCCCGTAGCTCCATCGACGTACTCCCTGCACCCATATATACCTACGTACCCAAAAACTTCCAGAATAGAAGATAGATCAGGAGTTCCGCCGCCGCAAGCCTCTGTAGCCACAAAAAACCTCTCGGGAGCCCGTTCCGGCACCCTACCGGAGTGGGATCCCATCATCGGTGGCCATCTTCATCATCCTGGCGCTCTCCATGACGAGGAGGGAGTAGTTCACCCTCGGGGCTGAGGGTATGTACCAGTAGCTATGTGTTTGATCTCTCTCTCTCTCTCGTGTTCTTGATTTGGCACGATCTTGATGTATCGCGAGCTTTGCTATTATAGTTGGATCTGATGTTTCTTCTCCCCCTCTACTCTCTTGTAATGAATTGAGTTTTCCCCTTGAAGTAATCTTATCACATTGAGTCTTTAAAGATTTTAGAACACTTGATGTATGTCTTGCCGTGTTTATCTGTGGTGACAATGGGATATCACGTGCCACTTGATGTATGTTTTGGTGACCAACTTGCGGGTTCCGCCCATGAACCTATGCATAGGGGTTGGCACACGTTTTCATCGTGATTATCCGGTAGAAACTTTGGGGCACTCTTTGAGGTTCTATGTGTTGGTTTGAGTAGATTAATTGATATTGTGTGATGCATATCGTATAATCATGCCCACGGATACTTGAGGTGACATTGGAGTATCTAGGTGACATTAGGGTTTTGGTTGATTTCTATCTTAAGGTGTTATTCTAGTACGAACTCTTTAATAGATTGATCCGAAAGAATAACTTTGAGGTGGTTTCATACCATACCATAATCTCTACGTTTGTTCTCCGCTATTAGTGGCTTCGGAGTGACTCTTTGTTGCATGTTGAGGGCTTGTTATATGATCTATCTATGTTATTATTGTTGAGAGAACTTGCACTAGTGAAAGTATGAACCCTAGGCCTTGTTTCCTATCATTGCAATACCGTTTACGCTCACTTTTACCGTTAGTTACCTTGCTGTTTTTATATTTTCAGATTACAAAAACCTATATCTACTATCCATATTGCACTTGTATCACCATCTCTTCGCCGAACTAGTGCACCTATGCAATTTGCCATTGTATTGGGTGTGTTGGAAACACAAGAGACTCTTTGTTATTTGGTTGCAGGGTTGTTTGAAAGAGACCATCTTCATCGTACGCCTCCTACGGATTGATAAACCTTAGTCATCTACTTGAGGGAAATTTGCTACTGTCCTACAAACCTGTGCACTTGCAGGTCCAACAACGTCTACAAGAAGAAGGTTGTGTAGTAGACATCAAGCAGTTTCTGGCGCCGTTGCAGGGGAGGCTAGGTAAGTGAAGGTATATCTTTAGATCTTGCAATCGAATCTTTTTGTTTCTTGTTTTAGCACTAGTTTATTTCATTAAATAAAACTACAAAAAAATGGAATTGAGAGTGCCTCATATGCTTCATCTTTTTAATGTCTTTTGTGAAAATGATGGGAAGGAAAATTGTGCTGAAGTATTAGAAGAAGAATTACATAGTAGCCACAAAAACCTCCCGGGAGCCCGTTCCGGCACCCTGCCAGAGGGGGATCCCATCACCGGTGGCCATCTTCATCATCTCGGCGCTCTCCATGACGAGGAGGGAGTAGTTCACCCTCGGGGCTGAGGGTATGTACTAGTAGCTATGTGTTTGATCTCTCTCTCTCTCTCTCTCTCTCCCTCTCTCTCTCTCTCTCTCGTGTTTTTGATTTGGCACGATCTTGATGTATCGCGAGCTTTGCTATTATAGTTGGATCTTATATTTCTTCTCCCCTCTACTCTCTTGTAATGAATTGAGTTTTCCCCTTGAAGTAATCTTATCGGATTGAGTCTTTAAAGATTTGAGAACACTTGATGTATGTCTTGCCGTGTTTATCTGTGGTGATAATGGGATATCACGTGCCACTTGATGTATGTTTTGGTGACCAACTTGCGGGTTCCGCCCATGAACCTATGCATAGGGGTTGGCACACGTTTTCGTCGTGATTCTCCGGTAGAAACTTTGGGGCACTCTTTGAGGTTCTATGTGTTGGTTTGAGTAGATGAATTGAGATTGTGTGATGCATATCCTATAATCATGCCCACGGATACTTGAGGTGACATTGGAGTATCTAGGTGACATTAGGGTTTTGGTTGATTTGTATCTTAAGGTGTTATTCTAGCACGAACTCTTTTATAGATTGATCCGAAAGAATAACTTTGAGGTGGTTTCGTACCCTACCATAATCTCTATGTTTGTTCTCCGCTATTAGTGGCTTCGGAGTGACTCTTTGTTGCATGTTGAGGGCTTGTTATATGATCTATCTATGTTATTATTGTTGAGAGAACTTGCACTAGTGAAAGTATGAACCCTAGGCCTTGTTTCCTATCATTGCAATACCGTTTACTCTCACTTTTACCGTTAGTTACCTTGCTCTTTTTATTATTTCAGATTACAAAAACCTATATCTATTATCAATATTGCACTTGTATCACCATCTCTTCGCCGAACTAGTGCACCTATACAATTTGCCATTGTATTGGGTGTGTTGGGGACACAAGAGACTCTTTGTTATTTGGTTGCAGGGTTGTTTGAAAGAGACCATCTTCATCCTATGCCTCCTACGGATTGATAAACCTTAGGTCATCCACTTGAGCGAAATTTGCTACTGTCCTACAAACCTGTGCACTTGCTGGCCCAACAACGTCTACAAGAAGAAGGTTGTGTAGTAGACATCTATTTTCCATGTACAACCCTCCCAGCTGGGTGAGCTGCCATCCATTACTCTACTCTATTCATTCCCTGAGTCTTTTTTTCATAAATATTTACTCTATCCATTTATAACAGGAATGGCGGAAAATAACCAGGGAGTTCCATAGCCCGGCACCACAGCCAGAGGACCATAACCGGGCCCTTGACCCCGGATTTGAAGAGGATCCAGATATATTCGTGGAGCTCGTGGAAGGGGTGTTTCACCAGGCGATTTGTGACGGCACAGAAGTGGCCATCATTGCTGACTATCCCGGCCTCCTCCCTATATCGCATGTAAGTAAACAAGAGACTTATCTTCCGGAAAGGATTTACTCCTTCCGTCTTACCCACCGCACAATTCTTACGCTCTAAAGGGAAGACGATCGGTGCGCCAAGCCGAACCCAAGGCGACTCGCCAACAAGGGGCGCCCGTGCCGGGTAGGCCTTCAAAAAGAAAGGCGAACAGAAACATGGCGGAGCCGTCATCAAGGAGGTATGGCTTTAAACACGCTCCATGGTTGTCATCTTAAAGTTTGACACTATCCGTTGTGTTTTAGCAGAAAGAACATTCGCCGGACTATGTCTGGGGATCCTGCCCACCGTGCCTCTACTAGCCGGATTCTGGACCCGGTCTCGAGGATGGAGGCCAGCACGGAAGTGACACTAGACTGTCCTCATACAAAGGATTTAGATAGAATGTCCGTTACAAATTCTGAAGTGGAGAGCGCCATGAATCATCGGCGCCGGCGGGCCGCACTCCGCGACCCTGGTTTTTCAGAAGAGGCTTTTAATGCCTTCAACTCGGGTGATGCATACATCCGAGCCACTCAGGATGGGCTTGCTAGAGCCACGGACCAGTATTTGAAAGATATATGGGTCAGTAAAAAAATCTGATAATTATGTATATCAGTAGCCCCTGAGACTTGAAGCAGTTGGTACAACTGATTTAAGGATTATTGTATTAATAGGTTCTCTCGGAGAAGAACAACCTGTTGTCTCGAGCTGGAAGAATGTCGAACCCAACTAACTGCCGCTATGGCCGAGCTTTCAAGATCCGAAAAGGCATCAACTGGTATGTATTCCCAAATTTAGTAAAAACAATATTGTATGTATAAACCAGTAACGCTAACAATGTCTGATGACCAAAATCCTCAGATAATCCGGAACAGAATCCGGGAATCCCACAAGAGGGTGAACAAGGAGCTCAAAGGCAATCGGTCGCTGGCGAGCGTGTACTTACACGGGTCATTCAGGAGAAAAACAAGCTCCAAGGTGCCAATACCATGTTGGGCGAAGAATTGAAAGATGTTCGGGCCCAGCTGGCTGACTCCTTGAAGGAAAATAAGAGGCTTCAACGCGGCATTTTTAGTATGTCCTTGAACGAACAGTTATATAGTTCGGCAAAGAAGGGAACTAATAGGATTATGTCTGTAGGTATGCTGACTGGACGTCCCGGAGAGGAGATGCCCGGATCCTCAGGCGATCAGCTACAAGAGCTTTCGCAACTGCACGACAAGTTCGACAGGTCATGCGGAGTGTCGCCAAGGCCTTGTGGCCAGCCGCCTCCCTACCAGGAAGTATGGTGGAGCTTGTACAACTTTTCAAGGGAGCGCGGTGGCGTTTTCGACTATGGAAGATATCTGCCTGTCGAGAAGGTGCGAGAGAGGCTTGGGCCATGGTGAAAACATGGTATACCAAGCTCGATCTGAATCATATGGCCCGGGTCGGACCTGTAGGGTCAGATGGGAAAGAATTTCCCGTTAGTCTGGTATATCACAAGGTAGGATTAGCCGCAAAATATTCCCAACAGGATTGTAGGCTAGACAACCTGTTGGATGACATAGAAGAAGAAGCATTTGAGTCTAAATGACTATGTACTTCAATTGACATATTTGTCCCTAGCCGGATTGTAAAACATTTGTCATGGCGGACCTTTTCGCTTCAGCCTCTGGACCTGACAGTCCAGAGTGTTTACGAGTACCCGCTCGGTAATATAAACCGGGGTACGCGTGGAAACCAGGCATAGGGGTCATAATTGCTTGAACAGACAAGTACCCAACTAGCTATGTTATATTACATGGTTAGTAAGAAACATCTTCCAGAGAGAATAGTTCCGTTAAGTGTTCCTTTCCCTGGGTACGCATGCATTAACATGCATGTCTGAACTGCAATCAAAAAGTGCAGTATATGTAACATCTGGGGGTTTATATTGTGATAGGTAAAAAACATCTTTAGTCCACCGACCGAATATTTCCTTAAGAGCGCTAGCTTTCGGCTTCACCCAGTCTGAGGTACACGTCCGGAGTACCCGACAGTAACAATCGAGAGGTGCTCCTTTATGCCCTAGCTGAACTAACGGGAACATAGGGCATAAGGACAGGAGCCAGGCAACCCAACTTGGCCAAAACTTAAGTCATATCGATGCATATAATGGCAAAGAAAAGGTACATATGAAAAAAGGACGCATATGCAGTGGGCTTGATGCTTGGAAGATAATTATATTAAGCTTCTGTATAAGAAGCCCCCAGGTATAATGAGCGCACATACTTGAAGATTAGTGCGTCACAAGTGTGTAGTCTAGCCACACTAAATCTTTAGAGCTTTTCAAAAGGAAAGGCGGGAAGAGAGCTGAAAAGTAAATAAAAAGGAACGGAGGGAAGGAGACGAACAGGGAGTTCGGTGCTAGGCGTAGAATCTTCGGAGTCTGGCCGCGTTCCATGGGTTCGGCTCGAGGCGATTATCTGATGCATCACGCAGTCGATACGCTCCTCCGGTAAGAACTTTGTCAATAATGAAGGGACCCTCCCACTTGGGCTTCAGTTTGTCCTTTTTCTTCTCTGATAGATGTAGAAGGAGTTCGCCAATATTATAAGTCTTGGCCCGTACTTCTCTACTTTGATACCTGCGAGCCTGTTGTTGATAGAATGCAGAATGGGCTTTTGCAACGTCATGCTCCTCTTCCAGGGCATCTAAACTGTCCTGTCGATCGAGCTTGGCCTCTCTCTCTCTCTCTTCGTACATGCGCACTCGAGGTGAGTCATGAATAATATCGCAGGGCAGCACAACCTCTGTGCCGTACACCATGAAGATGGGTGTCTATCCGGTAGTGCAATTTGGCGTGGTCCGCAGCCCCCAGAGTACGGAGTCGAGCTCCTCAACCCAATGCGTGTCTGATTCTTTTAAGGATCACACTAGTCTAGGTTTGATGCCGCTCATAATAATACCACATGGCTCGTTCGACTTGACCATTTTTTGAGGGTGATAGACGGAGGCATAATAGAGATTAATGCCCATGTTGCCGCACCAAGTTTTCAACTCATTGGCTGTGAAATTGGAGCCGTTGTCGATGATGATGCTGTGGGGGACACCATAACGGTGCACAACACCCGATATGAAGTCTATCACGGGTCCGGATTCGTTCATTTTAACTGGTTTGGCTTCTATCCATTTGGTGAATTTATCTACCATGACCAACAAGTATTTTTTCTTATGCCTTCGTCCTTTAAGGGTTCCAACCATATCAAGCCCCCAGACCACAAAAGGCCAAGTTATGGGGATTGTTTGTAGGGCAGTGGGTGGCATATGGCTTTGGTTGGCGAAAAGCTGGCATCCGATGCAATGTTGGACAAGGTGTTGTGCATCTGCTCGGGCCGTCGGCCAGTAGAAACCTGTACGGAAGGCCTTGCTTACAAGGGCCCGAGCTGCGGCATGGTGACCGCCGAGGCCAGCATGAATTTCAGCCAAGAGCTGCCACCCTTCCTCCTCGGAGATACATCTTTGAAGTACCCCGGTAGTGCTTTTCTTATAAAACTCTCCCTCATGGACTTTGTAGGCTTTAGAGAGCCGCACAATGCAGCGTGCCTCATTTTGATCATCGGGGAGTTCGTGCCTATGGAGGTAGGCCAAGAAGGGTTCGGTCCATGGGGCAATAACAACCATGATGAGATGGGCTGAAGGTGTTATTTCGGTGGCAGAGCCCCCGATTATGTCAGTGTGTTCGGAATCTGGGGTTATGGTCGGATCCGGACTGATGTTGCCGGTATCCCCTTGCCACACCACAGATGGCTTGAAAAGCCTTTCCAAAAAGATGTTAGGTGGGACGGCGTCGCGCTTAGCACCGATGCGGGCGAGGACATCCACCGCTTGATTATTTTCTCGAACCACATGATGAAATTCAAGCCCCTTGAACCGAGTTGACATCTTAAGGACGTCATTACGATAGGCCGCCATTTTCGGATCTTTGGCATTGAAGTCTCCATTTATTTGAGATATTGCGAGGTTTTGAATCCCCACGCAGTTCTAGGCGCTGAATGCCCATGGAGACGGCCATCCGAAGACCATGCAATAGAGCCTGATATTCGACTGCATTGTTGGAGTCTGTGTATAATATTTGGAGTACTTATTGGACTGTATCTCTAGTGGGGGATGTTAGGACAACACCTACCCCCAGTCCTGCCAGCATTTTAGAGCCGTCGAAGTGCATGATCCAGTTGGAGTATGCGCCATATTCTTTAGGGAGTTCGGCCTCTGTCCATTCGGTGACGAAGTCCGCCAGTACTTGGGATTTAATGGCTCTCCGTGGTTTATATGTGATGTCGAATGGGAGGAGCTCGATGGCCCACTTGTCAATCCAGCCTGTGGCATCGCGGTTGTTTATTATGTCATTGAGTGGTACTTTAGAGGACACCATGATTGAATACTCTTGAAAGTAGTGTCATAGTTTCCGGGATGCCATGAAGACCGCGTATGCTATTTTTTTATAATGTGGTACCGGAATTTGCATGGTGTGAGGACAATAGATACGTAGTATACCGGCTTCTGAACCAGAAATTTGTGTTCGTCCTCCTCTCGTTCGACGACGAGCACCGCACTCACAACTTTGTGTGTTGCAGCTACGTATAACAACATGGTTCGCCAACGTTCGGCGCGGCCAGGATTGGGTTCCTTGCTAAAAGAGCCTTTATTTCCTCCAGTCTGACCGTCGCCGCGTCTGTCCACTCGAAGTGTTCGGTTCGTCGAAGAAGGCGATAAAGTGGCAATGCCTTTTCTCCTAATCTGGAGATAAAGCGGCTTAAAGCTCCCATGCATCCGGTTAGCTTCTGGATTTGTTTGACATCTGTTGGGTTAGCCAACTGTGACGAAGCTCGGATTTTAGCTGGGTTTGCTTCAATTCCTCTATTGGAAACGATGAAGCCGAGCAGCTTTCCGGTGGGAACGCCGAAAACACATTTTTCCGGATTGAGCTCAATGTCATATGTTTGGAGGTTATCGAACATGAGCCTTAGATCGTCTATTAAAGATTCGGCATGTCTGGTCTTGATGACTACGTTGTCAACATATGCTTGAACTGTTTTGGCGATTTGTTTCTTTAGGCATGTTTGAATCATGTGTTGGTAGGTGGCACCAGCGTTTTTAAGCCCAAAAGGCATAGTGTTGAAGCAAAAGGCCCGTATGTGGTGATAAATGCGGTTGCGACTTGATCGGACTCTGTCATCTTGATTTGATGGCATCCGGAGTATGCGTCGAGGAAACACAATGAGTCGTGTCCCGCGGTAGCATCAATAATCTGATCGATGCGTGGGAGGGGGAAGGGATCCTTAGGGCAAGCCTTGTTGAGGTCTTTGAAATCGACACATGGGTGCCAAGATTTATCCTTCTTTCATACCATCACGAGGTTTGCTAGCCAATCCGGGTGTTTTATTTCTCTGATGAATCCGGCTTCAAGTAGTTTGGCTAGTTCCTCTCCCATAGCTTGTCGTTTGGGTTCTGAAAAGCGCCGTAGTGTTTGCTTGACCGGCTTATGCCCCTTCAGTATGTTGAGACTGTGTTCGGCCAGCCTGCGTGGGATCCTTGACATATCAAAAGGGTGCCAGGCGAAGATATCCCAGTTCTGGCGTAGGAACGCCGGAAGTGCGACATTGATTGTGGGGTCCAGTTGTGCCCCAATGGATGCTGTCTTTGTGGAGTCCGTTGGGTGGACTTGGAATTTGACTATTTCATCCACTGGTTTAAAGGAGGTGGACGTGGATCGCTTATCGAGTATCACATCGTCCTTATCCACCGTGGAGCGTAATGCAGTTAATTCTTCGGTCGCGAGGGCTTCGGACAATACTTCGAGAGCCAAGGCGGTTGTTATATTTTCGGCATGGAGTGCTATGTCTGGATCACTGGCAAGAGTGATAATTCCATTGGGCCCGAGCATCTTGAGCTTCATGTACCCGTAATGCGGTATAGCTTGAAAGCTCGCAAATGTATCCCGCCCCAACAAGGCGTGATATCCACTAGTGAAAGGGGCCACCTGAAAGGTTATCTCTTCGGGCCGATAATTCTCCGGCGTGCCGAATACCACATCAAGTGTGATTTTTCCCGCACATCGTGCCTCCCGGCTGGGAATAATTCCTCAGAAGGTTGTGCTGCTTTGCTCAATGCGGCTCCTGTCTATTTCCATTTTGTTGAGAGTTTCCTCGTAAATGAGGTTTATTCCGCTACCGCCGTCCATGAGCACTTTGGTAAGCCGGAAGCCGTCCATGATTGGACTGAGGACCAAAGCGGCTGGTGCCCGGACTATTCTGAATTGCGGTTCGTCATTGGCACTGAAAGTTATGGCCGTGTCGTTCCAGGGGTTTATTGCTGCGATTTGGTAGACTTCGGCGAGGCCACAGAGTGCTCGCTTGCGCCTGTTACCTGAGGCGAAAGTCTTGAAGACTGTTAATACTATAGTGTTGTGTTCTATGGGATGTTGCTCTGCGGTGTTTTTTATGAGGAGATCCTCGCCGCTCTTGGCCACCTACCGAAGTATCCAACATGCTCTAAGGTTGTGTGTTGGTACGGTATCCGGTGTGGTGTGTATTTTGCATGGCCTATCGAGCCAGCCCTCCAAAACGGTTGCACGCCCTGTGGTGGGCTTTGATTTATTCGTGACTGGATCGGGCGACCTACGAGGGTACACCCTTTTTGTTCGGACGAGGGGTTTATCGAGAGCTAGTGGATCCCAAAAGGCTGCCTGAGTTTTCAAGGCGCTTTCCATCGCGTAGTACTTCTGTACTATAATCGCCAGGTCATCAAAGTGTGATACGTGACGGTGATTTATGGCGTTAAGGAGTCCCTTGTCCATGCAATTTTTGCAGAATAACGAGATTGCGTCTTCATCACAATAGTCCTTGACCTTTTTCTTTGACAAGGAGGAATCTGGCCCAAAAGTGATGTACCGTCTCTTGGGACTATTGTCTGACGTGGGAAAGATCGCTTGAGTCTGGGTGGGTGGGTGGTGTCGGTGTCAAAACCGGTGGACCTCGGGTAGGGGGTCCCGAACTGTGCGTCTAGGCGGATGGTAACAGGAGACAAGGGACACGATGTTTTTACCCAGGTTCGGGCCCTCTCGATGGAGGTAAAACCCTACTCCTGCTTGATTGATATTGATGATATGGCTAGTACAAGAGTGGATCTACCACGAGATCAAGGAGGCTAAACCCTAGAAGCTAGCCTATGGTATGATTGTTGTAATGGTTGTTCGTCCTACGGACTAAAACCCTCCGGTTTATATAGACACCGGAGAGGGCTAGGGTTACACAGAGTCGGTTACAATGGTAGGAGATCTACATATCCGTATCGGCAAGCTTGCCTTCCACGCCAAGGAAAGTCCCATCCGGACACGGGACAAAGTCTTCAATCTTGTATCTTCATAGTCTTGGAGTCTGGCCGATGATGATAGTTCGGCTATCCGGACACCCCTAGTCCGGACTCCTCAAGAGCCCTCGAACCAGGCTTGAATGACGACGAGTCGGCGCGCGCATGTTGTCTTCAGCATTGCAAGGCGGGTTCCTCCTCCGAATAATTCATAGAAGATTGTGAACACCGGGATAGTGTCCGGCTCTGCAAAATAAATTCCACATTCCACCGTAGAGAGAATAATATGTACACAAGTTCAATCTGTTGACGTATTTTGTGGCATGACGTCACACCACCACCAAGCCTTCACGTTAATCGTTTTTTATTATACCACCTCAGCGCGTTTAGCGAAGCGGTTTCCTTGGCACGTCTTGTCGAAGCAGAGATCGTGTTCCCCTTATTCCGGGATCCTCATCAATACGGACGTGGGTAACCCAACCGCGCCATTAATTGTGGCGCTTGGGAGATAAGCGAGTTTTACCAGGCCGGCGGGACGCATCGTTTTCGTCCGCCCATATATAAGGGGATAATGATCCACCGTTTTTACCTACGCCTTCTTCCTCCTTTGCTTATCCATCTCCGCGCACTCGAGCTCCAGCGCCCAAGCTCGCACATCTTGCCTCAACCTTCTCCAGCCATGTCCGAAGCGGGAGGCAAGTGGATGGTCTCCTCCGTCACGGAGGGGCACATCAAAAGCTGCGCGGCACCGGATACTGTCCAAGCGACATCGCAAGCACTGGCCGCCCGACAAGGCAGCTCATCCCCACCCCAGTGCCCCATGAGAGGGTCGATTCCTTCCCCACTTCCTCCGCGGACGGGCTTCCCACTTCATCCCTTCATCCGGGGGCTCATGTACTACTACGGCCTGGACTTCCACGATCTGGCGCCAAACTTCATCCTCAACATCTCGGCATTTATCGTCGTGTGTGAGGCCTTCCTCTGCATCCATCCCCACTTCGGCTTGTGGCTAAAAACCTTCAATATCAAGCCGAAGGTAGTGAAGGGCGTCCAAGCAGAGTGCGGAGGCGCCATGGTGGGCAAAATGCCCAACGTCCTCTGGCTCGAGGGCGCCTTCGTGGAAACCATCAAAGGGTGGCAATCGGGGTGGTTCTATATCACCGAGCCGCGTGACCCTAAATGGGCAGGGGCCCCCGAATTCAGATCTGGCGCCCCCATGTAGCTCACCTCCTGGAAAGAGAAGGGCTTGCTATGGGGCAGTTCGGAGGAGCTGACCGACTCGACCCTGCTCTGCACCTTGGTGAACAAGAAACTCAAGCTTGTCAACGTGGTCCAGGTCATGCTCGTCCGCCGGATTCTCCCCTGCCAACAACGGGCCTTCAATCTGTGGGAGTTCGATCCGGCACAGCACCGGACCCTTAGCGGGCTCTTCGACACAATGTACGAAGCTGCCTGGAGGGTGTTGTTCAAGGGGGGAGAAGCCCCCGCATCCGCGACTGAAGATCGCGGATTCAGCACGAAACGCCCGGCCGGTGCGGTAAGATATGTTATCCTCTATGGGACATTTATTTCCTTCATAGTTTGACTCTATTGTGGGATCTAAAACTCCCAATGCCTTTAACAGGACTGGTAGAGGATGTCCGGACAGGTTAACTGTCCGGCTCCCCTCCCCAAAGACCCAGCGGATACCCGTTTAACGAGACTGCTAGTCCCCGCACTCTATGTGGTGCCGGAGAAGCAGGCCAAGAAGAAGGCCACGGGAACCCGAAGGAGTTCCCGGCGCCAGGTGGTATCAGACATCGTCCGATGGCTCCGAGGCGGACTCCTCCCCCGAAGACGAGGAGGAGAAAGAGGACTCTCCCCAAGAGGGGGGAGAGAGGAAGAGGAAGGCTTCCCCAACGGGGGAGGCTAAAGGGTCCAAGAGGGGAAGGACCCTTCCTCCGGACAGTTCCGCCAACACCAACGACGGCGACGAGGAGTGGCCCTCAAGGGCCAAGCCCCTAGCAAGATCGTAAGTATCCGGATTCCTGAGTGATTTGTAATTTCTCTTTTTCGCCACATAGTGTCCTTCTAATGCCGCACACTACCTGTAGTCCGGCCGAGGAGGATCTTCCCGCTTCATCCAGCGGGTCCTTGGCTCCGTCGGATGTGGATTCCATTCCGACCGCCTCCACCCCTCGTGATGCTGACGACGCCGAGGTGGGGTCCCAGGAGGGGACCCATCAGGAGGAGGCTCCGGAGGTGCCGCAAGGCAGCCTCCCGGACTTTGCGCCGGACTTCGTGCCAGAACCCGCAGTGGTTCTGGAGTCCGGCAGGCGGCCCCATCGTAAGAAGGGCAAGACCGTGACACCGGCAGCCTCCGTCCAGCCGGAGGCGCCGGACAACTTGTTGGAGGCGCTCAACGGCGCTTCCATCAAGGAAGAACACCGCACTATCATGAGTGCGGTGATTCAGAAGGTTCAGCTCGCCAAGAGCGGGCTGACCGAAGCCTGACAGCAGCCTTCTAACAAAGCTTTGAGGTAAGAAGTTTTAAAATATGTAATGTAATACCGCATAGACAGAGCCCTCGATGCTCGGTTCGTTGTTCGTAAAGAAAAACCGATCGAGGATCTATAAAAGATATATGTAGGAGTTCTAAAAATTATGTCAATATGGGTTTGCGGGCTGCGCTGCCGACCTCTCGCCAAGACCGATCATGGAGGTCGATGCTTTGAAGCGTAACCTCGAGCGGTCCAAGAACGAGCTCGGCCTTGCCAATAAGCAGCTCGAGGACAAAGAAGGTGAGTAACACCGTATTAAATTTGTACCTTACAGAAAAGGATTTTGGTTGCAATAGAGATAACAAGGATAGCGTGGGCACTGCAAGGGCCACAAGCGAGGTGGCGACCCTGAAGGAGGCCGTGTCCGCGGCCGAACGTAATGCGGCACGGAACGAGCGGAGCGAGAGAAGCAGGAGGCGCGGGTGGCGGAGGTGCGGCAAGAGCTCCAGGCTCTCATGGAAAAGCATGAGAGTTTGGAGCGCGACTCGAAGACTCGAGAGTCCGAGCTTGCCTCGGCTCTTGAGAGTGCCAAAGCCTCTAAGGCCGAGGCCCATAAGGCCCTTCAGGAGATTGAGGCGGTGAAGAAAATAGCGGCGGGTAAGGCATTTTTCATGCAAAGCAAGCATGTGAATGTGAATTACCTGTTATTTACTCGAATCGGAGCTCTCCAGAGCGTTTGCAGATCTGCCTCAGGCGTGTCCGATGCCGCTGATTCTACCGGCCGAGGAAGGGAGCTCAATGGAGAAGGTCTTCGTCTCAAGACTGCCGAGGCGGACATCCGTGCCCCTAGCGACCGGTGAAGCGGTGGTCGAGCTCCACAAGGTAGCCGAGCAGGCCATGAAGGGCCTCATAGTCCGACTATGGCTCGAGGAGGCCATGCCTGGAGCTACTTCGCCTCGGCGGGCGGCTGGTGGATGCGTGCCCTTGGGTGGAAGTCATCAAGCGCCCGCTTTGCATTGAAGGTGCCGCTGGCCCTTGCCCGCAAAAGGTGCACCGGGCAGGCTGGTGCCGAGAGGCTTCGACAGACGCGCCGCCGGGCGGGCAAGGAGTATCGACGCCAAATGTATTATAAGAGTGTCTCAAGGGTGCCCGCAAGATTGCGGACGAGTGCCCCAAAAATGTAATATTTGAGTAGACTCGCAATGTGTTATCCTGTGCGCTGAAAACTTTGTTCATATGCGCTAAGCAACGCTTATTGATTTAAAATATTACCTTCAGGCGGCCGCTTATCAAATCGAGAGATGGCAAGTCGTCGGCTTCAGCCCCCATGCCACGAGTGCCGGGTGTTAGGGATAAACTTGAGCGCTCTTGTTCCCATTTTGGGTCCATCTAGGAGGCGCCAACACAACGAACAAGGCAACCGGACTTATAATGCTTGAACACTCTCACTTAGCCATAGAATTCTATAATTTTAAATTTCGGCGAAGCCCCTAGTGTTCGGAAGACCGAGTTCGGGGCGCTATCCACGCCTGGGCCGGACGGAGCCGGTTCCTCGCTCTAAGCGGCATAAGTCTTTAGGGACTCGAAAAGACCTCTCAAACAGCGACCAGCTCTCACCTTATCATGACAGTTAGTTTTAGCTTTCTCCACTGAGGCGCTCGCCCAGCTCAACCGGGGCGCAATCGCAGTGGTTCTCCTAGTGCTACCTTAGCCGATAGAATGGAACGTAAGGTCCCAAAACATTGGAGCCGGGCAAACCCAACTATTGACCCAAGACATGATTCGGAGCCGATGCATATAGTGCTATAAGTTCGGGGTGCCGCACTTGTGAAAGTGTTCGGACTTGTCACACCGTAATGCGGGGAACATAAGCCCCTGGTGTATTCGGCCGTACCAAAGTGTCCGGATGCAAGATGTCATAAATGAACACATACGTAAAAAAAAGGAATGCAATTATAGGCAAAAAGCGCTGCATTGTTTATTCAAGGAATTCTGCTATGAGTGCAGAACGATACAAATAGTGCGGTAAGCAAGGGATTGGACTATTTAAACATATCCTCTCGTGGGTAGGCTGCGGACTGGTGTATTTAACAAATTTAATGCTCATAATGGAGACCACCTGAATGTTCGTCGTAGCCTTTGTCCTTCCATGGCTGTTGCATCGTGAGTTCGGCAGGTTTACCGCCGGACAGAGTCTCTGGTGAACGGAGTCCTGTGGATAAATAGAAAAAATAAAAAAAGGAAAATAAAAAGAGCGACACACTTGGGAGCGCCTGGTGTGGTTGGGCCGCACTCTGGGCCTGTCGTGGTCGTGCCCCTTCCCCAATGCCCATGGTATCTCCAGAGCGTAATGATGTACGCGAAGAGCTGGTCTTGCAATCATGGGCTGGGGTTGGGGCCGCATTGCTACGCGTGCTCGGAACGTGCCAGGTGGTCTTGATGTGTCTTACTCCGGGCGCGTTTGGCCATGTCCGGTCATTTAACGGCCGGACTCGAGAATTGCCTTAAGAGGCTGCTCTGTACTTCTGCCGCGAGAGCCGATGTGTGTTCCTCCGTTCGGAGGGAGCGTTCAGTGTTTCCATTGACCGTGATGACTCCACGAGGGCCTCGCATCTTGAGCTTGAGGTATGCATACGCGGCACCGCGCTGAACTTTTGTAAACGCAGTTCGTCCGAAAGCAGAGCTTGATAGCCAATGCGAACGGACTATGTCGAAGATTAACTCCTCGCCGAAATTATCCGGGATCCAAGACCACTTCCAGTGTGATCGAGCTCGCATAATTGGCGCTAACACCGGTATGACGCTTTGAAGGTCGTCTTTGTAGGTTTAATCCTTGAGGGTCTATGCCCATCTTGCGACCGTATCCCGATAAAGCAGGTTCAAAGCCGCCGCCATCCATCGGGACTCTAGTGAGGTGAATTCCATCGGCGATTGGGTCTAAAACTATCGCGCGAATCCGCCATGGCGGATATTGGTAGGGTGGTCCTTCGATCGAAAGTGATCAGCAAGAGGACCATGGATTGAACTTCGGGCGATCGCTCCATCGCATATATGTCCCTAAGTGCGCACGCCCACTCCCTCTTGGGTATGTGGGTTGCGATATCATGTTTACCGTCTGCATTTGTGAGGGGAAACCTTCATCCTCTATCGCTCAGCGGCCGGGTCTCTTCCTCATCATCGCTATGCAACCCCTTGTCATTGTTTTCGGCAATTAACTTGCCTGCCTGCTTGAACACCCAACAATCCCTGTTGGTGTGGTTAGCTAGCTTTTCAAAGGTGCCATGTATCTGGCAAGAGCGGTCGAGTATTCGGTCCAAATTGGACGGACCCGGAGTGGTTCTTTTGAATGGCTTCTTCCGCTGACCGGGTTTAGAGCCTCTGAATCCAGCGTTGATCGTCAGATCCTCGTGTTATCGCTATTAATGCGGCGCTTGTTTTGTTGCGACGCGACCGCCATTGCGGTCCTTGCTGTCCGGACCGCGCGAATTTTTGCCGAGGTTGTTATCGCGAGCTAGCTAGCTATCCTCTCCCGCACGAAGCGGGTCATGAGTGATGTGAGGGCTGCCATAGATTTCGCTTTTCCTGCCCTAGGTCTTTGGGCCAGCCACTCATCGCGGATGTTATGTTTGAAGGCTGCGAGGGCCTCTGCATCCGGACAATCGATGATTTGATTTTTCTTTGTTAAGAACCGTGTCTGTAACTGTCCGCCGATTCATCCGGCTGCAGAATTATGTGGCTTAGGTCATCGGCGCCCGTGGTCGCACATATGTGCCCGGAAGTTGTCAAGGAATGCGGCTTCGTGTCCTCCCAACACCCAATTGACTCTGGCGGCAAGTTGTTAAGCCAATGCCGAGCTGGTCCTTTAAGCTTGAGTGGGAGATACTTGATGGCGTGGAGATCGCCACCGGGCCATATGGATATGAAGGAGATAATCTTCATCCAAACTGCGGGTCTGCAGCCATCGAGGATTCGATGTTCACGGGTTTAAACCCTTCAGGATTTGATGATCCATTACTTCATCTGTGAAGCATAGTGGGTGTGCGGCGCCTCTATATTGAGCAATATCACAACGTAGCTCCAGAGAGCTTTGTCTTCTGTGTTCGGCCCGGCCGGAGTTGCTATATCCGGCGCGACGGTAGTCGTCGTGGATTGTGGGGCGCCCACGTGATCCGTAGATAGATCTTGATTGTTTTGCCTTGTCCTCCAATATGTCTCGCATGTCCGGCGCGTTCCCTCGTGGCTTCGTACTTTCCGAGCGATGCCGGGGTACGGTCCTGATGGAGGGCCTAGATGCCTCTCGGTCGCGGCCACGGGGTGGTCGGTCTGCTGTATTGTGCGCTGGTGATGAAGGTTTGTATGCTTCCTCCTCTAGTCGGGGAGCAACTTGCGCTTTTGGGTAGCTTTTGAGGGCGCTCGAGTTCATACTTTTCGCCGCGAGGACCTCGGTCCATCCGTCGGCCAAACAGGTCTTGATCAGCTTGAAGTCGTTGCCGCTTTTTCTTTAGGCTGTTTGCCATGGCTATTAGCCTGCGCTTAAAACGCTCTTGTTCGACGGGATTCTTGGGCACGATTTAATTCGTAAATCATTGAGGCTTGCCTCGTCTCCGGAGGGGGCATGTAATTTTCATCCTCCGCCGCCGCCTATCCCGAGGGCTGGCTTCTCAAATCCTCCGTCTTTGAATCTTGCTGGAGGGGGTTGTCTTCGGCACTTTCTGGGGTGCTGTTATCTCCGGTGCCGGAATCTCCATTCTTGCTGTGGTGGGATTTAGAGCGGCGCCGCTAACGTCGGCGCTTGGGCTGTTTCTTAGAGGAATCTGCCTCCGCTGCTTCTTCGCCGTCCCCATCCTTCGGGGTGTCCACCATATATATGTCATATGACGAGGTGGTCTTCCAGTGCCCCGTAGGCGCTGGTTCTTGATCGTCTCCGGCATCGTCGTCCATACCGTCGATGTCTTCGGAGTCGTAGTCTAGCATGTCGGTTAGATCGTCGACAGTGGCTACAAAGTGGGTGGTGGGTGGGCTTTGAATTTCTTCATGGTCCGTGATCCAACCATCCTCGACCGCATCCGCCAGGCTCTCCGATAACGAGAGATACTTTAGCTAATTCGGGATGTCGCCAAAGGGTGAGTGCCGAAAGATGTCCGCAGATGGTGAACTCCATGATCGCACCCAATCGGATTCGATTGGGGGGCGCCAGAGGTTCGAGTCCGCAAGGAGTCCGACACTCGGAGTCACAAGCCTTGCAAGGACAAGGTCGGTATTCGCCCATCGCCGCGGAAGTTGCAGCCCCGTGGCGGTGTCCAGCCACCGCCCTCGATCTACGCGGTCGGTTCCAACTATGGGTCGAGCGACTCGCAGCGGCCTCCTGTGGTACCGTCCGCGGCAGAGCTAAGTCATGCCCATCGTGACAAGGTGGCACGCCGGTCGTGGCTCGAATCCATCAAGATCAAGTCTCCGCGGATGTCGCCATGAAGTTTAAGCTTTCAAACATGACCGATGGCTGGGCGAGCTTCGATCCGCTCCGGATGGCCGAGTGAATTGCCCGCAGGCAAAGCCGCCAACATGAAGATCTGTCCGGGAGAAAAGTCTCACCTCGACGGCGTTGTTGTTGATTGAAGAAGCCATAAAGCCTATCGGTGACGCATACGAGGAACTCTCAATGAAAGCACCAATGTCGGTATCAAACCGTGGACCTTGGGTAGGGGGTCCCGAATCAAGCGCCTAGGCGGATGGTAATAGGAGACAAGGGACACGATGTTTTTACCTGTGTTCGCCCTCTCGATGGAGGTAAAACCCTACTCTCGCTTGATTGATATTGATGATATGGGTAGTACAAGAGTGGATCTACCACGAGATGAAGGAGGCTAAACCCTAGAAGCTAGCCTATGGTATGATTATTGTAATGGTTGTTCGTCCTACGGACTAAAACCCTCCGGTTTATATAGACAGCGGAGAGGGCTAGGGTTACACAGAGTCGGTTACAATGGTAGGAGATCTACATATTCGTATCGCCAAGCTTGCCTTCCACGCCTAGGAAAGTCCCATCCGGACACGGGATGAAGTCTTCAATCTTGTATCTTCATAGTCTTGGAGTCCGGCCGATGATGATAATCCGGCTATCCGGACACCCCCTATTCCAGGACTCCCTCAGGTGGATTTAAGTCCGAACCCTGATCCAATCCGTGACCCAGAGCTTGAGGAGTTTCTATGCTTAATAGTTCAAACTCCGGGATGTCAACCAATTTTTCTGGCCCACAGTCCGATTCTAAGTTCGAAGTTTGGGTCACGTCTTCCCGCGGGCATGTATCCGGTTTGGTGAGCTCGGAAATCCGGACATATTTCATCCTCAATATAGGGGAAGATTTGTTGCATTGCTCCTCCACCACCGCTATCTGATGGGTGATCGGCGGAGATTCAATCTCTCTCTGATCGGGGTTAAGCCCAATCCGATCGTAGTCCTAAGCGACTCCCAAAGCAGCGATGCGATCCATGAGTCTGTTTAAAGATGATAACTCTATTGGATCCATCTATTTGGCATATTCCGGGCTGACGTGGAGACGATTTTCGATGACCCGAGAAGTCATTGTCGGCACGACAACCGAAGGGGCGATCATGAAGAAGCCGCCCAGCCGCAGGGTTTGGCTTGAGGCCAGGGCTCCCCTGGAGGAGATGTTGTCCTTGATAACAAGGCTAGCCATCAACCCAATTTCCGACGTCACAGCAAAACTCTAATTGAAAGCACCAATGTCGGTGTCAAAACCGGCGGATCTCGGGTAGGGGGTCCCGAACTGTGCGTCTAAGGCTAATGGTAACAGGAGGCGGGGGACGCAATGTTTACCTAGGTTCGGGCCCTCTCGATGGAGGTAATACCCTACTTCTTGCTTGATTGATCTTGATGATATGAGTATTACAAGAGTTGATCTACCACGAGATCGTGGAGGCTAAACCCTAGAAGCTAGCCTATGATTATGATTGTTCTTGTCCTGCGGACTAAACCCTCGGGTTTATATAGACACCGGAGGGGGCTAGGGTTACACAGAGTCGGTTACAGAGAAAGGAATCTTCATATCCGAATCGCCAAGCTTGCCTTCCACGCAAAGGAGAGTCCCATCCGGACACGGGACGAAGTCTTCTATCTTGTATCTTCATAGTCCAACAGTCCGACATATGCATATAGTGCAGCTGTCCAAGGATCCCTTAATCCAGGACTCCCTCAACCATCGCATAGGGAACTTACTCATGGATCATTGACGCAAAAAAACGCACACGGGTACGACATTGAAACCGTGTGTTTTGTGATCTTCTAATGATTAACGCAAAAAACGCACATGGGCACACATCTAATCAACACTCAAAGCCCTCAAAGGATGCTCTAACCGACATTGTATGTTAATACTACAAACTGAAAGTACTACTGGTAATTTGCTCTAATACTACAAACTTAAACTACTTCTCACATGCTGCCATCAAGGCATGCTGGCCAGACGCCGGCGTTCTCCTTCCTGGCCTTGTAGGCGGCAACCCACCATGCTTCAATCTCCGCCAATCTCTCCTCACCACGACATGCAACCTCTTCTTTCTTGCGGTGGAGGGATTCTCTTTTCTTGACTGCTTTCTGCCTTTTCTGATCCTCCTGTGCGGCTTTAGCCGCTGTTGGGGATATGACTATTAGGTATGACCCGCCCAGGAGGGTGCTAGGTTATACCTATGGCGGTTCATCGATACAAAGCCCATGAGGATGTTGAAGATGGTGGTTCATGAAGCAAAGGCCCAAGCGCGACTTAAGGCCCATAGGAGTAAACCACCATATGTGTATGACTTATATTGTAAGACAAGTATAGTTAGTCATCGAGCCGGACACGTTGTCTATGAGATGGCCGGGACTCTGTGAGCCGCTGGGCGTCAACCTGTGTATATAAAGGGACGACCCGACGGCGGTTCAGGGCAAGAAACAAGAGATCAAAAGCTAGGTCAAGCGTATTCGCTCCCTGGTAATCAAGACATAAGCAATACCACCTCAAACTGGATTAGGCCTTTACCTTCACCGCAAGGGGCCGAACAAGTATAAACTCTCTATGTCCTTTGTCCCGTTTAACCCCTTTAAGCTAATCCAGTTGCGATGGCTCCATGACCAAGTCCTCACACTAGGACATCTGCCGTGACAATTCCATGATAGTTGGCTCCCACTGTGGGGCCAGCGCATGGTGGTTTTGAGTTCTTAAAGGGCAGCTTCGAAGGGATCAAGGGATACACTGTGGGCCGGATGATCAAGAGTCGTCGTGGCAAGCTCTACATCGACGATGCAGGCTGGGGCCCCGAGGCCGGCTCAATTGAGTATGGGTACCGGGTCCCCTTTGGCGGAATTCACGTCTTCATCGGCAAGATCGGCGAGCCGGGCCTTGAGCCGGACATCTGCACCGACATCATCGAGACGGCTCAGCGTGCATGACCCGCCTGAGTTCAGCCCGCCATGAAACATGCCTTCATGGGATTCATCCATGGGGCGGAATTTGAGGAAGGATCCATGTCTGGCGGTGAGACGGCCATCTATTCTGACGGTGAGTCGTCCACGGGTGAGAATAATTCGTTGTATCAACTACAAGACGGCAGGCTTGGGGGTTGTTCCGATGGCGGCAGTATTCCGGACCCCTATGAGCCGCCGAATAGGGTCGCAATCTTCATGACCGGTACACAGCCTCGCAGTAATTCTTTTGATCGCGCGTAAATGGTCTTCGGTCAAGAACGGCGATATAGTAACAAGGCAGAGGCCTCCGGCGCCCACCGCTCAAAGTTTTGACCGATTTGCCGGATGCCTAATAGCCTTGGTAACAGTGGAGGTTAATGTCGGTGTCAAAACCGGCGGATCTCGGGTTGGGCGTCCCGAACTGTGCATCTAAGGCTAGTGGTAACACGAGGCAGGGGACACAATGTTTTACCCAGGTTCGGGCCGGTAATACCCTACTTTCTGCTTGATTGATCTTGATGATATGAGTATTACAAGAGTTGATCTACCATGAGATCGTAGAGGCTAAACCCTAGAAGCTAGCCTATATGATTGTTGTTGTCCTACAGACTAAACCCTCCGGTTTATATAGACACCGGAGGGGGCTAGGGTTACACAAAGTCGGTTATAGAGAAGGAAATCTACATATCTGAATATCCAAGCTTGCCTTCCACGCAAAGGAGAGTCCCATCTAGACACGGGACGAAGTCTTCAATCTTGTATCTTCATAGTCCAACAGTGCGGCCAAAGTATATAGTCCGGCTGTCCGAGGCCCCTTAATCCAGGACTCCCTCAGTAGCCCCTGAACCAGGCTTCAATGATGATGAGTCTGGCGCGCCAATTGTCTTCAGCGTTGCAAGGCGGGTTCCTTCTCCAAATACTCCATAAAAGATTTAGAACACAAGGATCATGTCCGGCTTTGCAAAACAAATTCCACATACCACCGTAGAGAGTATAATATACCACAAATCTAATCTGCTGACAGCTTTTTATAGCATGACATCATGCCACGGTCCGGTCATTATTCGAACCGTTTTTCTCAACCCGCTACTACACGTAATGCGAGGCGGTTTCCCTGACACGTCTTGTAGAAGCAGAGATCGTGTCCGCTTATCGTGGGATTCTCATCAATACGGGTATGGGTAACCCAGCCGCGCCATCAATCGTGGCACTTGAGAAATAAGCGATTTTAACGGGCAAGCGGGGAGGCGGACAGTTTCTACCGCCTTTATAAAGAGATAAGGATTCTCCACTTTCACCCACGCCTCCTTCCTTCTTCGCTCATCCATTCTCGCACACTCGAGCTCCAACGCCCCAGTTCTCACCTTCTCCGCACAGCCAAACATGTCTGGAGCGGGAGGCAAGTGGATGGCCTCCTCCGTCAAGGAGGAGGACATTACGAAGCTCCGGGTGGCCGGATACTTGGCTGCAGACATCGCGCATTGGCTTCCGGACGTAGGGCAGATCATTCCGACTCCGAGACCCCATGAGAGGGTCGTGTTCCTCGCCCACTTCATCCGTTGACTGGGATTCCCCCTCCACCCATATGTCCGCGGGCTCATATTCTATTATGGGCTGGATTTTCATGATCTAGCCCCTAATTTCATCCTCAATATCTCGGCGTTTATCGTCGTGTGCGAGGGTTTTCTCCGCATCAGGCCCCACTTCGGCCTGTGGCTAAAGATCTTCAACGTGAAGTCAAGATTGTGGTCGCCAGCAAGCGGAGTGTGGAGGCGCCATGGTGGGCAAGATGCCCAAGCACTCGCTCAAGGCTCCTTCATGGAGACCGTGAAGGGTGGCAATCGGGTGGTTCTACATCACCGAAGCCCGCGATGCCAACTGGTGGCGGCCCTCGAATTCGATCCGCATCCTGCGGCGGCTCACCTCCTGGAAGGAGAAGGGCCTGACCTGGGGCCCGTCCGCGGAGCTGACCGGACTCTAGAACTGCGTCAAAAACATGACAACTAAGAAGATCAAGCTTGTCAATGTGGTCCAGGTCATGTTATTTCGCCGGATTCTCCCGTGTCAAAGACGTGCATTCAACTTGTGGGAGTTCGACGCGGCCCAACACCAGACATTGCAAGAGCTCTTCGATACGACGCACAAAGACGTCTGGAAGGTGTTGTTCAAGGATGGCGAAGTTACCCCTCCCACCACCGAGGACCGTGGACTCAGCGCCAAGCGCCACGCCAATGCAGTAAGCATTCTACATTTCACAAGATGTGCCTTTCCCCAGTATGTTCGTGGGAGGAACTTAAGCCATCGTACTGATCTAACAGGACTATGTGGCGACGGCGGAGCGGATCGACTGTCCGGCTCTGTTGCCTGAAGACCTAGCAACCGCTCTCCTGACGAAGATGCTGGTCCCGGCGCCCTATGAGGTGCCGGAGAAGAAGGCCAAGAAGAAGGCCACGGGGACCAGGAAAAGTCTCCGGCGTAAGGTGGTGTCGGACTCATCGTCCGAAGACACCGAGGCACACTCCTCCAACGACAATGAGGAGGAGGAGGAGTAGGAGAAAAACCCTCTCCCCCAAACCGGGGGGGATAAAAGGAAGGCCGCCCCTTTCGGGGAGGCTGAAGGGTCTAAGAAGGGAAGGACCCTCCCTCCGGACCACTCCACAACCGTCGCCTATAGCGAGGAGGAGTGGCAACCCAGGGCCAAGCCCCTGGCGAAGTCGTAGGTATTCAGATACCATAATACTTCTGTTTTTAGCTTTACTTATTATGTCAAGATTTGCTTGTGCAGTCCGTCCAAAGCTCACATCGACTCGTCCTCCTCGGATGGGTCTTTGAGCTCGTCGGAGATGAATAGCTATTCGCTCCCGACGGCTTATACTCCCTAGCCCGCGGATGACACCGAGGTGTTATCTCAGAGGATACCGGGCCAGGAGGAGGTAGTCCCAGAGACGCCTCAAGGCGAGACTCCCAATGCCGGGCTCATGGGGGGAAGATCCCCATGGATTCGGATGAGGGGGGGCACAACAGGCTTGGCCCCCAGCCGGATACTGCGCCAGAACCTCCAATGGTTCTGGATTTAGGCAAGCAGCCACCCGTCAAGGGGGGCGAGCCGTCTGTGCTGATGACCTCTACCCATCTAGAGGTATCGGATAATTTGGTCGAAGCGCTTCAGAGTGCTTCTCTTGATGAAGGACACCATACTCTTATGAGTACGGTGATTGCGAAGGTTCGGTCCGCCAAAAGCGGATTGACCGAAGCTTGCGCCAGCCTCCTGACAGGCTTTGAGGTAAGTATTTTAAATTATGAGAAAGTATCACAATACAGAGCCCCTGATGCTCTGTTTGGTGTTCGGGAAGAAAAGCCGAACATAGGATCAAATATTTTTCCGAGGAGTCTAATCATATTATGTCTTTGTGAATAAGTAGGCGTCGCTGCTGGCTGCTGCCACTGCCATTGCGGAGGCCTACGGACTAAGGCAGAGCCTTGGGCGGGCCGAAGAAGATCTCGGCCTCGTGAAGAGGCAGCTCAAGGAGAACAAAGGTAAGCAATACCCCGTCTGAATGTTATATACAACGGAAAACATCATTGATGCTAATAGAAGCACGATGGATTTTTTTAGGGGCCACGACCGAAGTGGCGGACCTTAAGAAGGCGCTGTCCGAGGCCGAAAACAAAGCGTCCAAGGAGTGCACCGAGCGCGAAAAACAAGAGGCGCGAGTTGATGAGGTCCAGCAAGAGCTTCAGGACTTTTTCAAAAAATTCGAGTCCTTGGAGCATGACTCCAAGACGCAAGAGTCAGAGCTTGCGAAGGTCCGTCAGAGCGCACTAGACGCCAAGGCCGAAGCCCAGAAGGCCCTCCAAGAAATTGAGTCAGCCAAGAAGATAGCTGTGGGTAAGGCTTTCATTATGCAAAGCAAGCATGTGAAAGAGACTTTCCTTTTACTTACCCGAATTCGGAGCTCTCCGGGAGCATTCGCAGATCCGCCGCACAGCATCTTGGATGCCACAGAGTTCTATCGGGCTGAGGAGGGGAGCTCAACGGATAAGCTATTTTGGTCCCAATATATTGGGGCCGAACATCCGATGTCCTTGAGCGACCAACTAAAGCAACTAGTCGAACTTCACAAGGCGGACTGGCGAGCCCCTATCCTGTAGCTACTTCGGCTTTGTCAAGCGGATGGTGAATGCATGTCCGCGACTTGAAGTCGTTAAGCAGTCCATCTGCATTGAGGGTGCACGCAAGGCCTTGGCCCGTGCAAAGGTGCACTGGGGGAAGATGGACGCCGAGAAGCTGGTGACGGAGGGGCCGCCGAAGGGCAAGGAGCATCGCCGCCCCGAACAGTATTATGAAAATGCCATTGAGGGTGCCCGCCTTGTGGCGGATGAATGTACTAAGGATGTGATATTTGAATGAATGTACTCATGTCATCCTGTATTATGGAAACCAGTTCATGTGCGCTATGTAGCGCTTGTTAATTTAAAATATAACCTTCTGTGCGGCCGTTTAAAAGATCTTGAGAGTTGGCCAGTCGTCGGCTTCCGCCCCCATGTAACTAGTACTAGGGTGTTCGGGATAAGTATAAACACTCTTTATCCAAGTTTTTGGTCCTTTGAAGGAGGTGTTTAGTGCCACGAACGAGGCAATCGGACTATACGGCTTTATCGCCCTCACTTAGCCATAGAAGTCTACAATTTTAAATTTTGGCGAAGCCCCTAGTATCCGGAGAGCCGGAGTCGGGGCGCTATACACGCCTAAATCGGACGAGGCCGATTCCTCGCCTAAAGCGGAAAAAATCTTTAAGGATTTGAGACCTCTCGAACAGCGACCAGCTCTTGCCTTATCATGACAGTCAGTTTTCAGCTTTCTCTACTGAGGTGCTCGTTCGGAAGAACCGGGAGACAATCGCAGTAGTTCTCCCTACGCCACCTTAGCCGATATAGTGGAACGTAAGGTACCAAAACATGGGAGCCGGGCAAACCCAACTATTGACCCAAGACATGATTCGGAGCTCATGCATATAGTGCTATAAGTTCGGGGTGCCGCACTGTCGAAAGTGTTTGGACTTGTCTTGCCAGATTACGGGGTACTGAAGCCCCTGGCAAACTGGTCGTGCCAAAATGCACGTGTATAATAAATAAGCAGTAAAAAAGGGGTAACTGAACGTAATAGGAAGCTGACGCTGTATACTATTCCCCCTTGTTATTCAAATGATACGTCCAAGCATACATATACAAGTAGTGCGATAAACAGAATAGGACTGTTTGACACATATTGACCAGGAGCGGGCGGTATGCGGGTATGTAAAACAGGTATAACGATCATTATCAGAGACCACCTGAGGATTCCCTCGTACCAGAGCTTCTTATCTCTTGGTGTGTCCGTCCCGCTATGTTTCCGATAGCCAGTCTTTCGGAAAAGCCTCCTGAAGATAGGGACCTAAAAGAAAAAGGGGTGCAAAAATGTGCGTGCCCTGGGGTGGTAGAACCGCATTGTGGACCGTGTCATGGCCGTGACTCCGCCTATGCCCAGGGTATTTTAAGTGCGTAGTTATGTACGCGTGACACAAATTTTGCTGTTTGACTGGGACTAGGGCGGAGGCCGGATTGCTAGTCAAGCTCGAGACGTGTCGGATGATCCTGTTGCGAAGTACTCCGGGATCGCTTGACGGTATCCGGGTTATTTATCACCGAGATGGCTGTTTGCCTAAGAAGGCTGTTTTGTACTTCCGCCACGAGGGCTGCAGTGTGCTCCTCCGTGCGGAGCGAGCACTCTGTGTTTCCATTAACTGTGATAACCCCGCGAGCTCCTGACATTTTGAGCTTGAGGTATGCATAATGCGGTACCGCATTGAATTTGGTGAATGCAGTTCATCCGAGCAGTGCATGATAGCCACTGTGGAAGGGGACGATGTCAAATTAACTCCTCGCTTCGGAAATTGTTCGGAGATCCGAAGACCACTTCCAGTGTGATTGAGCCCGTACAACAGGCTTCTACACCGGGTATGACACCCTTGAAGGTGGTTTTTGTGGGCTTGATCCTTGAGGGGTCGATGCCCATTTTGCGCACTGTATCCTGATAGAGCAGGTTCAGGCTGCTGCCACCGTCCATGAGGACTCGTGTGAGATGGAATCCGTCGATGATGGGGTGAAGGACCAATGTGGCCGAACCTCCATGACGGATACTGGTAGGATGGTCCCTGCGATCGAAGGTGATTGGAAAAGAGGACCATGTGTTGAACTTTGGGGCGACTGGCTCCATCGCATAGACGTCCCTTAGTGCACGCTTCCGTTCCCTCTTGGGAATATGGGTTGCGTACATCATATTTACTGTTTTCACCTGGGGAGGGAATTTCTTCTGTCCTCCCATGTTCGGCGGTCTGGGCTCCTCATCGTCGTCGCTATGCAGCCCCTTTTCCTTGTTTTTGGCATTCAACTTGCCGGCCTGTTTAAACACCCAACATTCCCTATTTGTGTGGTTGGCTTGTTTATCGAGGGTGCCGTGAATTTGACACAAGCGATCAAGAATGTGGTCCAAGCTGGATGAGCCCGGACTGTTTCTTTTGAATGGATTTTTCCGCTGTCCAGATTTAAAGCCTCTGAATCTAGCATTGACTATCGTGTATTCGGTGTTGTCGCCATTATTGCGACGCTTGTGTCTATTTTGTCGTGGCTTGCCATTGCTATCCCTGGCATCTGAATCGCCTGAGTTTTTGGGTGTTATGTTGCTGCGAGCCCGCCAGCTGTCCTCGCCCGCGTAGAAGCGGGTCATGAGTGTCGTGAGGGCTACCATGGACTTTGGCTTCTGTTGGCCGAGATGTCGGGCGAGCCATTCGTCGAAGATGTTGTGCTTGAAGGCTGCTAAGGCTTCGGCATCCGGACAGTCGACAATTTGGTTCTTTTTAGTTAGGAACCGAGTCCAGAATTTCCTGGCTGACTCTCCGGGCTGTTGGGTTATGTGACTTAAGTCGTCAGCATCCAGTGGTCGCACGTAAGTGCCCTGGAAGTTATCAAGGAACGCGTCTTCCAGATCCTCCCAACTGCCAATGGAGCTTGCTGGCAGTCTATTCAGCCAATGCCGAGCCATTCCATTGAGCTTAAGTGGTAGGTACTTTATGGCATGTAAGTCATCACCGCGGGCCATGTGAATGTGGAGAAGAAAATCTTCGATCCATACCGCGGGGTCTGTTGTGCCATCATATGATTCAATGTTTACGGGTTTAAACCCTTCTGGGAATTCATGATCCATAACTTCGCCAGTGAAGCACAGGGGGTGTGCGGTGCCTCTATGCCGAGCTACATCCCGATGTAGTTCAAATGAATCCGGTCTATTGTATTCGGCCCGACCGGACTTTGGTTTGTCATATCCGGCATGACGGTCATTGTCACGTCTTGTGGCTCGCCCCCGTGATCTGTAGATCGATCTTGACTGTCCTGCTTTGTTTTCCAATGCATCTCGCAGGTCCTTCATATAGCCCCGGGCCTTAGTATTATCGTTTGATTTGCGGCAGTGCGATGCGGTTCGAATTGGTGGTGCTGCTTTGTCGCGGCGCAGGGTGGCGGTCACCGCATCATGCATCGGTAGCGTGGGCTTTGAAGCCTCCTCCTCGAGTTGAGGTAGCGACTGCGCTTTGGGTAGCTTTGCCAGGCGCTCGAGTCCGTATTCCTCGGCGGCTAGGACCTCGGTCCATCATCGATTAGCAGATCTTGATCGACTTGAAAGCTATTCTTGCTTTTCGTCGGAGCTTTTACGGTGGCTATAAGCGGCGTTTGAAGCACTCTGCTCGGCGGGATCCTCGAGCACGATGAATTCTTCGTCGCCAAGGCTCACCGTCTTCAAGAGAGGCATGTAATTATCGCCTCTCGATTCTCCATCGGTTGCACGCTCTTTAGGGCTAGCTTGCCCATCCTCTTGCTCGGCTGCTTTCAAGCCCGGCTGGCGAGATTGTCCTTGTGTTCGGCACCATCCGGATTGTTATTTCTTGTGCCGGTATCACTATTTTTGCTATTGCGGGGTTTGGAACGGCGCCGATGACACCGGTGTCTGGATTGCTTCTCCGAGGGGTTATCTTCCGTTGCCTCATCGCCATTGCTTTCTTTAGGAGTGTCCACCATATAAATGTCGTATGATGAGGTGGCTGTCCAGCGCCCTATAGGCGGTGGTTCCTGTTCTTCTCCTGCATCGTCATCCATACCGTCGATGTCTTCGGAGTTGAAGTCAAGCACGTCGGTTAAGTCATCGACAGTGGATACTAAGTGGATGGTGGGTGGGGAACGAATTTCTTCATCGTCCGCTTCCCACTCGAGCCGGACATAGTTCGGCCAGGAATCTCTCGACAAGGAAAGAGACCTTAATGAGTTTAGCACATCTCCTAAGGGAGAGTGCTGAAAAATATCCGCGGCAGTGAATTCCATGATGGGTGCCCAATCCGATTCGATAGGCACGGACGCGCGCGGTTCGGATCCTGTAGCCGGAGACGAGTCCGAGGGTCCAATGACACCATCCTCACCGGCGGTGGGATCAGTGTTCGGCTTTGACGCCGATGAGTGTGCGGCCTCCGTGGCGGGGTCCATCCACCCGCCCTCGGAAGGCTTGATCTGCTCCGGATTGATTCCTGATGCCATCGCAGGCGCGATCTCCCGAATACTGTCCGGCGGCAGATCAAAGTCATGCCCGTCGTGACCGTTTGGCGCACCCGGAATGGGCTCGAATCCATCGAAGATCAAGTCTCCGTCGATGTCGGCAGTATAGTTTAAGCTTCCAAACCTGACCTGATGGCCAGGGGCATAGCTATCGATCCGCTCCAGATGGCCATGCGAATTGGCCTGCAATGCGGCCGCCGAATCTGAAGATCTGTCGGGAAGGAAACCTCCCGGATCGCTGCGTCGTTGAAGATGACTGAAGGAGCCATCAAGCCTTACATCGACGACACAGTGGAACTCTCAATGAAAGCACCAATGTCGGTGTCAAAACCGGCGGATCTCGGGTAGGGGGTCCCGAACTGTGCGTGTAAGGCTAATGGTAACAGGAGGTAGGGGACACAATGTTTTACCTATGTTCGGGCCCTCTCGATGGAGGTAATACCCTACTTCCTCCTTGATTGATCTTCATGATATGAGTATTACAAGAGTTGATCTACCACGAGATCATAGAGGCTAAACCCTAGAAGCTAGCCTATGATTATGATTGTTGTTATCCTACGGACTAAACCCTACGGTTTATATAGACACCGGAGGGGGCTAGGGTTACACAGAGTCGCTTACAGAGAAGGAAATCTACATATCTGAATATCTAAGCTTGCCTTCCATGCAAAGGAGAGTCCCATCTGGACACGGGACGAAGTTTTCAATATTGTATCTTCATAGCCAACAGTCCGTCCAAAGTATATAGTCCGGCTGTCCGAGGACCCCTTAATCCAGGACTCCCTCAGTTAACCAGGCGAATCAAGTTCAGCATAATGCGGAAATTGCAAAGTTTGTGATGGGATAGCGCAAGCCAAGGAAGACTTGGCTGCGGAGAATGCTAGGATGACTGCAGAGCGAGCTGTTTTGGATGCTCAGGCACAGGGGATCCAGGCTAATTCCTTCTGGCTCTCGTTGGATGAGAACGCCTCAAATGAAATCATGAGAAGAAGGCACCGGAGTCGTTTCCATCAGTTTACGAGGCAAGGAACCTCTTTTGCACGCCTGGAGCAGGGACCAGTAACCAACCAGAGATAAACCGGGTTGAAGAGCCTCGGGCTGGAGTGCCGGCTCAACTGCGCACAACGGAGCTACCTCGTCTGAAAAATACACCGCCTTAGTGTGTGCCGACACCACCGGGTCATTATTCCAACCCTTTGGATAAAATGATCGCTGCAGCGACACGATTGGTGGCTCTCCCAGTTGAAGGCGATTCTCTAGCTGCGGTTGAGACACGGAGGGCTAGAGAGCTCCTTCAAACAACATTGGTGCAACAGGAGGCATATTCTTACAGTCGAGAGAGAATTCATTCAACCCCTCGCCCAAGCAAGAGTTATAGCAGACACATGGACTCACCAGCCGTTTCAAGCAATGACTGGCGCCGTAACCAGCCGCGTGGGCATGACCCGACGCGTGATGGTGCTCATGATTTGGTCGATCGGGACAGGGCACGTCGAGAAGCTGAGCAGGTGGCTTAGCATGCGTCTCAACAACATCTACCGGTTTATCCGACGACTTTGGTGGAGGCAGGCGTGACCTCTAGAACCACAGGTATACCATGTCTAGTGACAGCTCTGCGGAATGAGCGTCTACCCAAGGATTTCAAAGGACCTCGTAAGGTGCCTAACTACACAGCCGACTTACCCCCTGAGGCGTGGATTGAGAGTTAGGAGATGGCCATGGAACTGTTGGAGGTCAGCGATGCTGCGTGTGCCAAATACTTCACCATGATGTTAGATGGGATGGCCCGTACTTGGATGAAAGGGTTGCCTGCCAATTCCATCGGGTCATGGGACGAGCTAAAAGCCCGGTTTCTCCAGAACTTCAAAGATGCATGCAAATAGCCCATGTCGATTGTGGATTTGGATGCTTGTGCCCAAGGAGAGGGCGAGTCAACGACCCATTGGGTGCGCCGAGTCAAGGCTGTCCTGCACTCATCCAATAACATAAATGACGGCTCTGCAGTCCTAATGTTAGAGAAGAATTGCCCTTTTTTGCCTCTTAAATAGAAGCTAGGGCAGCTCAAGCGCCATTGCAATGATATGGGGGAGCTCATGGCGGCTCTAATTAAATATGCCGACTCTGATAGTACCAAGGACCTTGAGTCTGATGATGAAAAGCCGGGAAAGGGAAAGAAGAGTGGCAACATCAAGGGTCAGCAGCATAACCCGGCAGTCAAGGGGGTAATGGTAAGCGCAAGGCCGATAGTAACTCAGATTTGGTGCCAATACCAATATGCAGAATAATGGTCAGCATCGTAAGGGGAAGCCACCTCCTCGGACAGGTGGGTCAGGTCTCAATCTTGAGCAGTTGCTGAATCAGCCCTACCCAAAGCATGGCACGAAGGAAAGGCCGTCTAGTCACCTTTGGAAAGATTTTCAAATTATGAGGAACTTCAATTTTTCTGATTTATTCCAGAACAATTATGGGACAGGCGGCGGCTCAGGTTGTGGTGGAGGCGGTTCTCATGGCCCGGGTTACGGTGGTGGCGGTTCTAGTTCCGGTTTCCAGGGTCACCAAAAACCATCAAGGTAATCAGGGTGGTTACAATCAACAATCCGGTCAGGGGGGTCAGCTGCAGCAGCAGTCCGAATATCAAAGTCATCTGAAGCAGTTGAATAGTGGGCAGTATCACGTCTTCACCACAAGTTTATGCAAGCGAGGCCAGAAGCTCCATAAAAGGGTTGTGAACGCTATTGAGCCGGCAGTTCCCCATTACTTGCGATGGTATGAGCACCCCATTATGTGGAGTCGAGAGGATCACCCGCCCCGGGTTGATAATCCGGGTCACTTGGCTTTGGTGGTGGCGCCTCAAGTTGGTGGATACAAATTCACTAAGGTACTCATGGATGGGGGTAGCAACATTAATATCCTTTACTATGATACTTTCCGTCGCATGGGGTTGACTGACAAAAATCTTAAGTCGTCCAATACTGTTTTCCACGGGGTAGTGACTGGTAAGTCGGCGTATCCACTACAAGAAATATGTCAATTTGCCACCACCACTATTGGTCACTGAATGGTCATTGTTTTCCATTTGTGACCTTTTTGTGACCAAAAACAGAAGGTCAAAAGCTGACCGTCGTCAACTGACATTAACGACCTTCTCTGTGAGAAGATCATAGACATTTACGACCAAAACAGAAGGTTGTTGACCTCATGACCGTTTGTTTTGGTCACTGGTTGTTTGCCCAGGCCATGTCGGATCCAACATGGCAATCTAACGTGGCAAAATTACGACCAATTGAAAAGGTCGTTGACAAATTCAGCCCGGTCCGATTGAGTGTTTTACATGGCCGAGCCCATTTATTCAGCCCATTATTATTTGGCCAAGCCCAATAAATCAGCCTATTTTTTATTTGTTTTCTTGATAATTTTTGTCAGCCACATGGGCCAAACCCAACAATTCAGCCTTTCATTTTGCTACGACATGGGCTTTTGGGCTCTAGAGTTTTAGATTTTATTTTTTCAAGAGAAGGGTCCACTAGTCTAATGGATCCCAATTGTCAGGTTCTAATAAGTAGGACCCAGTTGTCATATTTCAATGATCCAATAAATAAATAACCAATATTTACACGATGCTTCAAACAGAGCCAAACTTGGCACAATGCGGTCAAATATGGTTCACAATAGAACTAGTTAACATCAGGTAACACAACTAAAAAAACAAAAAAATAACTAGCTATCGAAGTATAACTACCTCCAATAACCTAGAACTCTATGTCCTGACTTCTTCATCTTGGAGCTCACGACAAAACATGAATGAAGGATGACATCGCAAGTTATCAAACAAAATTGTTAGGAACAAAATAAAGGCAAATCTAACGACACATTAACTTGTAGGCGATGCTGTGTGCATAAATAAGAGTAAAACAAGCAAAATGAGGCAAAATCGGTGAATACTAGTAACTATCGTGACAAGTAAAAACTACTCCAATCACATCGGGTTTACAATCTAGAAATGCGACACTTTTATCATTTTATCATTTAAGCATGGAATGATTTGATTCAAAATCAGACTTGCTACACTATGCAAGGCTAATTCAAGACAAGTTAACATAAAAGTTGACAAAATAAACATAAATAGGTGCAAATCGAGTTAATTGAACATTTTGAACATCCAGGAAAAGAAGTAATTCAAGACAATTTAATTTGTTGTCACAGTAGAATTCTCCTATAGGCTCTGAATCCGCAAGGAAAGTTCAATATGCATCCCTTGGTAGTACTCAAATCAGCCAGAGACTAAGATAATTTTTAACAAAACTATAGAAGCTACTCCATGCTTTAACAAAAATACAGAAACTACAAAAGCTGCACATTCAGGTTGTGATACTCCCATCTTCAGTATATGCATGTTGTGATACTCCCATCGTATGCAATTTGACTCACAGAGCAAGAAACCACAACCAAACTGATTTTGAACATTCCATGCAAAATACGGTAAACACGTCTTGTATCTACTCCTTGGCTACTGTTATTTCAACTGTAAATTTAGCCAGCAATCATCAGCAGCAAGTACAGAGTAAACTGGGACTTTGTTGTAGCTACAGAAACTGAAACAACACACACATCATGGAATTTCATATCATAGCAAACAAATATTTTACCAGAACACAAGGTGTTCTTCTCTGTATTTTAGAAACATGCAAACAAAGGTTTCAGTACAATCAAACAAGTGGAGTAGACAAATTTCGGAACTGAATGTGTTCGCACCGTTTGGTTTATTTGCTCGGTTTATTTAAACAAAAGTTTATGTACAAATAGACAAGTGGAGTAGCATGTGTTTACTTTGCATGCTCAAGGTACACTAGTCTGATGAAAACAATATGCATGTGTTTATGTTTCAGTACAAGCTAGTGGCGTTAAAAACCAAGCAGTAGCAAGAAGAAGAGAAACTCTAGTAAATGATGATTAGTTGAAGAAACAGGAACTACATTCACTAGTGATGCTTCCATCATCCTACTATCACCAGTAGAGCAAACTACAGGTTACCATAGTTCCGGAACCATGTACTTCACGACAGATGTATGTAGTAACACAAGACGCATGACACATAAAGAAACATTATTCATTCAAGAGACTAGAAATTATACATACAAGTACTGGTGGCCTAAGAATAAATCTACAGATGATAGATAATAATAAACAAACGACAACATCATATTTTCTACATTATATAAAGAGAAACCAACAGACTGTTATGTGCACGCAGATGCACCAAAAGAAACTAAAGACCATTTATCTTAAGGATTCCACATAGCTGCCGAACATGCTTATCATCCAAGGAAAGAAGCGTAGCTTTTTCAGTGCAAATCAATCTACAACCCTATGGATATTAGGACTATCTCGGTACAGGATGAGCATGAGCAATACATCAGGCAGTATACGCGTCTGGAGAGAAAGAATTACGACCTACAAGGCTAACAAAGAGTTAACCGAATCTATCATGAAGGAGCGGCCAGAACCAGTACATCAATCATGAAGGAGCGGACAAACTAGTAAAACAAGAGGAACCACCCTGAAAAAATAAGGAACCAGAGTGATTTTAGTTATTCAGAATTTTAGTTTTAAGTCTGAAATAAAAATTCATGCTAGAAATAACATCAAAGTATATCTAACGAAAGGTGTTGTCCTGCAATACACATAACTGAAGCTTTCCCCAACCAAATATTTATTTATAGCCATGGAGAAAACATCTCAAGCATGCGCGTTAGCTACTTCTACATCGGACAGTATAAGCATCTCAAGCCTGCCATATGCTGATACCACCAAACTACGTCTCAAGCTAATTAGCTAGCAAGTACAGCTCCAAATAGCTTACTCCCCTGTATATGTATGCATGGCCTTTGTAGATAGGGACAAAGGGGTTCCCTACCATAACAAGCGAAAAGAATCCGCCAGCCCGGCAGGCAACTGACGGCCAGGATCAAACATCAGAAATGAACCGATGACCAGGGACCAGACACGTGCCGCTTACCACCACAGATCTCTCATAGGTCACTACCAAGATGAACTGGATCTTGGTTGTCAATTTTTGCACCAGACGATCAGTTCAGACACATATTTTACTCCCAGTTGCAACCTATTTGTATACCTTCTGGCAGCAAAAAATACACAGACAAGAGATTAGTAAGCTAAACTAAGAAACATTAAGAAAAGCAAATGATATGGGCATGCGTGATTGATAGTCTGGAAGTGTGTTCTCTGCATTTTCTTAGGGTGGCCATGTGATGGAGCATGCAGACAGCCCCCTCGGGCTACTGCATGTTGCATGGTGTGGTTTTATACTGACATGGAGCATGGAGATTGATTGGGCTTTTTTATTGTTATGCTTCTGCACCTCTTGTCTCACTAACTAGACGATCTTAAGGACACAAGGAATGGGGTTACATTGCTAAATACCATGCACGCTGTGCAGCTAGATAGATGAAACGGCATGAAATAGAATGAACCTAATACCGTCAGCACTCAGCAGGCAATACAAGTCAGTACATCAAATTACATGGAGGAGACGTACGTGGTGCCCAAGTTTAGCTATTCAAGGCTTCAAGAAATAACAGCAACATGAAGCAGAGTCTGCAGTTTCAGACTTGCTGCAGTCCAGTCACATGTGTGACACTATCTCGACCCAAAATATCCCCTGAACAAGCAAGCGGGGTCTAATACACACACGACAAGTCTCACAACTCCATAAACAGTGGCACAGAACTAGATACCACGGAAGGTATATAGCTCAATTCAGTTTGTTTAAATCTTACGCATGCCACCAAAACAGACAACCGGAGAAGTTTGACCCAACAACTCACCATGGCCTCAGCGAGGGTGAACTTGGCGCGGATGACGCCAGTGTTTCCATGGGAGAGGGAGACCTTGCCCCAGATGCAGTGGTAGTTGGTGTCGTTGCTTGGTCTTGGCCTTGTAGACGCAGGCCATGCTATTGCCGCCGTACCAGGCCACGTCCTCCCTGGTGTTCACTTGGATCTTCCTGGATCTGCATGCTCAACCAAGACCAGGAATTCAGATACCCACGCGAGGGAGAAGGAGCAGAGCCGCGCCGGCGGAGGGAGCTTCTCACCTCTTGTATCCGAGGATGGTGCCGCGGACGTAGAGCCTCACGCGCTGGCCGGTGCGTCCCTTCACCATCTTGCTGCTGCAGCGCCGCCGGGGAGGGGAGCTGAGGTTCACCATCTTCCTGACAACCGCCGCCGCCTCCGTCCCCACAGACGAGGCGAACATGGCCCCGCCATCTTGGATGGCCTGCACAAACCCGCACAAACGCAATGAGATTCGAGCAAGCTGAATTAATCTAGAAGGAGGAGGAGAAGAAATGGGGGGCAATACCAGATCTCACCTGCACGTGACACCTGCGAGGTGGCCATAGCATCGATCTAGGGTTTCGGCATGGATAGAAGGAGAGGGTGGAGTCGAAGGAGGAGGTCGCCGGCGGGTATGAAGTAGAGGATGTCGCTGGGTAGTCGAGGAGTGGGGGAGGAGGTCGCCGGAGGGGCTGGGGCTGGGGTTGGGGGAGTGGAGATCGGCGGCGGGGCCGGGTTTGGGGTTGCAGGAGAAGGAGGGCGGCTGGACCGAGGGGAGGGGGGAAGTGGGTGAGTGGGGGGGATAGAGATCAGGTGACATGCAAACGGCATGTCACCGTGTGCCTCGCGGCCTCCTATCCACCGTCCAGCCCACATCCAACGGACAGCAGCTTCCCAAGGCAAAAACAACATTCAGACTTTGACTAGTAAATCAGGCACGCCCAGGTCAGCGCGGGTCGGGGGAAAAATCTGGCGGGGAAGGCTAGGTAAAAGGCGGGCTTTGGCGCGGCGATTCGCCGGCGTCTCCTCGTCTCGCGAACCAGCCGCCGCCGCCGCCGCCGCCGCTGGCCGCCGCCGCCGCCACTTAGGAGAAGCGAGGACAAGCGCCGTCATGCATGGAACTAAGGCGAAACGCCGCCATGGTCGAGACAGCGTCGTCCATGCATGAGGCTGAGGAGCAGCCGCCATGAAGTCGAGACAGCGCCACCATGAAATGGTTCATCATCGTCAGCGACCTCTTCTCAGTCCCTCTCTCTATTATTCCATTAGTGCAGAGGCGGAGCTAGGTGATCTCTGTCCTTAGTAGTGATTTTTGTTGTGCGGTCATAGTGATTTTTGTTGAAAGCTAGGTGACATCGCTATGCACGAGCTTTGCCCGGGCTCTCGCGATGTCTCGCTCGCTATGATTTGTGCACTCGATCGGTCACGAGGAAACAAAGTGTCTTGGTAGAATTATACTAATAGGGACAAACTATACTCTGAATAATATGGAGACTTAAAGACTACACTCTAAAAATATCGATCAAGACTACACTCTGAATAAATATGAAGACTTGCAAGACTACACTCTAAAAATATCATCAAGACTATCCACACTCGAATAAATATGGAGACTTGCAAAGACTACACTGAAAATATCGATCGGCACTATCCACACTCTGAATAAATATGGAGACTTGCGGTGAGTATTGTACTTCTATTTTCTCTGTTCACTACTGATATAGCAAATATACTTCTATAATTCATAACTTTTGTCAGCAATAAATATGGAATTTGGCAGAATTGTGCGTTGTGCGATGGGATCGATTGGCAACAGGATACCCGAAGTTGGTATGCGGTTCAGAAATTCAGATGAGGCTTGGAGGATGAAGTGGAGGATGAAGTGGAAGATGAAGAAAAAGAGCCTCATATTCTCACATATTTTGGTGCTTGTATGTATGGATATGAGGACAAGGTAGCATTTGAAGAAGCGTTTGACAATATGAGGCTCAAAGTGCATAAGCAAACTTGGTTAGATAGCATCTACAAGGTGAAAGAAAAATGGGCTGAATGTTATATGAGAGATGTCTTTAGCTTGGGAGTGAGAAGTACACAGTTAAGTGAGAGCTTCAACAATGCGTTGAAAAATCATTTGAAATCAGATTTTCATATTCTTCGGTTCTTGATGCATTTTGAGAGGACGGTGGAAGTAAAAAGAACAAAGGAATTGCAATCTGAATTCAATGCAAGAAAATATATACCAATAATTAAGATGTTCACTCCTATGTTGGTGGAAGCAAGCAAAGTGTACACTTCGATTATATTTGAAGCTTTCCAAGGTGAGTATGAAAGATCAATGGCTGCACTCAATGCCACTAGTGCTATGGATGAACCATATAAAGACAAAGAGAATGTTGACCCAAATGTGCAGCAAATAGATGAATTGCTTAGAGCTGCACGACTGAAGAAAAAAGAGGTTCCGGCCACAAAATTAAGGAGAAAGAAAACTTGGCTTGATAAGTTACTCAAGGGGAAGCGTATACCATTGAAATCTACCGTGCCGACCAAAACGGGAGAAAATGTATGCTGCAATTGGTACATGATATGTTTTTATTCTTCATTTGTAAACTAATTACTATACTTTTCATTGGCACCAAAAAGAAGAAGGATGGTGTGCAAAAAAGAAGAAGGATGGTGTGCGACAAAGAAGAAGGATCATGTACTGACCTCAAGTACTAGTGGAGAAGTGTGACAACACCAAAGGAGTAAATATGGAGCCCCAAGAGTGCAATGCTATCATGAGTTTCACCCAGACTCTTGACGACTCCGCCTTGTGGTGATGATGATCATTCTAGCGTGCAAGCTCGCTAGAAGTATTTTGGACATAGTTAAGTATAAGATTTTGGGCTAACTATAGTAGTCTTTTGGGGCCTAATCGCACAAATCAAATGGCGCTAAATGGTCATTAAGAGCTCACTTGAATTCAACGGCAAGTGGTCTTGAAACTTCAAATCATGTACTTGAATTACTTGTGATGAAGTGGGTTGTCTGAATCTAAATAGTGATGAATGGCATGTCTAAATTTCAAAACTGAATTTCTTGTGAATCTGAGTGCAAACAGTATTTTGACTGGCGCTTTGTACTGTTGAATATAAAATATTTGTATCTATATCATATAAAGTTTAAAACTGTGAAGTTTCAGAGTGTCTGGGCTGAAAACTGTGAAGTCTGAATGTTGTTTTGCTTTGGAAAGCTGCTGTCCGTTGGATGCAGGCTGGGCGGTGGATGGGAGGCTGCGAGGCACACGGTGACATGCCATTTGCATGTCACCTGATCTCTATCCGAGTGGGGGTGGCGGCGGGTGGTGATCTCGGGGATCGAGGGGAGGGTGGGTGGGTGGGTGGGTTAGGGTTTTTAATTCTCGGGAGAAGCTCCACTGTTGGATGGGTGCCTAATGGATGGCCCAGATTGCGCCCAATTTGGTGATCCGCGTGAAAACGGTTCCTCGCGTCTCATTGGCCGGCTGTCTCGCACTTGAATCTCAAAATTTTAGACCCAAAACTTTGATTTTTTTTAAACATGAGAATGGCATAGTTTGTCAAAATGATCTCTTTTTTTCATAAGTGTGCATCATAGAATGGCAAACGATGGCATAGTTCGACGGCTTTCATTTTCTTTGCAGAAAAAATGATTTCCCATTTTTGCATAAAAACGGTTTTTTTTTGTGAAGAAGCTACCAAATATTTGTTCCAAAATAGCACAACTCCATTTTTCAAAAATATTAGACCACATTTTATGTAAAATTGATCAAGTAGTTACATGTCAAAACCTTTTGATCCACCTCTTATAAAAAAACAAATTTCACCCATTCACTAGGAAGCGGGGCAAATTTGAACGACAGTTGTCTCATAGTTTGTTCAAATGATTTCATATTGTGCACAAGGGTGCATATTAGAATAGCAAACAATGTTGCCTAAGAAAATTTTCATTTTCTTTGGATGAAAAATCGTTTTCCATTTTCCGAGTGCCCAAAATGAGTTTTTTGTGAAGGATCTACCAAATAATTGCTGTAAAATTGGACCAAATCAATTTTCTAAAATACTAGGCCATATTTAATGCACAATTGACAAAATGGTTGGGTGTTAAAAGCTTTTATGCACCTCTCGTGAAGAAGACAAATTTTCGCCGATTCAGATGGAAGCGGGTCAAATTTGAACTGTAGCTACCTCGTAGTTTGCTCTTAATTTTTTTCAAAAATCATTTATAGGTACATAAGTATCTATTTAATCATATAAACACCAAAAAAATCCAAGATTCATCCACTAGCTAGGAACGGTCGTTCCCGCCGTTTTGACCACATTTTGAAACGGGCATAAAAAATTCAAAAAAAAATCAAAAAATCGGAAAACCTTTGCATTATGTCATTATATGTGACCAAGTTACCAGAAAAAATTATAAACTTGTAATACAGCAATTATTTTAAAAAAGTGTTCTAAAAAATGAGCTATCATGTGTGAAGATTCATGGCTTTCAAGCAGAATGATCAATCTTATGGCCACATTCATGGCATAGTTTGTTGAAATGACCTCATATCGTGCACAAGGGTGCATCTTCGAATTCCAAACAATGTTGCCTAAGGGAGTTTTCATTTTCTTTTCATGGAAAATACATTTTCCATTTTCCGAGTGCCTAAAATGAGTTTTTTTGTGAAGGACCTACCATATATTTATTACAAAATTGGACCAAAACAATTTTATAAAATACTAGGACATATTTAATGCACAATTGACAAAATGGTTGGGTGTAAAAAGTTTTGATCCACCTCTGGTGAAAACGACAAATTTCTGCCGATTGAGTTGGAAGCGGGTCAAATTTGAACTGTAGCTACCTCGTAGTTTGCTCTTTATTTTTTCCAAATATCATTTCTAGGTACATAAGTATATATTTAATCAGAGAAACACCAAAAAATTCCAAGATTCAACCACTAGCTAGGAATGGTCATTCCCGCCGTTTTGACCGCATTTTGAAACGGGCATAAAAAAATCAAAAAAATCAAAAAAAATGGAAAACCTTCGCATTGTGTAATTATATGTGACCAAGTTTCCAGGAAAAATAATAAACTTGTAATAAATAAATTATTTTTAAAAAGTGTTCTCAGAAATGAGCTATCATGCGTGAAGATTCATGGCTTTCAAGCCAAATGATCAATCTTATGGCCACATTCATGGCATAGTTTGTTCAAATGATCTCATATTGTGCAGAAGGGTGCATCTTGGAATTCCAAACAATGTTGCCTAAGGGAGTTTTCATTTTATTTTTCACGGAAAATACATTTTCCATTTTCCGAGTGCCCGAAATGAGTTTTTTTGTCTGAAGGGCCTACCCTATATTTGTTGCAAAATTGGACCTAATAAATTTTATAAAATACCAGGCCATATTTAATGCATAATTGACAAAATGGTTGGGTGTCAAAAGTTTTGATCCACCTCTGGGAAAAAGACAAATTCCCGTCGATTCAGTTGGAAGCGGGTCAAATTTGAACTGCAGGTGCCTCATAGTTTGCTCTTTATTTTTTCCAAAAATCATCTAGGTAAATAAGTATCTATTTAATCAGAAATACATGGTTTGATGGCGAGACATCGAGGTTTGGACGGTGGTCGAGGGCCCAAACTCTAGAGCGCATAAGCTTGCATGCCCGCCGCGTGGTCACCGCGTGACCGTGGCATTGCCATGCATTTTGGGCGGCCTAGGCATGTCTAGTGGGTTGGGCACTCCCCAGGTAGATGCTAGGAAGATAATTATAACATAAGATTCTCATGAGGAGACCGAACTATGCTCAAACATGAATTAGCAGCCAAGTGTTTGATTAGCGGTACGGGAAATGCACATGGCCAATGGGCGTGAGTTTTGGTTGAGGATAATCATACACTAAGAAGAATGTCTTCACAAATTTTTAGGGAAATCAAGAATATATAAATAACACTTCCTTCACAAAGTTCTGCTCTGAACAGAATAGGAAAATGAATATTGTTGAGTTATTTTTGAACTAGGCAAGGAAGGTTTTTGACATATTTGATGAAGATATGATCCAAACAATTTATGAGAATTTTTTGGAAATTTTTGGAATAACAAAAATATAGGTTGCTTCACAACCTAGGGCAAAAGTTGACACATGGACATGACACATGGGCAAAATTGATGAGATGGCGCCTAGTCATCACAACCCACCACAATCTACAAGGCTATGACCATCTATATTGGTCGTTAACGACTAGAAATAAGGCAGCGGACCAGCACTGTTTGCTTTATGATCATTTCGTGTAAGGAAATTACGACCTTTCTGACCAAAATGGTCGCAATGGTTTAGGGTTTGGAGCCCCCCGAACAGCTTTTGACCAATTGGTCTCAAATGGTCATAGATCTATGACCAATTTTTCCAGGTTCACTAACAGAAGGTCACTAGTTGACATATTTCTTGTAGTGATCCTGTAGGCAAGATTGATCAGGAAGTAGCCTTTGGGGATGAACATGATTCCAGGGCCGAGAGACTAACCTTTGAAATTGTCAAGATTAAAAGCCTGTTTCACGCTCTGTTTGGACGACCGGCTTATGCCAAGTTCATGCCACGACCTTGTTATGTTTATCTGCAGCTTAAGATGCCGGGTTACTAGGGGACCATCATAGTGCATGGAAGTCAGAAAATAGCTTTGGAGTGTGAAGAAGGTGACGCTGCTTATGCTGCATCTGTCTGTGCAATAGAGGAATTGAAGTTGTACAAAGACAATGTTGATCCAGCGGATATGACATCTTTAAAAAAGCCAACTATAGAGCATGATCCGGTATTGAAGTTTAAGTCGGCCGATGACACTAAGCTAATTGACTTTGTTCCTAGCGATTCATCCAGGCAGTTCAGTATCAGTGCTAACCTGGATCCAAAATAGGAAAGCGCGCTCATCGAGTTCATCCGTGAGAACTGGGACATCTTTGCATGGAAACCTTCTGATATGCCAGGTATACCGAGGGAACTCGCTGAGCACACTCTTAATATTGATCCATAGTTTAAGCCGGTTAAGAAATTCCTTCATCGCTTCAATGAGTAGAGGCGTAAGGCCATTGGAGAGGAAGTGGCCCGGCTCTTGGCGGCTGGGTTCATTATTGAAGTCTTTCATCCTGAGTGGTTGGCTAATCCGGTGCTGGTGCTTAAGAAGAATGGCACTTGGCATATGTGTGTGGACTACATGGACTTAAACAAGGCCTGTCCGGCTGATCCTTTTGCTCTCCCTCGTATTGATCAACTCATTGATGCTATGGCGGGTTGTGAACATTTGAGTTTTTTGGATGCTTATTCTGGTTATCATCAGATCAAGATGGCAGTTAAAGACCAAGAGAAGACAACTTTTATCACTCCCTTTGGAGCGTCCTGCTATGTATCTATGCCTTTTGGGATCAAGAGTGCCCAGGCGACTTACCAGCAATGTGTGGAGAATTGCCTTCATAGTCAGATTGGGCGCAATATTCATGCTTATCTGCATGATATTGTGGTGAAATCCAAAGAGAGGGAAACTTTGATAGATGATTTAAAGGAAACCTTCAACAATCTCCGGGTCTACAAGATGATGCTTAACCCGGCCAAGTGTGTTTTTGGTGTGCCAGTGGGCAAGCTCTTGGGTTTTCTGGTCTCTAACAGAGGCATTGAAGCTAACCCGGAGAAGATCAAGGCCATTACCTCCTTGGCAAAGCCAGCATGTATCAATGATGTTCAATGTCTGGCGGGTCGTATTGCTGCCTTAAGCCGGTTGGGTGAGAAGGCCATACCACTGTACCAGATGCTGAAGAAAATAGATTAGTTTGTCTGGAATGATGCTGCTAATGACACGTTTGAAGCTTTGAAGAAACAGCTAGCTGAGCCGCCAGTCCTTGCTGCTCCTATTAATAAGGAGCTGTTGTTATTATATGTGGTTGCTGACGCCCGGGCTGTCGGTGTAGCTATTGTGGTGGAACGGAAGGAAGCAAGCAAGGAATATCCGGTTCTACGCCCGGTTTACTATATCAGTGAAGTGCTCATTGAGTCCAAGTAGAGGTATTTGCACCGGCAGAAACTCATTTATGGGGTGTTCATGGCCAATCGGAAGCTTAAGCAATATTTTTTTGGGTCATCCCATCACTGTGGTTAGTTCTGCTCCCTTAGGGGATATTATTCAAAACAGAGAAGCCACGGGTCGGGTAGCCAAGTGGGCCATTGATCTTGGACCTCACAGTTTGAAGTATTTGCCTCGCACGTCCATCAAGTCTCAAGCACTTGTGGATTTCATCAATGACTGGACAGAGCTGCAGATGCCTGAAGAGAAGCTAGATAACACATATTGGACTATTCACTTTGATGGGTCTAAGCAATTGGAGATCTCGGGAGCTGGAGTGGTCTTAGCTTCCCCTCGAGGTGACAAGTTTTGTTATGTTTTATGGTTGATGTTTCCCTGTACTAACAATGTAGCGGAGTATGAAGCCCTGCTCCATGGCCTTCGGATGGCTAAGGAGATGAGTTTAAAATTTGGTGCGATGTTTCAAATGACTCGAGACTTGGTGGCTCGGCAAGTTTGTGCAAATGGGATTCTAAGGATCCACTATGGCGGCTTATCGCCGCGAGGTTGATGCTATTGTTGGGCACTTCAAGGGTTATCAAGTGGAACACATTGATCGGAGGAAAAATGAGGCGGCTGATGCCTTAAGCCGGTTGGGGTCCTAGTGTAAGCTGGTGCCACCTAACACTTTCTTGGATATTCTGCATAACCCTTCTGTCAAGTTACCTACAGAGGAAGATATGGCTATTCCTGACCCGGAAGCACAATTGGTGGCGTCTCTTCACGCTATTCCTAATTGGACAGTTTCATATTTGGCTTATATGACCTGGGGCGACTTACTTGAGGATGAAACTTGGCCACACAGATAACCAGGTGGTCTAAGTCAATGACGATTGTTAACGGAGAGTTACACCATTGCAGTGTCACTGGGGCGTTTCAACGCTGTGTTTCTCCTGAAGAGGGTCGTGAAATTCTTTGCGAGATTCATGAAGGAGATTGTGGTCATCATGTCGGCTCTAAATCTCTCGTGGCTAAAGCTTTTCGTCATGGCTTTTATTGGCTAACGGCTCATGCTGATGCAGAGGATTTGGTCAGTAAATGTGATGGTTGTCAGAAATTTTCACGGCGAGCTCACGTGCGGGCTCAAGAATTGAGGATGATTCCAATTACTTGGCCGTTTGCAGTTTGGGGTCTTGATATGGTTGGGCCTTTTAAAAGGTCCAAGGACAAAAAGACCCACCTTTTGGTGGCGGTTGACAAATTCACAAAGTGAGTCGAAGCAGAGCCGGTCAGTAAGTGTGACGCGGCAACAGCGGTTCAATTCATCAAAAAGGTGATTTTTCGCTTTGGTTTTCCCCACAACATTATAATAGATAATGGCACTAATTTGTCCAAGGGTGCTATGAAAGAGTTTTGTCAACGTGAGCATATTCGACTTGACGTATCGTCAGTAGCTCACCCCCAATCCAATGGTCAAGCTGAAAGAGCCAATCAAGAAATTTTGAGAGGCATCAAGCCCCGACTTAGGGTTCCTTTGCAGAGGACGCCGAGTTGTTGGGTGGAGGAGTTACCTTTAGTGCTATGGAGTACCAATACTACCCCCAAAAGATCTATGAGTTACACGCCTTTCTTCATGGTTTATGGAGCAGAGGCGGTTCTTCCTAGTGACATCCGTCATGACTCGCCCCGCACGGCGGCTTATGTTGAAGTTGATAATGAAAAAGCACGTCAGGACACACTTGACCTATTAGATGAGGATTGTGACCTTGCAGCGGCTCATTCGGCGATTTACCAATAAGATCTGCGCCGTTACCACAGCCGTCGGGTTAAGACCAGAACCTTTCAAGAAGGTGACTTGGTGCTCCGTCTTATCCAGGATCAAACTGATATGCACAAGCTATCCCCACCTTGGGAAGGACCCTTTGTGGTCAGCAAGAATTTGAACAATGGGTCATACTACCTTATCGATATTCGAGACCACAAGGACTCACGTAAGTCGGAGGAGGAGATCCGCCGGCCATGGAATATTGCTCATCTTCGGCCTTACTACACTTGACCCACCGGCTCTTACAATGTACATATTTTGACAATGTATATATTATGATGATTATAATAAAGCCGACATCCCTGTTAAAGCAAGGCCTCTGTCATTTCATCTCCAATAATAATGAGTCTTTTTCATTACAATTTCAATGGTCATTTGGGGGCCTCCTGTTCAAACATAGGTGTATTCACCAAAGAGAACATAGCTGTGAATATCCCTCTTGATCGGCGCAATGCTACAATTTCAAAGGTCACTTGGGGGCTTCCTTTTCAAACATAGGTATATTCACCAAAGAGAACATAGTTGTGAATATCCCTCTTGATCGGCGCAATGCCACAATTTCAAAGGTCACTTGGGGGCTTCCTATTCAAACATAGGTGTATTCACCAAAGAGAACATAGCTGTGAATATCCCTCTTGATTGGCTCAATGCCACAGGTCACTTGGGGGCTTCCTGCTCATTGAGCATAGTTGTGAATATCCCTCTTGATCAGCTCAATGCCACAAGCACTTGGGGGCTTCCTTGTTTTCTCGCTTTGCTTGGTTTTTTGAACATTTTTTGGATTCATCTTGGTACCATATTAACATATGGTTTAAAGTGATTCAGGCCATGTAGCCTCAGTTTTTACAGCTCATATTTGGGTATGTCCGTGGTTTCTGATAACCCGGCCTTGCTTTGTAAGACAAGTCGCCAGTGCATGATGATATTAAATACTTGGAAATATTATCTTCTAAGTTTTTTGGGTTATCACCCTTACTGCATTGGTATCATAAGCTGGTAGTACGATTCAATATCACAGGTAAGATATTTTTGGTACAACTATACATGATTATGTTTATACCAGCCCTGGTCATGAACTAATTTAGTCACTAGTGGTTTTATATGGGGTATTATGACATGCCCTGCGGTAAAGCGCCAGGGCTCTTGTGATCTACTTGAGTGCAAGATAAGACTAAATCTCATCTGCATAAATCAACGTCATCATAAGGATATAATGATAGTTTCCAAGTGGCGGATCAAACGTTGTTGGGCAAAACACAAACATGCACGATGGCACAACAGAGCAAAGTTTTTACTAGCCTATTACATGACTCAAGGAGCCAAAATGATTAAGTGTTTTCAGAAGATCAAATATATGAACCGCCCAGTGGATCAATCTTCTTGGCTTTGACGGCTTGAAGCTTCTGGATCATCCTTCTCTGGTTCTTCGTCCTCCTCTGCTGCTTGGAAGTTCGGTGATGACCAATCAATGCCACACAAGGCTTGGAATTCATCTTCATCATCTATAAGCTCGGACGGTTCAACTTCAGGAGCGAAAGTGTGCTTATGAATTGGGGGAATTAGATCCATCACTTTATAAGCCGGCATAGTCAGCTTCTGGTTCTCCATGTCATAAGCCGGTTGGTATCTTGAAAGATCCGTTTCATTTGCAATCAGGCTGGCCAGGGGACGTATCTCCTTCACGTAGGCAGCATAGCCTTTCTTCTCAAAGGGAGTGCCATCTTCTTTTAAGATTGGATACCCGGTAGCTATATCGGCCGGGTCTAGCTCTGCTAGCCATGCCTTGGCCCGGCTTAAAGCTGTCACAGCACCGGCTCTTGCTGATGATCGCTTCATCTCGTTAATCCTCTCAGGAAGAACAGAAAGCTTTTTTGAGACATCAATCAAGAGAGTAGGTGCTTGATTAGTCGGAGAAATTGTGGCCAGTGCGCGCCGAGTTCCAGTATATAACTGTTCAACAAGTGTATAAACAACATTGAGCTTCACAAGCATCTCTTGACTAAGATTGTTGCTCCTGGGACCTGCACCATAATTATGGGTTGGTTAGAGGTGGTTTATACCATCAAGGAAGAGTTTCAAATTTGATACTAGCAACGTGGCTCACCAAAGATAGCAGAAACCATCTGGGATACATGGTGTTTTAAACTGGTAAGCTTAGTGGTCACCTCCTGAAGAGCCGCCTCCGCCTTCTCAGCCCGCTGTATCAAGGCAGTTTTTTTCTTCAGCCCAGGTGTTTCTTTCAGCCTCAAAACTGGTCTTCAATTTTCCGTTTCAGCCAAGCTAAATTGGAATTTCGAGTCCGCTTTTCGGGTCTCAGATTCTTGGTGCTCCAGCCGGGTTTTCACGTCAGTCAATTGTGATTGAAGTTGAGCAGTGGTGTCCTGTACATACACCGGTTCAAAATTATGTTCATATGTGGGTTACAGAAATGAAGTCCCAAGCCTTTTTGCAAGCAACAACTCTTGGCACTTGGGGGCTGATGCCTGCCAAAAAAATTACTCATACGATGGCTTATGTGAATAAGTCCCAAGCACTTTGCAAGCAAGAGTACTTGGCACTTGGGGGCTAATGCATATCGCTTGTACCCTCTTACTACTTTATGATGACCCGTATGTGTCGCAAACGATCACAGCCGGCTCATGGGGGCTACACAAGTAAGCTTTGATTTATAAATCATGATGAACAGGACCGGCTCATTCATGATTATTAAACCGGCCCTTGGGGGCTATGGATGCAGTGTTAATTATTAAAGATCTGCTTTAATTCGGATGTGTAAGCCGGATTTTGACAGATTCTATCAAAGGGTATTATTTATAGTCATGGTTATTCTAAGTCTACAGCACATTCAATTCCATCATATACAATAGACTTGGGGGCTATCAGGATATGCATAACTTAGTAGAGAAGGAGTTTATACCTCATATTTTTGATGCATCTGCTTCACCATGTCAACTTCAAGGTCACGGCTGGTGTGCACTTGATTGAGATAACCAGAGAATACTTCACTAACGCTCAGTTGAGAGTAGTTGGCAATGTCAAATCTCACTTTTCGTTTCTCAACATATTCTTCTTTGGCAGAGTGTTTGGCCAAGACAGTAGGCCTTCCCGGCTCTCTAAGGGTGGTGCTGGTAATCATCACATCATCGGCATGTGTTTCAGCCGGTTTAATTGGGCTTGATGATTGAGCATTTAAAGGATCGTTGTTTGTCTGGTCAATGGAAGGGTCAGGAATTTCTGGTGGAACGTCATGAACAGGTTCTGTTGGTTGTGGGATGGAGGTGTCAGATGCTGGAATCTATTGCTCCGGTTCAGGAACTTTGGGGTCTTCAACCAGTTTGTTCACCTTTGCCTTCTTTCTAGGCTTGGCCTTTCCACTACATGGGTCATGAGAGATCAATGTAAATATAAAGGAGCACAAGGAGCAAATAATAAGTAATTTTATTACCCAGGAGCAGTTTTGAAAGCCGGTAACTGGGACTGTGATGAGTCGCCGGAAGAGGAGCGAGAAGTCTCCTGATAGTTTGAATCGGAAGAATTAAGTGGAGGGCGAATGTGACCCGCCAAAGGATAAAAAGAGTTTAAATTTGGGATGACCTCGTTTCGATGTTTCCTTGGAGCTGGAGTATTTGGTAAACCGGAACATAATTCGTCACCTCCGCTGGTCCAAGTCTGTCGCTGGCTCTCGTGCTACTGTTGCTTCAAGAGAAAGTGAGGATCCAGATGAGCTAAGGGGTGCGAAAAGCTTATTTTCCGGGTTACTCTTCGAATTTTCTATCTTGGCAAAGGCTCGGAGTCGGAGGAAATGATAGTTACCTCTTCTTCGCCAGCTTGACTGACCCCGTGTCATCTTGATGATAATCAATGTCAATAAGATAGTTGAAAAAGGATCCAAGAGAATCAAGAGCTAGCTCCAACTCAGAGATGTCGTTCAGTTCAAACAACTCAGAAGTACTGGATTTCTTCTTGTACTTCTTGGCCGTTTTCTTGGCAGCCCTGGCCTTTTTGGCAGCTTTATGGTAATATTTCTTTTTCCAAAAATCAGAGTCAGCCTGTGAAAGTCATCAAAGTTGAGTTAATAGAATATTGGAGTGATGAAGGTAAAGTAAGTAATTTAAAGACTCAACTCTGGTGGCGGGTTAAGTTTGCAGAAAGGGTTCAGACCCACTTTGCTGCAGTCTTCTAGATCTTCATTCAGAAGGCTCTTTGTCATTTCATTGATTGCCTCATCAGTTAAACGCATGGAGCTGTGGCATAGGGGATCCTTTTTACCACCTGTGTAAGTACACATTAAGCCGGATCGGCGACTCAAGGGTATGATTTGCAAAGCAACCCAACATCAAACCAAGTCAATGCGAGTTAAACCATTTCCCATCAGAGCCTTGACCTTTGCAATGGTGGGGGCGAGTTTTGCACGTTCAACAGTGGTAAGCTTCTCAGGAAGATGATGTTTTGGGTCAAGACGCAGTGCACGATAGCCTGGCAGTGGATTCTCGTTAGACGGAGAGGTATCTTGGCAATAAAACCATGTTCGGTTCCAATATTTGGGGTGACTCGGCAAGCAAGCATATGGGAAGATAACATCTCTTCTTCGTTGAATTGAGATTCCACCAAGTTCCAAGCTGGGTCCGTTCATAAACTCGTTTTGGCGGTTCAAATAAAAATATTCCCTAAACAGTTCAACACTGGGCTCCTCTTGAAGGTATACTTCGCGGAAAACTTGAAAGTTGCAGATGTTTGACACGGAATTGGGTCCGATGTCTTGAGGATGAAGCTGAAAGAAGTGCAGGACATCTCGGAAAAATTTAGAACTGGGCGGTGAGAAGCCCCGATTCATGTGATCAGTAAAAACAATGACCTCATCATCCTTTGGCTGAGGTCTTTCTTCTTCTGGATTGGGGGCGCGACAAAGCATGACAGTTCTTTGTAGTAAATAGCTAGTTTTGACAAAGTCTTTGAGCATGTTCTCAGTGACAATGCAGGGAACCCAATTACATGAAATGGATGTCTTCGGCGGCATTGTGAAGAAATAAGCCTAAAAGAAAGAACAATTTTGCCGGTTTAAGTTGATTCATTAAGCCGGAGGTAAAACACTACAGTACATATTCAGAGTGGCGGCTTAAAAGGGGCCTAATGATATATGACTAGCTACAGCTGGTGATGTAAGCCGCCATGACAATACTGATAGTTAAGATCTATCAAGAAGAGAATATTGATAAGTTATGGACAAATAGATTTCACTGACTGAAGCTACAATTTTGGATTGGTGGCAGTTCAGAAAATGCAGTAAAATTCTATACCTAAAATGGCAGCAGAGGAGTTCGTGTGCTCCGATGAGATCTTCTATGAAGAAAACAGTATTCTTATACTAAAAACAAAGGCTAAACTGCTACCGCATGAGTTTTATACTATATTCAGATCAGAAGCTATTGGGGTTGAAGAAGAAAGTAAAGAACAACGAAGAACACCGAAGAACAAGGCTAACCCTAATGCAGCTCTGACGCATTGGGAGATGAACACTTACAGATGCAGATGGACTATGGTGGAGCGCTAGTGTTTTCTGGCCAGTCAGGTTGATGCAGCGGCCTGAGTTGGTGCAGTGGTCGGAGGACGGCGGCGGCGAAGCTCGAGGCGGCAGGGGAGTCGCGAGAGGAAGAAGAAGATGAGAAGGCAAGGGGAAAATGAATGGAGGGCTGTTTGACCCTATTTATAAGGAGAAGGGTAACAGGTGAGCGCGAAAAACAAGGCGGCCAAAGAATGATTATCCAGCCGCTCAGACGCCTCGATTTTTGAGATGGTTATTAAAGATAAGTATCTGTTAAGCTATATTGGATATTGTGTAAAATTAATGGCAGATGACGTCATGGAGGGTTACCACAATCGCGAAAGATGACGTCATGGCGGGTTATGAGATCTCGCACAAATAAAGAAGGAAGGATTTTTTCTAAAGTGTTTAAGATTGACATGAACAAGTTCAAATCAATCGGGGGCCTATTTTTGGGGATATGACTATTAGGTATGACCCACCCAGGAGGGTGCCGGGTTATACCTATGGCAGTTCATCGACACAAAGCCCATGAGGATGTTGAAGATGGCGGTTCATGAAGCAAAGACCCAAGAGCGACTTAAGGCCCATAGGAGTAAACCTCCATATGTGTATGACTTATATTGTAAGACAAGTATAGTTAGTCATCGAGCCGAACACATTGTCTATGAGCCGGCCGAGACTCCGTGAGCCGCTGGGTGTCAACCTGTGTATATAAAGGGACGACCCGGCGGCGGTTCAGGGCAAGAAACAAGAGATCGAAAGCTAGATCAAGTGTATTCGCTCCCTAGTAACCGAGACATAAGCAATACCACCTTAAACTGGATTAGGCCTTTACCTTCACCGCAAGGGGCCGAACCAGTATAAACTCTCTGTGTCCTTTGTCCCATTTAACCCCTTTAAGCTAACCTAGTTGAGATGGCTCCACAACTAAGTACTCACACTAGGACATCTGCCGTGACAATTCCACGACAGCCGCCTCTAGATCCACTGCCCATTCGGCCATGGCAGCCTCAAAGTCCGCCCATGTAACTATGTGGCTGCCGGCGGCAATGAACTCGGCGTGGCGAGATGCCATCGCTTCCTTACCATGTGTGTGGTCGCGGGTGGCAAGGAACACGGTGCGGCGGGATGCCATTGCTTCCTTACCGATTCTTGTGCGCATGATGCCATGAGCGACGCTTGAGAGAACTACGGGATGGAGGGGCGGCGGCCGTGATAAAGGCGATGGTTTTAAGAGCTCAACGACAAACGACAAAGGAAATTTGGCTTCCCTTATAATTTTGCTCGTTCATTATCGCACACGGTTCATCTCTGTCGCTCCCGGAAACAGTGTACGCTGAGGCTATTGTGTGTTGCGTTATGATTGGCGGGAACCCCAGCTAGGCGGATCGCGCGTGTGCACCGTAGGATGCGCCACGATCGAACAACAATCCACGTCCCTCACATCACATCTGTGCAGCTATAGCTAGATTGGATTATATGCGCCAAATGCCTGAAAATGCACATAATCCCCTAAATATGGTAAATGAGCCCGAAAAAATGCCAAAGTTGAACATGGTGATTTGCACGGTGTATGTTCTTCGTAGAAAAAAACTCCAGGGCAAAGAACAAAGAAAATTTGGATTCCCCTTCAATCTTGGTGATTTCCCTCTCGAAAGCATGGAACTCCCCGACGATGGTTCGATTTATGAAGGGCGTGCATGACGACATAAGCTAAACCTTCTCAAATGTTTACCAGGGCATGGTGAGGTCATACCATGGCACAATGCGAGGTGCCATGTTTTTAAAGCATTTATTTCATTTTTTCTATAGTTGAAAACCCAATAAACAAATGTTTGTGGTTGACTATTGCCACACATTTGATCGAAATATCTGCCCATTCCTTGTAAAAGGCATGAGAATTTACTAAATGGCACGAGCATCATTTTCCAGGCCGTTCTTGTGCACGCTTTCATGCACCGATTGTTTGAACTTGAATTATGTGCATTAATGCCTAGAAAATGCACATAATCCCCTAAATATTGTAAATGAACCTGGAAAAGTGTCAATTTTGAATGTGGTGTTTTGCAGGGTGTATGTTCATCATAGAAAAAACTCATGGAGAAAGGACAAAGGAAATTTGGACCCCCCTTCAATCTTGGTGATTTCCCCCTCGAAACCATGAAACTTCCTCGGTGATGGTTCGATTTATGAAAGGCATGCATGACGACATAAGGAAAACATTCTCAAATTTTTACGATGGTACGGTGAGGCCATACCATGGCACCACGCCAGGCGCCATGTTTTCCAAGAATGTATTTTATTTTTGTATAGTTGTTAACCCAGTAAGCAACGCGTTTATGGTTGACTATTGCCACACATTTCCTTGAAATATCTGCCCATTCCTTGTAAAAGGCATGAGAATGTACTAAATAGCACGAGCATGGTTTTCCCGACCGTTCTTGTGCACCTTTTCATGCACCAATTGTTCAAATTTGAATTATGTGCATTAATGCCTAGAAAATGCAAATAATACCCTAAATATGGTAAATGAGCTCGGAAAAATGTCAAATTTGAACATGTTGCATCTGAGGCAGTATGTTGACCGTTGGAAAAAACTGAATGACAAACTAGGACGGAAATTTGGATTCCGCTTCAATCTTGGTGATTTCCCTCTCGAAAGCATGGAACTTCCTTGGTGATGGTTCGATTTATGAAGGGCGTGCATGACGACATTAATAAAACCTTCTAAGCTTTTAACCAAGGCATGGTGAGGCCATACCATGATGGCACCATGCCAGGCATCATGTTTTTCAAGCACATATTTCATTTTTCTATAGTTGCTAACCCAGTAAATGACGCATTTTGGTTGACTATTGCCACGCATTCCCTTGAAATATCTGCCCATTCCCTGTAAAATGCTTGAGAATTTACTAAATACCATGAGTATGGTTTTTCCAGACCGTTCATGTGCACCTTTTCATGCATCGATTGTTTGAATTAGAATTATGTGGATTAATTCCTAGAAAATGCACATAATCCCCTAGTATGGTAAATGAGACTGAAAAATGCCAAATTTGAGTACGTTGCATTCGAGGGGGTATATTGATTGTAGAAAAAACTGAATGACAAGCTAGGAATGAAATTTGGATTCTCGGTCCTTCAATCTTGCTAATTCCCCTCGAAACCATGAATTTTCCTCGGTGATGGTTTGATTTATGAATGGCGTGCATGACGACATAAGACAAAAATTCTCAATTTTTTACCAGGGCATGGTGAGGCCATACCATGGCACCACGCCAGGGGTCATGTTTTCCAAGCGTGTATTTCATTTTTGTATAGTACCCAATAAACACATTTCCTTGAAATATCTGCCCATTCCTTGTAAAAGGCATGAGAATTTACTAAATAGCATGACCATGGTTTTCCAGACCGTTCTCGTGCACCTTTTCAAGCACCGATTGTTTGAATTTGGATTATGTGCATTAATGCCTAGAAAATGCACATAATCCCCTAAATATTGTAAATGAACCCGGAAAAGTGCCAAATTTGAACACGGTGATTAGCAGGGTGTATGTTCATCATAGAAAAAAACTCATGGACAAAGGACAAAGAGAATTTGGATTCCCATTGTATCTCAGTGATTTACTACCGCACACGATTCATATCCGTTGCCTCTGTGAACCGTGTGTGTTCACTCACACATGCAAAAGGAAAAAGGAAACCCTCGCCCCCTTCATACCCACCCACTCGCCGTGGACTCTTCCGCAACTTTGTACCTCATCAACTTCTATCGCGGCGGCCACCTTAAGCTTGACGGTGCTATTGTCGGCGGGCGGAGGTCGCGCTCCAAACGGCACGGGATTTCGCCCCTACCGCTTTCCGCCGCCTATATGCACCGACATTCTAGACTCAGGTCGACTGGGGTTTTCTGCGGGATTGGGCCGGGGATTTTTCTCATGGAGAAGGTAATCAACTTAGCAAAACATTCACTCATCTCTTATCACGGTCCGTCCATCGCTGTTAATGAACCGGCGGAAATCGCCGTGGAATCATTTTTGTTCTAGCTGTTCGTGGGTGTTCATTCATGTGTCCACAGTGCAAGGACAAATCGGGCAAGTGTGGTCGCGGCCAGTCGAAACCGAAGTTCTATCTCACCATTCCGGATGACTTCAGGGAGCGCTCGGTATGTTCAATCTCAACCTACCATGGTAGGCATGGCCTAAATTTGTGAACATATACCGTCTGTTGCTACATTATCTATATATTTGCATCAAATCTTTGTTAAATTATCTATTTTTAATTATATATTTTTGTACTTTTCTTTCATCTATATATTGCTCTGTTCTATCAGTTACTCCCACATTTGCATCTTGCTCTGTTATTTCAATATATCTAATTTACGATCTTAATTTCCATTTCAACCAGTACATCCCTTGCTTTGCAAGAACAGGAGTAGAAGGAAATCTTGGGCTTTACTTTGTTGATGACTCCCAAGATGTCATATTGACAAGGCAGCATGGACATACAATGACGGTTAGCGTAAAACTTGATAAAGATGGTTACTCCTATTTTAATGTGGACCTTTGGAGAAAAATGTCTACGTGTTATGAACTGAAAGCTGGCAATAAAATTCTAGTGCGTGCACCACATCCTGGTCTAATTAACATGGATGTTTACTTCCCCAACATCATCAGCTGATCAAAGTCTAATCAAGGTTAGTGTCCTTTCAACTTTCTTCATGTTGTCATATTACTTAGCAAAATCGAGGTATTTGTTATGACTAATTGATCACTATTTAAGCAACCAATTGTGATTTCATTTTCTAACTCCGTTCCTAGGCTTTAACAAATTCTATTTACCAAATTATGCGCACTATATATTCTTCTGCCATGTTCGAAATAAATAATACCTTTCCACCTTTTAAGCATGATATGTTGGATGCATAGTGAACGATCTGTATGTTACTAAGCGTACCAAATTTCACTAGAAGGACTTGAAGCATGTCATAAACTTTGTTGATAATCTGACAGAGATAACACAGTGTATGAACACTGGATTTTGGATGGGATTAATTCTACCTATGGTGCACACATTGAACAAGACCAATTGTGTGGACAAAATGCTGGTAAAAAGTCTTATTTTAATGTTGATGCTCATAAACTATATATATCTTCAACGATATGTTACAATTGGTTTTTATTCTACATTTCAACGAAATTGCTCATTTGTAATAGTTCTGGTTCGATTTCCCGGCGTGGTCGAATTACGCTTGTGCCTGCTAATAACGCCAAAGTGATTGCAAGGTACTGCATATCCCGCAGAAATGGAACCATTCAAATTAATAAGTTCTCGCTTGTCGTGGCAATGCATCCATATTGGAAAATTGGAGACACTGTTCTACTCATGCTCTACCAAGGCACAGGAGGGCTCTTCCTTTTCATTGACGAGATGCCGAGTCACCGTGATCAAGCTGCTTCCAGTGGATAGTTGTGATTGTTGTCCCTCAGCCTCTTAAAATGTGATAGTTGTTACTATGTTAAGTATGTAGATATGGACCATATGGTTGTTGGCTGTTAGCCTCTTAAAATGTGATAATTGTTACTATGTTAAGTATCTAGATATGGACCATATGGTTGTCAAAACCGTGTTACGACGATCCTCCTTTTGTCAATAATGTAACCACTATATATATGTTACTCAAATGTTGTTAGCCAACTTCTTAAATTTTCATGGAAAGTATTAGTATCGTATCTTTGAGTTCAAGCGTGTGCCCGATGTCCAGAAGGCATTTGCATATTAACTGTCCATATTGCAAATTACACACATGTTAACATAAGGAAACATATGTGTAACTTACTAATCGCACACGAGTACTCGCAGACGCATCGTGTGCGATACCCCTAGCCACCGAAAGCAACTAGTTTGCATTTTTCAAAGTTTTTGTACACACAGAATCACACACAAACTTACTGTATTAACGTATGTGTTGTAATTTCTTATCGCAAAAAGTTCATCCGAGTCGGCTGTTTGCCATGTATCACACACATCTTGTTTACAGGTCTCATTTGTTTTCTTTTGGCTCATCGCAAACAGTTCATCCATGTGAACTGTATGCCGCATATCACGCACATCTTGTTAAGTTGAACCATTTCTGTTGTGTTCCTTAACCAAAGACAGTTTGTCTGAGTCAACCGTATGTTGTATATCACACACACCTTAATCTGGCTAACCATTTTTGTTGCACTCCCTAATAGCAGATAGTTCATCGAAGCGAACTGTATGCCATGTATTGCACACACATTGATATGGCTGCCCGTTTCTGTTGTTTTGCCTCATCACAAATAGTTCGAATGGACTAACCGTGTGCCCTGCATCGCACACATACTAAAATCAGAACTGTGTTTGATGGCTCCGCCATCGCAAATGTTTTGCACCTTTTTTGACGGTTCATTTACACCACCGTCTGCGATTAATGCATCACACACAGTTTCGTTGAAGGGTCTCTGATCGTAGTGTCGCGTTAGCAGCATCCTGCAGCAGTGCGCCGCTGCAAGTTTTTGTCTTTGTGAGATCCCATCTGGGGACCTTTTCCAGTACAATGTTCTCCTTGATGTTCTTGGAGATCTATTCGATGTAATCTTCTTTTGTGGTGTGTTTGTTGAGATCCAATGAATTGTGGGTTTATGATCAGATAATCTATGAATAGTATTTGAGTCTTCTCTGAACTCTTTTATGCATGATTTATATAGCTTTGTATTTCTCTCCGGTCAATTGATTTGGTTTGGCCAACTAGATTGATTTTCTTGCAATGGGATAGGTGTTTTATAATGGGTTCAATCTTGCGGTGCTCAATCCCAATGATAGAAAGGGACATGACACGTATTTGTATTGTTGCCATTAAGGATAAAAAGATGGGGTTTGTTCATATTGATTGGATCTACCCCTCAACATCATGTCTTATTCCTTAAGGCATTACTCCATTCTTGTTAACTTAATACACTAGATGCATGCTGGATAACAGTCGATGTGTGGAGTAATAGTAGTAATTGCAGGCAGGAGTTGATCTACTTGTCTCGGACGTGATGCATATATACATAATCATTGCCTGGGATATTTTCATAACTAAGCGCTTTTCTATCAATTGCTCAATAGTAATTTGTTTACCCACCATATGCTTTCTTTCAAGAGAGAAGCCTCTAGTGAAAACTATGGCCCCGGGTCTATCTTTTATCATATTATTTTGAGATCTACAAAATCAAAAACACAAAAATACATGGCAATTTATTTACTTTTATTTTATTTTGCACTTTTAATTATCTCTTTTATATCTATCACTATCAGATCTCATCCTTGCAAGTAACCATGAAGGGATTGACAACCCCTTTATTGCCTTGGGTGCAAGTGTTTGTTTGTTTGTGCAGGTACAACTATTGGAGACTTGTGTGTTTCTGCTATTGGATTGATACCTTGGTTCTCAACTGAGGGAAATACTTATCTCTACTTTGCTGCATCACCTTTCCTCTTCAAGGGAAAAACCAACGCAAGCTCAAGAAGTAGCAAAGAGCATTTTTTCTTTCACACCACAATCTTTCACCAACTTCATGAACTCTAAAATGTTGGGAAACTTAGTAGAAAACAAAAAAAATTCACACCTATCATCACCCCCAAGATTAATATGAAGATGCATAACGGGTCGGGACCACGATTGTTACCATCACCGACTTGCATCGGAAGAAGAACGTGTAGGTGTAGATTGTACTAGGAGTCCCTCGAACCGCCGATGAACGATCCCTCATACCGCCCACAAACATTCCCTGGAACGAAAGACCAAAAGCACGGCCTCTCTACTTGGTTGCAAGCGTGTAGCCTTCAAATTCCGGCAGCGCTTCGCCGTCCAGAGCTAATTGTCGGCAGAGGATTAGAGGGAGGAGATTAGAACCACACTAGGCTTCTAATTATGAGGACAAGAGGATTGGCCTAGCTCTAATTATTCAACTAGGACCAACCATAACTAGAACTCGAAGAACTAGTGGAGGCTCCAAAACTTGTAAGAACAATAGAGCAAAAGCCCCTAGTATGTATAGGTTGGAGGAGGAGGAGAGGGCAACCACCAAAGGGGAAGTCCCCCTTGGGGTGTCGTCCAAGGGAGAGGGAGTTGGGCTCCCTCCCCTTGTCCAATTCTCCCCCTCCACACACAATTAAATGGGGGAGCTTTCCTACTTGGGCCTTTGTGGCCCAAGTTGCCTTCCACCTCTTGGCATTTTAAGGCTCGTTGATACTTAAATTAAATATAAAATGTTCTAAATACCTCCAGACCATTATATATATATATATATATATATATATATATATATATATATATATATATATATATATATATATAATTAACATCTCCAGAAACATTTTCCACCTATATATAATTTATCGGTAATACCCGGTATTGCCCGATACTCTCCAATACCCTTCCGGTGACTCCGAAACACTTACGGATCCTCTTGGAACTATTCCGAATATTCATGAAACAATTCCACAAATATATTACCATGAATCCCGTCCTACTAACACTCAGTAGATCATGCTTGCCTTAAGTTTGTGATCCCGTAGGTTTGGTAACTCATAGACATGAACAAAACCGTTCATTTAATGACCGGCACCGGGACCGTGGACGTCCCTATCAGTCCCTATCAGCACATGAATGATATTCAAGTGAAAGTTTGGTTATCATGTGATGTTACTTTTGCTCCACGATACTTCACAAAACCCATGATGCATTGATATCCTCCCGAGTCATCACTATGCTTGCTATACCAAAATCCTCATTACCAATTTTGTTCTTCTTTCTCGTTATTGTGTTCCAGCATCATAGTGATGAAGTCATGTGTGTCTGGCTGGATGATGATTGATTTTGACACACCGGGAGGGCCCTAAAATTATCTCTCCATCATCGAAGGAGTAAATGCCACTCTCGAGCTGTCACGCCCAATATGTGGTCCTATCCTCGAGGAACTCAGAAGTCCCACCAAGGATAGAAGCGCATATCAAAGACGCTTTGCAAGGTGGGGATGATGAGGGCGAGCAGGGTCGAGGGCTCGACGGGGCTTGGAGCAGGTTGAGCGCGACTATGGTGTAGGGGTCTTCGATGGTTCCTGGTAAGAGAGGGATTAGAGGATGGAGATGAAGGAAGAAAAGAGGAGGGAAGGAAGGAGAGAGGCAATAGGAGGCGGGCGGAGGAGCATCATCCTCTTGTCTTGTCGGTGATGCGAGGTCTGGTGGTGGGGGCGGTGCAGCGAGGAGGCAGGAGGAGCCAAGCGCACGGGAGGTTCCTTGTATGTGTGCTCATGCGTGGGATCGAGCAGAGGCAGGGGGCTTCGGGAGCGCGAGGTGGCAGGGAGGTGGAGGACCAAGTGGTGGGTGTTGGCTGGGCAGAGGAGTTGGAGGTGATGGTGGATCTGGTGGTAGCGGGGAACAATCTTGAGGAAGGAGAGACCAGCTGGGGAAGTAGCATCGGCGGGTGAAGGATGGATGGGACAATTCCCTAGAAGTTAGGGTTGGACCTGCTATTTAAAGGAGAGGATGCAAATGCGGTCTAATTGAAGCCCTCTAATTTAAATTGTACGGTTGAGAAAATTAGGCTAGGGGAGTACGATGAAGAAATCGAAGATGTTTGGGGATGTTCGAGGTTGATCTGGACCCATCGGTCACAACTGCCCAGCTCAGGCCTAGTGCAGTTTTCGGGCTAGGTTGCGAAGAGGTTTGTGCCTGTGCAGAGAGATAATGTGGTCCAGTGCAAGTGTGTGGTTGGTCTCGGAACGGTCAAGAAATACAACGGGAAGAACAGAAACTACGAAGGATGCAAGTTTTTGAACTGATGGCAACGGAGTGCTGATGCAATGCGAATGATGCGATGATGAATGCAATGAACAAATAATTAACGCGGCTAACACAAAAACCATGGAAGGCGTCTGCATCGCTGGTCTCGGGCTATTACAACTCTCCCCCACTAACAAGAGATCTCTCCCCGGAATCTAGGAATGATAAGAGGAAGAGGAGAGCTAAAACAAAGTTGCTTCTTGACAAACGAGCGAAACCAAAGAATCTTGAGAGGTTGAAAAACTGAAAGAAAGATCACAACGGAGATGACCAAAGTTGAAAGCATTTTGGTAGAGAATATAGTCAATGAACACGAGGAGAACCTTTAAGGTTGCAAGACATGACGAATGGCACAAGGTCAAGAAAGAATTCGGAGAGCACTTCAGTTGAAAAGAGAAGCAAGGGATACGAGAGAATTTGAGCAGCACTTCGGTTGAAAATGGTAGGAATAGAACATGAACTTGATAAGATGGGATGATACTTGATGAGAGCAACAACATAATGCCTCCGAAAGAAATGAAAGATGGAAAAGAGAACAACATCTTCTACCCCGATTGAACTTGAAACAACATGCTTACAATGAAGGCTTGAACGAAATTGTTGAAAAATCAACAACCAAATGGTATGCTCCAAATGGCCATATGGAAACGTCTCAAAATTGAGGTGAAATTTTGCCACTACCAAATGATTGATTAGTTGAGAGGAACGAAGAGATGCAAAACTCCACTTCCAAAAGATAAGGGAGAATGAATTGCACTTCTAAATGCATGATGAAGAATACTTGAGCTCCAAGAAGAATCTTGAAGAACACTTCAAGAATGAATTAAGTCCTTAATGAACTACCATGAAGAAGCTCTCGAAGAACTCCGAATAGATAACAAGATGATCGAAATGAAAGAAAAGTTGAAAAGAACAAGAAGCATTGCAATGATTTTCTTCGAACACCTTGACAACAAAGAAATGAAGCTCCAGATGAGATAATTGATGCAACTTGGAACTCCGAAAAAGAAAGATGACCAATTGTAACCGATAATTCCTTCATCTTGAACAACCTCCGGAAGAATGAATTGAATCATCTTGATGAAACAAGAATAAGAATTATGATATGTCTATCTTTCATCAAATGAACTAGATGAAAAGCAATAGATTTGTCATACTACTTATTCTTCTTGAAAATAAAGATTGAAGAGAGATTGAACAAAATAGGGAAGGTCTTCAACGAACCACCGGTGGGATTTTTGGAAAGAACAAATGGAATGATACAATAACACAGGAAGAAAATCCAGAACCAACCACCATAAGAACTGAAAACAAATGTAGCAAAGGGACGAATCACCAGGAAGGATTAGAAACGACAGAATACTTGAGTGAATTGAAATACAAGAGAGGGAAGAGATCACGAGCTGGCTAGATGATACTTGAATGAAGCACCTTAAGAATATGGAGACGAACGAAGAGGCATCAATTTAGAATAATTGGAGAATGAGGCTGAAAACATAAACAAAGAAATCTTCTGAAATGATGGTCTTCAGATGATCTAGAAACGAAAACAACTCACTACTGTAGGATGCTGCTAACGCGACACTATGACCAGTGACCCTTTGACGAAACTGTGTGCGATGCATTGATCGCAAACGATGGTGTAAAATAGCCATCAAAAAAAGGTGCAAAACGTTTGCGATGATGGATGCATCAAACACGGTTCAGATTTTAGTTTCGTGTGTGATGTACGGCATACGGTTCAGTGCAATTAACCGTTTGTGATGAGGAGCAACAAAAGAAACGGGCAGCCAGATGAAGGTGTGTGCGATAAACAGCATACGGTTTACTAGGATGAACTATTTGTGATTAGGCAACACAAAATAAACGGTCAGCCAAATCAAGATGTGCGCGATATATGGCATGTGGTTCACGCGGATGAACTGTTTGTGTTGAGACAAGAGAACATAAACGGTTCGATAAACAAGATGTGTGTAATACGCGGCAAACATGTCTGTAATCAGAAATGTGTGCGAAGACCGATAATAACACAGACGATTGCTGCTAATAAGACATGTGTGTTGTGCGATGGGATTGCATACAAAACAACAACATATATATATAGAGACACACACACTTATAAGGACATGGTGGCATAACCAAATTAAACATCCAATTACATAGGTGGCTACTACAACCATGGCAATTGCACATACCAAAGTAAACAATTATATGCATAATTTCATAGGTGGCTACTACACACATGACACCTCCACACACCAATAAAGTAAATTATATATTACATGCATGATTAACTGGCATAAATGATCATCTGATCATCATCTACTTCTTGTGATGCTTGCTCTGCTTGTGGCTCGATCCGGGCTCGTCGATTTGGGTAACGAGGCACTTCCTCATGTCAACGATCCGCCTGTGATCTTGTAGCATGTGTACATGCTCTTGGCCGCGAACATGAGGGGAGGTTCATCCAGTCGCCGCATCCAGGCCCTATGCCAGGATATGGCACTTGTTCTCTGGGCATCCTCCTTCATCTTTTCTTAGTAGGGGTCGATGATGGCCGAGGCGAGCTCGAACAGGGAGTCCTTCTTCGTGCTGCCCCAGACCCTATAGTGGTCACGGATTTTGACAAGGTTCTGGCAGGCGAAGCCCATAACACTGAGTGCTTTTACATCGTCGGTGGTTTCCACCATGGCGAACTTGTAGTCGGTGTTGTTGACAAACCTGTTGAAACGGTCACAAGGCTCTCTGGCCATGTTGTAGCGATAGATGAGGACATGATGGTGCACGCACAACTGGGCGAGGACAACCTTCCGATCTATGCCGGGACTACCGGCGGTGTACTGGAGGTCAATGATGACCACCTTGTACTTGTCTCCAGGAAGCAACTGCTCAACGGTGTTGATGTAGTCGTCCACCACGACCGGGTCGATGGTGTACACCACCGAGAGATCCGTCTCCCTCACATGGGTCTCCACTTTATGCTCGCCGAACTCCATTGGAGCGCGCTAGACATCCCCTCTCTATGTGTCGTCGTGGGTGTGCTTGTTGTGTTGTGGGGCGTGATCGAAAGTTTGAAGAGACTAAGGTTATAATGGCCGTGGGAATTAAAGGGTAGGTCGGATGGCACGTCCTGATGGTAGTTCTAATTCGCAGCGCGTAACTCCATCGTGCCGCACATAACTGCATCGCGTGGCAACGCGCATGGCGCAACCGCATGCATATGGGGCCCCCGACGTGATCGTGTGCAGGCCCAACTGCTGGCAGAGCGCGCGGGGAACGACCCGAGCAGAGTGCTCTATGGTCGCCTTAATGGCGAGCAACCATATATATGCATATAGCAGTTGAACACGCAAGGAAAAGCTGTCCACAACCCGAGTGCGCCGACGGACGTGAGCAGAGCGCGCTACGGCGCCTAACGGTTGAACTGTTTGTATAGATTAAGCACGACTGCTTAATCTATGAATAAAATATATGCTTAATTACTGAATTTTAGTTGCAAAAATTAGATAGTGCTAGTGATTTTTAGCTACATATTTTGACAAATCGCCATTGGAACCATTGGATGTCCTCTTTGTATGTGTCGTCGTGGGTGTGCTTATTGTGTAGTGCGCCGGCCCCAAACACTGGCAGCACAACTTATAAATTGATGGATTGAGTACTGGTTACAGTGATGCATATAATTAAGCAAAGGGATCACACATGTCTGTATTGACTGGAACGAGAATGCAATAGCACAATAAGAATTAAGGAGGCAAGAAGAAAGATGCATCCATCAATGTATGGCCTCCTCCTCCTCAACTCAGTGCGCCAGGCCACCAACCGGCGGCTAAGGAGCGGCGGCTTTTGTGGCGAGGTCAAGGTGCTTCTCAGCAAAGGCATCCAAGGCTTCCAGCAGGTTAAAGAAGGCCAATGTTGTAGCATCCTCACTGGCCTTGTAGATACCTATGTACACGATTTACTCGTACACGTACACGAGCTTCAAAAAAAAAGATTTACTCGTACACGTGGATGTGTAGGTCGACAAATTCTTGCAGGGCGAGGCGCCTCGCGGCGAGCGCGACCTCCCGGTGGACATTCTTCGTGTTGGGAAATGTTGCAGAAAAATTTTTTCCTACATTCACGAAGATCAATATATGGAGTCATCTAGCAATGAGAGAGAGGAGTGCATCTACATACCCTTGTAGATCGCGTCCGGAAGCGTTCAAGAGAACGGGGTTGAGGGAGTCGTACTCGTTGTGATCCAAATCACCGGAGATCCTAGCACCGAACAGACGGCACCTCCGCGTTCAACACACGTACGGTTAGGAAGACGTCTCCTCCTTCTTGTTCCAGCAAGGGGGGAGGAGAGGTTGATGAAGATCCAGCAGCACGACGGCGTGGTGGTGGATGCAGCAGCGATCACGGCAGGGCTTCGCCAAGCTTCTACGAGAGAGAGAGGTGGTGCGTGGGGAGAGGGAGGCGCGAGGGACTTGGTGCGGCTGCCCTCCCTCCCCCCTTTTATATAGGCCCCCTGGGGCGGGCGCCGGCCCTAGGAGATGGGATCTCCAAGGGGGGGCGGCGGCCAAGGGGGTGGCTTGCCCCAAGGCAGTGAGGCACTTCACCCCTAGGGTTTCCAACCCTAGGTGCGAGGGCCAAGGGGGGCACACCAGCCCACCAGGGGCTGGTTCCCCTCCCACTTCAGCCCATGGGGCCCTCCGGGATAGGTGGCCCCACCCGGTGGACCCCCGGGACCCTTCCGGTGGTCCCGGTACAATACCGGTGACCCCCGAAACTTTCCCGATGGCCGAAACTGCACTTCCTATATATAATTCTTCACCTCCGGACCATTCCGGAACTCCTCGTGACGTCCGGGATCTCATCCGGACTCAACAACTTTCGGTTCTGCATACTCATATCTCTACAACCCTAAGCGTCACCGAACCTTAAGTGTGTAGACCCTACGGGTTCGGAGACATCTGAACATGACCGAGAGACGCCTCTCGGTCAATAACCAACAGCGGGATCTAGATACCCATGTTGGCTCCCACATGCTCCTCGATGATCTCATCGGATGAACCATGATGTCGAGGATTCAATCAATCCCGTATACAATTCCCTTTGTCAATTGGTACGTTACTTGCCCGAGACTCGATCGTCGGTATCCCAATACCTCGTTCAATCTCAAGTTATCGGCAAGTTACTTTACTCGCATGCATCTTGCATGATCCGTGACCGGACACTTGGTCACATTGAGCTCATTATGATGATGCATTATCGAGTGGGCCCAGAGATACCTCTCCGTCATACGGAGTGACAAATCCCAGTCTCAATTCATGCCAACCCAACATACACTTTCGGAGATACCTGTAGTGCACCTTTATAGTCACCTAGTTACGTTGTGACGTTTGGCACACCCAAAGCATTCCTACGGTATCCGGGAGTTGCATAATCTCATGGTCTAAGGAAATGATACTTGACATTTGGAAAAGCTCTAGCGAAACGAACTACACGATCTTTGTGCTATGCTTAGGATTGGGTCTTGTCCATCACATCATTCTCCTAATGATGTGATCCCATTATCAATGACATCCAATGTCCATAGTCAGGAAACCATGACTATCTATTGATCAACGAGCTAGTCAACTAGAGGCTCACTAGGGACTTGTTGTGGTCTATGTATTCACACATGTATTATGATTTCCGGATAATACAATTATAGCATGAACAATATACAATTATCATGAACAAAGAAATATAATAATAACCATTTTATTATTGCCTCTAGGGCATATTTTGAACAGTCTCCCACTTGCACTAGAGTCAATAATCTAGTTACATTGTGATGTATCGAACACCCATTGTGTTCTGGTGTTGATGATGTTTTGCTCTAGGGAGAGGTTTAGTCAATGGATCTGCTACATTCAGATCCGTATGTACTTTACAAATATCTATGCCTCCATCTTGAACATTTTCACGGATGGAGTTGAAGCGACGCTTGATGTGCCTGGTCTTCTTGTGAAACCTGGGCTCCTTCAAGTGCAATAGCTCCGGTGTTGTCACGGAAGAGTGTGATCGGCCCGATGCATTGGGTATGACTCCTAGGTCGGTGATGAACTCCTTCACCTAGATAGCTTCATGCTGTTGCCTCCGAGGCTGCCATGTACTCCGCTTCACATGTAGATCCCGCCACGACGCCTCGCTTGCAATCGCACTACCATTGCCCCACCATTCAAAATATACACGTATCCGGTTTGTGACTTAGAGTCATCCAGATCTGCGTCGAAGCTAGCATCGACGTAACCCTTTACGACAAGCTCTTCATCACCTCCATATACGAGAAACATATTCTTAGTCCTTTTCTAGTACTTAAGGATGTTCTTGTCCGCTGTCCAGTGTTCCATGTCGGGATTACTTTGGTACCTTCCTACCAAACTTACGGCAAGGTTTATATCAGGTCTGGTACAAGTCATGGCATACATGATAGACCCTATGGCTGAGGCATAGGGGACGACACTCATCTTTTCTCCTTCTTCTACCGTAGTCGGGCATTGAGCCGAGCTCAATTTCACACCTTGCAACACAGGCAAGAACCCCTTCTTGGACTGATCCATATTGAACTTCTTCAATATCTTATCAAGGTATGTGCTTTTAGAAAGACCTATGAGGCGTCTCGATCTATCTCTATAGATCTTGATGCCTAATATGTAAGTAGCTTTTCCAAGGTCCTTCATTGAAAAACACTTATTCAAGTAGGCCTTAATGTTGTCCAAAAGTTCTATATCATTTCCCATCAAAAGTATGTCATCCACATATAATATGAGAAATGCTACAGAGCTCCCACTCACTTTCTTGTAAACGCAGGCTTCTCCATAAGTCTGCATAAACCCAAACGCTTTAATCATTTCATTAAAGCGAATGTTCCAACTCCGAGATGCTTGCACCAGCCCATAGATGGAGTGTTGGAGCATGCATACCTTGTTAGCATTCTTAAGTTCGACAAAATCTTCCGGCTGCATCATATACAGTTCTTCCTTAAGATGACCGTTAAGGAATGCCGTTTTGACGTCCATTTGCCATATCTCATAATCATAGTATGCGGAAATTGCTAACATGATTGAGACGGACTTGACTTCGCCACGGAGAGAATGTCTCATCGTAGTCAATCCCTTGAACTTGTCGATAACCCTTAGCGACAAGTCGAGCTTTATAGATGGTAACATTACCATCCGCGTCCGTCTTCTTCTTAAAGATCCATTTGTTTTATATCGCTCGCCGATCATCGGGCAAGTCTGTCAAAGTCCATACTTTGTTTTCATACATGGATCCTATCTCGGATTGCATGGCTTGAAGCCATTTGTTGGAATCTGGGCCCACCATTGCTTCTTCATAGTTTGAAGGTTCACCGTTGTCTAACAACATGATTTCCAGGACAGTGTTGCCATACCACTCTGGTGTGGAATGTGTCCTCGTGGACCTACAAAGTTCAGTAGTAACTTGATCCGAAGTACCTTGATCATCATCATTAGTTTCCTCTTTTGTTGGTGCAGGCACCACAGGAACATCTTCCTGAGCTGCGCTACTTATCGGTTCAAGAGGTAGTACTTCATCAAGTTCCACTTTCCTCCCACTCACTTCTTTCGAGAGAAACTCTTTCTCCAGAAAGGACCCGTTCTTGGAAACAAAGATCTTGCCCTCGGATCTTAAGTAGAAGGTATACCCAATGGTTTCCTTAGGGTATCCTATGAAGACACATTTTTCTGACTTGGGTTCGAGCTTCTCAGGTTGAAGTTTCTTGACATAAGCATCGCATCCCCAAACTTTTAGAAATGACAGCTTAGGTTTCTTCCCAAACCATAATTCATATGGTGTCGTCACAACGGATTTAGATGGTGCCCTATTTAAAGTGAGCTGTCTCTAGAGCGTATCCCGAAAATGATAGCGGTAAATCGGTAAGTGACATCATAGATCGCACCATATCCAATAGAGTGCGATTACGATGTTCGGACACACCGTTACGCTGAGGTGTTCCAGGCGGCGTGAGTTGTGAAACTATTCCACATTTCCTTAAGTGCGTACCAAATTCGTGACTTAAATATTCTCCCCATGATCGATCGAAGAACTTTATCTTTCGGTCACGTTGATTCTCTACCTCATTCTGAAATTCCTTGAACTTTTCAAAGGTCTCGGACTTGTGTTTCATCAAGTAGACATACCCATATCTACTCAAGTCATCGGTGAGAGTGAGAACATAATGATATCCTCCATGAGCCTCAACGCTCATTGGACCGCTTTTACATCGGTATGTATGATTTCCAATAGGTTGGTTGCTCGCTCCATTGTTCCGGAGAACGGAGTCTTGGTCATTTTGCCCATGAGGCATGGTTCGCATGTGTCAAACGATTCATAATCTAGAGATCTAAAAGTCCATCAGCATGGAGCTTCTTCATGCGCTTGACACCAATGTGACCAAGGCGGCAGTGCCACAAGTATGTGGGACTATCATTATCAACTTTACATCTTGTGGTATTCACACTATGAATATGTGTAACATCACGCTCGAGATTCATTAAGAATAAACCATTCACCAGCAGGGCATGACCATAAAACATATCTCTCATATAAATAGAACAACCATTATCTCAGATTTAAATGAGTAGCCATCTCAAATTAAACGAGATCCTGATACAATGTTCATGCTCAAAGCTGGCACTAAATAACAATTATTGAGGTTTAAAACTAATCCCGTAGGTAAATGTAGAGGTAGCGTGCCGACGGTGATCACATCGGCCTTGGAACCATTCCCGATGCGCATCTTCACCTCGTCCTTCGCCAGTCTTCGCTTATTCCGCAGCTCCTGCTTTGAGTTACAAATATGAGCAACCGCACCAGTATCAAATACCCAGGAGCTACTACGAGCACTAGTAAGGTACACATCAATTACATGTATATCACATATACCTTTGGTTTTGCCGGCCTTCTTGTCCGCTAAGTACTTGGGGCAATTCCATTTCCAGTGACCACTTCCCTTGCAATAAAAGCACTCAGTCTCAGGCTTGGTTCCATTGTTTAACTTCTTCCCGACAACTGGCTTACCGGGCGCGGCAACTCCCTTGCCGTCCTTCTTGAAGTTCTTCTTACCCTTGACTCTCTTGAACTTGGTGGTTTTATTCACCATCAACACTTGATGTTCCTTTTTGATCTCTACCTCTGCTGATTTCAGCATTGAATATACCTCAGGAATGGTCTTTTCCATCCCCTGCATATTGAAGTTCATCACAAAGCTCTTGTAGCTTGGTGGGAGCGACTGAAGGATTCTGTCAATAACTGTGTCATCTGGGAGATTAACTCCCAGCTGAGTCAGGCGGTTGTGCAACCCAGACATCTTGAGTATGTGCTCACCGACAAAACTATTTTCCTCCATCTTACGGTGAAGAACTTGTCGGAGACTTCATATCTCTCGACCGGGCATGAGCTTGGAAAACCATTTTCAGCTCTTGAACATCTCATATGCTCCATGTTGCTCAAAATGCTTTTGGAGCCCCGGTTCTAAGTGTAAAGCATGGCGACCGAACGAGGGAGTAATCATCAAGACGAGACTACCAAGCGTTCATAACGTCTTGGTTCTCTCGATGGGTGCTTCACCTAGCGGTGCTTCTAGGACATAATCTTTCTTGGCAGCTATGAGGATGATCTCGTGTTCCGGACCCGATCCGTATAGTTGCTGCCATCATCTTTCAGCTTGGTTTCTCTAGGAATGCGTTGAAGTTGAGGTGGACATGAGCGTTGGCCATTTGATCTACAAGACATTTTGCAAAGGTTTTTAGACTAAGTTCATGATAATTAAGTTCATCTAATCAAATTATTCAATGAACTCCCACTTAGGCAGACATCCCTCTAGTCATCTAAGTGAAACATGATCCGAGTCAACTAGGCCGTGTCCGATCATCACATGAGACGGACTAGTCATCATCGGTGAACATCTTCATGTTGATCGTATCTTCTATACGACTCATGCTCGACCTTTCGGTCTTTCGTGTTCCGAGGCCATGTCTGTACATGCTAGGCTCGTCAAGTCAACTTAAGTGTATTGCGTGTTTAAATCTGGCTTACACCCGTTGTATTCGAACGTTAGGATCTATCACACCCAATCATCACGTGGTGCTTCGAAACAACGAACCTTTGCAATGGTGCACAGTTAGGGGGAACACTGAGGGAGTCCCGGACTAGGGGTTGTCCTGATAGTCGAACTATCATCATCGGCCGGACTCCAAGACTATGAAGATACAAGATTGGAGACTTCGTCCCATGTCCGGATGGGACTTTCCTTGGCATGGAAGGCAAGCTTGGTGATACGGATATGTAGATCTCCTACCATTGTAACCGACTCTGTGTAACCCTAGCCCTCTCCGGTGTCTATATAAACCGGAGGGTTTTAGTCCATAGGACACAACAACAATCATACCATAGGCTAGCTTCTAGGGTTTAGCCTCCTTGATCTTGTGGTAGATCCACTCTTGTACTACCCATATCATCAATATCAATCAAGAAGGAGTAGGGTTTTACCTCCATCGAGAGGGCCCGAACACAGGTAAAAACATCGTGTCCCTTGTCTCCGTTACCATCCGCCTAGACGCACAGTTCGGGACCCCTACCGAGATCCGCCGGTTTTGACACCGACATTGGTGCTTTCATTGAGAGTTCCTCTCGTGTCGCCACCGATAGGCTCGATGGCTCCTTCGATCATCAACAACAACGACGCATCCAGTGGTGAGACTTTTCTCCCCGACAGATCTTCATATTCGGCGGCTTTTGCATCGGGCCAATTCGCAGCCATCCGGAGCAGATCAAAAGCTACGCCCCTGGCCGCCAGTCGATTTGGAAGTCTGAATTTCACGGCTGACATCCGCGGAGACTTGATCTTCGATGGATTCGAGCCACGCCTGCACGCGTGACTTATCACGATGGGCATGATTTAGCTCTGCTGCCGGACAGTGCCCTCGAGGCCGCACATGAGTCCGCTCTGACCCTTAATTCGGAGCCGGCTGCGCAGATCGAGGGCAGGTGGCTAGACGCCACCTCGGGGGCTACAACCTCTACGGCGATGGAGCCAAATACTGACCTTGTCCCCTATGAAGCTCGTGACTCCGAGGTGCCGGACTCCTCGCCGGACTCCGAACCTCCCGCGCCCCCTCCAATCGAATCCGATTGGGCGCCGGTCATGGAGTTCACCGCTGCGGACATCTTTCAACACTCACCTTTTGGCGACATCCTGAATTCGCTAAAGTATCTCTCGTTATCAGGAGAGCCCTGGCCGGACTACGGTCAGGACGGTTGGGACGCGGACGACGAAGAAATTCAAAACCCACCCACCACCCACTTAGTAGCCACTATTGACGATCTAACCGACATGCTAGACTTCGACTCTGAAGACATCGACGGTATGGACGACGATGCCGGAGATGACCAAGAACCAGCGCCCACTGGGCACTGGAAAGCCACCTCGCCATACGACATATACATGGTGGACATCCAAAGGATGGGAATGGCGATGGAGCAGCGGAGGAAGACCCCTCCAGGAAACAGCCTAAGCGTCGGCGTCAGCGGCGCTGCTCTAAATCCCGCCACAGCAAGAATGGAGATTCTGGCACCGGAGATAATAACACCCCAGACAGTGCCGATGACAACCCCCTCCAGCAAGATTTCGCACAGGAGGACGGAGAAGCCAGCCCTCACGAGAAAGCGGCAGACGAAGAGGTAGAGGACGATAATTACATGCCTCCCTCCGGAGACGAGGCAAGCCTCGACGACGACTAATTCGTCGTGCCTGAGGATCCCGCCAAACAAGAGCGTTTTAAACGCAGGCTTATGGCCACGGCAAACAGCCTCAAGAAAAAGCAGCAACAACTTAGAGCTGATCAAGATCTGCTAGCCGACAGATGGACTGAAGTCCTTGCGGCCGAAGAGCATGAACTCGAACGCCCCTCCAAAAGCTACCCCAAGCGCAAGCTGCTCCCCTGATTAGAGGAGGAGGCATATAAACCTCCATCACCAGCACACAATACGGCTGACCGACCACCTCGTGGCCGCGACAGAGAGGCCTCTAGGCCCACCACTAGAATTGTACCCCGGCATCGCTCGAAAAGCACAAAGCCACAGGGGAACGCTCCGGACTTGCGAGATATATTGGAGGATAAGGCAAGACAATCAAGATCGATCTACGGATCGCGTGGGTGCCCCACGATACGCGACGACATCCGTCGCACCAGACACAGCAAGTTCGGCCAGGCCAAACATAGTAGACAAAGCTCGTTTGAGCTACGTTGTGATATAGCCCAATACAGAGGCGCCGCACACCCACTATGCTTCACAGATGAAGTAATGGATCATCAAATCCCCGAAGGGTTTAAACCCGTGAATATTGAATCCTACGATGGCACAACAGACCCCGCGGTTTGGATCAAAGACTATCTCCTTCATATCCACATGGCCCGCAGTGATGATCTTCACGCCATCAAATACCTCCCACTCAAGCTTAAAGGACCAGCTCGGCATTGGCTTAACAGCTTGCCAGCAGAATCAATTGGGTTTTGGGAGGACCTGGAAGCCGCATTCCTTGATAACTTTCAGGGCACATATGTGCGACCACCAGACGCTGACGACCTAAGCCATATAATTCAGCAGCAGATTTAATCGCCGGACAATTACGGACATGGTTCTAACTAAGAAAAATCAAATCGCCGACCGTCTCGGATGCAGAGGCCCTCGCGCCTTCAAACATAACATCCGCGATGAGTGGCTTGCCCACACCGGGACAGAAAAGCCAAATCCATGGCAGCCCTCACATCTCTCATGACCCGCTTCGCATGGAGAGGACAGCTGGCTAGCTCGCAAAGAACAACCTCAAGAAAAATTCGCGGTCCGGATACTAAGGACCGCAATGGCAGATCGCGTCGCAACAAGCACAAACGCCGCATTAACGGAGACAATACTGAGGATACAACAGTCAATGCCGGATTCAGAGGCTCCAAACCCGGTCAGTGGAAACATCCATTCAATAGAACTACTCCGGGTCCGTCCAATTTGGACCGAATACTCGACCGCTCGTGCGAGATACACGGCACCCGAAAAAAAGCTACCGATCACACCAACAGGACTGTTGGGTATTCAAGCAGGCAGGCAAGCTAATTGCCGAAAACAATGACAAGGGGCTGCATAGCGATGACGAGGAAGAGACCCGACCGCCGAACAATAGAAGGGTTTCCCCCCACAATTGCGGACGGTGAACATGATATACGCAACCCACATACCCAAGAGGGAGCGGAGGCGGCACTCGTGGACGATACGCTGATGGAGCCGATCGCCCAAGTTCAACCCATGGTCCTCCCGCCCGATCACTTTTGATCGAAGGACCACCCACCAAAGATCCGCCACAGCGGATTCGCCACATTGATTTTAGACCCAATCGTCGATGGATTTCACCTCACCGAGTCCCGATGGACGGCGGCGACTGAACTCGCTTTATCAGATACAAGGCGTAAGATGGGCATAGACCCCTCAAGGATTAAACCCACAAAGATGACCTTCAAAGGCATCATACCAGGTGTAGAGGCCAATTGTACAGGCTCAGTCACACTTGAAGTGGTCTTCGGATCCCCGGATAACTTCCGAAGCGAGGAGTTAATCTTCGACATAGTTCCGTTCCGCAGCGGCTATCATGCTCTGCTCGGACGAACTGCGTTTGCAAAGTTCAACGAGGTGCCGCACTATGCATACCTCAAGCTCAAGATGCCAGGCCCTCGACGAGTCATCACGGTCAACGGAAACACTGAACGCTCTCTCCGAACGGAGAAACATCTGCGCTCTCGCGTAAGTGCAGCAGCCTCTTAAGCAATTCTCGAGTCCGCCGTAGTTTAGCGGACACGGCTAAACGCGCCGGAGTAACCTACAACAAGACCACAGCACGCCCGAGCATCGTAGCAATGCGGCCCCAACCCCAGCCCTTGCAAAATTGCAAGACTAATCCTTCGCGTACATCATTACGCTCTGGAGATACCATGGGCATAGGGGGAGGGGCACGACCACGACAGGCCTAGAATGCGGCCTAACCACACCAGGGGCTCCCAAGTGTCTCATTTCTTTTTCCTTTTTTCCTCTTCTTACCCACATGACTCCATTCACCGGAGGCCCTGTCCGGCAGTATACCTGCCGAACTCACGATGCAACAGCCAGGGAAGGAGAAAGGCTACGACGAGTATCTAGGTGGTCTCCATTACGAGCATTAAATCTATTTTATACACCATTCCGCAGCCTACCCCTGGTGGGGGACATGTTTAATAGTCCCATCCCTTGCTTACCGCACTATTTGTATCGTTCTGCATTCACGGTAGTATTCCTTGAATAAACAATGCATCGCCTTTTTGCTTATAATTGCATTCCTTTCTTACACATATGTTCATTTATGACATGTTGCATCCGTACACTTTGGTACGGCTAAATACACCAGGGGCTTAAGTTCCCCACATTATGGTGTGATAAGTCTGAACACTTTCACAAGTGCGACACCCCAACTTATAGCATTATATGCATCGGCTCAATCATGTCTTGGGTCAATAGTTGGGTTTGCCGGCTCCCATGTTTTGGTACCTTACGTTCCGTTATATCGGCTAAGGTAGGCTGGGAGAACCATCGCGATTGGCGCCCAAGTTGAGCTGGGCGAGCACCTCGATGGAGAAAGCTAAAACGACCGTCATGATGAGGCGAGAGCCGGTCGCTGTTCGTGAGGTTTTTTCGAGTCCCTAAAGACTTATGCCGCTTAGAGCGAGGAACCGGCCTTGTCCGGTCCAGGCGTGGATAGCGCCCCGAATTCAGCCTTCCGAACACTAGGGGCTTCGCCAAAATTTAAAATTAAAGAATTCTATGGCTAAGTGAGAGTGTTAAAGCACTATAAGTCCGGTTGCCTTGTTCGTTGTGTTGAACGCCTCCCTAGATGGACCCAAAAATGGGAACAAGAGCGATCAAGTTTATCCCGAACACCCCAGCACTCGTGGCATGGGGGCTGAAGCCGACGACGGCCGCACAGAAGGTAATATTTTAAATTAACAAGCATTGGTTAGCGCATACGAACAAAGTTTTCGGCGCACAGGATAACAAAATGCGAGTCTACTCAAATATTACATCTTTGGAGCACTCACCCGCAATAATGCGGGCACCCTTCAGGACACCCTTATAATACATCTCGGGTGTGCGATACTCCTTGCCCGGCGGTGGTGCGTCCGTCACAAGCTTCTCATCGTCCATCTTGCCCCAGTGCACCTTAGCATGGGCAAGGGCCCGACGGGCACCTTCAATGCAGGCGGAGTGCTTGATGACTTCAACCCATGGACAAGCATCCACCACCGCCGACCAGGGAAGTAGCTCCTGGCATGGCCTCTTTGGGCCACACCGAACTATAAGGCCCTTCATGGCCTGCTCGCCACCTCAGGAGCTCGACCAGCTGCTTCAATTTGGTCGCTAAAAGCACGGATGTCCGCCTCAAAGATCTCGAGACCGAATACCTTCTCCGTCGAGCTCCCCTCCTCGGCTCTGCAGAAAGCGGCAGCATCGGACACGCTGCGGGGCAGATCTGCGAACGTTCCTGGAGAGCTCTGAATTCGGGTAAGTAACGAGTAATTCACTTTAACATGCTTGCTTTGCATGAAGAATGCCTTACCCGCCGCTATTTTCTTCAAATCCTCGATTTCCTGGAGGGCCTTGTGGGCATCGGCCTTAGCGGCTTTGGCACTCTCAAGAGCCGATGCAAGCTCGGACTCTCGAGTCTTCGAGTCACGCTCCAAACTCTCATGCTTTTCCATGAGAGCCTGGAGCTCTTGCTGTACCTCCGCCACCCGCGCCTCCTGCTTCTCTCGCTCAGCTTGTTCCGCGGCCGCATCGCGTTTAGCCGCGGACACCACTTCCTTCAGGGTTGCCACCTCGTTCGTAGCCCCTGGAGTACCCACGTTATCCTTGTTATTTCTCTTGCAACCAAATCCTTTTCTATAAGGTACTACTTTAATACGGTGTTACTCATCTTCCTCGTCCTCGAGCTGCTTCTTGGCAAAGCCGAGCTCGTTCTCGGACCGCTCGAGGCTCTGCTTCAAGGTATTGACCTCCTTGATCGGTCGGCAGAGGTCGGCAAGCAGCCTGCATTCCCATATGGACACATTTTTAATACTCCACAGATATCTTTTAGATCCTCGGTCCGCTTTTGTTTCCAACACCGAACCGAGCATCGGGGCTACTGTCTATGCGGTACTATATTACATATCTTAAAATTCTTACCTCAAAGCTCGTTAGAAGGCTGCTGCAGAGCCTCAGTCGGCCCGCTCTTGGCGAGCTGAACCTTCGAATCACCGCACTCATAATAAAGGCGGTGTTCTTCTTCGATGGAAGCACCGTTGAGCGCCTCAAGCAAGTTATCCGGCGCCCGTTGGACGGAGGCCGCGGTGTCACGATCTTGCCCTTCTTACGAAGGGCCGCCACGGACTTGGAACCACTGCAGTTCGGTGCGGAGTCCGGTGCAAAGTCCGGAGGTTGCCTGCGGCACCTCCGGCGCCCTCCTCTGGTGGGTCCTTCCAGATCCCACCTCGGCATCGTCAAGATCACGGGGTGGAGGCGGTCGGAAGAGAATCCATATCCGACGTGCCCAAGGACCCGCTCGACGAAGCGGGGAGATCGTCCTTGGGCGGACTACAGGGTTGTATGTGGCATTAGAAAGACACCATGCGACAAAAAGAAAAATTATAACTCATCTAGGAGTCCGGATACTTACAATCTCGCCAGGGGCTTGGCCCTTGAGGGCCACTCCTCGTCGCCGTCACCGACGTTGGCGGAACAGTTCGGGGGAAGGGTCCTTCCCTTCTTGGACCGTTCGGCCTCCCTCGTTGGGGAGGGCTTCCTCTTCTTCTCTCCCCCCGATGGGGGAGAGGCCTCTTTCTCCTCCTCCTCGTCCTCGTGGAGGAGTCGCCCGAGTCATCGGACGATGAGTCCGATACCACTGACGCCGAACTCCTTGGTTCCGTGGCCTTCTTCTTGGCCTTCTTCTCGGCACTACGTAAAGTGCGGGACCAGCAACCCTGTCAAACGGGCATCCGCTGGGTCCTCTGGAAGGGGAGCCGGACAGTTAACCTGTCCGGATGTCGCCTGCCAGGCCTGTTAAAGGTATTGGGAGTTTAGATCCTGCATAAAGTCAAAACATGAAAAGCAAGTGTCTCATAAAGGATAACATGGCTTATCTCGCCAGCCGGACGCTGCGAGCTGAATCCGCGATCTTCGGTTGCGGATGCGTGAGCTTCGGCGCCCTTGAACAGCACCCTCCAGGCATCTTTGTATGTAGTATCGAAGAGCCCGCTCAAGGTCCGGTCAGTGCGGATCAAACTCCCACAAATTGAAGTCCGTTCTTTGGCGGGGAGAATCCGCGGACAAGCATGACACGGATCACGCTGACAAGCTTGAGCTTCTTGTTCACCAGTGCGGAGACGGATCGAGTCCGGTCGGCTCTTCGAACTACCCCATAGCAGGCCCTTTCTTTCCAGAGGTGAGCTGCATGGGGATGCCAGATCTAAACCGGGGCTTTGCCCATTTAGGGTCACGTGGCTCGGTGATGTAGAACCACCTTGATTGCCACCCTTTGATGGATTCCACGAAGGCACCCTTGAGCCAAGTGACGTTGGGCATTTGCCCACCATGGCGCCTCCAAGACTCCGCTTGGCTGCCCTTCACAACCTTCGCTTGACATTGAAGGTCTTGAGCCACAAGCGAAGTGGGGCTGGATGCTGAGAGGAAGGCCTACACACCGACGATAAACGCCGAGATATTGAGGATGAAATTCGGGGCCAGATCATGGAAATCCAGGCCGTAGTAGAACATGAGCCCCCGGACAAAGGGGTGGAGTGGGAAGCCGAGTCCACGAAGGAAATGGGGAAGGAATACCACCCTCTCATGGGGCCCGGGGGTGGGGACGAGCTGCCCCTCATCGGGGAGCCAGTGTGCGATGTCGCTGGACAGATATCCGGCGCTGCGCAGCTTCTTGATGTGCCCCTCCGTAACAGAGGAGGTCATCCACTTGCCTCCCGCTCCGGACATGGCTGGAGAAGGTCGAGGTGAGATGTGCGGACTTGGGCGCTGGAGATCGAGTGCGTGGAGATGGATAAGCAAAGGAGGAAGAAGGCGTAGGTAAAAAAGGTGGATCCTTATCCCCTTATATATGGGCGGATGAAACTATGCGTCCCTACTGGCCTGGTAAAACTTGCTTATCTCCCAAGCGCCGCAATCAATGGCGCGGTTGGGTTACCCACGTCCGTATTGATGAGGATCCCAGAATAAGGGGAACACGATCTCTGCTTCGACAAGACGTTCCAAGGAAACCGCTTCGCTAAACGCGCTGAGGTGGTATAATAAAAACGATTCGAGTAAAGGCTTGGTTGTGGTGTGACGTTAGGCCACAAAACACGTCAGCAGATTGAACTTGTGTAAATATTATTCTCTCTACGGTGGCATGTGGAATTTATTTTACAGAGCCGGACACTATCCTGGTGTTCACAATCTTCTATGAATTATTCGGAGGAGGAACCCGCCTTGCAATGCCGAAGACAATATGCGCCGGACTCGCTCGTCATTGAAGCCTGGTTCGTGGGCTACCGAGGAGTCCCAGACTAGGGGTGTCCGGATAGCGAACTATCATCATCGGCCGACTCCAAGACCGTGAAGATACAAGATTGAAGACTTCGTCCCGTGTCCGGATGGGACTTTCCTTGGCGTGGAAGGCAAGCTTGGATACTTAAATTGTAGATCTCCTACCATTGTAACCGACTGTAACCCTAGCCCTCTCCGGTGTCTATATAAACCGGAGGGTTTTAGTCCAGAGGACACAACAACAATCATACCATAGGCTAGCTTCTAGGTTTAGCCTCCTTGATCTCGTGGTAGATCCACTCTTGTACTACCCATATCATCAATATCAATCAAGCGGGAGTAGGGTTTTACCTCCATCGAGAGGGCCCGAACCTGGGTAAAAACATTGTGTCCCTTGTCTCCTGTTACCATCCGCCTAGACGCACAGTTCGGGACCCCCTACCCGAGATCCGCCGGTTTTGACACCGACAAACACTTTTCTTGAAATTATTTCGAGGGATCATCTTATTTAAGCTACCGTCGTTCTAAGCAAATAAGATGTAAAACATGATAAACATCACATGCAATCAAATAGTGACATGATATGGCCAATATCATATTGCTCCTTTGATCTCCATCTTCGGGGCGCCATGATCATCTTCATCACCGGCATGACACCATGATCTCCATCATCGTGATCTCCATCATCGTGTCTTCATGAAGTTGTCACGCCAACGACTACTTCTACTTCTATGGCTATCATGTTTAGCAATAAAGTAAAGTAATTTACATGGCGTTCCTCAATGACACGCAGGTCATACAAAAATAAAGACAACTCCTATGGCTCCTGCCGGTTGTCATACTCATCGACATGCAAGTCGTGATTCCTATTACAAGAACATGATCATCTCATACATCACATATATCATTCATCACATTCTTTGGCCATATCACATCACAAAGCACTTGCTGCAAAAACAAGTTAGACGTCCTCCAATTTGTTGTTGCAAGTTTTTTACGTGGCTTCTATAGGTTTCTAGCAAGAACGTTTCTTACCTACGTAAAACCACAACGTGATATGCCAATTTCTATTTACCCTTCATAAGGACCCTTTTCATCGAATCAACTCCAACTAAAGTGGGAGAGACAGAAACCCGCTAGCCACCTTATGCAACTAGTGCATGTTAGTCGGTGGAACCTGTCTAACTAAGCGTACGTGTAAGGTCGGTCCGGGCCGCTTCATCCCACGATGCCGCCGAAGCAAGATAAGACTAGTAGTGGCAAGAAAATTGACAACATCTACGCCCACAACTGCTTTGTGTTTTACTCGTGCATAGTAACTACGCATAAACCTGGCTCTGATACCACTATTGGGAAACGTTGTAGAAAATAAAAATTTTCCTACGTTCACCAAGATCAATCTATGGAGTCATCTAGCAACGAGAGAGAGGAGTGCATCTACATACCCTTGTAGATCGCGTGCGGAAGCGTTCAAGAGAACGGGGTTGAGGGAGTCGTACTCGTCGTGATCCAAATCATCGGAGATCCTAGCACCGAACGGACGGCACCTCCGCGTTCAACACACGTATGGTTAGGAAGACGTCTCCTCCTTCTTGATACAGCAAGGGGGAAGGAGAGGTTGATGAAGATCCAGCAGCACGACGGCGTGGTGGTGGATGCAGCAGCGATCACGGCAGGGCTTCGCCAAGCTTCTGCGAGAGGGAGAGGTGGTGCGTGGGAAGAGGGAGGCGCCAGAGACTTGGTGCGGCTGCCATCCCTCCCCCCTTTATATAGGCCCCCTGGGGGTGCCGGGCCTAGGAGATGGGATCTCCAAGGGGGGGCGGCGGCCAAGGGGGTGGCTTGCCCCAAGGCAGTGAGGCGCTTCACCCCTAGGGTTTCCAACCCTAGGCGCGAGGGGACCAAGGGCGACCAGCCCACCAAGGATGGTTCCTCCCACTTCAGCCCATGGGGCCCTCCGGGATAGGTGGCCCCACCTGGTGGACCCGGGACCCTTCCGATGGTCCCAGACAATCTGTTGATTTCTAAACTTTCCCGATGGTCAAACTGCACTTCCTATATATAATTCTTCACCTCCGACCATTCGGAACTCCTCATGATGTCCGGATCTCATCCGGACTCAACAACTTTCGGTTTCTGATACTCATATCTCTACAACCCTAGCATCACCGAACCTTAAGTGTGTAGACCCTATGGGTTCGGGAGACATGCAGACATGATTGAGACGCCTCTCGTCAACAACAACAACAGCGGATTTGATACCCATGTTGGCTCCCACATGCTCCTCAATGATCTCATCGGATGAACCATGATGTCGAGGATTCAATCAATCCCGTGATACAATTCCCTTTGTCAATTGGTACGTTATTTGCCCGAGACTCGATCGTCGGTATCCCAATACCTCGCTCAATCTCGCTACCGCAAGTCACTTTACTCGCACTGTAATGCATGATCCCGTGACGGACACTTGGTCACATTGAGCTCATTATGATGATGCATTACCGAGTGGGCCCAGAGATACCTCTCCGTCATACGGAGTGACAAATCCGAGCCTCGATTCGTGCCAACCCAATGACACTTTCGGAGATACCCGTAGTGCACCTTTATAGTCACCCGATTGCTAGGACGTTTGGCACACCCAAAGCATTCCTACGGTATCCGGGAGTTGCACAATCTCATGGTCTAAGGAAATGATACTTGACATTTGGAAAAGCTCTAGCGAAACGAACTACACAACCTTTGTGCTATGCTTAGGATTGGGTCTTGTCCATCACATCATTGTCCTAATGATGTGATCCCGTTATCAATGATATCCAATGTCCATAGTCAGGAAACCATGACTATATGTTGATCAACGAGCTAGTCAACTAGAGGCTCACTAGGGACTTGTTGTGGTCTATGTATTCACACATGTATTACGATTTCCAGATAATACAATTATAGCATGAACAATAGACAATTATCATGAACAAAGAAATATAATAATAACCATTTTATTATTGCCTCTAGGGCATATTTCAACACTTCGTGGCATCGGCGGGCAGTCGTAGGGCCACCAATGCTTGAAAGAGGTTCCAACCATGGAGGCCAATTAGGGTGGCAGGCAATGAGGAGCCCGGGAGGGAGGAGTATAGCTATGTCGTCCGCGAGCTTCTTGACGACGGCGAACTTGTTGGTGGTGGCAACGATCATCTGGTCCAACTGAGAGTCGTAGCTGGCGTCAACGGTGGCCATCCACCAGCCGATCGCGAACACTGTCTAGAGATGATCCTCGGTGCCATGCCGCAGGCTGGCGTCATGGACCGTCTAGCAGAGCCGCTGGCCGCTCGCGCATCGCCACCTGGGTCTTGAGTGAGCACTTTTGCGCTTAGTGTAGGTGCTTAGGAAAATGCTTAGGTGCGTACGATGTGGTAGATGCATTGGAATGGAGGGGCGCCTTTATATGAGTGCAAATTGCGTTGCATTCACATCGTGCTGCCTCTTTTCCTGGTCCTCCTCCCATTACTTCCGTCATGCATTCATGATGCTAATTGAAGGAGGATGCATCATTGGCCATTCAACATTTTGGGAACCGCTACCCTCTCCCCCATCTGCATTAAAGCCGTATCGGGAACTGCGCAGCCCATTTGTCAAATCAATAGTATCTGCGCTTGCCGACGCCCAAATTGAACACGCCTCGCCTCCATCTATGCTTAATTACTGAATTTTAGTTGCAAAAATTAGATACTGCTAGTGATTTTTAGCTTCATATTTTGACAAATTGTAGTGTTACAAGGTTGACAAATGGCAATGTTACTAGATCAACGAATGTCAATCTTTCCAGTTTGAAAATGGCAACATACCCAATATGACAGATGCAAATCTTACCAAATTTTTTGTAAGTGGTTGCACACGGGTCATCCAAAACAACCGTTTGCGTTGAAGAGATGCACAAATGCTGCTCTCACTTTGCATACGGGTGTTCTTTCTAAAATGTTTGCGATCAAGAGCCATTAAAACCTATAGCCATTAAAACCAAGACAAGTGGCATCACGTGAATGGTTAAAATTTGAATTATGCACATAAATGCATTGAAAACTCAATTGATGCATAAAAATGTCCAAACGAACCCCGAAAAATCCCAAAAATCGACACAACACTCCTGTTGTTCTTTGTTTTTACACGAGAAATTTTTTGAAAGCAATAAGAGGCAATGGATATCGTTTCATCCCTAAAGGTGGGACCTTCCCTACCGAAACCCTCAAGCTTGTTGTGAGAAGCTCTGATTTGTGAGAAGCATATACCCAAATCTACCCCAAAAGGGACCAAAAATTTAACACGGCATGTTGATACCGCTCCATGATAGCATGCCAAGTTCCATGAATTTCAGACGAGTTTTGGATTTACTAGAATTTTTAAAACAGGTATCTCAATGTTTACGGCCGAGTGACGGTGGTTGTGTATTTGACATTCATTCCCATTACTTGCATGGGATCTAAGCATGCAACCAAGGACACGTATTTTAATTTTCAACCAATTTATATGCATTAGAGCACGTGCATCTAGTTCAAATTTGAATTGTGCACATAAATGCATTGAAAAACTCAATTAATGCATAAAAATGTCCAAATGAACCCCGAAAAATCCCAAAAATTGACACAACACTCCTATTGTTCTATGTTGACACGATAAAAAATTTCAAAGCAATAAGAGGCAATGGATATCGTTTTGTCCCCAAAGGTGGGATGTTCCCCACCGAAACCATTAGGCTTGTTGTGAGAAGCTCTGGTTTGTGAGAAGCATATCCACAAACCTGCCCCAAATGGGACAAAAATTTTACCACGGCATGTTGACGCCGCTCCATGATAGCATGACAAGTTTCATGAATTTTAGACGAGTTTTGCATTTACTAGAATTTAAAACCAGGTATCTCAATGTTTGCAGCCGAGTGACAGTGACAAGGTGTTTGACATTCATTCCCAATGCTTGCATGGGACCTAAGCATGCAACCAAGGACACATATTTGAATTTTCAACCAATTTATATGCATTAGAGCATGTGCGTGTAGTTCAAATTTGAATTATGCTCACTAATACATAGAAAACTCAGTTAATGTATGAAAATGTCCCAGCGAACCCCAAAAAATTGACACAACACCCCTGTTGTTCTATGTTGACACTAGGAAAAAAAATTGAAATCGAGAAGAGGCAATGCATATCATTTCGTCCAAAACGGTGAAACGTTCCCTACCGAAACCATCGAGCTTGTTTTGTGAGAAGCTCTGGTTTGTGAGAGGCATATCCCCAAACCTGCCCCAAATGGGACAAAAAAAATTACCACGGCATGTTGATGCCGCTCCATGACAGCATACTAAGTTTCATGAATTTCAGACGAGCTTTGGATTTAGTAGAATTTAAAAACTAGGTATATATCTCAATGTTTGCAGCCGAGTGACGGTGGCAGGGTGTTTGACATCCATTCTCATTTCTTGCGTGGGACTTTATTAAGCATGCAACCAAGGACACAGAGTTGAATTTTCAACTAATTTATATGCATTAGAGCATGTGCATGTAGTTCAAATTTGAATTATGCACATGAATGCATAGAAAACCCAGTTAATGTATAAAAATGTCCAAGCGAACCCCGAAAAATCCCAAAAATTGACACAACACACTCCTGTTGTTCTATGTTGACACTAGGAAAAAAAAATTGAAATCGAGAAGAGGCAATGGATATTGTTTCGTCTAGAAAGGTGAAACGTTCCCTACCGAAACCATCGGGCTTGTTGTGAGAAGCTCTGGTTTGTGAGAAGCATATCCCCAAACCTGCCCCAAATGGGAAAAAATTTACCACAACATGTTGATGCCGCTCCATGACAGCATGCCAAGTTTCATGAATTTCAGACGAGCTTTGGATTTACTAGAATTTAAAAACCAGGTATCTCAATGTTTGCGGCCGAGTGACGGTGGCAGGGTGTTTGACATTCGTTCCCATTTCTTGCATGGGACCTAATAAGCATGCAACCAAGGACACAGATTTGAATTTTCAAATAACTTATATGCATTAGAGCATGTGCATGTAGTTCAAATTTGAATTATGCACATGAATGCATAGAAAACTCAGTTAATCTATAAAAATGTCCAAGCAAACCACGAAAAATCCCCAAAATTGACATACACTCCTATTGTTCTATGTTGACACTAGGAAAAAAATTTGAAATCGAGAAGATGCAATGGATATCTTTTCGTCCAAAAAGGTGAAACATTCCCTACCGAAACCATCATGCTTGTTGTGAGAGAAGCTCTGGTTTGCTAGAAGCTTATACCATAACCTGGCCCAAATGGGACAATATTTTTTTACCCCAGCATCTTGATGCTATTCCATGATAGCATGCCAAGGTTCATAAATTTCAGACGAGTTTTGTATTTACTAGAATTACAAAAGCAAACACCTCAACATTTGGCGGAGAGCCACGGTGCCGTGGTGTTTGAAATTCATCCCATTTCTTGAATGGGACATAAGCATCAACCCATGGATACATATATCATTTTACAACCCATTTTGGTGCACCGGAGCATGTGCATGTGGTTTAATTTTGAATTGTGCACCTAAAATGCCTAGAAAACCAAGTTACCGTATAAAAATGTCCAAACGAACCCTAAATAATTCCAAAAAATTTGACGACACACCTATAGTTGCATGTTCACTACAGATAGAAGTTCTAGAAATTCAAACACCATCCTTTGCAGCTCTGACCCTATTTTGTAATTCAAATCAAGATGAAAAATCAAGTAGATCCCACATAGTTTATTATCACCAACAGTGTGAGATGTAGTACAAAATATCCTAGAGCACCGTCGGTGTATAGTACGCCTATGACTTACTCGAGAAGGTTTGTCGGCTACAGTCCACATCCTGCTCTGGATAAGGGACCGTGTCTGATGACACTTTGCACGCCAGTTTTTTCGCTGAAGCGATTCCAAATTTTTGGCTTCCGTGGAAATATCTACCTCCCCGCCCCTTCTCCCTTACCAAAAGCCACATTTCCCCTGTTTCCGCCTTCCTTTCCAAGTTGAAACCTTCACTCCTTTCTTGCAGCGCCCGTCCTCGCCGGCGACCCTCCTTCACGCTGCTCGGCCTCGCCTATCTAGGCAGGTAATCCACACCTGGACCCCGTCCTCCTCCTCCTCCTTCCACATCCCACATGCCCCGACCGTCGGCGTGAGCGCGACGCCTTCCACCCAAATCACCGACTCCTTCACCAAATAAGCGCCATCCTAAGCCATGGTGCACGCAGTATAGCCAAGATCTCAAGGAGCATTTGGTAGCGAAGAACCAAATCGCTACCGCATGCACGGATGAGGCCATGATGGCTGCCATTCGCGCCGACTCCCCAGATCTTGGAGGAGCACCCCGCTGTCGAGGCCACTATCGAAGCCTCGCGAGCCGATGCCGTAGCACGGCTGGCTGCTTTAAATGATAGTTCGTGGCATTTTCTCGAGGCCACCGTCGGTGCCTTCGACGAAGACTACGAGGTGTTTTCTCAGCGTGCACGTGCTTACCTCATCTCGAGAGCCAGCAGGTTGGTGCCCGGAGCGGCTCAGGCAACTCACCACTATGACGAGGGCACCCACGATGCGGAGGCCTCGCCCTCTTCCATGTCTAAGGAGCCAAACGTCATCGATATCTCCGACAATAAGTACCTTGTCTTATTAGCTCACTATAAGGACCCATGTTCAGTTTGCCAGCTACTGCCTTTCCTTAACAAATTCTAGTGAATTGTGCTATCTACTTTTACCATGCAATATTATGCTCTAGTGTATATGTTCTGTATGTCGTGCAATGTGGTGTTTAGTTAACTGTTTGGTTCAATTATGCAAATGTGATGTTCAATTCTTTAGGGTGCAATTTTCCAAGTTGTTAAGCATGCTTGGTTTGGTTAAATGTCTGATCTTCTATTAGGAGTATGTTATATTGTGCAATGTGGTGCTCAGTTAACGTTTGGTTCATTTGTTGTGGTGTTTAATTAATAGTTTGGTTCAATTCTGCAATGCGATGTTCAATTCTTGTGTGTGCATTCTATTATTGTATACCATGTGAGAAATAAATCGAATTTGGCTATACTAAATACATGAGAAACAAATACAATTGCTATATTTCCAAGTTGTTAAGCATGTTTGGTTTGGTTAACTGTCTGATCTTCTATTAGGAGTATGCTATATTTGTGCAATGTGGTGCTCAGTTAATGGTTGGTTCATTTGTTGTGGTGTTTAGTTAACTGCTTAGTTCAATTCTGCAATGCGATGTTCAATTATTGTGGCTGCATTCTGTTATTGTATACCATGTGAGAAATAAATCGAATTTGGTTGTACTAAATACGTGAGAAACAAATACAATTACTATATTTCCAAGTTGTTAAGCATGCTTGGTTTGGTTAACTGTCTAATCTTCTATTAGGAGTATGTTATATTTGTGCAATGTGGTGCTCAGTTAACGGTTGGTTCATTTTTTATGGTGTTTAGTTAACTGCTTGGTTCAATTCTGCAATGCGATGTTCAATTGTTGTGGCTGCATTCTGTTATTGTATACTATTATACCTTGTCTTTTTTATTCCTGTGCCCCATTTCCAATATAGAGAAGATATTTATGCACATCCTTGGTTTTAGGCCTTTCCAAAATAGTTTATTGATGATTACCTCTCAAACCACCTGTATGGACAGGAGGCGAGGAAGGTATTCATACAACACCCACGGTTCAATATTGAAGTGTTCCTGAAGAGGGCGAAGGATGGACGGTCAATCATCCACAGGAACTGGCCTAAAGTTGCAAAGACCTTCAACATCAATGAAGGCTTAATATTCGCCTTCCGCTTCAGCAGTTTTCCCAATGAGATGTATCTATCTATGTACCGTCTATGATGCTAATTTCGAAAGGTTCTAGATGTTGCATGTGAAATTTGGTGTCGGTGCAGTTGTGTAATGGGGTAGGTGAGTGCTGAAGCTATATCATGTTGTACTCTGATGTATTTCAATTATGAAATCATGCTTCCTTAATATGGGAATGAAATATATTATGTGTTTAATATGAATGTCAATTAGATTAATAAATGGATTATTAATAATATGGAAATTAGCCTGCTAATTGGTTTTTTCTATTGCAAATGGTTATTGAGAAAATATAGTGGGCGATGACCTAAGGAAACACACACAGTTTCTAGGAATAAACCGTGTTGGGTCGATGAGCAATCACACACGACATTCTCTTCAAAACTGTTTGCGTTAGGCCACCTTGCACAAATGTTTACCGCATAAAAGCTATGTGTGATGGATAATGTTTGCCACAAAATTTCTTCTACGCACCGTGTGTGATGCATTCAATAACGCAAATGATAAAATTATTAATATTGTGTGTGATGGGAAGGCCATTGCAAATGATTTAACCGGGAAAATTGTGTGTGATGTACCTACGAACGGAAACATTTTCCTTGCAGCGACTATGTGGGATGTATATACGAACGGAAATGTTTCACGGGGACTGATTGTGTGGGATGAACTTACGATCGGAAATGATTTCACCTGTATAACTATATTTTTTTGGCACTACTGTACGTATAACCGTATTTGCTCGTTCGCCGGTCGCACACGACCTCATTTTGCCAAGCGTGTGTGCCAGGAGAGCATATCCCCGATGGTTTCTGGCTTGTGTGGGAAGGACCCCCTATCGCCCACACTCACTAGGTGACGGTTCCGAATGCCGTCGCGGAAAGGGGTTAAAACCGTTTGTATAGCACCGACACGTACCAGTGACTCTTGAAATTCTTCAGATGGGTATGGAAAGAATTCTCACAATTGAAAACAATTGCGAGGGTGGCATGAATCTAGAACCATGAATCTTCAAGAGAACGGACAAGGATTTAAGAGAAACTCTTCTTCATTCTTCAAAGCTGAGAATGATAATGAGAAACACAACCAAAATTGTTGAGACCCTCCGGGACAATGAATAATAGAAAGGTTGAGCAAAGATGAAAATAATCTTAAAGCGATCTTGGAGGAGGCATCTGACTGATGAAAAGTCATTCTTACGTTAAACTTTGGAAATAATTTGAGAATAACTCCGGAAAATTTAGAAGAGTTGGGTAAGATCTTGGGAAAAGACTTGTGGTTATGGGCCCACTCAAAAGAAAACATTATTGAACAATTTTTAAAGAGAGATTGCACCGGTTGAATTAAATGGCTTGAATGAGATAACAACCTCGAAAAAGAGCAAAATGGGTCTCGAATGGAAACTCAAATCTTCTGAGATGTCTTCATACTCCGGATCAATTGAATAGGAAGAGGGGAACGATTAAGAGGTGCACTAGCATGAGAAATCATTTGAAACAAGGAGAGGGATATGATCAACACCGAAAGCTTGCACTTAGTCCACTAGAGAAGAAAATGAGAATGAAGAATGTTGAACTCGTAGCTCCCTTAGCATCTCTACAAGGACTCACCAGATTGAAACATTGAAGAAAAAGGATGAAGAGTCTTCTCATGAATAAAATGGATACTTGATTTGAGATTTTTCAACTCCATGAAGAAAAGGGTGGGATGGTGGGAAAAAATAAAGACAACTTGGGACAGATGAAATGAACGTCGTTGAGAAAAAATGAGAATTGATCCTGCAGATGTTAAAAGGATCGGATTAACTTGAAGAGAAGTACACCGCTTGGAAAAGAATTTCCATGACAATTTCGATTGATCTAGAGAATTTGTGCTCCCATAGAATTATGGGAATACCGCATAGGAAAGATATGGAACCAACACTTGTCTTCGAAGCAACTCGAATACCACAAATAGAACAAAACAAAGGATTTGGCTTGTGAAATAAGCCGGAACAAATTCATGACAAAGATTTCGTCCAAAATTTTTGTGGTGAGGCCGGCACTGGCACGATAGTATAGTGACTACAAAGCGTCCCTAGCCATAGCAAAGCTACAAGGGCTCTTTAAGACACAACGAGACCCACTATAAAACCGACCGTGAACAAATGAACCACTAGATGTCAAACCCTAACCTCATATCATGTCTTTGCTAGAGGATAAGCCTAGGTAACTACTTGAATTCCCACCTAAGAGCTCTCTAAATTTTTGGTTATGCAATCCGGTACAACAAGTACAAGGAGCAAAAATCGTCACACAACTCCTAGCAGGATTCTAGGCTCCAAATGTACCACCTCCTCAACACATAACCAAAATTTCAGAAATTCGTGTACCTCAGACCTTCAAAAAACAACATCTATACTAGCCGTGGCAATACATCTGATCTCCCTCCCCAGTACTGGGTGGTGCTAGACTACTCTCAGCACAAATAGTATAGAAGCATTTTCGATGACGGTGTCCTATGGTATTTAGAAACTGAAACGATAGCGAATGTGACAAGAATCCCTTGGAGGTCAACTCCCCGGGTCCAATCCATATGATTAGGAGGCACCAAGAATAAAATTCCGTCACATCGATATCATAACGATTCCAAAATACCCCTATGATCCTAAAAAATTAAAGGGGAAGAGGAATAGAATCAAAACAATTACATCACAATCCTCACCAAATCGACAAAGGGGATAAGGAGTCAAAAGAATTCATATTCTCTGATATATATCTCTAGGACCCAAAATAGTTTGTTTCTTGATTCGACAATGGTTCGATCAATCAAGGGGGCTCCTGTGGTCGGTGAGGCTCTGATACCAACTTGTCACGCCCAATATGCGGTCCTATCCTCGAGGAACTCGGAAGTCCCACAAAGGATAGAACCAAATATCGAAGACACTTTGCAATGTGGATATCATTACAACATACCATGTACAGAATAGATGAGAATACAGATAAAGGCTTACACTCACCACAACCTACAACATGAATACATCAATACATAGCAATCGTCACACAGAAGAGTAGGATCGGACTACGGATGAAATTAAACAAACAATAAGAACGACATCCACCCTGCTAATCCCATGCTTCCAACCTGGAACCCATCCTATGATCGTCAAAGAGGAAGGAGAAGAACGACTAAAAACGCAAACAAGCATCGCTCTCACGTCAAAGCATCACTTTACCTGTACCTGCACATGTTGTTGTAGTAATCTGTGAGGCACGGGAACTTAGCAATCTCATTACCATGGCTATAAAACTAGCAAAGCTTAATGGGTATGGAATGGTTAAGTGGTGAGGTTGCAGCAAGCACTAAGCTTTTATATGTGGCTAACTTACGAGTACAAGAATAAGAACTATAAACTACGCATAGCGGACGTGAACTAGTAATGGTTAAGAAGTGATCCTAACACCTACTTACGAGTCATACATAACCCCATCGTGTTCTCTTCCCGAACTCCCTCGAAAAGAGACGATCACGATTACACACGCAGTTGTTGTATTTTAATTGAATTTAGTGTCAAGTTCTCTACAACCGGATATTATAAACTTCAAAGTCGCCACATAACTTTGGACAGGGCTTTCCAAAAGATTTAACCCTGCAGGGGTGCTCCAAGTAGTCCATCATAAATTATCACACACATCCGATGGAAAACCTCATACCATGATAACACGGTGCTTATGATGAAGAATCCCGGTGGACAAGCCACTCATCAAAGTTAAAAACTAAACCAGCAAGACCTCCCGGCGTGTCAACGATCTCGATAGGAGACGCACATATCTCGTTCTGTGGACACGAATGGATGGGTCAAGCTAGGAGTAAAACCAGACCTCGAGTTTCCCTGCGGTGGCCTCGCAGTCTGCGCTTTTGGACCAACACCATCGGCACTGACCCACCTGCTTATGTGGAATTAAGAATTCACAGGTAGCACTAACTCCCGATGCGTTAATTAATTATCAGTATTATTATGTTGGCAAATTTTAAAATCAAAGTGGGCTTTGCTGGCAGAGTTTTATCCTAAGCGAATGATCAGTGGGCCATAATACCCCACATGTGTTAGAAGCGCTTATGAAGGAACATAATACTGGTATGACGGAAACTAGGGTGGGATGAGTGGAACAAAACACCAGGCAAAAGACCGAGCCTTCCACACTCAACCAAGTATATGGATGCATTAATTAAATAAGAGATATTGTGATATCCCATGATATCCATGTCCCAACATGGACAACCTCCAACTGCTACTCCAACTAGCAATGGTATAAGAGGGTCTGAGCAAAGCCGTAACATAGCCAATCGACGGTTTGCTAGGACGATGGATGTTAGAGGCTTATCATAGCAATTGGGAGGCTGACAAACAAGTGGTAGTGTTGGGGATATAACCCCACGGTATGACCCACCCAGATAATGGCCGGGTTATCCGGTGGCGACTTGAAGAATAGATTCGTCATATGGGCCGTCATGACAAGGAGCTCAAGGCACAGAAGGCGACTCATGGAGCATGCTGACTCATGGCCCAGCGCCTGGGACACCAGCTCTATGAAGATACAAATGAAACTCCCTTACTTGGGAAGTAATATGAGTAGAAAACAGATTAGGGCACGGGTTGTATTACAACCCGGATTCTGTTGTAAGCCCTGGCCTCAACCAATATATAAAGGGGAGCCCCTAAGGCAAGTGGACTAAGTTACAAGCTCTCAAGTACTAGGTTAACCAAGTTGCACCCTTGTAATTGAGATCCCAAGCAATAATCAATCAAGCAGGAAGTAGGATATTACCTCCACCGTGAGGGGCCAAACCTAGGTAAACCCTCATCTCTCGATTCCGATGAATTCAAGCTTCTACCTAGCTATGATGGCCTCACGACTAAGTCCTTCAACGAGGACATCTGCCGTGACAAAACTACAACAGTTGGCGCCCACCGTGGGGCTATCGCTCGGTGGTGTTGAGTTCTTCGTGGGAGCTCTACCAGGTATCAAGGGACATGCAATCGGCCGCATGACCAAGAGTCACCGCGGCAAGCTCTACATCGACAGCTCAGGCTAGGGCCCTGAGGCCGACTCAATCGAGTACAGATACTGGGTCCCTTCGGTAAGATCCATGTCTTCATCAAAAAAATCAGCAAATCAGGACCCGAGCCAGACATCTGCACCAACATCGTCGAGCCGGCTCGACGCACTCAATCCTCCCGGGTTCAAACCGGTCAGAATCACGTCTTCATTGGCTTCACCCAGGGGGTTGACCTTGCGGACAACTCTGCTTCTGGTGGCGATACTGTTGCCTACTCCGATGGTGAGTCATCAGTAGGAGACACTGAGTCAATCCTCCCACTATACGATGGTAGGCTTGGTAGCTACTCCGATGATGAGCTGGATTGAGTCAACCATGAGACGTTCCATCGAACCACCTACTACATGGCTAGTACTACTCTTGACTCTACGGCGGCGGGCGTTGTGATTGGAATCGACACTTCAACACCGGCTCCGAACTTGGCTGGCTCGGTCAAGCCGCCGGCTCAAGTTCTTTCAGATTCGGTCGTGCTACTTGTGAGTTTCATTGGGATTTCCTCGGAGAGGAGAGGATGATGCAATAGAGTAGAGATAAGTATTTCCCTTAGTTATGAAACCAAGGTTATCAATTTAGTAGGAGAACCAAGCAACACTATGTAAACATCACCTGCACACAAACAACAAATACTTGCAACCCAACCCGCAGAGGGGTTGTCAATCCCTCAAAGGTTACGAGCAAGATTAAATCGTATATTTTTTGATAAATAGATCTGTAGCGACCCGACATCAGACAGTCAAGTCTCTGTGCTTAAGTGTCATCCCTAGATCGGTATGCTGACACACACAGTACTCGAGGATTTATAACAGAGGTAAATCACATGTATAAGGTAATGTAAATACTATTACCTCAATCCATATAGCGGAAGTAACAACAAGGATGTGGATTCCCATCAACACCAACGGCAAAGTTGAGTGTAGAAATCATAACCCTAACGTATCACTTACTCGTCGTATAATCATGCAACATGAAACGTTGCAGCCATGTAGGTCAGTACATTGAATGTACTGGTAAATTCACACCATAGGATAATAATGAATAATAGCTATCACTACATGCATATTTGGCTGGTGGAAGCTCTAATTTTAATTTTGCATAAAGCCAATTTTTTCCTACAACAACGAAATATATTTTATTTAACTACAAAGTTTGTTGAAAATATTGAGAAGGTAACCCCAACTCAATCCCAAATTAACATGGACAACCCAACAAATTTATTAAGTAGAGTGATGAGATCAAAGCAATAATTCAAGTACCAGATACTCAAGATGTCCATAACCCAGGACACGGCTAACCATGATTAGTTTATATACTCTGTAGAGGTTTGTGCACTTTTCCCCACAAGACTCGATCTCCTCCGTTGAATTTCTCGCACTACATGATGTTTGAGAAATGGATGACCGAGACACAGTCTTTCAGAAGCATTAAATCTTTATTCCGGATAGACAGTACCACCAGCATCCCCCTACATCTGCTAGTCCACCTCTTCAAGAGCTCACACAACTTACTCAACTATGCCAGAGCCCATAATGGCTTGTGGCTACACACGGAAGTTTCTAGCATGAATAATCTTATCATCCCTTTGAGCCTGGGTGGCATTCCATAGGAAGAATCACACAGTAACCCCGGGATCTCCTAGGACAACACTGGTATCCCCAGGTGTCCGGGCAAGCCACTGGTATCCTAGGGTGCCCCAAACCATTCCACCCGGTTGTGAATTAAAGTAGCCACCTTAAGTTAACTCTTAATTAACAATATCTCCCTTATCTTTCATGAATTCTCTCAAACCAAACCACATCTACGAGCATAGCATAGTAGTATAAGCATCACGTAGTAACACCCAAGGGTTTGAATATAAGACAATAGGATCCTACCTCATCAACTACTTCCCAGTACCCACATGTTCTCAAACCTACTCATGAAATGTTTGAGGGTTGAAACTAATGCATAAATACTGGGTATGAGAAATATGATCAAGGTGTGAACTTGCCTTGTACTGTTGATGAAGATGATTCACACCCATAACTCCTGATAGTTCTACTCGTCACACTCCGGTCAATCTATCATGAGCAAGCAATTGCATACATAAGCACTCATGCAAAATAAATCAAAGAAAAGATCCCGGAAAACTTTGAAAACAAGCAATTAACTCTTGCAGCAGAAAACAATTTCTAACAGTACCAAAATGGGCTGGATTTGATCTTATCAGAAATTTTAGGTCAAGAGCTTCAATTAGCAAAAAGAATCAACTAAAACGGAGTTATAATACTCAAGTTATGAACAAAAGAAGTTTGAATTCAAATCTATTTAAAATCAAATTTTAAACTTTCAAAAACATGTTTAAGTTGATTATCTGGATAGAGGGGATCGTAACTAAGAAGTGGGTGTTGGTTTCGTTGGATTTGGATAAGCGAGCAAAAAGTTGTGATTGTTTTTAGAACAGGGACGAATCTGTGAATAAACTAATCGCAAACGGGTCCCTGGTAGAAATAAAATAAAACGAAAAAGCTATTTAACCAACGTTCGCTACACAACGCAAACAAACGAAATTCGTTCGCTCCAGAGCCTAAACTAACGAATGTGCACTAATTAAACAAAAACGTTTCGAATAAAAAAGGAAAAAATAATAAAAGCGCTATCTAATCCTACCGTTGATCCTAGATCTAACATACGAGGGAGGAGCCGGGCTTACCACGGCGGCGGCGGCGAAGTCCGGTGACGTGGGACGGCGGCGGCGGCTCCGCTCTGGTCGGGGCGGCGACTCCGGTCGTCGGGGCAGGCGACGAAGAGCACGGGGAGGCACGGCGCGACAAGGCGAAGGCGGCGTCGGTGTCGGTCGAGGGAGGCGGGACGGTGCGGGGCGACAACGGCGGAGCTCGGCGAAGCTCGCAACTCCGGCGAGATGGGGGAGATGCAGAGGCGGCACGGCTCAGAGGAGAAACGGGTCGGGGGCCCCAGTATTTAAAGCGCGGGGAGGGAGGCGGCCTTGGAGAAGGGGCAAAGGAGAGGCGGCGGCGGCGGGTGTCCGGGATGGGCACGGTGGCGGCGCGGAATCGCTCGGGACTCTGTCTCGAGATCGGGGACGAGGCGCGCACGGCTTTGGGCTGGCTGGGCCTCGGCCTGGCGACTGGGCCGGCCCGGTCCGGTCGGTCCGAAAGATTTCTGTTTTTTGTTTTTTAAACAATTTCACAGACAGAATAAAGTAAATCAATTAAAATAAAAATGTACTATAGGCATATAATATATGAAAATTTTCAGAAAAAGATTTTCTACAACATGAGCTTTTTTTCAGAGTCAAATAAAATCCACAAAAATTCAAATAACGCAAACAGTGCGACTATTGCAATAAAACCTCATAAAAATCATTTTAAAAATACTAAAATGATTTCATATTTATTCTCTCCATTTTCTAATGTAGGGAATCATTTTACCCTAATTTCCATATATTATATTTGTGGAGAAAAATAATTTGAATAAAAACAAATAACTCCAAATTGAAAATAATTTCAAAGAGACTTTCAATTTAATTCTTTTAAACTTTCAACTCATATTTCATATGTTTCGAAGAAGTCATTTTATCTTCTCTCATGAAAATCATTAAGTTGCTTAAAGTTCCTGAATTTGAAATAGTTCCAAATGGAATTCAAATCTTTTCAAAACCCTTTTCATTTATTTAAATGGAAGAAGTCATGTCATCTTCTCTCTAGGGTTTTGTGATGAAATGAATTTGAATTCATGGAGATCATAAAATGCAAGGTGAAAGTTTGGAAAGTCATTTCATTCCCTCTCATTTAACTTTCAAAAAGTTTCAAATTTCACTCAATTTCACACAAGCAACCACACCACAATCAAACAATCAATCAAACTATTTATTTATTATAACATTCCAAAAATTAGAATTTTGGGATGTTACAAACCTACCACCCTTAAAATGAATCTCGTCCTCGAGATTCGGAGAGGCTAGTAAGAAATAGGTTAGGTTTGGGGTCTTCTCAAAATCCATCGATCGTCACAGGGGTGTCTGGGGTGCTACCACCCTTAGAAACATTATTAGAGTTACATCAAAACTCATATACTCCATCCTTATTGTTGGCAGTGTCGATCTTCTTATATCTTCAGGATAATTCCTTCTCTGGGCTCTTCTGGTGGTGGCATAACCTTTTCCTCAATTTTTGTGTCCATTTCATCTTGGTAAGGTTATTCCACGACTGGGTCTTCTTAGCTGACAAGTCTGGCACCAATACTAAACAACTATCGATATCTCATGGTGGTCAACAATTTATGTTTTCTCCTGCAGGAAATGGGTCTGGGCTTCATTCTCACCGTATGACCTACGATTGGCAACAGCTGCCTTGTACAAGGAAAAAAAATCATGCTATTCTAGGGTTCAATGGCTTAATATCGCCGTCTCTCTACTATAGGTAAGTCACTCAGATTTGCCATCCCACATAGCAGAGGCGAATAATAAGAGTAAGTCGGTATGGTGATCAATCCATCCCGCACCCAAATCATTACCTTGTATATGGTTTAGCGAATCTTGCATTCTAACACTCGGTCTTCCTCACAAGCATTGCAGAATTTTTCTTGTCGACGTACCAAGTTCGGATAAATCCATGGATTCTGCAAGCGAAACAAACATGTATCGTTCCTTCACAACTCTTAGGTTTTGCCTTACTCCTACAGGATCGTATGTTGATAAAGTCGTAACTTCTTCCAGGGTTTTTCCTTCAGCAAGAGTGTGCTTGCTTCTTGGCAGGTCCTGGGGCCTGTGGGTTATGGCCCATCTCATCACTTGTAAACACTGAACTCATCTTGGGGGCAACTGATCATTATTCCAACCTCCACCTTCCTAGCATTCTTAAATCCATCCAATGGTACTGTCTCCCTTCCTTCTGTTGGTACCAAACTAAAACGTGATTACTTTGACTTGTCATAGAGTTACAATTGCTTCTTATTACCAACATTATACCTCCTTTATATCCAATAGTACTTCATCTCTCCATACTCTTGAGGTATCCCCACATATCGAGATAAAACTCGTACTTATTTTGTCCAAGGTCCACTCCGTGGAATATCATACTCCTTTCCAGAGGTCAAGTGTCCTCACAGTGTACTACCACCCTTGAGATGCACAAATTCATCCATAGACCATATTTCTCATATCCTCGAAAATGGTCAAAATCTTTCTTCATAGAGTAACAACTCATAAAATCCAAATCACTGCTAACTTCATTGATTCTCAAATTATTACAATCTCCTGCATTTCCATTACATGCCTCGACTCAACATCTCAATATAGAAGAAATGCTCTCACGACTACTACTACATTTCTTTTGTCGCAAACTCAACTATTTCACACAAGCCTCCTTCTCTTTGGGACAGTCCCTGGCAAAGTGACCTGCTTCATTATAGCAGAAACACCATTACTTCTGACAAGTCTCGAGATTTCCTCATGATTACATAGCCTCCTTGGTTCCTCAGCTTACTTTTTGGGAAATTGCTGAAGTAGTGCCCTGACTCCTTGCACCTGAAACAGGTGATATGACTCAGGTCCTTCTTGGTATCCAATCTACTTCTCTTCCTGGATTTTTCCGTTCCAATCAGGGCTTCTATTTCCTGTGGGTCATACTCTACTTCCTCTGTCGGGAATTCTACTAGATCCCCCTTTAGACAATTCTAGGAGATGTGTCCTTCTTCTCCACATGAATAACAAGACTTGGTGCAGGTTTTTATTTCTTCTTCTTTGGGTGTGTCCTCCATGTTCTGAATCCATCGGTCCATGTCCAATTGTGTCATCGGTCCCGGAAAGGTGAGTTCGTCACCATTCATCCTCTATTGGGTCCAGGGGTTTTGGGGTGAGGTAAGAGAAATAGGGAGGGATGCACACAATACAAACAAAAGTTTTGAAAAGCCAAATTTTATTTTGTGGCTATCAAAAAAACACCAAACAAACGATAGCTCACAATCATCGCATCTAACATAGGTATATAACAGGGGTTTGGTCTTCTAAACGTCAATAAATCTTCAAAGTCGCCAAACTCTTCAAGTCTTATTCATGTCTCCGATGGCTTCTTCCGATCGTGTTTGTCCTTCTCAAATTCTTTTGTCGGGCCATTTCTGTTGACGCTAAGTCTCTCGTGACGTCCTTTAATATTCTAGAGTTGCATTCCAAACTCCTGGGTTTCAACATCCTTGGCATGAACGATGGTCCTACTGTCATTCACTTCCTGACGAATCTTCGGTGCCTCGAGGTTTCGCTCCTCCAGCTTGGCTACTTTCAGCTTCTGGGCCTAAGTTCTTCACGAAATACTTCCTTGTCAAATATGGCTTCCTGAAGATCCACCCTAAACTTCTTGATGTAATACTCCAGATCCTGGTGATACACCAGCTAAGGCTAAAACTTTGTCTTTTGCTGATAGGTGCTCCATTAGCCTTCTACCATCCAATCCTTCCAAAGAAATGCATGCTTAACTCAGCACGGTGACAATAGCATAAGCGGGCGATATCATCTTGGATATCCATGTTTCTGCCCTGGTCATTGACATGAACTATCATTCCATAGTTGATATCCCCTGCCTTAGGGTTTTCTTGACAAAACTTTGAGTTTTACGCTCCATGTTCCGGTCTTTCTCTGACACACCTTGATCTCGGGTATTGACAACTTCCATAGTCTGCCAAGTTCCATAAGGGTAGCCTTCCTAGGTCATACTAATTTGGAAATTCTTCAAAACCTTCAAATTCTCATAGTCTTTGGAGTCTTCAACCGTTGTAGTTTCCATTGTTATATTACACGGTAAAATCCTCTTTATTCCGAAGTGTCTTAGTTGTCCAATATCTTGTACTTCTTGAAGTGGTCTCATCAGTCGTATCTACGTGTGGTCAAAAGGGGAAAGGGGTATGGTCTAACTAAAAGGGAATATTTGATAAATCTCAAAAAATAAGAGAGGTAAAAGATCTTTTTGAAAATAAAGTTTTTAGAGAAAATCATTCCTATGAGCTTGCCAGTCTCTAGGGTCACGTCCTACAGTCAACATGTGCTCTGATACCATCTTGTAGCGACCCGACCTCAGACGGTCAAGTCTCTATGCTTAAGTGTCATCCTTGGATCGGTATGCTGACACACACAGTACTCAAGGATTTATAACAAAGGTAAATCACATGTATAAGGTAACGTAAATACTATTACCTCAATCCATATAGCGGAAGTAACAACAAGGTTGTGGATTCCCATCAACACCAACGGCAAAGTTGAGTGTAGAAATCGTAACCCTAACATATCACTTACTCGTCGTATGAATCCTGCAACATGAGACGTTGCAGCCATGTAGGTCAGTACATTGAATGTACTGGCAAATTCACACCATAGGATAATAATGAATAATAGCTATCACTACATGCATATTTGGCTGGTGGAAGCTCTAAGTTTAATTTTGCATAAAGCCAATTTTTACCTACAACAAAGGAATATATTTGGATTTAACTACAAAGTTTGTTGAAAATATTGAGAAGGTAACCCCAACTCAATCCCAAATTAATATGGACAACCCAACAAATTTATTAAGTAGAGTGATGAGATCAAATCAATAATTCAAGTACCAGATACTCAAGATGTCCATAACCATGATTAGTTTATACACTCTGCAGAGGTTTGCGCACATTTCCCCACAAGACTCGATCTCCTCCATTGAATTTCTCGCACTACATGATGTTTGAGAAACGGATGACCGGGACACAGTCTTTCAGAAGCATTAACTCTTTACTCTGGGTAGACAGTACCACCTACATCCCCCTACATCTGCTAGTCCACCTCTTCAAGAGCTCACACAACTTACTCAACTATGCCAGAGCCCATAATGGCTTGTGGCTGCACACGGAAGTTTCTAGCATGAATAATCTTATGATCCCTTTGAGCCTGGGTGGCGTTCCGTAGGAAGAATCACACGGTAACCCCGGGATCTCCTAGGACAACACTGGTATCCCCAGGTGTCCGGGCAAGCCACTAGTATCCCCAGGGTGCCCCAAACCATTCCACCCAGATGTGAATTAAAGTAGCCACCTTAAGTTAACCCTTAATTAACAATATCTCTCTTATCTTTCATGAATTCTCTCAAACCAAACCACGTCTACGAGCATAGCATAGTAGTATAAGCATCATGTAGTAACACCCAAGGGTTTGAATATAAGACAATAGGATCATACCTCATCAACTACTTCCCAGTACCCACATGTTGTCAAACCTACTCATGAAATGTTTGAGGGTTGAAACTAATGCATAAAAACTGGGTATGAAAAATATGATCAAGGTGTGAACTTGCCTTGTACTGTTGATGAAGATGATTCGCACTCATAGCTCCTGATAGTTCTACTCGTCACACTCCGGTCAATCTATCATGATCAAGCAATTGCATACATAAGCACTCATGCAAAATAATCAAAGAAAAGATCCCGAAAAACTTCGAAAACAAGCAATTAACTCTTGCAACATAAAACAATTTATAACAGTACCAAAATGGTGTGGATTTGGTCTTATCAAAAAGTTTAGGTCAAGAGCTTCAATTAGCAAACAGAATCAACTAAAACGGAGTTACAAAACTCAAGTTATGAACAAAAGAAGTTTGAATTCAAATCTGTTTTAAATCAAATTTTAAACTTTCAAAAACATGTTTAAGTTGATTATCTGGATAGAGGGGATCGTAACTAAGAATTGGGCGTTGGTTTCGTTGGATTTGGATAAGCAAGCAAAAAGTTGTGATCGTTTTTAGAACAGGGATGAATCTATGAATAAACTAATCTCAAATGGGTCCCTGGCAGAAATAAAATAAAAAGAAAAAGCTATTTAACCAACGTTCGCTACCGAACGCTAACAAACGAAATTCGTTCCCTCCAGAGCCTAAACTAACGAATGTGCACTAATTAAACAAAAACGTTTCAAATAAAAAAAAGAAAAAATAATAAAAATGCTATCTAATCCTACTGTAGGTCCTAGATCTAACGGACGAGGGAGGAGTCGGGCTTACCGCCCCGGCGGCGGCGATGTCAGGCGACGCGGGATGGCGACGGTGGCTCGGCTCCGGTCGTCGGGGCAGGCGACGAAGAGCACGGGGAGGTGCAGCGCGACGAGGCGAAGGCGAAGGCGGCGTCGGCGGCGGTCGAGGGAGGCGGGACGGTGCGGGGCAATGGCGGTGGAGCTCGGCGAAGCTCGCAACTCCGGCGAGATGTGGGAGATGCAATGGTGGCGCGGCTCGGAGGAGAAATGGGCCGGGGCCCCCGGTATTTAAAGGCGTGGGGAGGGAGGCGGCCTTGGAGAAGGGGCAAAGGAAAGGCGGCGGCGGCGGGTGTCCGGGATGGGCACGGCGATGGCGCGGGATCACTCCGGACTCCGTCCCGAGCACAGGGACAAGGGCACGCGGTTTTCGGCCGGTTGGGCCGCGGCCTAGCGACTGGGCCGGCCCGGTCCGGTCGGTCCGAAAGATTTTTTTTAACAATTTCACAGAAAAAATAAAATAAATCAATTAAAATAAAAATATACTATAGGCATATAATATATCAAAATTTTCAGAGAAAGATTTTCTACAACATGAGCTATTTTTTAGAGTCAAATAAGGTCCACAAAAATTGAAATAAAGCAATCAGTGCGATAGTTGCAATAAAACCTCATAAAAATCATTTTAAAAATACTAAAATGATTTCAAATTTATTTCTCTCCATTTTTCTAATGTAGGGAATCGTTTTACCCTAATTTCTATATATTTTATTTGTGGAGAAAAATAATTTGAATCAAAACCTAATAGCTCCAAATTGAAAATAATTTCAAAGAGACTTTCAATTTGATTCTTTTAAACTTTCAACTCATATTTCATATGTTTTGAAGAAGTCATTTTATCTTCTCTCATGAAAATCATTGAGTTGCTTAAAGTTTTTGAATTTGAAATAGTTCCAAATGGAATTCGAATCTTTACAAAACCCTTTTCATTTATTTAAATGGAAGAAGTCATGTCATCTTCTCTCTAGGGTTTTGTGATGAAATGAATTTGAATTCATGGAGATCATAAATGCAAGGTGAAAGTTTGGGAAAGTTATTTCATTCCCTCTCATTTAACTTTCAAAAAGTTTCAAATTTCACTCAATTTCACACAAGCAACCACACCACAATCAAACTATTTATTTATTATAACATTCCAAAATTTAGAATTTTGGGATGTTACAAGATCTAACAAAAATACAAAATAAAAGAAATAAAGAGAATTGCAGCCAGGTATTTTTAGTTTTATTATATGATAAAAGATAGACGGGGGCCATAATTTTCACTAGAGGCTTCTCACGAGGAAATAGCATACGGTGGGTAAACAAACTATTGTTGGGCAATTGATAGAAAAGCAAATAATTATGACGATATCCAAGGCAATGATCATACATAGGCATCACGTACAAGATTTGTAGACGAAACAATACTGCATATACTACTATTACTCCATACATCAACCACTATCCAGCATGCATCTAGTGTACTAAGTTCATGGACAATGGAGTAATGCTTTAAGCAAGACGACATGATGTAGACATCATAAACTCACGCAAGAATAAGCCCCATCTTGTTACCATTAATAGTAACGATACATACGTTTCATGTCCTTTTATGTCAATTGGATTGTGCACTACAAGATTGAACCCATTACAAAAACATCTCTTCCCATGACAAGATAAATCAATCTAGTTGGCCAAACCAAACCAATAAATTGGAGAAGAAATATGTGGCTATATTATTCATGCATAAAAGAGTTCAGAGAAAACCCAAATAATATTCATGGGTAGATCTGATCATAAACTCACAATTTGTCGGATCCCAACAAACACACTGCAAAAAAAAGAATTACATCAGATAGAACCCCAAGAACATCAAGGAGAACATTATATTGAAGAACATCGAGAGAGAAGAAGTCATCTGGCTATTAACTATGGACCCGTAGGTCTGTGGTAAACTACTCACGCATCATTGGAGGGGCAGAAAGGATTATGAAGAACCCCTCCATGATCGTTTCCCCCTCAGGCAGAGTGCCAGAAATGGTCCCAGATGGGATCTCTCGAGAACAGAGGCTTGCGGCGGCGAAAAAAGTATTTCCTGGACTCCCCTATAGGTTTTCTGATTTTTGGGAATTTATAGAGGCAGAGTTAGGTCAAACGGAGGCTTGTGGGCCCCACTACCCCTGGTGCCTAGTGGGCCACTCATTCGTCTTCTCATTCCTTCCCAAAGCTTCCAGGGTCTCTTATTACCAGAAAAAAATCTCCAAAAAGTTTCGTGGCATTTGGACTTCATTTGGTACTTCTATTCTGCAAAGTCAAAAATAAGCAAAAAACAACAATTGGCACTGGGCACTAAGTTAGTAGGTTAGTCCTAAAAAATGATATGAAGTTGCATGAAAATGTATATAAAACATCCAAGATTGATAATAGAATAGCATGGAACAATAAAATATTATAGATACGTTGGAGATGTATCAAGCACACCAAACTTAATTCCTGCCCGTCCTCGAGTAGGTAAATTATAAAAACAATTTTTTTGATGTGGAATGCTACCTATCATATTCATCATATAATCTTTTCTTTTATAGCATGGACATTTGGACTTGAATGATTCAAAGCAATAGTCTATAATTTGACATGAAAACATCAATACTCAAGTATATCAACAAGCAACCATGTTTTTCAAAATATCAACGCTAAACAAAATTATCCCTAGCCCATTATGCTCAATAATTGATCCATTCATGAAACACACTCAAATATTAGCTACATCCAATGCACAACTATGACAATAGTGTTCCCTAGTTGGTGCTTTATAAGAGAAGATGAGTACTGAAAATTAAAACAAAACTGCATAAAAGTAAATAGATAGGCCCTTCGCAGAGGGAAGCAGAGATTTGTAGAGGTGCCAGAGCTCATATCTTAAATTGAGAGATAAAATTATTTTGGGAGGCATGCCTTTCCTATCAATGAAAATGACCGAGAATTCCCAATATCGTCCATGCTAGATAAATCATAGGTGGTAACCAAACAGAAAGTAAAATTTGTTTCCTTTCCACCATTCTTAGACAATCCAGGCTAGCCGAATCCACGAGTGCCTTCCATACCAACACTTTCTAGGGAATTGATTATTAACAACATATAATATTTTTTCATTTCGGGACTGGGCATCCCTACTACCTGCCACACTCTCGTGCAATGACAAATGAATAAACACCCATCGTGAGAGTAAAATACCTAGCATGGAAAATATTGGCCACCCCCTGCCGCTTCATGAGCAAGAGGGAACACAAAACAAAAATTCATTTTGAATATTAGAGTTGGCACATACAAATTTACTTCGAACGGCATGGAAATATTGCATATAGGTAGGTATGGTGGACTCATTTGGCACAACTTTCGTTTAAGGAGTTGGATGAACAAGCAGCATTCCCGCTTACTACAAATGAAGGCTAGCAAATATATTGAGAAGCGACCAACCAAAAAACGAAACGGTCATAAACACGCATTAAACATAACTAGCACTGAATAATGCACCACAAGAAGGATATAACTTCATTGCATAACTATTGACTTTCATGCTCACATAGGGAGTCACAAACCTTAAGACCAATATTCTTTCTAAAGAATAATTACTCACCAACATAACTCACATATCACTATCTTCATATCGCAAAACTATTGCAAGGAATCAAGTTTATAATATCCAATGATCTTCATGAAAGTTATTATTATATCCCTCTTGAGTATTCATCACTTTGGGACCAAATTCATATCTCGTGCAAATTGCCTTTTCTATTATAAAATCTCAGAAAGGTTTAAGTGAAGCACGAGAGCAAAAATATTTCTTCAAAAACATTCATGTATCAACTCTCAAAATAATATAAGTGAAGCATGAGAGTGCATTTCTTTAAAACATAATCATATAAACTCCCAAAATAATATAAGTGAAGCATGAGAGTTCAAATATTTCTTCAAATTTAATCACCACCGTGCTCTAAAATATTTAAGTGAAGCACATAGAGCAATTTCCTAGCTCAAAAAAATTAAGTGAAGCCATAGAGCAATTCTAACAAATCATGATAACATATGGCTCTCTCAAATAAGTGTGTCCAGGAAGGATGATTGTGACAAACAAAATAGCAAACAAAGCAATGACTCATATCATACATGATGCTCCAAACAAAACTCATGATATGTGACGAATAAAAATATAGCTCCAAGGAAAATTACTGATGGTCGTTAGAAGAAAGGGGGGATGGCTTCCAGGGCATCCCCAAGCTTACTTGCTTGGGAGTCCTTGAACATTACCTTGGGGTGCCTCGGGCATACTCAAGCTTAGGCTCTTGCCACTCCTTATTTCTTCATCCATCATGGTCTCACCCAAACTTGAAAACTTCAATCACACAAAACTTAACAAAAACCTTCGTGAGATCCGTTAGTATAATAAAGCAAATCACCACTTTAGGTACTGTTGCAAACCCATTCATATTTTGTTATTGCATCATAACTACTATATTCTAACTTTACCATGGCTTGTACCCCCTGATACAATCCATAGGTTCATCAAAATAAACACACAATGCAACAAAAAAAGAATCTGTCAAAAATAGAACAGTCTGTAGGAATCTGAATATTGGGCCACTCCTTCGTCTTCTCATTCCCAAAGCTTCTAGAGTCTCATATTGCCAGAAAAAAATCTCCAAAAAGTTTTGTGGCATTTGGACTTCGTTTGGTACTGATATTCTGCAAAGTCAAAAACATGCAAATAACAACAACTGACACTGGGCACTAAGTTAGTAGTTTAGTCCCACAAAATGATATAGTTGATTGTAAATGTATATAAAACATCCAAGATTGATACTATAATAGCATGGAACAATAAAAAATTATAGATACATTGGAGATATATCAGGTTGCCTCGTTAACAACGCTCCTAGAGTCACCGGTGACACCGGAGAACCAGGCGGAGCGCAATGTGGAAGTAACTAAACTTCGCGAGCAGATGGCTAAGGCTCAGGAGGATATCAATGCTAAGAACACTCACATGGTAGAGCTGCAAGCCCAGATTCATAATGAGGTAGAGCACCTAAATACAGAGGACTGGCGTATGGGCCTTCGATAGAGCCCTTCGGATGTGGTTCTTCATAGGAGTCACGCGAGCTGTCCGCCCCCCAATTTGAGCCCATGTGTCTATTCACCACACCTGCTCCGAGGGCTGGGACGAGCACCCGAGAGGCTCCGATTATACGTCAGCTAAACCGGGTCGTGGCCCAAAATGGAGACGGGCAGCCACCACGGGCTCAACCTCGTCAGTCAGCTCAGTAGCACCAGCTTGAGCCGGGCCCGCGCCCACCACCTGCTCGGACGACTCCAAACCATTTCCTGACACCAGCGGGTCACTTCTCCAGCCTATCGATAACTTACTAGCTTCAGCAACCAACTGTCGGTGTACAAAAGTAGAGGCTCTCCTTTTGACCCCTTTACTTGTACACGGGCAGTCAGAGCCACCCGCCACGGCCACGCATAATAGGGCAGGAAAGGGAAGCCAGAGAAAAGCCGAAGGCACAAGACAAACAAAGCAACAACAAGGACCAAGGCCACAAAGATCGAATGGACGAAGCAGATTTCCTTGGCAAGGACCCTTGCCGGGGCAGCCTCAGCGGCCCCGGCAAGACCCTTCCCGGGACAGCTCACCCACACCAGCTGAGTGAGCCACCTTTTGAACCCCCCGAATGCTAGAGAAACGCGTTGGGACAGGGCTCGGGAGGCACCTCCGTGGTGGCATGCAGATCTTTGTGAAGACATAGAATAGTCAAGATCAAATGAGGATAGGAAGGCAACAATCCTCACCGAAGAAACCCACAAGACCCCCGGCAAGATCCTTGCCGGGGATGCCAGCGCGCCACGGCAAGACCCTTGCCGGGCCACCCTGCGACACCCTCGCCAAGCACGCCAAAGAAGGCAATCGCCAGCACACGCCACCAAGTCTCCATCGCTGTCAGATGCATTGCCGACCCAACCAGTGCAAGGGCACCTACGTGGCAACATGCAAACCTTCGTGGAGGCTCCACCACCGCGCCACCTCAGGTGCCTGCCTACCTACATGGCACCGCATGCATCGCTGGCCAGGGAAAGTGTCGAAGCAAGGAGGAGCAGCGACGGACGGGACGGTCCTCGCCCCCGTCCCTGATAAAGCGAAGGGACACCTAAGCCTTGCATTAAATGCACTTTGTCCTGTAATACCAGCGATAAGCTCGCAACACTGTAGCACTTTCCACCTCCTGTGTGCCATTGTGGCAGCCCCTTTCGCCTATAAAAGGAGGCCCATGGCACACTGGGAAAGGATTCGGCTCTTTTGAACCTAGTGGCACTCAGAGCTAGTTCAAGAGCTCAAGAACACTAAATACATCCACCAAAGAAGGATCGTAGGGTTTTACGCATCTTTGCGGCCCGAACCTGGGTAAATCCCCTTTGTGTTGTCTACCAGTCCCGCTCTTCTCACGATCCCGCGCCCCGCAACCGTAGAAGGGATTCCAATGATCCCATAGGTGTCGTTTCCCACCGACATCTTTGGCGCGCCAGGTAGGGGGGTGCAATTGTGAAAATCTCGCCTAGCAGTCGACCTAGCTGTTCTTCATCGCCATGGCTCCTAAGAAGAAGACGACCACGACGGTTGGTTTGTCCGGGACCGGGTTGGTACCGGCGCGGACCGGTAGCGGGCCAGTCACGGAGAGAACCCGTGGCGCTGCCCGCGAACATCTACATCACCTTGATGGTCCAGGCCTGGCAAGTGGCGTCGTTCGCACACTAGGCGACGAGCCACCAGTCGCGGGCTCCGGAGGTGGAGTCGGGCCCCCTGCAGGTGGCGCGGGGACCTCCACGGGCGCCGCCGTCCCGCCAGGTAGCGGCACGGTGACCTCCAAGACGCCAACACCGGCGCCCACGGCACGCTCCTCCCAGGTTGTGCGTGATGAGCAGCGTCACCCTGCCGGTGACCCTACGCGCCGCCCTGGGAAGAGTCTCGTGCGCCCATCATATGATGAGGAGGGTCGGCATGCGCGCCGAGGTGCTGATGGAGGGGGCGAATGGCTGCTGGGCCGTGACGCAGCTCCTTCTAACACGGTTAGAAGTCGAGGTGCATCACGATCCACCCATCTCTCGCAGCCACCCACGCCAGCGGAAGCCCTAGCGCGCGCAACTGCTCCTCAATTTTCCTCCCGTCGCGGAGAAGCTCGATGAGTGGAGGAACACCGTTCGGAGCCTCGTCGGCATCGCCAACAACGATGAGTTGCAGCCGGTGGAACCCGTAGGCCGTCGCCCCACCGGGCCACCGCATGCCAGCGGAGACCATGCTGGAGGCGATGCAGCCATGGTGCACTCCCCTCCTCCGTCCCGGCCACCCCGGGCGTCGGTTTGTCGCGACAACACTCGAGACGATATCTCCATCGCGTCATCCGACCCACGAACCAACCGCGATTAGCGTCAAGTCCTTCGGGAGCGGGATCATGAGGACGCTCAAACTACGATCGAGCACCGATGTGACGCGCGCCACCAATCGGACAGGCGGGCGGGGCCCGCTATAGACCGCCCAGCGCCGGGAGGCTACGGTGGCCTTACGAGGTGGGTTGTCCGGCCTTCACCCGTGAGCTGCGGCACTTCCAGTGGCCCTCCCACCGTACATTCAATCCCGACGTTGGTGAGAAGTACAGCGGCAAGACTCAGTCGTCAGAGTTCCTTAGCATCTACACCATCGCGTTGGCACTCAAGCCTAATGTTATGTCATGGTTGATGCACTTGCCAGTGGATTCCATCTCTTCTTGGGCCGATCTATGCCATGAGTGTGTTGGCGCCTTTACCGGAGGTCACCAGGCTCATGGCCAGGCAAGTGATTTATACATCATCCCCCAGAAGGAAGGGGAGAACTTGCGCAAGTACATCCAAAGGTTCAGCCGAGTGCAAGATAACATCCCGACGCTCATCCCGCCGCCGTGATCGCATCGCTCCATCGTAATCGCGGCAATCATAAGATGCATGAAGAGCTGGCGATGAACAAGGTCAGAGATGTGGCCGAACTTTATGTTCGCCGATCGCGCGCTTTGTGCCAAGAGGGCAGGAAGTACCCCGGCGAAGACGCCGGTGCGGAAACTGACTCCACGGATGACACCGTCACCCCAGTGAAGAAGGCCCGATGCCATAACAGGAAGCGCAAGGGCAAGGCTGTGCTTGCCGTCAAGGGATCCGATGACACCAGCACCACCAAGAAGACCAAGGCGAGCGACCCCGACAAGGAGGTTGCCGCGTGTGACGCTTGCCGGGCCTTGGCGGCTACCGACAAGCCAGGAGGCTCCGACAAGCAGTACTACAAGATCCACCGCACTAAGGGCCATGATCTCCAAAACTGCCGGCAGGTAGAGCTGCTCGCCGAGAAGCAGAAAGCGGAGTATGAGCGGCGGGACAAGGAGAAAGGCCCAGATGGTGCCGAGGGGTCCGGCAAGAAACGTGGCGGCCAAGGAGGCTGCCGCGGCAAGGATAATTAGCAAGAGAGGCCCTCCAGGGGCCGCGACAAGAAACAGGAAGACGATGATCATGACGAGGACGACGAGTCCGGCGACCACGAGTTTCAGAAAGCCACAGAGGCCATGTGCGTCGATGGTGGCGCCTCGCTGCATACATCCCACCGCCGACTCAAGTAGTGGGCGCGTGAGGTCACAGCGGTGGAGCCATCGTTCGACGCACGGAAGCCACCGAAATGGTCTGAAGACGCCCATCATCTTCGACATCGAGGACCACCCGACCGCACTACTGTGGTCGGGTGCTTGCCATTGTTGGTTTCACCAACAATCCACAACCTCAATGTGACAAAGATGTTGGTTGACGGCGGGGCCGGCCTGAACTTGATCTCGCCTGTTGTGGTCAAAAGGCTGCAGATCCCTGATGGAGACCTCGAGGAGACGGGCACGTTCCAAGGGGTTAACCCGGGGAGGAGCTAGCCAAAGGGAAAGATCACGCTGCCCGTGACATTCGGAGACGAGCTGAACCACAGGACGCAAAGGATTCACTACAGGAATCTTCTACTTTGCCATCAGCCATGGCGGACGGCAAAGGCATGGATGGCGGACATCAAAGACCTTTGCCGTCAGCCACGGACGGCAAAAGGTGACGGCAAAGTATGGGACGGCTAAGAGCTGTGTTGCCGTCTGCTTCGGGCAGCTGACGGCAAAGGGGCCTTTGCCATCAGCAGCGGACGGCAAAGAAGACGGACGGCAATAAATGCGCTTATTATTCGTTAGGTGGTTAACGGCAGCCTTTGCCGTTCGCTGCGGGACGGCAAAGTTTTGCCGTCACCATCATGTTAAACCGACCAAATTGGTCACCTCCCAGAAGCACGATTGCACGCCACGTGGTGTCACGGCCGATTTTTCAATAAAATAATTATTGAGAAAATCGATCCTTAAATCCCAGTATAGGAAGAGTCATCCTCACTGGTAGACAAAAACTTGATGAACAGAGGGCCAGTAGCATTAAATATATTACAGGGTTGAGCTGAGGCTGCTCAACAATTTATTACAGACTCGCCAATATCTTACATAAGGGCGATTATGAAACAGGGATGTGGTGGCATGCTACTAGCTTGAGGTAAGAAGGAGTGGATACCTTGACTCCTAACTGGCAGCTCATCGAGCGTCGAGGTGAGGCTCGATGAATTTATTTCTGGGGTTGCAGAAGTGGATAATACAATGACCAAACAGGATCGCATGGGACCGATCGACTCCTCTAGGCGCCGGACTCGCTATCAAACTCTTCATCCATGAGATCGCCTTCATCATCATCCGCCAAATCAATAAGCTGTGAGTACTTTGAAAGTACTCGCAAGACAGTTTGGACAAAAGATATAATCAATGAATGCATGAATGCGCCACGAATAGAAATGATGCTCATGCAACAATAATAATATTTATGCACGACTTGATAAGTAAACAAATGAATGAAAACCGATCGGGCGTCTGGAGCGACGCCTCGAAAGGTAAACAAATAAAACTCATTCCGCAGTCAGGCGTCTAAGCGACACCACATAAAGGGCTTTAAAAGAAATGCCACAGTCGGACGTCTGAGCGACATCACATAAAGGGCTTTAAAAGAAATGCCACAGTCGGACGTCGAGCGACATCACATAAAGGGCTTTAAAAGAAATGCCACAATGGACGTCCGAGCGACATCACATAAAGGGCTTTAAAAGAAATGCCACAATGGACGTCGAGCGACATCACATAAAGGGCTTTAAAAGAAATGCCACACGGACGCCGTCGAGTGACATCACGCATGTGGCTTTAAAAGAAATGCCACAATGGGGACGCCCGAGCGACATCACGCATGTGGCTTTAAAAGAAATGCCACATCGGACGCCCGAGCGACATCACGCATGTGGCTTTAAAAGAAATGCCACAATGGACGCCCGAGTGACATCACGCATAAGGCTTACACTAAATGTAGATACAAGTATGCCACCGCTTCGGACGCCCGAGCGACATCACGCATGTGGCTTGTAACAAAGTAAATAACAAGATTAGTCCATCCACAAGAATAATCTTTTAGCCGATTTATCACACATGTATTTTCCCGAGTTTTGTCACCGAGGCCGATGCCCGACAAGATAAGATGAATATAGTACTTGAACAAAGTACAAGATAATTGAAAGATTGGTAACTCTGCAGAGTTGGTATTGACTGACCACAGCTAACGGATTTCCATAGTCCCAAATGGACTAGTTCCGTTTATGGGATTTCAGTAGAAACACATTTAACTAGTACACACCCATTTCACCTCATGATGCCAGGAATCACCCTGGACAACGTCCAAAAAAAACTTTGAGACGGGGAGGTCACAACCTCGAATAGCATGGGATCAAATTTATATACGTGCGCTCTAAGGGGTGCCCCCCTCTCGGTCCCAACTGGAAACACCCATGCCCCCTGACCGGATGACGGGCTTTAATCCAGGGCCATGGAACCCTCATCCCGGCCTCTCTATTTGGTGTGTACCAGGAAAAAGATTTGCAACTTACTAAGCCACATTCCTTTCGGAAAACGTGTGACAGTACAGGAAGGAATGAATGGGAATGTGATTCGTTTCATGATAACATGGAAGTCCAATACTCTGGCATAAGACTGGCATGTCACAACACTGCCATCTTACCCATCCTCATGCCATCACATGGCCATGCAAATATGTATCCAACAACATAATGCTTTCCGAAACTTACTTTCCACTTATGTGCATGAACTATAACATTCAAAGAAATGTTCATAAACATGCCATGACTATACTAAAATGCAAACATGCAACAACCACTCATCATATCAAGAGTTCAAACATGCTTGCACGGTTCAAGTAGTCGGAGTTTAACGTGTGAAGTTTGCGGTTCGCTGCTTCCTCCTAATCTACAAGATAAGAAAAATGCGCACGTAACGTAAATACCGTGAGTGTACAGAAAATTGTTCCAAATATTTTTCAAATAAATATGAAAAAAACTAGACAGAAAATAAAGGTGACGAAAAGGAATCAATCAAAATCGTTTTCGCTTAAAAGTTATAAGAGTTTTGGTCCAAGGACCCATCTCAGATGTAAAATGTAAAGTTTCTGTGGGCTCATGAAAAGTCCAGAAAACGGTTCGTTTAAAAGAAACGGCTGAGAGACTGACAGGTGGGCTCCACCCGTCAGGTTTGAAATTTCAAACGGGGAAAACAGAGCGCGACGGTGCCCGAGAGGTGCGATGGTCGCCGGCGGCGATCCACGGAGAGGCTGGGTGATCATGGGTTACCTTCGTGATCAGTGCACCTTTCCGTGTCTGTGGGTGGTGGCGGTGGTCGCCGGCGAGCACTGTGTCGACGGCGGCCCTTGCTCCGGCGAACGGCGGTTCGGGCAGTCGTGGATCTCGCCGGAGGGAGCTGCGGTGTTCAAATTGAAGTGGGGGTTAGCCTACTGGAGGTGGTACGGGGCTACGGGCAAGAGTAGGGCGGCGGAGGAGTTCTCACCAAAGAGAATGTTGCCGGAGCCCGAGGCGGACGAAGGTGGCCGGAGCCGAAGAAGAAAGGCCCCTCGAGGCTCTCCCAGTGGCTAGGCGGGGTCTAGTGAGGTGGTGGAGTTGTGCGGGGGCTAGAGCAAGCGCGGGGGGGTGCTATTTATAGCCGGCCCGAGGCGGTTGCCGTGAACAGAAAAGTCCGGCGGGTGATTACGGCGGCGCTGTGGCTGGACGGTTGGCTTAGGAGCTTGAGCATCGCCTAGGTGGAGCAGTGGTGCCATTCCAGGGTCCAACTCAGCACGGGAGGGAGGTTTACGGCCTGCCTTCGACGGAACGGCAGCACGGCCCGTTGGCGGCAGAGAACGCGCTCTGCGCGTGCCAGGCCATGGTGACGGTGCTGCATGCGTGCGCTGGCAAGGACATGGCCACGCGGAGCTACCAGGAGGGTTGGGCGGCGCCGAACGGCGTTCTGCCGCGGTGTTGCCCCCTGTCGGCTGTTACGGTGGTTCTGCCGCCGCAAAGCACGCCGGCGCAGGCGGGCCAGGGCGCCACCGATGCCAGGAAGGCTCCAAGCGCGCGTGTGAAGCTCCGGACAAGAGGGAGGGGCTGCGAGCATCGAGCCAAATGCACAGTGGGCATGTGACTGAAGTTCTGTCGGGGAAACGACACTGAAACTCTGAATTTTACTGAATATGAACAAAACAGTGCACGCCAAGTGTTCGACAGAATGATTCTAGCATGTAGGGATTTTTCCTTGAGCTGATTTTTGGTGGAGAGGTCTATCATTGCAACTTGGGGTTGCCTGAATTTTGGTGGAATTTTTGGAGGAATGGAGATATGAATTTCACCAAATTTCGCAAATCTGGTCCAAACTTGCAGAGAGTGAAATTTGAAATATTTGAAAAGAGGAAGAGTGGATCAAGATGGTTCTAGGTTGTGGGTACTAAGGACTATCCAGGGGAGTTCGTTTGGGATCCAGGATCAAAGGCATTAGGGTACTTGCTTTGCAAATCCCTAGGTTCACAAGAAAGGACAGAATTGTTTTTGGGAAAAGAAATAATTGGAATAAAAATCCAAAAATGGATTTTATTAGTTTGGACAGAATGTTTGGGTTGTACCCAAGTGGGAGGAGAGGTTTTTGGGGGAGTTTTACCATAAGAGGCATGGTAAACAAGAATGGACTAAAAATCAAATGAAAACCCAAAAGCAAAAGGTTTTCTTTTTAAAAGAAACTAAATCCAGGAAAAGATTTTTTTGAGGGGGCAAACTCAGAAGAGGGTTTTTAAGAAGGGTTTAAGTGACCTTCTTCAAACCAAGAAAGGCTCTTTCTGAAAACAAAACCACAAAATTTTTGGAGTGTCACACGTGGCCTCTTCGCCGTCCGCTGCTGATGGCAAAGATCTCTTTGCCGTCGGCGGCAGACGGCAAAGATCCTGGATATTGTCTCTTTTTCTGTTTTTTTACTCCAACAATTTTCACAGCAAATATATATCACATATCCAGCACATAAGTTTCATATCACATATCCAGCACATAAGTTTCATATCACATATTACATTAGTTTCATCCATACACATTGTTCATACATAAGCAAGTTCCATCCATACACATTGTTCATACATACGCAAGTTCCACGATAGCAAGCTAGATACAATGCAAAGTTTCATCAAAGGAAAAGCAAGCACTCCATCATAGCAAGCTAGCTTCCATGAAGTGAATGAAATCTGCAAAATGGTAAATAAGAAAGTTAGAAATAGGTGACTAGAACAAGAAGAAGACTAGAACAAGAAGTATATGTCATTTATGAGCTAGCTTAGGTGAAATGGATCATATATGAGCTAACAAAGTTGAAATGGGTTGTTTATGAGCTAACTTAGTTGAAATGGATCATTTATGAGCTAACTTAGTTGAAATGGGTCGTTTATGCGCTAACTAAGGTGAAGGGCATCGTTTTTGAGCTAAGTAAGGTGAAATGGATCGTTTTTGAGCTAACTTAGGTGAAATGGATCATTTATGAGCTTTTATGAGCTAACTTAGTTGAAATGGGTCGTTTATGACCTAATTTAGGTGAAATGGATCATTTAAGAGCTAATTTAGGTGAAATGGATCGTTTTTAGCTAACTTAGGTGAAATTGATGGTTTAGGAGCAAATCTAGGTGAAATGGGTCATTTTGGAGCTAACCTACGTGAAATGGGTCATTTTGGAGCTAACCTAGGTGAAATGGGTCATTTTGGAGCTAACCTAGGTGAAATGGGTCATTTTAAAGCTAACGAGGTAAAATGGATCATTTACGAGCTAATCTACTAAAATCGGTCATTTTAGAGTTTAACTTGGATAAATTGGATCACTTGTAAGCTAACTAAGGTAAAATGAGTCATATTAGAGCTAACTTAGGTAAAATGGATCGCTTATGAGCTAACTAAGCTAATTATGCAATTTTTGACATAAGTAACCTAAGTACATATCGCTTTAGAGCTAACTTAGGTGGAATGGATGGTTTATGAGGTCAAGAAGCATATTAAGTCATTTTGGAGGAAAAGAAGCTAACTCTAGGTCATTATGGTAGGCATATTGAGGAAATAAAGCTAAGTCTAGGTCTTTATGCATTTGTTAAGCAAAACACTAGAGAAACTTACCGTGATCGTGGAGGTGTAGGAGCGGGCTGGCTCGTGCTTTAGGTCGGAGAAGGATCGTGCGATGCTTTTTGGAGTTAAGCTGCACCAAAGATCATTTCCAATGTCTCGTTAGCATTATGACACTCAAATGTTAAGACTAGCAAGTAATTTCCATTCAAATTAAACTCACCGTGCTCCTGTGAGCAATCATCGGCATCGGCGGAGCGGTCTCGACGGACTTCTCGCACTGATCGCACATTTGGTTTTCACAGCAGAGTCATACTAGTTAGTAATGAGACTCAAATGTTAAGACTAGCAAGTAATCTGCAGAAGAAACTTACCACAAGGAGCTCAGACATGGCCCTTGCACGCATGTCATTCCGTGCCCTCTCCTCCTCCAACATCTTTGTCGCCCTCTCCTCCAACTCCCGCCGCCTCCTCCGCCTCCGCCAAGTTTCTCCGTTCTATCTCTCTCACTCAGATAGCAGCCTGCAACACCACTCACATGACCATTTGTAATCATTGATGGAAGAGCACACAATGTAATGCAGAAAGATAGCTGAGTACGTATAACTAACCTTGAAGGCGAGTTGGACTGGCCGTTCACGAGGCCTTATCTCAGGAGCGGAGCTCGACTGGCGCGCCTTGATCTCCGAGAGAGTGCTAGGACAACGGATAAGTCCATCTCCCATGGCCCGCCAGATATCATCAGCAGCTCTGTATCAATGGGACCCTGGCTCGGGTTAAAGTCCTCCCCTTTCCTCGCCTTCCCCTGATCTCTATATTGCATGAGCTTGTCGTGGGCGGAGATGTTGGTGAAGTTCTTTGGATGATCGAGATCAGACGCAGAGAATGCCTTAACTTTCTTGTAAGAGCCAGCAGGGCCATGGCATATGTGTCGTACACCTCCGCACCTTATCCGCCTTATTGTAGCGTGCTCGAAAGAGAGAAACAAAGTAAATTAGTAATTAAAGGGCTAAAACTAGCATGATGAATGAATTGCATGAATCATGAAGCAAACCGCATACCAGCCTCGCCTGCATCAAATAAGTTGGAGTTGCCTTGGTGGTGTGGCACACCTTCCATTTGGGCACGCTTGTCCTTGGCCTCGCCAGGTGGCCCGCCATTGTTTTGAGCACCACGCATCGACCAACACCTCCCAACAATCCATCCGATCCGCACACCATCTCGGAGGGGCCTAAGTTAGCAATAGAAACTTGAGCGCCACGGCTATGAATTACTAAATGAAGGAAGTAAGTACAAGGCCTTAAGAATTACCTTCATGTATCGCTCCTTACTCAAGAACTTATCGCGGCACTCTCGCTTGGGCTTCTTGATACCACGCCCGGCGTAGTAGTCTCGAACAGCCTGCACCAACCTCATGCCGTAAGTTCTCAAGTAGGCGCTTGCACTCCTTGTCGATAACATCCGCCGCCTCCTCCTCGTATCCCTCCTCACACCTATAGAATGTACGCAATCAAATGAGACAATATTGATTAGTACAATTAATAACTAGCTGGTTCAAGATTTTTAATTGTGTAAAGGAGAAATTACCCGTAACTTTTCGATCACCACGCCTCGCCTCGCCTTGCACAAGACACCGCCGATAATCTCACCCGGCGGGCCGGGCAGCCAAGTAGTGCTCCCAACTCAATCCAACCTCCGAAGCCGACCCTCACCAGCAACGTGACAAACCCCGGAAAGTTTTGCGAATCGAACTCCAAGGACGAGTTGGGCGGCGGACACTTTCATGGTGGTCCCAACCCCGCAAAGATGACAAGGCCAACGATTAGTTATTTGAAGAAACGTGAATGCGTAAGATACAAAAGATTAAATGCACTTACCTCTCCCCATCAGGAAAATCAACCACCTCTGCCTCATGGTCGCCGCACGGACGGAGCCGTAGCACCACGCTGGTAGACGCGTTGCCCCCTCCTCCCCTCCTCCTCAAAATCGCCGGCTCCCGCTATCATCAAGATGGCCACTCGACTCCCCGCCATCATCAGCATGGCCACTCGGCTCCTCAGGCTGACCCGACCAAGTACCCCATCCAGACGTGTGCTCCTCCGGGGTCTCGTGGGCCCAACTCTCGTGGCCTAAGGCCCGTCGACCCGAGGCTCGTGGGTTGAAGACCCGTGGACCGGAGGCTCGTGGACCGGAGTCCGTGTAGCCTCCTCCTCAGGCGAGTCCACCCTAGCAGTCACGTGCTCGGGTGAAACAGCTGGGGGCGGCGGCGAGGAAGGCGCCGTAAGAGTCACCCTGCCTCCTCTCCCGCGACCACGTGCTCCACCTCCTCTCTTCTTCTTACCTCGTCCCCTCTTGGGCACCACGGTCGACGAAGCAGGGCCCGGCGGTGTTTCCATACTGTCCAGCAACGCTCGGCGGAGAGGTGCATGTGGAATGGAAGACCTCACACTACGCGCCGACGAAGAAGGGGCCTCGGCGCGCTCCCAACCAGCGCCCACCATCTTTCAACACCTGCCATGACAAAGAATAAACGAAATTAGTACAACATAAAAAAAGTACCGACATGAATAATAATATGTATATCACTTAAGTGTATCATCATCAAGTACAACATAAACAATCGCACATTTAAAACTACCCGATCAACACAATTATATAAGATGTTTTCCATAACAAAATCAAAAAATATATGACCTAACTAATAATTCACAAATATATGACCCGCCGGCCTCGAAGGCCAAAGAACACCTTTTCGGAGGTGTCAGGGTTGGGGTGTCGTGGTCGGTGTCGGGTGCCGTGGTCGGGTCGGGTCGGGTCCGGGTGTCGGGTCGGGTGCCGGTCGGGTCGGTGCCGTGTCGGTGTCGGGGTCGGGGTGTCGGGTCGGGTCAGCTCGGGGTCGGGGTGTCGGTGTCGGCGTGGGTCGGGGTGTCGGGTCGGGTCGGGTCGGGTGTCGGGTCGTGGTCGGGTGCCGTGTCGGTGTCGGGTCGGGGTGTCGGGTCAGCTCTGTGGTCGGGGTGTCGGTGTCTGGTCGGGCCGGGGTGTTGGGGTCGGGGTCGGGTCGGGTGTCGTGGTCGGGTCGGGTGTCGGGTGGGTGTCGGGTCGAGGTGCCGGGTCGGGTCGGGTGCCGGTCGGTGTCGGGTCGGGTGTCGGGTCAGCCTGGGTCGGGGTGTTGGTGTCGGGCCCGGGTCGGGGTGTCGGGTCGGGGTCTCGGGTCGGGTGTCGGTCGGGTCGGGTGTGAGTCCTCGGGTCTTCCTTTTTTTCCTTCTTCTTCTTCCTCCTTTCCTTTTTCCTCTTCTTCTTCTCCTCCTCTCCTCTTTTTTCTTCTTCTTCTTCCTCTTCTTCTTTTTTCTTCTCCTCCTCCTCTTCTTCTTCTTCCTTTCCTTTTTCCTCTTCTTATTCTCCTCCTCTCCTGTTTTTTTCTTCTTCTTCTTCTTTCCTAAAACTGAACTAAACCTAAAACTAAACCTAAAACTAAAACTAAAACTAAATCTAAACTAAACATAAACCTAAAACTAAAAAAACAGAAAAAAAAGGAAAAAACTAAATCTAAACCTAAAACTAAACTAACACTAAACCTAAACCTAAAACTAAAACTAAATGTAAACTAAACATAAACCTAAAACTAAAAAAACAGAAAAAAAAACAGAGGAGGTAGAGCTCATCTGGGCCGGTGGAGGAGGTGGTGGAGGAGGAGGGAGGCGCTGCCCGGGCGGTGGGGCTGGGGGCTAGGCGCTGGGTTGGGCAAGGCGTCGAGACGGCAGAGTGGATGGGCGACAGGCGGGGGCGGTGGGCATGACGGCAGCAAAGCAAGATGGCGATGGCGGGGCGGTGGAGGAGGGGGCGGGCGGTTCGGAGGCGTGGCCGGGTCGGGCGCGGCGGTGCGAGACGGCAGGGCGGGGCGACGGGGGGGGGCGGGGCGACGGGCGGGGGCTGTGGGCGGCAAGGGGGCGACGGGCGGCGCAAGCAGTGGTGGGGCGGGCGGCGCGGTGGGAGCAGGAGAGAAACAGAGAGGGGGGGGGGGCGCGCCATTAGATATGTTAAATGTTTGTCGCCCGCCTCTTTGTCGTCCGCTTTTTTGCTCTTTGCCGTCTGCTAGCAGACGGCAAAGAGGGGGGTTGTTAAGTATTTTTTTAAACAGCTCCTCAGTGGGGCCCCCTCCCTCTTTGCCGTCTGCTAGCCGACGGGAAAGAATCTTTGCCGTCAGCTAGCGGACGGCAAAGAACTGGCTGATGGCAAAGACTTTCTTTGCCATCAGCCACTTCTTTGCCGTCTACTTTTGGGTAGCTGATGGCAAAGAGCTTATTTGCCATCCGCTAGCAGACGGCAAAGAGCTGGCTGATGGCAAAGTAGCTGATTCTAGTAGTGATTGTTTTTTATGTAGCCGAGATCCCCTTGCCTTACAACGGGATCCTCGGCCGCCCGGCACTAGCCAAGTTCATGGCGGCTTCACACTACACCTACAACATGCTGAAGATGCCCAGGCTGATGAACATCATCACCGTCCCCTCCGACAAGAAAGATGTGTTGATCTGCGCCGACCAACTCTACCAGAAGCGATTGCAAGAATGACGCTAAGGCACTGCTCCTCGCCGATGGAGCCCCGGGAAGAAGACCGGTGAGACCTCTCGCACCCACTCCGACAAGCGCACCTCTTCAGGGTGTTGCGCTTTCGTTGAGAACGTGCCAGAGAGCTCCGCCGGAAAGAGCAAGAAGTCCAGAGCCACACCACCAGAGACCAAGAAGGTGCCCGTTGAGGAGGACGGCACGGGGGGAGCTTTTACCAGAAGCTCCACCCTCGACGACAAATAGGAAAGCGAGTTCGTCACCTTCCTGCAGGCGAATGTCGATGTGTTTGCATGGCAATCCTCCAACATCTGCGGCGTTCCCAGGGAGGTGATTGAGCACCACCTTGATGTCTGTCCTCATGCGCGGCCCGTCAAGCAGAAGGTCAGGAAGCAAGCTCTGGAGAGGCAGGAGTTCATCATAGAGGAAATCAGAAAGCTAGAGGCGGAAGGCTTGGTGAGAGGAGTACTCCATCCGATGTGGTTGGCCAATCCGGTAGTGGTGCGCAAGGCAAATGGGAAGTGGAGGCTGTGTATTGACTACACAGACATCAATAAGGCCTGTCCAAAGGATCCTTCGCTATCACAAGATCAACCAGATTGTTGACTCCACGGCTGGGTGTGACCTATTATCATTCCTTGACGCCTACGCCTACTCGAGGAAAAGGATACCACCAGATCTTCATGACAAAAGAAGACGAGAAATAGACTTATATGGATGATTCATCACCCCATGTGCTACGAACCCCGAGAAGTGTGTCTTGATTGTTTACGGATGCCTTCAACTTAAAAGTTTAGGTTAGGGCAAAGAGTGACCAAGTCAAGTATCACCCTACACATGCAATTCTAGAGTTATGGGATCAACCTTTGCAAGACAATCCAAATTGGTTTTGAGCCACGAATGAAGAGGAGGTGGAGGGTATTTATAGCCTCCACACAAAATCCAACCGTTACACACATTTGACCAATCTCGGTCGGACCGAAGTTGACAACTCGGTGAGACCGAAAGTTCAAATCTTACATAGAAATATGGAAGCTTATATGGATGACATAGTGGTCAAAACCAAGGACAAAGCAACACTTGTGCAAGATCCGAGGAAACATTTGGGATCACCCAATCTGGTGGAGCTTCACACGGCGGCAACGGCGCGATGAGATTGTCCGTTGACGGCGATGGAGACCAGCGAGGGCGCACAGCGACGGCGGAGACGATCCGAGACCACGGCGACGGCAGCGTGAAGGGTTTGAGGCGGCGTTTTGAAGAAGTAATCAGCAGCGCTGCCCTCGGGTATATATACCTTCGGTTGTCGGTGGGACCGAGTTGGAAAACTTCGGTGGGACCGAGATGGTTAGCTGCGTGCGATTACTCACTTGATCACGCCGAAATTTGTAACTTCGGTTTCACCGAGGTGAAAACCTAGATCAATCCAAGTGATTTGATCCGTCCGATTTGAGTATATTGGTTTGACCGAAAGTACTTAGAAGGTTTTGGAATTTAGGCTTTTGACGGATCGGTGGCTCGAGTGCTCCTCACTCGGTGCGTCCGAAAAAGTCTTGTTCAAAGTTTGTGATATAAGCATGAATAGAGTTTGAGACAAGAAAGCATAGATAGCTAGGGGAGGAACTTAGGCATTCTTGTCCATCCATTTGGTCAAAAAGAAAAATCCAAAAGACCAAAGCAACAAATGGATGTCCTCGAATGGATAAAATCATGCATCCAACATGCTCACACAATAAGATAGCAAATGAAATATGTGTCAAACATGCACAAACAAAACTCTAGCAACTAGCACACAATTTGGCGATGACTAGGTCATCTATATATGAGTATATTGACTTAGGAGTCAAATGAGAACATTTGATCATAGGTCATACTCATCGTTTAAGCACAAGTGGGGTTACCACTTTTCCATAAAGCATTAATGTGTTCACATCATTTGAAGATGCTTTAGCTCATTTCTTTAGAGCAAAGCTCCCCCTTGATGTGAGAACCCCTTTTAAAGGGTCAAACTAACCTTGGGTTGTCGTTGAAGACTTCATGTAGATGTTGAAGATGTGGATGCTCAATGTTGATGAAGATCATCAAGAGTTGGGAGCAATCCTTTGGATTGGGCACTTTCAATACCTACATGGGTTAGTCCCACAAGGAACAAACAAGGATATCCATGGACATAGATTGAAGTACACAATAGATGATGTCCATGAAAGCAATGATTACCTTGTCCCTTGACTTACCAACATGAGGGTTTGTGACTCCATGAACTAGTGCAAGATGTGGAAGTTGATTGCACAAGTTCTTTGCCAAAATGAATGTGAGTGAAGTATGTTGGCGGAGTCACCCTCAAGAACTCTCTAGTTCTTCTTCTTGGGATCCACATCATCTTGATGGGAATCCTTGGGGTAGTAGTTGAGCTTGTCAAGTAGAACTTGAAGTTGCTTTGGGAACCCACTTGACCATGACCTTGGGTGCTTCAATGAATGCATCAATCTCCTCTTGAAGCTTGTCCTTGCCTTTTAGCTTGTGGTCTTGTGGTGGAAGGTCATCTTGAGCTTGTTCCTCATTGGAAGAAGTAGGATCATACTTCTCCTTTTGAGAAACAAACTTTGGAGTGGGATATTGACCTTCTTCCCATTCAACACCCTCGGCGTTGAACTTTCGCTCAAAACCAATTCCTTGATTCTTCCGGTGTCTTCCTTGTTTGCGAACAATTTCCTCAAAGCTCTTGCTTAAGCAAGACTCTTGTAGACACCTTTCTCTATAATCCCTTTCAATAAACTATTTTCTTGCTCAAGTGAAACTTGGCTTGAAACATTGTTAGTGGAATCAAGAGAACTACTAGAAGTAACATCATTTGATTTAGCATGATTATTGTTACTACTAGATGAAGAATTTTCTTATGCTTGTCATGCTTAGTTTTAATAGGTGGCAAGAAATTAGACAAGAGAAGTCGTTTGGCAAGATATGAAGAACTCTTCTTTGAAGATCGTCATTGATAGCTTTTAGAAACTCATGTTCTTGCTCTAGATTGAGCTTCTCGAGCGTAGCTTCTCATGAGATCTTAGGAGCTCTCTATGATCTTCTTGAGTTGTTTCATGAGCTAACTTAAGAGTGTTTAGTTCTTTAGTTAGACGCTCAATCTCCTTCATAGCATTGTCATTCGACTCTTCTCGACTATAAAGACTATTAGCATGTTCATCATTACTAAGCTCACTAGATTTATCATGTAAAAGCTCATCTTCACCAAGCAAGTCATCCTCATCACTATCAAAGTCAATAAACTCAGGGTGTGATACCTTGGGGCCTTTTGCCATGAAGCATCTTCCAATTCCCTCATTTGGTGAATCAAATATGTCATAGGAGTTGGAGTTGGAGGACACGAGAGCAAGACCGGCAACACCTTCATCTTGACTATATTCGGAGTTGGAGTGATAGCTTCTTTCGGAGTGATTGTCGGAGTCGGAGCCGGAAACCCATTCACCAACATGAGCTTGATGTTTTCTTCTTGTGTAGCTCCTTGATGACTTGTCTTTCCTTTCCGAATCCTTGCTTCTCCGAGAGGATCTTCGTTCATAACGATCATCTCTACTCCTTCTCTCTTTTCGAGGTGACTCTTCTCTTGAGCTTCTTCTTCTTGGAGATTCTTCTCTTCTCTTGTGGGGAGTCGAACACTCATTTGAGTAGTGTCCGGGTCTTCCACAATTGTAGCAGTTTCGATCACGACTAGAAGATCTCTTTTCATCATATGATCTAGACTTTGAGCTTCTTTCCTTGCTTCTACTCTTGTAGAATTTGTTGAAGTTCTTCACCATTAGGCTTATCTCTTCATTGGAAACTAGCTTGTCACTTGAGGATGTGGGAGCTTCAATCTGTAGCTTTGTAAGCACCACTTGACTTGTTGTGAAGCTCTTCCTTATCTTTAAGTGTCATCTCATGAGCAACAATTCTTCCAATGACTTGGTAGGCTTGAGATCTTTGTAGTTTGGCATCATTTGGATCAAAGTGCACACGGTGTCATACTTTCCATCCAAAGCTCGAGAATCTTCTTGATGATGAATCGTCGGTCATTTCTTCGCTTCCTAAGCCTGCCATCTCATTTGTGATGAGAGCAAGCCTAGAGTACATTTCAGCGACTCCTTCACCTTCCTTCATCTTGAACTTGTCAAGTGACCTTGAAGAACATCTAGCTTTGATTCCTTCACGGACTCGGTACCTTCGTGCATTTCGACCAAAGTATCCCAAATCTCTTTTGCATTCTCAAGACGGCTGATCTTGTTGAACTCCTCGGGACACAAAGCATTGAAGAGAATGTCACAAGCTTGAGCATTGTTACGTAACATCCGCAACTCATCGCAGTAGCTTCGCGATCCGAACTTTTCCTTCCTCGAAGAACTCACCTTGCAAGCCAACACAAATAATGCCCCATGCGGGTTATGTCCAAGAATATGCATTTTCATTTTGTGCTTCCAACTAGCAAAGTTTGAACCATCAAAGTAAGGACCTCTCTGAAAATTACCCTCACTAGGCGCCATACTCTCCTAGGTTGTGAAACCAAGCTTATGGAATCAATGCAATGGAAACCAATCCAATGGAGACCAAAGCTCGATACCACTTGTAGGATCGGAAGTATGTCTAGAGGGGGTGATTAGACTACTTGACAACTTAAAAGTTTAGCCTTTTGATTAGGGCAAGTTTTTAGCAAGTTCACAATGATGACCAAGTCAAGTATCACCCTACACATGCAATTCTAGAGTTATGGCAGCGGAAAGTAAATTGCACATGTAGTAAATAAGAGGTGGAGAAGAGCAAACGCAATTTGGAGACACGGAGATTTTTCTCGTGGTTCCGATAGGTGGTGCTATCGTCAATCCACGTTGATGGAGACTTCAACCCACGGAGGGTAGCGGCTGCGAGAGTCCACGGAGGGCTCCACCCACGAAGGGTCCACGAAGAAGCAACCTTGTCTATGCCATCATGGCCTCACGCCCACGGAGGACTAGCCTTACTCGGGTAGATCTTCACGAAGTAGGCGATCTCCTTGCCCTTACAAACTTCTTGGTTCAACTCCACATCTTGACGGAGGCTCCCAAGCGACACCTAACCAATCTAGGAGGCACCACCCTCCAAAAGGTAATAGATGGTGTTGGTGATGATGAACTCCTTGCTCTTGTGCTTCAAATGATAATCTCCCCAACACTCAACTCTCCTCACTGATTTGGCTGTGGTGGAGGAAGGGATTGAGTGGAAAGCAACTTGGGAAGGCTAGAAATCAAGTTTCATATGGTGGGAGTGGAGCAACTTGATCTCAACACAAGGGTAGGTAGTTTTCTTCTCGAAATGTAAGGTAGGAGTGGTAGTTCTTTCGATGGCTCTCTCCACGAATGAAGAGGAGGTGGAGGGTATTTATAGCCTCCACACAAAATCCAACCGTTACACATTTGACCAATCTCGGTCGGACCGAAGTTGACAACTCGGTGAGACCGAAAGTTCAAATCTTGTGAGCGTTGGGATTTTCAGTGGGACCGAAAATACAATCTCGGTTAGTCCGATTCTTCCAAAGTCTAGGGTTTGCCAATCTCGGTGGGACCGACTTTCTCATCTCGGTGACACCGATTTGAGTCTGAAGGTTCTGAAGCTTGGCAACACCAATTTCGAATGACCGAGTTTGGAATCGGAAAATCCGAAATTCTTAGGGTTTGGGTATATGGTGAGGTGGTTCATCTCGGTGTTACTGAGTTTATGGAATCGGTGGGACCGAGATTACTTATGGGTTTATGTTGGAATGAAAGATTGCGATAGTTTGAGAGATAAATCACTAAGCACTTTGAGCAAACAGATCATCATCATAACCTCATCCCTTTTAATAGTATTGGCTTTCCTATGGACTCAATGTGATCTTGGATCACTAAACCAAAAATGGAGTCTTGAGCTTTTGCCAATGTTTTCCTTAGCATTTTGAGGGGTCCACATCATCAGTCATTGCCATACCCATATCACTGAACTTTCTGAAACATTCTCAAGGAATAATTAGTTCAATGATATATATGTTGTTATTAATTACCAAAACCACCCGGGGATTAGTTGCACTTTCACCATCCGGCAAGCTTCTCGGGTTCTTTGTGTCCCAGCGCGGGATTGAAGCAAACCTAGATAAGATCAAGGCCATTGAGCAGATTGAGGCACCCAAACGGATCAAGGACGTGTGTTGGCTCACTGGTTGCGTTGCCGCCATGAGCCGGTTCATCTCCAAGTCCGCGGAGCATGCCCTTCCTTTTTTTCAAGATCTTGAAGAAGGTAGGGCCAGTGGAGTGGACCCTAGAGGCCGAGGCAGCACTGCAAGATTTGAAGAAATACCTCTCCTCTACCCCAGTGCTGATTGCGCCCAAACCACAAGAACCGTTGTTGCTTTACCTAGCGGCAACAAATCAAGTGGTTAGCACCGTACTAGTGGCGCAGAGAGAGATCGATGAGGAGACAGCAGCGTCGGCAGAGTCAAGGTTGGCAGGCCAGAACCCTCCCCGACAGGGCTCGGTCCCGGCAAGACTGAGTCCCCGGCAGGGCTCGGTCCCGGCAAGACTGGCGCCAGCACGACAGGACCCACGCGATTGGGTGAAGAGGCGCAGAAGAAGAAAATGGTACAGCACCTAGTTTACTTCGTCAGCTCCCTCTTGCAGGGGGCTAGGTCGAGGTACTCACGTGTGCAAAAGCTGCTCTTTGGCCTCCTTATGGCTTCGAGGAAGCTGCGCCATTACTTCCAGGCGCACGAGATCACGGTGGTCACCCGCCTCCCATTGCAACGGATACTGCATAACCCAGATGCAACGGGGAGGATCGTGGAATGGGCCCTGGAGCTGTCAAATTTTGGTTTGAAGTTCGAAAGTACCTCGGCGATTCAGAGCAGAGTCTTGGCGGAGTTTGTTGCAGAATGGACCTCAACGCCCGACGAAGAGGTACAAGAGACCACTCTCCCCGGCAAGGAAACGAGACGCAACTGGATCATGTACTTTGATGGTGCCTTCTCGCTGCAAGGCTCCGCTGCTGGTGTGCTGCTTGTCGCACCCACCGGAGAGCACCTCAAGTATGTCATCCAAATGCGCTTCCCCCGGGAGATGTCAACCAACAACACCGCCGAGTACGAGGGTTTGCTTGCCGGTCTCAGGATCGCGGCAGACCTCGGAGTCAAAAAGCTCATCGTCAAGGGCGACTCATAGCTCGTCGTCAGGCAAATCAACAAAGATTATCAAAGCTCGTTGATGGAAGCTTACGTAGATGAGGTGTGGAAACTGGAGGAGCGCTTCGACGGTATACAAGCAGAGCATGTCCCTCGGGCGGAGAACGACATCGCCGACTACCTGTCAAAGCGCGCTGCCCTCAAGCTACCTGTGGAACCAGGTACTTTTGTGCTTCAGTTAACTCAACCATCCATTGAGCTGTCGATCGGGGAGAACAAGCGGAGGAAGCTAGGCCCCGGCAAGTACTTCCCCGCCGAGCTCCCTGGAGCCGCTGGCGAAGATGTTGCCGTGGATGCCGATCTGCCGCGGGACAGTCGACTCGGCAGGACCTCAGGTCATGGTCGTGGATACGGCCGCCCCCGTGGCAGAAGAGATGCCTTTGGACCTTGTCGTCGAGCCACAGGCTCCGGCATGGGCGCAGCACACCGTCCGATTTCTCCGAAGGAGAGCTTCACGAGGAGTAGGAAGAGGAGAAGAGTAGCCCACCGTCTGCTCTGCACTCAATTCGTTGATAATGTATTGCATGTAAGAAGACCGAATGGGGTGAAATTGATGTGCATCTCCTGGGAGGAAGGACTAAAGCTGTTGGCAGATATACATGGAGGCATATGTGGCTCCCACATAGGGTCGAGGGCCCTTGCCGGCAAGGCTTTCCGGCAAGGTTTCTTCTGGCCCACCACCCTCCAGGATGCGACGGCACTAGTAACCAAGTGTGAAGCATGCCAGTTCCATTCGAAGAAGCTCCATCAACCAGCTCAAGCCTTGCAAACTATCCCTCTCTCCTGGCCCTTCTCGGTCTGGGGGCTCGACATATTGGGCCCCTTCCCCCGTGCAGTCGGGGACTTTGAGTACTTGTACGTCGCAATCGACAAGTTCACAAAGTAGCCAGAAGTGGAAGCAGTGAGGAAGGTGACAGCGCAGTCGGCCATCAAGTTCTTCAAGGGACTAGTGTGCCGTTTTGGGGTGCCCAATAGGATCATCACCGACAACGGCACACAGTTCACGAGCCACGCCTTCATGTAATACATTGAGGATCTCAGCAGCAGGGTCTGTTTTGCTTCCGTGGCACATCCACAGAGCAACGGCCAAGCGGAGAGAGCAAATGCTGAAGTCCTGCGAGGCTTAAAGACGAAGACTTTTGATAGGCTGCGCAAAAGCGGGAGGCACTGGATTGATGAGTTGCCGGTGGTTCTTTGGTCGATCAGAACGACGCCAAATCGAGCCACCGGCCAGACACCCTTTGCCCTGGTTTACGCAGCAGAAGTAGTTCTCCCCACGGAACTCATATACGGGTCACCTCGAGTGCTCGCTTAGGATGAGCTTGAGCAAGAGTGGTTGCGGCAAGATGACGCGACGCTCCTTGAGGAAGATCGTCTCCGGGTGGCTGTGAGAGCAGCACGCTACCAGCAAGCCTTGCGCCGCTACCATAGCTGCAAGGTTCATGCCCGGAGCTTTGAGGAAGGAGACCTTGTTCTTCGGCACGTTCAGTCGGCCAAGAATTCCAACAAGTTGACACCGAAGTGGGAAGGCCCTTATCGGGTAACACGAGTCACCAGGCCCGGCGCAGTCCGGCTGGAGACCGAAGATGCCATTCCAGTGAGCAACTCCTGGAACATCGAGCATCTTCGCAAGTTTTACCCATAAGGCGCGGCTGCCGGGCCTCCCAGCAAGCCACCATTTTGTAAAAGCTTTGCCGGCAAGGCATGTAACCCTTTGTACAAAGCTAGGCGCAGACCCTGAGCATAAATAAACGAAGCGCTAGCGCCCTAAGTTATAGCATGCATGCTAGGTTGAGTCTCCTCTTTGGTTAGGGTTGATAGTGCTTAGCGGCGGCTAACCCCTAGCTTAGAGGTCGAGTGTGCGTCTCTCTGTTCTTCTCTGTCTTCTTTGGTTCGAGACACACAAATATCCTTGCCAAGCTATTTTGGAGAAAAGGGGACGGACCAGCATCCGAACCCCGGCAAGCCAAAGTTGCCGGGGGCTACAAGAGCAAGGATCCATCCACGACAAGACAAGGTTGCCGGGGGCTGCAGATCCAGATAAGTCTTCTATCCTCTATCATGCATTTCGTTATGGACTGAGGTATGTGAAACCTCGTTTTATCCTTAGGCTACCGTGCTCCCTCCATTCCGGACCCTAGGACTCATCTCTTGGGACCGAGTTTGGTCGTAGTCGCGGCAGCAAGGAAATGAAACGAGGGGCCTAAGCCCACCGCATCCCTGCCTCCACCAAGGGCGTGAGAAAGGTCAAACGAAGTGGGGGGACAGCAAGGCCTATATCCGGGCAAAAAAATGTTTATCTTAAAGGTGACAAGGATTCACTCCTTGTCGTGGGTTCCACCCACGAACGAAAAACCCGGCAAACATCCCTTTTTCATTAAAAAACATCGCGTACAGGTACAGTCCATACGAAATGAAAAGCATGAACAAGGGGATTACAAGTTCTAAAGTTAACAAAGGCCCGAAGGCTTACAAGACTAAAAAGATATAAGGTGCCCGTAATCCCTTTCTTGTCCCTCTCCTCAGGAAATGGAACAAGAAAGCAGAAGGGCAAAAGGGGCGCCTAGACGAGCTACGAGTGGCAGAAGACACAAAGAGAACATCTCGGTGGCCGTCCAAGGGAAGGATGGTGATGGCGGTGCTGGAGGCAGAGCTCGAAGACGAGGCGGCAGGACGTCAATACGCGATGAAGGCGTCGGTGCCCGCGTACTCCGACTTGACGGCCTTGCCTCTCGCCCTTTTCCTCTTCCGGAGCCTCCCAACGCCAGCCGCCCAAGGAGACGACCCCAAGAAGTTCAAGGAGCCGGCGACACGGATGATGGGGTCGCCGGTATCGCTCGGAGCGGCGCCCGACACCTAGTCGGACCCGTGATCCTGCCGCCCGCTGCCATTGTCTTCCTCGCCACTCTTGCTTGAGGAAGAATCTTCATTGTCGGAGGAGCTCTCCCCGCAGCACCTCACGCGAGTCCCGAAGTGCCCGAAGATCTTGACGGAGAGGACGCCACCCTCCATTAGTTTGAAATGGAGAGTGAGACCATCCGTCAAGCTATGGAGGCGAGCGAAGGTCTTCCACCCTCGGTGAAGATACATGACGTGAGGGGCGGGGAACTCGACGTTGGCCCATGTGCCGCTGAGGGAGACCTGGACTAGGGGGTGTCCGGACAGCCGGACTATCATCGTCCGGCGGACTCCAAGACTACGAAGATACAAGATTGAAGACTCCGTCCCGTGTCCGGATGGGACTTTCCTTGGCGTGGAAGGCAAGCTTGGCGATCTGGATATGTAGATCTCCTACCATTGTAACCGACTGTGTAACCCTAGCCTCCTCCGGTGTCTATATAAACCGGAGGGCTTTAGTCCGTAGGACAACATACATTACAACAATCATACCATAGTCTAGCTTTAGGGTTTAGCCTCCTTGATCTCGTGGTAGATCCACTCTTGTACTACCCATATCATCAATATTAATCAAGCAGGACGTAGGGTTTTATCTCCATCGAGAGGGACCGAACCTGGGTAAAACATCGTGTCCCTTGTCTCCTGTTACCATCTGCCTAGACGCACAGTTCGGGACCCCCTACCGAGATCCGCCGGTTTGACACCGACATTGGTGCTTTCATTGAGAGTTCCTCGTGTCATCACCGATAGGCTCGATGGCATCTTCAACCAACAATGCTGTCGTGGTGAGACTTTTCTCCCGGACAGATCTTCAGATTCGGGCGGCCGATCTGCGGGCTAATTCGCTGGCCATCTGGAGCAGATCGAAGCTTCGCCCTGGCCGTCAAGTCAGATTCGGAAGTCTAAACTTCACGGCCGATGTCCGCGGACACTTGATCTTCGACGGGCTCGAGCCACAGCCAAGCGCGCCGCACTGTTACGATGGGCATGAACTAGCTCGCCGCGAGCAAGTGTCTTGGTAGCGCGACAAATCCGCTTCGGCCCTTAGTCCGGAGCCGATCGCCCAAATCGAGGATCGGTGGATGGACGCCACCTCGGGGGCTTCAACTTCCATGGCGGTGGAGCCGAACACTAACCTCGTCCCTCGCAAAACTCGTGATTCCGAGGTGCCGAACTCCTTGCCGGACTCCGGACCTCCCCCGCCCCTACCAATCGAATCTGATTGGGCGCCGTTTATGGAATTCACCGCCACGGACATCTTCCAACACTCGCCCTTTGGCGACATCCTAAATTCGCTAAAGCATCTCTCTCTATCAGGAGAGTCTGGCGGACTCTGGCCGGGATGGTTGAGATACGGACGACAAAGAAATTTGAGCCCACCCACCACCCACTTTGTAGCCCTTGTCAATGATCTAACCGACATGCTAGACTACGACTCAAGACATCGGCGCTATGGACGCAGCGACGCCGAGAGCGAGCAGAACCAGCGCCTACGGGGCACTGGAAGACAACCTCGTCATACGACATATACATGGTGGACACCCCAAAAGAAGGGGACGGCGAAGAAGCAGCGGAGGCAGATTCTTTAAAGAAGCAGCCAAGCGCCGCGTCGGGCGCCGCTCTAAATCCCGCCACAAAGAAGAATGGAGATTCCGCACAGAGATAATAATACCCCGGAGAGTGCCGAACACAATCCCTCCAAAGAAGACTCAGCGAGGAGGAGGATGCGAAGCAAGCCCTCACGAGGCGGCGGGCGAAGAGGTCGAGGATTATAACTATATGCCTCCCTCCAAGACGAGGCAAGCCTCAACGACAGCCAATTCGCCGTGCCCGAGGATCCCGTCGAACAAGAGCGTTTCAAACGCAGGCTTATCGCCACGCAAATAGCCTAAAGAAAAAGCAGAAGCAGACTTCAAGCTGATCGGGACTGTTGGTGATCGATGGACCGAGGTCCTCGCGGCGAAAGAGTATAAACTCAACGCCCTCAAAAGCTACCCAAGACGCAAGTTGCTCCCCGACTAGAGGAGGAAGCATACATACCTTCATCACCAGCGATGATACGGTGATCGACCACCCATGGTCGCACAGAGAGGCACCCAGCCCTCAACCAAGACCGTACCCGGCATCGCTCCAAAAGTACGGCCAAGAGGGAACGCTACGGACTTGCGAGATGTATTGGAGGACAAAGCAAGGCAATCCAGATCCATCTACGGATCACGAGGGCGCCCCACGACCCGCGACGAATACCGTCGCGCCGGATACAATAACCCTGGCCGGGCCGAACACAGCAGACAACACTCTCTCGAGCTGCATCATGATATTTCTCAATGCAGAGGCGCCGCACACCCGCTATGCTTCACTGACGAAGTAATGGATCATCAAATCCCTGAAGGGTTTAAACCCGTAAACATCGAATCCTACGATGGCACAACAGACCCCGCGGTTTGGATCGAAGATTATCTTCTCCACATCCATATGGCCCACGGCGACGATCTCCATGCCATCAAGTATCTCCCACTCAAGCTTAAAGGACCAGCTCGGCATTGGCTCAACAGCTTGCCCGCAGAGTCAATTGGGTGTTGGGAAGACACGAAGCCGCATTCCTCGACAACTTCCGGTGGCACGATATGCGGCCACCAGACGCCGATGACCTAAGGCACATCATTCAGCAGCCAGACGAATCGGCCAGACAATTCTGGACACGGTTCTTGACAAAGAAAAACCAAATCGTCGAATGTCCGGATGCAGAGGCCCTTGCAGCCTTCAAACATAACATCCGCGACGAGTGGCTAGCCCAGCACTTGGGACAGGAAAAGCCGAAATCCATGGCAGCCCTCACATCATTAATGACCCGCTTTTGCGTGGGAGAGGATAGCTGGCTAGCTCGCAGCAACAATCTCCATAAAAATTCTGGCAGTCCGGATAATAAGGACAACAATCGCAGGTCACGTCGAAACAAAAATAAGTGCCGCATTAACGGCGATGACAAGGAGGAGACGGCAGTCAACGCCGGATTCCGAGGCTCTAAACTCGGTCAGTGGAAGAAGCCATTCAAAAGAACCACTCCGGGTCCGTCCAATTTGGACCGAATACTCGACCGCTTATGCGGATACATGGCACCTGAAAAGCCAGCTAATCACACCAGCAGAGATTCTTTGGGTGTTCAAGCGAGCGAGCAAGTTAATTGCGAAAACAATGACAAGGGGCTAAATAGCGATGGCGAGGAAGAGACCCGACCGCCGAACAATAGAGGATGAAGGTTTCCCCCACAAGTGCGGACGGTGAACATGATTTACGCAACCCATATACCCAAGAGGGAGCGGAGCGTGCACTAAGGGGCGTCTATGCGATGGAGCGATCGCCCAAGTTCAACCCATGGTCATCTTGTCCGATCACTTTCAATCGAAGAGACCACCCGACCAGCATCGCCATGGCGGATTCGCCGCATTGGTCTTAGACCCAATCGTCGATGGATTTCACCTCACGAGAGTCCCGATGGGACGGCGGCAAGCTGAACTCGCTTTATCGGGATACGGTCGCAAGATGGGCATAGACCCTTCAAGGATTAAACCTACAAAGACAACCTTTAAAGGTGTCATACAGTGTGGAAGCCAATTATGCAGGCTCGGTCACACTAGAAGTGGTCTTGGATCCCGGATAATTTCCGGGCGAGGAGTTAATCTTGACATAGTCCCATTTCGCAGCGGCTATCACGCTCTGCTTTCGGACGAACCGCATTTGTAAAGTTCAACGCGGTGCCGCATTATGCATACCTCAAGCTCAAGATGCGAGGCCATTGTGGAGTCATCACGGTCAGCGGAAATACTGGCAGCGCCCTCCGAGCGGAGGAACATACAATGACCCTCTCGCGAAGTCTGAGCAGCCTTTTAAGGCAATTTCGAGTCCGGCTGTTAAGCGGTCGGATACAAAAAACCCTCGAAGCAATACCAACGAAGACCACAGCACGATCGAGCACGCAGCGTAGCAATGCGGCCTAACCCCCCCCTCGCATGATTGCAAGAACAACCCTCCGCGTACATCATTACGCTTTGGAGATACCATGGGCGAGGGAAGGGCACGATCACAATGGAGAGTGCGGCTCGACCACACCGAGGGGCTCGCAAGTGTGCCCCTTTTTTATTATTATTTTCCCTCTTTGTGTACACAGGACTCCGTTAACGGACACTGTCCGTGGTGAACTCCCGAACTCATGATGCAACAGCCGGGGAAGAAAGAAGGCTGCAGCGAACACTCGGTGGTCTCAATTACGAGCATTAAATTCGATTATATACACCAGGTCCGCAGCTCACCCACGGAGGGGACATGTTTAATTAGTCCAAATCCCTTGCTTATCCGCACTATTTGTATCGATCCGCACTCATAGCAGACTTCCTTTAATAAATAATGCAGCACTTTTCGACGGCAATTAGTATTTTATATATATATATATATATATATATATATATATATATATATATATATATATATATATATATGTTCATTACATGACATCTTGCACCGTACATATTTAGTGGTACGCCCAATACACCAGGGCTTATGTTCCCCACATTATGGTGTGATAAGTCGAACACTTTCATAAGTACGGCACCCGAACTTATAGCATTATATGAATCGGCTCGAATCATGTCTTGGGTCAATAGTTGGGTTTGCGGCCCCACGTTTTGGTGCCTTACGTTCCATTCAATCGGCTAAGGTGGCCTGGAGAACCATCGCGATTGCGCCCGGTTGAGCAGGCGGCGCCTCGATGGAAAGCTAAAACTGACCGGCATGATAAGGCGAGAGACTGGTCGCTGTTCGAGAGGTCTTTTGGGTCCTTAAAGACTCATGCCGCTTGAGCGAAGTTCGGATAATGTCCGAGCGAAAGGCGTGGATAGCGCCGGTTCGGTCTTCCGAATACCGGGGGTTTCACGAAATTTAAAATTATAGAACTCTATGGCTAAGTGAGAGTGTTCAAGCATTATAAGTCCGGTTGCCTTGTTCGTTGTGTTGAGCGCCTCCCTAGATGGACCCAAAAATGGGAACAAGAGTGCTCAAGTTTATCCCAAACACCCCACTTTCATGGCTCGGGGTGAAGCCAACGACTTGCCATCTCTCGATTTTATAAAACGGCCGCCTGAAGGTAATATTTTAAATTAAACAAGCGTTGCTCATGGCGCATATGAACGAAGTTTTCAGCGCCGAGGATAATACATAGCGAAGTTTACTCAAAATTACATCTCGGGGCACTCATCTGCAATATCGCAGCTCCCTTGAGACAGTTTTATAATACATCTCGGGCGATGATACTCCTTGCCCGGTGGCGGCGGGTCGCTGTGAAGCTTCTCCACATCCAGCCTGCCCAGTGCACCTTTGTGCGGGCAAGGGCCCGACGAGCACCTTCAATACAGCAGAGCGCTTGATGACCTCCACCCGGGGCACGCATCCACCAGCCGCCGCGACGAGGCGAAGTAGCTCCCGGCATGGCTGTCCAGCCACGGCCGGACTATAAGGCCCTTCATGGCCTCCTCGGCTACCTTGTGGAGTTCGACCACCGCTTCACCTGGTCGCTTGAGGGGCACCGGATGGCGGCCTCGGCAGATTGAGACCGAAGACCTTCTCCGTCGAGCTCCCCTCCTCGCCACGATAGAATGCGGCGGCATCGGACACACTACGCGGCAGATCTGCAAACGCCCCTGGAGAGCTCCGAATACGGGTAAGTATAAGGTAGTTTACATTAACATGCTTGCTTTGCATGAAAATGCCTTACCCGCCGCTATCTTCTTTACATCTTCAACCTCCTGAAGGGCCTTACGAGCCTCGGCCTTGGCGGACTTGGCACTTTCGAGAGCCGAGGCAAGCTCGGACTCTCGAGTCTTGGAGTCACGCTCCAAGCTCTCATGCTTCTCCATGAGAGCCCGGAGCTCTTGCCGTACTTCCGCCACCTGTGCCTCCTGTTTTTCGCTCGCCCGTTCAGCAGCCAAGACCGCATTTGGCGCAGACACAGCTTCCTTCAGTGGCTGCCACCTCGTTCGTGGCCCCGCAACACCCATATTATCCTTGTTAATTTCATTGCAAACAAAATCCTTTTCTGTAAGGTAACTGTTCAAAGTGGTGTTACTCACCTTCTTTGTCCTCGAGCTGCTTCTTGGCATGGCCGAGCTCTTGCTCGGACCGCTCGAGATCTGCTTTAATGCACCGACCTCCATGATCGGTCGGCGAGAGGTCAACAGCGCAGCCGCAAACCCATATTGACATATTTTAAGCAACCTGCGTATATCTTTTAGATCCTCGGTCCGGCTTTTCTTTTGAACACCGGACTAAGCATCAGGCTACTCTTGTCTATGCGGTATTACATTACATAAATTCAACTTCTTACCTCAAAGCCCGTTAGAAGGCTGCTGAAGCTTCGGTCGGCCCGCTCTTGGCGGTGAACCTTGAATCACCGCACTCATGATAGTGCGGTGTTCTTCCTCGATGGAAGCGCCTTTGGCGCCTCCAACAAGTTGTCCGGCGCCCCGGTTGGATGGGGGCCGCAGGTGTCACGGTCTTGCCCTTCTTCGAAGGGCTGCTTGCGGACTCTGGAACCCTGCGCAGTTCCGGCGTAGAGTCCGGCGCAAAGTCCGGAGGCTGCCTTGCGGCGCCTCGGAGCTTCCTCTGATGGGTCCTCTCAGGATCCCACCTCGGCGTTCTCGTCAAGACGGGGTGGAGGCGGTCGGAAGTGAATCCACATCCGGCAGGGGCTAACGACCCGCTTCGATGAAGCGGGAGATCATCATCGCCGGACTGCGCAGACGGTATGCGGCATTAGTAGGACACTACGTGACACGAAAGAAATTGCATATCGAGGATCCGGATACTTACGATCTTGCCGGATGCTCGCCCTTAAAGTCCTCCTCCTCGCCAGCGTTGGTGTTGGCGGAGCTGTCCGAGGGATAGTTCTCCCCTCTTGGACCCTTGGCCTCCCTGTTGGGGAAGCCTTCCTCTTCCTCTCTCCCTCCTCCGGAGAGAGTCTTCTTCCTCCTCCTCGTCTTGGGGAGAGTCCACCTCGTCGTCGGACACTGATTATGGGAACTCTTTCGAGTCCCGTGGCCACCTTCTTAGCCTTCTTCTCGGCACCACGTGCGGTGCCGGAACCAGCAGCCCTGCTAGGCAGGCGTTCACTTGGGTCTTCGGCATGGGGCCGGACGGATGAGCTACGGCCTTCTCCATCCATTCTGCCAAAGGAAAGGAAAGATTGAGACCCTCCTAGAGTCAATCTATTTACCACAAGTGTCCCGTAAAGGGGTTGAATCACTTACCTCGTCGGATGGATCTGCGAGCAAAATCCGCGATCTTCCGTCGCGGATCCGAAACCGGCGCCTTAAACAGCACCCTCCAGCGCCTTATGTCGTGTCGAAGAGCCCGCTTAGCACCCGGTGCTGTTCTGGATTAAACTCCCACAGATTGAATGCCCGTTCTTGGCATGGGAGAATCCGGCGGATGAGCATGACTTGGACCACGTCGACGAGCTGAGCTTATTGCTCACCGGCTCGGATCTGTGCTCGAGTCCCGTCGCCTCGCCGGATTGCCCCACAACAAGCCCTTCTCTTTCCAGGAGGTGAGCTGTGTGGGGATACCAGATCTAAACTCGGGGGCCGCCGCCCATGTGGGTTCGAGCGGCTCGGTGATGTAGAACCACCCCGATTGCCATCCCTTGACGGAGTCCACGAAGGCCCCTCGAGCCAAAGGGCGTTGGGTAACTTGCCCAACATGGCGCCTCCGCATTCGCTTGCGTTCCCTTCACAACCTTGACAGCGTTGAAGGTCTTGAGCCACAGGCGAAGTGGGGCGGATGCGAGGAAGGCCTCGCATTACGACGATGAGCGCCGAGATGTTGAGGATGAAGTTGGCGCGGATCGTGGAAATCCAGGCCGTAGTAAAACATGAGCCCCCGGACAAAAGGGTGAAGAGGAAAACCTAGTCCGCGGAGGAAGTGGGGGAGGAAAACAACCCTCTTATGGGGCCCGGGGGTGGGGATGAGCTGCCCCTCGTCGGGCAGCCGATGCGCGATGTCGCTGGAAAGGTATCCGGCGCTGCGCAGCTTGGTGATGTGCTCCTCCTTAACGGTGGAGGCCAACCATTTGCCTCCCGCTCCAGACATAGTCGGAGAGGGTCAAGGCAAGATGCGCGAGCTTGAGCGTTGGAGCTTGAGTGCGCAGAGATGGATAAGCAAAGGAGGAAGAAGGCGTAGGTGAGAAGGTAAATCCTTATCCCTTATATATAGGAGGACGGAGACTATGCGTCCCCCACCAGCCTGGTAAAACTCGCTTATCTCCCAAGCGCCACCATCAACGACGCGGTTGGGTTACCCGTCCTTATTGATGAGAATCCGGAATAAGGGGAACACGATCTCGCTTGACGGGGCGTGCCAAGAAACGCGCCGCTAAGCGTCTTTGGTGGTATAATAAACAATTCAAATAAAGGCTTGGTAGCGGTGTGATGTCATGCCGCATAATATCGTCGGCAGATTGGACTTGTGTACATTTTATTCTCTCTACGGTGGAATGTGGAATTTATTTTGCGAGCGGACACTATCCTGGTGTTCATGATCTTCTCGGATTATTCAAGGAGGAACCCGCCTTGCAATGCCGAGCATTATGCGCGCGCGGACTTATCATCATTGAAGCCTGGTTCGAGGGCTCTTGAGGAGTCTGGACTAGGGGTGTCCGGATAGCCGGACTATCATCGTCCGCCGGACTCCAAGACTACGAAGATACAAGATTGAAGACTCCGTCCCATGTCCGGATGGGACTTTCCTTGGCGTGGAAGGCAAGCTTGGCGATATGGATATGTAGATCTCCTACCATTGTAACCGACTCTGTGTAACCCTAGCCTCCTCCGGTGTCTATATAAACCGGAGGGCTTTAGTCCGTAGGACAACATACATTACAACAATCATACCATAGGCTAGCTTTAGGGTTTAGCCTCCTTGATCTTGTGGTAGATCCACTCTTGTACTGCCCATATCATCAATATTAATCAAGCAGGACGTAGGGTTTTACCTCCATCGAGAGGGCCCGAACCTGGGTAAAACATCGTGTCCCTTGTCTCCTGTTACCATCCGCCTAGACGCACAGTTCGGGACCCCCTACCCGAGATCCGCCGGTTTTGACACCGACAGCCGCTATTCCCGCAACCCCTCATATGCAGCCGCAACGCCTGCGGCAGATCCAGCTCCATCTCCCGCGTGAATGGAGTCGGGAGGCGAAGGCGACGGTGCAGGGGCTGGCGCAGCCTGACGAAGAACTCGCAGGGATTGTCCCCGGCGTGGCCCTCCATCGGAGGAGGGGTGCCGGCGGAGGCGAGGCTGATCTGCCGCCCCGTCCTCCTCTCCCTCGAGCACCACGACGGCCACGACCTCGCCCCTCCCCCTTCCTCTAGTGGCCGGCTCCGCCACTACGAGCTCTTGGGGAGGAGCGATGCGCTGTTTGGACGAAACCCTCGCCGCCACCGATGAAGCGTCGCCACGCCCCCTCGCCATGGTAGAAGAAGAAAGGGAGCAGGAATGGGGAGAGGCAGATGGCGAAGAGTTGAGAGGCACCATTCCTCCCGCTCCCCTCTTTATAAAGGGGTGGGGGCGAGGCTCGACCGCCCCCTCTCAGCCAATCCGGCTCGTTGAAGTGATAGCAAGCGGGGCCGCCGACCGCCCTCCCCGCTCCATTGAAGGCGCGTGGGAATCGACCCGCGCACGCACGACTTCCCACATCCCGCGCGCCTGTCATTCGCTCTGTGTTATGCATGCAGCGAACATGGCACAAGGGGCAGGCGCAGTGGGACGCGTGGAGCGACGGTTCCCAAGCAAGGGCGATAAATGGAGGCGACCTGCGGTCTCAAAGAGACACATAAGCCGCATCTTCTTGTCCACCACAAGGTGACGCGACAAGATACATCATTGGCACAAGACGACCCCACATCACGCGTTCAATGCGGGTTGTGGGGAAGCGCAGCAGACGGAACAGTGGCTGCGGTAAAATCCGCCCCAAATTGCCCGCGCACCATTCGGGGCCTGACCCAACAACGTGTTGTGCTTATGTATGGCCCAGGCCCGGGGGCTCCTGTTGGTGTACAAAAGTAGGGGCTCTCTTGTTTACCCCTTTATTTGTGCACGGGCAGTCAGAGCCACCTGCCACGGCCACGCATAACAGGGTAGGAAAAGGAAGCCGGAGAGAAGCCAAAGGCACAAGACAAACAAAGCAACGACAAGGACCAAGGCCACAAAGATCGAATGGACGAAGCAGATTTCCCCGGCAAGGACCCTTGTCGTGACAGCTCACCCACACCAGCTGAGTGAGCCACCTTTTGAACCCCCCAGCGCTAGACAAACGCGTTGGGACAGGGCTCAGGAGGCGCCTCCGTGGTGGCATGCAGATCTTTGTGAAGACATAGAATAGTCAAGATCAAATGAGGATAGGAAGGCAACAATCCTCACCGAAGAAACCCACAAGACCCCTGGCAAGATCCTTGCCGGGGATGCCAGCGCACCACGGCAAGACTCTTGCTGGGCCACCCGGCAAGACCCTCGCCAAGCATGCCAGCAGGGCCACTACCAGGCCCATGCCAGCCAAGTCTCCGTCGTCATTCGCATGCAGCTGCCGATCCAACCACCTAGGTAGGCACCTGCATGGCAACATGCAAACCTTCGTGGAGGCTCCACCACCATGCCACCTCAGCTGCCTGCCTGCCTACATGGCATCGCATGCATCGCTGGCTAGGGCGCGTGTCGAAGCAAGGAGGAGCGGTGACGGACGGGACGGGCCTCGCCCCCGTCCCCGATAAAGCGAAGGGACACCTAAGCCTTGCATTAAATGCACTTTGTCCTGTAATAACAGCGATAAGCTCGCAACACTGTAGCACTTTCCACCTCCTGTGTGCCACTGTGGCAGCCCCTTTCGCCTATAAAAGGAGGCCCATGGCACACTGGGAAAGGATTCAGCTCTTCCGAACCTAGCGGCACTCAGCTAGTTCAAGAGCTCAAGAACACTAAATACATCCACCAAAGCAGGATCGTAGGGTTTTATGCATCTTTGCGGCCTGAACCTGGGTAAATCCCCTTTGTGTTGTCTACTAGTCCCGCTCTTCTCACGATCCCCGTGCCCCGCAATCGTAGAAGGGATTCCAATGATCCCATAGGTGTCGTTTCCCACCGACACCAACCGTGTCGCACTTCCGATCACAGTGAACACCCCAAATGAGATCGAGGCCCAGAACGCTATCGAGATGTTGAAGACTGCAGTTACCCAGCAAGCACACTACTCCTATGGTCAGCAATGGGTCCACTCTACTCCACAACCAAGCTGCAATAGAAGCTGGCATACTGAGTCACCAGCGGCCTCTAGCAGCGCTCATCGGCGTCGCGAGAAGCCGCATGACCCGCCTCGACCTAGGGGCATAGACGCTTAGGAAATTGTTGATATAACTTAGGCACGGCGAGAAGCAGAAGCAGCCAACGCGGTGGCCCAGCCATCACCCACTACAACCCCTTTGGCTTCACAACGTGTCAGATCGAGCACCGGAACCATAGGGATTTCCTGCCGGGCGCCGACTCTACGCAACAAGCACATGCCTAAGGATATCAAGGGTCCCTATTGGTTCTAAATTCGGCATATCTCGTAGTAGGGGTCCTAAGCTAGGTGTCTTGGAGCGATGGTAACATGCACACATGATTTTACCCAGGTTCGGGCTCTCTCGAAGAGATAACACCCTCCGTCCTACTTTTGATTGTATTCATATGGGGCGTAGTACAGAGTACATGTATCTACCACGAGATTGTTCTAATGAATATGAGTTCATTTATTGACTAGCCCTCGCCTCAGCTTATGTAGTACACCGGAGGCCTAGGATTTAGAGGAGCCATTGAATTGTGCGCCAAGTCTTGTGGAAACCTTCTTGTATACGGCATGGGCTACCCGAAGTGGCCCATTAGTGAACCGGCATGTGGGTCCTTGGCCCGACCCACCCGGTTGCAAGGCGACGTGGTGAGTACCCCCTAGTCTAGGACACCATTAGTACCCCCTTGAACCAGTCTTCAAGTTGGGGACGCTCCTCAGTTCTTCCGGACTGTTCTACGCCTTTGGTCATCGGTCTTGAAAGCTGGTTCAACAAGTCTTCCCATATTCAATCTTTGAGGGTTGCGGAGCTGAATCCGAAGAGTTCACATGTCGAGCATCTGAGGAGACCTTAAATGTTTTTGGCCTTTAGCAATGCCTTGTTATGTTTTACGCCACACCTCGGGCTGGAAGTGTTTCCTGTGCGGTGGTGTCCTCTTGCGTCCGAGCTTCAAAACTGGACGGCATCTAAGGTGTGTTTTTACAGCCGAGCTCCAATGCCGATCTGCAACCGAGGTGTCATAAATTACCTCATTCTTGAAAAATCTTGAAGGATTTCATGCGAGCTTAATGCCGGAAATGCCCTCTATAGAGCCAGCCACTTGCATCTGAGCTTTATGTCAGACTGCTTCTGAGGTGGTGCACCACCTCGGTCTTGGGCTGATTTTTTGCGGATATATTTTTCTTGATTGGTGCAATTTATTCTCTACCGAGATATATAGGCAGTAGCCCTGAAGGTGTGTGTCGGCCATAAATCCGAGATGCACCTGAAGGAAAACATAAAACCACTAATCCCAGTAGCCCTTGAGACTCAAGTCAATTCACAAAATCGGCTTGAGGATTAACTCCTAGCTCGGGAGCATACTTAGGAATGGAAACATGATGTGTATAATCCTCGAGACTCAGGTTGGTGCAACCAACCAACCCGAGGATCGTAATCTCCTCGGAAACTTTGTGCACTTTGTAAATTGTCTGCATTGAATCATCAATGAGCCCCCGAGCCACTGGACAGGTGGCAACACCAGATCAGGGGATCGATGTAACCCGTTAATGGCTTTTAAGTGATAAGTGCAAAGTCCAGTAGCCCTTGAGCCTTAATCTGTGCAAGGCTGGTCGAATTAAGGATTGATATCCAGAGTAAATTGACTTTAATCACAATTTATGTGGATTGATTCTATGTGTCCAAGTACTTTACATCATTAAAGCTTGGATCTGCATTGTACAAAACTTTGTTGGCCGACCATCGGCTTCAACCTCCTCGGCCTGTGGCCGGGGAGTATTTGTCCTACTTTATAAAGCCTTTATGAGGGCAAAGATTTAGGGCAAACAAGGCAATTCGGCCATACGGTTTTATAAACAAAGGTACACGGAGAGATATGTTATATTACTATTTAACGTAAGAAACATGTTTTGGGAAAAAAATTCCTGTATAAGTTCCTTTTCCCAGGCTGTCTTGTTGACCATGATCATGAAACCTCACCTCTGATCAATGTGGGAGGAAAATATTGAGGATTTAGTTTGGGTAAGGTTCCAGAACTCTGTGGTCTTGAACCTAAATTTCCACTTCCGTCGTTGCTGACCAATTATATATGGCTAGATTTTGGCGTCACCCAGTCTGAGGTACTAACCCAGCTGACCCAGAAGTAACTATCACAGAGGTGCTCCCTTTACCCCCTAGCTGAACAATCAGGAACATAGGGGTAAGCACATGAGCTAAGCAACCCAGGTTGGCAAAAATCTTAAATTGAAATTGATGCATATTTATGGCTTTATAACAATTATTACGAAAGGCAGCGCTTGTGTATTGAATACAAACGCTGATGATATATGTTTATTTGAGTCCATTGCGACCGTTTATCATTTCAAAGTGGCCCATCATCGGCTTCTAGTCCTTTGTGGGTGCTACATAGGGTGTTTCCGCAGTAACAAGACAACCCTTAGCCAACGTCTCGGTGCCCGGAGGCGGTTGCGTTAGCGAAAACGAGGCAATCAGATATGCAGGCTTTATAACTTTCGCTTAGTCATAGGAGCTTAAAGTTTGGAGGCCAATTACTAGCCCTCCATTCATCGGATGTCGACAAACACACCACAAAAAGAGTTACATCGAATAGATCTCCAAGAAGATCGAGGAGAACATTGTATTGAGATTCAAAGAGAGAAGAAGCCATCTAGCTAATAACTATGGACCCGAAGGTCTGTGGTAAACTACTCACAACTCATCGGAGAGGCCTTGGAGATGATGTAGAGGCCCTCTGTGGTCGATTCCCCCTCCGGCGGAGCGTCGCCGAAGGCTCTAAGATGGGATCTCGCGGATACAGAAGGTTGCGGTGGTGGAAATAGTTTTTCGTGGTGCTCTGGGATGTTTTCGGGGTACGTGGATATAGATAGGAGGAAGAAGTAGGTCGGTTGACGCTCGAGGGGCCCACGAGGGTGGGGGCGCGCCCACCCCCTTAGGGCGCGCTGGGCACCCTCGTGGCCGCCTCGTTCGCTGCTTGACGTCCACTCCAAGTCTCCTGGATTGTGTTTCTCCCAAAAAGATCGCTCCCGAAGGTTTCATTCCGTTTGGACTCCGTTTGATATTCCTTTCCTTCGAAACACTGAAATAGGCAAAAAAATAGCAATTAATTTGGGCCTCCGGTTAGTAGGTTAGTCGAAATGATATAAAAGTGTAGAGTAAAGCCCATAAACATCCAAAACGGGTAATATAATAGCATGGAACAATAAAAAATTATAGATACGTTGGAGACGTATCAAGCATCCCCAAGCTTAATTGTTGCTTGTCCTCGAGTAGGTAAATGATAAAAACATATTTTTTTGATGTGGAATGCTTCCTAGCATATTTCTCAATATAATTTTCTTTATTGTGGCATGAGTGTTCAGATCCAAATGATTCAAGATAAAAGCTTATAAAACATAAAAATAGTAATACTTGAAGCATACTAACAAATAATCATGTCTTATCAAAATAGCATAGCCAAAGAAAGCTCATCCCTAAAAAATCATATAGTTAGGCCATGCTTCATTTTCATCACACAAAATACTCCCATCATGCACAACCCCGGTTTCAGCCAAGAAATTGGTTCATACTTTTCAACGCGCTTCAGCTTTTTTCAACTCTTACGCAATACATGAGCGCAAGCCATGGACATAGCACTATATGTGGTATATGGTGGTGGTTGTGAAGACAAAAATGGAGAAGATAGTCTCACATAAACTAGGCATATCAATGGGCTATGGAGATGCCCATTAATAGATATAAATGTGAGTGAGTAGGGATTACCATGCAACGGATGCACTAGAGCTATAAACGTATGAAAGCTCAACAAAAGAAACTAAGTGGGTGTGCATCCAACTTGCTTGCTCACTAAGACCTAGGGCATTTTGAGGAAGCCCATCATTGGAATATACAAGCCAAGTTCTATAATGAAAAATTCCCACTAGTATATGAAAGTGACGACATAGGAGACTCTCTATCATGAAGATCATGGTGCTATTTTGAAGCACAAGTGTGGAAAAGAGATAGTAGCATTGTCCCTTCTCTCTTTTATCTTTTTTTTATTTGGTGGGCTTCTTTGGCCTTTTTTTATATGGGCTTCTTTGGCCTCTCTTTTTTATAAAGTCTGAAGTCTCATCCCGACTTGTGGGGGAATCATAGTCTTCATCATCCTTTCCTCACTTGGGACAACGCTCTAATAATGAAGATCATCACACTTTTATTGATTTACAACTCAAAAATTACTACTCAATACTTTGAACAAAATATGACTCTATGTGAATGCCTCCGGAGGTGTACCGGGATATGCAATGAATCAAGAGTGACATGTATGAAAAATTATGAAGGTGGCCTTGCCACAAATACGATGTCAACTACATGATCATGCAAAGAGCAATATGACAATGATGGAGCGTGTCATAATAAATGGAACGGTGGAGAGTTGCATGGCAATATATCTCGGAATGGCTATGGAAATGCCATAATAGGTAGGTATGGTGGCTGTTTTGAGGGAGGTAAATAGTGGGTGCGTGATATCGGCGAAGGTTGCGCGGCATAATAAAGGCTAGCAAAGTGGAAGGGTGAGTGTGCGTATATCCATGGACTCACATTAGTCATAAAGAACTCATATACTTATTGCAAAAGTCTACTTGTCCTTGAAGCAAAGTACTACTACGCATGCTCCTAGGGGAAGGGTTGGTAGGAGTTAAACATCGCGCGATCCCGACCTCCACTCATAAGGAAGACAATTAAAAGAGCACCCCATGCAACAAATTTGTCACATAACTTTTACCATACGTGCATGCTACGAGACTTGCCAACTTCAACACAAGTATTTCTCAATTTCATAATTACCCAACTAGCATGACTCTAACATTACCACCTTTATATCTCAAAACAATTATCAAGCATCAAATTGATCATAGTGTTTAATGCACTTTCTATGATAGTTTCTATTATACCCAACTTGGATGATCATCATTCTAGGACCAAATTTATAACCATAGCAAATACCATGTTGTTCTAAAAGACTCTCAAAATAATATAAGTGAAGCATGAGAGATCAAAAATTTCTTCAAAATAAAGCCACCGCCGTGCTCTAGAAAATATAAGTGAAGCACATAGAGCAAAACTATCTTGCTCAAAAGATATAAGTGAAACACATAGAGTATTCTAATAAATTTCAAATCATGTGGGTTTCTCCCAAAAGGTGTGTACAGCAAGGATGATTGCGGAAATATAAAAAGCAAAGACTCATATCATACATGACGCTTCAAGAAAAACGCATATCATGTGGCGAATAAAAATATAGCTCCAAGTAAAGTTACCGATAGACAAAGGAGAAAGAGGGGATGCCTTCCGGGGCATCCCCAAGCTTAGGCTTTTGGTTGTCCTTGAATATCTTGGGGTGCCATGGGCATCCCCAAGGTTAGGCTCTTGCCACTCCTTATTCCATAGTCCATCAAATCTTTACCCAAAACTTGAAAACTTCACAACACAAAACTCAACAGGAAATCTCATAAGCTCCGTTAGTGCAAGAAAGAAAAACCACCACATAAGGTACTGTAATGAACTCATTCTTCATTTATATTGGTGTTAAACCTACTGTATTCCAACTTATCTATGGTTATACCCCCCGATACTAGCCATAGATGCATCAAAATAAGCAAACAACACACGAAAAACAGAATCTGTCAAAAACAGAACAGTCTGTAGCAATCTATAACTTTAGAATACTTCTGGAACTCTAACACTCCTACCAAAATATGAAGTCCTGGGAAATTTGTCTATTGATCTACAGCAAAAAGAATCAACGCAAAAGCACCTTTCTGTGAATTACTAAAATTATTTTCGTGCGCGAAAAGTTTCTGTTTTTTAGCAGAATCAAATTAACTATCACCGTAGGTTATCCTATAGGTTCTACTTGGCACAAACACTAATTAAAACATGAAAACACATCAAAACAGAAGCTAGATGAAAAATTTATTACTAAACAGAAGCAAAAAGCAAGAAACAAAAATAAAATTGGGTTGCCTCCCAACTAGCGCTATTGTTTAACGCCCCTAGCTAGGCATAAAAGCGAGAATAGATCTACGTGGTGCCATAATAATAAGATAGATCGTGAAAACTCATTCATATTCCCTATGTTCAGCAGCAAGTTTTCTTTGAGGCAAGGAAAAATAATCAAAAGGGCTAAATTTAATGGGAAAGAAGTCCCCAACATCAATCTCGGGAGGTATAGGTTCCTCCTTTGGCCCTTCATATTGTACAACCAATTCATCATTATAAGCATTCTTTTGGCAGAACTTCGTGAGCCTATACTCAAGAGAGTATCCTAGCTCATTGTTTCGAATAGCAAAATCATTATTAAGTTTGGAATTTTTATCAACCAGAACATTGGTAGGAACCTTTTTTCTAAGGTTTTCATTAAAAGCAACATAGGCCAAAGATTGGAAACGCATTATTTCCTCTTGATCGAAGAGGATTGCCTCTATGGGAGGACGACCATCGTCCACCCTATAGTGCGCAAAAATTTCTTTGGCTTATTTTATTATAAATCTAAACTCATGTGCCAAAAAGATAGTAGTTGCGCGCTTAACAGAAGAATGCTCAATATTAGAAAATTCTAGAAAAATCCTTTTATGCAAGGATGCATGTGCATAAATTGCCTTTCAAGTTCAACTATAAGCATGGCGATAGCATCCGCAAGACTACTAGTTCTATGAAGAATAGAGCTACCCATAGAAGGTAAAACACCTACACAAGTAAAGAAATCTTGAATAACCCCTTCTCCAATAATATTACCACTACCGATTCGAAACTTTTTAGTATGTAAGATAGGGGGTTCTTCAGCAGGAGCATCAGAATTTTCCATGTTAACAATATTCTCCATATCGATGATAATCTCCCCAATTTCAGACATAAAGGCAGACAAAAGCGAGGAGCAAGCGAAAGAGAGAGGCGAACGGGAAAGAGAGGGCGAATAAAACGGCAAGGGTGAAGTGGGGGAGAGGAAAACGAGAGGCAAATGGCAAATAATGTAATGCGAGGGAGATGAGTTTGTGATGGGTACTTGGTATGTCTTGACTTGAGCGAAGACCTCCCCGGCAACTGCGCTAGAAATCCTTCTTGCTACCTCTTAAGCACACGTTGGTTTTTCCCTTAAAGAGGAAAGGGTGATGCAGCAAAGTAGCGTAAGTATTTCCCTCAGTTTTTGAGAACCAAGGTATCAATCCAGTAGGAGGCTCCTCAAAAGTCCCACACACCTACACAAACAAACAAGAACCTCACAACCAACGCGATAAAGGGGTTGTCAATCCTTCACAAGAACTTCGAAAGTGAGATCGATAGAGATAATAAGATAAGATAAATATTTTTGGTATTTTTATGATATAGATTGGAAAATAAAAGATGCAAATAAAAGTAGATGGAAAACTAATATGATAAAAGATAGACCCGGGGGCCATAGGTTTCACTAGTGGCTTCTCTCAAGATAGCATAAGTATTACGGTGGGTGAACAAATTACTGTCGAGAAATTGCTAGAAAAGTGCATAGTTATGAGATTATCTAGGCATGATCATGTATATAGGCATCACATTCGTGACAAGTAGATCGAAATGATTTTGCATCTACTACTATTACTCCACACATTGACGGACTCTTCCCTGCATCTAGAGTATTAAGTTCATGAAGAACATAGTAACGCATTAAGAAAGATGACATGATGTAGAGGGATAAACTCATGCAATATGATATAAACCCCATGTTTTTATCCTCGATGGCAACAATACAATACGTGCCTTGCTGCCCCTCATCCACGGGAAAGGACACCGCAAGATTGAACCCAAAGCTAAGCACTTCTCCCATTGCAAGAAAGATCAATCTAGTAGGCCAAATCAAACTGATAATTCGAAGAGACTTGCAAAGATAACTAATCACACATAAAATAATTCAGAGGAGATTCAAATATTTCTCATAGATAAACTTGATCATAAACCCACAATTCATCGGATCTTGACAAACACACTGCAAAAAGAGTTACATTGAATAGATCTCCAAAAAGATCGAGGAGAACACTGTATTGAGATTCAAAGAGAGAGAAGAAGCCATCTACCTAATAACTATGGACCCGAAGGTCTGTGGTAAACTACTCACAACTCATCGAAGAGGCCTTGGAGATGATGTAGAGGCCCTCCATGGTCGATTCCCCCTCCGGCGGAGCGCCGACGAAGGCTCCAAGATGGGATCTCACGGATACAGAAGGTTGCGGCGGTGGAAATAGTTTTTCATGGTGCTCCGGGACGTTTTCGGGGTACGTGGATATATATAGGAGGAAGAAGTAGGTCGGTTGACGCTCAAGGGGGGCACGAGGGTGGGGGGGCGCCCACCCCCTTAGGGCACGCCGGGCACCCTCATGGCCGCCTCGTTCGCTGCTTGACGTCCACTCCAAGTCTCCTGGATTGCGTTTGTTCCAAAAAGACCGCTCCTAAAGGTTTCATTCCATTTGGACTCCGTTTGATATTCCTTTCCTTGAAACACTGAAATAGGCAAAAAAAAAAGCAATTCGGGCTGGGCCTCTGGTTAGTAGGTTAGTCCCAAAATTGATATAAAAGTGTAGAGTAAACCATCCAAAATGGGTAATATAATAGCATGGAACAATCAAAAATTATAGATACATTGGAGACGTATCAGCAAGCACAGGAGTTGGGCAACCCAACTATTGACCAAAGACACAATTCAAACCCGATGCATATAAAGCAATATCCGAGAATGTTTTGCTGAGGACGTCATGGAGTACCTTAGCTTTTGGTGGGCTCAGCTCTAGTCACAGCCCCTTGTTAATATTGCCAATGCTTTAAAGGCATTTGGCGTTGCACTGCTCAGGAACTAGTCCAGATGTCATGTGTGTTTTGACAACGCCGAGGTGCGGTCGGCAGGAAAGATGCTGAGCTGCGGGTCGAAAAAGATTTCCCAAGCTAAATTATTACGCAGGGCACCTCAGTAAGAAGGATGTCCCTCCTCCTTAAAGAATAACATACAAATAGGTTAAAGGTGATATAAGTTTGGAACACCAAAAAACTTTAGTAAAACTTTACGTCTTCATTAAATCATGTTTTTGTGCCAATCCAAAAATTGTTATTAAAATTATTTTGTGCTTCCATCGTGCTTTAACATGACACGTCCGATCTCAAGACTTCAACCAGGTCAGTCTTCGGCTTCAACCTCCTATTCCCTAAGGCGGAGTGCTTCTCAGGCCAGTTTAGCGAACTAAACTCGAGTGGCTTTAGAGAGAAACTAGGCTATCCGGCTATTGACCATACACTCGAGTCGAGAAAGGAGTGACAGAAAAAGACTTTGTAATGACTAGAAGAAAGCATTTACTACAAAAATTACTCATACAAATTTAAGAGCCCCCAGTTAACCTAGGTAAAAGAAGTGTTAAATTTAATGCTTGGTTGATCCAATAAAAATTAAAAAGTGTGAGCATGAAAGCGACTTAGCTGGTTAATGTGCTTTGTGTTGATGACGTGATCCGGGCTTGTGGCGGAACGAGAATGCGGTGAAGTTTGACAGATCTGACATGGTGTGTAGTCCTCAACTTGACCGAGGTCCCAGCCCCAGGCCCGAGGTGACCGAGCGAAGAGCTCGGCTCGACGAAGTGGCAACGTAATGCTTATGATGTGGCGAGGTGGAGCCCTCGGTCCAGCTAACGTGACGAAGCTGGTTGGCTGGTGGTGCCGAAGTCCATGGAGTAGGTTGATGAAGAGATGGCGGAGCTCTCGGTCCAGCCGAGGTGATGAAGCAGGTCGGCGTATCAAGCATCGACTTAATGTTGGAGTGGAGATGTTGCCACGAGCAGTGCACCAAAGTGACGACACAATTCCATCGACGAAAGTGATATGACGACATCGGCATGCTGAGTTGACCACATATCGCAGTCAAAATAGATTTCATGTATGCTGCCGCGGATCAGATCCATGTCGGTCAGCCCACCTACCGTGCTCATTGCGGGCATTATAGTCTGGGTGGTCTCTTCGGCTGAGCCGCCGCTGCTCAGACTATGTTTTGCATGATATTTTGGATGGTCGTACTGCCGAGCACCAGACATGATGGTTGAAAACTTTTTGATTTCGATCTAGCACTGCGAACAAAAAGTAAGAAGAATTTACAGGAAAGATAATTTACTTGGAATAGATCTAACTGAAAAAATGTCACCTAATTGTCCCATCGATCCATGACGATCACCCAGCACGCTCTCAATGAAAGCACCAATGTCGGTTCTAAATCCGACATATCTGATAGTAGGGGTCCTAAGCTAGGTGTCTTGGAGAGATGGTAACATGGACACAGGATTTTACCCAGGTTCGAGGTCTCTCGAAGAGATACTACCCTACGTCGTGCTTTTGATTGTATTCATATAGGGTGTAGTACAGAGTACTGTTGGGGAACGTAGTAATTTCAAAAAAATTCCTACGCACATGCAAGATCATGGTGATGCACAGCAACGAGAGGGGGAGTGTATCTTCATACCCTTGAAGATCGCTAAGCGGAAGCGTTTATCAACGCGGTTGATGTAGTCGTACGTCTTTACGATCCGACCGATCAAAGTACCGAACGCACGGCACCTCTGAGTTCTGCACACGTTCAGCTCGATGACGTCCTCGCCTTCCCAATCCAGCAAGACGGCGAAGTAGTAGATGAGTTCCGGCAGCACGACGGTGTGGTGACGGTGTTGGTGAAGAACAATCTCCGCAGGGCTTCGCCTAAGCACTACGGAAACTATGACGGAGGATAAACTAGAGCGGACGGGGTTGCCGGCACATGGCTTGGTGTTCTTTGATCTGTCTTTGGTGCTAGCCCTGCCCCTCTATTTATATGTTGAGCCCTGGGGTCGAAAGTTGGAGTAAATGAAGGAAATATGCCCTAGAGGCAATAATAAAGTTATTATTTATTTCCTCATATCATGATAAATGTTTATTATTCATGCTAGAATTGTATTAACCGAAAACATGATACATGTGTGAATACATAGACAAACACATAGTCACTAGTATGCCTCTACTTGACTAGCTCATTAATCAAAGATGGTTATGTTTCCTGACCATAGACATGTGTTGTCATTTGATTAATGGGATCACATCATTAGGAGAATGATGTGATTGACATGACCCATTCTGTTAGCCTAGCACTTGATCGCTTAGTATCTGCTATTGCTTTCTTCATGACTTATACAAAGTTCCTACAACTATGAGATTGTGCAACTCCGTTTACGGAAGAACACTTTGTGTGCTACCAAACGTCACAACGTAACTAGGTGATTATAAAGGTGCTCTCTGTGTGTTTCGAAGGTACATGTTGGGTTGGCATAATTCGAGATTAGGATTTGTCACTCCGATTGTCGGAGAGGTATCTCTGGGCCCTCTCGGTAATACTCATCACCTAAGCCTTGCAAGCATGTAACTAATGAGTTAGTTATGAGATGACGTACACGGAACGAGTAAAGAGACTTGCCGTAGCGAGATTGAACTAGGTATTGGATACCGACGATCAAATCTCGGGCAAGTAACATACCGATGACAAAGGGAACAAAGTATGTTGTTATGCGGTTTGACCGATAAAGATCTTCGTAGAATATGTAGGAACCAATATGGGCATCCAGGTCCCGCTATTGGTTATTGACCGAGAATGGTTTTAGGTCATGTCTACATAGTTCTCGAACCCGTAGGGTCCGCACGCTTAACGTTTCGATGACAGTTTTATTATGAGTTTATAAGTTTTGATGTACCGAAGTTTGTTCGGAGTCCCGGATGTGATCGCGGACATGACGAGGAGTCTCGGAATGGTCGAGACATAAAGATTGATATATTGGACGACTATATTCGGACACTGGAAAGGTTCCGGGAGTTTTCGGAGAAAACCGGAGTGCCGGGGGGGTTACCGGAACCCCCCGGGAGAGTTAATGGGCCACATGGGCCTAGGTGGGAAGAGAGAGGGGCGGCCAGGGTGGGCCACGCGTCCCCTCCCCCTCTGGTCCGAATTGGACTAGGAGGGGGGCGGCGTCCCCCTTTCCTTCCCCCTCTCCCCCTTCCTTCCCCTCCTAGTAGGAGTAGGAAAGGAGGAATCCTACTCCTACTAGGAGGAGGATTCCTCCTCCCTTGGCGCGCCCAAAGAGGCCGGCCGGCCTCCCCCCTCCCTCCTTTATATACGGGGGCAGGGGGCACCCCATAGACACACAAGTTGATCTACGGATTGTTCCTTAGCCGTGTGCGGTGCCCCCTTCCACCATATTCCACCTCGGTCATATCATCGCGGAGTTTAGGCGAAGCTCTGCGCCGGTAGAACATCATCATCGCCACCACACCGTCGTCTCGTGGAACTCATCTCCGGAGCCTTTGCTGGATCGGAGGGCCGGAGATCGTCATCGAGCTGAACGTGTGCTGAACTCGGAGGCTCCATATGTTCGGTGCTTGGATCGGTCGGATCGTGAAGACGTGTGACTACATCAACCGCGTTGTGCTAACGCTTCCGCTTATGGTCTACGAGGGTACGTGGACGAACACTCTCCCCTCTCGTTGCTATGCCATCACCATGATCTTGCGTGTGCGTAGGAATTTTTTTGAAATTACTACGTTCCCCAACAGTGGCATCCGAGCCTAGGTTTTATGCGTTGATGTTATATGCACGAGTAGAACACAAGTGAGTTGTGGACGATATAAGTCATACTGCCTACCGGCATGTCATACTTTGGTTCAGCGGTATTGTGAGATGAAGCGGCCCGGACCGACATTACGCGTACGCTTACGCGAGACTGGTTTCACCGTTACGAGCACTCGTGCTTAAAGGTGGCTGGCGGGTGTCCGCTCTCTCACTTTACTTGAACCGAAAGTGTGGCTACGCCGGTCCTTGCGAAGGTTAAAACGGAGTCTATTTGACAAACTATCGTTGTGGTTTTGATGCGTAGGTGAGAACGGTTCTTACTAAGCCGTAGCAGCCACGTAAAATTTGCAACAACAAAGTAGAGGACGTCTAACTTGTTTTTGCAGGGCATGTTCTGATGTGATATGGTCAAGACGTGATGCTATATTTTATTGTATGAGATGATCATGTTTTGTAACCGAAGTTATCGGCAATGGCGAGAGCCATATGGTTGTCGCTTATTGTATGAAATGCAACGCATCGTAATTGCTTTACTTTATCACTAAGCGGTAGCGATAGTCGTAGAAGCAATAGATGGCGTAACGACAACGATGCTACGATGGAGATCAAGGTGTCGCGTCGGTGACGATGGTGATCATGACGGTGCTTCGAAGATGGAGATCACAAGCACAAGATGATGATGGCCATATCATATCACTTATATTGATTGCATGTGATGTTTATCCTTTATGCATCTTATCTTGCTTTGATTGACGGTAGCATTTTAAGATGATCTCTCACTAAAATTATCAAGAAGTGTTCTCCCTGAGTATGCACCGTTGCCAAAGTTCGTCGTGCCGAGACACCACGTGAAGATCGGGTGTGATAAGCTCTACGTCCATCTACAATGGGTGCAAGCCAGTTTTGCACACGCAGAATACTCAGGTTAAACTTGACGAGCCTAGCATATACAGATATGGCCTCGGAACACAGAGACCGAAAGGTTGAGCATGAATCATATAGTAGATATGATCAACATAGTGATGTTCACCATTGAAAACTACTCCATCTCACGTGATGATCGGTTATGGTTTAGTTGATTTGGATCACGTGATCCCTTAGATGACTAGAGAGATGTCTGTCTAAGTGGGAGTTCTTAAGTAATATGATTAATTGAACTTAAATTTATCATGAACTTAGTACCTGATAGTATCTTGCTTGTCTATGTTTGTTTGTAGATAGATGGCTCGTCTTTGTTGTTCCGTTGAATTTTAATGCGTTCCTTGAGAAAGCAAAGTTGAAAGATGATGGTAGCAATTACACGATCGGGTCCGAATTTGAGGATTATCCTCATTGCTGCCTGAAAAGTTACGTCTGGAAGCACCGCTGGGTGCGAACTGCTTCGCTGATGCAACCGACGATGTTAAGAACGTCTAGCGAGCAAAGTCGATGACTACTCTATAGTTGATGTGCCATGCTTTACGGCTTGGAACCGGGTCTTCAACGACGTTTTGAACGTCATGGAGCATATGAGATGTTCCAAGAGTTGAAGTTAATAGCAAATGCCGGATTGAGAGATATGAAGTCTCCAATAAGTTCTATACTGCAAGATGGAGGAGAATAGTTCTGTCGGTGAACACATACTCGAATGTCGGGTATAACAATCACTTGATTCAACTGGCGAGTTAATCTTCCCGATGATAGTGTCATTGATGAAATTCTCCAATCACTGCGACCAAGCTACAAGAGCTTCGTGATGAACTATAATATGCAAGGGATGAACAAGACTATTCGAGCTCTTCGCGATCTTTGAAAAGCGGAGGTAGAAATCAAGAAGGAGCATCAAGTGTTGATGGTCAACAAGACCACTAGTTTCAAGAAGAAGGGCAAAGGGAAGAAGAAGGGAACTTCAAGAAGAACGGCAAGCAAGTTGCTGCTCAAGAGAAGAAACCCAAGTCTAGACCTAAGCCTGAAATCGAGTGCTTCTCCGCAAGCGGTCGTCCTTTGGAAGCGGAACTGCCCCAAGTATTTGGCGGATAAGAAGGATGGCAAAGTGAGCAAAGGTATATGTGATATACATGTTATTGATGTGTACCTAACTAGAGCTCGTAGTAGCACTGGTATTTGATCTTGGTTCATTGCTAATATTTGCAACTCAAACAGGACTACGGAATAAGCGAGCATCGCCAAGGACGAGGTGACGATGCGCGTGGGAACGGTTCCAAAGTCGATGTGATCGCGGTCGGCACGCTACCTCTACATCTACCTTCGGGATTAGTTTTAGACCTGAATAATTGTTATTTGGTGCCGGCGTTGAGCATGAACATTATATCTGGATCTTGTTTAATGCGAGACAGTTATTCATTTAAATCGAGAGAATAATGGTTGTTCTATTTATATGAGTAATATCTTTTATGGTCATGCACCCTTGAAGAGTGGTCTATTTTATTGAATCTCGATAGTAGTGATACACATATTCATAATGTTGAAGCCAAAAGATGCAGAGTTGATAATGATAGTGCAACTTATTTGTGGTAATTGCCGTTTAGGTCATATCGGTGTAAACGCATGAAGAAACTCCATCTTGATGGACTTCGGAATCACTTGATTATGAATCACTTGGTACTTGCGAACCGTGCCTCATGGGCAAGATGACTAAAACACCGTTCTCGGAACTATGGAGAGAAGCAACAGATTTGTTGGAAATCATACATATAGATGTATGTGGTCCGATGAATGTTGAGGCTCGTGGCGGATATCGTTATTTTCTCACCTTCACAGATGATTTGAGCAGATATGGGTATATCTACTTAATGAAGCACAAGTCTGAAACATTTGAAAAGTTCAAAGAATTTGAGTGAAGTGGAAAATCATCGTAACAAGAAAATAAAGTTTCTACGATCTGATCGTGGAGGAGAATATTTGAGTTACGAGTTTGGTTTACATTTGAAACAATGCGGAATAGTTTCGCAACTCACACCACCCGGAACACCACAATGAAATGGTGTGTCCGAACGTCGTAATCGTACTTTACTTGATATGGTGCGATCTATGATGTCTCTTACCGATTTACCGCTATCGTTTTGGGGTTATGCTTTAGAGACGGCCGCATTCACGTTAAATAGGGCACCATCTAAATCCGTTGAGACAACGCCTTATGAACTGTGGTTTGGCAAGAAACCAAAGTTGTCGTTTCTTAAAGTTTGGGGCTGCGATGCTTATGTGAAGAAACTTCAACCAGATAAGCTCGAACCCAAATCGGAGAAATGTGTCTTCATAGGATACCCAAAAGAGACTGTTGGGTACACCTTCTATCACAGATCGGAAGGCAAGACATTCGTTGCTAAGAATGGATCCTTTCTAGAGAAGGAGTTTCTCTCGAAAGAAGTGAATGGGAGGAAAGTAGAACTTGATGAGATAACTATATATACTCCCTTATTGGAAGGTAGTTCATCACAAGAACCGGTTCTTGTGACGACTACACCAATTAGTGAGGAAGCTAATGATATTGATCATGAAACTTCAGATCAAGTTTCTGCTGAACCTCGTAGGTCTACCAGAGTAAGATCCGCACCAGAGTGGTATGGTAATCCTATTCTGGAAGTCATGTTACTTGACCATGATGAACTTACGAACTATGAGGAAGCGATGATGAGCCCAGATTCCGCAAAATGGCTAGAGGCCATGAAATCTAAGATGGGATCCATGTATGAAAACAAAGTATGGACTTTGGTTGACTTGCCCGATGATCGGCAAGCCATTGAGAATAAATGGATCTTTAAGAAGAAGACTGGCGCCGATGGTAATGTTATCGTCTATAAAGCTCGACTTGTTGCGAAAGGTTTTCGACAAGTTCAAGGGTTGACTATGATGAGACTTTCTCACCCGTAGCGATGCTTAAGTCTGTCCGAATCATGTTGGCTATTGCTGCATTTAATGATTATGAAATTTGGCAAATGGATGTCAAGACTGCATTCTTGAATGGATTTCTAGAAGAAGAGTTGTATATGATGCAGCGGAAGGTTTTGTTGATCCAAAAGGTCTTGACAAAGTGTGCAAGCTCCAGCGTTCCATTTATGGACTGGTGCAAGCATCTCGGAGTTGGAATAAACGCTTTGATAGTTTGATCAAAGCATATGGTTTTATACAGACTTTTGGAGAAGCATGTATTTACAAGAAAGTGAGTGGGAGCTCTGTAGCATTTCTAGTTTTATATGTTGATGACATATTATTAATTGGAAATGATATAGAATTTCTGGATAGCATAAAGGGATACTTGAATAAAAGTTTTCAATGAAAGACCTCGGGGAAGCTGCTTACATATTGGGCATCAAGATCTATAGAGATAGATCAAGACGCTTAATAGGACTTTCACAAAGTACATACCTTGACAAAATTTTGAAAAGTTCAAAATGGATCGAGCAAAGAAAGGATTCTTGCCAGTGCTACAAGGTGTGAAGTTGAGTCAAACTCAATGCCCGACCACAGCAGAAGATAGAGAGAAAATGAAAAATGTTCCCTATGCTTCAGCCATAGGCTCTATCATGTATGCAATGTTGTGTACCAGACCTGACGTATGCTTAGCAATAAGCTTGGCAAGAAGGTACCAAAGTAATCCAGGAGTGAATCACTGGACAGCGGTCAAGAACATCCTGAAATACCTGAAAAGGACTAAGGATATGTTTCTCATATATGGAGGTGACAAAGAGCTAGTCGTAAATGGTTACGTCGATGCAAGCTTTGACACTGATCCGGACGATTCTAAATCGCAAACCGGATACGTGTTTTTATTAAACGGTGGAGCTGTAAGTTGGTGCAGTTCTAAGCAAAGCGTCGTGGCGGGATCTACATGTGAAGCGGAGTACATAGCTGCTTCTGAAGCAGCGAATGAAGGAGTTCATTTCCGATCTAGGTGTCATACCTAGTGCATCGGGACCAATGAAGATCTTTCGTGACAATCTTGGTGCAATTGCCTTGGCAAAGGAATCCAGATTTCACAAGAGGACCAAGCACATCAAGAGAAGCTTCAATTCCATTCGGGACCAAGTCCAAGTGGGAGACATAGAGATTTGCAAGATACATACGGATCTGAATGTTGCAGACCCGTTGACTAAGCCTCTCTAACGAGCAAAACATGATCAGCACCAAGACTCCATGGGTGATAGAATCATTACTATGTAATCTAGATTATTGACTCTAGTGCAAGTGGGAGACTGAAGGAAATATGCCCTAGAGGCAATAATAAAGTTATTATTTATTTCCTCATATCATGATAAATGTTTATTATTCATGCTAGAATTGTATTAACCGGAAACATGATACATGTGTGAATACATAGACAAACACATAGTCACTAGTATGCCTCTACTTAACTAGCTCATTAATCAAAGATGGTTATGTTTCCTGACCATAGACATGTGTTGTCATTTGATTGATGGGATCACATCATTAGGAGAATGATGTGATTGACATGACCCATTCTATTAGCCTAGCACTTGATCGTTTAGTATACTGCTATTGCTTTCTTCATGACTTATACAAAGTTCCTAGAACTATGAGATTGTGCAACTCCCGTTTACCGGAAGAACACTTTGTGTGCTACCAAGCGTCACAACGAATCGGGTGATTATAAAGGTGCTCTACAGGTGTTTCCGAAGGTACATGTTGGGTTGGCATAATTCGAGATTAGGATTTGTCACTCCGATTGTCGGAGAGGTATCTCTGGGCCCTCTCGGTAATACTCATCACCTAAGACTTGCAAGCATGTAACTAATGAGTTAGTTATGAGATGACGTATTACGGAACGAGTAAAGAGACTTGCCGGTAACGAGATTGAACTAGGTATTGGATACCGACGATCAAATCTCGGGCAAGTAACATACCGATGACAAAGGGAACAAAGTATGTTGTTATGCGGTTTGACCGATAAAGATCTTCGTAGAATATGTAGGAACCAATATGGGCATCCAGGTCCCGCTATTGGTTATTGACCGAGAATGGTTTTAGGTCATGTCTACATAGTTCTCGAACCCGTAGGGTCCGCACGCTTAACGTTTCGATGACAGTTTTATTATGAGTTTATAAGTTTTGATGTACCGAAGTTTGTTCGGAGTCCCGGATGTGATCACGGACATGATGAGGAGTCTCGGAATGGTCGAGACATAAAGATTGATATATTGGACGACTATATTCGGACACCGGAAAGGTTCCGGGAGTTTTCGGAGAAAACCGGAGTGCCGGGGGGGTTACCGGAACCCCCCGGGAGAGTTAATGGGCCACATGGGCCTAGGTGGGAAGAGAGAGGGGCGGTCAGGGTGGGCTGCGCGCCTCTCCTCTGGTCCGAATGGACTAGGAGGCGCGCCCTTTCCTTCCCCCCTCTCCCCCTTCCTTCCCCCTCCTAGTAGGAGTAGGAAAGGAGGAATCCTACTCCTACTAGGAGGAGGATTCCTCCTCCCTTGGCGCGCCCAAAGGGGCCGGCCGGCCTCCCCCTCCCTCCTTTATATACGGGGGCAGGGGGCACCCCATAGACACACAAGTTGATCTACGGATCGTTCCTTAGCCGTGTGCGGTGCCCCCTTCCACAATATTCCACCTCGGTCATATCGTCGCGGAGTTTAGGCGAAGCCCTGCGCCGGTAGAACATCATCATCGTCACCACGCCATCGTGCTGACGGAACTCATCTCTGGAGCCTTTGCTGGATTGGAGGGCCGGAGATCGTCATCGAGCTGAACGTGTGCTGAACTCGGAGGCTCCGTACGTTCGGTGCTTGGATCGGTCGGATCGTGAAGGCATACGACTACATCAACCGCGTTGTGCTAACGCTTCCGCTTATGGTCTACGAGGGTACGTGGACGAACACTCTCCCCTCACGTTGCTATGCCATCACCATGATCTTGCGTGTGCGTAGGAAACTTTTTGAAATTACTACGTTCCCCAACAGTAAAAGCCTCCTCAAAGTCGGTTTTGCCTGAAAGGCAAGAGTCCTACACAGACTTCAGGGCTAGACGCCAGGATTCCCGGCATCTACCCCCTAGATGCCAGGGTTCCTGGCGTCTAGCCTCTGGTCTCCGCAAAACTTCCTTTTGCACTTTCCAAAAGCCTCGTGGGCTTTCCCCTTTGGCCCAAATAACGTGTTCTCGTACCCAAACATTTCGGGAAACATCCGGAACCCCTTCCGGAGAATTCCGGAACCCTTCCGGAGATCAAACACTATTATCCCATAAATCAAACTTTATCTCCGGACCATTCCGGAGTTTCTCGTCATGTCCATGATCTCATCCGGGACTCCGAACAACATTCGGTCACCAACATACATAACTCATATAATACTATATCGTCAACCAAACGTTAAGCGTGCGGACCCTACGGGTTAGAGAACTATGTAGACATGACCGAGACATGTCTCCGGTCAATAACCAATAGCGGGACCTAGATGCCCATATTGGCTCGCACATATTCTATGAAGATCTTTATCGGTCAAACCGCATAACAACGTACGTTGTTCCCTTTGTCATCGGTATGTTACTTGCCCGAGATTCGATCGTTGGTATCTCAATACCTAGTTCAATCTCATTACCGGCAAGTCTCTTTACTCGTTCCATAATACATCATCCCGCAACTAACTCATTAGTTGCAATGCTTGCAAGGCTTTAAGTGATGTGCATTACCGAGTGGGCCCAGAGATACCTCTCCGACAATCGTAGTGGCAAATCCTAATCTCGAAATACGCCAACCCAACAAGTACCTTTGGAGACACCTGTAGAGCACCTTTATAATCACCCAGTTACGTTGTGACGTTTGGTAGCACACAAAGTGTTCCTCCGATAAAAGGGAGTTGCATAATCTCATAGTCATAGGAACATGTATAAGTCATGAAGAAAGCAATAGCAACATACTAAACGATCAAGTGCTAAGCTAACGGAATGGGTCATGTCAATCACATCATTCTTCTAATGATGTGATCCCGTTAATCAAATGACAACACATGTCTATGGTTAGGAAACTTAACCATCTTTGATTAACGAGCTAGTCAAGTAGAGGCATACTAGTGACACTATGTTTGTCTATGTATTCACACATGTATTATGTTTCCGGTTAATACATTTCTAGCATGAATAATAAACATTTATCATGACATAAGGAAATAAATAATAACTTTATTATTGCCTCTAGGGCATATTTCCTTCAGTCTCCCACTTGCACTAGAGTCAATAATCTAGTTCACACCGCCATGTGATGTAACACTAATATTCACATCTGTATGTGATTAACACCCATAGTTCACATCTTCATGTGATCAACACCCAAAGGGTTTACTAGAGTCAATAATCTAGTTCACATTGCTATGTGATTAACACCCAAAGAGTACAAAGGTGTGATCATGTTTCGCTTGTGAGAGAAGTTTAGTCAACGGGATCTGTCACATTCAGAGCCGTATGTATCTTGCAAAACATTCTATGTCTACAATGCTCTGCACGGAGCTACTCCAGCCAATTGCTCCCACTGTCAATATGTATCCAGATTAAGACTTAGAGTCATTTGGATCAGTGCCAAAACTTGCATCGACGTAACCCTTTACGACGAACCGCTTGTCACCTCCATAATCGAGAAACATATCCTTATTCCACTAAGGATAATTTTGACCAATTTCTAGTGATCTACTCCTATATCACTATTGTACTCCCTTGCCAAACTAGGGCAGAGTATACAATAGGTCTGGTCCATAGCATGGCATACTTTATAGAACCTATGGCCGAGGCATAGGGAATGACTTTCATTCTCTCTCTATCTTCTGCCGTGGTCGGGTTTTGAGTCTTACTCAATTTCACACCTTTGCAGCACAGGCAAGAACTCTTTCTTTGACTGTTCCATTTTGAACTACTTCAAAATCTTGACAAGGTATGTACTTATTGAAAAACTTATCAAGCGTCTTGATCTATCTCAATGGATCTTGATGCTCAATATGTAAGTAGCTTTACTGAGGTCTTTCTTTAAAGAACTCCTTTCAAATACTCCTTTATGCTTTCCAGAAAAATTCTACATCATTTCTGATTAACAATATGTTACTCACATATATTTATCAGAAAGGCGGTAGTGCTCCCACTCACTTTATTGTAAATACAGGCTTCACAGTAAGTCTGTATAAAACTTTATGCTTTGATCGACTTATCAAAGCGTATATTCCAACTCTGAGATGCTTGCACTAGTCCATAGATGGATCGCTGGAGCTTTGCACATGTTGTTAGCACCTTTAGGATTGACAAAACCTTCTGGTTGCATCATATACAACTCTTCTTTAAGAAAACCATTAAGGAATGCAGTTTTGACATGCATTTGCCAGATTTCATAAAATGTGGCAATTGCTAACATGATTCAGATAGACTTAAGCATCGCTACAGTTGAGAAAATCTCATTGTAGTCAACACCTTGAACTTGTCGAAAACCTTTTGCGACAAGTCGAGCTTTGTAGATAGTAACACTGCTATCAACGTCCGTCTTCCTCTTGAAGATCCATTTATTTTCTATGGCTTGCCGATCATCGGGAAAGTCCACCAAAGTCCACACTTTGTTCTCATACATGGATCCTATCTCAGATTTCATGGCCTCCAGCCATTTGCGGAATCTGGGCTCATCATCGCTTCCTCATAGTTCGTAGGTTCATCATGGTCTAGTAACATGACTTCTAGAATAGGATTACCGTACCACTCTGGTGCGGACCGTACTCTGGAAGACCTACGAGGTTCTGTAGTAACTTGATCTGAAGTTTCATGATCATCTTCATTAGCTTCCTCACTAATTGGTGTAGGAATCACTGGAACTAATTTCTGTGATGAACTACTTTCCAATTCGGGAGAAGGTACAATTACCTTATCAAGCTCTACTTTCCTCCCACTCACTTCTTTCGAGAGAAACTCCTTTTCTAGAAAGGATCCATCTTAGCAATGAATATCTTGCCTTCGGATCTGTGATAGAAGGTGTACCCAACAGTTTCCTTTGGGTATTCTATGAAGACGCACTTCTCCGATTTGGGTTTGAGCTTATCAGGTTGAAACTTTTTCACATAAGCATCGCAGTCCCAAACTTTAAGAAATGACAACTTTGGTTTCTTGCCAAACCACAGTTCATAAGGCGTTGTCTCAAACGGATTTTGATGGTGCCCTATTTAAAGTGAGTGCAACTGTCTCTAATGCATAACCCCAAAACGATAGTGGTAAATCGGTAAGATACATCATAGATTGCACCATATCCAATAAAGTGCGGTTATGACGTTCGGACACACCATTACGCTATGGTGTTCCATGTGGCATGAACTGTGAAACTATTCCACATTGTTTTATAAGAAGTCCAAACTCGTAACTCAAATATTCTCCACCACAATCAGATCGTAGAAACTTTATTTTCTTGCTGTGATGATTCTCCACTTTACTCTAAAATTCTTTGAACTTTTCAAATGTTTCATACTTGTGTTTCATTAAGTAGATATACCCATATCTGCTCAAATCATCTTTGAAGGTCAGAAAATAACGATACTTGCCACGAGCATCAACACTCATTGGATTGCATACATCGGTACGTATTATTTCCAATAAGTCAGTAGCTCATTCCATTGTTCCGGAGAACGGAGTTTTAGTCATCTTGCCCAAAAGGCACAGTTCACAAGCATCAAATGATTCATAACCAAGTGATTCCAAAAGTCCATCTTAATGGAGTTTCTTCATGCGCTTTACACCGATATGACCCAAACGGCAGTGCCACAAATAAGTTGCACTATCATTATTAACTTTGCATCTTTTGGCATCAATATTATGAATATGTGTATCACTACGACCGAGATTCAACAAACTATTTTCATTGGGTGTATGACCATTGAAGGTTTTATTCATGTAAACAGAACAACAATTATTCTCTGACTTTAAATGAATAATCGTATTGCAATAAACATGATCAAATCATATTCATGCTCAACGCAAACGCTAAATAACATTTATTTAGGTTTAACACTAATCCCGAAAGTATAGGGAGTGTGTGATGATGATCATATCAATCTTGGAACTACTTCCAACACTCATCGTCACTTCCCCTTCAACTAGTCTCTGTTTATTCTGTAACTCCTGTTTTGAGTTACTAATCATAGCAACCGAACATGTATCAAATACTCAGGGGCTACTATAAACACTAGTAAGGCACACATCAATAACATGTATATCAAATATACCCTTGTTCACTTTGCCATCCTTCTTATTCACCAAATATTCAGGGCATTTCCGCTTCCAGTGACCATTTCCTTTGCAGTAGAAGCACTCAGTTTTAGGCTTTGGTTCAGCTTTGGGCTTCTTCACAGGAGTGACAACTTGCTTGCCATTCTACTTGAAGTTTCCCTTTGTTTCCCTTTGCCCTTTTCTTGAAACTAGTGGTTTTGTCAATCATCAACACTTGATGCTCTTTCTTGATTTCTACCTTCGTTGATTTCAACATCGTGAAGAGCTCGGGAATCGTTTTCGTCATCCTTTGCATACTATAGTTCATCACGAAGTTGTAACTTGGTGACGGTGACTAGAGAACTCTGTCAATCACTATCTTATCTGGAAGATTAACTCCCACTTGATTCAAGCAATTGTAGTAACCAGACAATCTGAGCACATGCTCACTGGTTGAGCAATTCTCCTCCATCTTTTAGCTATAGAACTGGTTGGAGACTTCATATCTCTCAACTCGGGTATTTTCTTGAAATATTAACTTCAACTCCTAAAACATCTCATATGGTCCATGACGTTCAAAAACGTCTTTGAAGTCCCAATTCTAAGCCGTTAAGCATGGTGCACTAAACTATCAAGTAGTCATCATATTGAGCTAGCCAAACGTTCATAACGTCTGCATCTGCTCCTGCAATAGGTCCGTCACCTAGCGCTGCATTAAGGACATTATTCTTCTGTGCAGCAATGAGGACAATCCTCAGATCACGGATCCAATCCGCATCATTGCTACTAACATCTTTCAACGCAGTTTTCTCTAGGAACATATCAAAATAAACATATGAAAGCAACAACGCGAGCTATTGATCTACAACATAATTTGCAAAATACTACCAGGACTAAGTTCATGATAAATTTAACTTCAATTAATCATATTACTTAAGAACTCACACTTATATAGACATCCCTCTAATCCTCTAAGTGATCACGTGATCCAAATCAACTAAACCATAACCGATCATCACGTGAAATGGAGTAGCTTTCAATGGTGAACATCACTATGTTGATCATATCTACTATATGATTCACGCTCGACCTTTCGGTCTCCAGTGCTCCGAGGCCATATCTACATATGCTAGGCTCGTCAAGTTTAACCTGAGTATTCCGCGTGTGCAAAACTGGCTTGCACCCGTTGTAGATGGACGTAGATCTTATCACACCCAATCATCACGTGGTGTCTGGGCACGACGAACTTTGGCAATGGTGCATACTCAGGGAGAACACTTTTATCTTGAAATTTAGTGAGAGATCATCTTATAATGCTACCGTCAATCAAAACAAAAAAAGATGTATAAAGGATAAACATCATATGCAATCAAAAAATATGTGACATGATATGGCCATCATCATCTTGTGCCTTTGATCTCCATCTCCAAAGCATCGTCATGATCTCCATCGTCACCGGCATGACACCATGATCTCCATCATCTTGATCTATATCAATGTGTCGTCACATGGTCGTCTCGCCAACTATTGCTCTTGCAACTATTGCTATAGCGATAAAGTAAAGCAATTATTTGGCGCTTGCATCTTATGAAATAAAGAGACAACCATAAGGCTTCTGCCAGTTGCCGATAACTTCAACAAAACATGATCATCTCATACAACAACTTATATCTCATCACGTCTTGACCATATCACATCACAACATGCCCTGCAAAAACAAGTTAGACATCCTCTACTTTGTTGTTGCAAGTTTTACGTGGCTGCTACAGGCTGAGCAAGAACCGTTCTTACCTACGCATCAAAACCACAACGATAGTTCGTCAAGTTAGTGTTGTTTTAACCTTCTCAAGTACCTGGCATAGCCACACTCGGTTCAACTAAAGTTGGGGAAACTGACACCCACTAGCCACCTGTGTGCAAAGCACGTCAGTAGAACCAGTCTCGCGTAAGCGTACGTGTAATGTCGGTCCGGGCCGCTTCATCCAACAATACCGTCGAACAAAAGTATGACTTGTATCGCCCACAACTCACTTGTGTTCTACTCATGCATATAACATCTACGCATAAAACCTGGCTCGGATGCCACTGTTGGGGGACGTAGTAATTTCAAAAAAATTCCTACGCACACGCAAGATCATGGTGACGCATAGCAACGAGAGGGGGAGTGTATCTTCATACCCTTGAAGATCGCTAAGCGGAAGCGTTTATCAACGCGGTTGATGTAGTCGTACGTCTTCACAATCCGACCGATCCAAGTACCAAACGCACGGCACCTCCGAGTTCTTCACATGTTCAGCTCGATGACGTCCTCGCCTTCTCGATCCAGCCAGACGGGCGAAGTAGTAGATGAGTTCCGGCAGCACGACGGCGTGGTGACGGTGTTGGTGAAGAACAATCTCCGCAGGGCTTCGCCTAAGCACTACAGAAACTATGACGGGGATAAACTAGAGGGGACGGGGTTTCCGGCACACGGCTTGGTGTTCTTTGATCTGTCTTTGGTGCTAGCCCTGCCCCTCTATTTATATGTTGAGCCACGGGTCAAAACTTGGAGTAAAAGCCTCCTCAAAGTCGGTTTTGCTCGAAAGGCAAGAGTCCTACGGACTCGGGGCTAGACACCGGATTACGGCGTCTACCCCTAGACGCCAGGTTCTGGCGTCTAGCCTCTGGTCTCTGCAAAACTTTCTTTTGCACTTTCCAAAAGCCTCGTGGGCTTTCCCCTTTGGCCCAAATAACGTGTTCTCATACCCAAACATTTTGGCAAACATCCGAACCCCTTAGGTGAATTCGAACCCTTAGGAGATCAAACACTATTATCCCATATATCAAACTTTATCTCTGGACCATTCCGGAGTTCCTCGTCATGTCCATGATCTCATCCGGGACTCCAAACAACATTCGGTCACCAACATACATAACTCATATAATACTATATCATCAATGAAACGTTAAGCGTGCGGACCCTACGGGTTCGAGAACTATGTAGACATGACCGAGACACGTCTCCGGTCAATAACCAATAGCGGGACCTAGATGCCCATATTGGCTCCCACATATTCTACGAAGATCTTTATCGGTCAAACCGCATAACAACATACGTTGTTCCCTTTGTCATCGGTATGTTACTTGCCCGAGATTCGATCATCGGTATCTCAATACCTAGTTCAATCTCGTTACCGGCAAGTCTCTTTACTCATTCCATAATACATCATCCCACAACTAACTCATTAGTTGCAATGCTTGCAAGGCTTTAAGTGATGTGCATTACCGAGTGGGCCCAAAGATACCTCCCCGACAATCGGAGTGACAAATCCTAATCTCGAAATACGCCAACCAAACAAGTACCTTCGGAGACACATGTAGAGCACCTTTATAATCACCCAGTGACGTTGTGAAGTTTGGTAGCACACAAAGTGTTCCTCCGGTAAACGGGTGTTGCATAATCTCATAGTCATAGGAACATGTATAAGTCATGAAGAAAGCAATAGCAACATACTAAACGATCAAGTGCTAAGCTAACGGAATGGGTCAAGTCAATCACATCATTCTTCTAATGATGTGATCCCATTAATCAAATGACAACACATGTCTATGGTTAGGAAACTTAACCATCTTTGATTAACGAGTTAGTCAAGTAGAGGCATACTAGTGACACTATGTTTGTCTATGTATTCACACATGTATTATGTTTCCGGTTAATACAATTCTAGCATGAATAATAAACATTTATCATGATATAAGGAAATAAATAATAACTTTATTATTGCCTCTAGGGCATATTTCCTGCAAGTACATGTATCTACCATGAGATTGTTCTAATGAATATGAGTTCATCTATTGACTAGCCTGGCCTCGGCTTATATAGTACACCGGAGGCCTAGGATTCAGAGGAGTCCTCGTCTTATGCACCAAGTCTTGTGGAAACCTCCTTGTATACGGCATGGGCTGCCCGACGTGGCCCATTATGAACTGCCATGGGGGTCCTCGGCCAGACCCACCCGGTCGGGGGATGACGTGGTGACTACCCACTAGTCCAGGACACCATCAGTCCTTGCAAGGTTCCCAACTACATGGCTAATCTTGAGCCGGCGAGTTGAATTGAGAACTATGAGATCGCCATGGACATGTTGATTGTGAGCGATGCGGTTTGTGCAAAGTATTTAACCATGATGTTGGAGGGGCTGGCTCGTTCTTGGCTGAAGAACCTACCCCCAACTCCATCAACACTTGGGCTGAGTTGAAGGATCACTTCATCAAGAACTTCCAAGGAACTTGCAAGCGCCCAATGACGATTGTTGATCTACAACATTGCATCGAAAGATAGGGTGAACCAGCACATCACTGGGCTCATCGAGTCATAGACATCATTCTCTCCTCTAATAGTATATCGGCTACTCAAGCCGTCGTGATCCTAGAGAATAATGTCACTTTGACCCCCCTCATACAGAAACTTGGGTGACTCAAGTGCAAGATCCAGGATATGGGTGATCTCATGGATGTCCTTACCAGATACGCTGAGTCAGATACTACAAAGGATCCTAATCCAGAGAATGACCAAACTGGCAAGGGCAAGAAAAACGATGGTAGCAAGGGGCAGCATCAGAGTAACCCCGGGTACAATGGCAGCCATGGCAATCAAGGCAACAGTGGAAAACACAAGCACCCGGAGAGCGGCTCAGATTTTCTTGCTAACACCAACACTGGCTTCAAGGGCCAGAGGTGGAACAACTCCGGGAGATCCTTCGGTGGAAATAAAGCTTACAATTTTGAGAAGCCCTCAAAGGCACATGTCCCAAGCACAACCTCCCTGATAAACTAGCAAATCATTTCTAGGAGAATTGTTACATCATGCAGGCTTTTCACAATCAGACATGTTTGAATCATCAAGGTGGCGGCGGCAGAAACCCGGGTAGCCTGGAGCAGGCGGCTTTGGATCTGGTTTCCTGGGGGTCAGCTCATCTTGTGGTTTCCAGAACCCCGATTATCAGGGACTGAGCGGCTCAGGGTCTGGCTATAAAAGCTCCGGTAATAATGGTGGAAATCAATGTTCTGGCCAAGGAATTCAGCAATAGGGCAACTCGGCTGGTTTTTAGAGCAATCCCAAGCAATTGAATAGTGGACAGTACCATGTCTTTACAACTAGTACTTGCAAGCATGATCACAAGATTAAGAAATGTGTCGTTAATATGGTTGAGCCAGTTGTTCCTGAGTATTTAAATTGGTCAGAGCAACCAGTCACATGGATCAGGGCAGATCACCCTCCCTGGGTTGAGAATTCGGGTTATTAGCCATGGTGGTGGCACCTCAATTCGATGGCTATAAGCTCATCAAGGTGCTCATGGATGGAGGAAGCAGCATCAACATCCTATACTGTGATACCTTTAGACGCATGAACTTGTTAGAAAAGCAAATCCTACCTTCCTCAACCATCTTTCACGGGATTGTTCCTGGAAAATCTGCTTACCCTATCAGGTGGATCAAGCTGGAAGTTGCGTTTGGCGATGACTATAATTATAGATCAGAGTTCTTGATGTTTGAGGTGGTCAAAATCAAGAGTTCATATCATGCCCTCTTCGGGAGGCCGGGTTATGCCCGCTTCATGGCCCAGCCCTGTTATGTTTATCTCAATGTCAAAATGCCCGGGCCAGAAGGCACTATCACGGTTGATGGTGACAGGAAAATCACACTTGAGTATGAGGAAGGGGACACGACTTATGTTGATTCAGCCTGTGCAGGAGAGGAGTGATAACCCACAAGTGTAGGGGATCGCAACAGCTTTCGAGGGTAAAGTATTCAACCCAAATTTATTGATTCGACACAAGCGGAGCCAAAGAATATTCTTGAGTATTAGCAGTTGAGTTGTCAATTCAACCACACCTAGATAACTTAGTATCTGCAGCAAAGTATTTAGTAGCAAAGTAGTATGATAATAAAGGTAGCGGTAGCAAAAGTAATGTTTTTGGGTTTTGTAGTAGTTGTAACAGTAGCAACAGAAAAGTAAATAAGTGAAGAACAATATGTGAAAAGCTGATACGTCTCCAACGTATCTATAATTTTTGATTGCTCCATGCTACTTTATCTACTGTTTTGGACTATATTGGGCTTTATTTTCCTCTTTTATATTATTTTTGGGACTAACCTATTAACCGGAGGCCCAGCCCAGAATTGCTGTTTTTTGCCTATTTCAGTATTTCGAAGAAACGGAATATCAAACGGAGTCCAAACAGAATGAAACCTTCGGGAGCATGATTTTCTCATCAGATAAGATCCAGGAGACTTGGACCCTCCGTCAAGAAAGCCACGAGGCGGTCACGAGGGTGGAGGGCACGCCCTCCCCCCTGGGCGCGCCCCCTACCTCGTGGGCCCCTCGAAGCTCCACCGACGTACTCCTTCCTCCTATATATACCTACATATCCCCGTATGATGGGGAGCCAAAAACCTAATTCCACCGCCGCAACCTTCTGTATCCACAAGATCCCATCTTGGGGCCTGTTCCGGAGCTCCGCCGGAGGGGGCATCCACCACGGAGGGCTTCTACATCAACACCATAGCCCCTCCAATGAAGTGTGAGTAGTTTACATCAGACCTTTGGGTCCATAGCTAGTAGCTAGATGGCTTCTTCTCTCTTTTTGGATCTCAATACAATGTTCTCCCCCTCTCTCGTGGAGATCTATTCGATGTAATCTTCTTTTTGCGGTGTGTTTGTTGAGACCGATGAATTGTGGGTTTATGATCCAGTATTATCTATGGAAAATATTTGATTATTCTCTAAATTCTTTTATGTATGATTGAGTTATCTTTGCAAGTCTCTTCGAATTATCCGTTTGGTTTGGCCAACTAGATTGGTAGTTCTTGCAATGGGAGAAGTGCATGGCTTTGGGTTCAATCTTGCGGTGTCCTTACTCATTGACAGGAAGAGTTGCAAGGCACGTATTGTATTGTTGCCATCGAGGATAACAAGATGGGGTATTTATCATATTGCATGAATTTATTCCTCTACATCATGTCATCTTGCTTAAGGCGTTACTCTTTTTAACTTAATACTCTAGATGCATCTTTGGATAGCGGTCGATGAGTGGAGTAATAGTAGTAGATGCGAATCGTTTGATCTACTTGTCACGGACGTGATGCCTATATACATGATCATTGCCTAGATATACTCATAACTATGCTCAATTCATCAATTGCTCAACAGTAATTTGTTCACCCACCGTAGAATACTTATGCTCTTGAGAGAAGCCACTAGTGAAACCTATGGCCCCGGTCTATTCTCATCATATCAATCTATATCACTTTATTTACTTGCTTTGTTTTTACTTTTCCTTTACTTTTTACTTTGCATCTTTATATCAAAAATACCAAAAATATTATCTCTATCAGATCTCACTCTTGTAAGTGACCGTGAAGGGATTGACAACCCCTAAGCGTTGGTTGCGAGTTGCTATCATGTTGTGCAGGTACGAGGACTTGCGTGTGACCTCCTCTTGGATTGATACCTTGGTTCTCAAAAGCGAGGGAAATACTTACGCCATTGTGCTGCATCACCCCTCCTCTTCGGGAAAACCAATGCTAGCTCGAGACGTAGCAAGAAGGATTTCTGGCGCCGTTGCCGGGGAGGCTGACGCAAAAGTCAACATACCAAGTACCCATCACAATCCCTATCTCTCGCATTACATTATTTGCCATTTGCCTCTCGTTTTCCTCTCCCCCACTTCACCCTTACCGTTTTATTTGCCCTCTCTTTCCCAATCTCCTCCTCCTTTCCCTTTTGTTTGCTTTCTTCCGCCTTACTTTTTCTACCGCTATTTTTGAAATTGGGGAGTTATCGTCGATATGGACAACAATGATAATACAGAAAATCCCGAGGCTCCGGCCGATGAACCTCCTATCTTGCATACCAAAAAGTTTCGAATCGGTAGTGGTAACATCATTGGCAAAGGCGTTATTCAATATTTCTTTACTTGTGTCGGTGCTTTACCTTCCATGGGCTGTTCTATTCTTCATAGAACCAGTAGCCTTGCGGATGCTATAGCTATGCTTGTGGTTGAACTTGAAAGACAATTTATGCATATGCATCCTTGCATACAGAGAATTTTCTTAGAATTCTCTAATATCGAGCACTCTTCTATTAAGCGCGTTGTTACTATCTTTTTGGCTCATGAATTTAGATTTATCATAAGAGAAGCCAAAGAAATCTTTTTTCGCACTATAGGGTGGGCGCCGGTCGTCCACCCATAGAAGCAATCCTCTATGATCAAGAGGAAATTAGGCGTTTTCAATCTTGGACTATGTCGCTTTCAATGAAAACCTTATAAAAAGGTCCTATCAATGTATTAGTTGATTGCATTAACGAGCTTAATAATGATTTTTCCCTTAGAAATAATGAGCTAGGATACTCTCTCGAGTATAAGCTCACAAGATTTTGCCAAAAGAATGCTTTCAGTGATGAAATAGTTGTGCACTATGAAGGGCCAAGGGAGGAACCCGTTCCTCCCGTGATTGATCTTGGGGATTTTTGTCCCGCTAAATTCAGCCATTTTGATTATTTTTGCTTGCCTCAAAGGAAACTTGCTACTGAACGTAGGGAATACGAGATGAGCTTTCAAGATCTATCTTATTATTATGGCACAACCTAGATATATCCTTGCTTTTATGCCTAGCTAGGGGCGTTAAACGATAGCGCTTGTTGGGAGGCAACCCAATTTTATTTTGTGTTTTTTGTTTTTGGTTCTGTTTAGGAATAAATAATCTATCTACCTTCTGTTTGGATGTGGTTTTATGTTTTAATTAGTGTTTGTGCCAAGTAAGACCTATAGGATAACCTAAGATGATAGTTGATTTGATTCTGCTGAAAAATAGAAACTTTGTGCGCACAAATTTAGTTATGATAAATCACAGGAACGTGCTTTTGCGTTTATTCTTTATGATGATGATCAATAAACAAATTTTCCAGGACTTCCTATTTTTGTAGAATTTTTAGAGTTTCAGAAGTTTGCGTTAGTTACAGATTACTACAGACTATTCTGTTTTTGACAGATTCTGTTTTTCGTGTGTTGTTTGCTTATTTTGATGAATCTATGGCTAGTAAATTAGTTTATAAACCATAGAGAAGTTGGAATACAGTAGGTTTAACAACAATATAAATAAAGAATGAGTTCATTACAGTACCTTGAAGTAGTCTTTTGTTTTCTTTCTCTAACGGAGCTCACGAGATTTCTGTTGAGTTTTGTGTTGTGAAGTTTTCAAGTTTTGGGTGAATTCTTTTGATGGATTATGGAACAAGGAGTGGCAAGAGCCTAAGCTTGGGGATGCCCATGGCACCCACAAGATAATCCAAGGACACCAAAAAGTCAAAGCTTGGGGATGCCCCGGAAGGCATCCCCTCTTTTGTCCACTTCCATCGGTAATTTACTTGGAGCTATATTTTTATTCACCAACATGATATGTGTTTTGCTTGGAGCGTCTTGTATTATTTGTGTCTTTGCTTGCTAGTTTACCACAATCATCCTTGCTGTACACACCTTTTGAGAGAGCCATACATGATTTGGAATTTGTTAGAATACTCTATGTGCTTCACTTATACCTTTTGAGCTTGATAGCTTTGCTCTATGTGCTTCACTTATATCTTTAGAGCGTGATAATTTTTGCTCTAGTGCTTCACTTAGATCTTTTAGAGCACGGTAGTGGATTTGTTTTAAAGAAACTTGATCTCTCATGCTTCACTTAGATTATTTTGAGAGTCATTAATAGCATGGTAATTTGCTTAATGTTAATATACTTCGTATTCAAGAATTGTGAAACTTTCTTTTTTTAAGTGAATTAAATTAAGTTTGATGCTTGATAATTGTTTTGAGATATGGAGGTGATAATATCAAAGTCGTGCTAGTTGAGTAGTTGTGAATTTGAGAAATACTTGTGTTGAAGTTTGCAAGTCCCGTAGCATGCACGTATGGGTAAAGTTGTGTAACAAATTTGAAGCATGAAGTGTACCTGGCTTGTGCATCCTTATGAGTGGCAGTCGGGGAAGAGCGATGGTCTTTTCCTACCAATCTATCCCCCTAGGAGCATGCACGTAGTACTTGATTTTTGATGACTTCTAAATTTTTGCAATAAGTATATGAGTTCTTTTGACTAATGTTGAGGCCATGGATTATACGCACTCTCACCCTTCCGCCATTGCTAGCCTCTTTGGTATCGTGCATTGCCCTTTCTTACCTTGAGAGTTGGTGCAAAAGTCGCCGGTGCATCCAAACCCCGTGATACGATACGCTCTATCACACATAAACCTCCTTATATCTTCCTCAAAACAGCCACCATACCTACCTATCATGGCATTTCCATAGCCATTGCGAGATATATTGCCATGAAACTTCCACCATCATTATCGTGACATGCATTACTTTTGTCATATTGCCATTGCATGATCTTGTAGTTGACATCGTATTTGTGGCAAAGCCACCATGCATTATTTTTCATACATGTCACTCTTGATTCATTGCACCATCCCGGTACACCGCCGGAGGCATTCATATAGAGTCATATCTTGTTCTAAGTTTCGAGTTGTAATCCTTGTGTTGTAATCAATAAAAGTGTGATGATCATCATTATTAGAGCATTGTCCCAAGTGTGAAAAGGATGATGGAGACTATGATTCCCCCACAAGTCGGGATGAGACTCCGGACGAAAAAAAAGAGGCCAAGGAAGCCCAAATAAAAAAAGAGGCCATAAAAAAGAGAAAAGGCCCAAATAAAAAAAATTAAAAAAATGAGAGAAAAAAAGAGAAGGGACAATGTTACTATCCTTTTACCACACTTGTGCTTCAAAGTAGCACCATGTTCTTCATGTAGTGAGTCTCATATATTTGTGCTTCAAAGTAGCACCATGTTCTTCATGTAGCGAGTCTCATATATTTGTGCTTCAAAGTAGCACCATGTTTTTTCATATAGTGAGTCTGATAAGTAGTCTTGTTTATACTAGTGGGAATTTTTTATTATAGAACTTGGCTTGTATATTCCTACGATGGGCTTCCTCAAATGCCCTAGGTCTTCGTGAGCAAGCAAGTTGGATGCACACCCACTAGTTTTCTTTTGAGGAGCATTCATAGCTCTAGTGCATCCGTTGCATGGCAATCCCTACTTGCTCACATCGATATCTATTGATGGGCATCTCCATAGCCCATTGATACGCCTAGTTGATGTGAGACTTTCTCCTTTTTTGTCTTCTCCACACAATCCCCATCATCATATTCTATTCCACCCATAGTGCTATATCCATGGCTCACGCTCATGTATTGCGTGAAGGTTGAAGAGTTTGAGATTATTTGAGTATGAAACAATTGCTTGGCTTGTCATAAGGGGTATAGAAGTTGGGAACATCTTTGTGTGACGGAAATGAAGCATAGCCTAACTATATGATTTTGTAGGGATGAACTTTCTTTGGCCATGTTATTTTGAGATGACATAATTGTTTGATTAGTATGCTTGAAGTATTATTATTTTTATGTCAATGTGAACTTTTATCTTGAATCTTTCGGGTCTGAATATTCATATCACAATTAAGGAGATTTACATTGAAATTATGCAAAGTATCACTCCGCATCAAAAATTCTTTTTTTATCATTTACCTACTCGAGGACGAGCAAGAATTAAGCTGGGGGATGCTTGATACGTCTCCAACATATCTATAATTTTTGATTGCTCCATGCTACTTTATCTACTGTTTTGGACTATATTGGGCTTTATTTTCCACTTTTATATTATTTTTGGGACTAACCTATTAACCGGAGGCCCAGCCTTAATTGCTGTTTTTTGCCTATTTGATATTTGAATAAGCGGAATATCAAGCGAGTCCAAACGGAATGAAACCTTCGGAGCGTGATTTTCTCATCGATAAGATCCAGGAGACTTGGACCCTCCGTCAAGAAAGCCACGAGGCGGTCACGAGGTGGGCGCACCTCCCCAGGCGCGCCCCGCCTCGTGGGCCCTCGAAGCTCCACCGATGTACTCCTTCCTCCTATATATACCTACGTATCCCCGTATGATCAAAAGGGGAGCCAAAAACCTAATTCCACCGCCGCAACCTTTTGTATCCATGAGATCCCATCTTGGGGCATGTTCCGGAGCTCCGCCGGAGGGGGCATCCACCATGGAGGGCTTCTACATCAACACCATAGCCCCTCCAATGAAGTGTGAGTAGTTTACTTCAGACCTTCGGGTCCATAGCTAGTAGCTAGATGGCTTCTTCTCTCTTTTTGGATCTCAATACAATGTTCTCCCCCTCTCTCGTGGAGATCTATTCGATGTAATCTTCTTTTTACGGTGTGTTTGTTGAGACCAATGAATTGTGGGTTTATGATCCAGTATTATCTATGGAAAATATTTGATTCTTCTCTGAATTCTTTTATGTATGATTGAGTTATCTTTGCAAGTCTCTTCGAATTATCCGTTTGGTTTGGCCAACTAGATTGGTAGTTCTTGCAATGGGAGAAGTGCATGGCTTTGGGTTCAATCTTGCGGTGTCCTTACTCATTGACAGAAAGAGTTGCAAGGCACGTATTGTATTGTTGCCATCGAGGATAACAAGATGGGGTATTTATCATATTGCATGAATTTATTCCTCTACATCATGTCATCTTGCTTAAGGTGTTACTCTGTTTTTAACTTAATACTCTAGATGCATGCTGGATAGCGGTCGATGAGTGGAGCAATAGTAGTAGATGCAAGAATCGTTTGATCTACTTGTCACGGACGTGATGCCTATATACATGATCATTGCCTAGATATACTCATAACTATGCTCAATTCATCAATTGCTCAACGATAATTTGTTCACCCACCATAGAATACTTATGCTCTTGAGAGAAGCCACTAGTGAAACCTATGGCCCCGGTCTATTCTCATCATATCAATCTATATCACTTTATTTACTTGCTTTGTTTTTACTTTGCCTTTACTTTTTACTTTGCATCTTTATATCAAAATACCAAAAATATTATCTCTATCGGATCTCACTCGTAAGTGATCGTGAAGGGATTGACAACCCCTAAGCGTTGGTTGCGAGTTGCTATCGTGTTGTGCAGGTACGACGGACTTGCGCGTGACCTCCTCTTGGATTGATCCTTGGTTCTCAAAAGCGAGGGAAATACTTACTTCTTCAGGTTGCATCACCCCTCTTCGGGGAAAACCAACGCTAGCTCGAGACGTAGCAAAAGCTCGTAGGCAATGGATCAGTGATGGATAATTATGCCGGATGCGATTCCTCATGTTATAGCTATAACATAGGGTGACACAAAACTAGCTCCAGTTCATCAATCTAATGTAGGCATGTATTCCGTAAATAGTCATACGTGCTTATGGAAAAGAACTTGCATGACATCTTTTGTCCTACCCTCCCGTGGTAGCGGGGTCCTAGTGAAAACTAGGGATATTAAGGCCTCCTTTTAATAGAGAACCGGAACAAAGCATTAGCACATAGTGAATACATGAACTCCTCAAACTACGGTCATCACCGAGAAGTATCCCAATTATTGTCACTTCGGGGTTGTCAGATCATAACACATAATAGGTGACTACAGACTTGCAAGATAGGATCAAGAACACACATATATTCATGAAAACATAATAGGTTCAGATCTAAAATCATGGCACTCGGGCCCTAGTGACAAGCGTTAAGCATAGCAAAGTCATAGCAACATCAATCTCAGAACATAGTGGATACTAGGGATCAAACCCTAACAAAACTAACTTGATTACATGGTAAATCTCATCCAACCCATCACCGTCCAGCAAGCCTACAATGGAATTACTCACTCACGGCGGTGAGCATCATGAAATTGGTGATGGAGGATGGTTGATGATGATGACGGCGACGAATCCCCCTCTCCGGAGCCCCGAACGGACTCCAGATCAGCCCTCCCGAGAGAAATTAGGGCTTGGCGGTGGCTCCGTGTCGTAAAACGCGACGAAACTTTCTCTCTGGTTTTTTTTCTCCCCGAACATGAATATATGGAGTTGGAGTTGAGGTCGGTGGAGGTCAAGGGGGCCCACGAGATAGGGGGCGCGCCCAGGAGGGGGGCGCCCCCTATCTCATGGACAGGGTGTGGGCCCCCTGGTGTATTTCTTTCACCCAGAAATTCTTATTAATTCCAAAAAGTGCCTCCGTGGATTTTCAGGACATTCCAAGAACTTTTCTTTTCTGCACATAAAACAACATCATGGCAGTTCTGCTGAAAACAGCGTCAGTCCGGGTTAGTTTCATTCAAATCATGCAAGTTAGAGTCCAAAACAAGGGCAAAAGTGTTTGGAAAAGTAGATACGTTCGACACATATCAAGAAGCTCAAGTTTTACAAATCCAATGTTGACCCAGCTAACATGACGCCATTAAAAATCCCACCACAGAGTCTGATCCCCTGCTCACGTTTAAGTCGGCCGAAGACACGAAACATGTTGACTTCATCCCTGGCGACTCATCCCAGCACTTCACCATTGGGACTGGCATAGATTCCAAATAGGAAAGCACGCTCATCAAGTTAATCCATGAGAATCGGGACATTTTTGCATGGAAACCTTCTAACATGCCAGGTGTACCAAGAGAACTCGTTGAGCACCACCTCAATGTGGATCCTAAGATGAAACCTGTCAGATAATACATCTGTCATTTTAACGAGGAGAGACACAAGGCTATTGGGGAAGAAGTGACCTGGCTCCTAGGTGTCGGGTTCATCGTTGAAGTATTTATCCTGAGTGGCTGGCAAATCCGGTGCTTGTTCTGAGGAAAAATAGCACTTGGTGTATGTATATTGACTACACGGATCTTAACAAGGCTTGTCCCAAAGTCCCATTTGCCCTTGCTCGCATTGATTAGATCATCGACTCTATTGCTGGTGGTGAGTGCTTATGTTTGCTGGATGCTTACTCCGGCTGTCATCAGATTAAGATGGCCATCGAGGATCAGGAGAAGACAACCTTTATCACACCCTTTGGGGCTTTCTGCTATGTCTCTATGCCTTTTGGGCTTAAGAGCGCGGGGCCTACTTATCAACGCCGTGTACAAAATTGCTTTCACAAACAGATTGGGCACAATGTTCACGCTTACGTTGATGGTATTGTGGTCAAATCTTAGAAGAAAGAGAGTTTGTTGGATGACCTCAAGGAGACCTTTGACAACCTTTGGGTCTATCAGATGATGCTCAACTCGGCCAAGTGCATTTCGGTGTTCCCACGGAGAAGTCGCTGGGTTTTTTGTGTCAGAAAAGGGCATTGAGGCTAACCCGGACAAGATCAAGGCAATAAATTCGCTTGCCAAGCCAGCCAACATAAATGTCATCTAGCGCATGGCAGGTTGAATTGCAGCCTTGAGCCAGTTTATAAGCCGCCTCGGCATGAAGGAGATTGCACTATATCAGATGCTGAAAAAGACTGACAACTTTGTCTGGATTAACGCTGCAAATAAGGCCTTTGAAGCCCTCAAGAAGCAGTTGGCTAAGCCGCCCATCATCGCCACTCCTATTGACAAAGAGCCTATGCTCATGTACATCTCCGCTAATAACAAAGAGGCGAGTGTTGAAGTTGTTGTGGAGCACAAAGAAGCAGGGATAGAATATCCCATCCAAAGGCCAGTTTATTATGTCAGTGAAGTTTTGTCCGAGTCCAAGTAGAGATATCCACATTGGCAGAAGCTGGTGTTTGGCATGTTCATGGCTAGTCGCAAGCTCAAACATTACTTCCAGGAGCATACCATCACAGTGGTCAGCTCAGCCCTTTTGGGAGACATCATCCAAAACAGGGAAGCCACAGGTCAGGTCCACAAGTGGGCAATTGAGGTTGGTCCACATAACCTTAAATATATGCCTCGAATAGCCATCAAGTCTCAAGCACTGGTGGATTTCATCAATGACTCGACTAAACTTCAAATCCCTGAGGGGAAGCCGGACAATACATATTGGACGTTCACTTTGATGGTTTTGGGCAACTGGAAGGCTCAGGGGATGGAGTCATCTTATCTTCTCCACGAAGTGATAAATTTTGTTATGTCGTCATCATGTTCCCTTGTACTTGTTGGGGAACACAGTAATTTCAAAAAAATTCCTACGATCATGCAAGATCTATCTAGGTGATGCATAGCAACGAGAGGGGAGAGTTTTGTCTACGTACCCTCGTAGACCGAAAGCGGAAGCGTTATGACAACGCAGTTGATGTAGTCGTACATCTGCACGATCCGACTGATCCTAGCACTGAAGTTACGGCACCTCTGCGATCTGCACACGTTCAACTCGGTGACGTCCCATGAACTCTAGATCCAGCTGAGCTCGAGGGAGAGTTTCGTCAGCACGACGACGTGTTGACGGTGATGATGAAGTTACCGACGCAGGGCTTCGCCTAAGCACTACGGCGATATGACCGAGGTGGAAATCTGTGGAGGGGGGCACTACACACGGCTAAAAGATCAACTTGATCAACTTGTGTGTTTATGGGGTGCCCCCTTCCCCGTATATAGAGGGGAGGGGAGGCCGGCCGGCCCTCCTTAGCGCGCCCCCAAGAGGGGATTCCTACTAGGACTCCAAGTCCTAGTAGGTTTCCACCTAAAGGGAGAGAGGGAGAAGGAAGGAGCGGGAGAGGGGGAAGGAAAGGGGGGCACCGCACCCCTTCCTTGTCCTATTCGGACTCAAGGGGGAGGGGGCATGCGGCCTACCCTGGCCGCCCCTCTGTGACGCCTGGATAATCAAGCTACAGTAAACCTATGCTAATGATGCCACGTCACCTCGATTACTGTTGCTAATCTCCCGTTAGTTCGAAACCAGTTCGAATTCAAATTCAAAATCAAGCAAACATTTAAAAATTTCAAATGTTAAAACTAAAATGTTCAGAGTGAGCCAAATAATGCATAGGTAATTATGGTGGAGAAACCCTACATCTTTAGAGGTGTTTGAATGTCCTAACATAAATAAACACTAGCCGGAACAATTAATTAAATGCCCTTTTCAATTAATAAAATATTAGGCTAATTTATTTAGATGCCCTGAGTTACGTGGCAATAGTATATTTGTTTAGGCTGATATAGGAACCAGTTAGGTAATTATTTCAAACTAAATGAAAACTTAAACAAAAGAAAAATGAAAACAAAAAAAAACCATGGCCAACCGGGCCGCGACCCAGCCGGCCGGCCCACCGGCCCACCTACGCCCCTTGGCCTATATGGCCTGCCGTGCCCAAACCCTAGCCCGACCGACACCCGCAACCCCCACTCGCACCCACTCCTTCCCCCTCGTCCCACTCCTCCCTCTCGTCCTTCCCCGATCTAGATCAGGGCAACCCCCGATCCCATCGCCCCATCGGCCCCTCACGCCCGAACCTCCCCCTCGCAGCCTTTCCTCCCTCCGTTCCTCCTGCCATCGCCCATCTCGCCCTGCTTGCCCTCACCGACGACCTGCTCGCCTCCCTGTCGGGCTCGACGGTGCCGCCTCCGCCACCACTGTTGTCAAGGCCGGCGTCGTCGCGTCATTGTGTCTCCCATGACCCGGCGAGCATGTTGGAAATATGCCCTAGAGGCAATAATAAAAGTATTATTATATTTCCTTGTTCATGATAATTGTCTTTTATTCATGCTATAAGCGTATTATCCGAAATCATAATACACGTGTGAATACATAGACCACAATATGTCCCTAGTGAGCCTCTAGTTGACTAGCTCGTTGTGATCAGCAGATAGTCATGGTTTCTGCTATGGACATTGGATGTCGTTGATAACGGGATCACATCATTAGGAGAATGATGTGATGGACAAGACCCAATCCTAAGCATAGCACAAAGATCGTGTAGTTCGTTTGCTAGAGCTTTTCCAATGTCAAGTATCTCTTCCTTAGACCATGAGATCGTGTAACTCCCGGATACCGTAGGAGTGCTTTGGGTGTATCAAACGTCACAACGAATCGGGTGACTATAAAGGTGCACTACAGGTATCTCCGAAAGTGTCTGTTGGGTTGACACGGATCGAGACTGGGATTTGTCACTCCGTGTGAACGGAGAGGTATCTCTGGGCCCACTCGGTAGGACATCATCATAATGTGCACAATGTGACCAAGGGGTTGATCACGGGATGATGTGTTACGGAACGAGTAAAGAGACTTGCCGGTAACGAGATTGAACAAGGTATCGGTATACCGACGATCGAATCTCGAGCAAGTACAATACCGTTAGACAAAGGGAATTGTATACGGGATCGATTGAGTCCTTGACATCATGGTTCATCCGATGAGATCATCGTGGAACATGTAGGAGCCAACATGGGTATCCAGATCCCGCTGTTGGTTATTGACCGGAGAACGTCTCGGTCATGTCTACATGTCTCCCGAACCCGTAGGGTCTACACACTTAAGGTTCGATGACGCTAGGGTTATAAAGGAAGTTTGTATGTGGTTACCGAATGTTGTTGAGTCCGGATGAGATCCGGGACGTCACGAGGAGTTCCGGAATGGTCCGGAGGTAAAGATTTATATATGGAAGTCCTATTTTGGCCACCGGAAAATGTTCGGATTTTTCGGTATTGTACCGGAAGGTTCTAGAAGGTTCCGGAGTGGGGCCCACCTGCATGGGGGACCCACATGAACGTGGGTAGTGGGGAAAGGCCCCACACCCTGGTCAAGCGCACCAAGATCCCCCTTAGAAGGAATAAGATCATATCCGAAGGGATAAGATAAGATCCCTAAAGGGGGATAACAATCGATGGGGAAGGAAATGATGGGATTTCTTTCCTCCCACCTTGGCCAACGCCCCAATGGACTTGGAGGGCAAGAAACCAGCCCTCCACCCCTATATAAAGTGGGGAGGCGCATGGGAGCTTAACACGAAGTTACGCACAGCCCCCCTCTCCCAAGTCCTCCTCCTCTCCGCGGTGCTTGGCGGCCTGCAGATTGCCACGCTCCTCCACCACCACCACGCCGTCGTCGTCTTGCTGCTGGATGGAGTCTTCCTCAACCTCTCCCTCTCTCCTTGCTGGATCAAGGCATGGGAGACGCCACCGGCTGTACGTGTGTTGAACGCGGAGGTGCCGTCCTGCTCGCACTAGGATCTCCGGTGATTTGGATCACGACGAGTACGACTCCTTCAACCTCGTTCTCTTGAACGCTTCGCTTAGCGATCTACAAGGGTATGTAGATGCACTCTCCTTCCCCTCGTTGTTGGTTTCTCCATAGATAGATCTTGGTGACACGTAGGAAAATTTTGAATTTCTGCTACGTTCCCCAACAGAGCACGCCTGCACCCGGGGGCTGCCGTCGCCGCCACGCAGCTTCTCCGTCGTCCTCGCGCCGCGCCTCCCCAAGCCTCTACTCTGCCTCACGCTGCCGCCCGTCTGCAGCCGGACCTCACCGGCAGGTCCATCCGCCTCCCCGAGCCCTCCTCCTGCAACGATGTGAGCATCCGCTCCCCCCCGGCCTCTCCCTCTCCTCCCTATGCCCTCCGGCGCCGATTGCCGCTAGCTCCGCCAGTAGTAAATGCGCTTAAATCGCCCCGACGATGTTTGCCGCCCTAGCTCAGACGACGGCAGCCAGACTCGACGCGGCGCATCACGCTTGCCGTTTGACGCCCGGGTTGGCCTTTTGGTCACCGGAGCCGCCCGGCTCAGCAGCAAGGCCCTCCTCTGAACTCACGCGCCGCACGACGTTCTAACACTAGGTTGACCCACCGGCGTGTGGGCCCGCATGGTTTAACCATTCCTTAACCACCTAATTAGAACCTAATAAAATTGTTTAATTGAGTAGCGAAAATGACATGTGGACCCATTTCATTTAAAAGCACGTTAAAAATATCTAAGTCAATGACATGTGGCCCCACTTAATCTGTTAAATTAATTAAAGCTGTTAATTTACATTGTCTCTATGATGCTTGGGTCCCACTGACCAGTTTGACCAGTCAACGTTGACCTAGTCAACTGCTGACTGGACTATTGACTTTGACCCTGACCCCACCCGTCATACACTGTGGCTGGCATTGCATTATGTGGCAGAAGTATTTACTGATTAAATTTGGAATATAAATAAATCCATAAATTGAATAAACCTTTGAAAATTAATATAAAATAATCCGTAGCTCAAATGAAAATACTTTGCACATGAAAGTTGCTCAGAACGACGAGACGAATCCGTATACGCAGCCCGTTAAATCACCACACATCCCTAGCATAGCAAACTCGCAACTTTCCCCTCCGTTCATCTCGTCTGAAAATGCTAAAACAGGGATACTTTCCCAGATGTTTTACCCCTTCACCGGTATCACCTACTACCATGTTAGGGCACACCGAACACCGCGTATTGCCTTATTACGATTTGTGATGCTTTGTTTGCTTTGTTATTTATTGTGTTCCCTCTCCGTTACTTCTTTCCGGTAGACCCCGAGACTGCCGGCGACCCCCAGTTCGACTACGGTGTTGACGACTCGTCCTTCTTGCCAGAGCAACCAGGCAAGCCCCCCCTTGATCACCAGATATCGCCTATTCTCCTCTATACTGCTTGCATTAGAGTAGTGTAGCATGTTACTGCTTTCCGTTGATCCTATTCTGATGCATAGCCTGACATTGTTGCTACATCTGTTGATACCTTACCTGCAATCCTAAATGCTTAGTATAGGATGCTAGTTTATCATCATTGGCCCTACATTCTTGTCGACCGCCTTGCTATACTATTGGGTCGTGATCACTCGGGAGGTGATCACGGTATATACTATACATACATACATATTATACAGATGGTGACTAAAGTCGGGTCACTCGTTGAGTACCCGCAAGTGATCTGATGTGAAATTTGAAAGGACAGTGGCTCCATCCCGGTAGAGGTGGGCCTGGGTTCCCGACGGCCCCGATCGTTACTTTGTGGCGAGCGCAGGGCAGGTTGAGACCACCTAGGAGACAGGTGGGCTGGCCTGGTCGGCGTCATGATTGCTTCATAATAACACGCTTAACGAGATCTTGGTATTTGATCCGAGTCCGCCATTTGGTCTATACGCACTAACCATCTACGCGGGAGTAGTTATGGGTATCCCGGCGTCGTGGTATCGGTACAAGCCTTCTTGACGTCGGTGACGGAGTGGGCGCGCCGGATTGGACTGCGTTAACGCAACTTCCTTTGTAATGGAGGTTGCTAGGTCTGCGGCCGCCCCTCATAGCAACGTGGTGTGTGCAATGGGCGATGGGCCGGCACCCTGCGGCGCATAGGATTTAGACCGGTGGTGACCTCTCTATTGTGCCTAGGTGGGGCTGCGGCGTGTTGATCTTCCGAGGGCGGGCATGACCCAGGAAAGTGTGTCCGGCCAAATGGGATCGAGCGTGTTGGGTTATGTGGTGCACCCCTGCAGGGAAGTTTATCTATTCGAATAGTCGTGTCCCTCGGTAAAAGGACAACCCGGAGTTGTACCTTGACCTTATGACAACTAGAACTGGATACTTAATAAAATACACCCAGATAAGTTCCACAGACAACCCGGTGATCGCTTTTCCACAGGGCGACGAGGGGAGGATCGCCGGGTAGGATTATGCTATGCGATGCTACTGGAGATGCTACTTGGAGATGCTACTTGGAGGACTTCAATCTACTCTCTTCTACATCTTTGCAAGGCGGAGGTCGCGAGCGTAGTCTTCGATAGGACTAGCTATCCCCTCTTATTACGGCATTCTCAGATTCGGTCCACGATATGGCCTCCTTACACATATACCCATGCATATGTAGTGTAGTTCCTTGCTTGCGAGTACTTTGGATGAGTACTCACGGTTGCTTTCTCCCCCTTTTCCCCTTTCCTTTCTTTACGGTTGTCGCAACTAGATCTCGGAGTCCGAGTCGACGCCGCCACCGATCGGCGGCGACCCTACTACTAATGGAGGTGCCTACTACTACGTGCAGGCTGGCGGCGACCGACCGAGGAGTAGTTAGGAGGATCCTGTGCGGGAGGCCCACGCCTCTTCGTCCAGATCGGTTTGTGCTAGCCTTCTTAAGGCAAACTTGTTTAACTTATGTCTGTACTCAGATATTGTTGCTTCCGCTGACTCGTCTATGATCGAGCACTTGTATTCAAGCCCTCGAGGCCCCTGGCTTGTATTATGATGCTTGTATGACTTATTTATGTTTTAGAGTTGTGTTGTGATATCTTTCCGTGAGTCCCTGATATTGATCGTACACATTTGCGTGCATGATTAGTGTACGGTTGAATCGGGGGCGTCACAAGTTGGTATCAGAGCCGACTGCCTGTAGGAATCCCCCTTCCACACTCCTTGGCCGAAGTTGAGTCTAGTCGATGAAAACTGTTTTACTAACATGGCTGTGCAGCCCATGGGCCCACGTCGCCATTGGGTGGTATTAGGGTCTTTTACTCCTCGATCTTTACTCCGGGACTCCGAACTCTCTTCTACTCGGGTTAAATGAATTTTGCTAACTCTGACATTAGGATCTCGTGATCACTTCCACCCGGAGAGCCCCTTATTACTGATGGTCTGCATCAGAAGATCCTGAAGATACTCTCCGATGTTCTCTCGAGACCTTGTCCCCGTTGCTTTTGAAATTCCCTACCACCAAGACATCACTATGGATAAATGCATACACCAGTCGTTCTTACCTTTATTCTCAGTTGGTCTTGTTATTACACGGTACCCTGAAAAACTCGTCGTTGTTTCGATAATCCTTTGAGCTTACTGCCTTGCTGTTCTTTGTCACCTGAATACCCCTACGGTTAATTCCTAGCACTCATCGGATATTTGCTCATTCCCAGTTGTTCATGTGTTTCACACAAGTCTTCGAGATACTATTCGATCTTTCAAAAATCCTAAGCAGTGTATTGCTATTGAAATTCTTGCTTGCTTGCATTATGTTTAATCCCATAAGTCCCATAATCTTATTGGCATCCCTTGTCATTATCATTTTGAGTCCGTTGATTCAATTTGTTGTGAATGCTCGCAATCCTCAATCAGATCCTAGAATTCATTCTTCCGGCTCAGACGTCATTTTAAACATGAGCTGGTTCTCGCCAATCAAAATTGTCGTCGATTGTGCCCCTAAGTATATTGAACTTATCCATCCTTGATCAGAGCGTCTGCTTCTGATCCTTCGCTTTGTAAATCAAAATTCCTTTGCAATTGAGCTCTAAGTTACTCCGTTGTTTCTATAATCCAATGTCTTTGCATTGATTCTTCCTCTGGTTGTGAGCCGATACTCACATTAGATCCTTTATGGACCATCAGAACCTTGTTGGATTTTATCCGACAACGTCCTTCATATTCAATCACTTTGGAAGTTCTTTCCCTGATACATAATGCCTTTGGTAAATCATATTCCTTGAGTTGGCCAACCATGCTCTGCTTTCAAGCTGGTGATATTTATTATTGAAGCTTGTGGTATATGTTTCCACGATCCCCCGATGGGTCAAACCTATGCCTTCCATAATATGTGTGAACTCGAAAGTTTTCATGAGTCATACTCTTCTGGTATTTTGCCAGATAAAATTTCAACACTGCAACTTCATCAAACCGAGAAGTGAATGAAAGGTTATGCATTGAAGAAGTGGGAGTCGACCTTGAACTTTGCGTTCATGCCCATGGACATGATGTATATCTTATCATGGAAGCTTCTTGTAATAATAACTATTTCCTTGATAACTATCACATGGTATCTGTGAATTGATCCTTTGCAACCGTGGTTCCGACCATGATTGTCCTTCTTTGATCCCATTTCTTGGACAAGTTAAAACATTTGTCTTCTACAGATCAATGTGTCTGCCCGACCTCTATTATGATCTACCTTCGAGTATTACCCCTGGTATCTCGAGGATATCATGCCATTGCTCTACATCTTAGGAATTTTTGATGAAGTACTACCTTTCCCTGTCGTTGTCACTTCAGGGGTGCTGGGTTGTTTGTCAACCCAAAACACCGATAAGTGAATCGATTCCGCACTCCGATTCAATAACTCTTAAGTAATTTTCATTGCTTATGATTTAATAATCCTTCAAGTCATTCCTAGCCTGATCGCTACATCATTATCGTGCAACTTTTTAACTGTGCTACCTGGTCCTTCCTCCCGAAGCACAATTTTTGACGATGAGCTAAGCTTATGTCGATCTTCCTCGTCCTATCATTTCACCTTGAATAACAAGCTTGCTTTCGAGTTTGTGTCGTACCCGTGGTTCCAATAAACTTGCGCTTCATCATTCCTTTGACTTGATGTTATCGCCAATCGATTACATCTTCATGAAATCTCTCGACAAATGTGTCATGATCATCATCAACATTTTAACTCCTTCCAGGATACCAATCGAATTCATGATGGGAAATACCATCCTTCCCTCGATGATTTGTGTTATCATCGACCACTTTATTGCCTTCCGTTCAACACAAACTTTTTCGTGTTTTGTGTATACCTTGAGATCCTTGCTCCCCAGCATTTGTTCTTCTTTACCTTGGAGTATTACCTTCTTTTATGTCAAGAATGTCGTGAGAAATTCACCACCCTTAAGAATTCTTGATATTGTGATACTTCTCACCCTCACCATTCTTTCTTGGTCCCAGTGTTGATTCTAACCGGGATACCAACACGTGAACCATGCTGCTTGGATTATGTACTTCTAGCAACCCTATTGCTTTGAAGTTAATGGTCGACATTTCATTCTTAGACCATTAGTTATCGAATCACCATTCTAACATTGATCCTGCTACCTAAGCCCATATTTCGGGTGAACCTTTCAACCAATGATTAATTGTGTATGTTTCCCTCGAGCATACATCATTATATCATTTGTTCTGTTAAATGTTATCTCCTTGTTCACATGATTGTGGTAATCCATCTTTTTGGAAATCTCAATGAATTGTTGCTGAGTTCATCAGCCACCTCCCCATTCTCTCCTTGGTTTAATGATGAACTCTTGTCTCGGAACTCACTTCCATAGTTCATTTCCCGAAAATCTCACATTGCCATCTCGTCAATTGGTGTCGCACCTTCTCTTCTCAGGCATCCTAAGTCTGAGGTATCCTGACACCAATCAGATCTGAATCTTGGTCAGATATGATAGTTGGAACATATTCCCAAGAGTTATAACAAGGTGATGTCATGCCTAGCACACCTGACTGGAGGGACTATTATTATAGTTTCCTTTTTAGCAAGGTTAACCATTCTTCCATGAGGAAATTGTAAGACTTATTCTATAAGTTGTTACTGATGGATCCTTTGTGTATCCAAAGTTTGATCTTTGCTTGAAGACCATGCCAATGCTATCTCTAAGCATGTTTGTGGTACTCCGAATTTTAACAAGAACATTTGAAGCCCAATGCTAAATGTTTCTTGCACAATTATCCAAACACCGTTGTATGGGTAATATCATGAAAATTCTCTCCCCTTTCCTAAAGGGTTTTCTACAATTATATCCTGTCATGGGTATCATGCTCTGATTGTCCTTGGGAAGGATATACCCCTGAAATATGTGTTTAAACACATTTTCCATTCCATTGTTCTATTTGATGTAATAATCATATTTCCCTTTCATTGTTTGGTTTAACCTTTCTTGTGATCTATATGACCTAAGCAACAATATCCCCCTGCTTATGTAAACACCTCGGTGTACAAATCTATCGGTAAGACCCTGTTACTTTTGTTGATGACATTCCTGTAACCACCGATGGACGAGAACATTGTCTATTGGTTCGCCTCGTTCAACGAGCAGGAAAATGGTTCTCTTCATCCCTCGCCCTTGTTACCGATGTTGTTGCCGACATAACTGATAGGCTACCCTCTGACATGCCTTGCTTGCATGATCATGCCAGACGTCTCCGCCCTTCCTACTTTTAACCCACATGGTGGGCCCATAACCCACAATTTCACAGGATTGAAACCTGACTCTCCTGTACAACCTTTTGTCAAAGTTATCCTCACGCTTGACTTCATATGTAATTCACGGGCCACCTGCCTAGTGATCTATTATGGTATCAGACGCAATACTTATTCCCATTGCTCTGAACCCCTTTCACACTTCGTTTCAGGCAACGAACGATTGCCTATGCGCTTGAAACTTCTATTTTGCACCTTCTTACTTTGCTCTCGATATTTTCTTAAGTTTCAATTCGAGAGTTACTATCCGCCACCCTCCCTGATGTTCTCTACCAGATACGCGACCTTGTAGAGGTCAGTTCTTCCGAAGATACCCCTGATCATTTTTCATAGGGACGATGGAGATCTCAAAGAAAGGATGACGACTTGATCATGGTGACTTGAAACAGAGAAATGAAGACATCAACAAAGGGGATCAACTTCTTCGAAAGGGCAGCCAAGACCGAGAAGACTCGTTAGGTTGTTTGCTACCAGCACCTTCCCCCCGTACTCCACCGCTTAAATCTCGGGACGAGATTTCTTGTAGTGGAGGAGAATTGTGACGCCCGGATAATCAAGCTACAGTAAACCTATGCTAATGATGCCACGTCACCTCGATTACTGTTGCTAATCTCCCGTTAGTTCGAAACCAGATTGAATTCAAATTCAAAAACAAGCAAACATTTAAAAAAAATTCAAATGTTAAAACTAAAATGTTCGGAGTGAGCCAAATAATGCATAGGTAATTATGGTGGAGAAACCCTACATCTTTAGAGGTGTTTGAATGTCCTAACATAAATAAACACTAGCCGGAACAATTAATTAAATGCCCTTTTCAATTAATAAAATATTAGGCTAATTTATTTAGATGCCCTGAGTTACGTGGCAGTAGTATATTTGTTTAGGCTGATATAGGAACCAGTTAGGTAATTATTTCAAACTAAATGAAAACTTAAACAAAAGAAAAATGAAAACAAAAAAAACATGGCCAACCGGGCCGCGACCCAGCCGGCCGGCCCACCGGCCCACCTGCGCCCCTTGGCCTATATGGCCTGCCGTGCCCAAACCCTAGCCCGACCGACACCCGCAACCCCCACTCGCACCCACTCCTTCCCCCTCGTCCCACTCCTCCCTCTCGTTCTTCCCTGATCTAGATCGGGGCAACCCCCGATCCCATCGCCCCATTGGCGCCTCACGCCCGAACCTCCCCCTCGCAGCCTTTCCTCCTCCGTTCCTCTCTGCCGCCCATCGCCGCCTCGCTGCCCTCAGCGACGACTGCTCGCCTCCTGTCCGGCCTCGACGGTGCCCGCCTCGCCACCCTTTGTCGGCCGGTCGTCGTCGTCGCCGTGTCTCCCATGCCCCCCGCCAGCGCCCTTGCCGAGGGCTGCCGCCGCCACGCAGCTTCTCCGCTCCTCGCGCCGTGCCTCCCCAAGCCTCTACTCGCCTCACGCCTCCCGGCCCGTCCGTGCACCGGACCTCACCGGCAGGTCCATCCGCCTCCCGAGCCCTCCTCGCAACAAGTGAGCATCCGCTCCCCGGCCTCTCCCTCTCCTCCCTATGCCCTCCAGCGCCAATTGCCGCTAGCTCCGCCGTAGTCGTCGCCTTCCGTCTCCCCCGATGATGTTTCGGCCGCTCCTAGCTCCAGACGACGGCACAGCTCGACGCGGCGCATCACGCTTGCCCGTTTGACGCCTGGGTTGGCCCTTTTGGTCACGAGAGCGCTGGCTCTGGCGCTGCTGCCCTCCTCTGAACTCACGCGCACGCACGTTCTAACACTAGGTTGACCCAATGACGTGTGGGCCCGCATGGTTTAACATTCCCTTAACCACCTAATTAGAACCTAATACAATTGTTTAATTGAGTAACTGAAAATGACATGTGGACCCATTTCATTTAAAGCCTGTTAAAAAATATCTAAGTCAATGACATGTGGCCCCCACTTAATCTGTTAAATTAATTAAACTGTTAATTTACACTGTCTCTATGACAGTTGGGTCCCACCAGCCAGTTTGACCAGTCAACGTTGACCTAGTCAACTGCTGACTGGACTATTGACTTTGACCCTGACCCCACCCGTCATACACTGTGGCTAGCACTGCATTATGTGGCAGAAGTATTTACTGATTAAATTTGGAATATAAATAAATCCATAAATTGAATAAACCTTTGAAAATTAATATAAAATAATCCGTAGCTCAAATGAAAATACTTTGTACATGAAAGTTGCTCAGAACGACGAGACGAATCCGTATATGCAGCCCGTTCGTCAGCCACACATCCCTAGCATAGCAAACTCGCAACTTTCCCCCTCCCGTTCATCTGTCCGAAAACGCGAAACACCGGGGATACTTTCCCGGATGTTTTCCCCCTTCACCGGTATCACCTACTACCGTGTTAGGGCACACCGAACACCGCGTATTGCCTTATTACGCTTTGTGATGCTTTGTTTGCTTTGTTATTTATTGTGTTCCCTCTCCGTTACTTCTTTCCGGTAGACCCCGAGACTGCCGGCGACCCTAGTTCGACTACCGGTGTTGACGACTCGTCCTTCTTGCCAGAGCAACCAGGCAAGACCCCCCCCCCCTTGATCACCAGATATCGCCTATTCTCCTCTATACTGCTTGCATTAGAGTAGTGTAGCATGTTACTGCTTTCCGTTGATCCTATTCTGATGCATAGCCTGACATTGTTGCTACATCTGTTGATACCTTACCTGCAATCCTAAATGCTTAGTATAGGATGCTAGTTTATCATCATTGGCCCTACATTCTTGTCGACCGCCTTGCTATACTATTGGGTCGTGATCACTCGGGAGGTGATCACGGTATATACTATACATACATACATATTATCAGATGGTGACTAAAGTCGGGTCACTCGTTGAGTACCCATAAGTGATCCCGATGTGGGGGTGAAAGGACAGTGGCTCCATCTCGGTAGAGGTGGGCTGGGTTCTGACGGCCCCGATTGTTACTTTTGTGGCGAGCGGCAGGCAGGTTGAGACCACCTAGGAGGCAGTGGGCTGGCCTGGTCGGCGTCATGCGTTGCTTCATAATAACACGCTTAACGAGATCTTGGTATTTGATCCGAGTCGGCCATTTGGTCTATACGCACTAACCATCTACGCGGGAGTAGTTATGGGTATCCCGACGTCGTGGTATCAGCCGAAGCCTTCTTGACGTCAGCGACGGAGTGGCGCGCGACGGATTGGACTGCGTTAACGCAACTTCCTTTGTAATGGAGGTTGCTAGGTTCATGCTCGCCGCCCTACATAGCGCTGCGTGTGCAATGGGCGACGGGCCTGCACCCTGCGCGCATAGGATTTAGACCGCGGGCTGACTCTCTGTTGTGCCTAGGTGGGGCTGCGGCGTGTTGATCTTCCGAGGCGGGCATGACCCAGAAAGTGTGTCCGGCCAAATGGGATCGGCGTGTTGGGTTATGTGGTGCACCCTGCAGGAAGTTTATCTATTCGAATAGCCGTGTCCCTTGGTAAAAGGACGACCCAGAGTTGTACCTTGACCTTATGACAACTAGAACCGGATACTTAATAAAATACACCCAGATAAGTTCCGCAGACAACCCGGTGATCGCTTTTCCATAGGGCGACGAGGGGAGGATCGCCGGGTAGGATTATGCTATGCGATGCTACTGGAGATGCTACTTGGAGATGCTACTTGGAGGACTTCAATCTACTCTCTTCTACATGCTGCAAGACGGAGGCTGCTAGAAGCGTAGTCTTCGATAGGACTAGCTATCCCCTCTTATTCGGCATTCTGCATTCGGTCCACCGATATGGCCTCCTTACACATATACCCATGCATATGTAGTGTAGTTCCTTGCTTGCAGTACTTTGGATGAGTACTCACGGTTGCTTTCTCCCCCTTTTCCCCTTTCCTTTCTTTTCGGTTGTCGCAACCAGATCCGGAGTCCAGAGTCGACGCCACTGTCGACGCGACCCCTACTACACTGGAGGTGCCTACTACTACGTGCGAGTGTGGCGACGACGACCGGGGAGTAGTTAGGAGGATCGAGCAGAGGCTTGCGCCTCTTCGATCTGTATCGGTTTGTGCTAGCCTTCTTAAGGCAAACTTGTTTAACTTATGTCTGTACTCAGATATTATTGCTTCCGCTGACTCGTCTATGATCGAGCACTTGTATTCGAGCCCTCGAGGCCCCTGGCTTGTATTATGATGCTTGTATGACTTATTTATGTTTTAGAGTTGTGTTGTGATATGTTCCCGTGAGTCCCTGATATTGATCGTACACATTTGCGTGCATGATTAGTGTACGGTTGAATCGGGGGCGTCACACCCTCTCTCTCTCTCCACTAAGGCCCATCGAGGCCCAATAGTTTGACCGGGGGTTCTGATAACACTTTTGGTGTCTGAATATAGTCGTCCAATATATCAATCTTTATGCCTCGACCATTTCGAGACTCCTCGTCATGTTCGTAATCACATCCGGGACTCCGAACAACCTTAGGTACATCATGTCACATAAACTCATAATACCAATCATCATCTAAAGTTAAGCGTGCGGACCGTACGGGTTCGAGAACTATGTAGACATGACCGAGACACGTCACCGGTCAATAACCAATAGCGGAACCTGGATGCTCATATTGGTTCCTACATATTCTACGAAGATCTTTATCGGTCAAACCACATAACAACATACATTGTTCCCTTTGTCATCGGTATGTTACTTGCCCGAGATTCGATCGTCGGTATCTCAATACCTAGTTCAATCTCGTTACCGGCAAGTATCTTTACTCGTTCCATAATACTTCATCCCGCAACTAAACCATTGGTCACAATGTTTGCAAGGCTTATAGTGATGAGTATTACCGAGAGGGCCAAGAGATACCTCTCCGAAACTCGGAGTGACAAATTCTAATCTCGATCTACGCCAACCCAACAAACACCTTTGGAGACACCTGTAGAGCACCTTTATAATCACCCATTTATGTTGTGACGTTTGGTAGCACACAAAGTGTTCCTTCGGTATTCGGGAGTTGCATGATCTCATAGTCTGAGGAACTTGTATAAGTCATGAAGAAAGCAGCAGCAAAGAAACTGTTACGATCATAATGCTAAGCTAACAGATGGGTCGATGACAACACATGTCCATGGTTAGGAAACATAACCATCTTTGATTAACGAGCTAGTCAAGTAGAGGCATACTAGGGACTATGTGTTTTGTCTGTGTATTCACACATGTACTAAGTTTCTGGTTAATACAATTCTAGCATGAATAATAAACATTTATCATGAATTAAGGAAATGAATAATAACTTTATTATTGCCTCTAGGGCATATTTCCTTCAGTCTCCCACTTGCACTAGAGTCAATAATCTAGATTACATAGTAATGGTTCTAACACCCATGGAGTCTTGGTGTTGATCATGTTTTGCTCGCGGAAGAGACTTAATCAACGGGTCTGCAACATTCAGATCCATGTGTATCTTGCAAATCTCTATGTACCCTTCCGACACTTGATGACGGATGGAATTAAAGCATCTCTTGATGTGCTTGGTTCTCTTGTGAAATCTGGATTCCTTTGCCAAGGCAATTGCACCACTATTGTCACAAAAGATTTTCATTGGACCCGATGCACTAGGTATGACACCTAGATCGGATATGAACTCCTTCATCCAAACTCCTTCATTTGCTGCTTCCGAAGTAGCAATGTACTCTGCTTCACACGTAGATCCCACCATGACGCTCTGCTTGGAACCGGACCAACTGACAGCTCCTCCATTAATAAAAAATGTGTATCCGGTTTGTGACTTAGAGTCATCCAGATCAGTGTCAAAGCTTGCATTGACGTAACCGCTTACGATGAACTCTTTTTCACCTCCATAAACAAGAAACATATCCTTAGTCCTTTTGAGGTATTTCAGGGTGTTCTTAACCGCTGTCTAGTGCTCCACTTCCTGTTATGCTTATAGCAAGACATTCATCAGGTCTGGTACACAACATTGCATACATGATAGAACCTATAGCTGAAGCATAGGGAATGACTTTCATTTTCTCTCTATCTTCTGCAGTGGTCGGGCATTGAGTCTGACTCAACTTCATACCTTGTAACACAAGCAAGAACCCTTTCTTTGACTGATCCATTTTGAACTTCTTCAAAACTATAAGCATCTTGAGCTATCTCTGTAGATCTTGATGCCCAATATGTAAGCAGCTTCACCGAGGTCTTTCATGGAAAAACTCTTATTCAGGTATCCCTTTATGCTATCCAGAAATTCTATATCATTTCCAACTGACAGGTCCACCAACTGACAGGTCCACCATTCAATATAAATACGTATCCGGTTTGTGACTTAGAGTCATCCGGATCAGTGTCAAAGCTAGCATTGACGTAACCATTTACGACAAGCTCTTTGTCACCTCCATAAACGAGAAACATATCCTTGGTCCTTTTCAAGTACTTCAGGATGTTCTTGACCGCTGTCCAGTGATCCACTCCTGGATTACTTTGGTACCTCCCTGCCAGACTTATGGCAAGGCATACATCAGGTCTGGTACACAGCAGAGCATACATGATAGAACCTATGGCTGAGGCATAGGGAATGACTTTCATTTTCTCTCTATCTTCTGCAGTGGTCGGGCTTTGAGTCTGACTTAATTTCACACCTTGCAACACAGGCAAGAACCCTTTCTTTGACTGATCCATTTTGAACTTCTTCAAAACTTTGTCAAGGTATGTGCTTTGTGAAAGTCCTATTAAATGTCTTGATCTATCTCTATAGATCTTGATGTCCAATATATAAGCAGCTTCACTGGGGTCTTTCATTGAAAAAAATCTTATTCAAGTATCCTTTTATGCTTTCCAGAAATTCTACATCATTTCTGATCAACAATATGTCATCCATATATAATATTAGAAATGCTACAGAGCTTCTCCAAAAGTCTGTATAAAACCATATGCTTTCACTATCAAAGCATTTATTCCAACTCTGAGAGGCTTGCACCAGTCCATAAATGAATCGCTGGAGCTTGCACACTTTGTTAGCACCCTTTGGATCGACAAAACCTTCTGGTTGCATCATATACACCTCTTCTTCCAGGAATCCATTCAGGAATGCAGTTTTGACATCCATTTGCCAAATTTCATAATCATAAAAAGTGGCAATTGCTAACATGATTCGGACAGACTTAAGCATCGCTACGGCTGAGAAAGTCTCATCGTAGTCAACTTCTTAAACTTTTTGAAAACCTTTCGCAACAAGTCAAGCTTTGTAGACAGTCCGTCTGCGTCGGTCTTCTTCTTGAAGATCCATTTATTTCTATGGCTTGCCGATCATCGGGCAAGTTCACCTAAGTCCACACTTTGTTCTCATACATGGATCCCATCTCAGATTTCATGTCCCCATAGTTCGTAGGTTCTCCATGGTCTAGTAACATGACTTCCAGAATAAGATTACCATGCCACTCTGGTGCGGATCTTACTCTGGAAGACCTACGAGGTTCGATAGCAACTTGATTTGAAGTTTCATGATAATCATCATTAACTTCCTCACTAATTGGTGTAGGAATCACTAGAACTGATTTCTGTGATGAACTACTTTCCAATAAGGGAGAAGATACAATTACCTCATCAAGTTCTATTTTCCTCCCACTCACTTCTTTCGAGAGAAACTCCTTCTCTAGAAAGGATCCATTCTTAGCAACAAAGATTTTTCCTTCGGATCTGTGATGGAAGGTGTACCCAACAGTTTCCTTTGGGTATCCTATGAAGATGCACTTCTCCGATTTGGGTTCAAGCTTATCAGGTTGAAGTTTTTTTACATAAGCATCGCAGCCCCAAACTTTAAGAAACGACAACTTTGGTTTCTTGCCAAACCACAGTTCATAAGGCGTCGTCTCAATGGATTTTGATGGTGCCCTATTTAAAGTGAATGCAACCGTCTCTAAAGCATAACCCCAAAACGATACCGGTAAATCAGTAAGAGACATCATAGATCGCACCATATCCAATAAAGTATGATTATGACATTCAAACACACCATTTTGCTGTGGTGTTCCAGGTGGCGTTAGTTGTGAAACTATCCCATGTTTCAAATGAAGACCAAAATCATAACTCAAATTTTCACCTCCACGATTAGATCATAGAAACTTTATTTTCTTGTTACGATGATTTTCCATTCCACTCTAAAATTCTTTGAACTTTTCAAATGTTTCAGACTTATGCTTCATTAAGTAGATATACCCATATCTGCTCAAATCATCTGTGAAGGTAAGAAAATAACGATACCCGCCACGAGCCTCAACACTCATTAGACCGCATACATCTGTATGTATTATTTCCAGTAAGTCAGTAGCTTGTTCCATTGTTCTGGAGAACAGAGTTTTAGTCATCTTGCCCATAAGGCACGGTTAGTATCAAATGATTCATAATCATGTGATTCCAAAAGTACATCAGCATGGAGTTTCTTCATGCACTTTACACCGATATGATCCAAACGGCAGTGCCACAAATAAGTTGCACTATGATTATCAACTTTGTATCTTTTGGCTTCAACATTATGAATATGTGTATCATCACTATCGAGATTCAACAAAAATAGACCACTCAGCAAGGGTGCATGACCATAAAATATATTATTCATACAAATAGAACAACCATTATTCTCTGATTTAAATGAATAACCGTCTCGCATCAAACAAGATCCAGATATAATGTTCATGCTCAACGCTGGTACCAAATAATAATTATTTAGGTCTAAAACTAATCCCGATGGTAGATGTAGAGGTAGCGCGCCGACGGCGATCACATCAACCTTGGAACCATTTCCCACGCGCATAGTCACCTCGTCCTTAGCAAATCTTCGTTCAATCCGTAGCCCATGTTTCAAGTTGCAAATATGAGCAACATAACCAGTATCAAATACCCAGACGCTACTACGAGCATTAGTAAGGTACACATCAATAACATGTATATCAAATATACCTTTCACTTTGCCATCCTTCTTATCCGCCAAATACTTGGGGCGTTCCGCTTCAGTGACGGTCCCTTTGCAGTAGAAGCCCTCAGTTTCAGGCTTAGGTCCAGACTTGGGTTTCTTCTCTTGAGCAGTAACTTTCTTGCCGTTCTTCTTGAAGTTCCCCTTCTTCCCTTTACCTTTTTCTAGAAACTAGTGGTCTTGTTGACCATCAACACTTGATGCTCCTTCTTGATTTCTACCTCCGCAGCCTTTAGCATTGTGAAGAGCTCGGGAATAGTCTTGTTCATCCCTTGCATATTATAGTTCATCACAAAACCTTTATAGCTTGGTGGCAGTGATTGAAGAACTTTATCAATGACACTATCATCAGGAACATTAACTCCCAGCTGAGTCAAGTGGTTATGGTACCCAGACATTCTGAGTATGTGTTCACTGACAGAACTATTCTCCTCCATTTTGCAGCTGTTGAACTTGTTGGAGACTTCATATCTCTCAACTCGGGCATTTGCTTGAAATGTTAACTTCAATTCTTCGAACATGTCATATGCTCCATGACGTCGAAACGTCTTTGAAGTCCCGATTCTAAGCCGTAAAGCATGGCACACTGAACTATCGAGTAGTCATCAACACGCGTCTGCCAGGCATTCACAATGTCTGCAGTTGCTGGCACGGGTGGTACACCTAACAGTGCTTCTAGGGCGTAATTCTTCTGTGCAGCAATGAGGATAATCCTCATGTTATAGACCCAATACGTGTAGTTGCTGCCATCATCTTTCAACTTAGCTTTCTCTAGGAATGCATTAAAATTCAAAGGAACGGTAGCACGGGACATTGATCTACAATACCATAGACATGCAAAATAACTATCAGGATTAAGTTCATGATAAACTAAAGTTCAATTAATCATATTACTTAAGAACTCCCACTTAGATAGACATCCCTCTAGTCGTCTAAGTGATCACGTGATCCAAAACAACTAAACCATGTCCGATCATCACGTGAGATGGAGTAGTTTTCAATGGTGAACATCACTATGTTGATCATATCTACTATATGATTCACGTTCGACCTTTCGGTCTCAGTGTTCCGAGGCCATATCTGCATATGCTAGGCTCGTCAAGTTTAACCCCAATATTCTGCGTGTGCAAAACTGGCTTGCACCCGTTGTATGTGAACATAGAGCTTGTCACACCTGATCATCACGTGGTGTCTCGGCACGACGAACTGTAGCAACGGTGCATACTCAGGGAGGACACTTATACCTTGAAATTTAGTAAGGGATCATCTTATGATGCTACCGCCGTACTAAGCAAAATAAGATGCATAAAAGATAAACATCACATGCAATCAAAATATGTGACATGATACGGCCATCATCATCTTGTGCTCATGATCTCCATCACTGAAGCATTGTCATGATCTCCATTGTCACCGGCGCGACACCTAATCTCCATCGTAGCATCGTTGACGTCTCGCCAACTATTGTTACTACGACTATCGCTACCGCTTAGTGATAAAGTAAAACAATACATGGTGATTGCATTGCATACAATAAAGCGACAATCATATGGCTCCTGCCAGTTGCCGATAACTTTGTTACAAAACATGATCATCTCATAAAACAATTTATATCACATCATGCCTTGACCATATCACAACACAGCAAGCCCTGCAAAAACAAGTTAGACGTCCTCTACTTTGTTGTTGCAAGTTTTACGTGGCTGCTACGGGCTTCTAGCAAGAACCGTTCTTACCTACGCATAAAAACCACAATGATTTTTCGTCAAGTGTGCTATTTTAACCTTCAACAAGGACCGTCCGTAGTCAAACTCGATTCAACTAAAGTTGGAGAAACAGACACCCGCCAGCCACCTTTGTGCGAAAGCACGTCGGTAGAACCAGTCTCATGAACGCGTTCATGTAATGTCGGTCCGGGCCGCTTCATCCAACAATATCGCCGAATCAACGTAAGACGTTGGTGGTAAGCAGTATGACTATTATCGCCCACAACTCTTTGTGTTCTACTCGTGCATATAACATCTACGCATAGACCTGGCTCGGATGCCACTGTTGGGGAACGTGGTAATTTCAAAAAAAATCCTACGATCACGCAAGATCTATCTAGGAGATGCATAGCAACGAGAGGGGAGAATGTGTCCACATACTCTCATAGAAAGCGGAAGCGTTAAGTAACGCGGTTGATGTAGTCGAATGTCTTCGACTAATCAAGTACCGAACGCACGGCACCTCCGCGATCTGCACACATTTAGCTCAGTGACGTCTCTCGAACTCTAGATCCAGCTGAGGCCGAGGGAGAGTTTCATCAGCAGGACGGCGTGGTGACGGTGATGATGAAATTACCGGCACAGGGCTTCGCCTAAGCACTGCGACGATATGACCGAGGTGGAAAACTGTGGAGGGGGGCACTGCACACAGCTAAAGATCAACTTGTGTATCTTTGGGGTGCCCCCCTCCCCCGTATATAAAGGAGGGAGGGAGGAGGAGGCCGACAAGGGGAGGAGGCGCGCCATGGGGGGGGAGGGCGCAATCCTACTCCAAGTAGGATTCGGCCCCCCTTTCCTATTCCAACAAGGAGAAGGGGGAAGGAGGGGGAGGAGAGAAGGAAAGGGGGTCCGGCCCCCCTAATCCAATTCGGTTTGGGCTGGGGGGCGCCACACCTTGGCCTGCCTCCTCTCTTACACCACTTGGCCCATGAGACCCATTAACCCCCCGGTACTTCGAAAGATACCCGATACACCTCGGAACTATTCTGGTGTCTGAATATAGTCTTCCAATATATCAATCTTTATGTCTCAGCCATTTCAAGACTCCTCGTCATGTCCGTGATCTCATCTGGGACTCCAAACAACCTTTGGTACATCAAATCACATAAACTCATAATACCAATCGTCATCGAACGTTAAGCATGCGGACCCTACGGGTTCGAGAACTATGTAGACATGACCGAGACACATCTCCGGTCAATAACCAATAGCAGAACCTGGATGCTCATATTGGTTCCCACATATTCTATGAAGATCTTTATCGGTCAAACCGCATAACGACATACGTTATTCCCTTTGTCACCGGTATGTTACTTACCCGAGATTCGATCGTCGGTATCATACCTAGTTCAATCTCGTTACCGGCAAGTCTCTTTACTCGTTCTGTAATATTTCATCCCGCAACTAACTCATTAGTCACATTACTTGCAAGGCTTATAGTGATGAGCATTACCGAGAGGGCCCAGAGATACCTCTCCGAAACATGGAGTACAAATCCTAATCTTGATCTATGCCAACCCAACAAACACCTTCAGAGACACCTGCAGAGCACCTTTACAATCACCCTTTTACGTTGTGACGTTTGGTAGCACACAAAGTGTTCCTACGGTATTCAGAATTTGCATAATCTCATAGTCTGAGGAACATGTATAAGTCATGAAGAAAGCAGTAGCAATGAAACTGTAATGATCATAATGCTAAGCTAACGGATGGGTCATGTCCATCACTTCATTCTCCTAATGATGTGATCCCGTTCATCAAATGACAACACATGTCTATGGTTAGGAAACATAACCATCTTTGATTTACGAGCTAGTCAAGTAGAGGCATACTACGGACAATATGTTTTGTCTATGTATTCACACATGTACTAAGTTTCCGGTTAATACAATTCTAGCATGAATAATAAACATTTATCATGAATTAAGAAAATAATAATAACTTTATTATTGCCTCTAGGGCATATTTCCTTCAGTTTCAGCATTTCTCTTCTGCAAAAATTGTTCAGCAGCCCAACTATTTGCAGTTCCAACAAGTTATCTTCTCAACACCGGTGCAAATTGAATTCTACAAGACAACGAATGCAGCTCTTCCAGTTCTGAACTCAAGGTAATTTCTCCAAATTGTATTTCTGTTAAATGTACAAAATAGTCAAAGTGTTCATTCGCCTCTAGCATACATACTATTTCTTCATTTTTGCATTTTTTTAGTGACTTCTAGTTGGAAGTTTGTAACATTAATTTCAAAACAACAGCCAAAGAACATTCCAAGTGAATGAAGTTTGGGTTGACCAGAAAACTTTTAACTATTTCCTTGAGGCCTGGTTGCTGGATGAATACACACTCTCTGGATTGTTACTCAAAAATGCTCAATACAGACCAACTAATCCGTGGTAGGCAAGGCCTAATACCAAACACTGATATTATTAGGCACATTATCCAAAGAGAACACATGGTATTTATACATTTACTTCTGTTTCTTCTCTTTTTTCTATTTGTTCTCGTGTGTTATTATATGTTAGTTTCACCAAACAAAAATTTCTCTTCTCTGTTTTATCAGGCAATACTCATGAGGCCTATGCTTGATCATTCAGACCCAATATGCAGAGACATTTTAAGTGAAGCAAGAGTTGGCTTCAAATTGGAAATAGCAAATTTTGTAAGTACCGTTCTTTAAGCATTTTTTATTTTACTGAATTCTTCAACTGGAAATTATTGAACAGAACAAACCTACTTTGAATTTTTATAGGTCCACTTGCCTTGCTTCAATGACAAGCAATGGATTCTAATAACAGCAAACCTAGAAAGTGGAAAGTTTTTTGATATTATGAATCCTGATGGGTCTGGAAATGACAGATTCACAACTATAATAAGCACTGTCTGTTACAATTTCAAGTCACTGTTTGCGCTCACCTACCCTAACTACAGTGCACTCAGCATCAAAGACTTTGACTTTAGATTCCTTGCAGTTCCTAGAACTCATTTCAGGTTATGGAGTTTGACTTTTTATGTCACTTACAGTTTTTGGTCCAATTCATGCAAAACATGACCAAATTATTTTTGAAGTTAGGAATTCTTTGTTTTTTCTAACTTGTTTGAAACTAACATGCTAGGTAACCTGTTTTCATCACTACAGGTACGACACAGGTGTTTTCCTACTTCAAATACTTAAAACATATCGTGGAATGGGAGTTCTAGGGTTCTCTACTGTAAGTGTTTCTTATTCAAAACAACATATACTACTTGCAAATCTTTTATTTCAAGAAGAAAAAATAATTAAATCAGAAACACAACTGCACAAACCGGTTGACTTGCAAGCTATGCGTGAAATATTCTTGTATGAGATTGCAACCTACCAAAATAGCGAGGTGCAACTACCAGTAGTGAGGACATTTCTTCAAAATCACATAAGTTAGAAAATCCTCCTTCAATGACATACTATCTTTGGCTAACATTGGTAGTAAGGGAACTGTAGACCAAAAAAAATCAATGAATATATTCTGCTTTTATTCTACAGGGTTTCCGGTCATTCAAATAAAAGGACTGTTTTGCAACCAAGAGAATGAACTGCTGAAAGGTATCCTCTGTAAGAATTCTGTTATTCAAAAGTAGTAAACTAGTTTAAATGATCTAGTCAATAAATAATTAAAGATAAAATATACATACTAAATTTTCTTTTTATTAACAAACCAAATGTCTTCTGTTTTTAAAAAATAATAATTCAGGACCACTTGAAGGAGTACAATGGTTCACTTCTGATTTCGGAGAACTTCACAATTTAATGTAGAAACAACGTCAAAACTAGTCATACTTTTGTTGTTTCTGATTTCCTTATTTTTAAATTCAATTGTAGTTCTTAGAATAAAATTTCCTTTCAAACAACTAAACTAAGTGGAAGCCACTTCCAAATTCTGAAAGATTTCAACCAGCAGGTTTCTCTGATTTATGGAAATTTTCCATTGTTAAGAGAGTTCGTTCCATATTTGCTTCAAGCATATTTCCTTTCATACATATTCTGATTTTTTTTGCAGTTCGAAACAGCAGAAGAAAGAAACAGTTCAAAAACGAAACAGTAGAACGAACGAAACAGTCGAACGAACGACCGAAACAGTAGAAACAGTCGAACGAGCACGCAAGTACTTGGGCCAGCGAAGAAACAGCCCAGCTCCCCGCGACCTCGGCCTTTGCGCACTCGAGCTGGGCTTTTCTCTCCACCCGAATGGGCTGCATCTGCGCTGTATGGGCTGATAGCCCAGCCTTCCCGAACGGTCGGTTTTCTCCGGGTCAGTTTCTTCCATCTGTGTTTTTTTTTCTCCAGCCTTCCCGAACAGTCGGTTTTTCCGGGCTGATAGCAAACATGGGAGAACTGAGAGCATGTCTAGTAGAACCCTCAAACCCTCAAACCCTTAAAGCAGTTTGAGGGTCGAAAAGTGGCATTTTTTGGCACTTTTACGGGCTGAAAAACAGAGGCAAAGACTAGAACCCTCAAACCCTCAAAATTTAAGGGTCTGAGGGTTCTAGTCTTTGCCCCAACCCTCAGACCCTCAAACCCTCAAACTGTACATCATTGCACATATCACAATTATACCATATCAAATATGTCTCATACAAACAATAATCATTCTAGTTATTTATTACAACACCAAATAGTAATCTGAAGCACATAAAATAATCCAATTATTACAACAAAGTTTTTGGAATTTGTTTGAATCAAATTGGACATAGCAAAGTAAAACAAAGATAAATCATGGGCGGTTTGGCGCCGCCCATCCAAGCGCCAATGATGCTCCACAAGATCATCCGGAGTTGACAATGAGTGCTTGAACTCTCAATCGCACGATGTGCTTCAAGAAAAGCTTCTACGATTTGGGTTCCTTTCCGGTTGCACACGGTACCAACATTGTCATAGAAACAAGGTAAGTTTAACCCCTCTCATCCTCTAGGATCATGTTGTGTAGAATCACACAACATTTCATGATGTTCACCAATGTTTGCTTGTCCCAAAATCGATTTGGACCTCGGACTATGGCAAACCTAGCTTGCAAAATACCGAAAGCTCTCTCAATATCCTTGCGGGCTGCCTCTTGTGCCTTGGTGAAATGAGCTTGTTTTTTGGTTAAAGGCACCCCATTCTTCTCCTTGATGGACTTGACAAGAGTTGCCCACTCGGGATAAATGCCATTGGTGAGATAGTATCCCATGGAGTACTCATTGTCCATGACCTTGTAGTTGCAAGTTGGAGCATCCCGGAAACTAGTCTTGCAAACAAAGGAGACCTATTGAGCACATTGATATCATTGAGAGTTCCGCAAACCAAAAATGCATGCCAAATCCATGTGTCCTCCGATGCCACGGCCTCAAGAACAATGGTAGCATCCTTGCTTTTGCCACAATACATTCCATGCCATGATTTGGGGCAATTCTTCCATGTCCAATGCATGCAATCAAGACTACCAAGCATCCCCGCCCCTTTTGCATTCATCTCCATCAACCTCTTTGTATCTTCCTCGTTGGGTGCGAAGATACACATCACCATACAACCGGATGACCAACTTTGCAAACCTACGGACGGACTCGTGGTTGTATCTTGCCCAATCGAAGATACTCGTCGGTATAGTCCGCGGTATGCCATAAGCGAGCACCGCATTGCGGCCGATATCTTTGGTAGGCACTAAACCCCATGGCACCGGCGGCGGATCTACGACGCTTGAAGTATTGTGAGGCGGCCTCACAATCGTTGACAATCTTCACAAACAAACTACGACGCATTCGATACCTTCTCCGAAAGAGGTGAGGTGGGTATGTCGGTACCTTGGCGAAGTAGTCTCGCATCAAAGTGCTCGTGTCCGAGAGCACGGTTCCGGTAGATGGTGATTCGCCCCATCTGCGACCCTCTCCGATTGATCCATTAGCCGGCGGTTCTCAAACTCTTGCACGCCGAGGACGATGCCCATCATCTCGACGTCGTGCGTCTTTGAGCAACTCGTCGATATCCGAATCATCCGACGATGACCAACCGAGTCATCGGACATGGAGTCGTCGGTCATCTCCATCTACACAAAGCCACACACACAAAATAATTTGAGTGCTTGCTATGAATAAAAGAGGAAAAATTAGATACAAAAGAGCAAAATTTGCTCACCGAGCTCAGGCGGGGAGGGGCAGGCGTGTGATGGCGAGAGGCTTGGTGGGCGGCCTCGGGAGCTAGGGAGGCGGGAGGGGGCGCAGGCTGGCGGGTGAGTCGGCCGAGCTCGGGACGCGGGCTTGAGCTCGGGCCGAGCTCGGGAGGCCGGCTCGGGGCTCTGAGAGGCTGTGACGGGCGGCGAGTGGGCCGGCTCGGGGAGGTGAGGCGGGCTCGAGAGGCGGAGGAGGGCGGCGAGCTGGAGGAGGCGGCGTCAGCGGAGATCGGGAGGCGGCACGGCGAGCTCATGGAGACTTCTCGAGGAGGGAGGGCAGGAGAGGAGGGAGGGGACGGCTTAGACGGCGCGCGGCGTGGGCTTAGGGCGGCGGGGGCTTGGGCGGCGGTGAGGCTGTGAGCAGCGGCCGTGTGGCGTGGAAGAGGAGGAGGAAGCGGTTGCTTCAGCGTGCCGCCTTTCATGGAATAGGGGTTGGAGGGTTGGGAGCCTCCAACCCGTGTTTCTACAGGTTGGGAGGGCCGATCCGCTCCGCCTGCAAATTTTTAGGGGTTTAGGGTCTAGGGTTCTAGTATCGGCTTTTGGACCTCGAACCGCAAAAAGCGGTTAAATTTGAGGGTTTGAGGGTTTGAGGGTTCTACTAGAGATGCTCTGAGGCTGTTGCCAACGGGCCCTGAGGTCGGCCTGCTTCCCCTCTGTCTCTCTCCTCAGTTGAAAGGGTAACCCCTTCGCTTAAACCCCGACCACACGCAGCCGCCGCCGGCGATCCTCCTCCCTCCTCCCATGTTGTACGCCGCCGTGGCAGCTCCGCGGAGGCACACGGAAGCTCAACGCGAGGAAAGCCTGAGCTCGACGCCCTCCACACAGTAGCCCGCGGAGCGCGCCCCCGCCATGAGACCCTGCCCCTTCGGATGCGCTTCCGACCGCCTATTCCCCTGCGCCTCCTCCTGCCTCAGCTGTGGCGCCGCCCTTCGCTTCCTCCCGTGCATCTCCCTAGGCCCATATCCTCATATCCCTCCGCGGCAGCCGTGGCGGCGGCAACGGATTCCGAGGAGGATCCCTCGGTTGCTAGGGATCCACGGCTAGCGCCTCATTTTGTGGGCGGGGCAGGAGGGTCGCCTAGGTTTGGGGAGAACAAGGCGGAGTTCGAGAGAAAGGCCTCGATTGCCGCGCGGTTCAAGCTCTGCTATGAACTGCTGCGGCAGAGAAGGCGGCGGGAGATGCGGGGCGGCTTGGCGCAGGTGGTCAGCGAACAAGGTGAGCTCCCTACGGATTTGTATTATAATTGGCACTTTCTCTTTGGATAGTATGGAAACACGCTTATTCATCTTTTGAATTTGGATTGATATGGCAAGGGAGTTTGTGTTATTCCAGGGTCATGACCATTTTATCATGTACACCAGAGAAAAAACTGAAATATTAGTGAAAGCACAAGTGTGTAAAATTCCTCTGTTCGTGAATAAATGGATACTGTCGTCATGCATACACAGATATTCTTCTATATGCCTTTAACAATATAATTGCCAGATGTAATCTTGTCATACTATTTTTAGTACCTGTTGCCTTGACATGTGCAGCAACATAGAACAGTTAAAGCTCACAGTTCTCACATTTCAATGTATTGCCCTTTCTCTTCTAGGATCCGGGTCTGCAGCCATTCTCTGTGATATCTTGTGGAGTGAGTTCAGAGAGTATGATTCCAGTGGTGTTGTATGGGATGCTCTAGCAAATAGTTATGCAAGAAGTAAGATGGTTCATGATGCTCTTTACGTTCTAAGTAAAATGAACAGCCTGAATATGCAAATATCAGTTTCCACCTATGATAGTTTATTGTATGGTCTACGGATGACAGACATGGCATTGGAGCTTTTTGATGAAATGGAGGCATATGGTATCTCTCACAGCGAATATTCACATAGCATTCTCATCGATGGCCTCTGCAAGCAAAATAAAGTTGGAGAGGCTTTATCTTTCCTTGAAGAGGCAAGGGAAGGGGGGATGTTTAGACCACTGGGAATGTCCTTTAACACTCTGATGTCTGCATTGTGTAACTGGGGATTTATTCAGCCTGCAAAATCGTTTTTATGTCTGATGATGAAATATGGATTAAACCCTAACAGGTATACCTATTCTACTCTTATACATGGTCTGTGTAAAGTAGGTTGCCTAGATGAAGCAGTGGATCTTCTTGAGAGAGTGACAAAAGAAGGAATGAAACTCGAGACTGTCACCTACAACAGCCTTATTAATGGTTATCGATTGCTTGGTTTGACAAGAGAAATTCCGAAAATAATTCAGTTTATGAGATACCAAGGGATTGAACCTGATCTTGTTACTTATACCATACTTATTGCTGGTCATTGTGAAGGTGGTGATGTTGAAGAAGGGATGAAGATAAGAAAGGATATCCTAGACAAAGGTCTGCAGTTGAATATTGTCACATACAGTGTCCTTCTCAATGCTCTTTTCAAAAAGGGTTTGGTCTATGAGGTTGAGAACTTACTTGGTGAGATATATAGTATTGGTCTAGATATGGATGTCATTGCATATTCCATCCTCATCCACGGGTACTGCAAGCTAGGGGAAATTGAAAGGGCACTAGAAGTTTGTGATGTCATGTGCTGTTCTCAGAAGGTAGTGCCAACCTCACTGAACCATTTATCAATTCTTCTTGGACTTTGCAAGAAAGGACTTCTAGTTGAAGCGAGATGGTATTTGGAAAATGTAGCTAGCAGATATCAGCCAGGTGATGTAATACTTTATAATGTGGTTATTGATGGTTATGCAAAGGTTGGTGATATTGGTAATGCTGTCCGTCTGTATGATCAGATTGTTGTGGCTGGTATGAATCCAACCATTATCACATGTAATTCTCTTCTGTATGGCTACTGCAAATTTGGGGATTTACACGCTGCAGAGAGCTATTTCAGGGCTATTGAGATAAGTAATCTGCTGCCAACAGCAGTAACATACACGACCATTATGGATGCACTCTCTGAAGCTGGAAAAGTTAACACCATGCTCAGTTTTTTTTATGAAATGGTGGAAAAAGGGATCAAGCCAAATGCTGTAACTTACAGTGTTGTTATTAAAGGACTATGTAAGCAGCTCAGATTCCGTGATGCTATCCATTTTCTGGACAATATGGATGGAGCCGACCCAATAACTTACAATACGCTTATACAAGGATTTTGCGAAGCACAGGACATCCAGATGGCTTTCTGCATGCATGACCGTATGTTATGCTGTGGTCTAGTGCCCACACCTGTTACTTATAACTTGCTTATCAATGTGCTGTGCTTGAAGGGGAAAGTTATTCAAGCAGAAATGCTATTGGAATCCCTCAGAGAAAAGGGCATTGAATTGAGAAAATTTGCATACACAACAATAATCAAAGCTCAGTGTGCAAAAGGAATGCCTTATGATGCCATTTCATTAGTTGGTAAGCTTATTGATGATGGTTTTGAAACTTCTATTGAAGACTTCAGTGCTGCAATCAATCGACTTTGCAAAAGAAAATTTCCTAAAGAAGCCGTCATGTTCATTCCGATTATGTTATCTGTTGGTGTTTTCCCGGACACGCAAGTTTATTTTGTGCTTGTTAGAGCTCTGCAAAAAAGTAACATGCTTTGCCATATACCCATATTGCACGCACTTTCTGTCAAAACTGGTATATAATACCCTGGTCATGTAAGTGAGATTACTTTTTTTCTTCGTGTAGATAACATTGCACTGCATGGCTAATTCTTACTATAATCTCTAATACCTGTTGGTGATGTACAGGTATTGAGAGTTAAAGACTTGGAGGTTCTGTGTCCTCAAATGTTTGTATAGATGAGGATTGAGGACAACATGGGCTGCATGTAACCACAGGACAGTGCAGTTATGCCAAGGCATTTTTTTCGGGAAAACGCAAAGACTTTGCGTTTCTTTTCATTGATAAGGTGGGGGAAAAGTTACATGCCTCCTAGGAGACGGTTTACAGAGAGCATTACAAATGTTTTAATGGACGTCCCAGGTGGCTGGGAGTACCAGCCGCAGGCCCGGGGCCCCAGCCCGAGCCCAGAGGGCGGCTTCCGCTCTAATTTTCTCTGTCAAGAGGGGGACAGAGGGTCGATCTCCATCGTAGACGCATGCGTTGCGTTGCTTCCAGATCATCCATCCTGTCAACAGTGCTATGGTGGCAGTCCCTTGCTGAGTGGTTTGGGGGGTCATCTCCTTGGCAGCGAGCCACCATTCGTTGAGGGAGTTGTCGCGGTCCGGTGGTCTGCAAGTCATCCTTAGCCAGGAGAGTCTGTCGTGCCAAACCTGCCTAGAGAAAGTGCAAGAGACAAGCAGGTGGTGCATTGTCTCAGGATCTTGGTCGCATAGTAGGCAGCTAGGGTGGTGCTGTAGGCCGCGGCGTTGCAATCTGTTGACAGTCCAGCACCTGTCCGTGTTGGCTAGCCAGTGAAAGAACTTCACTCTCGGCGGTGCCCAGTTCTTCCAAATGAGCTTTGAAGCGCTGTAGCTGGTGGATCCCTCGAAAGTAGCAAGGTAGCAAGAACGAGCAGAGTATGTGCCGCTGGCGCTCCACTTCCAGATCAGCTGATCCGGCTCGTCTGAGAGGGTGGTGTGCTCGATGGCTCGCCAAAGCAGCAGGTACTGCCCATTCTCGTGGACACCCAGGTTCCCGTGGATGTCGCGCGTCCAGGCGTGTGCATGGAGCCCGTCAGCGACAGATTGAAGCTTTCGTCTTTGCTTAGCGATGCAGGCATATAGCTTTGGGGCGATCTCGCTCACAGATTTGCCCCCGATCCAGCGATCCTCCCAGAACAAGGCCGTTCGGCCATTGCCAATGATCATGCTGGTGGAGGCAAAGAACAATGAGCGCTCTTCTGCCGAGAACTGCAGGTCAAGGCCAGCACAAGCTCGCCCAGTCTCCGTCCTGCTGAACCATTGCCATCTCAATCGCAGCGCAAGCTCTGCTCTCTCAGTGTCCTGGACGCCAAGGCCACCGAGGGGTTTCGAAAAAAAAAGGCCACCGAGGGAAAGTGGCCGGCAGACTCGTCTCCAATTTACATGGCAGCAGTTATGCCAACGTATAAGGTTAGATAAAATCTCTCACATCGAGACTCCTGTTGCGCCACATGACCAGTACAATTTAATCAAGAATTCTTAGAGACTGATGTCATAGTTAGTGTTTGGTTTACCCTCAAACAAAGCAGCTGCACTTACATAGAAGCACCGAAATATATGGCACATTATTCTTCATGCAGTCAGTGTTTGAAAGCTTTGTCCTCTAGTACGTGCAAAAGGATATTAAGCATGAAAGAACAAATCATAGTACTCACTCCGTTTCTTTTTACTCTGCATATTAGGTTTGTCGTAAATCAAACTTTTTAAAGTTTGACCAGGTTTATAGAAAAAAATACCAACATTCACTGTAGATATTGATATTTTTCAATATAAGTTTGGTCAAACTTTCCAAAGTCGTGCATTGGAGACTTTAAAAAGTGAAATGAAACAGAGGCAGTATTTGTCTTGCAAAATTCTCTTATGTTGTATATCTTTTTACTATTCTGTAGGCATATTACAAGTGAAACTGTGAATGTCCATAAGTCATAGTAAAAGTCGTGCATTGGAGACTTTGAAAAGTGAAATACGCCTCATACCTCAACAGAGGGAGTAATCAGTTTTGCTGTCTCAAGTCTCAACAATTAAATATATGCAACGACCTTTCATCAGGTATGATGTGCAATCATGAAGCCGATTGTTCAGTACTCCATCCATTTAAAAATATAGGACCTTTGACCATAAATTTGTCATGCAGTATTTTGTTAGTGGTTATAAAATCATAAGTATAAGTCTTTTTGAACACAAATCCAATGGTGTCTATTTTGTGTACTAACATAAGTCATATATAAGTGGACTAACTGTCGGTCAAAGCATGGCTTTAGAGGTTAGGTCAAGATGTGTCTTTTGTTGTGAAATAGAGGTAGTACAATTCTGATTGAGATGTCAAAAACACTAAGTTGCTTATCTCTTCTATCTTAAAAACACATAAAACACGCATCTTAGTGTTTTTTAGATAGGAGGATAATGGAGTGAATCAATGGGGGATTTCTCAATGTCTGTTTGCAGAGAGGTGGGGGGAGGTTTGGATTGTTTGGACAAGAAACAGGCAATCTGTTCTTATTCAAGTTTGTGGTTGTGTTGGCTTTACACTGAATTAGTAGTTTAGTTATACTCCCTCCGTCCCATAATATAAGAGCGTTTTGTACACTAGTAGTGTAGTGTACAAAACACTCTTATATTAGTGTACAAAACACTCTTATATTATGGGACGGAGGGAGTACATAATAGTGTGTATCTATGTGTTTTCTGATGTCTCTTGATTTGATTAGAGGTCCTGCATGTTCAGCTTTGCCATTGGGATGCATAATTCAACTGGAAACATTTATCTGGCAGCTCATTTCAGATGCAATGAGAGTACACTGGGAATATTTTCACGGATCATGAGCTTTAATCCACAAAAATGATTTCCCCTCTTCTCTTGTGATACGCAGGACCATCGATGTTTAGTAGTATACAACAGTTGAAATACATCTGGTTCTGCACTCAAGGTGGTCGTCTTCAGATAATATCAAAATAACTATGTCATTCCTCTGTCTTGGTTTTCTGATATTGATCATCTTGCTCACATGTTTTTGGGTGTTCCTTTGGTTTGAATAAAACATCATATCATTATGCAATTAACACGTCTTTGATCAAGTGGGCAATTTATTGAGTCACAACATTGGTTACTGCATACATTACTTTCTAATAGAAAACGTGAAACTTAGTTTTCAAACAGGTTAAAAATCTGATAGTGTAAATCTTCCTCCATCTGAAGATGTAAAGAAACCTTAGAAGAAAGGCATATTGCTAGATGTGAACATGGACTTCAAGACCTTAGATTTTTTTACCGTAGCAAGGCACGGGCATTTAGCTAGTGTTTTTCTAAATATGCAGTAAGACATCCATTTCCCTCTGAGGCTTCACTTAGCTTCATGTTTTTCCTTGTAGGTTTGCTTTTCCTTTATTAGCTATGAATATTTGCTTTACATTTAATCCTGTACATTGTTATGGAAGACATTAGTTTGTTCATCTTTATAGATGTAAGCACATTAGTTCTTCTGGAGCTAAACACGGTACTCCCTCCGATCCATATTAATTGACGCACACTTAGTACAAAATTGTACTAAGTGTGCGTCAGTTAATTGTACTAAGTGTGCGTCAATTAATATGGATCGGAGGGAGTAGTTGCTCTTCATAAATCAATTTCCATATGCCTTGTTCACAAATTGTTGTGTATGCAAACAGTATGTAGAGCCATACTAAAATAAGTAGGAAAGAATGCTACATCTCACTTGTCTTCTCATTTTGTTGTCATTTGGAATATCTGTCCGCTTTCAATAGACATAATGTAGGAGTTATGTCATACACTTTTCTGAAGAAAGATTATTCCCTTATTCTTAGATCGAACGGCATTAAGGTGAGCCGTCCCCATCGCCCAGCCCTACCTGGTCGCTGGCTGGAGTAACAAGATAGGAAACAAACTGAGCGTGAATCTGCCAGTTGCGCTGAGCATCGGGAGCTGACCAGAGGTGCAAATGTTTTTGCTGTTTCAGTCTACCCTTGTAATGCTGGTACAACATTGAGAAATGACTTGCAGACGCTGCAGGGGGCACACAAAGATGCTACCGCACCCGTGGAACATCAGCACTGTAACAACAAATTTACTTTGCTATTCAACGGTCACTGTGCGAGCATCCTCACGGAAAACCAAGTTGATCCCAGGAAATCCATGAAGCATGAGCGCACTTGTCGGATGGGAGAGGACATGGCCTGAGGCTAGGCATCTATGTATCTGGGCAGGGTGGTCCACAACCTTGTGCAAGATTTCTTCCATGGAGCTAGCATCTCCTGAGATCTAAATGAGCAATCTGGTGCATCACCGAAAGCCAAAACTTGAGGGATCGGTACATGGGTGCTGGCCTGTTGTTAACACTCCTCAGCGCGCGTTCCTGTCAGTTTCCGTCCTTGATGTGCTCTAGTCGTTTTCGATCCTTTGCTGAGCGAGGCTCCCCGTTTCCTGTCTTTATGCAGTTTTTCGCGATTGCATGTGTGGCTGTTGATCAAGTACAGTTTTCTGTTGTTGATGTATGTTGTAATCAGATCATGCTTACTAGTCAGAGATAACAGTTGTTTGTATTAAGAGGTACGAAATCAATGATGTGCATTGTTCAACTGTATGTATGTACCCGCTGAACAGAGGGCACAGCTAAGGCTTGTACTCGAGAACTCTGTTTTTTCTCGTGCCATGAGAAGTGATATACGCCATCTTCTTGACGTGAGAACAGTAGAAAGACTTGCTGGTGTGGATCTTGTACCGATGTGTAAGATGAGAATAAGTTTTTCTTCTTTTGTTGCATTGCAAACAGTATGTAAATAGCAAAAGATTCTACACGCAAAAAACAGTGAAGATCCGGGATTGGAAATCTATGTTTATGCAAAGCAAGGCATGGCGCCAAGCTGTCTGATCTTGATCTGATGCCCGCAGTGACCAAGGACGAGGTGCTAGCGGACAAAGGCTCGGAAAGTTGGTTGTAGGGGACGGACACTTTGACCACGTCCAAAGAAATTCTTAGTTTGTCCAAATTTTACAGTTCGACGGACGCGAGGATATAGTTCCGCCCCCATGTCAACTTACAGCAGTGCAACCTCATCAAAAGAAAGAAAGAAAGAAAATCGCGCGGCAAGCGTGATAAGCAACAACCAAAGCCAAAAAAAAAGAAAGAAAGAAAGAAAAGAGGGTACGGCAGCAGGGTTGCGACATCCATCAACACGATGTCTAGTTTCCAAGAGGCAGCCAGCCAAGACGCAGGGTTGCACCTGTTGCGGTATACGCACATTTTCTGTGATGTCTTGTGAAAGGCAGCAGAAGCAGATGATGCATGGAGAGGAGAGGATAGGACTCCGGCAGAATCATGGGCCAGGTACGGTGCTGCGCCGGCAATGACGATCGATGTCCCTCCCGACCGCCGTCGTGTGGCCGGGTACGCGCCAGGGCTCCTGGGATCATTCTGCTGCCTGCCTTCGCCAGCGGACGGACGGATGGAAGCATCGATGCGCAGCCTGTGGTTTTGCTTGCAAAAGCTGTGGCAAGAAGAACATGCCAGAAATCTCAGAAGGGGTACGTTAGACACAGGGAAATGGACTGATGCATGTGCATCTACTTATCTGTAGATCGACGTGGAGTATCATGCACATGCGCCGACCAGCCACTGCTCGCAATTCATCACCTGAAGCCCTCGGCACATGCAGATTTTTGTTTAGAAGTCAAGACGTTGTCATCGGTCGCCACAACACTATTCGCTGGTGCTATCGTTTCAGTTTACGTACATGGCTAAGTACACATACACACATATTGTACATGTCCAGTCCGGTGAAGTCGGATCGATGAGCAGCAACCCTGATTCGTCGGGACGGTTACCCGCATTCCGGGCGGCAGTGGCCGGCCAGCCAGCCGGCCGGCTCATCACGCACGACGACCAACCAGCCCAGCCCCCTACCTAGGCATTGCACGATCCATCCATCCATCCATCCATGTAGATTCTAGTGCGTGTGTGGAGAGTGAATCGGACCGCGCAGCGGCTAGCGAGGGCGATCGATCGAGTAGTGAGGGGAGGGGAGGGGAGGCAAAGGTCAGGGTCGTGTCTGAAATGATGCGGCGAGGCGAGGGCAGCAAGGCAGCGCTGGACGTAGGGCGCCTCCCGGCTTTTCTTCGCGCGACTGCCGGTGCCGGGGTCTGGCTAGGAAGACTAGTCGTGAACCCCGTCGCCCTCCCACCGGTCCGGTCGCTTGCCGCTGTCCCCGGGCCGCCTCCGGCCCGGCGCGGCTGCATCCAGCGCCTGGCCCTCCTTGTCTGCTCTGTCGCACTTGGCCCCTGAGTGGCATCATCAGTTGCCTTTGTTGGTTTGGTTTGCTAGGTTGACAACTTGGAACGCGGAGTTTCCGTCACGATTCCTCCTATTTCTGGTTTGGGCATAAACTGTAGTAACGATAGTGACTGGGTGTATGGTATGGCACCATGGCCGTATTTGGGACCCCGTAATGGATGAGTGGGATTCGAGGAATATAATGCGACGCGGCTGGTAATAGTAAAGGTTTTACAGCAAGACAGCCACTTAATGGACCCTGGCAATGGCAGCGGCACTTACGTCCAAGTTCCCAGATGATCGCTCGCTCGCAGGTGCGCGGAATGGAGGACCCAACGTGGCGGTCCAGTGCGAGGGACGGCGGCTCTCATCCTGAATCCAGTCCAGACGTGGACCGGGCACAGAGGTCAGACCTGCACTCGGCTCGGTGCCTCATGCTGAGTGCACGGCACGAGGGCGAGGGCGAGGGCGGAAAAACGCTCCACCAGCTAACCCCGCCCGACACGAGACAGCAGCGTCGCTGTTTGGCTCCATCACGGGAGGGAGCCAAGATTCACACGGGAACTTGACGTGTGTGTGTGTGTGTGTTTTCCTGCTTTCGCGCTCTGTTTCGGCGGTGCACTCTGCACTCACAGCTGAATCGGATAAGCACTAGAGGCGCACGCACGCACGCACGTCCAGCTAACCCACGTCGTGACCTCCTTGAGGGCGTGTTTGGTCAGAGTACCTGCATCCCAGCTCAATCCACGTGGAACACCTCGGCAGGGAATAACCCACAGATTAGAGTGATTTATATGTTTGGTTGAGCCCAGGATTGGATAATCCCGGCCTGATCCATCCAGTTCCACGCTGTTTCATGGGGCAGAAAAGAATCTGCCTCTTAGCAGTGGAACGAATCCCACTCCAAAGTTGAAGGGATTGAGTGTCAAATGAGGGATCAACCCGATCCATGAAGTATTTACACACAAAAAAACACAATTCAGGCAACTGTCACTCAGAACTAACACTTCACAAATTTTCTCATAAAACTACCACCTCGCATTGATGACCGCTTTGCTGATTCCCGTCGTGTCTTGGGAGCTTGTTTGATTAGCGTGATCCCTGTCTAGATCCCAACTCAATCCATATGGAACATCCCCGCGGGAACAAGTCCCGGATTAGATTGATTTACGTGTTTTGTTGAGAACGGGACGGGAAAATCACTACTTTTTATTTTTGCATGGTAATACGTGTCTCATTCATATCATAAAGATCAAATTACAAGTCACGTAAAAACCAACATGGCAGAACTGAAAAGATAGCAGAACATTGCTAAGCTTAACACCAACGTCCGTCACCTGCCTCCGACACCACCACAGCAGCCACCAAAGAAAAAAAATGACGAATCACCTCCTCATCCGAGCTCGACGCGACTTCATCGCTGATATGTAGCTTTACGGACCTCCAAGGTGGCTCACCAAAGATGAAGCCATTGCCGTTGAACGAATCAGACCGGGGCAACACCCCGTTCCACGCTGTTTCAAGCCATAAAAAATACTCCCTATTCCACCCCGCTCTAAATGAACCCCTACTGAGGCACTAACGCGATCAAAAAGGAATCTCTGCCTAGCACCTGTGTAGGAATTCGTTCCTCCAATGCTAATACCAATACGTAGATGCCCCATAATTCCAGTAAAAATAATAAAAAATAAACCAAAAGCGTTTGGTCTCCTCAACGTTGGTAATGAATGTGCGTACTGAAAACTGAAGCAGGCTCGTATTAGAATTCATCCTGTTTTTTTCTAGCATCTAAGATAACGCCGACTGCTAGTTAGTTTGCATCGATCGAAAAACTTGCACAACGCAAGTTTGATTCCTCATTTTTCACGAGAGTAGGCCACTTGCGTATCATAGCTTTATAGAACACAAAGGAATATGTGAAAGAAATATCCAAACCAGTCACACTACAAGCTAGTGCAAAGAAAACTCCCACTCCTAAAACCCTACACTACTCCCCACGGAAGATCTGAACTTGACGAGGTAATTCCCCGTCATGTATACCAACCACAATTTAAGGTCAAGCCCAGCTAGAAGCCCAAACAGGGCTAAGAACATCGAGGAGAACATGGTGTTGAGAATCAAAAAGAGAGAAGAAGCCATCTAGCTACTAGCTGGACCTGTATGTCTGTGGTAAACTACTCATGCTTCATCGGAAGGGCAATGGTGTTGATGTAGAAGCCCTCTGTGATCGAATCCCCCTCCGACAGGACGCCAGATAAGGCCCCTAGATGGGATCTCACGGGTACAGAAGGTTGCGGCGGTGGAAAAGTGTTTTCATGGTTGCCCCTGATGGTTTTGGGGTATAAGAGTATATATGGCGAAAGAATTAGGCCAGGAGACCCACGAGGGGCCCACAGAGCAGGGGGCGCGCCCTACCCCCTAGGCGCGCCCTCCACCCTTGTGGCCGCCTCGTGGAAACTACGACTTCATCTCCAGGTCTCCTAATTTCCTTCTGGTCCAAGAAAGATCATCACGAAAGTTTTATTCTGTCTGGACACCATTTGGTATTCCTTTTCTGCGAAACTCTAAAACAGGCAAAAAAACAGAAACTGGCACTGGGCTCTAGGTTAATAGGTTAGTCCCAAAAATAATATAAAATAGCATATTAATGCATATAAAACATCCAAAACAGATAATATAATAGCATGGAACAATTAAAAATTATAGATACGTTGGAGACGTATCAAGCATCCCGAAGCTTAATTCCTGCTCGTCCTCGAGTAGGTAGATGATAAAAATAGATTTTTTGATGTGGAATGCTAAATAACATATTTATCCATGTAATTCTCTTTATTATGGCATGAATGCTCAGATCCGCAAGATTCAAAAAAAGTTTGATATTGACATAAAAACAATAATACTTAGAGCATACTAACAAGGCAATTATGTCTTCTCAAAATAACATGGCCAAAGAAAGCTTATCCCTACAAAACAATATAGTCTAGTTATGCTTCATCTTCATCACACAAAATACTCAAATCATGCACAACCCCGATGACAAGCCAAGCAATTGTTTCATAATTTTGATGTTCTCAAACTTTTTCAACTTTCACACAATACATGAGCGTGAGGCATGGATATAGCACTATGGTGGAAGAGAATATGGTGGTTGTGGAGAAGACAAAAAAAGGAAGATAGTCTCACATCAACTAGGCATATCAACAGGCTATGGAGATGCCCATCAATAGATATCAATATGAGTGAGTAGGGATTGCCATGCAACGGATGCACTAGAGCTATAAGTTATTGAAAGCTCAAAAAGAAACTAAGTGGGTGTGCATCCAACTTGCTTGCTCATGAAGACCTAGGGCGATTTGAGGAAGCCCATCTTTGGAATATACAAGCACCTCCTCTCTTTTTCTCTCATTTTTTTCTTTTTTTTTCTTGGCTTTTTTGGCCTCTTTTTTATTTTGGCTTCTTTGGCCTCTCTCTTTTTTCTTTTTTTATTCCTCACATGGGACAATGCTTGATGATCATCACACTTCTATTTACTTACAACTCGATGCTTAGAACAAAATATGACTCTATGTCAATGCCTTCGGCGGTGTACCGGGATGTGCAATGAATCAAGAGTGACATGTATGAAAGAATTATGAAAGGTGGCTTTGCCACAAATACGATGTCAACTACATGATCATGCAAAGCAATATGACAATGACGAAACATGTCATAATAAACGAAACGGTGGAAAGTTGCACGGCAATATATCTCGGAATGGCTATGGAAATGCCACAATAGGTAGGTATGGTGGCTGTATTGAGGAAGGTATATGGTGGGTGTATGGTATGGGCGAAAGTTACACGACACAAGAGAGGCTAGCAATGGTGGAAGGGTGAGGGTGCGTATAATCCATGGACTCAACGTTAGTCATAAAAAACTCACGTACTTATTGCAAAAATCTATTAGTCATCGAAACGAAGTACTACGCACATGCTCCGAGGAGGGTAGATTGGTAGGAAAAGACCATCGCTCGTCCTCGACCGCCACTCATAAGGAAGACAATCAATAAATACTTCATGCTCCAACTTCGTTACATAATGGTTCACCATATGTGCATGCTATGGAAATCACAAACTTCAACAAAAGTATTTCTAAAATTCACAATTACTCCACTAGCATGACTCTAATATCACCATCTTCATATCTCAAAACAATCATAAAGAATCAAACTTCTCATAGTATTCAATGCACTTTATATGAAGGTTTTCATTATATTCTTCTTGGATGCCTATCATATTAGGACTAAATTTATAACCAAAGCAAATTACCATGCTGTTCCAAAAGACTCTCAAAATAATATAAGTGAAGCATGAGATTTCATCAATTTCAATAAATAGCCACCTTGTGCTCAAAAAAAGATATAAGTGAAGTACTAGAGCAATATAGCCTAGCTCAAAAGATATAAGCGAAGCACATCGAGTATTCTAATAAATCACGATTCATGCATGTCTCTCTCAAAAGGTGTGTAAAATAAGGATCATTGTGGCAAACTAAAAAGCAAAGACTCAAATCATACAAGACGCTCCAAGCAAAACACATATCATATGGTGAATAAAAATATAGCCTCAAGTAAAGTTACCGATAGACGAAGACGAAAGAGGAGATGCCTTCCGGGGCATCCCCAAGCTTAGGCTTTTGGTTGTCCTTGAATATTACCTTGGGGTGCCTTGGGCATCCCCAAGCTTAGGCTCTTGCCACTCCTTATGCCATAGTCCATCAAATCTTTACCCAAAACATGAAAACTTCACAACACAAAACTCAACAGAAAATCTTATAAGCTCCGTTAGTATAAGAAAATAAATCACCACTTTAAGGTACTGTTGCAAACTCATTCTTTATTTATATTGGTGTAATATCTACTGTATTTCAACTTTTCCATGGTTCATACCCCCCGATACTACCCAAAGATTCATCAAAATAAGCAAACAACACATAGGAAACAGAATCTGTCAAAAACAGAACAATCTGTAGCAATGTGTAACTCTGGAATACTTTTGTAACTCCAAAAATTCTGAAAAATTAGGACAACCTGAGCAATTTGTGCACCAATCCAGAGCAAAAAGAATCAGATCAAAAGCACGTTTCAATAAAATCCTGGAAATTTTACTGGGTGCAAAAATTTCTGTTTTTCAGCAGGATCAACACAACTATTACTATAAGCTATCCTATAGGTTTAACTTGGCACAAGCACTAATTAAAACATAAAACCACATCTAACTAGAGGCTAGATGAATTATTTATTACTAAACAGGAACAAAAAGCAAAGAACAAAAATAAAATTGGGTTGCCTCCTAACAAGCGCTATTGTTTAACGCCCTTAGCTAGGCGTAAAACACGAATAGATCTAGGTATTGTCATGTTTGGTATGCAATCCATAAGTGGCGCTCATAATGGATTCATATGGCTATTTAATTTTCTTTCTAGGAAAGTGTTTCATGCCTTTCCTAAACGGAAATTGGAATATAATGTTTCCTTCTTTCATATCAATAATTGCACCAATCATTCTAAGGAAAGGTCTACCAAGAATAATAGGACATGTAGGATTGCAACCTATATCAAGAACAATGAAATCTACATGGACATAATTCCTATTTGCAACAATAAGAACATCATTAATCCTTCCCATAGGTTTCTTAATAGTGGAATCCGCAAGATGCAAATTTAAAGAACAATCAACAATTCACGAAAACCTAACACATTACATAAAGTTTTTGGAATCGTGGAAACGCTAGCACCCAAATCACACAAAGCATGGCACTCATAATCTTTAATCTTAATCTTAATAGTAGGTTCCCACTCATCATAAAGTTTTGTAGGGATATAAACTCCAATTCAAGCTTTTCTTCAAAAGATTGCATCATAGCATCAATGATATGTTTAGTAAAAGCTTTGTTTTGATTATAAGCATGAGGAGAATTTAACATGGATTGCAACAAGGAAATACAATCTATTAAAGAACAATTATCATAATTAAATTCCTTGAAATCCAAAAGAGTGGGTTCATTGCTACTTAAAGTCTTGACCTCACCAATCCCACTTTTATCAATTTTTACATCTAGATATAAAAACTCCAAATCATTGGGACGCCTTTTAACTAAAGTTGACTCATCTCCAGTCCCATCTTTATCGAGATTTATATTGGAAAACAAAGATTCAATAGGAGTCACATCAATCACTTTTAGATCTTCATCATTATTTTCTGCTTCCGGTTTAGCGGCCATTTTATTTACTAAGGTAGCTTGTTTATCAGAAATTTGGCCTACTAGATTTTCAAGATGAGCAAACTGAGATTTCAGACCATAAAATTCCTTAGACATATCATCGAGCTCTTTATTCATATACTAGATAGAACTTTTTTGTTCTTTAAGCTCGTTTCTAAAGAAACTATTATGCTCAAATTGTAAAGACATAAAGCTTCTAACATTATTTTAAATTTCTTCCAACCTCCTAAGGTGAGGATCAACGCTTTTTGGATGCGCGATAAAGGCACACCAACACACAAGCACACAACATGCAAGCGAAGAAGATGAACGGAAGAGGGACGAAGAAAAGGCAAATTGTTTCAAAAATCATTTTTGAGGTGAGGGAGAGGAAAACGAGAGGCGAATGGCGAATAATGTAATGCAAGAGATGAGAGTTTATGATGGGTACTTGGCGTAGATCTCCCCGGCAACGGCGCCAGAAATTCTTCCTGCTACCTCTTGAGCTTGCGTTGGTTTTCCCTTGAAGAGGAAAGGGTGATGCAGCAAAGTAGAGTAAGTATTTCCCTCAGTTTGAGAACCAAGGTATCATTCTAGTAGGAGACAACACACAAGTCACCGAATACCTGCACAAACAATCAAACAAGCTTGCACCCAACGCGATAAAGGGGTTGTCAATCCCTTCACAGTTGCTTGCAAAAGTGAGATCTAATAGAGATAGATAAACGGTATGATAAATATTTTTAGTATTTTTGTTTTATAGATCGAAAAGTGAAAGATTGCAAAATAGTAGATCGGAAACTAATATGATGGAAAAGAGAACTTATATGATGGAAAAGAGAACTTGTATGATGGAAAAGAGAACTTATATGATGGAAAAGAGACCCGGGGGCCATAGGTATCACTAGTGGCTTCTCTCAAGATAGAAAATAATATGGTGGGTCAACAAATTACTGCCGAACAATTGATAGGAGAGCGCAAGGCAATGATCAGGAACATAGGCATCACGTCTGTGTCAAGTAGACTGAAATGATTCTGCATCTACTACTATTACTCCACACATCGACCGCTATCCAGCATGCATCTAGAGTATTAAGTTCATAAAGAACGGAATAACGCATTAAGTAAGATGGCATGATGTAGAGGAATTAACTCAAGCAATATGATGAAAACCCCATCCTTTTATCCTCGATGGCAATAATACAATACGTGCGCTTCTGGCCCTACTATCACTGGGAAAGGACACCGCAAGATTGAACCCAAAGCTAAGCACTTCTCCCATTGCAAGAAAAACCAAGTAGGCCAAACTAAACCGATAATTCAAAGAGACTTGCAAAGATATCAAATCATGCATATAAGAATTCAGAGAAGATTCAAATAATATTCATAGATAATCTGATCATAAATTCAAAATTCATTGGATCTCGACAAACACACCACAAAAGAGTATTACATCAAATAGATCTCCAAGAACATCGAGGATAATATGGTATTGAGAATGAAAGAGAGAGAAGAAGCCATCTAGCTACTAGCTATGGACCCGTAGGTCTGTGGTAAACTACTCATGCTTCATCGAAAGGGCAATGGTGTTGATGTAGAAGCCCTCCCTGATCGAATCCCCCTCCGACAGGACGCCGGAAAAGGCCCCTATATGGGATCTCATGGGTACAGAAGGTTGCGGCGGTGGAGAAGTGTTTTCGTGGCTCCCCCTGATGGTTTTGGGGTATAAGTGTATATATGGCAAAAGAATTAGGTCAGGAGACCCGCGAGGGGCCCACAAGGCAGGGGGCGCACCCTACCCCCCTGGGCATGCCCTCCACCCTTGTGGCCGCCTCGTGGCTCCTCCGGCTTCATCTCCAAGCCTCCTGGTTTGCTTCTAGTCCAAGAAAGGTCATCGCGAAAGTTCTAATCCATTTGGACTCCGTTTGGTATTCCTTTTCCGCGAAACTCTAAAACGAGCAAAAAATAGAAACTGGCACTGGGCTATAGGTTAATATTAGTCCCAAAAATAATATAAAATAGCATATTAATGCATATAAAACATACAAACCAGATAATATAATAGCATGAAACACTCGAAAATTATAGATACGTTGGAGACGTATCAGACCAAAATTCGTCATGGCCTAATTTGCAAACCGTTTGTAGACAGCTGCACTTCAGTCTTGAAGGTAATGATATGCACCCAGGTGTAACGAGAATAATCATCAACTATGACGAATCCATAGAGTGATGTTGCATTAGTTAGTGTGGCATAATGAGTAGGACCAAAGAGATCCATATGAAGTAATTCAAAGGGACGAGTAGTGATCATGATTGTCTTCACGGAGTGCTTGGATCTGGTCATCTTTCTAGCCTCACAAGCACTACAAAGGTGATCTTCAACGAATTTTATGCCCTCGACGCCAATAATATGCTTCTTGTTGACGAGTGTGCTCAAATTCCTCATGCCAGCATGTCCAAGTCGTCGATGCCATAGCCAGCATTCTGAAGCTTTTTCCAGTAGACACGTGGCCGATTGAGGACCTAGAGAGAAATCTACAATTTACAATCACCTCTCCTAAAGCCTTTGAAGACTTTGGACTTGTCATATTCCATTAGCATAATGCAACTATATTTGCCAAAGATGACAATCATATCAAGACCACAAAGCATAGAGACAAATATGAGGTTGTATCCTAGGGACTCGACAAGCATCACCTTTTCCATGTGTCGATACTTTCAGATAGCAACCTTACCTAGACCCAATACCTTGCTTTTCCCTTTGTCAGCGTAGGTGATATGCTTCAGATGAGACGGAGTAAGGGGAGCATCGGTGGGGAGATTCCTGTCACGAGTCATTTGATTGGTGCAGCCACTGTCCAGAACCCATTCAGTAGCTTTTGGGGTATCATCATGTGGAAGCATTAGTTTCACTTACAAATTCATATATTTCAGTTGAAGAATATGATGATCAATTTTCTCAGTGAGTTTCATCATAAGCATACAACAAGCATCATAGGGATGTGTGAAATGAAGAATTCATTTCATCATGGTTAGCTTGCATCCCAACAAGAATTATGTTAGGTCTTCAACAAATTCCTGAGACATTTACTGTGCTTGAACACCTGACCCTGCAAAAGAGATTAGTTCTTCTTCTTAACTGCCCACATCTGAATGGGCGGCTAAGTGGCAATGTATCACAATGCATTGATGGAGAACTTATGCATTAACAAATATGCTTTTCTCTTCATAGGAGGAGTATAGTACTCATAGGAATAAGCAGAGAAATTCTTAGCAGTTTTGTGCACATAGTGATTTGAAGAATAATGCACATATTCATTAGAACACTGTCTATTTCCCTGCATAGAAGTGTTAGCACGAGCATGAGTTGGTCTGCGTCCATCTGACGACTTTGGTCCAGGTGAAGAATTTGCCCTGGTGTTTTTCCTTTTCTTAAGTGGTGTCATGATGACATTCACCTAAAGATTTTGAAGAACACTTTTGGGCACCCAAATTTTCTTCACTGGAGGACCATTCCTGCAGTTAGTACCAACAAATCTAGCAAATACTTCACCATTCTGATTTTTGAATAGCTTATAGTTGGAGTCAAATGACTAATTAGAAGAATGTGGAGTATCACAGTTGTAGCCAGATAGAGTAGATGGATCAACTGGAGGTCCTTTTGCAGCAACCCATGTGGTTTTGGGATACTGCTCAGGTTTCCAATAGGATACATCTGCATTAAGCTTTCTCTCAAAAGCAATACCTTCTTTCCTAGGGTTCCTGTTCAGAATCTGCTTCTTGCACATCACAAAGAGTTTGGTGCCCTTTGAGGCTTTTGTACATGCCTGTGACGTACAGTTCCTTCAGACCTGCATTTTCATCACTAACACTTGTGGTATCCTCAGATGTGGGAATTGAGACCGTAGAAACATTTAAACATATAGCAGCAGTTGAAGCATTTGAACATTCCGCTGAAGAGTTTGCATTATCACATTCAAGGCATTTTAAGCATGGAGCAACAAATTCTTCCTGAGCGGTGCTGATCCGTTAAGCGGGTAATGAATCGTTGTCTTTCTGAAGATCATCATGAGACCCTGTCAACTTCTCGAGTTCTTGCCTCCTTTGAAGAAGTTCATATGACAACTTTCATGTGCTGCTGAGAGGGCCACATGAAGACTTTCAAGTTCGTCATATTTTGACCGGAGATGCTCAAGGTCTTCAATCAGAATTTGAGACCGTTCCATTTCATCGTTCAACAGATCATCACTTTTATCTAGCAGATTGTGAATCCTTTCCATGGCAATTTGTTGCTTTGCAACAATTTTAGCAAGTTTGGAGTAGCTAGGAGTCATGTTTTCATCAGATTCACCTTCACTTGAAGAAGATGATGAATGTTTGAGTACCTTGACGCCTTTGGCCATGAGTCATGTTGCCGAGGACGATGAGTTTGGATCATATGTCATGGATTTGAGGGATTCCTTGAACTCAAGGAACCAGGAATCCCGACGAGTGTGGTGTCCCTCATAGACGTCAGAAATCCCGTCCCAAATGAGCTTCGCGTTGGCTAGGTGCATGATCCGCCTGAACTCATCTCAGGATAGGCTGGAGCAGATGATATCCCTCGCCCAAGTATCCATCCGACTATACTTGCGAATGTCACCAGCATGCGCCATCTTGCATAGATCGGTAAAACCAATCTCAATGATAGTCCACATCTCGTTGTTCCTCCATAGGAGACGCTTCCTCATCATGACCTTCCACTTGGGATAGTCTACGCGATCGAAGATGGGCATGCAGCAGAAACCTTGATCATACATGTGATCGACATAACTAAAACTCCAGGTGGTTAAACCAAAATCACACATAAGAGGGGAGTAACCTCGCTCTAATACCAATTGAACGCACAGGTTTACTTCCAGAGGGGGGTGAATGGAAGATTTTTAGAAATTCATCAAACTCTGAAGAATTTGACGAAGATCAGAGTGAAGAAATATAACCATGGGGGATACTAATTCATCATAGAATCAGAGTACATGCAATCAGGATATGGAATAGTGAAGAACATGCAATCATTCAATCATACAAGCATGGAGAATATGGAAGATAGCATGATGAAATTCTTCAGTTCAAATTCGTCAGTAGATAGATCACAAATTCTTCAGCAGCGGAATAATGTAAGAGAGTGTGAGGAATTTGAAACCAGGTTGGCTTGGTGAACACAACAATTTGGTAGACCAGTTCCAATTGCTGTATCAACTGTATGTCTGGTTGAGGTGCCTGAGTCGCAACTCAGAGCATACACAGCCCTCACCATATTCCTCTTGAGAAAAGGTCACTTAGTCCTCACCTAATCACTCGTGGTAAGTCTTCAAGGTAGACTTCCAAAACCTTCATAGACTTGTTCATCGGCACACCATAATGACTCTTGGTGTACTCAGAACTTGACGCCTAACAATCTATAAAAATGACAGTATTCAAAGGTAATAGGCATCGGATCACACAGATCAATATCTTCAGTGATGCCCAATCACTTTGGCTCCGGGTTTTTCCTCACTTAGGATTCTGTCAAATCGTGAGAGAATGGGTTGCTCTCAAATGACAATTGTCAAGTTCTCTCGGAGCAGCCAACCAACAAGTGGTTGTGGGGCAGCTATTTATAGCTAGGGGAAACCCAACATGAACTTTCATAAATGCACTTCTCTGATTCGACCGTTGTCGGGATAAGGATCCACTCGACAGCTGGCCCGCGGCGCAGCAAAGGTCGGAATTTGAACTCTCAAATTCGTCGGGGCACTCAATTTCCTAAGAGTAGGCAAATCACATTAGCAAACTCCTAACTCCTCAGCTCGACCAAATTTGTCAGTGACCAGATGAACTTTGTCATTGTCGCTAGCAAACGCGTCAGCTATTTCAGAGATTTACAAAGGCTTCACTCAAAGTGGCTTGTGTATGTATATGTTTTAGTAAGTTTGAGCATCACTTTGGAAATGTGAAATATGTTTCACCTAGACCCCCTTTAACAGTACCGTTTTTCCAATGACTCAAATAAGAAGAAAAGAAAGTACGAAAACAAAAGTCTTCACATCAATTTCTTCAAAGGCCGTACCAATTTCATCATCAAGTTCTTCACTTGAAGAAATTGATTTTTAGGGGTTGACTTCCATGTGTTAAACCAAATCTTCAGGGACTATATTACCTATGTATACTCACAAACACATTAGTTCATCAACCTATTTGTCTTCAATACTCCAAAACCACTAAGGGGGCAATTGATGCACTTACAAGGGTGCTCTTCCTTGATGGAGGATTCCGTTAAGGCTACATCCATCTCTTCGGTCCATCCCACAGCAGCCCGCCATGGGACGGGAGGCAGGTGTGGTAGAACCTCCTAATCTAGCACCGAAGTGCTGGGTATGAAGTCCACCGGCGGTGGCGTTGGTGTCGGAGTCGGCCTCGGCTAGGCCGATGTTTGGCCAAGCCCTTCCATGACGACCTCAGGGACCTTGATGACCCACAAGTTTATGGGATCAATTGTAGCCTTTTCGATAAGTAACAGTGTCGAACCCAACGAGGAGCAGAAGAAAATGACAAGTGGTTTTTAACAAGGTATTGTCTGCAAGTGCTAAAATTGTAAGTAGCTGAGTAGTTTGATAGCAAGATAATTTGTAACGATCAAGTAACGATAATAGTAACAAAAGTGCAGCAAGGTAGCCCAATCCTTTTGAGGCAAAGGACATGCCAAAATGGTCTCTTATGATAAGCAAAGTGTTCTTGAGGTTACACGGGAATTTCATCTAGTCACTTTCATCATGTTGGCTTAATTCGTGTTCGGTACTTTGATAATTTGATATGTGGGTGAACCGGTGCTTAGGTGATGTTCTTACTTGAACAAACCTCCTACTTATGATTAACCCTCTCGCAAGCATCCGCAACTACGAGAAAAGTATTAAGAATAAATTCTAACCATAGCATTAAACTTTTGGATCCAATCGGTCCCTTACGGAATAGTGCATAAACTGGGGTTTAAGCTTCTGTCACTCTCGCAACCCACCATCTAATAACTACTCCACAATGCATTCCCTTAGGCCCAAATATGGTGAAGTGTCATGTAATCGACGTTCACATGACACCACTAATAGAATGACAACATACATATCATCAAAATATCAAACACATATCAAGTTCACATGATTACTTGCAACATGATTTCTCCCGTGACCTCAAGAACGAAAGTAACAACTCACAAATGATAAACATGCTCAAGATCAGAGGGGTAATAAATAGCAGAATGGATCTGAACATATAATCTTCCACCAAATAAACCATATAGTAATCAACTACAAGATGTAATCAACACTACTAGTCACCCACAAGCACCAATTTGTAGTTTTGATACAAATATTGAACACAAGAGATGAACTAGGGTTTGAGAGGAGTTGGTGCCGTGATGATGTTGATGACAATAGCCCTCCCCAAGATGGGACAGTCGTTGGTGATGATGATGATGATGATTTCCCCCTCTGGGAGGGAAGTTCCCCGGCGGAATCGCTCCGCTGGAGGGCAAAAGTGTTCCTCCCCAAGTTCCGCCTTCATGCTGTGGCGCTTCGTCCTGAATGTCCTCCTCTAATTTTTTCTAGGTCAAAATGACTTATATACCAGAAGATGGGCACCGGAGGTGGGCCGAGGAGGGCAGCACCCACCAGGGCGCGCCTGGGCCTCCTGGCGCACCCAGGTGGGTTGTGCCCACCTGGTGGCCCCCCTGTGGTACTTATTTGCTCCAATAATTCTTAAGTATTCCATAAAAAATCCTCGGGAAGTTTTAGCTCGTTTGGAGTTGTGCAGAATAGGTAGCTTGACGTAGCTTTTTCAGGTCCAGATTTCCAGCTGCCGGAATTCTCCCCCTTGGTGCATACCTTGCATATTATGAGAGAAAAGGCATTAAAATTACTCCAAAAAGCATTATTATACAATAGAACAACATAAATAACAGTAGGAAAACATGATGCAAAATGGACGTATCAACTCCCCCAAGCTTAGACCTCGCTTGTCCTAAAACAAAAACCGAAATCAAAAAACATGTCCACATGCTTAGAGAGAGAGGTGTCGATAAAAAAAATACAGACATAGCAGCATCATGTGACTTATTATAACAGCAAAAACTTTAACATAAATCTTTTATCATAGACCTCTCATGAACAAGTGACAATTCATCACAACATTGAAGTATAAGGCATAAACTCTATTGGAAACCGACAAACTATGTTCTCAGTCAACTTTGCAACTACAATTCATCATCTTTTCAGGAAGGGTCACGTATCGTAGCCTTTAGGCAAGTCCACATGCTCAACCATCAGTTAGTCTTCTATGATTGCTAACACTCACCGCGTACACATGAGCAAAACATTTCAACCGGACACACAGGAAGATTGGGGCTTATAGTTTTGCCTCCCAACGCATTCACCTCAAGGGTGATGTCAACAATAATAACTCATGCTACCCATTTTCAACTGGACATATGTGCCTAGATCTTTCCTCACCACATGATGCTTGCCAAAGGAGAAAAATAAAAGGAATAGAGGGAAAGACTTTGATGCTTGCATAAAAGTAAATACATGAAAGTAAAAGATAGGCCCTTCGCAGAGGGAAGCAGAGGTTGCCATGCGCCTTTTGTTTGTATGCTCAACCCCTTAGTGCAAGAGAACGTCACGTTATATTGCCCCTTGTGATGGCAACGTTTATTATGCAATATGTCGCTTTTATTCTTCACCATCACAAGTTCGTACAACGCTAAATTTTCCCTTACACTAAATGATCTCACACTTTTAGAAGCAATTTTTATTGCCCTTTTTGCACCGATGACAACTTACTTGAAGGATCTTACTCAATCCATAGGTAGGTATGGTGGACTCTCAAACAAGATAGGGTTTAAGGGTTTTGTATAAACAAGTAGTATCTCTACTTAGTGCGGAGTATTTGGCTAGCAAAGATAGGAGCAAGCACCACATGTTGAAGGATCTATGACAATATAACTTCTATGTGAATATGAACAAACATAAATCACTAATTTGTCTTCCTTGTCCAACATCAACAATTTTGGCATATAATATTTTGATGGGTGCTCACAATCAGAAAAGATTTCCATGATAGTATATATTTTATGTGAATCTTCTCTTCCCTTATTAATTCTTTCATGATTTGCATCATGGACCAATGCTATGTTTGTCAATCTACAATATTTTTTTCTACTTATACTTTTCCTTGTGTAATGTTATCACTTACCATAAGATTAGCATATCATCCTTTTCTTTTATTTCCTTTCTTTTTATTGAAACAAGAAAAGTAAAGAAGGAAAAACTCAAACTAAACTTTATAATATATCTCGCACACGATTACAAGGATTGATCACTAAGCAAACTCACAAAAAGAAAGGATCAAACTAAACTTTTATTCATCTCATAGCAAAAGATAACCATTGATCGAACTAAGAAAGTAAAGGCAAAAGATAGTGGAGATGGTACGATACCGGGGCACCTCCCCTAACCTTGGCGAAAGCCAAGAGGAGTGCCCATACCCAATACTCAGTTTTGTTTTGGTGGTGTAGAAGAAGGTGGTGGTGATGGTGATGAAGTAGTGGGTTCACGAACCTCCCACTCAAGCTCCAACACCTTTTTTCATAAATCTTGCTCATTTTCCTACAAGAGATGAAAAGGGATAAACTGGATCTTAGGCCTCTTTGCTTTGTTGGGGAGACTTGACTTCTTAAATTCAACGTGCATGTCCCCAGGTTGGGGCAATGTAACTTCATCCTCTTTCGAGCTCGTCTCCTCCTTCTTCTCAGGATCATGGTCTTCTTCTTCCTCCGATGTCCAGCCATAGTGCTCCACGTCCCCATAGACCTTGGGGTTTGAGATAAAGTCTGCAACATAACTCCCACCCTCCGAGTCTTGGGACGACATAATTTCAGATCTGACAGGAAAATAGAGAGAAAAGAAAACAGGAGATTTCTCCGTGATACGGAGGTCAACAGGTTCGAGAGGTATATATAGATTTTTTATCTTGGGGAACAAGCAAAACCGAAGAAAAACGGAGTCGGGAAAGTACCCGAGCTGGGCACAACCCACCTGGACACGCCAAGCATGCCTGGCACGCCCTGGTGTATTGTAACGCCCTCGATGCGGCTATATCTCCCACGTGTCGAAGCACGACTTAGAGGCATAACCGCATTGAAAGCAATGTCGCAAGTGAGGTAATCTTCACACATCCCAAGTAATACATAAGGGAAAGAGGTACATAGTTGGCTTACAATCGCCACTTCACACAATTACATGAATAAAGCATTACATCATCCAGATACAATCAAGGTCCGACTACGGAACCAAAATAAAAGAAGAACCCCAAATGCGACAAAGGTCCCCGATCGACCCCAACTGGGCTCCACTACTGATCAACTAGAACGAAACAACACAAAAGGCAAGATCTTCATCGAGCTCCTCCTTGAGCTTGATTGCGCCACCGCTTTCGGTAACATAGGCACCGCAAACTGGTTTTGAAGTATCCGGTGAGTCACGAGGACAAAGCAATCCCATTACCATGGGTATCAAGACTAGCAAAGCTTAATGGGAAAGGAATGGTTAAAGTGGTGAGGTTGCAGCAGCGGCTAAGCATGATATGGTGGCTAACATACGCAAATGAGAGCGAGAAGAGAAACAAGCGGAACAGTCGTGAAGCTAGCAATGATCAAGAGGTGATCCGAACACCTACTTACGTCAAACATAACACGAAACCGTGTTCACTTCCGGACTCCGCGAGAAGAGACCATCACGGCTACACACTCGGTTGATGCGTTTTAATTCGGATCAAGTGTCAAGTTGTCTACAACCGACATTAACAAATTCCCATCGCCACATAACCGCGGGCACGGCTCTCGAAAGTTTATACCTGCAGGGTGTCCCAACTTAGCCCATGACAAGCTCTCGCGATCATCGAAGGAATAGACCTTCACCCGAGACACTCCGATCGACTCGGTATCCGGTACATCAAGACATTTCGACAATGGTAAAACAAGACCAGCAAGACCTCCCGGCGTGCCGACATCCCGATAGTAGCCGCGCAGATCTCGTCTCGTGCCACGACCGGATGAGCAAGACGTATAACTAAAACCAGCCCTCAAGTTTCCCGAGGTGGCGCCGCAAGTGGCTCTAGTTTGGACCAACGCTAGACAAGCACCGCCCGGGGCTAAAATAAAGATGACCCCTGGGATGCGCGACTCCCAAGGGAAAAAAAAGGTAATAGGTGAGGCAAATGGTAAAAGGCAATGTTGGGCCTTGCTGGACAAGTTTTATTCAAAGCGAACTGTCAGGGGGGTCCCATAAATCACCCGACCGCGTAAGGGACGCAAAATCCGGGAACATAACACCGGTATGACGGAAACTAGGGCGGCAAGAGTGGAACAAAACACCAGGCATAAGGCCGAGCCTTCCACCCTTTACCAAGTATATAGATGCATTAATAATATAAGAGATATTGTGATATCCCAACAAAACCCTGTCCACCATGGAGACATCTTCAACTTCACCTGCAACTAGCAACGCTATAAGAGGGGCTGAGCAAAGCGGTAACATAGCCAAACAACTGTTTGCTAGGAATGGTATCAAAGGTTAGAGGTTCATGGCATTTTGGGAGGCTAAACAAGCAGTAATAGGTAGCGCAGCATAGCAAAAGAACGAGGCAACTAGCATAGCAATGATAGTAGTGAGATCCGAGTAGCGGTCATCTTGCCGAAATCCCGCAAGGAAGAAGAACGAGTCCATGAAGAAGACAAACGGACGTAGCCGAACGAATCCTCACAACTCCGGAACGAAACCGAAGCTAACGAGAGAAGCAAACCGGAAAGAAGCAAACAACATAGTAAACAACCATCGCATAATCATGGCATGATGCACAACCAAGTATGATGCATGTCCGGTTTAATGAGGCATGGCATGGCATGGCAAAGTGCAAACAAACAACACTACAAATTAAGTGGAGCTCAATATGCAACGAGTTGCATATTGACGGAACACCACATCAATTATTTAGTTCTCTCTTGTTTAAGCTACCCAACAATATTAAATGTTGATTAACATGGCAAGGGGTGAAGCATAACAAAACTACCTACCTAGGCAAGTTTAAATGAGGCCGGGAAAAACAAACAACAAGTCCGGAAACTCCCCATGTGCATATTTTAAGGTTTGGAACTGTTCTGTCCTAAACCATATTTTAAAGTTGTTAAACATGCAAGATGAGTGCACCATGTTAAACTAGGCAAAATTCTACCCCATTTACATATAAAGTTTATTAAAATCGGAGTTACGGTTATTTAGTTATGAAATAAATCATTTTAACATGGCATTTAAGCAAATTTAATCAAACAGCACTTTAAACATTTTTAACATGGATGAAAATAGCAGATTATGAAACTAGATGCAATTCTAATCATTTTACATATATGACATGTTTAATTTGGATGCATGGATAATTACTTATTAACACTTTAAAATGATGGCATCTCCTGTAAATATGCATGCACTGAAAAAAAAACTAAAATACACAGACTGGGAAAAAAAAAAAATATGCTGGCCGGATTGCATCCAGCAGCGCCCAGAGATGAGCAGGCCTAAGTGGGTGTGGGAGTGCAAAATAACAGGACACTAAGCAAAAATGGGGCGGGTGGGACTCGAACCCTGCACCCTCGAATGGATACTGGTGCGCTAGCCATCGGGCTAACTGATATGCTTGCGGTGGAATATAGTGGCAACCCTAAATAACCTCTACTTGCGGATCGGATCTAGGAAAATAACGAAACTTCAGAGATGGAGGAAGTTTCTCACAGCTGGGAAACAAAGAGGTGGTGGCCATGGCGAGGCAGGGCGCAGCTCGAGGTTGGGACTTGAGGCCCCACGCTCGACCAGCGAGGTCAGCAGGCACGGGCGGCTTGCTTTCTCAAGATGTAAACAGCAGCAGCCGATGCAGAAGATGGCGATGGGGACTGGCGAAGAAGCGGCCGGCGCAGTTTGGGCGACGGAGCTCGTCGCGGAGGGGCGGCGCGGCGGCCGTGGTGGTCAACGCTCAGGGGCGGAACGAGGCGCGAGCGAGGCTCTCGTCGAGGTCCTCCGGGAAGCAGAGCAGCGGCGCGACACAGAGCAGGAAGGAGCTCGGGCGACAGGGACAGCTTCGGCTGATGATTCTCTGACGGAAAAAGAAAAACAGATGGAGATGTGAGAGGGAGAAGAGAGAAGCAGGAAGGAAGGGGCGGTGCAGGGCTTATCTGCTTATGGTGGCGCTCGTTCACCTCGCGTGGACGGAGCCGAAGGGGGGCCGGGGCGATGCGAGCGAAGCAGAGCAGCGCGGCAGGAGAGATGTCGATCCGGGCACGTGATGAGGCCGGGGTCGGGCGCTGGAGAAGGACGCCGGCAGCGGAGCGAACGGAGAGAGCGGCCGCCTGCAGGGGGCTTGCGGCGGGGCTCGGTTCCTCGCCTCGCTAGAAGACGAACGGGACGGCGGCGACCGGCACTGCTGGTGGTGCTCCACGGCGACGGGGCAGAGGCGGGGACGCGGGGCTCCGGGCAAGCAGAGGAGGCAGAGGCGTGCGAGGTCGAGAATTGGGGAAAGAGGAGGCCGATGGAATTTTTGGATCGGGAGGATGAGGTGGTGAGCTCTGGTTGGTGGGTGGAGGAAAACGAGGAGGAGGGGGATCCCAGGGAATTTGGTGGAGTGGCGGCGGCGACGGTGGATGGGACAAGGTCCCTAGGTTTTAGGGTTAGTCTTTATATAACACAAGTGAAGTTTGGATAGGGGCATATGGTCCCTCCGATCTTAATCGGATGGTCTAGGAATAAATAGATAGGGAGTCCAAATAGGAAAACGGAGATGTTTTATAGATGTTTGGGGATGATCCGGATCCAACGGTGATGACTGTTTGGGTCGGGTTCGGGAAGTTTTGACGCTTGAGGGACCTGAGAGAGGTCGACGAAGACAAGGGGGGTTTTGTGGTCTCGGAGAAAGAGAGAAGAGAGGGATTCAAACGGTCTGAGGGAAGGTCAACAAAGACAAAGCGGTCCGAGCAGATCAACGAGGACAAGGGCCCGACAAAATGACAACGGAGGCAAAGAGAGAAAGGGCAACGACGAACGAATGCAAGTTTTTTTAAAATATGACGGCAACGGAGTGCCGATGCAATGCGAATGATGCGATGATGAAATGCACGACATGAACAAAATGCAAAAACAAAAGAACAAAAACCCAACCGCGGAGAAAATAAAATATCGCATCTCCGGAAAAGGCAAGAGTCGGAGTTACAAATATGGAAAGTCGTATCCGGGGCGTTACAACACTCCACCACTACGAGAGGATCTCGTCCCGAGATCTAGAATGGCACCGGAGGGAAAACGGAAGAGGAAGAGAAGAGGTAAAACTAAGTTGCTTCTTTGACGAACGAGTGAAACCATGAACCTTGAGAGGTTGAGCAATTTAAAAGAAACAATACAACAGAGATGAACGAGATTGCAACAAATCCGTTAGAAAAAGAGGAACAAGGAACATTACGAGAACTTGACGGTTGCAAAGACACGAATCAAGAGTTTAATGGACAAGATAGAATTTGAAACCACTCCGGTTAAAACAAGATGAGAGAGGAAGAATGATATAATTTGGGCAGCACTCCGACTGTAAATGGAAGGAGTTGAACATGAACTTGACAAGATGAGAGGATACATGATGAAATCAACAGCACACTGCATCCGGAATTGAAAGAATGGCACAAGGGGTAAGAAACATTTCAGACCGCACTCCGGTTAAATGGATAATCAAGAAAAGAACATGATCCTCACAAAACGAGGTGATGAGTGAAGAGCACAACATCACAATGTCTCCGTAATGAAAGAATAGAAGTTAGACCGTTGTGATAAATGGACAGAGAAGGAAATGATAACTTCTACCACAATTGAATTTGGAAAGCATCCTTGCAAAGAAGAATCGAACAGAGTTGTTGGAAAAAACCAATGACGAAAAGAATAAGCTTGATATGGTCTTAAGGAATGCATCTCAAATTATGAGGTGACAACCTGCCACTCACGGGAAAAGAATTCCATTGATACGAACAAGGAGACGAGAAAGCTATATCACCGGGAGGATAAAGAACTTGGGTCATTTATAAGCACCATAAATAGCAACAATCCTTAGGGAAAGCTTTAGGTGAAATATAACCCAAGATAACTCCAACAAAGGGATTGATGGATTGAAAAGATCTCTAGAACAAAGAGAAAATGATGGATTTAAATATCTCATTGTTGACAGCATGTGAAACATGAAACGCGAACTCAAATTGTCAAGAGTGACATAACACCACCTCAAAAGATAAGGTAGAAGGAATTGCACTTCGAAATGCAAGAAGAAGAATACTTGAGCTCCTCAAAACAAAACATGTGTTGAGCACCATGTTTATTTTTTTAGAGTATAGCTTGGCGGGTCATAACTTCAAGAGAAATCTTGAAGAACAATTGAACAATGAAAGGAATCCTTGACGACCCACCATGAAGAGCCTCCATGAAGAACTCCGAAAGAAAGATGAACAACAAGAAGCCAAGAATTTATTCCTCCTGAACAAACTCCGAAGGAAAGGATTAATCACTTGGATGAAACAAGAACAAGAATTATGTTATGCGTATCCTTCACCATTTTAAATTGATGACAAGCAACGGATTTGGCATACTACTTATTCCCGTAGAAAGGATTAAAATAGATATGGCGCAAGCTTGGGAAGGTCTTCAATGAACCACCGGTAGGATTGGAAAGAACGAATGAATTGATATGATGAACAAGGAAGAGAAAACTTGAACGAACCACCGTAAGAATTGAAAATGAAAGTAGCAAGGGCACAATTCATGGGAAAGAGTTTGAAAACGAATGGAGATACTTGAAGGGATTAGAGGACATTTGAACGAATCACCGGTAAGATTTGGAGAACGATAGCTACACGCTGAGAATGAAGAATTATGACATGATGGCCTTCGGAAGAAAGAAATGGAAACAACTCATGAAATGCTCCGGATGGTAAGAAAAGAATTCTCACAATCGAAAACAATTATGAGACCATGAATATTGAAGAGAATGGACCAAGATTAAAGAGAAATCCTTCTTCGGTCTTCAAATGACGATGAGGGACGCCACCAAAATTATTGAGATACTCCGGTAGAATCAAAAGTGAAGAGGTTGAGCCAACTATGAAAAGAATTTGAAAGATCTTGGAGAAAAGCATTTGACTGATGATAACTCATTCTTACGTCAAACTCTGAAAAGAATTTGGAATGGCTCCGGAATAATTAGAAGAGTCAGGTAAGATCCTGGGAAAAGACCTGTGGGTTAGGGCCCACTCAAAAGAACACCGTTGAAAAGATTTAAAAGAGATGTTGCACCGGTTGAATTAAATGACTTGAATGAGATACCAATCTCGAAAGAGCTTGAACGAATGCAGAGTGGAAACACGAATCTTCGAGATATCTTGAGCACTCCGGAATAACAAATAGCGAGAAGAAGAATGATAAAGAGGTGCACCGGTATGAGAAGACATTGAAATGAGGAAAAAGGTATGATCAATAAAGCTTGAATTGAAACCACCATTGAAGAAAAGAATGACGAATGATGAACTTGAAGAACATCTTCATGATAACCACCGGGTAAGAACATTGACGGAAAAGAATGGAGAAACTTAAAAGGATACTTGATTAAGAAATCTGTGTCCTTGAAGAAAAAGGGTGGGTGGGCGGGAAAAAAAAAACAAAAGGCAACTTGGAGACGGATGAGACAAACACCGTTGAGAAGAAATGATAATTGGTCTTGCTGATGTTGAAGTGATCGAATCCACTTGAAGAGAAACACGCCGGTTGAAAAATGATTGACATGACAATCTCGATTGTCGAGAAGGATTTGTATTCACATCGGAGTATGAGAACACCATTTAGGAAAGGTATGGATTCAAGATTTGACATTGAAGCAACTCGAATACCACAAATAAAACAAAACAAAGGATTTGGCTTGCAGAATAAGCCGGAACAAACATATGATAGAGATTTCGTCCGAAGTTTTCGTGGTGGGGCCTACGGGCTCAATCGACAGCACCATCATGTACAAGGCAGTGCACATGACATCTGAAGCGCCCCGAGTCGGCATAGCCAAGGACTCTTTAAGACACAACGAGACCATCTGTAAAACCAACCGTGAATAGGCGGACCACTAGACGTCGAACCCCAATTTCATATCATACATCCGTCGGAAAGATATCCTAAGAGCTACTTGAATTCCCACCTATGAAACTCCGAAACTTTTCGGTTATGCAATCTGGTGTTGGGGATACAGGGAGCAATATATCTCACCCAAACTAACAATCCCTACATCCAATTGTATCCATCCGTCAACACATAACCAAGAAACCTTCGAAATCGTCTACCTCAACCTTCAAAAGCATCCGTTATACAAGTCATGGCAATACTCCCGTACTCACCTCGAAGATTGGGTTAGCGGGGTTATCTCACCAACAAGCGCATAAAAGAGATTTTCGATGTCGGCGTACTAAACTCGGTATTCCGAATCGCAACGATAAAATTATGACGACAACACCTCGAGCTCAACTCCCGGGACACCGCCACAACCCCTAAATGACAGGAGGCACCAAGACAATGTTGTCATCATAAAACCATCTAACGATTCTAAGATACCAGCGTGATCCTAAAAAAATTTTTAGTGAAATTTAAGAAGAGAAGAGTCAAAACTCTACGTCGGGATACCTCACCGTAAGGTCGAAGGACTGGGAGTAAAAAGAATTCCTAAACTCTCCGATATATATAATCCTAAATGACTCAAAATATTTTTCTAGACACAACTCGCCGCTAAAAACGATCAAGCGGTGGGGCTCCTAAGGTCGGGAAGGCTCGATACCAACTTGTAACGCCTCGATGCGGCTATATCTCCCACGTGTCGAAGCACGACTTAGAGGCATAACCGCATTGAAAGCAATGTCGCAAGTGAGGTAATCTTCACACATCCCAAGTAATACATAAGGAAAGAGGTACATAGTTGGCTTACAATCGCCACTTCACACAATTACATGAATAAAGCATTACATCATCCAGATACAATCAAGGTCCGACTACGGAACCAAAATAAAAGAAGAACCCCAAATCGATAAAGGTCCCCGATCGACCCCAACTGGGCTCCACTCTTGATCAACTAGAACGAAACAACACAAAAGGCAAGATCTTCATCGAGCTCCTCCTTGAGCTTGATTGCGCCACTTTCGGTAACATAGGCACCGCAAACTGGTTTTGAAGTATCCGTGAGTCACGAGGACTCAAAGAATCCCATTACCATGGGTATCAAGACTAGCAAAGCTTAATGGGAAAGGAATGGTTAAAGTGGTGAGGTTGCAGCAATGCTAAGCATGATATGGTGGCTAACATACGCAAATGAGAGCGAGAAGAGAAACAAGCGGAACAATCGTGAAGCTAGCAATGATCAAGAGGTGATCCGAACACCTACTTACGCCAAACATAACACGTAAACCGTGTTCACTTCCGGACTCCGCCGAGAAGAGACCATCACGGCTACACACTCGGTTGATGCGTTTTAATTCGGATCAAGTGTCAAGTTGTCTACAACCGACATTAACAAATTCCCATCGCCACATAACCGCGGGCACGGCTCTCGAAAGTTTATACCTGCAGGGTGTCCCAACTTAGCCCATGACAAGCTCTCGCGATCATCGGCGAATAGACCTTCACCCGAGACACTCCGATCGACTCGGTATCCGGTACATCAAGACATTTCGACAATGGTAAAACAAGACCAGCAAGACCTCCGGCGTGCCGACATCCCGATAGTAGCGCACAGATCTCGTCTCGAGCCACGACCGGATGAGCGAGACGCATAACTAAAACCAGCCCTCAAGTTTCCCGAGGTGGCGCCGCAAGTGGCTCTAGTTTGGACCAACGCTAGACAAGCAATCGCCCGGGGCTAAAATAAAGATGACCCCAGGATGCGCGACTCCCAAGGGAAAAAAAAGGTAATAGGTGAGGCAAATGGTAAAAGGCAATGTTGGGCCTTTTTGGACAAGTTTTATTCAAAGCGAACCGTCGGGGTCCCATAAATCACCCGACGCGTAAGGGACGCAAAATCCGGGAACATAACACCGGTATGACGGAAACTAGGGCGGCAAGAGTGGAACAAAACACGGGCATAAGGCCGAGCCTTCCACCCTTTACCAAGTATATAGATGCATTAATAATATAAGAGATATTGTGATATCCCAACAAAACCCATCCACCATGGAGACATCTTCAACTTCACCGCAACTAGCAACGCTATAAGAGGGCTGAGCAAAGCGGTAACATAGCCAAACAACTGTTTGCTAGGAATGGTATCAAAGGTTAGAGGTTCATGGCATTTTGGGAGGCTAAACAAAGCAGTAATAGGTAGCGCAAACATAGCAAAAGAACGAGGCAACTAGCATAGCAATGATAGTAGTGAGATCCGAGTAGCGGTCATCTTGCACGAAATCCCGCAAGGAAGAAGAACGAGTCCATGAAGAAGACAAACGGACGAGCGAACGAATCCTCACAACTCCGAACGAAACCGAAGCTAACGAGAGAAGCAAACCGGAAAGAAGCAAACAACATAGTAAACAACCATCGCATAATCATGGCATGATGCACAACCAAGTATGATGCATGTCCGGTTTAATGAGGCATGGCATGGCATGGCAAAGTGCAAACAAACAACACTACAAATTAAGTGGAGCTCAATATGCAACGAGTTGCATATTGATGGAACACCACATCAATTATTTAGTTCTCTCTTGTTTAAGCTACCCAACAATATTAAATGTTGATTAACATGGCAAGGGTGAAGCATAACAAAACTACCTACCTAGGCAAGTTTAAATGAGGCGGGAAAAACAAACAACAAGTCCAGGAAACTCCCCATGTGCATATTTTAAGGTTTGGAACTGTTCTGTCCTAAACCATATTTTAAAGTTGTTAAACATGCAAGATGAGTGCACCATGTTAAACTAGGCAAAATTCTACCCCATTTACATATAAAGTTTATTAAAATCGAGTTACGGTTATTTAGTTATGAAATAAATCATTTTAACATGGCATTTAAGCAAATTTAATCAAACAAAGACTTTAAACATTTTTAACATGGATGAAAATAGCAGATTATGAAAGATGCAATTCTAATCATTTTACATATATGACATGTTTAATTTGGATGCATGGATAATTACTTATTAACACTTTAAAATGATGGCATCTCTGTAAATATGCATGCCTTTGAAAAAAAACTAAAATACAGGAAAAAAAAAAAATATATGCTGGCCGGATTACATCCAAAGTCAGCGCCCAGAGATGAGCAGGCCTAAGTGGGTGTGGGAGTGCAAAATAACAGGACACTAAGCAAAAATGGGGCGGTGGGACTCAACCCTGCACCCCTCGAATGGATCTGGTGCGCTAGCCATCGGGCTAACTGATATGCTTGCGGTGGAATATAGTGGCAACCCTAAATAACCTCTACTTGCGGATCGGATCTAGGAAAATAACGAAACTTCAGAGATGGAGGAAGTTTCTCACATGGGAAACAAAGAGGTGGTGGCCATGGCGAGGTGGGCGCAGCTCGAGGTTGGGACTTGAGGCCCTACGCTCGACCAGTGAGGTCAACGGCACGGGCCGCTTCTCTGAAGACGTAAACAGCAAAGAGCCGATGCAGAAGATGGCGGATGGGGACTGGCGAAGGGCGCGCGGCGCAGTTTGGGCGACGGAGCTCGTCAGCGGGGGCGCGCGGCCGTGGTGGTCAACTTCGAGGCGGAACGAGGCGCGAGCGAGGCTCGTCGAGGTCCTCCGGAAGCGAGCAGCGTGGCGACACGAGCAGGAAGGAGCTCGGGCGACAGGGACAGCTTCGGCTGATGATTCTCTGACGGAAAAAAAAAACAGATGGAGATGTGAGAGGAGAAGAGAGAAGCAGGAAGGAAGGGGCGGTGCAGGGCTTATCTGCTTATGGTGGCGCTCGTTCACCTCGCGTGGACGGAGCCGAAGGGGGGCCGGGGCGATGCGAGCGAAGCAGAGCAGCGCGGCAGGAGAGATGTCGATCCGGGCACGTGATGAGGCCGGGGTCGGGCGCTGGAGAAGGACGCCGGCAGCGGAGCGAACGGAGAGAGCGGCCGCCTGCAGGGGGCTTGCGGCGGGGCTCGGTTCCTCGCCTCGCTAGAAGACGAACGGGACGGCGGCGACCGGCACTGCTGGTGGTGCTCCACGGCGACGGGGCAGAGGCGGGGACGCGGGGCTCCGGGCAAGCAGAGGAGGCAGAGGCGTGCGAGGTCGAGAATTGGGGAAAGAGGAGGCCGATGGAATTTTTTGGATCGGGGAGGATGAGGCTGGTGAGCTCTGGTTGGTGGGTGGAGGAAAACGAGGAGGAGGGGGGATCCCGAGGGGAATTTGGTGGAGTGGCGGCGGCGGCGACGGGTGGATGGGACAAGGTCCCTAGGTTTTAGGGTTAGTCTTTATATAACACAAGTGAAGTTTGGATAGGGGTATATGGTCCCTCCGATCTTAATCGGATGGTCTAGGAATAAATAGATAGGGAGTCCAAATAGGAAAACGGAGATGTTTTATAGATGTTTGGGGATGATCCGGATCCAACGGTGATGACTGTTTGGGTCGGGTTCGGGGAAGTTTCGGACGCGCGCGAGGGACCTGAGAGAGGTCGACGAAGACAAGGGGGGTTTTGTGGTCTCGGAGAAAGAGAGAAGAGAGGGATTCAAACGGTCTGAGGGAAGGTCAACAAAGACAAAGCGGTCCGAGCAGATCAACGAGGACAAGGGCCCGACAAAATGACAACGGAGGCAAAGAGAGAAAGGGCAACGACGAACGAATGCAAGTTTTTTTAAAATATGACGGCAACGGAGTGCCGATGCAATGCGAATGATGCGATGATGAAATGCACGACATGAACAAAATGCAAAAACAAAAGAACAAAAACCCAACCGCGGAGAAAATAAAATATCGCATCTCCGGAAAAGGCAAGAGTCAGAGTTACAAATATGGAAAGTCGTATCCGGGGCGTTACATGTATCGTGCCCACCGGGGTCACTTTCCTGGAAGTTTCTTATTTTCCTAAATTTCTAAATGTTCCAAAACTGACAAAAATATTTTTGCGGATTTTTCGGAGTCTATTTACTTACCGTATCACGTACCTCCTTTTTTTCATTATTCTGGAGTGTTCCAGAAGGTTTCCTTTATGTGCTCTTCTGGTGTCAAAGTTTGGATAATATTGCTTTCAACATTAATGGGCGTACTTGAGATATAGTGTTTCATTCGTTGCCCATTGACAACCTTCAGGTTAGTCCCTTCAGCATTATTTATTTTGATGGCTCCGGATCGATAGACCTCCTCGATGATATATGGTCCTTCCCATTTGGAGAGGAGTTTTCCTGCAAAGAATCTGAAATGAGAGTTGTACAAAAGAACATATTCTCCGAGTTTGAACTCACGCTTTGATAACCCACAAGGATAGGGGATTGCAACAGTTTCCGAGGGTAGAGTATTCAACCCAAATTTATAGATTCGACACAAGGGGAGCCAAAGAATATTTAAAGGTATTAGCAGCTGAGTTGTCAATTCAACCACACCTGGAGATTAATTATCTATAGCAAAGTGATTAGTAGCGCAGTAGTATGATAGTTTTGATGATAGCACAAGTAGTAACGCTAACAGTAATAGTGGTAGAAGTGATATTGTAGCAGTAACGATAGCAGTAGCAATAGTAGTAACTTAGTAAGAGCAATATAAGATAAATTCGTAGGCATTTGATCGGTGGCTTGTTGGATGATATTCATCATGTGACAGTTATAACCAGGGGCGATATGGCACTAGCTCCAGTTCATCGATATAATGTAGGCATGTATTCCATAAATAGCCATACGTGCTTTATTAAAAGAACTTGCATGACGTCTTTTGTCCTACCCTCCGATGGCAGAGGGGTCCATATTGGAAACTAAGGGATATTAAGGCCTCCTTTTAATAGAGAACCAAAACAAAGCATTAACACATAGTGAATACATGAACTCCTCAAACTACGGTCATCACCGAAAGTGAGCCCAGTTGTTGTTACTCCGGGGTTGTCGGATCATAACCGTAGTAGGTGACTATAACTTGCAAGATCGGATCTAAAACATGGATATAATGATGAATTCATAAACGGTTCAAATATGAGTTCATGGCACCCAGGCCCAATTTGACAAGCATTAAGCATAACAAAGTCATAGCAACATCAATCTAAGAACATTGTGGATACTAGGGTCCAGGCCCTAACAAAACTAACTCGATTACATGATGAATCTCATCCAACTCCTCACCGACCAGCGAGCCTTCGAAGGAATTACTCACTCCCGATGGTGAGCATCATGGAATTGGCGATGGAGATGTGTTGGTGATGACAAATATCGAAGATCCCCCTCTCCGGAGCCCAAAACGGACTCCAGATCTGCCCTCCCGAGGAAGAACAGGGTTTGGCGGCGGCTCTGTATCGTGGATCGCGATAATTCTTTCTTCTTGATTTTTTTCTAGAAATATGTGATTTTATAGTATCAGGGGGTCATCTGTAGGGCCACCAGGTGGGCACAACCCACATGGGCACGCCAGGAGAGGGGGGCGCGCCCTGGTGGGTTGTCCCCACCCAGGTGCCCTCTCCAGTAGGTCTTGGCTCCAGAAATTCTTATTATTGATATAAAAAAATCCTCGCAAAGTTTCGTTCCATTCCAAGAACTTTTATTTGTGCACAAAAACAACACCATGGTAGTTTCAGTCCGGGGTTAGTTTCATTCAAATCATGCAAATTAGAGTCCAAAACAAGAGGAAAATCGTGAGAAAAAGTAGATACGTAGGAGATGTATCAACTCCCCCAAGCTTAAACCTTTGCTTGTCCTCAGGCAATTCAGTTGATAAACTCAAAGTGAGAAAGAAAAACTTTTACAAACTCTTTTGCTCTTGTTTGCATAAATAAGCTTAAACAACACCCAGGTTTTCAGCCAACATTATAACTAACCATGTCAACAATAACATTTAAAGATTATAATGACTCATATCAGTGACGTAATCAGCTAGCGAGCAATAATAAAATATCTCAAACAGCAACACGTTGTCAAAACAACCATGATATAATATGAGAATAGTGGTATCTCGCTAGCCCTTTCTGAGACCACAAAACATAAATGCAGAGCACCTCCAAAGTTCAAGCAGTGACTAAACATTGTAACTCATGGTAGAAAAGATCCAGTCATGATGCACCCAACATTAGCTACGCATAATGCATAAATCATGACAACTGTGCTCTACTCAGTTTCTGGCGCTTGTTTTAGAAGGTGGTGACACAACATAAAAGTAAATAGATAGTCCCTTCGTAGAGGGAAGCAGTGATTTGCAGAGGTGCCAGAGCTCAATTTTAAAACAAAGAAAAATGATATTTTGAGACATGCACCCTTCTTATTCAGTTCACGACCATCAGTTATCAATATCTTCCATGCTAAGCATGCTAGTGGCGGTTCCCAAGCGATAAAAGTAAAGGTTTTGACTCCATTGGGAGTTTTTGTTTGATTACTTCAGAGATGAGCTCTTTTTCCTGTTTGCAATTTGGGACTGGGCATCCCTATTACCGCCCATTTTCTCGTGCGATGGCGAGTGAATAAACACTCGGCCTGAGAATAACCCACTTAGCATGGAAGATACCGACCACCTCCTGTTGTTCCATGAACGATCCAGGCACACAAAAAGGATAATTTTTTTAGAAGTTTTTAGAGGTGGCACATGCAGATTTACTTAGGACGGCAGGGTAATACCGCATATAGGTTGGTATGGTGCACTCATCTGGAATAACTTTGGGTTCAAGGTTTCTGATGTACAAGCAGAGTTCCCATTTAGTATAGGCGAAGGCTAGCAATTTAGATTGAGAAGCGGCCAGCTAGAGAGTACCAACGATCATAACCATGCATTATGCATATGTAATATTGGACACTAGCTGAGTAGGATATGAACACCATGAACATAAATATCATAGAGGCTATGTTGGTTTTGATTCAACTACATGCATGAACATGTGCCAAGTCAAGCCACTCGAACATTTAAAGGAGGATACCATATCATCATACTACATCACAATCATTTTAACGCTATGTTGATATCCAAGATAAATCATTATCAACTCCCAGCTACTTATGCGTGGCATGAGAAACTATAATCTCTAATTCTCATTACAAACATGTTTAATCATAATGGGCTGAATCATGGATACTAGGTTAAACATATTTACACAAATAGAACAAGTCGAGTTCATACCAGTTTCTCCCTGCCACGGTCAGTTCATCGGATGTCGTCATTATTGCCTTTCACTTGCACGACCGAACGATATGAAAATAATAATAGTGCAAGAATGTCGTGGACTAAGCTGGAATCTGCAAATATTTTATTCAACGGGGGAAGACAAGGTAAAATGTGCTCTTATTAGTTCAACAATTATTCATATGAGAGCCACTCAACATTTTCATCATGGCCTTCTCCCTGGTAAGACTCGAATAAAAAGAAAAGAAGTTCAAAGAAACACACTGAAATATTTTTGGAGTTTTTTGTTTTCTAGAATGGGCAAATAAAAGGGAAAAGCAAAAACAAGAAAAACTATTTACACGGGAAAGCTCCCAACAAGCAAAAGAAGAACAAGGAAATCATTTTGGATTTTCTTTTTAATACTACTACTAAGCATGCATAGAAAGTAAATTACTACAACTAATTTTTTTGTTTTTTCTAAAGTTCTTCAAACACACAAGAAGAAAGCAAGAAAATAAATGTAAGCATGGATGATACAATGAAAAAGTGTGAACACCGACTAATGAAATATGTGGAAATGAATGTAAGGTAGGTGGAAACACGTACTCCCCCAAGCTTAGGCTTTTGGCCTAAGTTGGTAATCGATTAGTAGCCTGGAGGGTAGTAGTCTGCGTGGTAGCTCACAGAGGCTCTTGGTGCGGATGCCTCGGCACGTCGTGCTGCCACCACTACTGCGTTATGAGCTCGGCCGTCGCTCTCAAGAACAAAATATATCCCCTTGCTATGATAATCAAACAGAGGAGACACAGGCAAATATGTGTGCACCACAGAAGTTTGGTTAAACAACAAATTATACGTGAAATCATGAATTTTTATTTTGAGGATCTTATGGCTTTTAAAGCCTCAAAATCTAATACTGCGTGGGTAGGATAGGATCAAAGGGCAAAGGTGAAACACCCAGCTTTCATGCCAAACGTGTGGCATAAATTCCCCCATAGAACCAGCCATTGTTAGCATTATTCTGAAGTCTACATGCAACAATTGATCCAAGGTTATAATTTCATTCACCAGTGAGAGCGGTGTGAATGAGGCTCAAGTCTGGCGCACAAAGTATGCTACAGTCTTGCTTGCCTACTATGCATTTCCCGTTAAATAATGCAAGATACTAAATTGCGGGAAAGTGAATGCTCTTTATTCTTCCTTGTCTTACTCCCCTATTTTCACCGTAACAAAGGCTAGTCAAGAAGGACTCGTACTCAGCTTTCGATGGTTCATCAAGTGAACCCCAAAATGGCAGTTTGCAATGGTAAGCAAAATTCTCCAGAGAGATGGTAAATGGATTATCATAAAGCTTAAAAGCCACTCTAGACCCACGAGTGAAAAATGTAAATCCTTTGACAAATGACTAAGTGAGAAGTTGGCGTTGTTCACACTTATCTGAAAGGTAGGGACCGAGGCCAGCATTATGAACATATTGATCAAATTCCTCCTTAATGCCCACACGCACCATATATTCATCACAAGGCCATAAGCATGTTTTGGTGGCGGCATCACGCGTGGAACTTTCAATTGGTTCAACGTAAGACCGGCGAGCAGAACTGTCACTAGAAGATGCCCCCGAGGATCGTCTCCTCGAAGAGCTCCTTCCAAATAGGTTCATCCTGTCCCCGTACAATTTTTTGACAATAAACATTTTGGGGTGACAAAAATTTGTCAGCAAAACTTTATAAAATTGATAGCAGCTACTCATAGGGACATAGAGGCCATATCAAGCATTCAAACTACTTAGAACACTAAGAGTTCAACATGCAAGCTCATCTACATCAGCACCAAGAGTAGCTAATTATTCAAAGTATAAACCACTAAAACAAAAACTTATTGGACAAACGGTGGAGTCACATACCAAGCAACAAATCCCCGAAACAGTTTCAGAAACGGAGCTTCGAGCAAAGAGATCGAAATCCACGGGTTTGAGCTCAAGAACACGGGAGAGAGAGCAATGGAGAATTTTTTCTGGAGGTAAGTGATGATGTGGGCTAACGATATAAGTGAGGGGGCCCACGTGGGGACCACAACCCACCAGGGTGCGCTTGGGGTCCTGGCGCGCCCAGGTGGGTTGTGCCCACCTTGTGCACCTCCCTCTGGTATTATTTGCACCAGAAATTCAGAAATATTCAGAAAAAAATCGCGTAAATTTTTTAGAGCATTCTGAGAACTTTTATTTTTTGGCTCATTTTTTATAGCACGGGAAATTCAGAAAACAGACAAAACATGGCATTTTATTTTATTTAACTAGTAAAAACAAGAAACCAAAGGTAGGGACACAAGGTAATGCTTACTAAATTCATCAACTTCATACCACTCAAAAATGATCCATTAATAAGGTTGATCAAGTCTTATTAACAACCACTTTCGATTAGCATGAAACCGAGGAATTTTCCTAAATCACTAAGTTACCTCAATGGGGATATGAATGTCCCCCGCAATAAGCATTTCATATTTCTTTTTGGAGGTAGGTAGAGGTATTTGAAAACTTCTGATAGTGATTGTTGGAGATTTTTCAATAACATTAATACCATTCACTTGGAATTGTTTCTTCGGAAAGTGCACAGTATGCTCATTACCATTAATATGAAAAGTGACCTTGCTTTTATTGCAATCAATAACAACCCCTGCAATATTCAAGAAGGTTCTACCAAGGATAATCGACATGTTGTCGTCCTCGGGCATCTCAAGTATAACAAAGTCAGTCAAAATAGTAACATTAGCATCAATAACGGGCACATCCTCACAGATATCGATAGGTATGGCAGTTGATTTGTCAACCATTTGCAAAGATATTTCAGTAGGTGTGAATTTATTCAAATCAAGTCTTTTATATAAAGAGAAAGGCATAACACTAACACCAGCTCCTAAATCACACAAAGCAGTTTTAACATAATTCCTTTTGATAGAGCAAGGTATAGTTGGTATACCCGGATCTCCAAGTTTTTTAGGTACTCCATCTTTAAAAGTATAGTTAGCAACCATAGTGGAGATTTCAGCTTCCGGTATTTTTCTCTTATTTGTGATGATGTCTTTCATATACTTTGCATAAGAATTCATTTTTAAGATGCCAGTCAAGCGAGTACGCAAAATACTAGCCTCAACATTTCAGCAAAGCATTCAAATTCTCCATCATCATTCTTTTTAGTTGACTTGGGTGGAAAAGGCATAGATTTTTGAACCCACGGTTCTCTTTCTTTACCGTGTTTTCTAGCAACAAAGTCTCTTTTATCATATCTTTTATTCTTAGGTTGTGGGTTATCAAGATCAATAGGTGGTTCTATCTCAACATCATTATCTGGTTCCTTATCATTATTTGTTTGAGTGTCTTCATGAACCTCATCATTGTCTTTTTCATTATCACTAGGTGGATGTTCATTACCAGATTGAGTTTCAGCATCAGAGATAGAAGTTTCATTTTCATTATCGGGAGGTTTGTCTATTTCAGGTTCACTAGAAGCATGCAAAGTCCTATCATTTTCCTTTTTATTTTTCTTTTTAGAAGGACTAGGTGCACTAGTGTTATTTCTTTGCGAATCTTGTTCAATTCTTTTTGGGTGTCCCTCAGGATAAAGTGGTTCCTGAGTCATTTTACCTCCTCTAGTTGCAACTCTAACAACAAAGTCGTCTATATTATGATTCATTTCATCAAGTAATTCTCTTTGTGATTTAGCAACTTGTTCTAACTGGGTTTGAACCATAGAAGCATGTTTTCCAACACCTCTAACATCATTTGAGATTCTAAATAACAAGTCACTCAAGTGAGCAATCATATCAGAATTACAATTCAATTGTTTCGTAACATTTGCATTGAAGTGGTCTTGTTTTCTAATGTAGTTTTCAAACTCATAAAGGCATTGGTTAGGATGCATATTGTGAGGATTATCATTTTCACTGAACTTCATAAGAGAATTTACCTCTACCACCTTAGGCAGTGGTGGTATATCAAGCCCATGTATTTCTTCAATATGAGGTATTTTTTTAACATCATCAGCTTTAATACCTTTTTCCTTCATAGATTTTTTCGCCTCTTGCATATCTCCGGGACTGAGATATAATATACCCCTCTTCTTTGGAGTGGGTTTAGGCAGTGGATCAGGAATAGTCCAATCATCATAATTTTTCAATATGTTATTCAATAATTCTTCAACTTGAGCAATAGTTCGTTCCTTGAAAACACAACCAGCACAACTATCTAGGAAGTCCCTAGAAGCATCGGTTAGTCCATTATAGAAGATATCAAGTATTTCAGGCAAAGCATTAAGTAACTGGTAAAGCCTCCCCAAGCTTGTGGAGAGTCTCTTCTTTAGTTTGAATAAAGTTAAATATTTCCTGTAAGGCAGCTTGTTTCTTATGGGCAGGAAAATATTTTCGAGAGAAGTAGTAAATCATATCCCGGGGACTACACACACAACCAAGAGCAAGAGTATTGTACCAAGCTTTAGCATCACCCTTTAATGAGAAAGGAAATAATTTGAGAATAAAGTAGTATCGAGTTTTCTCATCATGAGTAAAAAGGGTGGCTATATCATTCAACTTAGTAAGATGTGCCACAACAGTTTCAGTTTCATAACCATGGAAAGGATCAGATTCGACCAAAGTAATTAACTCTAGGTCGACAGAGAATTCATAATCCTTATCATCAATAAATATAGGCGAAGTAGCAAACTTGGGATCACATGTCATTCTAGCATTCAGAGATTTTTATTTATACTTGTGTAATAATTTCTCTAGATCATCTCTATCCTTACAAGCAAGAATATCTCTAGTTGCCTCTTCACTCATAACATAGCCTTCCGGTACCTTAGGCAATTCATATCTAGGAGGGCTAGCTCTAGCAAGTGTTTCAGGAGTTTTATTTTCAAGCTTATCATCAGATTCAACAACATCATGTTGTATTACTCTAGCAATTTGTTCATCAAGAAATTCACCAAGTGGCACATCATCATTATCAAGCATAGTACTAGCATCATCATAAGCATCATTCAAGTAGCATCATCAATAACTTGCAACATATTAGAATTAATAGCATGTGGTGGTGTTGCAAGTTTACTCATAATAGAAGGTGAATCTAAAGCAGAACTGGATGACAATTCCTTACCTCCCCTCGTCTTTGAGGGAAATATCTTAGTCTTAGCATCCTTCAGATTCTTCATACTGATAAATTGATAATAATCCCAAGTGACTCAAAAATAGCTATGCTCCCCGGCAACGGCGCCAGAAAAAGGTCTCGATAACCCACAAGGATAGCAGATCGCAACAGTTTCCGAGGGTAGAGTATTCAACCCAAATTTGTAGATTCGACACAAGGGGAGCCAAAGAATATTTGAAGGGATTAGCAGCTGAGTTGTCAATTCAACCACACATGGAGATTAATTATCTACAGCAAAGTGATTAGTAGCACAGTAGTATGATAGTTTTGATGAGAGCAGTGGTAGTAACGGTAATAGTAATAGTGGTAGCAGTGATATTATAGCAGTAATGATAGCAGTAGCAATAGTAGTAACTTAGCAAGAACAATATAAGATAAATTCATAGGCATTGGATCGGTGACTTATTGGATGATATTCATCAGGTGACAGTTATAACCTAGTGCGATACGGCACTAGCTCCAGTTCATCGATATAATGTAGGCATGTATTCCATAAATAGTCATACGTGCTTTATTAAAAGAACTTGCATGACATCTTTTGTCCTACCCTCCCGTGGCAGCGGGGTCCATATTGGAAATTAAGGGATATTAAGGCCTCCTTTTGTAACATCCCAATTTTCAAATTGGATGTTATACATAGATCATCATATGCATATCATATATATTTTTGCATTTTGGTTGAGATCCTAGAAATCTTAAGCAACTCAAGGACCCAAGGAGAGAGTTGGAGGTTTCACAAAAATCATATTTCAGTTTCATTCAAATTTAAAGAAAGGATCAATTTGATTTTATTATTTTTATCTCCAATTATTTCTAATAAAAAAATAAATGAGAGAAGATAATATGACTACTTCAAATTAAGAGAAATATTGGAGAAAGAAATTTAAAATCAAATTATGAATTTTCTGGTATCTTTATTTGCTATTTTATTTGAATTATCAAAATGTGCATTTTTAAAAATTGCATTGTAGGCCAGAAAAATGTTCACTTTGTTCTAAATATTCTATATAGACGATGAAAATTGTTTTTGGCATTTTTAGGATTATTAAATATTTTATTAGGATTTCCTCTTCGGGCGAAGTTATTTAAAAAAAACTCTCCGGGCCGAACTGGGCCGAGGCCCAGCCGGCTTCTCCGTGCCAATCGCCCGCGTCGTGCCGCTGGCGGACTCCACCTGGAGTCCGGCTCGGACTCCGCCGCCGCCTGCCCCTCCCGCAAGCAAGTCCCCCCAAGCCCCAAGCCGCCGTCGTTGTCACCTTCCGCCACCACAACGCCGCCACCGCCCTTAGCAGCCGCCGCCACCGCTCGCCGCTCTGCCGCCGCTGCCCCACACCAACACCGCCGCCTCGCCTCGCCGTTCGCCATCGACGCCGCCACTCGCCGCCGGCCGGTCCTTTCGGTTAATCGGTAAAAGCCGATACCCCACCCGTTTTTTGGTTTTGGTGGTTTTTGTTTTCGAACGGTTTTTCGCCGGTTTAGTTTATTTAGCGGACGTTTTAACGAACGATATTCGCCAGTTAGGTTCAGACAGCGAACGTTCGTTCGGTAGTCTTTCTTTTCGGCCAGGGACTTATCCGTGATTATTTTAATCGCAATTTAGCCCCCGATCTTTAAACTAGTATAACTTTTTACTCGTTTATCCAAATTAGATGAAACCAGCGCCAAAATCTTCGCCTCGAAGCCCTCTTTCCAGTTAACCAACTTGAACATGATTTTCATACTGTAAAATTTGACTTTAGTCCAGATTAGTAAACGATCTTGTTTCATTCGTATTTTGAGTTTCGTTGCTCTGTTTGAGTTGAAGTTTTTTGCGAATCGTAGCTAATCATATGTACCTACTATTAAGATCTAATTCACATGTTAATAATGCTGTCAGTGTTTGGCTCTTGTTAGTTTAAGCCATTTTCTTGTTTCGCGTTCAATTTGGATCTTTTCTCGGTTTTTTCTCGTGTTTCGATTGAGTGATTGCTTGTGTATGCTATTGTTTGTCTACGCTAGATTACCCGGAGTGCGAAGCTTGTTAATATGAATCTCCAGAGTTTGCAGATCGTCAGCAAGGCAAGTTACACTTTGATCATACTCTTTTATACCCATTGCTATGCATTAGTTTTGCCCCACAAATATTTGCATTGGTAGGATTGGGAACATGTGGTTTTGGTTGTAGTGCTTGAGGTAGCAACCTAATACCTTTTGATCACCCTGGGAATATATGTTATGCTTATTATTGCTTAGCCATGCTCGTAGACGGGGATTGGATCATGATTCACACATGGAAGTTTGAGAGTTATTTTAATCATGGATAACATTAAGGTGGCAATTTAAATACACATCTGGGTGGATTGGTTGAGGCACCTGGAGTACCCAGTGTTATCTTTTTTTGGAAATCCCAGAGTACCCGTGTGATTATCCTATGGAATGCCACCCAGGCTCAAAGGTATCATAAGATTATTCATGTTTGAAACTTACGTGTGGAGCCACAAGCCATTATGGGCTCTGGCATAGTTGAGTAAGTTGCGTGAGCTCTTGAAGAGGTAGACTAGCAGATTTAGAGGGATGTAGGTGGTACTATCTACCCGAAGTAGAGAGTTAATGCTTCAGAAAGGCTATGTCTCGATCATCCGATCATGGATGCGGTCGAGTCTTGTGGGGAAAAGTGCGCAAACCTTTGCAGAGTGTATAAACTAATCATGGTTAGCCGTGTCCCTGGTTATGGACTTCTTGAGTATCTAGTACTTGAATCTATTGATGTGATCTCATCACGTTACTCTAATTAATTATGATGTTGGGTTAATGATGATACTTTTAATTGGGATTTGAGTTGGGGTTACCTTCTCAAATAAGGCAGCATGGGAGTAGTTAAATAAATTTATTCCTTTGTTGTAGGAAAAAACTAGCTTTATGCAAAACCATGAAACTTACAGCCTCCACCAGCCAAATTTTTCATGTAGATATAGTTCTTGCATTATCATTGCTTTACAGTGTAACTATGCCAGCATATTCCATGTGCTGACCCGTTTCGGGCTGCAACGCCTTATGTTGCAGACTACTCAGACGACGAATAAGGTGCGATAGGTTGTTGTTTTGCACTCAACTATGCCATTGGAGTTGATGGACTCATTTACCTTCGAAGCTTCTGCAGTTATCTAGTTTAGATGGCCTTCAGCCATGATTTATTTATGTAATTATACTCTTTATGAGGACTTGATGTAATAAGTGTGTGATTGAAACTCTGTTATAATTCCTCGAGTACTGTGCATGTCAGCATTACCGATCCAGGGATGACACTCATGCACAGAGACTTGACCATTTGAGGCATGGTCGCTACAGGATGGTATCAGAGCACACGCTAACTATAGGACACGACCACTAGAATGAGCCACATGATTTCTCTCTTCTACTCATTTTTAATTCTCCTCACTTTCTACTCTATAGATGGCGGATCCTAGGAACAAGTTCACTCAGCCGGATGACGACACCCCTTTTGGAAAGCACTTGAAGGAAGTCACTAAGTAGCTTCATGGGGACTTTCTCTACATATGTACCGGAAGAGGAGCGCTGGAAGATCAAAGTCTAGATACCTGGGAGGACCTTTGCGCCAACAACGGAGCCTATTGATTTCTACCTGGATGCACCAAGCTAGAGTATTGGAAAGAGCATGGCCGCACATATCACCTTTGGACGCATATGTGAGGTGTATCACAGGGAGCTGGAGAATACCGTCTACCAGATATGTGGCCGCCGAGATGACAAATGGGAGATGATTCGCACTAGGAGGGATGGATCAATTATAGCTTACATCCAAGAGATGGGAGATCATATTCGTCGACAGGAGAATCAACAAATTATCCACATGAAGAAGATCAAGAAAATGGTGAGGAGAAACAACGAGCTGGAAGAGGAGATCAAGTCTACACGCGATGGATACGAGGAAGAGATTGCTATACTACTGGAGAAGAATGAAGACCTGACGAAGAAACTAGGAGTATTCGTGGGAGACCCCGCGACAAAGAAGGACAACCAACCAGGAGACTACATCACCCTCGACGACACCGACTCCGACCCTGATAGCGATGATGACTACGTTGATGAAGCTGGAGCAGATATCATGGAGTCTTCTTCTGATGAAAATTTCTAGACGACCACCATTGTAAATAGTAGTATTTCCCTCCAAGTAGTTGCAACGATCGAGTTGGTAGTTATAGGATAGACCGTTTTGTGTGATCTTGTGTGCTAATTGGTTGAAGTGAAATTGATTGTGTTTGTCTCATGAGCATTATGGGTAGTGAATCTCTCTTAGACCCCCAGCTCTATTCTGTTTTCTCACCCCTTCTAAACCCATCAGATGCCTCCGAGACATGACAATGGATTTGCCTTTCCACCAAAGCTCACTCAGTTGATCCAGCAGCAGAATACCTTGATGCAGCTTTTAGTACAGAATCAGAACCAAGGCAAACAACAACAACCCACCACCGCCACCCCCTGTTGATCACCTAGCCCATTTCCTAAGGTTGAATCCGCTGGTGTTCTCTAGTAGTACCGAGCTGATTCTTGCAGATGATTGGCTCCACAAGATTGGAAGAGAGCTGACCACTGGAGGATGCACAGATGTGGAGAGAGTGTGTTTTGCCACACATCAGCTTGATGGACCCGCGTCATCATGGTGGGAAAATTTCACAGCCACTTACCCCATTGATACTGTTAGATGGGATCAGTTTCAGCAGGCTTTCCGCACTGCCCATGTTTCAGCAAGAGCTATGAGAATGAAGAAGCGTGAGTTTCACAACTTGCGCCAAGGAGGACGTACGGTGGGTCAGTATGTGGATGAGTTTAGCAAGTTAGCACGCTATGCCCCTAATGATGTAGCTACAGATGCTGCAAAGCAGGAGAAGTTTCTGGAAGGACTGAATGATGAGCTGAGCATGCAGTTGATGGTGGCAACATTCAACAACTACCAGGAGTTGGTAGACAGGGCTCTTATGATTGAAGGCAAGCAGCATTAGATTGATAATCGCAAGAGGAAGTATGGACAGGGGAGGTACACTTCTGGAGCCCAACAGAATACCCGCTATTCCCCGTACTCGGGAGGACATACCCACAACCATGGAGGCCATAACCATGGAGGACACATGCATAATGGATCATCACAACCATAGTAGCACCAGGAATGGCAATGAGAATGGAAGCAGCAGCCAGAATCGTTCCAACCCTTCAACGCCAGCCAAGAGGTATCTGAGCCACATTACCTGTTTCAAGTGCAAGAAGGCCGGACATTACTCTACAGAATGTCCTGAAGAGAAGAATGGAAATGGCAATGGAGGTTCTGCCAAGAAGCCCAACCCCTTCACCAAAGTTCAGGTGAACCACATCAGCGTGGAGGAGATTGAGGATCAACCCGACGCAGTTGTCGGTAAGTTTTTTATTAATGCAATTCCTGCACTTGTTCTTTTTGATACTGGTGCATCGCATTCATACATATCAAGGGTATTTGTGGATAAGTATAAATTGCGAACCCAAGCCCTTAGGTCACCCATGTTAGTAAGCTCGCCAGGAGCAGAGTATATGGCCAGCCGATGGTGTGACCGGTTACCCCTAAGCATTGGTAGTCATGTGTTTCCCTCTGACCTAATAATTTTGGAGTCACAAGGATTGGATATAATATTAGGCATGGATTGGTTATGGAAGTATGGAGGAAACATTGATTGTGCTAGTAAGTCGATATTCCTCACCACCCAGAAGGAATCAAGTATGTATCCCGACATGTGCCGAAGAGGACTCAAGTGAATTCCTTAGCAGGAGTTGTACAGGAGGAAGTACCAGTGGTGAAGGATTACCCCGACGTATTTCTGGAGGAGTTACTAGGCATGCCACCGGATGGAGACATTGAGTTTTTGATTGAGTTATTTCCAGGCACCGGGCCAATATCAAAGAGACCGTATCGGATGCCCGCACAGGATCTGGAGGAAATTAAGAAGCAGATTAAGGAGTTACTGGATAAAGGTTACATTCGACCAAGTTCATCACCTTGGGGAGCCCCGGTGCTTCTAGTGGAGAAGAAGGATGGATCTTTAAGGATGGTTGTTGATTATCATGCATTGAATGAGGTCACGATCAAGAACAAATACCCTTTGCCGATGATCAATGATTTGTTTGACCAGTTGCAAGGAGCTAAAGTATTCTCTAAAATTGATCTTCGATCGGGTTATGACCAGTTGAAGATTTGAGAGCAGGATATACCAAAGACAACTTTTACAACAAGGTACGGGCTATATGAATATACTGTTATGTCATTTGGTCTGACTAACATGCCTGCCTATTTCATGAGCATGATGAACAAAGTGTTTATGGAGTTTTTGGATAAGTTCGTCGTGGTGTTCATTGATGATATATTGGTCTATTCGAAGAATGAAGAGGAGCATAAGGAGCATTTGCGTTTGTTTCTTGAGAAGCTCAGAGAACATCAGTTGTATGCCAAATTCAGCAAATGTGAGTTTTGGATAAAGGAAGTTGGTTTTCTCAGACATGTTATATCCGCAGAAGGAATAGCAGTAGACCCTACCAAGGTTGCTTCTGTGACTAAATGGGTGGCACCCACATAAGTTGGAGAGATCAGGAGTTTTCTTGGACTCGCGGGATATTATAGGAGGTTTATTGAGAATTTCTCTAGGATTGCAAAGCCCATGACGGAGTTATTGAAGAAGGACATCAAGTTTAAATGGACTGAGGAGTGTGAAGCCAGTTTTCAAGAGTTGAAGAAATGTTTGGTTACAGCCCAGTGCTGATTCTCCCAGATCAACGCAAGGATTATCAAGTATATTGCGACGCTTCACGTTGAGGACTTGGAGCAGTGCTTATGCATGAAGGAAGAGTTGTTTCATATGCCTCATGACAACTTAAACCTCATGAGTTGAATTATGCTATGCATGATTTGGAGTTAGCAGCCATAGTGCATGCGCTGAAGACATGGAGACATTTTCTCATCGGAAACCATTGTGAGGTATACACAGATCATAAGAGTTTGAAATATATCTTCACGCAGAAGGAGTTGAATCTCAGGCAAAGGAGATAGTTGGAGCTCATCAAGGATTATGATATGAAATTGCACTATCATCCCAGAAAGGCCAATGTAGTAGCAGATGCGTTGAGCCGCAAGAGTTATGTTAATACGCTCATGACCGAGGATTACCCAAGGAGTTGGCAGATGATCTCCAAGAGTTATGTTTGGAGATAGTCCCGAGAGTTTATGTAGCAGCATTGGAAATTCAGTCCACTTTGATGGGTAAGACCAGAGAAGCCCAGAAGACTGACAAGGAGATTGCTGAGATAAAGGAAAGGATGAGCAAAGTAAAGGCTAAAGGATTTCGTGAGGATGAGCACGACACTTTATGGTTTGAGGATCATGTTTATGTGCCTAATGACCCCGAGATCAGGAAGTTGATTCTGTAGCAGGCCCATGATTCGCCGTATTCAATTCATCCAGGAAACACTAAGATGTATCTGGATTTGAAGGAAAGTTTCTGGGGGACAGGAATGAAGAAGGATATTGCGGAGTATGTAGCAGTATGTGATGTATGTCAAAGAGTTAAGGCAGAGCATTAGAAACCAACTAGATTGCTATAGCCATTGCCGATACCTGAATGGAAGTGGGATAAGCTTGGCATGGATTTTATCACGGGATTGCCCAGGACTCGTTCAGACTATGACTCTATCTGGGTTGTAGTCGATCGTTTGACGAAAGTAGACCATTTCATTCCGGTGAAGATGACCTATACGAGTGCTAAGTTGGCGAAGATATACATGACCAGGATCGTATGTCTGCATGGTGTTCTGAGGACCATTGTATCAGACAGAGGAATCCAGTTTAGTTCAAAGTTTTGGAATCAGTTGCATGAGACTTTGGGTACTCGGCTAGAGTTCAGTACAACCTTTCATCCACAGACAGATGGACAGACCGAGAGAGTCAATCAGATTCTGGAGAACAAGTTGAGAGCTTGTGCACTAGATTATGGATCTAGTTGGGACGACAATTTTCCATATGCAGAGTTCTCTTATAACAACAGTTATCAAGCTAGTTTGAAGATTGAAGCTTTGTACGGAAGGAGGTGCAGGACACCGTTATCGTGGGATGAAGTTGGAGATCGACAGTTGTTTGGACCAGATTTAATCAAAGACTCTGAAGAGAAAGTTAAGTTGATCCGCTACACACTCAAGGTAGCCCAGTCCAGGAAGAAAGTTATGCGGATTCTAAACGCAAGGAGACAGTTTACGAAGTCGAAGACAGAGTATATAGTCGGTGTCAAAACTGGCGGATCTCGGGTAGGGGGTCCCGATCTGTGCGTCAAGGCTGATGGTAACAAGAAGTAAGGGACACAGATGTTTACCCAGGTTCGGGCCCTCTCGATGGAGGTAAAACCCTACTTCCTGGTTGATTAATATTGATGATATGGGTAGTACAAGAATAGATCTACCACGAGATCATAGAGGCTAAACCCTAGGAGCTAGCCTATGATGGTATTGTGATCGGCCTTCTAAGGACCAACCTCTTCGGTTTATATAGACACCGGAGAGGGCTAAGGTTTACATGGAGTCGGCTACAAAGAAGGAAATATAATATCCGGATCGCCAAGCTTGCTTTCCACGCCAAGGAAAGTCCCATCCGGACACGGGCCGAAGTCTTGAGTCTTGTATCTTCACGCTTTAATAGTCCGGATGTTGTACACAGTCTGGCTGTCCGGATACCCCCTAATCCAGGACTCCCTCAGTAGCCCCTGAACCAGGCTTCAATGACGATGAGTCCGACACGTAGTATTGTCTTTGGCATTGCAAGGCGGGTTCCTCCACCGAATACTCCAAAGTAATCACCGAACACTCAAATCATGTCCGGATCTAAAAAATGATCTTCGCATACCACCGTAGAGAGGAGGATATTCCACAAATGCAATCTGCTGACAACTTTTCCTGATGACGTGACACGTTATCATGATCGGATCCATTATTCGAACCGTGTCCACACAACCAGCTACAACGCATATCATGAGGCGGTTTCTGTGACACGTCTTGTCAAAGCAGAGATCGTGTCCCCTTATTACGGGATTCTCATCAATACGGGTATGGGTAATCTAACCGTGCCACTAATCGCGGCGAGTAGGAGGCGGACAGGTTCCACCAGGCAAGTGGGGAAGCACAAAAAGCCTTTATCGCCTTTATAAGGAGGTCAGGGTTCCTTTCTCTTTTACCCACGCCTCCTTCTCCTGCTAGTTCATTCCCCTTTGTGCGAGCCCTAATGCCCAAGCACTCTTCTCCCCTACTGAAGGGAAGTTTTCTGAAGATGTCTGGAGCAGGAGGAAAATGGATGGCCTCAACTGTCCAGGAGAAGGACATCAAGAAGCTCCGGGGAGCCGGGTATCTGGCCCAGAAGATCGGCCACCGTCTTCCCCCGGCGGGACAGGTCGTCCCTACTCTGGAATCTCATGAGAGAGTCGTGTTCCTTCCCCATTACATCCGTGGGCTTGGGTTTCCCCTTCACCCGTTCATTCGGGGAGTTATGTATCACTACGGGATCGATTTTCATGATCTTTCCCCCAACTCCTTCCTCAATATCTTGACGTTCATCGTCGTGTGCGAGGCCTTTCTCTGGATCCCACCTCACTTCGGCCTATGGCTGAAGATTTTTAATGTGAAGCCCAAGGTGGTGAGTGGCGAACACGCCGAGTGCGGCGGCGCTATGGTAAGCAAGATGCCCAAGGCTGTCTAGGCGAAAGGCGCTTTCAACGACTCCGTCAAGGAGTGGCAGGATCAGTGGTTCTATATCACCAAACCACGCAGCAAGAAGTGGGCGGCAGCACCATAGTTCAGATCCGGAGCTCCACTGCGGCTCACGTCCTGGCCCGAAAAGGGCCCGAACTGTGCTCGTCTGACGAGCTATTACTGCTCCAGACACGCCTCCAGGGCGTGATCGATAGAGACATCAAACTCGTTGACGTAGTCCAAGTGATGCTAGTTCGCCTGGTTCTCCCTTGTCAGCGACGAGCTTGTGCCCTGTGGGAGTTCGATCCAGCCGAGCACCAAACCCTTCAGGAGCTTTATGACTCCACCCATAAGGATATCTGGAAGGTGCTCTTTAAGTCCGGCAAATCGTGGCTGGGCCCCGCCGAGGACCGTGGGTATCAATCATCCCATTCTCCCAGCTCGGTAAGTCACATCCACACTCTGTCTATTCATGCTTTAATTGGCACATTATGCGGGAGACACCCTAATCGTATTTCATTGCCACCTCAGGGATGGGTAAAGAAGGTGGAGCGGCTACATTGTCCAGCCCCCCTGCCGGAGGAACCGGCCGGACCTCTTCTGACAAAGATGTTGGTCCCCGCGCCTTACAAGGCGCCAAAGAAGGAGGCCTCCAAGAAGGTCAAGAAGACCCGGGGTGGCCTTCGCCGTCGTGAGGTTTCGGACGCCAGGTCCGAAGACTCCAGCGACGATCCTTCGTCCGAGGACGAAAGGGAGGAAGCAGAGGAGGATGAGCCTCACTCTGATGGTGGGAGGAAGAGGATGGCCTCCGCATCTCTGGAGGCCGAATTGCCCAAGAGGGGGAAACATTCCCTCCCAGGGGCGTCCCCCACGGCTGTCGATAGCAGCCCGGAGTGGGATCCCAGGGCCCAGCCCCTGGAGAAGTCGTAAGTATCCGAACACGCATACGCGTCCGAGATCGTTTTTTGGGTATAGTGGTTTTGACTGCTACCTACATATTGCACAGTCCGGTGAGGTCCCGCACCGGCTAGTCCTCGTCGGAGGATTCACTGGACTCGGACGCTTTGGCGAGCGAGATGCCTCCGCAGGCCTCTTCCCCCAAGTTTAGGCGCGACACCAAGGTGTCGTCTCGACAAGACCCGGACCAGGGAGGACATATCCCTGGTGCCGAACACGCAGGGATGGATACGGCCCCCGGAACCTCCAGGGCTCTGGGATTGAGCAAGCAGCCCCCTGATGGCGGGGGGCCAGCATACGCCGCCGGCGTCCTCTATTCAAGAAGAGCTGACTGGTGGTCTATTGACAGCGTTGAAGAGCGTGTCCATTGTCGACGAGCATCGGGCCCTTGTGGGCGAGGTGGTTGAAAGGATTCAGTCTGCCGAGAGCGGGCTGAACGCATCCTACCTTAGTCTTATAAAGGCTTTTGAGGTATGTTTCCTAGGAAACCCTTAAGGAATTGTCATAATATAAGTAGTAGCCCCTGATACACTGTCCGGCGAAGGAGACAGAGCCGGGCAGGGGATCAAACCCCCTGCCTCCACAGGAGCCTGTGTAAATGACGTATGCCCTTTGGTGTGAAAACAGACATCCGCAGAGAGGACTTCCGCTTTCAAGGCGGAAGTTTCCGAACTGAAGCAAAACCTTGCACGATCCGATGAAGAACTCAGCCGTGTGAGGAAGCAACTGGAAGACAAGCAAGGTATGTTGAAAACATTTGTCTTGGAGTTGGCACGAACGAATGGTTGTGCAGAATAAATTTTTTAGTATTTTGTGCTCTAGGAGCGTGTGCCGAATACAAGGCACTAAAGAAAGCTTTGGCTGATGCCAACAAGAAGGCTGAGGCCGAATAGGCGCTTCGTGAAAAACACGAGGCCAGGGTTATCACCGCTGAGCGGGAGCTCCAGGAAGCTGTGGAGAAAAGCAAGAGCTTGGAGCAGAGTCTAAAAGGGAAAGAATACGAGCTCGCCCAAACTCTCAAGGTGCTGCGCGGGACATTCAGGAGGCCCAAAAAGTGGCGGTTGGTAAGGCCTTCTGTATTCTTAGCTTCGTGTATGTTAGAATGAGAAGAATCCAAGCGGCAGGCTGAATTCTTAGTTTTCCAGGGGCTTCTGCGAATCTTCCTCGCAACATATCAGATGCTGCTCAATTCTATCGCACCGAGGAGAAGAAGACTGCGGAGAGGGATTTCTGGTCACAGTATCTGGCGCCGAACTATCCTGTGCCATTTATCGATCAGATGAAACAGCTGATCGAACTGCACCAGGCAGCCGAACTAGCCATGAAGGACCTAGTTGTCCGGCTGTGGCCTGCGGATCCGATTCCCAGCAGCTACTTCGCACTCGTCAAGCGGATCGTGGGCGCCTGTCCTCGGCTAGATGCTATCAAGCGATCAGTCTGCATAGAAGGCGTGCGTATGGCGTTTGCCCATGCGAAAGTGCATTGGGGGAGGCTTGACGCGGAAAAGCTGATCACTGAGGGGCCGCCGGAGGATAAGGAGCACCGCAAGCCCGAGCAATATTATGAAGGTGTGATGAAAGGGGCCCGCCTTGTGGCGGACAGGTGTACTAAAGACATCATATTTCCCTGAGGGCATCTATGCCACTTGTTGTAATATGGGATAATGGCATGTTTGTTACATATTGCCTGTTCTATTTGAACATATGTTCTTCCTGTGCGGCTGTTTATTGTATGCAAATTCTGGGAGTTAGGCGTTGTAAACCGCCCCTCGTAAAAAGGATACGGGGGTGTTCGGGATATATCTGAATGCTCTTTATCCCATAGTTGGGTCCTTTTAAGGAGGTGTTTCTTTCTGCGAACCAGGCAATCGGACTATAGGGCTTTATTACTCTCACTTAGCCATAGGAATTTGAGTATGGTCGGCGCAGCCCCTAGAGTTTGGAAGGCCGAACTAGGGGCTCTATTGGCGCCTGATCGGAAGACCGATCCATCACACTTAGCATTTATGATGGCGTTATGCAGAACATATCTTTAAGGATTTTATGACCTCTCGAACAGCGGACCGGCTCTCACTTCATCATGACAGTCTGTTTTCGGCTTTCTCTACTGAGGTGCTCGTCTGGCTAAACCGGGACACAATCGCAGTAGTTCTCCCAGCGCTACCTTAGCCGATAGAATGGAATGTAAGGTACCAAAACATGGGAGCCGGGCAAACCCAACCAATGACCCAAGACATGATTCGGAGCATATGCATATAGTGCTATAAGTTCGGGGTGCCGAACGACCGAAAAGGTGGTCGGACTTGCTTGCCGTACTGTGGAGCCCCTCGTGCAACCAGGCGAACACGGAGCGTGGCTTTCATTTTCGGCAAAGAGGCATCGGCGATAAACGATAGTCGGTAATTGCTATTTTACGCATTGTAGTAGAATTTTATGTCTATGCATATTAGTATGATGTATGGAAAGAGGTGTTGTTTGACGGAACCTGTTATGGCCGGACTGAGGGGGCTGTGAGTAGGTCGAGAATGAATCCGAACTGCCTTCTACCTGCATGTTCCTTCCTTTGTGTGTCCGGAATAATTCCATGCCGCCAGTTCTGTTCTGCGTCAATTGTTAGTTTGCAAATGCGAAATGCTTGAAGACAGCTAAGTGTCCTCTTGTTGTTGCTCCCAGGGTCTCTAATCGGGCCCTGGTGTGCCCAGTCGTTAGACCGTGAGGTAGAACGAACTCCGCAGTGGATGTCCGTATGGTTGGCCTGGGTACTTTACCACGTAGAATCTAGTTGACGTGGTTTTTCCCGTTAGCATACGGTAAGCTATCGTATGGGAAGGTGCCGAGGATTTATTCTTTAGCATAGCATTTTTGGATGGTCCGAAGGCAACCGTTTAGAGTGGTGGGCCAATAGAACTTGGCCTTTGCGCCTTACATATTTTAGGAGATGTTTTCCGTGGCGTCATACCCTTGTGAGCTTTGTGTGTTATAGAGCCCCCGGATTACTAGGTCTAGAGGCACTACAATTAACTTGTCGTGGTTTAGGTGGTCCTGGGTGGTCGGCCGTACTGTTATGCTCTGGGGGGAGGGTCTTGATGAGACATCTCCCCTTTATTGCTTCCGGCGTGCGACCAGCCTGTTTGTTTTGTTGTTTGTTGGACTGAGCGTTGCCAGACTTGGCACCATCTTCCTTGTCTTGATGTTTATGACCTTTATGCCGAGGTCTGAGGGTGCCTCTTCGTATCTGCTGCTTGCCGCTTTGGACCGTAGTGATGCGTGGGCGTCTACGTGCGTGCCCGTGGTTTTCCTGCTCGAGTTGAGATAGCCAGTTGTGTCGTATGTGCCCTTTATTGGGGCTCTCGAGTTCGTATTTTTCGGCGGCCAGTATCTTGGTCCACCTGTCCTCTAGCGCATCTTGGTCAACTGTGAGCTGCTATAGTTTCCTTTGTAGGCTCCTTGCTGTAGCCATGAGGCGTCGCTTGAAGCAAACTTGTTCTGCTGGGTCCTCAGGTATGCCGAATTCGTCGTTGCCGAGACTTGCCTCGTCGACGGAGGGGTGTGTGTGATTGTCCCTCTCCCAGTATTCCGTCGTCATTGGTCCGTCCTGCTTAAGTGTGGGCTGACCCGGGTTGTATTCCTTTTTGGCACCGTCCGGACTGCTCTCGTTTTGGGGGCCGTTTTTGGTGTGGCAGGGTTTGGAGTGGTACTGATAACACACATGTTGTGCCTTTCTTCCTGAGGGGTTGTCCTCCGTTGTCTCATCGCCGTTAGTTTCCTTCGGAGTGTCCACCATATATACATATCATATATGGAGGTGGCCTTCCACCGCGGGGTGAGCGGTGGCTCCTGTGATTCTCGTACATCGTCGTCCATACCGTCGATGTCTTCAGAGTCGAAGTCAAGCACGTCGGTTAGATCATCGATCGTGGCAATGAAGTGGGTGGTGGGTGGGCGACGAATTCCGTCGTTGTCTGCTTCCCACTCGAGCCGGACATAGTTCGGCCCGGAGTCTCCTGACAATGAGAGAGACTTCAATAAGTCCAGCATGTTGCCAGAGGGCGGGTGCTGAAAAACGTCCGCCACGGTGAACTCCATCACCGGAGCCCCAACCAGGATCGGCGGGCTCGGGGGCACGCGGACTGGAACCTGCGTCCGGATATGAATCCGGGGGTCCGGAGTCACAGGTTCCCTCAGAGGTGAAACCTTTGTTCCGCTCCATCGCCGATGAAGGTATGGCCCTCCGTCTTTAGGCGAAGCAACCTGTCCCGGATTTATATCCGAGGCTTCTGCCGGGACGATATCCCGAGCGGCGTCTGACATCAGGCCTAGGCCATGCTCATTGCGACTGTTCAGCGCTTCTGGCGCTGGCCCAAATCCGTCAAAGATCAAGTATCCGTGGATATCCGCCGTGTAGTTCAGGTTTCCGAACCTTATTTGATGGCCGGGGGCATAGCTATCGATCTGCTCCAAGTGGCCAAGCGAATTGGCCCGCAGCGCGAAGCCGCCGAACACGAAGATCTGTCTGGGGAGGAAAGTCTCACCCTGGACAGCGTCGTTAATGACGATTGAAGGAGACATCGAGCCTGACGGCGACGTCACAGAGGAACTCTCAATGAAAGCACCAATGTCGGTGTCAAAACCGGCGAATCTCGGGTAGGGGGTCCCGATCTATGCATCAAGGCTGATGGTAACAAGAAGTAAGGGACACAGATGTTTACCCAGGTTTGGGCCCTCTCGATGGAGGTAAAACCCTACTTCCTGCTTGATTAATATTGATGATATGGGTAGTACAAGAGTAGATCTACCACAAGATCGTAGAGGCTAAACCCTAGGAGCTAGCCTATGATGGTATGAATGTAATTGTGATCGGCCTTCTAGGACCAACATCTCCGATTTATATAAACACCGGAGAGGGCTAGGGTTTACATGGAGTCGGTTACAAAGAAGGAAATATAATATCCGAATCGCCAAGCTTGCTTTCCACGCCAAGGAAAGTCCCATCCGGACACGGGCCGAAGTCTTGAGTCTTGTATCTTCACGCTTCAGTAGTCCGGACGTTGTACACAGTCCGGCTGTCCGGATACCCCCTAATCCAGGATTCCCTCATATATCTTCGGGTGTCCCGGCTTTGAGAAGTTAAACGTTTTGGAGTTAAGGGAAAGCTAGCACCACGTTTTTTGGGACCATACAGAGTTTTGGAACATATGGGAGAAGTTGCATACAAGCTGGAATTGCCTGAAGGATTGTCTGGAGTTCACGATGTGTTTCACGTTTCCCAGTTGAAGAAGTGCCACGCAGAGATGACCGATATTCCTCTAAGATATACCGTGCCACTGGAAGTGATTCAATTAGATAGTGATTTGACCTATGATGAGAAGCCAGTCAAGATTCTTGAGTTTTCTAGCCGAGTTACTTGATACATCTCCAACGTATCTATATTTTTTGATTGCTCCATGCTATATTATCTACTGTTTTAGGCAATATTGGGCTTTATTATCCACTTTTATATTACTTTTGGGAGTAACCTATTAATCGGAGGCCCAACCCAGATTTGTTGTTTTATGCCTATTTCAGTATTTTGAGAAAAGGAATATCAAATGGAGTCAAAACGGAACGAAATCAACTGGAGAAGTTATTTTTGGAAGGAAAGCCACCCGATGGACTTGGAGTGCACGTCAGGAAAGAAGGGAGGTTCTCACGAGGGTAGGGGGCGCGCCCCCTGCCTCGTGGCCCCCCTTCGGTCCACCGACGTACTTCTTTCACTCATATATACCTACGTACCCTAAAACTTCCAGAACAGAAGATAGATCAGGAGTTCCGCCGCCGCAAGCCTCTTTAGACACCAAAAACCTCTCGGGAGCCCGTGCCGGCGCCCTGCCGGAGGGGGATCCCATCACCGGTGGCCATCTTCATCATCCCGGCGCTATCCATGACGAGGAGGAAGTAGTTCACCCTCGGGGCTGAGGGTATGTACCAGTAGCTATGTGTTTGATCTCTCTCTCTCTCGTGTTCCATCTATGGCATGATCTTGATGTATCCCGAGCTTTGCTATTGTAGTTGGATCTTATGATGTTTCTCCCCCTCTACTCTCTTGTGATGAATTGAGTTTCCCCTTTGAAGTTATCTTATCAGATTGAGTCTTTTATGAGAACACTTGATGTATGTCTTGCCGTACTTATCCGTGATGACAATGGGATATCATGTGCCACTTTATGTATGGTTTGGTGACCAACTTGCGGGTTCCTCCCATGAACCTATGCATAGGGGTTGGCACACATTCTTGATTCTCCGGTAGAAACTTTGGGGCACTCTTTGAAGTACTTTGTGTTGGTTGGATGAATCTGAGATTGTGTGATGCATATCGTATAATCATGCCCACGGATACTTGAGGTGACAATGGAGTATCTAGGTTACATTAGGGTTTTGGTTGATTTGTGTCTTAAGGTGTTATTCTAGTACGAACTCTTTTATAGATTGATCCGAAAGAATAACTTTGAGGTGGTTTCATACCCTACCATAATCTCTACGTTTGTTCTCCGCTATTAGTGGCTTTGGAGTGACTCTTTGTTGCATGTTGAGGGCTTGTTATATTATCTATCTATGTTATTATTGTTGAGAGAACTTGCACTAGTGAAAGTATGAACCCTAGGCCTTGTTTCCTATCATTGCAATACCGTTTACGCTCACTTTTATCATCAGTTACCTTGCTGTTTTTATTATTTCAGATTACAAAAACCTATATCTACTATCTATTTTGCACTTGTATCACCATCTCTTCGCCGAACTAGTGCACCTATACAATTTACCATTGTATTGGGTGTGTTGGGGACACAAGAGACTCTTTGTTATTTGGTTGCAGGGTTGTTTGAGAGAGACCATCTTCATCCTATGCCTCCTACGGATTGATAAACCTTAGGTCATCCACTTGAGGGAAATTTGCTACTGTCCTACAAACCTGTGCACTTGCAGGCCCAACAACGTCTACAAGAAGAAGGTGGTGTAGTAGACATCAAGCTCTTTTCTGGCGCTGTTGCCGGGGAGGTTAGCGCTTGAAGGTATATCTTTAGATCTTGCAATCGAATCTTTTTGTTTCTTGTTTTATCACTAGTTTAGTTTATAAAAGAAAACTACAAAAAAATGGAATTAAGGATGCCTCATATGCTTCATCTTTTTAATGTCTTTCGCGAAAATGATGGGAAGGAAAATTGTGCTCAAGTACTAGAAGAAGAATTACATAGAATTCTTGGCATAAAATATGTGAATGATGAGCATGATTGCAATGTTGTTAGTATGAATTCCTTGAATATCCATGATGCTAATGATATGCAAAGCCACAAGCTTGGGGAAGCTATGTTTGATGAAGATGATATTTTTTGTCCCCAAGCTTTTATGAGCAAATTTACTATGATGAAAGCATGCCTCCTATCTATGATGATTATTGTGATGACACGTATGCTTTAAAGAATAATGATCACCATGAAACTTGTCATCTTGATCCTCATTTTAAATCATATGATAGTTATTTTGTTGATTTTGCTCCCACTACTATTCATGAGAAGAATTTTGCTTATGAGGAGAGTAGTAAATTTCCTATGCTAGTAGATCATGAAAAGAATGCTTTAGGTGCTGGTTACATTGTTGAATTCATTCATGATGCTACTGAAAATTATTATGAGGGAGGAACATATGCTTGTAGGAATTGCAATAATATCAAGTTTCCTCTCTATGTGCTTCAAGTTTTGAAGCTATGCTTGTTTTACCTTCCTATGCTAGTTGATTATCGTTACCATATGTTGTTTGCTCACAAAATCCCTATGCATAGGAAGTGGGTTAGACTTAAAAGTGCTATTCATATGCTTCATGATGCTCCCGTTATGTTTCAATTCTAATCTTTTATGTGAGCATCATTGTCATCATCAGGCCTAGCTAGAAAGGCATTAAAGAAAAGCGCTTGTTGGGAGACAACCCAATACTTATCCTTACTGTTTTTGTGTGTTCACATGATTATGCTACTGTAGTAATCATGTTTTATATCTTTTGTTTCAATAAAGTGCTAAGTAAGACCTTTAGGATGGCATACGGTGATAGTTGTGTTGATCCTGCTGAAAATCAGAAACTTTTGCAAAAAGTAAATTAGTTTTCTTAATTTATAGAAACGTGCTTCTGATCTGATTATTTTTGTTCTGGATTGGTACACAAATTTGTTAGGACTTCCTAAGTTTGTAGGATTTGTGGAGTTCCATAAGTATACGTTTGATACAGATTACTAAAGACTGTTCTGGTTTTGCCAGATTCTGTTTTCTATGTGTTGTTTGCTTATTTTGATGAATCTATGAGTAGTATCGGAGGGTATGAACCATAGATAAGTTGGAGTACAGTAGATATTACACCAATATGAATTTAGAATGAGTTAATTACAGTACCAATGTGGTGGTTTTGTTTTCTTTCACTAACGGAGCTTATAAGATTTCCTGTTGAGTTTTGTGTCGTGAAGTTTTCAAGTTTTGGGTAAAGATTCGATGAACTATGGAATAAGGAGTGGCAACAGCCTAAGCTTGGGGATGCCCAAGGCACCCCAAGGTAATATTCAAGGACAACCAAGAGCCTAAGCTTGGGGATGCTCCGGAAGGCATCCCCTTTTTCGTCTTCGTTCATTGGTAACTTTACTTGGAGCTATATTTTTATTCACCACATGATATGTGTTTTACTTGGAGCGTCATTTTATTTTGTTAGTATTAGCTTGATGTTATTTAGAATATTGTTTTGCATCTTTAGTTTCAATAAAGAAGTCAAGGATAGCCTTTGCCATGCTTATTTTGCTAGTATACATGTTGCTGTTTGAAAAACAGAAAGTTTACTGCTGTTGTAAAAAATCCCTAGAAACGTCAGAGAGTGGTATAATGTTGAACCTTTTTGCATATTAAGATCTGATAAATTTATTACAGAGGGAATTTTAGTTCACAATTTTTGGAGTCAGGGAAGTATTGATACTCTTGCATTCTTTACAGACTGTACTGTTTTGGCAGATTGCTGTTATGGTTGCATTGTTTGCATATGTTTGCTTGATTAATGATTCTATTTGAGAATAGGAGTATTAAATATGCAGAGGCATTTAGTATGCAATGTTGAATAATAATGTTAGTGATTCGTTACAGTAGAAAATGATAAGGTTTTGCATTGGTTTATACTAACCTATCTCACGAGTTGTTGTTGAGTTTGTTGTGAATGAAGCTTTTGATAAAAAGAGAAACCATGATATGGGAGGAATTAAGGAGACACAAAAGCTCAAGCTTGGGGATGCCCAAGGCACCCCAAGATAATATTTCAAGAAGTATCAAGCATCTAAGCTTGGGGATGCCCCGGTAGGCATCCCACCTTTCTTCTTCAATAACTATTGGTTAGTATCGATTGAGCCTAAGTTTTTGCTTCTTCACATGAGTTGTGCTATCCTTGCAATGTAGTTTTCTTTAGATTTGCTTTCTGTTTGAATAAAGTATCAAGATCTGAAATAATTAAATGAGAGAGAGTCTTTGCATAGTTGCATAATTATTTAGCTACTCATTGACCTTCACTTATATCTTTCGGAGTAGTTTGTCATTTGCTCTAGTGCATCACTTATACCTTTTAGAGCACGGTGGTAGTTTTATTTTGAAGAAATAGATGAACTATCATACTTCACTTAGATTATTTTGAGATTCGTTAATAGCATGGTAATTTGCTTAATATAATATACTTGGTATTCAAGATATGTGAAACTTTCTTATGAGTGTGTTGAATACTAAGAAAAGTTTGATACTTGATAATTGTTTTGAGATATGGAGGTAGTGATATTAAAGTCATGCTAGTTGGGTGATTATGAATTCAAAGAATGCTTGTGTTGAAGTTAGCAAGCCCCGTAGCATGCACGTATGGTTAAAGTTGTGTAACAAATTTGAAACATGGAGTGTACCTGGCTTGTGCATCCTTATGAGTGGCGGCCGGGGACGAGCGATGGTCTTTTCCTACCAATCTACCCCCCTAGGAGCATGCGCGTAGTACTTGGTTTTTGATGACTTATAAATTTTTGTAATAAGTATATGAGTTCTTTTGACTAATGTTGAGTCCATGGATTATACGCACCTTTTCCTTTCCGCCATTGCTAGCCTCTTCGGTACCGTGCATTGCCCTTTCTCACCTTGAGAGTTGGTGCAAACTTCGCCAGTGCATCCAAACCCCGTGATACGATATGCTCTATCACACATAAACCTCCTTATATCTTCCTCAAAACAGCCACCATACCTACCTATCATGGCATTTCCATAGCCATTCCGAGATATATTGCCATGCAACTTCCATCATCATATTCATGACATACAATACTTTTGTCATATTGCCATTGCATGATCATGTAGTTGACATCGTATTTGTGGCAAAGCCACCATGCATTAATTTTCATACATGTCACTCTTGATTCATTGCACCATCCCGGTACACCGCGAAGGCATTCATATAGAGTCATATCTTGTTCTAGTTTCGAGTTGTAATCCTTATGTTGTAATCAATAGAAGTGTGATGACCATCATTATTAGAGCATTATCCCAAAAAAAGGCCAAAAAAGGAAGGCCAAAGAAAAAAAGAAAAAAAGAAAAAAAAGGGGCAATGCCACTATCTCTTTTTCCACACTTGTGCTTCAAAGTAGCACCTTGTTCTTCATGTAGTTAGTCTCATATATTGTGCTTCAAAGTAGCACTTTGTTCTTCATGTAGTGAGTCTCATAAGTTGTCCATTTATACTAGTGGGAATTTTTCATTATAGAACTTGGCTTGTATATTCCTAGATGGGCTTCCTCAAATGCCCTAGGTCTTCATGAGCAAGCGAGTTGGATGCACACCCACTAGTTTTCTTTTGTTGAGCATACATAGCTCTAGTGCATCCGTTGCATGGCAATCCCTACTCCTCATGTTGACATCAATTGATGGGCATCTTCATAGCCCGTTGATTATCCTCGTCAAAGTGAGACTTTCTCCTTTTTGCCTTCTCCACACAATCCCCATCATCATATTCTATTCCACCCATAGTGCTATATTCATGGCTCATGCTCATGTATTGCGTGAAGGTTGAAAAAGTTTGAGATTATTTAAGTATGAAACAATTGCTTGGCTTGTCATCGGGGGTATAGAAGTTGGGAACATCTTTGTGTGACGAAAATCAAGCATAGCCTAACTATATGATTTTGTAGGGATGAACTTTCTTTTGCCATGCTATTTTGAGAAGACATGGTTACTTTGATTAGTAAGCTTGAAGTATTATTATTTTTATGTCAATATGAACTTTTATTTTGTATTCATTCGGATCTGAATATTCATACCACAATTAAGAAGAATTACATTGAAATTATGCCAAGTAGCACTCCGCATCAAAAATTCTCTTTTTATCATTTACCTACTCGAGGACGAGCGGTAATTAAGCTTGGGGATGCTTGATACGTCTCCAACGTATCTATAATTTTTGATTGCTCCATGCTATATTATCTATTGTTTTAGGCAATATTGGGCTTTACTATCCACTTTTATATTACTTTTGGGACTAACCAATTAACCGGAGGCCCAGCCCAGATTTGTTGTTTTATGCCTATTTCAGTATTTCGAGGAAAAGGAATATCAAACGGAGTCAAAACGGAACGAAATCAACTGGAGAAGTTATTTTTGGAAGGAAAGCCACCCGACGGACTTGGAGTGCACATCAGGAAAGAAGGGAGGTTCTCACGAGGGTAGGGGTGCCCACCCCCTGGGGCGCGCCCCCTGCCTCGTGGCCCCCCCTTCGGTCCACCGACGTACTTCTTTCACCCATATATACCTACGTACCCTAAAACTTCCAGAACAGAAGATAGATCGGGACTTCCACCGCCGCAAACTTCTGTAGCCACCAAAAACCTCTCGGGAGCCCATTCCAATGCCCTGCTGGAGGGGGATCCCATCACGGGTGGCCATCTTCATCATCCCGGCGCTATCCATGACGAGGAGGGAGTAGTTCACCCTCGGGGCTGAGGGTATGTACCAGTAGCTATGTGTTCGATCTATCTCTCTCTCTCGTGTTCTCTCTCGTGTTCCATCTATGGCACGATCCTGATGTATCCCGAGCTATGCTATTGTAGTTGGATCTTATGATGTTTCTACCCCTCTATTCTCTTGTGATGAATTGAGTTTCCCCTTTGAAGTTATCTTATCGGATTGAGTCTTTTATGAGAACACTTGATGTATGTCTTGCCGTGCTTATCCGTGGTGACAATGGGATATCATGTGCCACTTGATGTATGTTTTGGTGACCAACTTGTGGGTTCCGCCCATGAACCTATGCATAGGGGTTGGCACACGTTCTTGATTCTCCGGTAGAAACTTTGGGGCACTCTTTGAAGTACTTTGTGTTGGTTGGATGAATCTGAGATTGTGTGATGCATATCGTATAATCATGCCCACGGATACTTGAGGTGACAATGGAGTATCTAGGTGACATTAGGGTTTTGGTTGATTTGTGTCTTAAGGTGTTATTCTAGTATGAACTCTTTTATAGATTGATCCGAAAGAATAACTTTGAGGTGGTTTCGTACCCTACCATAATCTCTACGTTTGTTCTCCGCTATTAGTGGCTTTGGAGTGACTCTTTGTTGCATGTTGAGGGCTTGTTATATTATCTATCAATGTTATCATTGTTGAGAGAACTTGCACTAGTGAAAGTATGAACCCTAGGCCTTGTTTCCTATCATTGCAATACCGTTTACGCTCACTTTTATCATTAGTTACCTTGCTGTTTTTATTATTTCAGATTACAAAAACCTATATCTACTATCCATTTTGCACTTGTATCACCATCTCTTCGCCAAACTAGTGCAGCTATACAATTTACCATTGTATTGGGTGTGTTGGGGACACAAGAGACTCTTTGTTATTTGGTTGCAGGGTTGTTTGAGAGAGACCATCTTCATCCTACGCCTCCTACGGATTGATAAACCTTAGGTCATCCACTTGAGGGGAATTTGCTACTGTCCTACAAACCTGTGCACTTGCAGGCCCAACAATGTCTACAAGAAGAAGGTTGTGTAGTAGACATCATTACTCGCAGCAAGATTATCAAGTTTTGCAAAGTTTAGTGGAGCCACCATACCAAGGAGGAAGCCACCTGGGAGCGAGAAGAAAATCTTCGTCGAGACCACCCAAACCTTTTTGCTGACCAACCCGAATCTCGAGGGCGAGATTCATCTTAAGGGGTGGTAGGTTTGTAACATCCCAATTTTCAAATTGATGTTATACATAGATCATCATATGCATATCATATTTATTCTTGCATTTTGGTTGAGATCCTAGAAATCTTAAGCAACTCAAGGACCCAAGGAGAGAGTTGGAGGTTTCACAAAAATCATATTTGAATATAATTCAAATTTGAAGAAAGGATCAATTTGATTTTATTATTTTTATCTCCAATTATTTCCAATAAAAAATAAACGAGAGAAGATAATATGACTTCTTCAAATTAAGAGAAATATTGGAGAAAGAGTTTTAAAATCAAATTATGAATTTTCTGGTATTTTTATTTGCTATTTTATTTGAATTAGAAAAATGTGCATTTATGAAAATTGCATTGTAGGCCAGAAAAATGTTCTATTTAGATGGTGAAAATTGTTTTTGGCATTTTTAGGATTTTTTAATATTTTATTAGGATTTTCTCTTCGGGCAAAATTATTAATAAAAACTCTCCGTACCGAACTAGGCCGCGCTGCCGTGCCGCCGGCGGCCTCCGCCTGGAGTCCGGCTCGGACTCCGCCGCCACCTGCCCCTCCCGCAAGCAAGCCCCCCCGAGGCTTTTATAAGCCGCTGATACGTCTGCAATGTATATACTTTTCCAAACACATTTGCCCTTGTTTTGGACTCTAACTTGCATGATTTTAATGAAACTAACCCGCACTGACGTTGTTTTCAGCAGAACTGCCATGATGTTGTTTTATGTGAAGAAAACGAAAGTTCTCGGAATGACCTGAAAATCCACGGAGACAAGTTTTGGAAAATATAAAAAATATTGGCGAAAGAATCAAGACCAAGGGGCCCACACCCTGTCCACGAGGGTGGGGGCGCACCCTCCCCTTGGGCGCGCCCCCTATCTCATGGGCCCCCTAGAGCTCCACCGACCTCAATTCCAACTCCATATATTCTGTTCCGCAGAGAAAAAATCAGAGAGAAAGTTTCATCACGTTTTATGATACGGAGCCACCGCCAAGCCCTAATCTCTCTCGAGAGGGCTGATCTGGAGTCCGTTCGGGGCTCCGGCGAGGGGGATTCATCGCTGTCGTCATCATCAACCATCCTCCATCTCCAATTTCATGATGCTCACCGCCGTGCGTGAGTAATTCCATCGTAGGCCTGCTGGACGGTGATGGGTTGGATGAGATTTACCATGTAATCATGTTAGTTTTGTTAGGGTTTGATCCCTAGTATCCACTATGTTCTGAGATTAATGTTGCTGTGACTTTGCTATGCTTAATGCTTGTCACAAGGGCCCGAGTGCCATGATTTCAGATCTGAACCTATTATGTTTTCATGAATATATGTGTGTTCTTGATCCTATCTTGCAAGTCTATAGTCACCTATTATGTGTTATGATCCGACAACCCCAAAGTGACAATAATCGGGATACCTCTCGGTGATGGCCGTAGTTTGAGGAGTTTATGTATTCACTATGTGCTAATGCTTTGTTTCGGTTCTCTATTAAAAGGAGGCCTTAATATCCCTTAGTTTCCACTAGGACCCCGCTGCCACGGGAGGGTAGGACAAAAGATGTCATGCAAGTTCTTTTCCATAAGGACGTATGACTATATTCGGAATACATACCTACATTACATTGATGAACTGGAGCTAGTTCTTTGTCACCCTATGTTATAACTATTACATGAGGAATCACATCCGACATAATTATCCATCACTGATCCAATGCCTACGAGCTTTCCACATATTGTGCTTTGCTTATTTACTTTTCCATTGCTACCGTTACAACTACTACAAAACTATTTTCTTTACTTTTGCCACTATTACCATTACTATCATACTACTTTGCTACTAAATACTTTGCTGCAGATACCAAGTTATCCAGGTGTCGTTGAATTGACAACTCAACTGCTAATACTCAATAATATTCTTTGGCTCCCCTTGTGTCAAATCAATAAATTTGGGTTGAATACTATACCCTCGAAAGCTGTTGCGATCCCCTATACTTGTGGGTTATCAAGACTAATTTCTGGTGCCGTTGCCATGGAGCATAGCTCTATTCTTTGAGTCACTTGGGATTTATATCCGTTGATCACTATGAGGAACTTGAAAGACAAAAGAACTAAGATTCTGCCCTCAACTACGAGGGGAGGTAAGGAACTGCCATCTAGCTCTGCACTAGATTCTCCTTCCGTTATTAGTAAGCTTGCGACACCTAAACCTGGTGCTGCTATCAATTCTGATATGTCGCATGTTATTGATGATGCCACTTCTTCTATGCATGATACTTATGATGAAACTACTTTTGTGCGTGATACTACTTTGCCATCAGGTGAATTTGTTGATGAACAACTTGCTAGGGTTAGAGAGAATGAAATTATTGAAGATGCTACTATTGATGATAGTGATGATGAAAGTTCTCCCCCTGATTATGAATTACCTGTTGTTCCTGAGGGTTATGTTATGGAGGAGGAAGCTGCTAGAGCTATTTTTGCTTGCAAAGATAGATATGATCTTAAAAATTTATTAGCTAAATGGAAGCAGCAATCTCTTAATGCTAGACTGAAACCTGACCCTGCTTTTGCTACTTCACCTATATGTGTTACTGATAAGGATTATGAATTCTCTGTTGATCCTGAAATTATTACTTTGGTTGAATCTGATCCTTTTTATGGCCTTGAATCTGAAACTGTTGTGGCACATCTTACCAAGTTAAATGATATAGCCACCCTGTTTACTAATGATGAGAAGTCTCGCTATTATTATATCCTTAAGATATTTCCGTTCTCATTAAAGGGTGATGCTAAGACTTGGTTTAATTCACTTGATCCTGGTTGTGTGGATAGTCCCCAGGATATGATTTATTACTTCTCTGCTAAATATTTCCCTGCTCATAAGAAATAAGCTACCTTGCGGGAAATATATAATTTTGTGCAAATTAAAGAAGAGAGTCTCTTACAAGCTTGGGGGAGGCTTCTCCGATGACTTAATGCTTTGCCTGATCATCCTCTTAAGAAAAATGAAATACTTGATATCTTTTATAATGGACTAACCGATGCTTCCAAGGACTACTTGGATAGTTGTGCTGGTTGTGTTTTCAGGGAAAGAACAATCGATGAAGCTGAATTACTATTGAATAATATGTTGACTAATGAAAATAATTGGACTCTTCCTGAGCCAATTCCTGAGGCAATTCCTGAACCAATTGAGCCAACTCCTGAGCCTATTCCTAAACCCACTCCAAAGAAGAGAGGTGTTTTATTTCTCAGTCCTGAAGATATGCAAGAGGAAAAGAAATCAATGAAAGAAAAAGGTATTAAAGCTGAAGATGTTAAGAATTTACCACCTATTGAAGAAATACATGGTCTTAATATACCGCCTGTTGAAGAACCACATTGTCTTGATAACCCGACACAGGTAGTAAAGGTAAATTCTCTCTATAGATATGATAAAGTTTAAATCCCCTCTACTAAATTTCATAGCCCATGCTTAGATGAATTTGATGATTTTATGGCTAGGCAAGAAAGTTTCAATGCTTATGTTGGTAGAGAATTAAGGAATAATGCTTTCGAGATAGGACGCTTGAGTGATTATATGGCTAGAGTTAAAGGTGAACTTAAACTCATTAGCAAATATGCTTCTACGGTTGCTACTCAAGCTGAGCAAGTACTTAAAGCTCAAAATGATTTGCTTGATGAATTAAATAATAAACATGACTTTGTTGTTAGAGTGGCTACTAGAACTGGTAGAATGACTCAGGAACCTTTGTATCCTGAAGGCCACCCTAGGAGAATCGAGCAAGATTCTCAGAGAAATAATTTAGAGGCACCTAGTTCTTCTAAAAAGAAGAAAAAGAAAAATGATAGGACTTTGCATGCTTCTAGTGAACCTATTGTAGACACACCTGAGAATCCCAATGATATTTCTGTTTCTGATACGGAAACTCAATCAGGTGATGAACATGAAACTAGTGATAATGTTAATAATAATGTTCATGTTGATGTTCAACCTAGAAAAAACAATGATGTAGAGATTGAATCTGTTGTTGATCTTGATAACCCACAATCAAAGAATCAACGTTATGATAAGAGAGATTTTGTTGCTAGGAAGCACGGTAAAGAAAGAGAACCATGGGTTCAGAAACCCCTGCCCTAACCATCCAAGACAAAGGATGATGAGGATTTTGAGCGCTTTGCTGAAATGATTAGACCTATCTTCTTACGTATGCGCTCAACTGATATGCTCAAAGTAAATCCTTATGCTAAATATATGAAGGATATCATTACAAACAAAAGAAAAATACGGGAAGCTGAAATTTCCACCATGCTTGCTAATTACACTTTTAAGGGTGGAATACCAAAGAAACTTAGAGATCCAGGGGTACCAACTATACCATCCTCCATTAAAAGAAATTATGTTAAAACTGCTTTATGTGATCTTGGAGCCGATGTTAGTGTTATGCCTCTCTCTTTATATCGTAGACTTGAATTGAGTAAGTTGACACCTACTGAAATATCTTTGCAAATGGCTGATAAATCAACTGCTATACCTGTCGGCATTTGTGAGGATGTGCCTATTGTGGTTGCAAATGTCACTATCTTAACGGACTTTGTTATTCTTGATATTCCCGAGGACGATAGTATGTCTATTATCCTTGGTAGACCCTTTTTGAATACTGCATGGGCTGTTATTGATTGCAACAAAGGCAATGTCACTTTTCATGTTAATGGTAATGAGCACACGGTACACTTTCCGAGGAAACAATCTCAAGTTCATAGCATCAATTCTATTGGAAAAATTCCAACTATCATTATTAGAGGTTTTGAATTTCCTCTTCCTATTGTCAAGAAAAAGTATGATATTCTTATTGTTGGGGATGTTCATATCCCCGTTGAGGTAACTTAGTGTTATTCAAAAGTTCTCCGGTTCCGTGTTATTCGGAATGAGTTTGTTAACAAGACTTGATCAACCTTGTTAGTGGATTCATTTTTGATGATCATGAGATGGATGAAACTAGAAGGCACAACCTTCTGTACCCTCTTTTTACTTTCTGTTATTTAGAATAAATAAAGCAAAAATAATATTACCCGTCTGTTTTCTGAATTATCCATGCAATAAAAAATATCCCGCAAATAAAAGTGCTCCAAATGCCCTACAAATTTAGTATGATTTTTTATGGAATATTTGAGGATTTTAGGCACTAAAACACTACAGGAGGGGCAAGCACCTGGCCATGAGGGTGGAGGGCGCGCCCACACCCCCTGGGCGCGCCCCCCTGTCTCGTGGGCCCACGGTGGCCCCCCTCCACTTATTCCTGCACCCACACACTCCATCTTCTTCCCAAAAAAAATCCCCATCCAGCTCAAGCATGAGTTCTAGCTCATTTTGCTACGATTTTTGATCTCCTTGCTCAAAGCTCCATTCACAAAACTGCTTTGGGAGATTGTTGCTTGGTATGTGACTCCTCCATTGGTCCAATTAGTTTTTGTTCTAGTGCTTTATTCATTGCAAATTTTTGATGCATAGGTGACCATGTTCTTGAGCTTGCAAGTTAAATTTATGAGGTCCCAAGCAATTCTAATGCATGATATAGGCTCTAGGCACTTGTAGGAGTAGTTGCTATCAATCTTGCTTAGTTTTATTCACTTTTATTTTGAAGTTACTAAAATTTCAGAAATTTTTCCAGAAAAAGAAATATGTCTAGGAGAATGTACCAAGGTGGTTCCTTAGTAAAGAAAGGACCCAGGATTGCTATGCGTGAGCAAGACGATGAACTACCGAGGGACATAGAAGTACGAGCTTGTGAGTGGCCATTTGACGATTTTATGGTCACAGCAGGCTTTAAGGAGGAATTTGACGCTTATGTGCATAATGTCGATCTGGAGGACTTCTTACAAGATAAGTGTCCTTAGTACTACCAATTGACTGATTCATTTGTGCGAAGGTTTAAATGTAAATGTTCACGTAATTCTCCGAGTGTCCTGTTTGATATCTATGATACATCTTATACCATGGACTTAGAGGATTTTACAACTGCTTGCAAACTTCCACAGTGGGGCAATATTAATGATCCCCACAAATCTGAATTTAGAGACTTTCTTGCTAGTATTACTGTGGGAGAATCTAGGGATATAGCACAAGCTACCATAGGGAGCATTCACTTTCCTGCTATACATTATTTTGCTCTCTTCATTGGTAGATGCATTAACGGTAAAGATGAAGCATGTCATATGTGTGTCCTGATCTCTGTCTCCTCAAGAGTGCTATGTTAGGTTATAAAGATTATAACTTGGGGGTAATAGTTGCACATAGGTTGCATAATAATGGTAGGGCTGGAGATTTATTTGGAGGAATTTATGTGACCCGTGTGGCAAATTATCTTGGTATAGCCCCGAGAGAGGGGGATATGATGTTGCCTCCTGCTTATTTAGATTATGACGCTATGGTCAAACATCATTTTCTTAGGAGGAATGAACAATTCCTCCAGTATCGACTAATCTTTGACAGACATAGCTCTGTCCATGTTACTCTTCCTGCTCCTTTCCTTTTTAATTACCAGGCAAAAGGAAGATATGTTGTTACTAGGGAGGAAGCAGCTGAACACGAGGGGAGAGGCGGCTCGCCAACATGCTTTGCAGCTCGGGAGGCATTTGTTGCTGCATCTCAAGACGACCCAGATTATAACTACGGATATCGGCCAGGCTACCCTTATTATAAACCAACTTAGGCCAAAAGCCTAAGCTTGGGGAGTACGTATTTCTCACCGACTTTACATTCATGTTCACACACAATTCTAGTTGTCGGTGCCCATACTCTTTCAGTGTATTATCCATGCTAGTTTAATTTTCTTTTTCTAGTCTTCTTCTTGTGTGTTTGATAAACCTTAAGAAAGAAACAAAATAATTAGTTAGTTTAATTTCCATGCTTGTAGTAGAAATTAAAATGAAAACCCAAAAAGATTTCTCATTCTTCTTCTTACTTGTTGGGAGCTTTCCCGTGTAAATAGTTTTATTTTATTTTCTTTTCTTTTGGGGTCGAGAGTAGAAGACCATATTGAAAATGTTTAGTGGCTCTCATATGCATGATTGTTTATTTAACTTAGAGCCTATATTACTCTGTCTTCTCTCTTGAGTTGAATGCTTGCAGATTCCAGCTTAGTCCAATGCACGTGCACTATTATTATTATACACATTGTTCGGTTGTGCAAGTGAAAGGCAATAATGACGATATATGATGGACTGATTGAGATGAGAGAAACTGGTATGAATTCGACCTCTTTTGTTTTTGTAAATATGATGTGTTCATCGTTCCTGATTCAGCTTATTATGAAGTAAACATATTTGCAATGACATTTAGAGATTATAGTTGCTTGTGCCATGCGTGATTAGCTATGAGTTATAATGGTTTACCTTGCATGCCAACATGCTATTAAAATGATTATGATGTGGTATGATGGGATGGTATCCTCCTTTGAATGAATTGAGTGACTCAACTTGGCACATGTTCACGCATGTAGTTGAAACAAATCAACATAGCCTACATAATATTTATGTTCATGGTAGATTATATCCTACTCATGCTTGTACTCGGCGTGAATTAATTTTAATGCATGTTTATGACTGTTGTCGCTCTCTCAGTTGGTCGCTTCCCAGTCTTTTGCTAGCCTTCACCTGTACTAAGCGGGAATACTGCTTGTACATCCAAACTCCTTAAACCCCAAAGTTATTCCATATGAGTCCACCATACCTACCTATATGCGGTATTTACCTGTCGTTCCAAGTAAATTTGTACGTGCCAAGCTCCAAAGCTTCAAATGAAATTCTGTTTCGTATGCTCGAGCAGCTCATGTTTCAACTAGGGCTGCCTTTATCTTCCATGCTAGGTGGATTATTCTCAAGAGGAGTGGACTCCGCTCCTCATTCACGAGAAAGGGCCGGTAATCAGGATGCCCAGTCCCATGATCCAAAAAGATCAAAGCAAATCAAAATAATTAAACAAAACTCCCCCAGGGCTGTTGTTAGTTGGAGGCACTCGTTGTTTCGAGCAAGCCATGGATTGATGCTTGTTGGTGGTGGGGGAGTATAAACTTTTACCATTCTGTTTGGGAACTGCCTATAATGCATGTAGTATGGAAGATACAACCATCTCATAGTTGTTGCATTGACAGTGAAAGTATGCCGCTCAAAATGTTATTCAATCTCTATTTTAAAATCGACCTCTGGCACCTCTACAAATCCCTGCTTCCCTCTGCGAAGGGCCTATCTATTTACTTTTATGTTGAGTCATCACCTTCTTATTAAAAAGCACCCGCTCGAGAGCACAATGTCATATGCATTAATTACTATTGGTTTATATTGGGTATGACTTGACTGGATCTCTTTTACCATGAATTACAATGTTTAGTCAATCCTTGATCTTTAAAGGTGCTCTGCATTTATGTTTTGCGGTCTCAGAAAGGGCTAGCGAGATACCATTTTGTTATATCATATTATGATTGTTTTGAGAAAGTGTTGTCATCCGAGTTTTATTATTACGGCTCGCTAGCTGATAATGCCATTGATATGAGTAATTGTGAGACCTAAATGTTATTGTGAGTATGGTTAGTTCATGATATTTGTTGAAACTTGAATGCTAGCTTTACATGTTTACAACAACAAGAGCAAACAGAGTTTGTAAAAGTTTTTCTTTATCACTTTCAGTTTATCAACTGAATTGCTTGAGGACAAGCAAAGGTTTAAGCTTGGGGGAGTTGATACCTCTCCAATGTATCTACTTTTCCAAACACTTTTGCCCTTGTTTTGGACTCTAACTTGCATGATTTGAATGAAACTAACCCGGACTGACGCTGTTTTCAGCAGAACTGCCATGATGTTGTTTTATGTGTAGAAAACAAAAGTTCTCGGAATGACCTGAAAATCCACGAAGACAAGTTTTGGAAAATATAAAAAATACTGGCGAAAGAATCAAGACCAGGGGGCCCACACCCTATCCACGAGGGTGGGGGGCGCGCCCTCCCCCCTGGGCGTGCCCCCTGTCTCGTGGCCCCCGGAGCTCCACCGACCTCAACTCCAACTCCATATATTCCGTTTCGCGGAGAAAAAAAATCAGAGAGAAAGTTTCATCGTGTTTTATGATACGGAGCCGCCGCCAAGCCCTAATCTCTCTCGGGAGGGCTGATCTGGAGTCCGTTCGGGGCTTCGAAGAGGGGGATTCGTCGCCGTCGTCATCATCAACCATCCTCCATCACCAATTTCATGATGCCACCGCCGTGCGTGAGTAATTCCATCGTAGGCTTGTTGGACGGTGATGGGTTGGATGAGATTTACCATGTAATCAAGTTAGTTTTGTTAGGGTTTGATCCCTAGTATCCACTATGTTTTGAGATTAATGTTGCTATGACTTTGTATGCTTAATGCTTGTCACTAGGGCCCGAGTGCCATGATTTCAGATATGAACCTATTATGTTTTCATGAATATATGTGTGTTCTTGATCCTACCTTGCAAGTCTATAGTCACCTATTATGTGTTATGATCCTACAAACCCGAAATGACAATAATCGGGATACTTCTCGGTGATGACCGTAGTTTGAGGAGTTCATGTATTCACTATGTGCTAATGCTTTGTTCCGGTTCTCTATTAAAAGGAGGCCTTAATATCCCTTAGTTTCCACTAGGACCATGCAAGTTCTTCTCCATAAGCACGTATGACTATATTCGGAATACATGCCTACATTACATTGATGAACCGGAGCTAGTTCTGTGTCACCCTATGTTATAACTATTACATGAGGAATCGCATCCGACATAATTATCCATCACTGATCCAATGCCTACGAGATTTTCACATATTGTGCTTTGCTTATTTACTTTTCCATTGCTACTGTTACAACTACTACAAAACTATTATCTTTACTTTTGCCACTGTTACCATTACTATCATACTACTTTGCTACTAAATACTTTGCTGTAGATACTAAGTTATCCAGGTGTGGTTGAATTGACAACTCAACTACTAATACTCAATAATATTCTTTGGCTCCTGTCGTTGTCAAAACCGGCGGATCTCGGATAGGTGGTCCCGAACTATGCGTCTAGGCGGATGGTAATAGGAGACAGGGGACATGATGTTTTTACCCAGGTTCGGGCCCTCTCGATGGAGGTAAAACCCTACTCTTGCTTGATTGATATTGATGATATGGGTAGTACAAGAGTAGATCTACCACGAGATTAGAGAAGCTAAAGCCTAGAAGCTAGCCTATGGTATGATTGTTGTTCGTCCTACGGACTAAAACCCTCCGGTTTATATAGGCACCGAAGAGGGCTAGGGTTACACAGAGTCGGTTACAATTGTAGGAGATCTACATATCCGTATCGCCAAACTTGCCTTCCACGCCAAGGAAAGTCCCATCCGGACATGGGACGAAGTCTTCAATCTTGTATCTTCATAGTCCAGGAGTCCGGCCGAAGATGATAGTTCGGCTATTCGGACACCCCCTAGTCCGGGGCTCCCTCACTAGCCCCCGAACTAGGCTTCAATGGCGATGAGTCCGGCGCGTAGATTGTCTTCGGCATTGCAAGGCGGGTTCTTCTCCAAATCCTGTGTACCTGTTGAATAGCGTCCGGCTTCTTGTAAATATTGTGCTCCTCGGCTTCCATGCCCAATAATGGCCATCTTCCACGTGTCGAACGAATGCGAAAAGCCAGGGTATTTTTACATTTATCCCCCTAGCTGCGCAGATGAGCTGCCTATAGAAGAGACGAGGATCTAGATCCGAATCACACCATCCTCCCTTCGCGAGCATTCATCAGAGCACATCTGACAAAAAATCCATTCCATCATGGACAGTCGACGCGGCTCCTCCATTTTGCATATCGCGGGCTTTGTGGCCCTTTGCGAGCAGTTTTTGGGCATCGAGCCTCATGTTGTGCTGTGGAAGAAGCTGTTCTGCCTTGTGCCCCATTCTCAAGAGGTGTTGATATATCAAGTGGGCGGAGCCGAACTATGGCGCATCGCCGGGACCGGATATCTATCCGGAACCTCAAGAAGGCGCTCAAGGCGGCCTTCGCATGGTTTTATATAGAAGATGTCCCCCTGCCGGACACTGTTCGGGTCGGCCTCCCTGAGTTTAATAACGCTCCTTTGAAGAAATGCCTAAGTTGGCGTCCACGGAGCCCTCAGAGGGAAAACGACAGGGACGTCATTTACCTAATGAGCCAGATAAGGTTGTTAGCTCATTCCGGACTGACCATGATTGGGGTCATGGCCATATGCATTATGCGGGGGGTGCAGCCGCTCCAGTATAGAGGCCACCCCATGTGGGCTTTCAATGGGGAGGATGATGCCACCCGCTGCGGCCGTAAGGGGCCGGGATCGGTCGCCGATCTGATGAAGATCTTGTCCGCATTGTACAAGGGAGAAGAGGAGGAATTCCTCCGCATCAATTCGTAGGACGGATTTTCTATGAACAATCCTCCAAGCGGACATTCATTTTTGCATATCCGATCCGTACTCCCATAGTCAAGTATCTCATTTTGTGATTTTGGCACGGGAACTGCGCCGGGCCGTAAAGGATATAAACAGCCCGCCTCCACAACCCAAGAGGATCCGGACATATCAGTGGAGCTGATCGACAGGGTTTTCCATCAACTGAGCATCGATAATGCCTTGGTCGCCATTACGGCCGATTACCCCGGAATACTTCCCGCCTCGCAGGTAACTGAGACCGAAGTCCCGATACTTTGAAAATGACCCATCCATGCGTGTTTTTGATCACCGTATACCGATGGTGTTTCACAGGGGGCGCCCTTGAGGCGGAAGGCTGAGCCCGCGGCGGCTGACCAACAAGGGGCAGCACGGCCCAGCAGGCTAGAAAGAAGTGCGGTCCGGATCGAAACTCCAGCGCAACGGTATGGCGCGTCACCTTACTCCCCGGCTTTATTCCCGGGAGGCATACTAACGCTCGGGCCTTTTCAGGAAGAAGAGCGCTCGCCGAACTGTATCCGGAGAGGTTGCCAATCAGTCCTCCGCTCGCTGGGCTCGAAAGCCAGGTCCAGAAGCGGAGGCGAACACGAGGCGTGCGTCGGATGTTCCTCTGACAGAGGATGCCGACAGGTTATCTGCCACCAATTCCTAGGTGGAGAGTGCCATGAATCACAGGCGCCGTCGGACAGCTCTTCATGACGCGTGTTTCTCCCCAGAGGCATTGGATGCCTTTAATTCGGGAGATACGCACCTCCGTGCCGCTCAAAATGGTCTAGCCAGAGCCACGGAGCAGTATGTAAAAGACATACGGGTGAGAAGATTTGACAGTTATATATGCCAGTAGCCCCCGAGACTTGAAATAGTTGGAATAATTGATTTGAGGATCATTTGTTGTGCAGGATCTTACCGAAAAGAATACCCAAATGTCCCAGGAGCTGGAGGAGTGCAAAGCCCAACTTGAGGCCGCACTAGCCATAGCGGGGGAAGCCAAAGAGACCCCCTCTGGTAATATATGCTTCAAAAGATAAGTAATTTGTGAAGTGCGGCGTGTGTATAAGTCTGACAATAATATTACAGATGGCGCCGGGATAGATCCGGACAAGCAACAGCTCATGCGCCGGTTAAAGTCCGGCGAGAATGTGCTTACAAGGGTGAGGCAGGAGAAAAATAATCTCCAAGATGCCAACACCCAGCTGGGTGAGGAACTAAAGGATGTTCGTGCCCAGCTATCTGACTCCGTTAAGGAGAATCAGCGGCTTCAACGCGGCATTTTTAGTAAGTGCTTGAACAAACTTTGGAAAAGAGTTCAGCGAGGAAGTCGTCTAACAGAGTTATGTCTGTAGGTATGCTCATAGGCCATCCTGCAGTGGAGATGCCCGGTTCTATGGGTGACCTTCTTCCCGAGCTCTTGCAACTGCACGGACGAGTTCGGCAGGTGATGAAAGGCGTCGCCCAGGCCTTGTGGCCATCTGTCTCCGTGCCCGAAGGCCTTGGAGAGCTTGCAGAGAGGCTTCAGGGAGCGCGGCAGCGCTTCCGCTTATGGAAGATATCGGCCTGCCGTCAACGCGCCAGGGAGGCCTGGGCCATGGTGAAGACGCGGTACACGAAGGCTGACCCAAACCACATGGTCGAGGTCGGACCTGCGGGGCCCGATGGGAAGGAGATCCCTATGAGCTTAGTGTACGGCGAAGTAGAATTGGCCGCAAAGTATTCCTAGCAGGACTGTAAACTAGACAGCCCGCTGGATGGCATTGAAGAGGAATATGCCCAGTCAAGTTGACTATGTAATTTAAGATGACATGTAAAATGCCTTCTAGCCGGATTGTAGATCGTTTGTCATAGCGGACCTTTTCGCTTAAACCTCGGGACCCAATAGTCCGGAGTGTGTCCGAATACCCTCGCGGTTATATAAGAACCGGGGCATGCGTGGAGACCAAGCGTAGGGGTCATTAGTGCTTTATCAGACAAGTGCCCAACTAGTTATGTTATATTACATGGTTAGTAAGAAACATCTTCCAGGGAGAATAGTTCCGTTAGGGGTTCCTTTCCCTGGGAGGCATGCCCTAAAGTGCATGTCCGGACTGCGAAAAAAGCAAAAAAAAAAAACATCTGGGGGCAGATGAATAAATAGGTAAGAAATCATCTTTTAGTTCACCGACCGAATATTCCCTTAAGAACGCTAGTTTTCGGCTTCACCCAGTATGAGGTACACATCCGACTGACCTGGCACTAACAATCGCAGAGGTGCTCCCTTTACCACCTAGCCCGAACAATCGGGAACATAGGGGTAAGCACAGGAGCCAGGCAACCCAGCTTGGCCAAAACTTAAGTCATATCGATGCATATAATGGTGAATAAAAGGTACATGCGGAAGTGTGACACATGTGTTGGGCATGAAGCCCGTATAAATAAGCTTCTGTTAAAGAAGCCCCCAGGTATAATGAGCACGGATAGTGTGTCAAGTGTGTGCAAACAATGCGCGAACAAGCTTTCAAAGGCTGTAATAGGAAAGGGGGAAGAAGGAGAGAAACAAAATACAGCTAATATGTAAAATATAGACGGAGGAAGGAGACGAACTCAGAATTCGGTGCTAGGCGTAGAATCTTCAGAGACGGGCTGTGTTCCATGGGTTCGGCTCGAGTCGGTTATCCGATGCATCTCGCAAACGGTACGCTCCACCGGTCAGGACTTGGTCGATGATAAAGGGACCTTCCCATTTGGGCTTGAGTTTGTCCTTTTTCTTGTCCGGCAAGCGTAGAACTAACTCGCCAACGTTGTAAGTTTTGGCCCGTGCTTCTCGCTTTGATATCTTGAGCTTCTTTGTTGATAGAATGTGGAACGGGCTTTGGCCACGTCGCGCTCCTCCTCCAATGCGTCCAAACTGTCCTGCCGATCGAGCTCGGCTTCTCTTTCTTCGTACATGCGCACGCGAGGTGAGTCATGAATTATGTCACAGGACAGAACTACCTCTGCGCCGTATACCATAAAGAATGGTGTAAATCCGGTGGTGCGATTTGGAGTGGTCCGTAGCCCCCAGAGTACGGAGTCGAGCTCCTCTACCTAGTGCGTGTTAGATTCCTTAAGGGACTGCACTAATCGGGGTTTGATGCCGCTCATGATTAGACCATTTGCTCGCTCGACCTGACCGTTAGTTTGAGGGTGATAGACTGAAGCATAGTCGAGTTTGATGCCCATGTTTTTGCACCGGAGTTTAACCTCCTCGGTCGTAAAGTTCATGGCGTTGTCAGTGATGATGCTATGGGTATGCCGTAACGGTGTACGACCCCTGATATGAAGTCTATCACTGGTCCGGATTTGGCCGTCTTAACAGGCTTGGCCTCTATCCATTTGGTGAACTTATCCACCATGACCAGTAGGTATCTTTGCTTGTGGGTTCCTCCTTTAAGGGGTCCAACCATGTGTAGCCCCCAGACCGCAAAGGGACAGGTTATGGTATAGTTTTGAGGGCGGTGGGTGGCATGTGGCTTTGATTAGCAAAGAGCTGGCAACCGACGCATCGTTGGACTAAGTCCTGAGCATCTGCCTGGGCCGTCGGCCAATAAAATCTTGTATGGAAGGCCTTGCCTACAAGGGCCCGGGCTGCGGCGTGGTGTCCGCCGAGTCCGGCATGAATTTCAGCCAGAAGGTTCCGCCCTTCCTCTTCGGAGATACACCTTTGAAGGACTCCGGTTGTGCTTTTCTTGTAAAGCTCTCCCTCATGGACCTTATAGGCTTTAAATCGCCGCACTATGCCGCGGGCCTCGTTTTGGTCCTCGGGAAGTTCTGCCTGGTTAGGTAGGCTAGGAATGGTTCCGCCCACGGGCAATGATCATTATTACGTGGGTGAGGATGTTACTTCGTTGATGATCGCCGATTGTGTCGTAATGTTGGTGTCGAGGCGGTGCGGTTGGGTGCAGGTTATTATTTCCGGATTCCCCCTCCCATAGTACGGATGGCTTGAACAGCCTCTCTAGGAAGATGTTGGGAGGGATGGCATCGCACTTTGCGCCAATGCGTGCCAATACGTCTGCTGCCAAGTTGTTATCCCGGGCTATATGGTGAAATTCGAGCCCCTCAAACCGAGCTGACATTTTTAGGACGGCGTTGCGATAAGCTGCCATTTTTGGATCCTTGGCATCGAAGTCTCCATTTATTTGGGATATCACGAGGTTCGAATCCCCGTGCACCTCTAGGCGTTGAATGCCCATGGAGACTGCCATCCGAAGGCCATGTAGAAGGGCCTCGTATTCGGCTGCGTTGTTGGAGTCCGTATACATCATCTGGAGTACGTATTGAACCGTATCTCCGGTTGGGGACGTCAGGACGATGCCAGCCCCTAGACCAGCCAACATTTTGGAGTCGTCGAAGTGCATGATCCAGTTGGAATATGCGCCGTACTCTTTAGGGAGTTCGGCTTCAGTCCATTCGGCGATGAAGTCGGCCAAAACTTGCGACTTAATAGCTCGCCATGGCTTATAGGTTATGTCGAACGGGAGGAGCTCAATGGCCCATTTGGCAATCCGGCCCGTCGCGTCGCGGTTGTTTATAATGTCATTAAGAGGTACTTCGGAGGCTACTGTTATCAAACACTCTTGAAAGTAGTGTCGCAGCTTCTGGGATGCCATGAACACCGTGTACGCTATCTTCTGATAATGCGGGTATCGTGACTTGCATGGAGTCAGGACAGTGGACACGTAGTAAACTGGTTTTTGAAGGGGGAACTTGTGTCCGTCCGTTTCTCGTTCGACAACGAGCACCGCGCTCACCACTTGATGAGTTGTTGCGATATATAATAGTATTGGTTCGCCTATGTTGGGCGCGGCCAGGACCGGGTTTGTTGCCAATATGGCTTTTATTTCTTCAAGTCCAGCCGTGGCGGCATCCGTCCACTCGAAGTGTTCGGTGCGTCGGAGGAGGCAATAAAGGGGTAATGCCTTTTCTCCTAAACGGGAGATAAAGCGGCTTAAAGCCGCCACGCATCCCGTCAATTTTTGTATTTGTTTGAGGTCCTTTGGGATATCCAATTGTGACAGAGCTCGGATCTTGGCTGGGTTTGCTTCAATTCCTCTACCGGATACAATGAAGCCCAAGAGCTTTCCGGCTGGTACGCCGAAAACACATTTTTCCGGGTTAAGCTTAATGTCACATGTTCGGAGATTATCGAACGTGAGCCTCAAGTCGTCTACTAGAGTTTCGACGTGCTTGGTTTTGACGACCACATCTTCTACGTATGCCTCCACTGTTTTGCCTATCTGGTTTGCCAAACATGTCTGGATCATGTGCTGATATGTTGCACCGGCGTTTTTGAGCCCAAAGGGCATTGTGTTGAAGCAGAATGGGCCGTATGGGGTGATGAATGCCATTGCGGCCTGGTCGGGCTCTGCCATCTTAATTTGATGGTAGTCGGAGTATGCGTCGAGGAAACACAATGAATCGTGTCCTGCGGTAGCGTCAATAATTTGATCGATGCGGGGGAGGGGGAAGGGATCCTTTGGGCAAGCCTTGTTGAGGTCTTTAAAATCAACGCATAGGCGCCAGGATTTGTCCTTCTTTGGTACCATCACCAGGTTTGCTAGCCAGTCCGGATGTTTTATATCTCTGATGAATCCGGCCTCCAATAATTTGGCTAGTTCCTCTCCCACGGCCTGTCTCTTGGGTTCGGAGAAACGCCGAAGAGCCTGTTTGACTGGCTTGAATCCTTTTATGATGTTTAGGCTGTGCTTGGCCAGCCGGCGTGGGATTCCTGGCATGTCTGAAGGGTGCCAGGCAAAGATGTCCCAATTTTCGCGTAGGAATTCTCATAGTGCGGAATCTACATCAGGGTTTAATTGTGCCCCAATGGAGGCCATTTTTGTAGGGTCCATTGGATGCACTTGGAATTTGACTATTTCATCCGCTGGTTTAAAGGAGGTGGACTTGGATCTCTTATTGAGTATCACATCGTCCCTATTCACCGTGGAGCGCAGCGTAGTGAGTTCCTCGGTCGCTAGGGCTTCGGATAGTGCCTCCAGGGCTAGTGCGGCTGTCTTATTTCCGGCGCGGAGTGCTATGTCCGGGTCACTGTCAAGAGTGATGATTCCGTTGGGCCCGGGCATTTTGAGCTTCATGTACCCGTAAAGGGGTATAGATTGAAAAATTGTGAATGCCTCTCGCCCTAATAGAGCGTGATATCCACTGCTGAACGGGGCCACTTGGAACGTGACCTCCTTGGACCTATAATTATCCGACGTGCCGAACACCACATTCAGTGTGATTTTTCCTGTACAACATGCTTCCCGACTAGGGATTATTCCTCTAAAGGTTGTGCTGCTTCGCTCAATGCGGCTCCAGTCTATTTCCATTTTTCGGAGGGTTTCCTTGTAAATGAGGTTCAGTCCGCTGCCACCGTCCATGAGTACCTTGGTAAGGCGAAAGATGTCCACTATTGGACTGAGGACCAATGCGGCTGGTGCTCGGGCTGTTCGAAATTTAGGTTCGTCACTGGCATTAAAGGTAATAGCCGTGTCACTCCATGGGTTTATTGTTGCTACTTGGTAGACTTCGGCAAGGCTGCGGAGTGTTCGTTTCCGCATATTATTTGATGCGAAAGTCTCGAAGACTGTTAATACCGTACTGGTATTCTTGGACTGGTATTCTGGAGTTAGAAGCTCTTCATCACTTTTGGCCACCTGCCGTAGTATCCAACATGCTCTAAGGCTATGAGTTGGAGTGGCACCCTCTGTACTATGAATTTTGCAGGGTCCATTGAGCCATCCTTCCAGTGCGGTTCCATGCCCTATAGAGGGTTTTTGCTTTTTGGTGTTTAACCCAGGTGCCTGGCGATAATGCACCCTTTCATTTCGAACTGGGGTTGTATTAAGGGCCGGATTGTCCCAAAAATTGATTTCGGTTTTCCAGGCGCTTTCCATCGCATAGTACTTTCGTACTATGGACGCTAAGTCAGCTAAGCGTGTGATTTCGCGACGACTTACGACGTTGAGGATTCCCTTGTCCATGCAATTATTGCAGAAGAATGAAATTGCGTCCTCCTCACGGCAATCATTTATCCTCTTTATGACCAGGAGGAATCTGGCCCAGTAATGGTGTACTGTTTCTGCGGGCTCTTGCCGAATTTGGGATAGATCTCTTGTGTTTGGGTGGGCGGGTGGAATTAAATTTGGAACCCCGTCCAATCTAAAATTCAGGGGCCAAGAAGTTTCCGAACTTGGAAGCTTGGGTTCTTGGATGCTGTCCAATGAATCTAGCCCGCTGCCTGACTTTAGGTTCAGGACTTGAGTGACATCCTCCCCTCCGCGGGAATTCGGCATGGAGGGATCAGGAATCCGGACATAGCTAGTCCTTAAGATAGAAGAAGGGTCGCCGCATTGTTCCTCTACCACAGCAATGTGGTGGGTAACCTAGGGGGAGTTAATCTCTCTCAAATCGGGTTTAAGCCCAATCTGATCGTAGTCTGTAGCGACTCCCAGGGCGGCGATGCGATCCAAGAGCTCGTTTAAGGAAGAGAGCTCCATCGGATCTAACTGCTCGGTGAGTTCCAAGTTAATGTAAAGATTGCTTTCGATGACCCGAGAAGTCATCGTCGGCGCGGCGGCCGAACAGACGGTCATAAGGAAACCGCCTATCCGGAGAGTTTGGCCGATAGCCAAAGCTCCTTTAGCCACAGTGCCATCTTTAAAGACGGGACGGGGCATCCTTCCTGATGGCGACGGCACAGAGGAACTCTCAATGAAAGCACCAATGTCGGTGTCAAAACCGGCGGATCTCGGTAGGGGTCCCGAGCGTGCGTCTAGGCGGATGGTAACAGGAGACAAGGGACACGATGTTTTTACCCAGGTTCGGGCCCTCTCGATGGAGGTAAAACCCTACTCCTGCTTGATTGATATTGATGATATGGGTAGTACAAGAGTAGATCTACCACGAGATTAGAGAGGCTAAAGCCTAGAAGCTAGCCTATGGTATGATTGTTGTTAGATCCCACGGACTAAAACCCTCCGGTTTATATAGGCACCGAAGAGGGTTAGGGTTACACAGAGTTGGTTACAATGGTAGGAGATCTACATATCCGTATCGCCAAGCTTGCCTTCCACGCCAAGGAAAGTCCCATCCGGACACGGGACGAAGTCTTCAATCTTGTATCTTCATAGACCAGGAGTCCGACCGAAGATGATAGTTTGGCTATCCGGACACCCCCTAGTCCGGAACTCCCTCAGCTCCCCTTGTGTCGAATCAATAAATTTGGGTTGAATACTATTACCCTCGAAAGCTGTTGCGATCCCCTACACTTGTGGGTTATCAAGACTAATTTCTGGCGCCGTTGCCGGGGAGCATAGCTCTATTCTTTGAGTCACCTGGGATTTATATTTGTTGATCACTATGAGGAACTTGGAAGACGAAAGAACTAAGATTTTGCCCTCAACTACGAGGGGAGGTAAGGAACTGCCATCTAACTCTGCACTAGATTCTCCTTCCGTTATTAGTAAGCTTGCGACACCTAAACCTGCTGCTGCTATGAATTCTGATATGTCGCATATTATTGATGATGCCACTTCTGCTATGCATGATACTTATGATGAAACTACTTCTGTGTGTGATACTACTTTGCCATCAGGTGAATTTCTTGATGAACAACTTGCTAGGGTTAGAGAGAATGAAATTATTGAAGATGCTACTATTGATGATAGTGATGATGAAAGTTCTCGCCCTGATTATGAATTACCTGTTGTTCCTGAGGGTTATGTTATGGAGGAGGAAGCTGCTAGAGCTATTTTTGCTTGCAAAGATAGATATGATCTTAAAAAGTTATTAGCTAAATGGAAGCAGCAATCTCTTAATGCTAGAATGAAACGTGACCCTACTTTTGCTACTTCACCTATCTGTGTTACTGATAATGATTATGAATTTTCTGTTGATCCTGAAATTATTACTTTGGTTGAATCTGATCCTTTTTATGGCCTTGAATCTGAAACTGTTGTGGCACATCTTACCAAGTTAAATGATATAGCCACCCTGTTTACTAATGATGAGAAGTCTCGCTATTATTATATCCTTAAGATATTTCCATTCTCATTAAAGGGTGATGCTAAGACTTGGTTTAATTCACTTGATCCTGGTTGTGTGCGTAGTCCCCAGGATATGATTTATTACTTCCGTGTGCAGCCACAAGCCATTATGGGTTCTGGCATAGTTGAGTAAGTTGCGTGAGCTCTTGAAGAGGTAGACTAGCAAATGTAGAGGAAGTAGGTGGTACTGTCTACCCGGAGTAGAGAGTTAGTGCTTTAAAAAGGCTATGTCTTGATCATCTGATCATGGATGCGGTCGAGTCTTGTGGGGAAAAGTGTGCAAACCTTTGCAGAGTGTATAAACTAATCATGGTTAGCCGTGTCCCCGGTTATGAACTTCTTGAGTATCTAGTACCTGAATCTATTGAGGTGATCTCATCATGTTACTCTAATTAATTATGATGTTGGGTTAAGGATGATACTTTTAATTGGGATTTGAGTTGGGGTTACCTTCTCAAATAATGGGGAACATGGGAGTAGTTAAATAAATTTATTTCTTTATTGTAGGGAAAAACTAGCTTTATGCAAAACCATGAAACTTACAGCCTGCACCAGCCAAATTTTGCATGTAGATATAGTTCTTGCATTATCATTGCTTTACAGTGTAACTATGCCAGCATATTCCATGTGCTGACCCGTTTCGGGCTACAACGTCTTATGTTGCATACTATTCAGACGACGAATAAGGTGCGATAGGTCGTTGTTTTGCACTCAGCTATGCCGTCGGAGTTGATGGACTCATTTACCTTCAAAGCTTCCGCAATTATCTAGTTTAGATGGCCTTCAACCATGATTTATTTATGTAATCATACTCTTTATGAGGACTCGATGTAATAAGTGTGTGATTGAAACTCTGTTATAATTCCTCGAGTACTGTGTGTGTCAGCATTACCGATCCAGGGATGACACTGATGCATAGAGACTTGACCGTTTGAGGTCTGGTCGCTACACCTTTTAATAGAGAACTGGAACAAAGCATTAACACATAGTGAATACATAACTCCTCAAACTACGGTCATCACCGAGAGTGGGCCCGGTTGTTGCCACTTCGGGGTTGTCGGATCATAACCATATTAGGTGACTATAACTTGCAAGATCGGATCTAAAACATGGCTATAATGATGAATTCATAAATGGTCTAGATCTGAGTTCATGGCACCCGGGCCCAAAGTGACAAGCATTAAGCATAGCAAAGTCATAGCAACATCAATCTAAGAACATAGTGGATACTAGGGATCAGGCCCTAACAAAACTAACTCAATTACATGATGAATCTCATCCAACTCCTCACTGACCAACGAGCCTACGAAGGAATTACTCACTCCTGGTGGGGAGCATCATGGAATTGGCGATGGAGATGTGTTGGTGATGATGAAGATCGAAGATCCCCCTCTCTGGAGCCCCAAACGGACTCCAGATCTGCCCTCCCAAGGAAGAACAGAGATTGGTGGCGGCTCCGTCTCGTGGATCGCAATAATTCTTTCTCCTTTATTTTTTTCTGGAAATATGTGATTTTATAGTATCAGGGGGGTCGTCTGCGGGGCCACCAGGTGGGAACAACCCACTTGGGCGCGCCAGGGGAGGGGGACGCACCCTGTTGGGTTGTGCCAACCCAGGTGCCCCTCTCCGGTAGGTCTTGGCTCCAGAAATTCTTATTGTTGATATAAAAAAATCCTCGCAAAGTTTCGTTTCATTCCGAGAACTTTTATTTCTGCACAAAAACAACACCATGGTAGTTCTACTGAAAACAGCATCAGTCCTGGGTTAGTTTCATTCAAATCATGCAAATTAGAGTCCAAAACAAGAGGAAAAGTGTGAGAAAAAGTAGATACGTTGGAGATGTATCATCCTTTTGGATTCGTTTGTCATGCCATCTTTTAACTTTTTCTTTGAATAACTTAGCATTTTCATAAGCCTAGGTTCTCCATTCATCTAATGAACTAATACCGAATAACCTCTTTTCACCAGCAAGTTTGAAATCACAATTGAGTTCTTTAATTGCCCAAAATGCTTTATGTTCTAACTCAAGAGGCAAATGACAAGCTATTCCATAAACCATTTTATATGGATGCATACCCATAGGATTTTTATAAGCTGTTCTATAAGCCCAAAGTGCATCATCTAATTTCTTAGACCAATTCTTTCGGGACCTATTGACAGTCTTTTGTAAGATTAGTTTTATTTCTCTATTGCTAAGTTCAACTTGACCACTAGACTGAGGATGGTAAGGTGATGCAATTCTATGGTTAACATAATACTTAGTAAGCATTTTACGGAAAGCACCATGAATAAAGTGCGAACCACCATCAGTCATTAAATATCTAGGGACTCCAAACCTTGGGAAAATAACTTCCTTAAGCATTTTAATACAGGTGTTGTGATCAGCACTACTGGTTGGAATAGCTTAAACCCACTTAGTAACATAATCAACAGCAACCAAAATATGTGTATACCCATTAGAGGAAGGAAAAGGTCCCATGAAATCAAATCCCCAAACATCAAATGGTTCAACAACAAGTTTATAATTCATAGGCATTTCTTGACGCTTACCGATATTACCTATTCTTCGGCATTCATCACAAGATGAGACAAACTTACGGGCATCTTTGAAGAGAGTAGGCCAATAAAACCAGATTGCAATACCTTCTGAGCGGTTCTGTCTCCCACGTGATGTCCTCCATAAGCTTCAGAGTGACATTTCCGCAGGATTTGTTCCTGTTCATGCTTAGGTACACAATGTCTAATAATACCATTTACTCCTTCTTTATAAAGATGTGGGTCATCCCAAAAGTAATGTCTTAAATCATAGAAGATTTTTTTTCCTTTTGTTGGTATGTGAAGCTAGGTGGTATGTATTTAGTAACAATATAATTAGCATAGTCAGCATACCAAGGTGTACTATGAGAAACATTTATTGCATCTAGTTGTCCATCAGGAAAGCTATCATTAATAGGTTGTGGGTCATCAAGAATATTTTCAAGCCTAGACAAGTTATTAGCTATGGGGTTCTTTACTCCTTTCCTATCAGTGATATGCAAATCAAATTCTTGTAGCAGAAGAACCCACCTAATGAGTCTAGGTTTAGCATCTTTATTTTCCATAAGATATTTTATAGCAGCATGATCAGTGTGAACAATTAATTTAGAGCCAACAACGTAAGATCTGAATTTATCACAAGCAAACACCACTGCTAAGAAATCTTTTTCAGTAGTTGCATCGTTTCGTTGAGCACTGTCTAGAGTTTTACTAGCATAATGAAAAGAATTCAGTTTTTTATTCAACTCTTTATCCTAGAATAGCACCACCAGCAGAATCACTAGAATCACACATAATCTCAAAAGGCAAGTTCCAATCAGGTGGTTGAACAATAGGTGCAGTAATTAAGGCTTTCTTTAGTGTTTCAAAGGCTTCCAAACAATCATCATCAAACACAAAGGGAATATCCTTTTGCAAAAGATTCGTATGAGGCCTAGAAATTTTAGAGAAGTCTTTGATAAACCTCCTATAGAAACTAGCATGACCAAGGAAACTACGAATACCTTTGATATCTTAGGACATGGCATTTTCTCAATTGCATCAACCTTGGCTTTATCCACCTCAATGCCTCTTTCAGAAATTTTATGGCCCAAGACAATATCTTATTTAACAATAAAGTGGCACTTCTCCCAATTCAAGACAAGATTTGTTCGTTCGCATCTGTACAAAACTCGATCAAGATTGCTTAAACAATCATCAAAAGACTTTCCATATACAGAAAAGTCATCCATGAAAACCTCAACAACCTTTTCACAAAAATCAGAGAATATAGCAGTCATACATCTTTGAAAGGTAGTAGGTGCATTACATAAACCGAAAGGCATACGTCTATAAGCAAATGTTCCAAAAGGACAAGTAAAAATGGTCTTTTCTTGATCAGATTGTAAAATAGGTATTTGTGAGAAGCTAGAATATCCATCAAGAAAGCAAAAATGTGTGTGCTTAGATAATCTTTCTAACATTTGATCAATAAAAGGTAGAGGGTAATGATATTTTCTAGTTGCTTTATTTAATTTTCTATAATCAATTGCCATCCTATAGCCTGTGACAATTCTTTGTGGAATACGTTCATTCTTATCATTAGGAACAACAGTAATACCTACCTTCTTAGGGATACAATGAACATGACTTACCCATCTACTATCAGCTATAGGATAGATTATACCTGCTTCCAGAAGTTTCAATATTTCTGTTCTTACCACTTCTTTCATCTTCGGATTTAACCGACACTGGTGATCAACAGCGGGCTTAGCATCAGGTTCCATATTAATCTTGTGCTGACATAGAGTGGGACTAATGCCCTTAAGATCATCAAGAGAATATCCAATAGCAGCCTTGTGCTTCCTTAGAACTTTCAATAATCTTTCTTCTTCATGTTCTTAAAGGTTAGCACTAATAATAGCAGGATATATCTTTTCCTCATGAAGATAAGCATATTTCAAAGTGTCTGGCAATTGTTTTAATTCAAACACAGGATCACCTTTAGGTGGAGGAGGACCTTCTAGAGTTTCAATAGGCAAATTGTGTTTAAGCAGAGGTTGTTGTTCGAAAAAGATTCTATCTATTTCATTCCTTTCACGCATATGAAAATCATTTTCATGGTCTAGCAAATATTGTTCCAAATGATCTGTAAGAGGCACAGCAATAGAAGCAAGACCAATAATTTCATCCTTACTAGGCAAATCTTTCTTATGAGGTTGTCTACTAAACTTGGAAAAATTAAATTCATGAGATTCATCACCAAAGCTGACACCATCAATTTGTTTCTCACAATCTATTTTGGCATTGACGGTGTTCAAGAAAGGTCTACCAAAAATAATGGGACAAAAGTCATCTTGTGGGGAGCTAAGAACAAGAAAATCAGTAGGGTATTTTATTTTCCCACACAAGACTTCAACATCTCTAAGAATCCCAATCGGTGATATAGTATCTCTATTAGCAGGTTTAATAGTGACATCTATGCCTTCTATTTCAGCAGGTGCTATTTCATTTTCAATTTCTTCATATAAGGAAAAAGGAATAGCACTCACACTAGCACCTAGGTCACATAACCCATGATAACAGTGATATCCTATCTTAACTGAGACAACAGGCGTGCCAACAACTGGTCTATGTTTATCTTTTCCTTCAGGTTTGGCAATTCTAGAAGCTTCACCACAGAAGTAAATAACATGCCCATCAATATTATCAACTAAGAGATCTTTAACCATAGCAAAAATAGGTTCAACTCTGATTTGTTCAGATGGTTTGGGTGTTCTAACATAACTTTTGTCAACCACAGTTGAAGCTTTAGCATGTTCCTTCATCCTAACAGGGAAAGGTGGTTTTTCAATATAAGCAGTGGGAACAACTGGATCAACATTGTAAATGATGGATTCTTCTTTAGCTTTTACCGGTTCTTTAATTTTTCTTTAATAGGTGCGTGATATTTAAACCACTTCTCCTTGGGGAGATCAACATGAGTAGCAAAAGAAACACAAAAGGAAGCTACTATCTCAGAGTCAAGTCCATATTTAGTGCTAAACTTTTGAAAAGCATCGGTATTCATATAAGATTTAACACAATCAAACTTAGGTTTAATACCTGACTCTTTACCTTCGTCGAGTTCCTAATCTTCAGAGTTGCATTTAATTCTTTCTAAAAGATCCCACCGTAATTCAATAGTCTTCTTCATAAAAGAACCAGTACAAGAAGTAATCATTACGAGAAAGCTGAGCATAAATATTCTGAATAATAATTTCTTTTGAGAGCTCATGATTTGGGCATGAATATAACATTGACTTAAGCCTCTCCCAAGATAGAGCGATACTTTCTCCTTCATGAGGCCAAAAATTATATATATATAACTCCTATCACGATGAACTAGATGCATAGGATAATTTTTTTGATGAAATTCCAATTTCAACCAATTCCAGTTCCAAGATCCAATATCATCGCATAGCCTATACCATGTCAATGCTTTTCCCTTCAAAGATAAATGGAAAACCTTCTTCTTAGCTGCATCTCCGGGCAAACCTGCAAGCTTAAACAATCCACAAATTTCATCCACATATATCAAGTGCATATCAGGATGTTCGGTTCCATCTCCTGCATAAGGATTAGGTAGCAGTTGTTCTAACATACCCGAAGGAATTTCATATTCAATATTTTCAGTAGGTGCAGTAGGTTGAGGGGCAACTAATCGTGGTTCCGGTCGAGGTGAATATACCCCGAACAAACCCCTCAAAGGATTGTTTTCCGTAGTTGCAAGTGACAATAAATTTCAGCAAGGTAGCCCAATCCTTTTGAGGTAAAGGACAGGCCAAAACGGTCTCTTATGATAAGCAAAGTGTTCTTGAGGGTACACGGGAATTTCATCTAGTCACTTTCATCATGTTGGCTTAATTCGTGTTCGGTACTTTGATAATTTGATATGTTGGTGAACTGGTGGTTAGGTGCTGTTCTTACTTGAAAAAACCTCCTACTTATGATTAACCCTCTCGCAAGCATCCGCAACTACGAGAAAAGTATTAAGAATAAATTCTAACCATAGCATTAAACTTTTGGATCCAATCGGTCCCTTATGGAATAACGCATAAACTGGGGTTTAAGCTTCTGTCACTCTTGCAACCCACCATCTAATAACTACTCCACAATGCATTCCCTTAGGCCCAAATATGGTGAAGTGTCATGTAGTCGACGTTCACATGACACCACTAAGAGAATGACAACATACATATCATCAAAATATCGAACACATATCAAGTTCACATGATTACTTGCAACATGATTTCTCCCGTGACCTCAAGAACAAAAGTAACTACTTAGAAATAATAAACATGCTCAAGATCAGAGGGGTAATAAATAGCAGAATGGATCTAAACACATAATCTTCCATCAAATAAACCATATAGTAATCAACTACAAGATGTAATCAACACTACTAGTCACCCACAAGCACCAATCTATAGTTTTGATACAAAGATTAACACAAGAGATGAACTAGGGTTTGAGAGGAGTTGGTGCTGTGAAGATGTTGATGAAGATAGCCCTCCCCAAGATGGGAGAGTTGTTGGTGATGATGATGACGATGATTTCCCCCTCTGGTAGGGAAGTTCCCCCGGCGGAATCGCATCGCCGGAGGGCAAAAGTGCTCCTGACCAAGTTCCGCCTCGAGGCGGCGGTGCTTCATCCCGAATGTCCTCCTATGATTTTTTTTCTAGGTCAAAATGACTTATATACCAGAAGATGGGCACCGGAGGTGGGCCGAGGAGGGCAGTATCCACCAGGGAGCGCCTTGGCCTCCTTGCGCGCCCAGGTGGGTTGTGCCCACCTGGTGGCCCCGGCCCTCTGGTACTTATTTGCTCCAATAATTCTTAAATATTCCATAGAAATTCTCGGGAAGTTTCAGCTCGTTTGGAGTTGTGCAGAATAGGTAGCTTGATGTAGCTTTTTCAGGTCCAGATTTCCAGCTGCTGGAATTCTTCCCCTTGGTGCATACCTTGCATATAACGAGAGAAAAGGCATTAGAATTACTCTAAAAAGAATTATTATACAATAAAACAACATAAATAACACTAGGAAAACATGATGCAAAATGGACGTATCAGACCTCGTCCCTTTGGCCTTGCTTGGCCAAGGTCTCGGCCTCGGCCATGACATCCGTTGTCTCGGCCCCCTTGGTGTTAACTAGGGGGCCCGGACCGGATGTCACCTCCCTCGGTCCCTCAAGAGCTAGAGGGGGGGTGGCCGGATCGGACATCCCGCTGGTAGGCGGTAGCCCACTCGAGTTGTCGCCGCTTGGGCGTACCTTTGGTGGACTGAAGAAAATAAAACTTATATGAGTTTCATCTTGAAGAAATGAGTTCTTGAAAACCAAGTATGATTACGATGACATACCTCCGAGGTGCGGGATTCTGCCTCCCCATCTCAAGTAGATCGTCATCCGACTCATCGGAGAAGGTTATCTTCTCTGACGGGGTGGGCCTGCTGCCAGGATCGGCGGAGGGCTTGGGATCCGATGAACTTTTAGTTTATGATTAGATCTATGTTTTTATCCATGAAAGTTATGTGAGTCTTCTTTGATCTCTTATATGCATGATTGATTATAGCCTCATATTTCTTCTCTAATATTTGGGTTTTGTTTGGCCAACTTGATCTATTTATCTTGTAATGGGAAGAGGTGCTTTGTGATGGGTTCGATCTTACGGTGCTTGATCCCAGTGACAGAAGGGGAAACGACATGTATGTATCGTTGCTATTAAGGATAACAAGATGGGGTCTATTTCTACATAAATAGATCTTGTCTACATCATGTCATCGTTCTTATTGCATTACTCTGTTTGTCCATGAACTTAATACACTAGATGCATGTTGGATAGCGGTCGATGTGTGGAGTAATAGTAGTAGATGCAGTCAGGAGTCGGTCTACTAATCTTGGACGTGATGCCTATGTAATGATCATTGCCTGGATATCGCCATGATTATTTGAAGTTCTATCAATTGCCCAACAGTAATTGTTTTCCCACCATTTGCTATTTTTCTCGAGAGAAGCCACTAGTGAAACCTACAGCCCCCGGGTCTCTTCTTTATTATATTTGCCTTTGTGATCTATTTTATTTGCTTTTATTTTTAGATCCATTAAACCAAAAATACAAAAATACTTTGTTGCACTTTATTTTATTTGCGATCTATTTATCTAATCTATTACAACTTTATCCCATCCTCATGCCAATTTCTAGCATCGTTACCCGAAAGGGATTGACAACCCCTTTAACATGTCGGGTTGCGAGTATTTGTTATTTGTGTGCAGGAGCTGTTTACGTTGTGTTGCGTGGTTCTCCTCCTGGTTCGATAACCTTGATCTCACCACTGACGGAAATACCTACCATTGATGTGCTGCATCATCCCTTCCTCTTTGGGGAAATACCGACGTAGTTCAAGCAAACATCAAAAGAATTCTGGCGCCGTTGCTGGGGAGACATCATCAACATCAACTAGTTTCCTAATCACAAATCTCATCTCCTTGCAATTTACATTATTTGCCATTTTCCTCTCGTTTTCCTCTCCCCCACTTCACAAAAATTTGCCGTTTTATTCCCCCTCTTTTTCATTTGCCGTTTTCTTGTCAGATCTATTCGCATTCTTGCTTTCTCGTCATAATGGCTAGTTTGACCGCTCCTCCTTTGTTACCAAATTTTGAAGTTTCATACCTCAAACAAAGACAGGGAGAAAATTTGAAAGATGCTTGCTATAGGCTAATGGAGTCCTTTTGTGTTTGCAATTTAAAGGGAGACGCAAAAAGAATTCTTAGAAATTTTTATGTAGGATTGGCTTTGCATCATAGACAACTTTTAGATTTTGCCGCAAAAGGGAATTTTATTGAGCTTGATGTCAATGCTGCCTATGAAATCTTAGAAGGAATTTGGGGGGATCCACCACAAAAGAAAGGGTTTCCTTTCACCCCGGAAAGAGTTCAAATTTTGGACAAACTTGGTGATTTGCATAAGCATATGGTTGAATTGCAAAATTATAATGAACCTCTTAAACATCTCAATGGTAGTATCAATCGGATGAACACTTTGATTACCTTTGCAATAAACGGTTGGATATTTCAGATCTCAAGATGGTTTCTTTTCCGGAAATTTAGAGAATTGCAAAGAGCCTCCCGGATTTGAAAATACCCTAACTAAAGTGGCAAAGATTACGGATGACAACACTTAGATCCTTCGCGTTATGCCTAGCAAGGGGTGTAAAATGATAGCGCTCGTTCGGAGGCAAACCAATTTGTATCCTTTTGCTTTTTGGTTTCTTGCTGTTTTCAATAAAATACACAATTATGCCTCTGATTAGATGTGTTTTTGTGGTTTAAATTTCTGTTTGTGCCAAGCAAGGCCTTTGGGATGATTTGGGTGAGAGTTGATTCGATCTTGATGAAAAACAGAAACTTTTCACTTACGAAAATATTTCCCATTTTTAACAGAAGAGTGCTTTTGAGTTGATTATTTTTGCAGAAGATTAATAAACAAATTGCTCACGTTGTCCTAATTTTTTTAGAATTTTTGGAGTTACATAAGTATTCGAAGTAGTCATATTGCTACAGACTGTTCTGTTTTTGACAGATTCTGTTTTCTTTGCGTTGTGTGCTTGTTTTGATGATTCTATGGTTTTCTTTGAAGAGTTTTTCCCATAAAAAAGTTTTTGCCATAGAAAAGTTGGAATAAAATAGATATAATACAAAAATAAAATATGAATGGGTTTGCAACAGTACTTATAGTAGTGGTTTGCTTTCTTATACTAATGGATCTCATGAAGGTTTTGTTGAGTTTTGTGTTTTGGGTGAGATTACGATGGATGAAGGAATAAGGATTAGCAAAAGGCTAAGCTTGGGGATGCCCGAGACACCCCAAGATAATATTCAAGAAGTAGCAAGCAACTAAGCTTGGGGATGCCCCTGAGTGGCATCCCTTCTTTCTTCTAACAACCATCGGTATTTTACTTGGAGCTATATTTTTATTCATCACATATTATGAGTTTTGCTTGGAGCTTCTTGTATGAGTCTTTGTTTTTTTTTTTGCTTTGTGTTTTAAGTCTTGAATCTTTGCTAGACACACCTTCTTTAGAGAGCCAAAAATTATGCTATGCTCGCTCCTATGCTTCACTTAAATTTTTTAGAGCCTTGGAAATGCTCTAGTGCTTCACTTATATCTTTTTGAGCATGGTGTGCTTTGTTATTTTTTGAAGAAATGCTCTCATTCTTCACTTAGATTTATTTGGGAGTTAGTAAATTTTTTAAGAAATTCTCTCTTGTTTCACTTAGATTATTTTGAGAGAAACTAATATTATGCTCATGTTCTTCACTTAAATTTGTTTGAGCTTATTAAAAGCAACATATGAAACTAGTCCCAAAGTGATAGATATCCAAGGAGGATATAATAAAAACTTTCATGAAGATCATTGGACAAAATAAACTTGGTTCTTAGTAATGGTTTTGAGATATGACGATATGATATGTGAGTCATGTTGATGAGTAATTATACTTTAGTAAGAATATTGCTGTTAAGGTTTGTGATTCCCTATGCAAACACGAAAGTCAATAGTTATGCAATGAAATTATATCCTACTTGTGGTGCATTATTCGGTGTTAATTATGCTTCATGCTCGCTTACAAGATTTTTTGTTTCTTGGTTGGATGCTTCTCAATCTTTTTGCTAGCCTTCATTTGCACTAAGTATGATCACTACTTGTGCATCCAAACTCCTTTAAGCCAGTTTTGCCATATGAGTCCACTATACCTACATATATGCGGTATTTCCGTGCCGTTCTAAGCAAATTTGCATGTGCCATCTCTAATTTTCAAAATAAATTTCTCCTCTATGTGCTCGTACCGCTCGCGAGGCGGTGAGGGGTGACCGATATTTTCCATGCTAGATGTGTTATTCTCACGATGAATATTTATTCACTTGTCATTGCACGAGAGTACGGCAAAGGTATTAGGGATGCCCAGTCCCGAAATAAAAAAGAATTTACTTTATGTTGTCAAATAATAAATTCCTTGAAAAGTGTTGGTATGGAGGCCACCCGTGGATACGGTTAGCCATGGAAAGTGAAAGTATGGTGAAAAAAAGAATAAACTTTATTTTCTATTTGGGAACCACCTATGATGTATCTAGCATGGAAAGTGTTGGGAACTCTAAGTCGTTTTCGTTAAAAAATCATTAAAAAGGTGCCCAAAGTTTTAAAAAACCACGCGACACAGAAATAGATGACCCTTCCACTCTTCTATTTGGGTTTACAAGTTGGGTAGTGGTACTAGTTTCATACTTTTAGATCTTCATTTTGACTAGCTTAGATCAGTCGTCAAATAATATCTCTGGACATATAGTTTTGATGGCATTGTAGTACATATACAATGAGAAATCCTTTTCTGAGCCCGGGCTCATCTGCACCCGTGTTGAATAAAAAAATGAAAAACAAATACTAGAAAAATTTAAAAATTTCCAAATTTTTCCCATGGTATACAATTCGAAGCATGAGGTCCGCCCTACTTTTGATGGCATAATACATAAATCATTTTTTGAATCTTGACGCTTCTTTTCTTTTTTTGCGGGGTAATCTTGACGCAACTCGGTGGTACACCATCCACATGCCTTCGTCCCTGCATATCACAATCTCCTTCCTAGTTTTGAGGCATAGTTAATTCATTCGCTAACTATCTTGCACACATCACAATTTTTTTAAGTGGCTGCTCTTGACGAATGGTGCATCCTCATTTTCCAGACCCAATGTACTTCATTAGGAAAGCAGCTCGACTTTTGTAGTGGCATGCACTTTGCAAAGTCAAATCATTTCACGGTGCCATATCGTGTTATCAGCTTCCACTCTTTACTTCAAGGATATAAGTACATCCGGAACAGCTGTTACATGTCATGCATAACCCACCGTAACAGCCACAATTGAACTGTCGGTGCATCCTCACAAGAATTTTTATGGAGTAATAATCACCCGAGGCAAAGTAAGACAAAAAGAGAGTCGGGGAAAGCTTGACAGAGAAAAGAAAGAGGGAACCTGGATGCTTGGAAATTCTTGGATCCTATACTATAGTACTACTATGATTTCACAATATAATAGTGCCAAACACACAAGGATGCAAATCATCTCAAGCTGGTGTAGATGTTGGAACTTGGAGGAACGATTCAAATCCATTGCTCGGTCATAAGCCAATAAAAATTGATCATTGCTTTTGGAAGCTAGGCCTAGGCGCGCCCCGCTAAAACAATTTAATTTTAAAAAAAATATAAAATAATTCTAACACTTTTTTATTAGGGTGCTCTACCCACGTATGGAGTTTAGCGAAGATATGACTCCCGTGCTGTTTTTGGTAAAAAAAAATGAAAAAAGGAAAGCACAACTTCAAAAACCTTGAATAGTATCTTTTATGTAGATCCATTTTTTTCACACAAGACCATGTAAGTCATTCCTTCACAATACTTTACATGTGAGTATAACACTAGATCATGCTTGTTACAAAAAAGTTTCAGAATGGTTGGACTTTTTTTCTTTTAAAAAAAATCAATGTGGGTGGACCTAGAACTAGGTTCAAGAATTTGGTTCACCCCACTCATGGACAGACTACTTTTCTATGTCATGTAGACTTGCATGTAACTATTCAGAGTCAAGATATTCTATATAATGTGAATATTCCCTCAAAAAGCTAATTGGTATTTTTGTTTATAAAAATTAGGGTGGCTGGAACTTGAAATGTTATCCAGAAAACATAAAAAAGGTGCCCAAAGTTTTAAAAGACCACGCAACACAGAAATAGATGGCCCTTCCACTCTTCTATTTGGGTTTACAAGTTGGGTAGTACTCCCTATGTAAACTAATATAAGAGCATTTAGATAACTAAAGTAGTGATCTAAACGCTCTTATATTAGTTTACGGAGGGAGTAGTTTCATACTTTTAGATCTTCAATTTGACTAGCTAAACATGTTTTATATCTCTCCCTAATAATAAAGCACGGATTGGGTCTCCGGGTTCACCGTCACAATACGCTTTCTTCCTGTAAGTTTATGCTTTAACTTTGAATTTAAAACATATAACGAGGTGGTACTAAAACCGTTTCGTTATCTGGTGACAATTGTTTCTGAGCGTAGTCGATGTTGGGCTGGAGCCAGGCGAGTCTGCTCGGTCGGATGGGCCAACTCTGGCCAATATCTCGGAAAAATTCGCACGTTTTCGTCCGTCAACCCAACCTTCGATCCGATTAAAAAAATCGTCCGCCAGCTGTACCCTCGACCCACAAAAAAAATGTATTTGGGCCACATAGCCCGCCAGGCCTCTTCTGGGACATGCATAAGAAAAATAGCTATTGGGGATCGAACGCATGACCTCCTATCCCGTGGAACAGCGCAACAACCAACTAAGCCAAGTTATTTTGTTTGAAATTAGTACCACATCGTTGCTTTAAAAAGATTCATACCAATTTATATACAAGCAAGTCTCCTGTATTATCAGCAAGTCGCCTAAAAAAGAGGGCCATAAGAGAGCGGACAAGAGGGAAGGCTGAATTTGAGCGCTGATTTGTGGGTATTAAAGGAAAGAAAGAACACTTGTGTATTAAAGGAAGGAATTGAGGACGGATTTGCAGGGTGGTATTAAAGGAAATAATTGAAGGTTACTTTGTGGGCTATGAAATTAGTAGTATAAAGTAAGGATGGATGGATTTCAGGATTGTGGGTTGCATGGATAATTATGAATACTTGTGTATTAAAAGGATGGAATTTGAGGCAGATTTATAGGAAAGAATTTGAACGCTACCAAATTATAAATGAAGGAAGGAAGCATTTCGGGGGATTGTTGGGCTGACAAGTGGGCTAGGTGTGAAACAAATGTGGCTTGGTGTGAAAGAAATGAAGCAAAAAATAGATTAAAAAAATTACCATTGAGGACGAGGACGTAAGGGAGGAGCGCAAAGACGACGCCAGTGTTGACATGGACATGCAACTTTTTTAATTTCGCTGACAATCATGTAATTAAGTACAAAGAATTTGATGAGGTGATATTTTAAAATTCAGTTTCCATCGAGGGTGACTAACTGTTTATTAATTAAGTTTACTTAGACAGTAACTACACATGTGTGTAGAGTATAAATAATCATGTTATGTGCCAGCACCGTTTAGACCTTATTTAGGCGGTACAAGTGCATGACATGCCCTTTCTTCATGAAACAAGTCCACAACATTGCAAATTCAAAGTGAGCATGAGTAGGGGTTGTATATGGACCAGTGCGGGAGGGTCTCACAAAGGGCAGCCCTCGCTTCCAGCTTGACAATATTTGTCCAAGCATTATCTTGCACATGCGTGGTTCAATGATAGATGGGCGGTGTTGGCCGAGCTCGTTGCCTAGGGATTGACCACAGTCGGACATTTTTACGATCATATGGACACGGCTCGACGAGTTCACGAAAAAGGATAAACGACAACTCAGATGGGATGTCATGTTAAAATAGAGGGCATATGCATGTGGGGTCTTCAGAAATAATTATTGAGTAGAGGTCCACATTTTTTCCTCGTTGCAACGCACGGGCATGTTTCCACGAATACGGGCTGCTGGTTGCCTAGGAATAGAATGTTTGAAGCTTGCCACGACAGTGAAGGTATTTCTTGCCTTTTACCCATGCAGATCGAGGAGCTTCTTCATCTCCACAATAAAATGTCCACAATGAAGTTGCCTCGCCGCAATTTGCTCTTATGCTTGTGAGCTTTGGGAGTCCCTCTGCCATATGGGTGTAGATGATCAAGAAGAGTTCAAAAACCATCTCATTTTTTTCGAAAATTAAAAGTGTTTTTCGTCACCGAAACTTGGTTAGGGCACATACAATGCGGCGCTAGGAATAAAATCTTGGCAGCTTTTGCATCGCCCGACTACTTTCGCCTCGACACATAACCTAGAGTCGGCCACTAAAAAAAAGTAAAAGCGAGCAGCAGGATTCAAGCTGTGGACCTTCACTTTATTTACCCGACAAGCTAGCCACCGCACCAACTAAAGCTTTTGTGACATACGTGGGGTGAATACAAATGAACTGAAAACCGAAATACATGCATATTTTTTCTACAGTATATATTTTCACGGCAGCCGATTTCAAAGAGTTTATTCATCCCATCATGCCTGGCGTTGTGTCGTGGAATGAAAGGGGGTCTTGAGCAATTGGGTTAGGGAAGTGTGGGTTTTTTCACCCGATGCAACGCACGGGCGTTTGTGCTAGTATCACTAAATAATTTCTCTAAACATATACGTCCTACTTTTGATGGCATAGTAGTGCACATATACTTTTGATGGCGTAGTACACATATAATTACATACCGGGATGGATGTAGTAATTAATTACACCTAATGTTGTCTTACGTGTGGTTTTGCGGGACTCTATGGGGTATCGAATCCTGTACTAGCAAGTGCTTCCGTAAAGAAAAATTCTGTCAAGAAAGGAATGTTGATGGCAGCTCAATGCTCAAGATCACGCAGACACAGGTGCCCATCGGCCTCTGCTCAGTGTTGGGGGCAGCGATCAGGTGCGGGAGAGACCAGAGACGCATGGGGCGGGCGCACGCATGATGCCGGCACAGTCGCAAGTGGCCTTGCACGCCCACACGAGATGAGCCGGCCGAGGGCGGCATCGGCGTAGGGCGTAGGGCGGCCGTGGGCGCGCATGCTTGGTCTGCCCGGCCAGCAGCCATGGCGATGGAGATGGCAGTGCAGAGTGGAGTGTGCGTGGCCAAGTGAGTGGGCGACCCCGCGGCATTACCCAAAAGGCCTCTGTCTCCTATCCCCTGGGCACGAGGGGGGCAGCAGGATGAGCGGCCCATTTTGTAAGACTAGCCAATGAGCCATAGCCAGCGCATGCATGGCCATCATGATCATTGCCTAGTGGAGGGAGGATCGTCTCGCCTTCTTCCTCCTTGGGCATGGCGTGCGATGGGCCTCTCCGCCCCTCGGTGTGGTTGGGTTGGGTGGACGCACGGCATGGGACATGGATGGCCTCTCCTCCTTGATCATTGGAGGGCCGACGTTTCCCTGGCCATCTCTCCATGTTCGATCGACCAGACCAGATCATTCACCTTTCCTCCCTTTCTCAGATGGCTGTCGCGGCCGGCCATCGACCGGAGGCGTACGTACGTACACAGACAGAGCAGAGCGGTCATTAGAAAAGAAGAGAAAGTTTAAGTTATCTAGCGCTGGGGCAGTTTTGGCACCTTGAGGCATGCAGATGCAGTGGCAGGGCCAAACGTAACTTCTTCCTTACGGATGGATCGGCCAGTGCGAGTGGCTGCTCCGTAGGCATGCAGTTGCAGCGCGACAGGTGTAATAGTACTATAGTAGTACTACGTATGTTTTTTTCTTTTGAAGTGCCGGTGTGTTTAGGAGCCGACAAGTCAAATGGCAGTCAATTAACCCTGGTGTCAGAATGCGCGCAGCTGCCGTGTCGCAGATATTCCGATGCGCTCATTGCTAATTTTGCTTTTTACAGAGCAGAGTAGTACATATTATAACCTGTCGTTGTAGTAACTAATGTTTGTTTTGGAACTCGTTGTGCTGGTATTGTTAATGTAAAGGCGCACTTGATCGATGCGGGTGTCTGGTGCGAGTGCAACACAGCAACAGTGAGGCTGATCAACTCAAGTGTCTTCCGCTGCTAAGCACGGGAATAATTAAGTGGACAAGGAATTGGGAGCGTGGGCGTTTGCATGGTTAAAGCTCCGCGAAATCGTGTCTGGCCTTTTCGGTGTAGTATCTGATATCCCACCTCGGTTTATTTATCTACTTCTTTTCGGCTGATTATTAGATCAGATCCTGCAGCGACCATATGAGGCAACAAAGCGGCCGAGGTTGTTTGCCGATGGATCGCCCCGATTAATTTCTTGATGATGCGGCGGCCCGCGTTGGGTCCACGGGATGCGGCGCTGGGCGGTGGGCGCCGTGGCAACGCGGCGTCGTTCCGCCAGGCCAGAAGCCCGGCCGGTCTGCACTACGTTTCACCCGCACGTAACGCGACCATCTGTCGGAGCGCGAGCACAGAGGACGGGGGCTCGGCGTGCCGGGGTGGCCTAGGATGCCACGGGCGAGCCGCGCACGCGCGGCGGGAGGAGAGAGCTACCGGCGCAGAGGACGCGCGACAAGCAACCAACGGAGCGGGCACGCGCGCACGAGTCCAAACGCCAAGGCTTCAAATCCCCAGAAGCACAGACTAGCTAGGCATAGTAGCACGAGTACTCTGGTGGTAGCGGGCGGGCGCCAACTCGAGCGCGGCGCGGAATTCTACTCCCCCATCCTGCGGTGCCGGTTGTACGTGCCGCGGGGGCGCAACTCTCTCGGCGCAGGGGGTCGTAGGAGTACGACATCGGTCCGTGTGCGCCGCGCGAGTCATCCTCGCAGGCTCGCGGTGCAGCCATGCCGATGCGGCGATGACACACGGTTATGCCAACTTCACCGCGCAACCCCAAACGGACATCCGTTTTGTCCGGATTCTGTCCGTTTGAACAGGGAAATGTGGTCGTGTCCGGGCCTGTCCTGAGACGCGGTGGCCGTGCGCCCAGCGCGTGGCCGCATCCTTTACCCCATCCTGTCCGCGTCCATTTAAAAAAAAAGTTTCAAATGCCAAGCCCTTACGGCCCCGGCCAAAGACGAACGCCGCAACAAAGCCGCCGCGGCAACACAACCAGACCTCCAAAATGAATGGTTCTCCTCGCGGCAACACGGCCGGTGGCGGCAACACAACCGCCTTTTCAAAATGAATGTTTTCTCGCCGGACACGGCCGCCTAACGGGCGGGCGGCACCCATGCCGACCTCAAAAAGAACGGCCACGGCCGATCGGACGACCTAGTTCAGCCGTCGGCGTCGAGCATCTCTTCGTTCGCCTCGAACCGGGCCCTCGTCTTCTCGCTCATCTTCGACAAGTCCACGCTCATAATCGCGAGGGCCAACTCCTTCGCTTTGGTGGCGGCATTGGTGGCCTCAATGTCGAATCGCCTTTGCTCGCCTTGACGTTCTCGGCCTCGATGTCGAGCTGCCTTTCTTGGCCGCCTCCTCCATGTCGAGCTGCCTCTGCCGGCCGCCTCCTCCATCTCAAGCTTCCTTCTCTTGGCCGCCTCCTCCATCTCAAGTTTCTTCGTTTGAAGCTCTAGGTATTGCTTCATTTGCTCGTCCTTGCTTTACCGCTTCTTCTCGTCCCTCACATCCTTTTGCGACATCATGCCATGCAAAGTGTCATGCAATGCCATGGATGAGGCATCACGAATGTCATCAACCTTGGAGTTGGTCTTGCCCTCGGCCTCTTCACGCGCCGCCATCTCCACCTCCGCGAACTTGGCCGTCTTCAGGCCTCTCTTCCTTTGGAGTTCACGGTATTGGTCCTTGAACTTAGGGCAATTGTTGATCATAGTCCAACAATGCGTAAGAGTGAACGACTTGTCATTGTGTCGGGCCTTGAATGCCTACAAAGATTGAAATGCCTACACCATATGATGAACAACAAGTGACAATGCAAACATGTACAAGGCCGAAGTTTCATGGCCGTAGCAAGGAAAGGGCAAAGAATGAGAGCATACCATGTCTCCAACGCCGGTACCACTCACGGGTCGTGCTTGAACGCTCTCAAATGCGGCTTGATAATTGTTGCACTCTTGTTGGATGAACAACCATCTCTTTTGAATCGAGCCGACGCCACGGTTGCTTTCAAATTGGTAGGGCTCAAACATCTTCCTTTCATGGAACGTTTTGTGGACTCTCGTCCAAAAATCAATACCCTTTTGTTGCGCGCCGGTCCTTGGATCTTGGCTAATCTCCATCCAAGCTTGGCAAATCAACTTGTCCTCATCTTGTTTGTATGAACCCGTGCGAATGCTCTACCTCTTCTTTTGTGCTTCCGCTCTTTGTGTCAGCTCGTCGATGAACAATGGCGCGCCACTAATGTCAACGTCATTGCTTTCTTCTTCTTCATCATCACCTTCGACATAGATGTCATCGTCTTCATGCCACGAGTCACCATGGTCGTAGTCAGCATGGTCGTCGGCCTCTTCATCAGCAGTGAACTGGCCGTGGCCATCCTGACTTTGGGTCTCCTCGGGGTCGTAGACAGGGACGTGGCCGCCGCCGTAGATCACTTCCTCCATGAACTGGTCGTAGTAGGGGTCATCGACTGGTGCCGTTGGGGTTGGCATTTCGTCGAACAAGACGCGGGGGGTTGTCATGCTGTCGGTAAACGGCGACCGTGCTTGCTTTCTTTGCATCTCGACGGACGGACGGCCGCCACTGCTGGACCCAGGGGTGACGTTGAGGTCGATGACGGCCGAGGTACGTGGTGTGCACGGCGCAATCACGCTCACATCCAGCGACCCCCCGAAACAGGTCTGGGCGTCGTGCCTTGGCGGAGGAAAGCCGGGCGACAAGGGCGTGATCCGCGACGTCGGCGACTGGCAGTGCGGAGGCCGGGCAACCGACGACCCTGTGCTCGCCGGACCGACGGCCCCTCCAGAGAAACCGGGCGGGCGACAAATGCCGGCCATGAGAAGGGCGTGCGCTTGTCGACGATGGCCTCCTTCTCCTCGACCTCGGCCTTGTGCCGCGCGGCCTCAATCGCAGCGCGCTCGGCGGCTCTCTTGGCCGCGGCGACGTTGATCTTGACGACCGCCCTCCGCCTCGTCCTCTTCGCTGATTCCGCGTCCAACTTGGCGATCTCCTCTGGTGTGCACTCCGACCGCGGCTTCCTTGGTGCTTTGCCCTTCTTCTTCTTGTCCATTCCGGGCGGGTCGATGGCCAGCCCGCCGGAGTTCAGCTGGGCGTCGTCCATGGACGGGGGAGGGAGTGGGACGGGCGGGACGTGGGAGGTTTTGGGTGGGAATGGTGCCAAAGGGGCCGCGGGGGGTTGCTCGTGTCACCGACACGTGGGCTAGGGGCGGACAAGCGCGCGCGTCCCGCCCGTCCGCGCGCTGTCCTTTTTGCCCCAAAAGCGGCGCAAACTTGGGTCGCGGATGGGTCGAAAGCGAACACAAAACAGACAAAAGTCCGTTTGCTCCCGCGCGCTGGGCCGCCTCGTTTGTCCATTTTACCCCAAACGGACGGGGCCGGACAGGATAGGGTCGCGCGGTGGAGTTGGCCTTATGCTTATCACCGTGATACTGTGCTTTAGGCGTCGGCGTCAGGAATGCAGGAGGCGGCGCCGGCGTCGGAGGGGCGTGGACCTAGTCGGATTCTTATGGTGGGTGGCTCGGTCACTAACCGATCATAAAGAATTTGTCCAACCAGACTCCTTAGATCATCCTTACTTTTTTGGAACACCTATCTTTTACTCCCTCCATTCCTAAATATTTATCTTTTTAAAGATATCAAATGGACTACCACATACGCATGTATATAGACATATTTTAGAGTGTAAATTCACATATTTTGCTTCATATGTAGTCACTTGTTGAAATATCTAGAAAGACAAATATTTAAGAACGGAGGGAATATTACTCAAAGTCGATAAAAGATGAGATACAAATTGGATCGGGGTTGGCCCAACCATACATGACGCCCTGATTCAAAGAATTCAAATGCTTGACTAACAAGTCAGTCTCAAAGTTAGTCAACCTACATTCAAAACAAAAAGTACAATTAAAATTCAAAGCTCTCAGCTTGATCTCCTCGATGATTTGCCACTTCGTCACTTCTGGATGTCATTCACGACTTGTTTGGAGTCATAGACCACGACAATGTTGTGCAAAAGCAAATCCTCGGCCAGCGATAATGCCTCCCTGCACACAACTATAAAAGAATATTCAATACAACTGAGACGTCCATTAGAGAGTGAGCCTAGCTCAACTGGTTGGGGGAGTGAATGTACAAACCCAACACCTGAGTTCAACTCCTCACGGAGGCGAATTTAGATTCTTATTTATTCTCATGGACGAGGCTTTCCTGGTACTCACGCATTTATTGAGGACTAGGCTCGGTGCGTAATCAAGATTAAAAATTGAAGTACTCATACTTAAAAGGCTATTTTCATCCCTAGTTGGTGCAGAGACCGGGGAAGTGAAATTCTCCCCCAAATAAAGCTGGTGACTAGGCAACCCGCTCTAGCGACTCTCTAGGCGAACCACTTGAGATGCCGACAGCGACCCACAAGCCGCTAGATCGGCGAGTGGGAGGCAGGTTCTGGGCGTTGGCCGACGAGGGCGATGAGGGGGAATACAGCGAGAAGGAGGCTAGGCGCCAAAGACACCGTTCATGTCGGTTGTGCCGAGCTCGCCGGAGTCGGCGGGATCGCGATCGACATTGATCTGTGAGCCTTTGAACCAGGGGTACGAGGAAAGATGATCTTCAGTTGGTGGTCAAGACGTTGGTCCCAGTGATCGATCCAGCAAGAGACGGCCTTGACTCGAAGGATCACAAGGAGGTGATCCGGTGGCTTGTACGTCAGCGCACAACAGCTCGGCCATGGCAGGGGCCGATCCCCAAGGTAAGGTTGCCGACGTTAACTCTTGGCGATTTTCTAAACCCGGGAGCTTGGATGCAGGTTCAACGGCGACGGCGGAAGGAGTGGCGGCCGGCGTTGCCACCGGAGGCGGAGGAGAGGCAGATCTCGATCCGGGAGGCAAGGTTGGAGTGTTTGAATTGCATATTGGGCCACAATGGGATGGTTTAGGGGGAGGGACATATGGGCTCAGGGCATGCGGCCCAGCTAGTTTTTATTTCTGAGCATGCGGCTCAGCCGGTTGAGGATGGGATGTAGGAGCAGATTGCGGCGGCCCAACCCAACATGGACAATACTAGGGTGAGCCCTTGAATCAGGGATACAAGGAAAGATGATCTTCAGTTGGTGGTCAAGACATTGGTCCCGGTGACCGATCCAGCAAGAGACGGCCTTGACTCGAAGGATCACAAGGAGGTGATCCGGTGGCTTGTACGTCGGCGCACAACGGCTCGGCCATGGTAGGGGCCGATCCCCAAGGTAAGGTTGCCGACGTTAACTCTTGGCGATTTTTTAAACCCGGGAGCTTGGATGTAGGTTCAACGGCGATGGCGGAAGGAGTGGCGGCCGGCGTTGCCACCGGAGGCGGATGAGAGGCAGATCTCGATCCGGGAGGCAAGGTTGGAGTGTTTGAATTGCATATTGGGCCACAATGGGCCGGTTTCGGGAGAGGGACATATGGGCTCAGGGAATGCAGCCCAACTAGTTTTTATTTCTGAGCATGCGGCTCAGCCGGTTGAGGATGGGATGTAGGAGTAGATTGTGGCGGCCCAACCCAACTTGGACAATACTAGGGTTCGACCGACATGGGTGCGACCTGGTTTTCTCTCTTGCGAGGTCGGACGGGCACTGCATGTTCGAGCGAACGCGGCGCCGATCGACAAGGCGTCCTTTGTCGTAGTTCTCATGGCAGGGAGAGGGACGGATCCGTCACCGGCGCAGACTGCGGCGTCAGGTGCGGTGCAGCCTTCACATGGATCAGGAGTGGGTCGGCCGGCTGCTGGCGCCGCTAATGGCGGCCGCGGCGGCGTTGTTGGGGCGGTGCACAATGGCGAGTGCGGCGGCACGAACGCCGGGCGTGGAGGCTTTGCAGGGCGTGGCGGTGGAGCAAGATACGGTCGCGTCGCCGAAGGTGGAGGAGGTACGGCGCCCTATGAATGTGTGGCTATGGAGGGCCTCCGCGCCACTCTAATAGGTTTGTCGGCAGCTCAGCGGCCGATGATGGGCGTGGAGTGGCCGGCGGCGGTGGATATGGTGGGCCTTCGCATCAGTTCGATGGAGAGGTTAGCGGATCTTGGCCCGGCGGCGGTCGTGGCGATGCCGGCGGCCGTGGTTTTCGCGCCCCGTCCGGGGGCTTTATCCAAGGGCCGGCGGGTCCTCAATAGTATGTGCCACACCGGGGAGGCTTTGCTTTCAGAGGAGGACGAGGTGGCACGGGCAGGTTCGGTCGGACCGGTGGCCGTGTCCCACGCCGAGACCCACCACCACAGCGTGACCCGCCTCCGGCCACTGACTCAGCTAAGCCATCGGGGGAGGACTTACCCGCTAGTGCCTCGAACTCAGCGATACTGGCTGACACGGCGGTGGATCAGCGATTCCCCTCGAAAGCGGCCGCGGTGGTTCGGGATCTTGCGAACGCGGTTTTACCGACAGCGTCGATGCCAGTGGAGGCTACTGCTAACAAAGGCGAAATGGAGAAGGTGAGCAAAGGTCAGCGTAAGAGGGAGAAGATATATTGTTATCATTGTGGAGAGCCCGGTCACTATGTGGTTGGATGTACAACAGAGCTGTGTGATATATGCTTGAGACCAAAACATGAGGAGAAATGCCCACTTTTGTCACCTCCTAAGCCGGTGGTGAACTTTTATGGCGTGTGTGATGAAAAACTAATGTTCTTTGAGACGCCCACGATGAGGTCTTGCAGACCATGGCTTGAGAATGCCAGAACCGGCGTGATTTGTGTGACTAAGGGCACTCTTTCTGAGGACCAAATTATTTTGCAACTTAAGAGATTGGTCTCCACTTCCTTTCAGTGGGCTCTCGTTCGAATTGATGAGAAGAGTTTAAGGTTGACTATCCTACCAAGTTTGATCTTGACAAGATTAGCTAGTTTGGCATGTGTAAGGTGCCGGGCAGTTCTTGTATTCTTGAGTTTGATGAGTGGAAGCGAAACGATCCGGTGGGAATTCTGCTTATTCTGATTTGGGTCAGATTCTTTGGGCTTCAACCGGAACCGCTCAACGATTTCCTAGAGACTTGGAGCATTGGTTCTCTTATCGGAAAAACCTTGAAGGTGGATATGCCTTTCACTCGCATGCATGACATTGCATGAACGTGTGTGGGAGTTTTGGATGTGGATGCGGTGTCGTGCTTCTTAGGATGGGTCTATGAGGGCTTGAGCTATGATCTGAGGATTGAGATTGAGGGAGCTCCAATGATCCAGGACGCAGATAGAGGCTTGGGTACAGAAAGTGGTACTGATGGTGGGAACGGCAAGCAAGATGATGGTCCATGATCTGTTTGCTAATCAGTCTTCTTCTTCCGGAGGGTCGGGTCAGGTGTCTGAGGCCCCAATGGGCAAGACTTCATCCACTTCGATGCCCATGACGGGGCTTCGGCATGGTATGTTTGATGCGGCACTGGCACCGGTTTGGCTTCAGAGCAATAGGGTGGGGGATGATGCCCCACCCTCTATGACTCCGGAGAGCACAACACCCGCTCACGCGTCGACGCCCATGGCAGAGCTTCGCTTCGGGTCTTTTGGTGCTGTTTTGGCGCCTGGGTGCCTTTGGGGTGATCGAGTGGAGAGGGATGACCCGGCTGAGAGAACTGCCTCCATTATCACCCATCTGTTTCACTTTTCTGAGGGTGGTGCTACTTTGGCGGCGCCCCCGAAGTCACCTAGGGGGAGGAGCCTAATAACCCACAAGTATAGGGGATCACAACAGTTTTTGAGGGTAGAGTATTCAACCCAAATTTATTGATTCGATACAAGGGGAGCCAAAGAATATTCTCAAGTATTAGCAGTTGAGTTGTCAATTCAACCACACATGGATAACTTAGTATCTGCAGCGAAGTATTTAGTAGCAAAGTAGTATGATAGTAATGGTAACAGTGGCAAAAGTAATAGTAGCAGTTTTGTAGTAATTGTAATAGTAGCAACGGTAAAGTAAATAAGCAAAGCACAAGAGGTGAAAAGCTCGTAGGCATTGGATCGGTGATGGATAATTATGTCGGATGCGCTTCCTCATGTAACAGTTATAACATAGGGTGACACAGAACTAGCTCCAGTTCATCAATGTAATGTGGGCATGTATTTCGAATATAGTCATACGTGCTTATGGAAAAGAACTTGCATGCCATCTTTTGTCCTACCCTCTCGTGGCAGGGGGGTCCTAGTGGAAACTAAGGGATATTAAGGCCTCCTTTTAATAGAGTACCGGACCAAAGCATTAGCACTTAGTGAATACATGAACTCCTCAAACTACGGTCATCACCGAGAAGTATCCCGATTATTGTCACTTCGGGGTTGTCGTATCATAACACATAATAGGTGACTATAGACTTGCAAGATAGGATCAAGAACTCACATATATTCATGAAAACATAATAGGTTCAGATATGAAATCATGGCACTCGGGCCCTAGTGACAAGCATTAAGCATAGCAAAGTCATAGCAACATCAATCTCAGAACATAGTGGATACTAGGGATCAAACCCAAACAAAACTAACTTAATTACATGGTAAATCTCATCCAACCCATCACCGTCCAGCAAGCCTACGATGGAATTACTCACGCATGGCGGTGAGCATCATGAAATTGGTGATGGAGGATGGTTGATGATGACGACGACTGATAACCTGCAAGTATACGGGATCGCAACAGTTTTCGATAAGTAAGAGTGTCGAACCCAACGAGGAGCTAAAGGTAGAATAAATATTCCCTCAAGTTCTATCGACCACCGATACAACTCTACGCACGCTTGACGTTCGCTTTACCTAGAAAAAGTATGAAACTAGAAGTACTTTGTAGGTGTTGTTGGATAGTTTTGCAAGAAAGTAAAGAACACGTAAATAAAAAGTAGGGGCTGTTTAGATAAAGATGCAATAAAGTAAGTATTAGTAGAGAGCTTTTTGTTACGAGAAAGTTATTTGTCCAAGGCAATCGATAACTAGACCGGTAATCACTATTGCAATTGTATTTGAGGGAGAGGCATAAGCTAACATACTTTCTCTACTTAGATCATATGCACTTATGATTGGAACTCTAGAAAGCGTCCGCAACTACTAAAGATTCATTAAGGTAAAACCCAACCATAGCATTAAAGTATCAAGTCCCCTTTTATCCCATACGCAAACAACCTACTTACTCGGGTCTGTGCTTTTGTTCACTCACGCCACCCACCATAAGCAAATCATAAACATATTGCAAACCCTACAGTGCGGATCACTCACGCTTGCGCGACACGGAGAGCACCATAGGACATCACCAATAATAAAACATGCAACTCAAACCAATCACGATCATCAATTAACCCATAGGACAAAACGGATCTACTCAAACATCATAAGATAGCTATACATCATTGGGGAATAATATATAGCGTTGAGCACCATGTTTAAGTAGAGATTACAACGGGTAAGAGAGAGGTTACACCGCTACATAGAGGGAGGAAGAGTTGGTGATGAAGGCGGTGAAGTTGTTGGTGAAGATCTCGGTGATGATGATGGCCCCCGGCAGCGTTCCGGCGCCACCGGAAGCAAGGGGGAGAGGGGCCCCCTTGTTCTTCTTCTTCCTTGACCTCCTCCCTAGATGGGAGAAGGGTTTCCCCTCTGTTCCTTGGCTCCCATGGCTTGGGAGGGGCGAGAGCCCCTCCGAGATTGGATCTATCTCTCTGTTTCTGCGTTCTCAGATTCTACCCCTTCATCGTTTCCTTTATATCTGGAGATCCGTAACTCCGATTGGGGTGAATCTTTCGCCTAGATCTTTCTCATAAAATTATCTTTCTTGCACCATAAGAAGAGCGTCAACCGCCTTAAGGGTGGCCCACGAGAGCCCAGGCCGCGCCAAGGGGGGAGGGCGCGCCCCCCTGTCTCGTGGCCACCCCGGACACCGTTTCGCGTTGATTCCACTTCCCAAAAATCATAAATATTCCCAAAAAAATCTCCGTCCGTTTTTATCCCGTTTGGACTCCGTTTGATATTGGGTTTCTGCGAAACAAAAACATGCAATGATGAGAACCGACATCGGGCAATCGGATCAATATGTTAGTCCCAAAAAATAGTATAAAAAGTTGCCAAAAGTATATAAAAATTGTTGAATATTGGCATGGAACAATCAAAAATTATAGATACGACGGAGACGTATCAGCATCCCCAATCTTAATTCCTGCTCGTCCTCGAGTAGGTAAATGATAAAAAAGATAATTTTTGATGTGGAATGCTACCTAGCATAATCTTGATCATATGTCTAATCATGGCATGAATATTAAGACACGACTGATTCAAAGCAATAGTCTATCATTTGACATAAAAACAATAATACTTCGAGCGTACCAATAAAGCAATCATGTCTTTTCAAAACAACATGGCCAAAGAAAGTTATCCCTACAAAATCATATAGTCTGGCTGTTGCTCTATCTTCATCACACAAAGTATTTAATCATGCACAACCCCAATGACAAGCCAATCAATTGTTTCATACTTTAGTAATCTCAAACTTTTTCAACTTTCACGCAATACATGAGCGTGAGCCATGAACATAGCACTATAGGTGGAATCGAATATGATGGTGGGGGTTATGTGGAGAAGACAAAAAAGGGAGAATGTCTCACATCAACTAGGCGTATCAACGGGCTATGGAGATGCCCATCAATAGATATCAATGTGAGTCAGTAGGGATTGCCATGCAACGGATACACTAGAGCTATAAGTGTATGAAATCTCAAACTGATACTAAGTGGGTGTGCATCCAACTTGCTTGCTCATGAAGACCTCGGGCATTTGAGGAAGCCCATCATCGGAATATACAAGCCAAGGTCTATAATGAAAATTCTCACTAGTATATGAAAGTGAAAGCATAGGAGACTCTCTCTGTGAAGAACATGGTGCTACTCTGAAGCACAAGTGTGGTAAAAGGATAGTAACATTGCCCCTTCTCTATTTTTCTCTCTTTTTTATCTTCTCTTCTTTTTTTGGTGGGCTTCTTCGGCCTCTTTTTTTTATTTGGGATTCTTTGGCCTCTTTTATTTTTCATAAAGTCCGGAATCTCATCCCGACTTGTGGGGGAATCATAGTCTCCTTCATTCTTTCCTCACTGGGCAATGCTCTAATAATGATGATCATCACACTTTTATTTACTTACAACTCAATATCTAGAACAAAGATATGTCTATAGGAATGCCTCCGGCGGTGTACCGGGATGTGCAATGATCTAGCGTAGCAATGACATCAAAAAATGGACAAGCCATGAAAACATCATGCTAGCTATCTTACGATCATGCAAAGCAATATGACAATGAATGCTCAAGTCATGTATATGATGAGGATGGAAGTTGCATGGCAATATATCTCGGAATGGCTATGGAAATGCCATGATAGGTAGGTATGGTGGCTATTTTGAGGAAGGTATGGAGGGTGTATGGTACCGGCGAAAGTTGCACGGCACAAGAGAGGCTAGCAATGGTGGAAGGGTGAGAGTGCGTATAATCCATGGACTCAACATTAATCATAAAGAACTCATTACTTATTGCAAAAATCTACAAGCCTTTGAAAACAAAGTACTACGTGCATGCTCCTAGGGGGATAGATTGGTAGGAAAAGACCATCGCTCGTCCCCGACCGCCACTCATAAGGAAGACAATCAATAAATAAAATTGTGCTCCAACTTCATCACAAAGCGGTTCACCATACGTGCATGCTACGGGAATCACAAACCTCAACACAAGTGTTTCTACTAATCCACAGTCACCCACTAGCATAACTCTAATATCACCATATTTATATCGCAAAACTATTGCAAGGAATAAAACATATCATATTCAGTGATCCACAAGTTTATGTAGGATTTTATGACTAACCATGTGATTAACCAATTCATGTCATCTCTCTAAATTGATATAAGTGAAGCAAGAGAGTTTAATTCTTTCTACAAAAGATATGCCCACACTCTAACAATTATAAGTGAAGCAAAAGAGCATTCTACAAATGGCGGTTTTCTATGTAAAGGGAAACAGGCAATCCAAACTTCAAATGATATAAGTGAAGCACATGAAGCATTCTATAAAACCACACCCAAAAGATTTAAGTGAAGTGCAATGAGCATTCTATAAATCAACCAAGGACTATCTCATACCAGTATGGTGCATAAAATAAAGATGAAAACTAAATGCAAAAGACGCTCCAAGACATGCACATAATGCATGAACGAAACGAATTCGAAAACATACCGATACTTGTTGAAGAAAGAGGGGATGCCTTCCGGGGCATCCCCAAGCTTAGATGCTTGAGTCTCCTTGTATATTTACTTGGGGTGCCTCGGGCATCCCCAAGCTTGAGCTCTTGCCTATCTTCCTTTTCCTCATATCGAGACATCCTCGATTAGACACTTCATCCACACAAAACTTCAACAGAAAACTCGGTAAGATCCGTTAGTATAATAAAGCAAATCACCACTCTAAGTATTGTAGAAAACCAATTCATATTTTGTTTTAGCATTGTGTCTACTGTAATATAACTTTTCCATGGCTTAATCCACTAATATAAATTGATAGATTCATCAAAACAAGCAAACTATGCATCAAAAACAGAATCCGTCAAAAACAAAAGAGTCTGTAGAAATCTGAACATCCACCATACTTCTGGTACCCCACAAATTCTACCACAATTAGGAAAAATAAACAAGTTGTATATAAAGACATTGGAAAAAGATTCAGAACCAAATGACGTTCCAGATAAAAATGTAAAATCGCGCACTACAGCCAAAGTTTCTGTCCTGCACCGTACAAACCAACAAGCATTGTAAACATCCTAAAGGCAAACCTTGGCACATTATTTTTATAATACAATGGAATTATACAAGGGAATAATTATTTTTGTTGAAAAGTTTCTGTAATCAAGATTCACAAAGTTTCCGTGAGCATGAACAAAGTTCAAGGCTAGCTCCCACTTCAACAATGCTTGTCTTTCTCACTTTCACTTTCCTTTTTGAAAAGATTTGGGTTCCCCCCTTTATTTTTTTGTTTTTAATCTATACGAAAGCACTCAACAGAAATAAATGACTCTCTAAAAGTTCCGGGTTGTCTCCCTGGCAGCGCTTTCTTTAAAGCCATTAAGCTAGGCATACAGTGCTCAAGTAATGGATCCACCCGGATCCCAAGGTATATCAAAGCCAATTTTAATCAACAATGATTTGTAATTTAGTAGTGAGCACAAAGTAACATATATCATGCAACAACGAAGTCTAACTCTCTTCCTATGCATCGGCATGTCATAAAAGAACAATTCATGCACACATAGTAAAGGCCAATGCATAGTATAAGCAGTTTCTTGCAATTTTATCATATTGGAAACATAGAGAGGTGGAGATATAGTTCCTCTCTCATAATAATTGCAAGTAGGAGCAGCAAGCACATGCATATTACATTCATCAAAATCATCATGTGCAATGGTAAAAGGCAACCCATCAATATAATCCTTAATAAGCACAAACTTCTCCGATATAGTGTAGTCGGGAGAATTCAAAAAGATAATAGGACTATCATGCGTGGGTGCAATAGCAACAGTTTCATGTTTAACATAAGGAACTATAGCAAGTTCATCTCCATAAGCATAATTCATATTGGCATCTTGGCCACAAGCATAGCAAGAATCATCAAAAAGGGATATTTCAAACAAATTCAAGGGATCATAGCAATCATCATAGCAATTATCCTTCGGTAAGCACGAAGGGGAATTAAACAATGTATGAGTTGAAGAGTTACTCTCATTAGAAGGTGGGCACGGGTAGCTAATCCGCTCTTCCTCCTTTTGTTCTTCGCTCTCCTCATCATCTTTTTCATCCAATGAGCTCATAGTTTTATCAGTTTCTTCTTCCATAGCTTCCTGCAAAATATTTGTCTCTTCTTGGACAGTGGAGACTTCCTTCATGTCGGTGTCAAAACCGGCGGATCTCGGGTAGGGGGTCCCGAACTGTGCGTCTAGGCGGATGGTAACAGGAGACAAGGGACACGATGTTTTTACCCAGGTTCGGGCCCTCTCGATGGAGGTAAAACCCTACTCCTGCTTGATTGATATTGATGATATGGGTAGTACAAGAGTAGATCTACCACAAGATCAGAGAGGCTAAACCCTAGAAGCTAGCCTATGGTATGATTGTTGTTCGTCCTACGGACTAAAACCCTCCGGTTTATATAGGCACCGAAGAGGGTTAGGGTTACACAGAGTCTGTTACAATGGTAGGAGATCTACATATCCGTATCGCCAAGATTGCCTTCCACGCCAAGGAAAGTCACATCCGGACACGGGACAAAGTCTTCAATCTTGTATCTTCATAGTCCAGGAGTCCGGCCAAAGGCTATAGTCCGGCCATCCGGACACCCCCTAATCCAGACTCCTCAAGAGTCCCGAACCAGGCTTCAATGACGACGAGTCCGGCGCGCATATTGTCTTCGGCATTGCAAGGCGGGTTCCTCCTCCGAATACTTCATAGATGATTTTGAACACAAGGATAGTGTCCGGCTCTGCAAAACAAGTTCCACATACCACCGTAGAGAGAATAATATTTACACAAGTTCAATCTGCTGACGTATTTCGTGGCGTGACATCACACCACGGCCAAGCCTTTATTCGAATCGTTTTTACTGTCCCACCTCAGCGCATTTAGCGAGGCGGTTTCCTTGGCACGTCTTGTCAAAGCAGAGATCGTGTCTCCTTATTCCTGGATTCTCATCAATACGAGTGTGGGTAACCCAGTCATGCCCGTTGGCATGTCTCCTCTATCGAAGGCGAGTCCCAAACGGTCACGGGGAAGGCTCTTGGTATTCAACCTCTTTATAAAGAGACCAAGGCTCCACTCCTTTCTTTCAATCTCAATCGATTCCGCCCCTCGCCTCGAGTTCCAACACCCAAAGCTCCAGATACAGGCGCTTCGGACCTTCGATGATGTCCGGCTCCGACCTGCAAGGCTGGTGGATGCCTTCCTCCGTTACGGAAGAAGACGTGCAAAGGCTAAGAGATGCCAGGTATCTAACCGGCGAAATTTCGCATAGGCTGCCTGCCCAAGGGCAGGTTATTCCCACTCCCAAGCCTGGTGAAAGTGTGGTGTTCGCATCTCACTTCCTTCGGGGGCGAAGCTTCCCGACGGACCCCTTCGTGAGGGGGCTCATGTTTTACTATGGGCTGGAATTTCATGACTTGGATCCGGAGTCCATCCTCCACATCTCATCGCTCATTGTCGATGAAGCCTTCCTCCGCATTACCCCTCACTTCGGATTGTGGCTCAAGACCTTCAAAGTGGAGCCGAAGATGATCAAGGGGCAGCAGGCAGAGTGCAGAGGGGCTGTTATAAGCAGGAATGCCGACGCTCCGTGGCCCGAGGGCTCTTTTCAAGAGGAGCTCAGCCTATGGCAACAAGAGTGGTTTTATATCACAGCTCCCAGGGGCACCAAATGGGTGGCACCACCTGCCTTTCGCTCGGGTCCTCCACCGCGGCTGGCGTCATGGGTCAATAAAGGACTTGACTGGGGGCCGTCCAAGGACGTGCCCTTGCTGCAGGGCCGCATTCAAGATCTCCTAGAGAGAGATCACTCTGGTCGTAGTAGCGCAGGTCATGCTGATTCGTCGCATCCTGCCCTGCAGACGTCGCCCCCTCCGCCTGTGGGAATTTAACCCGGAGGGACCACGAGCTCTCCAACATTTTATGGGCGCGACGCCCGTGGAGATGTACAAGCTTTTCTTCGGATCACAAGCGATGTGTCCGGACTTGACCGAGGACGCAGGTCTGAGCTGCAATCGCCCGGATACTCAAGTAAGTAGCCCTGTACCCGGACATGCTATCCCATATTTATCATGAATTTGCTCTCAAAAGAGCTGTCCCTTGAACAGGAGTGGATAGCGAAAGCAAAGCTAATCAGGTGTCTGGCCCCCCTCCCTGAGACCACGCCGGATCCCGTGTTAACCAGGATGCTGGAGGTTGCGCCTTCGGAAGAAGGTGAAGGGGCGAACAAGGAAGCTACCGCCTCCGCGAAGGAGGCTGCCAGGAAAGGAGGGATCGAGAATCCCTCCATCCAAGGGAAGAAGAGGACCGCCTCTGAAGACCCGGAGACCATGGTCTCAAAGCGGGGGAAGAAATCTTTGTCAGAGAGTCCTGCGTCGAGAGATGCCTCGGCCGCATTATGCCCCCAAGGGGATCAGCCCTCCACCGAGCCGTAGGTAAAAGGGGAGTTTTTTTTAAAATAAAGGATATCCCCGCCCTATTTCTGATGAAGATAACCAAAGTTTTACCTTGTAGTTCGGATCTCAGCCCTTCTCAGCAGAGCTCATCTTCGGGGGATCTTCGTCCGGAGATGATAGAGAGCGAAACGCCTCCCCGCCGCATCCGTCTTGCGGCAGGCGGCGACCGAGGTGTCGTCGCGAAGGGTTTCTCCGAGTCCGGCGGGGCCGTAAGGTGGTCGTATTTCCCCTCAAAGCCCTCCGCGTCCGGCCTTCGAAAAAGGCCATCGGACGAGTCCGGCACCACCTGGTGTACGTTCGGAGGAGCTGAAGGATCTGCTCGGGCAAGCATCTATCTCAAAAGATCACCGTGCGTTAATGGGTACGGTGATTGAAAGGATTTCATCCGCTGAGAGCGGGTTGCATGAAGCCGTCAGAAGTTTACTGACAAGTTTTGAGGTACGCAAAATGATGTACCGTCTGACAGTTCCGCGTATAAAATGCGCCCTGTGTAGATAGTAGCCCCAAAGGCTCGGTGTGTTGTCAAAAATGACAGCGCGCCGAGCATCATAATCCCAGGTATAATGTGTCGCCCTTCCTATGTAGGTGGCGAAGGGTCCGGTGGCTAGCCGGACTGATGAATTTGCCGAACTAAAGCGGCAACTCGACGTGGCGGATGCCGACATCGCGCTTGTCAATAGGCGACTTGACATGTCACAAGGTATGCAATTTCCCCGCGGACACCTGGTAAGGGAGCTTGATGCCCATGCCTTACAACAAGTATGCTTGATGCAGATGGTGCCGCTGCCATGGAGAACCTGCGGGCGGAGCTCGCTCGGGCCAAGGAGCAGGCCAGAAAGAGTGACGCGGCTGCCTTAAAGGCGGCCGAAGAGCTAAAAGCCGAACATGCTGCTCACTATCGAAGCAAGAAGGAGATGGCCGTGGAGTTGAAGAATGCTGCCGACTGCTGCAAGCTTCTTGAAAAAGAAGATCGGGCGGTACGAGAGGACCTGAAGAAGGCCACTGCCGAGGCCAAGGATGCTCGCTTTGCGATGAGAGCTATGAAGGAGGAGCCGCGTCAGGCTGGAGATATTGCGGCTGGAAAGCCCTTTCTGCTACGGAGGAAATTCATGGATCCTAATTATGCTCAGTTGGACCGGCTGTGGAGTGCGGAAGATGCTTATCTGGACTTGGCGGCAAGTGCTGCGGACGCGGCCGAACACTTCCGAGATCAAGAGGATCACGAAATGGCAAAGGTTTTTTGGTTGCAGTTCCATAATCCAGAGCACCCACTTCCATTAACCGATCGCTTGGCCGAATGGGCGGAGCTGAATAGGTTATCCGGACTTGCCATGAAGGATGTCGCGAGTCTTTTGTGGCCGAAGAGGCCTGAGCCGAAGAGTTATTTTGGCTTGGTGCAGCAGTTCCTTGGTGCGGTGCCGCATATCAATGCGATGAGGAGGTCGGCATGCATAGAGGGTGCGCGGATGGCTCTTGCCCGTGTCAGGATATACTGGGCGGAGATGAAGGCCACCGATGTTGCATCCCAAGATTTGGACGGAAGCCGAGTACCTGTCGAGCACTATTTTTAGGAAGTTCTGCAGGGCGCTCGTTTAATAGAGACACAGTGCTCGAAGGATATTATGTTCGAATAACATGTATTATTGTGTAACAATGTTTCGATGAAATATAAAAGCTTTTTATACTTGTGCCTTCAAGAATTAAAATACCTCCTGTGCGGCCGTTGATGTATATGTGTATATAACCTGAAAGATGGCAGTCTTCGGCTTCAGCCCCCACGCATATAATGCGGGGGTGTTTGCAAAAGGCGCATTTTCACACTTGATCCAATGTCTTGGTCCTATAAAGGAGGTGGTAGCGCAACAAACTAGGCAACCGGACTATAATGCTTTATCACTTTCACTTAGCCATAGGAGTTTGACAGTGGGGCTACTATATAGCCCCTAGGGGCACCGCGTTCACCCGAATTTGGGGCGCGTATGTGCCTGACCGAGAAACGGCCCTTCGTTAATGCGGAGGAATCCTATAGATTCCGGCGGGTCATCAAGTGGTTGACCAGTCTCACGCTATATCATGACGATCGATTTTGGCTTTCATCGAGGTGCTCGCTGGCGAACCGGGCACAATCGCAGTAGTCCTCCTGGTGCCGCGTTAACCGATAGAGCGGAACGTAAGGCAGCAAAACACAGGAGCCGGGCAAACCCAACATTTGACCAAAGACATGATTCGGAGCTGATGCATATAAGGCCTAACTCGAGACGCCGAACACTCCCTAAGGTATTTGGTCTTTATGAAAACGGACCGAACAACGCCCTTGGTAGTAAGCCCCTGGTGTCCAGGTACGCGCAAAATTTTGACGTGGCCTATGCCAAAACGCCAGCCTCCTCCTCGGTTATAGTAAGAAACCAGGGGATGTGTATCAACAAGAGACAGTAAAAAAGGTTTACGCAGGGTCTTAATCTGAAAAGAATCCTTGCAACGGGTCCCTGCTGCATGTCTGCGCCTGTGTATCCATTGTGCCGTATCCTGGACGGGTGTCGCACGGTGTTCATCTGTAAAAGAGAGGAACTTAGTTGAAAAAGATCATGCGAAAATGTACGTTATATTAAATAAACGAAGTACGTTTCAGAAAATGAATAAAATTGAGCTTTATTGTCTCTTGTTGTATATGCGTGGAGCCCCTAGTGCGGGGGTATGCGACTGGTAAGGCCCTGTATGTTTACGCCGGACTCGTCTAACCGTGTCCAGGGTCTAAACGACTTGTTTAGGTGCTTGGATTAGTGAAGCCGATTTAGTGTGTGGCCGTCGAGGCAGTCACACAATCTTCCGCGCTCTAGGAGCAATCGATATTTCCCTTTAAGGAGATGATGCCTCGTGGACCGGGCATTTTAAGTGTGAGGGATGCATAATGCGGTATTGCATTAAAGCGGGCGAAAGCTTCGCGTCCCAGGAGTGCTTGGTAGCTACTTGTAAATGGGGCGAGGTGGAAGTTTAAGTTTTCGCGGCGGAAGTTGTCGGGTGAGCCGAACACAACTTCTAGCAGTAGAGAGCCCGTACAATGGGCATATGGGCCTGGCATTACCCCTTTAAAGGAAGTGTTGCTATGGCGAACTTTGGCTGGGTCTATCCCCATTTTGCGGATTGTGTCCTGATATAGCACGTTTAAATCACTGCTACCATCCATTAGGACTTGTGTAAATTGGAGTCCGTCAATTATCGGATTTAATATCAAGGCAGTCCATCCTGCATTCTGGATACTTCTAGAGTAATCCTGATGGTCGAAGGTGATTGGTTTTAACAACCAGTGGCGGGACTCCTCTAGGATAGGCCGTATGGCGCGTACCTCTATGGGCGCCGCTCTAGTTTTCCCTTTTGTCACACGAAGTGAGTTTACTATTTTGACTTCTTGTGGGAAATTCTTTTGTTTTTCGGTGCTCTGCTTGTGGGGTTCGTCGTCGTCCTCGCTTGGTGTGTCGAGCCCCTTGTGTTCGGCGTTGAGTTTGCCGGACTGCTTGAAGACCCAACAATCTCTGTGGGTATGATTCGCAGGCTTCCCGGGGGTACTGTGGATTTGACATAGCTTGTCCAAGATTTTGTTTAAGTTAGATAGCTCGTCCCTGTTATCCTTAGGGGGCAGCTTTTTATGATTCTGTCGTGAGCTTTTGAATCTGGCATTGACTGCCGTGCTCTTCGGGCTGTTGCCCTTGGTCCGGCGCTGTTCCTTGCTGCATCGTGGTTTCCCATTTCCATCCCTGACTTCGGATGTACTTGGGTTGTTGAAACTGCATCTTGCCAGCCAGCTATCCTCTCCCGCGCAAAAGCGGGTCATGATGCTTGTTAACGCGGCCATTGTTCTTGGCTTCTCTTGGCCGAGGTGTCTGGCGAGCCATTCGTCTCGGACGTTATGTTTGAAACCTTCTAAGGCTTCGGCGTCCGGACAGTCGACTATTTGGTTCTTTTTAGTAAGCAATCTGTTCCAGAATTTTCGGGCTGACTCTCCGGGTTGTTGAGTTATGTGACTTAACTCGTCTGCATCCGGAGGTCGGACATAGGTCCCTTGAAAATTTGCCCGAATGGCATCCTCGAACTCCTCCCAACTTCCAATGGTGTTTTCGGGGAGGCTTTTGAGCCAATGCCAGGCTGGCCCTTTGAGCTTGAGGGGTAAGTATTTTATGGCGTGGAGGTCATCTCCTCTATCCATGTGTATGTGGAGGATGTAATCCTCGATCCAGATGCCAGGGTCTATTGTTCTGTCGTATGCCTCTATGTTTACGGGCTTGAATCCCGCTGTAAATTCATAATCCAGAATCTCATCGGTAAAACATAGGGGGTGTGCGGTGCCCCTATATTTAGGTGTGTCGTAATATTCGGATACTTGATGTGTTGCATTGCTTACTAGAGCTTTCTTTCTTGGCCTGTAGATAGATCTAACTGGGCCATCTTTTTGATGCGAATCTATGTGCGGATCGCGGGCCGGCTTGTGTGCGGCGCCGTTTGCCGCTCTATGTTTGCCATGGGGTCGTCTATCCGACCGAGTGGTCTCCTTGTTTTTTGATTGCGGGGGCTCTACGGCCTCCTCATCGAATTCGGGCAGTAGTTTTCGCTTTGGGTAGCTCTTTGTTCGGCGACTATCGCCGTATTTGTCTGCGGTGTTGAGTACTTTGCTCCATCTAATTTTGAGCACATCTTCCGCTGTTTTGAGCTTCGGCTTTCGCTTTTTCAGGCTACACGCAGTGGCGACGAGCCTTTTGTGGAGGTTCTTCTGCTCCAGTAACTTGTCCGGCGTGAAATCGCCCGGACTGTTATCTTCGCCGGGGACGGGTTGTTTATCCAGATTGTCCTGTTCGGACTGTTGCTCGATAGCATGTTCGTCATCCACCGGTTCGCCCTGCTCTATGCCTGGGTCTGTATGGCTGCTGTCTTTGTCGAGGCGAGACTTTGAGCGGCGCTTACGTCACCGTTTTGACTGCTTTTCGAGGGAATGATCCCTCATGACATCCCGTTATTTCTCGTCGTCGCTTCCTTTAGGTGTGTCCACCATGTATACGTCGTGGGATGAGGTGACTGTCCAGTGCCCTATAGGTGCTGGTTCATGTTTGTCTCCTACACCGTCGTCATACCGTCGATGTCTTCGGAGTCGAAGTCGAGCACGTCGTTTAAACTTTCGACAGTGGCCATGAAGTGGGTGGTGGGTGGGCTTCGAATTTCTTCGTCGTCCGCATCCCTACCTTCCTGACCATAGTCCGGCCATGGCTCTCCTGATAGAGAGAGAGACTTTAGTGAATTCAGGATGTCGCCAAAGGGCGAGTGCCGAAAGATGTCCGCGGCGGTGAACTCCATGATCGGCGCCCAATCGGATTCGATTGGCAGGGGCGCGGAAGGTTCGGAGTCTGGAGAGGAGTCCGGCGCCTTGGAGTCACAAGCTTCGCAAAGGACAAGGTTGGTGTTCAGCTCAATCGCCGTAGAGATAGCAGCCACGAGGCGGTGTCCAGCCACCCATCCTCGATAGGCGCAGTCGGCTCCGAGCTAAGGGTCGGAGCGGACACTTGTGCGGCCTCCAGGGCACTGTCCGGTGGCAGAGCTAGATCATGCCCATCGTGACGGTGCGGCGCGCTTGGCTGTGGCTCAAACCCGTCGAAGATCAAGTCTCCACGGACGTCAGCTGTATAATTCAAACTTCCAAATCGACCTGCCGCGGGCGAGCTTAATCTGCTCCAGATGGCTGCTTAATTGGCTCAGAGTGCAAAGCCGCCTAATCTGAAGATCTGTCCGGAAGAAAAGTCTCACCTGGACCGCATCGTTGTTGATGATCGAGGAGCCATTGGGCCTAAAGATGGCGACATAGAGGAACTCTCAATGAAAGCACCAATGTCGGTGTCAAAACCGCGGATCTCGGGTAGGGGTCTCGAATCATGCGTCTAGGCGGATGGTAACAGGAGACAAGGGACACGATGATTTTACCTGTGTTCGGGCCCTCTCGATGGAGGTAAAACCCTACTCCGCTTGATTGATATTGATGATATGGGTAGTACAAGAGTAGATCTACCACGAGATCAGAGAGGCTAAACCCTAGAAGCTAGCCTATGGTATGATTGTTGTTCATCCTATGGACTAAAACCCTCTGGTTTATATAGGCACCGAAGAGGGTTAGGGTTACACAGAGTCGGTTACAATGGTAGAAGATCTACATATCCGTATCGCCAAGCTTGCCTTCCACGCCAAGGAAAGTCCCATCCGGACACGGGACGAAGTCTTCAATCTTGCATCTTCATAGTCCAGGAGTCCGGCCAAAGGCTATAGTCCGGCCATCCGGACACCCCCTAATCTAGGACTCCCTCACTTCATAAAGCATTAATATAGTAATTGTATTCATAAATTTCATAGCAATATCTAAGTATAGCAAGATTTTCAGGCCTACAAACTGCATCATCAAAATCATCAAACGCTTTAAACAAAGATTCAATCTCATAAGCACCCATAAAAGCAACAAATTCTTCTATTTGTTCCACATCATAATAATCATATCTACCATTAGCATAAGAAGCCAAGGATTCATTATCATTGAATTTGCATGAAAAGGGAAGGTGTGGATCCTCCACCCTAGAGCAACAAGTATAATCATGCATCACACATAATTGACGAGCATACCAACGCAAAATAATAAATTGATCCCATAATAGTTTCCCTTTTGTGTCGAGCGATAATCCCTGAAGTATTCACGTTAATCCAACGTGTATCCCATTATACAGTTGAATGGGGCTTTCTCAGGATTATCAAAGTAGTACATAATATCTTTCCAATAATGAGAATCGAGGGTTTTAGGAGTTACCCCATCCTCATGAGTAGCAAGTACAGCTATTTTTTTGGTATTTTGCATTCCATATCCATAACTAAAGATAGAGAACAACTTAGAACAACAAATAAAAATTACTTAGTGATAAAGCAAACAAGCACACAAGAGAATATTCACCCCACGCTATGACTCCCCGGCAACGGCGCCAGAAAAAGGTCTTGATAACCCGCAAGTATACGGGATCGCCACAGTTCTCGATAAGTAAGAGTGTCGAACCCAATGAGGAGCTAAAGGTAGAATAAATATTCCCTCAAGTTCTATCGACCACCGATACAACTCTACGCACGCTTGACGTTCGCTTTACCTAGAACAAGTATGAAACTAGAAGTACTTTGTAGGTGGTGTTGGATAGTTTTGCAAGAAAGTAAAGAACACGTAAATAAAAAGTAGGGGTTGTTTAGATAAAGATGCAATAAAGTAAGTATTAGTAGAGAGCTTTTTTTACGAGAAAGTTATTTGTCCAAGGCAATCGATAACTAGACCGGTAATCACTATTGCAATTCTATTTGAGGGAGAGGCATAAGCTAACATACTTTCTCTACTTGGATCATATGCACTTATGATTGGAACTCTAGCAAGCGTCCGCAACTACTAAAGATTCATTAAGGTAAAACCCAACCATAGCATTAAAGTATCAAGTCCCCTTTTATCCATACGCAAACAACCTACTTACTCGGGTCTGTGCTTCTGTTCACTCACGCCACCCACCATAAGCAAATCATAAACATATTGCAAACCCTAGAGCGGGGATCCCTCACGCTTGCACGACACGGAGTGCACCATAGGACAGCACCAATAATATAACATGCAACTCAAACCAATCACGATCATCAATTAACCCATAGGTCAAAACGGATCTACTCAAACATCATAAGATAGCCATACATCATTGGGGAATAATATATAGCGTTGAGCACCATGTTTAAGTAGAGATTACAGCGGGTAAGAGAGAGGTTACACCGCTGCATAGAGGGAGGAAGAGTTGGTGATGAAGGCGGTGAAGTTGTTGGTGAAGATTGCGGTGATGATGGTGGCCCCCGGCTGCGTTCCGGCGCCACCGGAAGCAAGGGGGAGAGGGCCCCCCTTGTTCTTCTTCTTCCTTGACCTCCTCCCTAGATGGGAGAAGGGTTTCCCCTCTGTTCCTTGGCTCCCATGGCTTGGGAGGGGTGAGAGCCCCTCCGAGATTGGATCTATCTATCTGTTTCTGCGTTTTCAGATTCTACCCCTTCACCGTTTCCTTTATATCTAGAGATCCGTAACTCCGATTGGGGTGAATCTTTCGCCCAGATCTTTCTCATAAAATTATCTTTCTTGTGCCAAAAGAAGAGCATCAACCGCCTTAAGGGTGGCCCACGAGAGCCCAGGCCGCGCCCAGGCGGGAGGGCGCGCCCCCTGTCTCGTGGCCACCCCGGACACCTTTTCGCGTTGATTCCACTTCCCAAAAATCATAAATATTCCAAAAAAAAATCTCCGTCCGTTTTTATCCCGTTTGGACTCCGTTTGATATTGGGTTTCTGCAAAACAAAAAACATGCAACAGATAGGAACTGCATCGGCAATCGGATCAATATGTTAGTCCCAAAAAATAGTATAAAAAGTTGCCAAAAGTATATAAAAGTTGTAGAATATTGGCATGGAACAATCAAAAATTATAGATACGACGGAGACGTATCAACGGCGACAAATCCCCCTCTCTGGAGCCCCGAACAGACTCCAGATCAGCCCTCCCGAGAGAGATTAGGGCTTGGTGGCGGCTCCATATCATAAAACGCGATGAAACTTTCTCTCCGATTTTTTTTCTCCGCAAAAGCAAATATATAGAGTTGGAGTTGAGGTCGGTGGAGCTCTAGGGGGCCCATGAGGCAGGGGGCGCGCCCCCACCCTCGTGGATAGGGTGTGGGGCCCCTGGCCTTGATTCTTTCGCCAGTATTTTTTATATTTTCCAAAAGTAATCTCTGTGGATTTTCAGGTCATTCCGAGAACTTTTGTTTCTGCAAAAAAATATCACCATGGCAGTTCTGCTGAAAACAGCGTCAGTCCGGGTTAGTTTCATTCAAATCTTGCAAGTTAGAGTCCAAAACAAGGGCAAAATTGTTTGAAAAAGTAGATACGTTGGAGACGTATCAACTCCCCCAAGCTTAAACCTTTGCTTGTCCTCAAGCAATTCAGTTGATAAACTGAAAGTGATAAAGAAAAACTTTTACAAACTCTGTTTGCTCTTGTTGTTGTAAATATGTAAAGCCAGCATTCAAGTTTTCAGCAAAGATTATGAACTAACCATATTCACAATAACATTTAGGTCTCATGTTTACTCATATCAATGGTGTAATCTACTAGCGAGCAATAATAATAAATCTCGGATGACAACACTTTCTCAAAACAATCATAACATGATATAACAAGATGGTATCTCGCTAGCCCTTTCTGATACCGCAAAACATAAATGCAGAGCATCTTTAAAGATTAAGGACCGACTAAACATTGTAATTCATGGTAAAAGAGATCCAGTCAAGTCATACCCAATATAAACTAATAGTAATGCACGCAAATGACAGTGTGCTCTCTAGCGGGTGCTTTTTAAAAAGAGGGAGATGACTCAACATAAAAGTAAATAGATAGGCCCTTCGTAGAGGGAAGCAGGGATTTGTAGAGGTGCCAGAGCTCGATTTTAAAATAGAGATGAATAACATTCTGAGCGGTATACTTTCACTATCAACGTAACAACTATGAGATCTCGATATCTTCCATGCTACATACATTATAGGCGGTTCCCAAACAGAATGGTAAAGTTTATACTCCCCCACCACCAACAAGCATCAATCCATGGCTTGCTCGAAACAACGAGTGCCTCTAACTAGTAACAGCCCTGGGGGAGTTTTGTTTAATTACTTTGATTTGCTTTGATATTTTTGATCATGGGACTGGGCATCTCGGTTACCAGCCATTTTCTCGTGAATGAGGAGCGGAGTCCACTCCTCTTGAGAATAACCAACCCAGCATGGAAGATACAGACAACCCTAGTTGAAATATGAGTTGCTCGAGCATACAAAACATAATTTCATTTGAAGGTTTGGAGTTTGGCACATACAAATTTACTTGGAACGGCAGGTAAATACCGCATATAGGAAGGTATGGTGGACTCACATGGAATAACTTTGGGGTTTATGGAGTTTGTATGCACAAGCAGTATTCCCGCTTAGTACAGGTGAAGGCTAGCAAAAGACTGGGGAGCGACCAACTGAGAGAGCGGCAACAGTCATGAACATGCATTAAAATTAATCAACACTGAGTGCAAGCATTAGTAGGATATAATCCACCATGAACATAAATATCGTGAAGGCTATGTTGATTTGTTTCAACTACATGCGTGAACATGTGCCAAGTCAAGTCACTCGAATCATTCAAAGGAGGATACCACCCTATCATACCACATCACAACCATTTTAATAGCATGTTGGCACGCAAGGTAAACCATTATAAGCTCCTAGCTAATTAAGCATGGCATAAGCAACTATAATCTCTAATTGTCATTGCAAACATGTTTATTCATAATAGGCTGAATCAGGAACAATGAACTCATCATATTCACAAAAACAAGAGATGTCGAGTTCATACCAGCTTTTCTCATCTCAATCAATCCATCATCTATCGTCATTATTGACTTTCACTTGCACGACCGAATGGTTTGTATGATAATAGTAGTGCACGTGCATTGGACTAAGCCGGAATCTGCAAGCATTCAATTCAAGGGAGAAGACAAGGTAATATGGGCTCTGGGTTAAATCAACAATCATGCATATAAGAGCCACTAAGCAATTTCATTATGGTCTTCTCCTCTCGACCCCCAAAGGAAAGAAAAGAAAAGAAAACTATTTACACGGGAAAGCTCCCAACAAGCAAAAAGAAGAACGAGAAATCTTTTTGGGTTTTCATTTAATTGTTACTACAAGCATTGAAATTAAACTAACTATTTTTTTGTTTTTTCTTAGGGTTTATCAAACACACAAGAAGAAAGCTAGTAAACTAGCATGGATAATACAATGAAAAAGTATGAGCACCGATGACTAGAATAAGTGTGTGAACATGAATGTAATGTCGGTGAGAAATACGTACTCCCCCAAGCTTAGGCTTTTGGCCTAAGTTGGTCTATGGCCATGGATAGCGGCTACTCTCCCCGGTGTACTAAGGAGTGTCATCAGGATACCACTGGCTGGCGATCTCCTCCGGATCCCATATGATGGACGATAAGGGTCCAGTGGTGGTTCAGGTTCAGGCTCTAGAGCTGATCTCTGGCCTCGATGCGTGTACACAGCCGTCGGCAGGATGAGGTAATGGCCTGCAGTTAAATCAAACAAAGAAGGCGCAGGCAGGGTAATAATCTCATTGTGTTTCTTATTAAATCTCAAGTTATACATAAGCATCTTATCATCATTGTCGACAATAAACTCATGCGCTACCATGCTCCTATAATCTAAAAAGGAAAGAGGCAACAATGTCTCCTCTTTCTCATAATGCCTAATAGGTATTTCGAAGTGTTTAGCAAGGCGTGCAACATAGATACCTCCAAAGATGGGGCCCTTTGTATGGTTCAGGCTTAATGTTTAGCTATAACGGCACCCATACTAAAAGCGTTATCACAAAATAAGGCATGGAACAGAATAATAATATCAGGAACGCTGAGGTTTCCACAATTTCCGCGACCAATTAAGCATCGACTAGCAAATATGGCAAAGTAGCGTAAAACAGGAAAATGTATGCTAGTTATTCTCGCATCGGAAACCTTCCTCGATTCCCCCACAGTAATACTGTCAATAAAACCATCCAGATCTTTATGATGTGGTTCATCTAGGCTGCCCTCAAAGGGTATTCTACAAGCCGCGCAAAAATTACGTAATGACATTTCCTTAGCCTCATCATATAAATGAAAAGCTACTGAAGGAGGTGAATTCTTAGGATAATAGTAAAAGTTTTGCATGGAAGTATTGGTAAGTAAGAGATACTGTTTGATCCGGTCGTGGAGGAAGTCGGTGAGGCCCGCATTTTCAGCCAAAGAATAAAAGTCTTCATAAATCCCGGTTGCTCTCAAGAAATTATCACAAGGCCACTCACACGGCCTTACTTCCACTACTCGAGAAAGATTATACTTGGCCCTTTCTTTCTCCTTAGCTTGTTTATCCTTGGAGCTTTGGCTAGAAGAGCCCCTCAATAATCTCCTCATCATTTTCTGAAATTTTCTGAATTTTTTAGTAACTCAAAATAAAAGTGAATCAAACTAAACATGATTGGTAGCAACTACTCCCACAAGTGCCTAGAGCCTATATCATGCATTAGAATTACTTGGGACCTCATAAATTTGACATGCAAGCTCAAGAACAGGGTCACCTAGGCAGCAATAATTTGCAACGAATAAAGCACTAGAACAAAAACTAATTGGACCAATGGAGGAGTCACATACCAAAGAGCAATCTCCCAAAGCAGTTTTGTGAATGGAGCTTTGAGCAAGGAGATCGAAAATTGCAGCAAAATGAGCTAGAAATCATGCTTGAGCTGGATGGGGATTTTTTGGGAGGAAGATGGAGTGTGTGGGTGCAGGAATAAGTGGAGGGGGGCCACCGTGGGCCCACGAGGCAGGGGCACGCCCAGTCAGAGTGGGCGCACCCTGGACCCTCGTGGCCAGGTGCTTTCGCCCCCTCTGTGCTCTCAGTGCCTAAAATCCTCAAATATTCCATAAAAAATCATACTAAGGGGCTGTTTGGTTCTAGGCCTAGCATTGCCACACTTTGCCACACATTTTTGCCAAGCTTGCCTAAGGTTAGTTCATCAAAATGAGAGCCACAAGTTGGCAAGCCTAAGGGAATCTTGCCACATTTTTTATGTGTATGCCATGTGGGGCCCAAGTGTGGCTTGCCTAATATGTGGCTTGAACCAAACACTCACCTAAGTTGGTCAAACTTGCCTAACTTTAGGTGTGGCAATCTTTGGCAAAGTTAGTCACAAACCAAACAGGCCCTAAATTTGCAGGACATTTGGAGAACTTTTATTTTCGGGATATTTTTTTATTGCAAGGATAATTCAAAAAACAGACAGATGATACTATATTTGCTTTATTTATTCTAAATAACAGAAAGTAAAAAGAGGGTACAGAAGATTGTGCCTTCTAGTTTCATCCATCTCATGATCATCAAAAGGAATCCACTAACAAGGTTGATCAAGTCTTGTTAACAAACTCATTCTGAATAACATGGAACCGGAGAAATTTCGAATAACACTAGGTTACCTCAACGGGGATATGAACATCCCCTATAATAAGAATATCATATTTTTTCTTGACAGTAGGAAGAGGAAATTCAAAACCTCCAATAATGATAGTTGGAATTTTTCCAATAGAATTGATGCTATGAACTTGAGGTTGTTTCCTCGGAAAGTGTACCGTATGCTCATTACCATTAACATGAAAAGTGACATTGCCTTTGTTGCAATCAATAACAGCCCCTGCAGTATTCAAAAAGGGTCTGCCAAGGATAATCGACATACTATCATCCTCAGGAATATCAAGAATAACAAAGTCTGTTAAGATAGTGACATTTGCAACCACAACAGGCACATCCTCACAAATACCGACAGGTATAGCAATTGATTTATCAGCCATTTGCAAAGATATTTTAGTAGGTGTCAACTTATTCAATTCAAGTCTACGATATAAAGAGAGAGGCATAACACTAACACCGGCTCCAAGATCACATAAAGCAGTTTTAACATAGTTTCTTTTAATGGAGCATTGTATAGTTGGTACTCCTGGATCTCCAAGTTTATTTGGTATTCCACCTTTAAAAGTGTAATTAGTGAGCATGGTGGAAATTTCAGGTTTCGGTATCTTTCTTTTATTTGTAATAATATCCTTCATGTATTTAGCATAAGGATTTAGTTTAAGCATATCAGTTAAGCGCATACGTAAGAAGATACGTCTAATCATTTCAACAAAGCGCTCAAAATCCTCATCATCCTTTTTCTTGGATGGATTAGGAGGAAAAGGCATGGGTTTCTGAACCCATGGTTCTCTTTCTTTACCGTGCTTCCTAGCAACAAAATCTCTCTTATCATAATATTGATTCTTTGATTGTGGGTTATCAAGATCAACAACAGGTTCAGTCTCTACATCATTATTATTGCTAGGTTGAGCATTAACATGAACATTATCATTAACATTATCACTAGGTTCATGTTCATCACCAGATTGTGTTTCAGCATCACAAATAGAAATATCATTGGGATTCTCAGGTGTGTTTATAACAGGTTCACTGGAAGCATGCAAAGTCCTATCATTTTTCCTTGTCTTCTTTTTAGAAGAACTAGGTGCCTCTAAATTATTTCTCTAAGAATCTTGCTCAATTCTTTTAGGGTGGCCTTCAGGATACAAAGGTTCCCGAGTCATTCTACCAGTTCTAGTAGCCACTCTAACAACAAAATCATGTTTATTATTTAATTCATCGAGCAAATCACTTTGAGCTTTAAGTACTTGTTCTGCTTGAGTGGTAACCATAGAAGCATATTTGCTAATGAGTTTAAGTTCACCTTTAACTCTGGCCATAATCACTCAAGCGTCCAATCATGTAAGCATTACTCTTTAATTCTCTCAATATGAGCATTAAAACTTTCTTGTCTAGCCATAAAGTCATCAAATTCATCCAAACATTGGCTAGGAAATTTAGTAGACGGGATTTCAACTTTATCATATCTATAAAGAGAATTTACCTTTGCTACCTGTGTCGGGTTATCAAGACCATGTGTTTCTTCAATAGGTGGTAAATTAAGACCATGTATTTCTTCAATTGGAGGTAAATTCTTAACTTCTCCAGCTTTAATACCTTTTTCTTTCATAGATTTCTTTGCCTCTAGCATATATTCAGGACTGAGAAATAAAACTCCCCTCTTCTTCGGAGTTGGTTTAGGAATAGGCTCAGGAGTTGGCTCAATTGGCTCAGGAATTGGCCAAGGGATTGGCTCAGGAAGATTCCAATTATTTTGATTGGTCAACATATTATTCAATAGCAATTCAGCTTGGTTGACTATTCTTTCCCTGAAAACATAACCAGCACAACTATCCAAGTGGTCCTTGGAAGCATCGGTTAGTCCATTATAAAAGATATCAAGTATTTCATTTTTCTTAAGAGGATGATCAGGCAAAGCATTAAGTAATCAGAGAAGCCTTCCCAAAGCTTGTGGGAGACTCTCTTCTTCAATTTGCACAAAATTATATATTTCTCTCAAGGCAGCTTTTTTCTTATGAGCAGGGAAATATTTAGGAGAGAAGTAATAAATCATATCCTGGGGACTACACACACAACCAGGATCAAGAGAATTAAACCAAGTTTTAGCATCACCCTTGAATGAGAAGGGAAATATCTTAAGGATATAATAATGGCGACACTTCTCATCATTAGTGAACAGGGTGGCTATATCATTCAATTTAGTAAAATGTGCCACAACAGTTTCAGATTCATAGCCATAAAATGGATCAGATTTAACCAAAGTAATTATCTCAGGATCAACAGAGAATTCATAATCCTTATCAGTAACAAAGATAGGTGAAGTAGCAAAAGCAGGATCATATTTTATTCTAGCATTCAGAGATTGCTGCTTCAATTTAGCTAATAACTTCTTAAGATCAGATCTATCATTGCAAGCAAGAAGAGCTCTAGCAGCTTCTTCATCCATAACATAACCCTCTGGAACAACAGGCAATTCATACTTAGGGGGAGAACCTTCATCATCACTATCTTCAATAATATCATCTTTAGTAATTTCATTCTCTCTAACCCTATCAAGTTCATCAAGATATTCACCTAATGGCACAATAGTATCAAGCATAGAAGTAGTTTAATCATAAGTATCATGCATAGTAGAAGTGGCATCATCAATAACATGCGACATACAGAATTCATAGTAGTAGCAGGTTTAGGTGTCGCATGTTTACTCAAAACGGAAGGAGAATCTAGTGCAGAGCTAGATAGCAGTTCCTTACCTCCCCTCGTAGTTGAGGGAAAAATCTTAGTTCTTTCGTCTTTCAAGTTCCTCATAGTGATCAGCAGATATAAATCCCAAGGGACTCAAAGAATAGAGCTATGCTCCCCGGCAACGGCGCCAGCAAATAGTCTTGATAACCCACAAGTATAGGGGATCGCAACAGTTTTCGAGGGTAGAGTATTCAACCCAAATTTATTGATTCAACATAAGGGGAGCTGTCGGTGTCAAAACCGGCGGATCTCGGGTAGGGGGTCCCGAACTGTGCGTCTAGGCGGATGGTAACAGGTGACGAGGGACACGATGTTTTACCCAGGTTCAGGCCCTCTCGATGGAGGTAAAACCCTACGTCCTGCTTGATTAATATTGATGATATGGGTAGTACAAGAGTGGATCTACCACGAGATCAAGGAGGCTAAACCCTAGAAGCTAGCCTATGGTATGATTGTTGTAATGTATGTTGTCCTACGGACTAAAGCCCTCCGGTTTATATAGACACCGGAGGAGGCTAGGGTTACACAGAGTCGGTTACAATGGTAGGAGATCTACATATCCGTATCGCCAAGCTTGCCTTCAACGCCAAGGAAAGTCCCATCCGGACACGGGACGGAGTCTTCAACCTTGTATCTTCGTAGTCTTGGAGTCCGGCGGACGATGATAGTCCGGCTGTCCGGACACCCCCTAGTCCAGGACTCCCTCAGTAGCCCCTGAACCAGGCTTCAATGACGATTAGTCCGGCGCACATAATGTTCGGCATTGCAAGGCGGATTCCTCCCTTGAATAATCCGGAGAAGATCATGAACACCTGGATAGTGTCCGGCTCTGCAAAATAAATTCCACATCCCACCGTAGAGAGAATAAAATGTACACCAGTTCAATCTGCTGACGTATTGTGCGGCGTGACATCACACCGCTACCAGGCTTTTTCTTGAATCATTTTTTACTTTACCACCTCAGCACGTTTAGCGAAGCGGTTTCCTTGGCACGTCTTGTCGAAGCAGAGATCGTGTTCCCCTTATTCCGGGATTCTCATCAATACGGTCGTGGGTAACCCAACCGCGCCATTGATGGTGGCGCTTGGGAGATAAGCGAGTTTAACCAGGCCGATGGGGAACGCATAGTTTTCGTCCGCCTATATATAAGGGATAAGGATTCACCTTCTCACCTACGCCTTCTTCCTCCTTTGCTTATCCATCTCCGCGCACTCAAGCTCCAACGCCCAAGCTCGCGCATCTCGCCTCAACCTTCTCCGAATATGTCCGGAGGGGGAGGCAAGTGGTTGGCCTCCACCGTTAAGGAGGAGCACATCACCAAGCTGCGCGACGCGGATACCTCTCCAGCGATATCGCGCATCGGCTGCCCGACGAGGGGCAGCTCATCCCTACCCCTGGGCCTCACGAGAGGGTCGTCTTCCTTCCCCACTTCCTCCGCTGGATGGGCTTTCCGCTCCATCCATTCGTCCAGGGGCTCATGTTCTATTACGGCTGGATTTCCACGATCCGGCGCCGAACTTCATCCTCAACATCTCGGCGTTCATCGTCGTGTGTGAAACCTTCCTCTACATCCGGTCCCACTTCGGCTGTGGCTCAAGACCTTCAACGTCAAGCGAAGGTTGTGAAGAACGCATAAGCGGAATCTTGGGCGCCATGTTGGGTAAATTACCCAACGTCCTTTGGCTCGAAGGGGCCTTTGTGGACTCCGTCAAGGGGTGGCAATCGGGGTGGTTCTTCAACACCGAGCCACGCAAGCCTACATGGGCAGTGGCCCCCGAGTTTAGATCTGGCGTCCCCACGCAGCTCACCTCCTGGAAAGAGAAGGGCTTGCAGTGGGGCAATCCGGTGGAGGTGACGGGACTCCGAGCCTGCATCCAGAAGCTGGTGAGCAATAAGCTCAGGCTCGTCGACGTGGTCCAAGTCATGCTCATCCGCGGATTCTCCCATGCCAAACGGGCATTCAATTTGTGGAGTTCAATCCGAACAGCACCAGCGCTAAGCGGGCTCTTCGATCGACATACGAAGGCGCTGGAGGTGCTGTTCAAGGGCGCTGGAAGCCCCGCATCCCATGACGGAAGATCGCGGATTCAGCTCGCATGATATCCAAGCGGCGAGGTAAGTGATTCAACCCCATAACGGGACACTTGTGATAATTAAGTTTACTCTAGTGGGGTTTCATTACATCTCTTCCTTTGACAGAATGGATGGAGAAGGCCAAGCTGTTTATCAGCCCGGCTCCCATGCCGAAGACCAGTGGGCGCCCGCTTAGCAGGGCTGCTGGTCCCGCACCGCACGTGGTCTTGGGAGAAGAAGGCCAAGAAGGTGGCGCGGGGACTTGAAAGAGTTCCCAGAATCGAGCGTCGACGACGACGCGGACTCCTCCCCAAAGGCGAGGAGGAGGTATTCTCTCCGGAGGAGGAGAGAAGAAGAGGAAGGCTTCCCCAATCGGGAGGCGAAGGGTCAAGAGGGGAGAACTATCCCCGGACAGTTCGCCAACACCAGCGTTGGCGAGGATGAGTGGCCTCCAAGGGCAAAGCGTCCGCAAGATCGTAAATATCCGGATCATTTATATGCAATATCCTTTATGCCACGTAGTGTCCTTCTAACGCCGCATTCTGCCCGTAGTCCGGCCGATGACGATCTCCCCGACTCATCGAGCGGGTCGTTGGCCTCGTCGGATGTGAATTCAATTCCGACTGCCTCCACCCCACGCGCCGACGAGGACGCCGAGGTGGGATCCCAGAGAGGGACCCATCAGGAGGAGGCTCCGGAGGCGCCGTCAGGCAGCCTCCCGGACTTTGCGCCGGACTCTACATCGGGACCCGCAGTGGTTCGAGTCCGCAAGCGCCCTTCAAAGAAGGGCAAGACCGGACGCCTGGCGGCCTCCGCCCAACCGAGGCGCCGGACAACTTGCCGGAGGCGCTTAAAGCGCTTCCATCGAGGAAGAACACCGCACTATCATGAGTGCGGTGATTCAAAAGGTTCAACTTCGCCAAAAGCGGGCTGACTGAAACTGCAGCAGCCTTTTAACAAAGCTTTGAGGTAAGAAGTTAAAATCATGTAATGTAATACCGCATAGACGGTAGCCTCGATGCTCGATTCGGTGTTGGAAAGAAAAGCCGGGTGAGGATCTAACAAGATATGCTTGGGTTGCCAAAAATATGTCAATATGGGTTTGTAGACTGCGCTGCTGGCCTCTGCCGATTAACGGCGGAGGTCGATGTGTGAAGCAGATCTCGGCGGTCCGGCGAGGCTCGCCATGTGAAGAAGCAGCTCGAGGACAAAGAAGGTGAGTAACACCACTTTGAATAGGTACCTTCTGAGAAAAGGATTTTGGTTGCAATAAAATTAACGAGGATAATATGTGTATTGCGGGGCCACTAACGAGGTGGCGGCCTGAAGGATCTTGTGTCCGCGTCGAACACAGTCTTGACATGAACGAACGAGCGAGAAAAGCAAGAGGCACGGGTGGCGGAAGTTCGGCAAGAGCTCCAGGCTCTCATGGAAAAGCATGAGAGTTTGGGCGTGACTCAAGACTTCGAGAGTCCGAGCTTGCCTCGGCTCTCAAAAGTGCCAAGTCCGCCAAGGCCGAGGCCCATAAGGCCCTTCAGGAGGTTGAAGATATAAAGAAAATAGCGGCGGGTAAGGCATTTTTCATGCAAAGCAAGCATGTTCATGTAAAATACCTGATACTTACCCGCATTCGGAGCTCTCCAGGGGCGTTTGCAGATCTCCCGCGTAGTGCGTCCGGTGCCGCCGCATTCTATCATGGCGAGGAGGGGAGCTCGACGGAAAAAGTCTTATGGTCTCAAGATCTTTGAGGCGGACACCAGTGCCCCCAAGCGACCGGTGAAGCGGTGGTCGAACTCCTAAGGTAGTGAAGAGGCCATGAAGGGCCTTATAGTCCGGTGTGGCCTAGACAGGCCATGCACAGGAGCTACTTTGGCCTCGTCGGCGGCTGGTGGATGCATGCCCCGGTGGATGTCATCAGCGCTCCTTTGTATTGAAGGTGCTCGCGGGCCCTCGCCCCCCGACGAAGGTGCAATGGGCAGGTTGGATGCGAGAAGCTCACGGACCCACCGCCCCGGGCAAGGAGTATCGCACGCCGAAATGTATTATAAAACTGTCTGAAGGGAGCCCGCAATATTGCGGATGAGTGCCCTAGAAATGTTATCTTTGAGTGAATTTGCTATGTATTATCCTGTGCGCTGAAACTTTGTTCATATGCGCATTAAGCAACGCTTGTTTAATTTAAAATATTACCTTGAGGCGGCTGTTTATAAAATCGAGAGATGGCAAGTCATTGGCTTGACCCCCAAGCCATGATCTTTGGGGTGTTCGGGATAAACTTGAGCACTCTTGTTCCCATTGTTGGGTCCATCGAGGAGGCGCTCAACACAACGAACAAGGCAACCAGACTTATAATGCTTGAACACTCTCACTTAGCCATAGAATTCTATAATTTTAAATTTAGTGAAGCCCCCGGTATTCGGAAGACCGAATCGGGGCACTATCCACGCCTTCTTCAGTACATTGTCGAACTTCGCTCAAGCGGCGTGAGTCTTTAGGACCGAAAAACCTCTCGAACAGCGACCAGTCTCTCGCCTTATCATGCCGGTCAGTTTTAGCTTTTCCATCGAGGCGCCGCCTGGCTCAACCGGGCGCAATCGCAGATGGTTCTCCCAGTGCCACCTTAGCCGACGAAGCGAAACTTAAGGCACCAAAACGTGGGAGCCGGGCAAACCCAACTATTGACCCAAGACATGATTCGGAGCTGATTCATATAATGCTATAAGTTCGGGGTGCCGCACTTGTGAAAGTGTTCGGACTTATCACACCATAGAGTGGGGAACGTAAGCCCCCGGTGTATTAGGCCGTACCAAAATATACGGGCGCAAGATGTCATATAATGAGCATATATATATAAAAGGTAATGCAATTGTGATCAACAAGGTGCTGCATTATTTATGAAAGAAGGTCTGCTAGTAGAGCGGACTGATACAAATAGTGCGGTAAGCAAGGGATTTGGACTAAATAAACATGTCCCCCTCCAGGGATGAGCTGCAGACTTGGTGTATATAATCGAATTTAGCTCGTAATTGAGACCACCTGAGTGTTTGTCATAGCCTTCTTTAGTCCCTGACTGTTGCATCATGGGTTCGGCAGGTTCGCCGTCGGACAGGGCTTCTGTTTAACGGAGTCCTGTGTACACAAAGTAGTAAAGTGAAAAAGAAAAGAAGGGGGGCACACTTGCGAGCCCCTGGTGTGGTCAAGCCGGACTCTGGGTCCATTGTGATCGTGCCCTTTCCTGCGCCCATGGTATCTCCAAAGCGTAATGATGTCGCGGAGGGTTATTTTTGCGGTCATCTTGTTGGCGAGGTTGGGGCCGCATTACTACGCCTGCTCGATCGCGCCAGTGGTCTTGATTGGCATTGCTCGGTAGCGTTTATTTGATCCGCCTTTGCGGCGGACTCGAGAATTGCCTTAAGAGGCTGCTCATTTCGCCGCGAGAGCTGTTGTATGTTCCTCCGTTCGGAGGGAGCGCCCATATTCCCATTGACCGTGATGACTCCACGAGTGGCACCTTCAGCTTTAGGTATGCATAATGCGGCACGCGTTGAATTTTGCAAACGCGGTTCGTCCGAAAGCGAGCGTGGTAGCCATCGCGAACGGGACTATGTCGAAGATTAACTCTTCGCCCGAAATTATCCGGGATCCAAGACCACTTCGGTGTGGTCGAGCTGTCGATTGGCTTCCACTCTGGTATGACACTTTTAAAGGTTGTCTTTGTAGGTTTAATCCTTGATGGGTCTATGCCCATTTTGCGACCGTATCCCGATAAAGCGAGGTTCAGAAGCTCTGCCGCCGTCCATCGGGACTCTTGTGAGGTGAAACCCATCGATGATTGGGTCTAAAACCAATGCAGCGAATCCGCCATGGCGTATGCTGGTCGGATGGTCTCTTCGATCGAAAGTGATCGGACAAGAGGACCATGGATTGAACTTTGGGGCGACTGGCTCCATCGCATAGACGTCCCTTAGTGCGTGTTTTCTCTCCCTCTTGGGTATGTGGGTCGCGTATATCATATTCACCGTCCGCACTTGTGGGGGAAAACCCTTCTGTCCTCTGTTGTTCGGGCGGTCGGGTCTCTTCCTCGTCGTCATTGTTTAGCCCCTTGTCATTGTTTTCGCAATTAACTTGCGGCCTGCTTGAACACCCAGCAATCTCTATTAGTGTGGTTAGCTGGCTTTTCGAGGTGCCATGTATCCGCATAAGCGGTCGAGTATTCGGTCCAGATTGGACGGACCGGAGTGGTTCTTTTGAATGGCTTCTTCCACGACGGGTTTAGAGCCTCGGAATCCGGCGTTGATCGCCGTATCCTCCTTATCGTCGCCGTTAACGCGGCGCTTGTTTTGTTTCGGCGTGACTGCCGTTGTTGTCCTTAGTATCCGGACTGCCGAATTTTTACGGAGGTTGTTGCTGCGGGCTAGCCAGCTGTCCTCTCCCGCAAAAGCGGGTCATTAACGATGTGAGGGCTGCCATGGATTTCGGTTTTCCTGCCCTGTGCGGGCTAGCTATTCGTCCGGATGTTATGTTTGAAGGCTGCAAGGGCCTCTGCATCCGGACGGTCGGCGATTTGGTTTTCTTTGTCAAGAACCGTGTCGAATTGTCGCCGATTCGTCTAGCTGCTGAATATTGTGGCTTAGGTCATCGGCGTCGGTGGTCGCTTTATCGTGCCACGAAAGTTGTCGAGGAATGCGGCTTCGTGTCTTCCCAAGACCCAATTGACTCTGCGGGCAAGCTGTTTAGCCAATGCCGAGCTGGTCCTTTAAGCTTGAGTGGGAGATACTTGATGGCATGGAGATCATCACCGCGGGCCATATGGATGTGGAGAAGATAGTCTTGATCCAAACCGCGGGTCTGTTGTGCCATCGTAAGATTCGATGTTCTGGGTTTAAACCCTTCGGGATCGATGATCCATTACTTCGTCGATGAAGCATAGAGGTGTGTGGCGCCTCTGTATTGAGCAATATCGCGGCGCAGCTCGAGAGAGCGATGTCTGCTGTGTTCGCCCGGCCGGGTTATTGTATCCGCGCGGTATTAATTCGTGGGTCGAGGGCACCCACGTGATCCGTAGATGGATCTGGATTGCCTTGCTTTGTCCTCAATATGTCTCGCAAGTCCGGTAGCGTTTTCGTACTTTTGGAGCGATGCCGGGTACGGTCTTGGCTGGGGGCTGGATGCTCTCTGTCACAACCACGGGTGGTCGGTCGACCATATCGGCGCTGGTTATGGAGGTATGTATGCTTCCTCCTCTAGTCGGGGAGCAGCTTGCGTCTTAGGTAACTTTTGGAGGGCGTCGAGTTTATACTCTTTGGTCGTGAGGACCTCGGTCCATCATCGGCCAAGAGGTCTGATCAGCTTGGAGCTGTTGCTGCTTTTCTTTAGGCTGTTTCTTTGTGGCGATAAGCTGCGCTTGAAGCGCTCTTGTTCGACAGGATCCTCGGTATGACGAATTAATCATCGTTGAGGCTTGCTTCGTCTTGGAGGATGCATATAGTTATGATGCTCAACCTCTTCGTCTCCGCCCTCTCGTGAGGGCTTGCTTCGCATCCTCTGCGCTGAGTCTTCTTTGGAGGAATTGTCTTCGGCACTCTCGGAGTATTATTATCTCTGTGCGGAATCTCCATTCTTCTTTGTGGCGGGATTTAGAGCGGCGCCGCTGACGTCGGCGTTTGGGCTGCTTCTTTAGAGAGTCTGCCTCCGCTGCTTCTTCGCCGTCCCCGTCTTTTGGGGTGTCCACCATATATATGTCGTATGACGAGGTGGTCTTCTAGTGCCCTGTAGGCGCTGGTTCCTGTTCGTCTCCGGCATCGTCGTCCATAGCGTCGATGTCGTCGGAGTCGTAGTCTAGCATGTCGGTTAGATCATCGACAGTGGCTACAAAGTGGGTGGTGGGTGGGCTCTGAATTTCTCCGTCGTCCGTACCCCAACCATCCTGGCCATAGTCCGCGGGACTCTCCGACACGAGAGATGCTTTAGTGAATTCAGGATATCGCCAAAGGCGTAGTATTGGAAGATGTCCGCGCGGTGAATTCCATAACCGGCGCCCAATCCGGATCGATTGGTAGGGGCGCGGGAGGTTCGGAGTCCGGCGAGGAGTCCGGCGCCTCGGAATCACGAGTTTCGCGGGGGACAAGATTAGTGTTCGCTCCATCGCCGTGGATGTTGAAGCCCCTAGGCGGCGTCTATCCACCGCCCTCGATCTAAGCGATCGGCTCGGGCTAATGGCGAAGCGGATCCGTGTCGCGCCACCAAGGCACTGTTCGCGGCGAGCTAGATCATACCCATAAATCCACAAAGTCTTGGCGCGCTTGGCTGTGGCTCGAGTCCGTCGAAGATCAAGTCTCCGCGGACATCGGCCATGAAGTTTAAGCTTCCGAATCTGACCTGACGGCCAGGGGCGTAGCTTTTGATCTGCTCCAGGTGGCCAAGTGAATTGGCCCGCAGTGCGAAGCCTCCGAATACGAAGATCTGTCCGGGGAGAAAAGTCTCACCCTGGACAGCGTTGTTGGTTGAAGATGCCATCAAACCTATCGGTGACGACACAGAGGAACTCTCAATGAAAGCACCAATGTCGGTGTCAAAACCAGCGGATCTCGGGTAGGGGGTCCCGAACTGTGCGTCTAGGCGTATGGTAACAGGAGACAAGGGACACGATGTTTTTACCCAGGTTCAGTCCTTCTCGATGGAGGTAAAACCCTACGTCCAGCTTGATTAATATTGATCATATGGGTAGTACAAGAGTGGATCTACCACGAGATCAAGGAGGCTAAACCCTAGAAGCTAGCCTATGGTATGATTGTTGTAATGTATGTTGTCCTACGGACTAAAGCCCTCCGGTTTATATAGACACCATAGGAGGCTAGGGTTACACAGAGTCGGTTACAATGGTAGGAGATCTACATATCCGTATCGCCAAGCTTGCCTTCCACGCCAAGGAAAGTCCCATCCGGACACGGGACGGAGTCTTCAATCTTGTATCTTCGTAGTCTTGGAGTCCGGCGGACGATGATAGTCCGGCTGTCCGGACACCCCCTAGTCCAGGACTCCCTCAGGAGCCAAAGAATATTCTCAAGTATTAGCAGTTGAGTTGTCAATTCAACCACACATGGATAACTTAGTATCTGAAGCAAAGTATTTAGTAGCAAAGTAGTATGAAGTAATGGTAACAGTGGCAAAAGTAATAGTAGTAGTTTTGTAGTAATTGTAACAGTAGCAACGGTAAAGTAAATAAGCAAACCACAGGAGGTGAAAAGCTCGTAGGCATTGGATCAGTGATGGATAATTATGTCGGATGCGATTCCTCATGTAATAGTTATAACATAGGGTGACACAGAACTAGCTCCAGTTCATCAATGTAATGTAGGCATATATTCCGAATATAGTCATACGTGCTTATGGAAAAGAACTTGCATGACATCTTTTGTCCTACCCTCCTGTGGCAGCGGGGTCCTAGTGGAAACTAAGGGATATTAAGGCCTCCTTTTAATAGAGTACTGGACCAAAGCATTAGCACTTAGTGAATACATGAACTCCTCAAACTACGGTTATCACCAAGAAGTATCCCGATTATTGTCACTTCGGGGTTGTCGGATCATAACACATAATAGGTGACTATAGACTTGCAAGATAGGATCAAGAACTCACACATATTCATGAAAACATAATAGGTTCAGATCTGAAATCATGGCACTCGGGCCCTAGTGACAAGCATTAAGCATAGCAAAGTCATAGCAACATCAATCTCAGAACATAGTGGATACTAGGGATCAAACCCTAACAAAACTAACTTGATTACATAGTAAATCTCATCCAACCCATCACCGTCCAGCAAGCCTACGATGGAATTACTCACGCACGGCGGTGAGCATCATGAAATTGGTGATGGAGGATGGTTGATGATGACGACGGCAACGAATCCCCCTCTCTGGAGCCCTGAACGGACTCCAGATCAGCCCTCCCGAGAGAGATTAGGGCTTAGCGGCGGCTCCGTTTCGTAAAATGCGATGAAACTTTCGGTCTGATTTTTTTCTCTACGAAAGCAAATATATAGAGTTGGAGTTGAGGTCGGTGGAGCTCCAGGGGGGCCATGAGGCAGGGGGGCGCGCCTAGGGGGAGGGGGCGCGCCCCCCACCCTCGTGGACAGGGTGTGGCCCCCTGGCCTTGATTCTTTCACCAGTATTTTTTATATTTTCCAAAAGTAATCTCCGTGGATTTTCAGGTCATTCCGAGAACTTTTGTTTCTGCACAAAAATATCACCATGGCAGTTCTGCTGAAAACAGCGTCAGTCCGGGTTAGTTTCATTCAAATAATGCAAGCTAGAGGCCAAAACTAGGGCAGAAGTGTTTGGAAAAGTAGATACGTTGGAGACGTATTAGAGCCCGAGACAGGCGGCCTCACTCCTTGATCCTTCTGCTTATTTGGTGAATCCGTCCATAGTGATGTCTCCAGTCACGTCGCCTCAGAGAGCTGCTTCTTCACCATGATAGTCACAGGAGGCGATAGTTGTGATGGAGGGTTCTGGGGCCTCTTCTACTCCCACTACACAGGGGGCCACGGCTTGTCCACAGTTGTCGCGGGAGGTGAAGACTGTGGAGGCGTGATGGCTGCTTGAACTACGTCAGTATTTCCCCAAAGAGGAAGGGATGATGCAGCATAGCGACGATAGGTATTTCCCTTAGTGATGAGACCAAGGTTATCAAACCAGTAGGAGAACCAAGCAACACAACGTAAACAGCCCCTGCACACAAATAACAAATACTCGCAATCCAACGTGTTAAAGGGTTGTCAATCCCTTTCGGGTAACGATGCCTCAAATTGGCGAGAAGGCGTGATAAAGTTGTGATAGATAGGATAAATGGATCGCAAAATAAATAAAGTGCAGAAAGTTATTTTTATATTTTTGGTTTAATACATCTGAAAATAAAAGCAAAGGAAAATAGATCGCAAAGGCAAATATGATGAAAAGAGACCCCAGGGTCGTAGGTTTCACTAGTGGCTTCTCTCGAGAAAATAGCAAACGGTGGGAAAACAACTACTGTTGGGCAATTGATAGAACTTCAAATAATCATGACGATATCCATACAATGATCATTATATAGGCATCACGTCCAAGATTAGTAGACCGACTCCTGCCTGCATCTACTACTATTACTCCACACATCGACCGCTATCCAGCATGCATCTAGTGTATTAAGTTCATGGGAAAACAGAGTAATACAATAAGAATGATGACATGATGTAGACAAGATCTATTTATGTAGAAATAGACCCCATCTTGTTATCCTTAATAGCAATGATACATACATGTCGTTTCCCCTTCTATCACTGGGATCAAGCATCGTAAGATTGAACCCATCACAAAGCACCCCTTCCTATTGCAAGATAAATAGATCAAGTTGGCCAAACAAATCCCAAATATCAGAAAAGAAATACGAGGCTATAATCAATCATGCATATAACAGATCAAAGAAGACTCAATAACTTTCATGGATAAAAACATAGATCTGATCATAAACTCAAAGTTCATCGAATCCCAACAAACACACCGCAAAAAGACTTACATCATATGGATCTCCAAGAGACCATTGTATTGATAATCGAGAGAGAGAGGAAGCCATCTAGCTACTACCTATGGACCCGTAGGTCTACAAAGAACTACTCATGCATCATCGGAGAGGCACCAATGGACACGATGAACCCCTCTGAGATGGTGTCTAGATGGGATCTGGTGTTTCTGGAACTTGCGGCGGCTAGAATTGATTTTCATCGACTGTCCTAGGGTTTCTAGAATATTGGGGTATTTATAGAGCAAAGAGGCGGTGCAGGAGGCCACCGAGGTGTGCACAACCCACCTGGGCACGCGTGGTGGGTTGTGCTCCCCTCTGAGCTCCCCTCAAGTACTTTCTTGGCCCACTGGATGTCTTCTAGTCCAAAAATATCCACAAAAAGTTTCATTGCGTTTGGACTCTATTTGATATTGATTTCCTACGATGTAAAAAAACATGTAAAAAAACAACAACTGGCACTGGGCACTATGTCAATAGGTTAGTACCAAAAAAGGATATATAATGCTTATAAAATGATTGTAAAACCTCCAAGAATGATAATATAACAACATGGACCAATCAAAAATTATAGATACGTTGGAGACGTATCAGCATCCCCAAGCTTAATTTCTGCTCGCCCTCGAGTAGGCAAATGATAAAAACAGAATTTTTGATGTGGAATGTTGCCTAACATGTTCATCACATTTTCTTTTCTTTGTAGCATGGACATTTGGACTTTTATATGGTTCAAAGCAATAGTCTAGTTTTGACATGAAGACTTTAATACTCAAGCATACCAACAAGCAACCATGTCTTTCAAAATATCAACACTAAAGCAAGTTATCCCTAGCCCATTATGCTCAATCGTTGACCATTCATGAAACACACTCAAATATTAGCTACACCCAACACTCAAATAGGATAATAGTGCCCCTTAGTTGGTGCTTTATAAGAGAAGATGGAGACTCAAATTCAAAAAAAAATTGCATAAAGTAAAAGAAAGGCCCTTAGCAGAGGGAAGTAGGGATTTGTAGAGGTGCCAGAGCTCAAAGCAAAAATTGAGAGATAAAAACATTCTGGGAGGCAAAATATCCCCACCAACGAAAACCACTTAGAGCTCCCAACACTTTCCATGCTAGATACATCATAGGCGGTTCCCAAACAGAAAATAAAGTTTATTCCTTTTTCCACCATTACTTTCACTTTCCATGGCTAACTGTTTCCACGGGTGCCCTCCATACCAACACTTTCCATGGAATTTATTATTTGACAACATAAAGTAAATTCATTTTTGATTTCGGGACTGGGCATCCCTAATACCGTTGTCGTACTCTCGTGCAATGACAAGTGAATAAACACTCATCGTGAGAATAACACATCTAGCATGGAAAATATTGGCCACCCCTCTCCGCTTCACGAGCGGTACGAGCAGACAAAAGAGAAATTTATTTTGAAAATTAGAGATGGCACATGCAAATTTGCTTAAAACGGCATAAAATACAGCATATAGGTAGATATAGTGGACTCATATTTCAAAACTTGTTTAAAGGGTTTTGGATGCACAAGTAGTGATCATACTTAGTGCAAAATGAATGCTAGCAAAAGATTAGGAAGCGTCCAACCAAGAAACGAAAAATCTCGTACCCAAGCATTAGGCATAAGTAACATCGAATAATGCACCACAAGTAGGACATAAATTTCATTGCATAACTATTGACTTACGTGCTTGCATAGGGAATCACAAACCTTAACATCAATATTCTTACTAACGCACAATTACTCATCAACATGACTCACATATCATATCATCATATCTGAAAACCATTACTAAGAACCAAGTTTATTTTGTCCAATGATCTTCATGAAAGTTTTTTATATCCTCCTTGGATATCTATAACTTTGGGACTATTTTCATATGTTGCTTTTAATAAGCTCAAACAAATTTAAGTGAAGAACATGAGCATAATATTTCTTTCTCTCAAATAATCTGAGTGAAGCAAGAGAGAATTTATAAAAAAAATTACTAACTCCCAAATAAATCTAAGTAAAGCATGAGAGAATTTCTTCAAAAATAACAAAGCACACCGTGCTCAAAAAGATATAAGTGAAGCACTACAGCAATTCCATGGCTCTAAGAATTTAAGTGAAGCATAGGAGCAAGCATAGCATAGTTTTTGGCTCCCTCAAAAAGGTGTGTCCAGCAAGGATTCAAGACTTAAAACACAAAGCAAAACAAGCAAACACTCGTATCATATAAGACGCTCCAAGCAAAACTCATAATATCTGACGAATAAAAATTATAGTTCCAAGTAAAATACCGATGGTTATTAGAAGAAAGAGGGGATGCCCCTCGGGGGCATCCCCAAGATTAGTTGCTTGCTACTTCTTTAATATTATCTCGGGGTGCCTCGGGCATCCCCAAGCTTAGCGTTTTGCTAATCCTTATTCCTTCATCCATCATAAGATCACCCAAAACTTGAAAACTTCAATGACACAAAACTCAGCAAAACCTTCGTGAGATCTGTTAGTATAAGAAAGCAAACCACTACTATAAGTATTGTTGCAAACCCATTCATATTTTATTTTTGCATTATATCTACTGCATTCCAACTTTTCTATGGCAAAAAATCTTCAAAGAAAACCATAGAATCATCAAAACAAGCACACAACGCAAAGAAAACAGAATGTGTCAAAAACAGAATAGTCTATAGCAACTAACTACTTCGAATACTTCTTTAACTCCAAAAATTCTAAAAAATTAGGACACGTGAATAATTTGTTTATTAATCTTCTGCAAAAAGAATCAACTCAAAATCACTCTTCTGATAAAAATGAAAAATAATTTCATGAGTGCAAAAGTTTCTGTTTTTCAGCAAGATCAAATCACTTTCACCCAAATCATCCCAAAGGCCTTGCTTGGCACAAACACTAATTTAAACCACAAAAACACATCTAACCAGAGGCATAATTGTGTATTTTATTGAAAACAACAAGAAAACCATAAAGCAAAAAGATACAAGTTGGATTGCCACCCAACGAGCGCTATCGTTTTACGCCCCTAGCTAGGCATAACGTGTAGGATCTAGGTTTTGTCATCCTTATCCTCCAACTCTTCAATCAAACACTTAGAATTTTCAAGGATTTTGCATATAATTTCTCAATGACAACTCTTCTAGGCACGAGATTGAAAAACTTATTTTTGCAAAGAGGGTCGCTTATAACTTCAATAAAATTGGGATGGATACTAATCATCTTAAGATCTCCTTTATCATTGCTAGAAGTTGCACCCTTGTTTTTAGTTACTTGAGTAATCTTACTAATTTTTACGGGAGTTCTGGTGGAAGCAAAAGTCGTACATAGATTAGAAAAAAATTCTTCCAGTTTATCAATCCTAGACGGGCTTTCTTCGATTCTTTCATGAATTATAGTCCCCTTTTCTTTTAACAACTTAAAAACTTCTCCCGCTTTTGACCCGGTTTTAGTGGCATAACATTGCATTTTTCTATCCAAGTTTTCAATATGTTCTTCAGTAAGCATTTTCTTTTTGATAGCATCTAGTCTTTCCATAATATGCTCGAGGGTAATGATTGTTTCATTGATCATGAGAGGGGGTGAACTCACTAAATTTCCAAAAGCATTAAATGCATCAAGAGAAAGACACGTCAAGAAATTTCCACTGGTAATCGCATCAAGGACGAATCTATACCAAGTGGTGATGCCCACATAAAAACAGCGAAGAAGAACAACAGTAGATTGCTGACGGATAGATCTATTATGAGCATTGCAAATCCTATACCAAGCATATTTTAAATTCTCCCCTCCCTTTTGTTTAAAGTTAAGAACCTCGTTCTCAGGGGTGTACGCAACAGAGGAATAACTATCCATAATGACAAAAAGTGGTAAACAAGATTGCACATAAAACAGATCTGATGAGAAGACGGAGAACGAAAAACAAGGCGAATAAAACGGCAAATTTTTGTGAAGTGGGGAAGAGGAAAATGAGAGGTAAATGGCATATAATGTAAATTGCGAGGAGATGAGATTTGTGATTAGGAACCTGGTTGATGTTGAAGATCCTCCCCGGCAACGGCGCCAAAAATTCCATTTGATGCCTACTTGAACTACGTCTGTATTTCCCCAAAGAGGAAGGGACGATCTCAGCACAACGACGGTAGGTATTTCCCTCAGTGATGAGACCAAGGCTATCGAACTAGTAGGAGAACCAAGCAACACAATGTAAACAGCCCCTGCACACAAATAATAAATACTCGCAACCTGAAGTGTTAAAGGAGTTGTCAATCCCTTTCGGGTAACGATGCCTCAAATTGGCGAGAAGACGTGATAAAGTTGTGATAGATAGGATAAATGGATCACAAAATAAATAAAGTGCAGCAAGGTAGTTTTGTATTTTTGGTTTAATAGATCTGAAATAAAAGCAAAGGAAAATAGATCGCAAAGGCAAATATGATGAAAAGAGACCCGGGGGCGTATGTTTCACTAGTGGCTTCTCTCAAGAAAAATAGCAAACGGTGGGAAAACAATTACTTTTGGGCAATTAATAGAACTTCAAATAATCATGAAGATATCCAGGCAATGATCATTATATAGGCATCACGTCCAAGATTAGTAGACCGACTCCTGCCTGCATCTACTACTATTACTCCACACATCGACCGCTATCCAGCATGCATCTGTTGTATTAAGTTGATGGGAAAACGGAGTAGTGCAATAAGAACGATGACATGATGTAGACAAGATCTATTTATGTAAAAATAGACCCCATTTTGTTATCCTTAATAGCAACGATACATACGTGTCGTTTCCCCTTCTGTCATTGGGATCAAGCACCGTAAGACCGAACCCATCACAAAGCACCTCTTCGCATTGCAAGATAAATAGATCAAGTTGGCCAAACAAAACCCAAATATCAGAGAAAAATACGAGGCTATAATCAATCATGCATATAAGAGATCAAAGAAGACTCAAATTATTTTCATGGATAAAAACATAGATCTAATCATAAACTCAAAGTTCATCGGATCCCAACAAACACACCGCAAAAAGACTTACATCATATGGATCTCCAAGAGACCATTGTATTGATAATTGAAAGCACATTTGCTCCCTGGGTGGTTTTGGTAATTAATGACAACATACTTTGTGGTTGGACTAATGCTTTTATCAAGTATGTTTCAGGAAAGTCAATCACTCTGGCATGGCAAAGGACTGGAAAGGTGGACCCCTAGGATGCTAAGGAAAGCATTGGCAAAAGCTCAAGACTCCATTTTTGGTTTAGTGATCCAAGATCATATTGAGTCCATAGGAAAGCCAATACTATTAAAGGGGATGAGGTTATGATGATGATCTGGTTGCTCAAAGTGCTTAGTGATCTATCTCCCAAACTATCGCAATCTTTCATTCCAACATATACTCATAAGTAATCTCGGTCCCACCGATTTCATAAACTCACCACACCGAGATGAACCACCTCAACCATATACCCAAACCCTAGTAATTTCGGATTTTCCGATTCCAAACTCGGTCTCACGAAACTAGTGTTGCCAACCTTCAGAACATACAGTAATCATATCGGTGTCACCGAGATGATAAAGTCGATCCCACCGAGATTGGCAAACCCTAGTCTTTGGAAGAATCGGACTAACCGAGATTGTATTTTCGGTCCCACGAAAATCCCAACGTTCACAAGATTTGAACTTTCGGTCCCACCGAGTTGTCAACTTCGGGTCGACCGAGATTGGTCAAATGTGTGTAGCAGTTGGATTTTGTGTGGAGGCTATAAATACCCTCCACCTCCTCTTCATTCGTGGAGAGAGCCATCGAAAGAACTACCACTCCTACCTTACATTTTCGAGAAGAGAACTACCTACCCTTGTGTTGAGATCAAGTTGCTCCACTCCCACCATATGAAACTTGATTTCTAGCCTTCCCAAGTTGCTTTCCACTCAATCCTTTCTTCCACCACAGCCAAATCGGTGAGGAGAGTTGAGTGTTGGGGAGATTATCATTTGAAGCACAAGAGCAAGGAGTTCATCATCACCAACACCATCTATTACCTTTTGGAGGTGGTGCCTCCTAGATTGGTTAGGTGTCGCTTGGGAGCCTCCGTCAAGATGTGGAGTTGAACCAAGAAGTTTGTAAGGGCAAGGAGATCGCCTACTTCGTGAAGATCTACCCCGAGTAAGGCTAGTCCTCCGTGGGCGTAAGCCATGATGGCATAGACAAGGTTGCTTCTTCATGGACCCTTCGTGGGTGGAGCCCTCCGTGGACTCTCGCAGCCGTTACCCTCCATGGGTTGAAGTCTCCATCAACGTGGATTGACGATAGCACCACCTATCGGAACCACGAGAAAAATCTCCGTGTCTCCAAACTGCGTTTGATCTTCTCCACTCCTCTTTACTACTTGTGCAATATACTTTCCGCTGCCCATACTCTAGAATTGCATGTGTAGTATGCTACTTGACTTGTTTGCATGATGCTTGACTTGATCTCCATTGTGAACTTGCCAAATACTTGTCGTTGCCAAAAGGCATAATTTTTATCTTGTCGAGTAGTCTAATCACCCCCCCTCTAGACACTCTTTCCTTCAACGATCCTACAATTGGTATCAGAGCCTTGGTCTCCATTGCTTTGGTTTGCACACCACTGGAGGAAGATGGACGTGTCTACGTTTGGGAGTGTTAGTCATAGAGTGCCTATTCTTGATGGAGTATCCTATAACTCGAGGAGGATTGAAATGCTTGCTATCTTTAAGATGTACAACTTGCGCAAATATGTTGAAAACCCACATGTACCTCCATTTGACCCCTTGCACCCTACTATGGATGAAGAGCTTGATTTGCTTCGTAACCTTAGAACTGTAAATCTTATCATTAGAGGTTTGCCCGATAACTTGCTTGAGCTTGTCACAAACTTTGAGTGCGCCCATGCTATATCGAAGTTCTTGGAAGAACTTTATCTGGACTACTCTTTGAGAGGTCTTGATGAAATTCTATACAAGACTGTTGAATTTGATATGTTGCGCCCCAATGATCCTAACTTTGATAAATGCTTCTTTGAGCTTCGTGATCTTATGAAAAGGAAGGGTGATTCCGGACTTATCAATGTTCTAGTTAGAAATGCTCTTGTATTGCATTCCGATGATTATTATCACATTGACAAAACTGATGCAAGTCATTGTCAAATTGACCTAGGTGTTGACGATGAACTATCTATGGGTCAATATGATGATGAGCATGAGCATGATGATGATTACTCCGATTCAGACACCGAGCTAGACAAGATCATGAAGAGTCTCAATCTTATGGCAAATTTGAGAGACTACATATCCGGTGGAAAAGAGTGGATTCTCGATAGTGGATGCACCGATCACATGACCGGAGATGAAGACATGTTTCGAGAGCCCGCAAAGAACGATGGTCCACGCAAGTATGTGACTTTTGGAGACAACTCCAAGGGTAAAGTACTTGGCCTTGGTAAGGTGGCCATATCTCATGATAGCTCCATTCAAAATGTCATGCTTGTTGAATCACTTGGATACAATTTACTTTCCGTGTCTAGATTAGCTGACTTTGGATTCAATGTGCTATTCACTGAAGTAGATTGCCAAGTTTTTCGTCGTGACAATCATAACATGGTCTTTACCGGTATCCGTAGAGGTGATTTGTATATCGTTGATTTCACTAAGAAAGCTCAACCTAGAACTTGCTTCATTGCTAAATCTGCTAAAGGTTAGCTTTGGCATAGAAGGCTTGGACATGTTGGTATGCGTAATCTAGATAAGCTAATTAAAGGTGATCATATTCTTGGTGTTAAGGATGTTTTCTTTGACAAAGATAGACTCTGCAGTGCTGTCAAGCGGGGAAAACAAGTAGGTGGAAGTCATCCCGTGAAGAACATCATGACCACAAGGAGACCGCTCGAGCTTCTTCATATGGACCTTTTCGGTCCCAATGCTTACAAAAGCCTTGGTGGTAACTCCTTTGGTCTAGTTATAGTTGATGATTATTCCAGATTTACGTGGGTATTTTTCCTTGATGACAAATCGCGAGTTCGGAGAATCTTCAAAACCTTTGCGGAAAGGCCCAAAATCAATTTGAGGTGAAGATCAAGAAAGTTCGGAGTGACAACGGAACGGAGTTCAAGAACGCCCATGTGGACTCTTTTCTCGATGAGGAAGGGATTCTACATGAGTTCTCGGCTACGTATACTCCTCAACAAAATGGAGTTGTTGAGAGGAAGAACCGAACACTCATTGAGATGGCGAGGACGATGCTTGACGAATACAAGACACCAAAACACTTTTGGGGAGAAGCCGTCGAGACAGCTTGTCATGCCATCAACAGGCTCTATCTTCACAAGCTCCTCGGCATGACTTCATACGAGCTCCTCACCGGTAACAAACCCCAAGTGGGATACTTTCGTGTCTTTGGTTCAAAATGCTATATCCTTGATAAGCATCGTCGGTCTAAGTTTGCTCCTAAAACTCATGAAGGTTTCGTTCTCGGTTATGGATCAAACTCCCACACCTACCGTGTCTACAATAATTTCACCCGAAAGGTTGAAGAGACGGTAGATGTGAAGTTTGATGAATCTAACGGCTCGCAAGTAGAGCAAATGCCTATTGATGTAGGAGACAAGGACCCATCGGAAGCCATTCAAGATCTATCTATTGGAAAGATTCGTCCCATGGAAGTGAAGGAGAGTACCTCATCTACATATGTGGAGCCCCCTACCTCACGAAGAGATGATCCTCAAGGCAACATGGAGGCTTCCACAAGTGGAACTCACCAAGATGAGGAAGTGCGACAAGAAGATCCACCACAACCTCCTTCTCCACCACCTCAAGACAACACCAACAACAATGATGAAGAAGAAGATGAGGATGATGAGGAAGCTCAGCCACGACCACGACAAAAGCTATCCCGAGTTCGAGCAAGAGTCAAGAAGGATCATCCCGTGGAACAAATGATGAATGACATCGACTCCGGGAGAATTACTCGCTCTAAAACTCGTTTAGCTAACTTTTGTGAGCATTACTCATTTATCTCTAGTCTTGAACCTATGAAGGTAGAAGAAGCGCTTGAAGACCGGATTGGGTGAGCGCTATGCACGAAGAGCTACACAACCGAGAGGAACAACATTTGGACTTTGGTAGAGAAGCCCAATGATGACCAAAACATCATTGGAACCAAATGGGTGTTTCGGAACAAGCAAGATGAAGATGGACAAGTCATCCGCAACAAGGCTCGTCTCGTAGCACAAGGTTACACACAAGTCGAAGGTATGGACTATGGTGAGACCTATGCCCCCGTTGCTAGACTTGAGTCCATTCGCATTCTTCTTGCTTATGCCAACCACCATGATATTACTCTCTATCAAATGGACATTAAAAGTGCTTTCCTAAATGGTGAAATTGAGGAGGAAGTATTTGTGAAACAACCTCCGGTTGTGAATCCTAAAAGCCTAATCATGTTTACAAGTTGCACAAAGCTCTTTATGGTCTTAAGCAAGCTCCTAGAGCTTGGTACAAATCTTGACTAGCTTTCTTCTTGAAAAAGGGTTTGAGATTGGAAAAATAGACTCAACGCTATTCACGAAAAGGGTTGATGGTGAACTATTTGTGTGCCAAATATATGTTGATGATATTATCTTTGGTTCAACTAACCCTCATTTTAGTGAGAAGTTTGGAAAGCTTATGTCGGAGAAGTATGAGATGTCCATGATGAGTGAACTCAAATTCTTCCTTGGGTTGCAAATCAAGCAATCTAAGGAGGGTACTTTTGTCTCACAAACAAAGTACACTAAGGATCTCTTCAAGAAGTTCAACATGCAAGAAAGCAAAGGTATGAAAACCCCCATGCCTACTAGCGGACATAATGACTTGACAAAAGATGGAGAACCTGTTGATCAAAAAGTTTATCGATCCATGATTGGTTCTCTACTATATCTCTGTGCTTCTCGTCCTGACATCATGTTGAGTGTTTGCATGTGTGCTCGATATCAAGCAGCCCCTACAGAATGTCATTTTAAAGCTGTTAAAAGAATTGTGAGATATTTGATACACACACCTAACTTTGGCATTTGGTATCCTAAGAGGGCCTCTTTCGATCTTGTTGGCTATTCCGACTCGGACTATGCGGAGCAGGGTTGATAGAAAGTCAACTTGGTGCGTGTCAATTTCTTGGTCGATCCCTTGTATCTTGGTCCTCCAAGAAACAAAATTCAGTATCATTATCTACTGCTGAAGCAGAATATATTGTTGCTGGTTCATGTTGTGCTCGATTCTTTGTGGATGACACAAATGCTTAAGGATTATGGGATACATGCGAGACATGTTCCTTTGCTTTGTGACAATGAGAGTGCGATTAAGATTGGACACAATCCCGTGCAACACTCTCGCACGAAACACATTGAAGTTCGTCACCATTTTATTCGTGATCACATTGCTAAGGGTGACATTGATCTTAAGCATGTTCGATCTTGACAAACAGCTTGCAGATATCTTTACAAAACCACTTGATGAGAAAGTGTTTTGTCGCTTAAGGAGTGAGTTGAACATCATTGATGCTTCAAACTTGGAGTGAAAACTCCAATGATGCATGCAAGGCATGAGCCTTATTGTCTAATCCTTGATATTTCTCTTATGATGATGATCACATGTCTTGGACACATTTGCCCCTTGTATTGCATCTAACTCCTTGCAGTACTTGGATGGTCTACATTCCACAAGATTACCTCTCACTCACATCATGAGTAATCTTGTCATTGACCAAGTATCTAGCACTTTGGGATGTTGAGTTCAAGGAACAAAACTCCACATATCCTTTTTGACACCTTATACATCCAGTATTTCACTCTTGTCATCTTGGATGTTCTTGAGTATTTCCTTGCTTGCCTAACCCATGTAGGAAGATGAACTACACAATTGGAAAAGGTGCTCCAACTTCACATTCTATGAGCATCTACATCAAGTTCACCTCCATGAGTACAAGCAACAACAAGCCCAAGGTATGTTCTTCACATCTTGAAGGAGCTTTGCTCAAAGTCATGAGTACAAGCAGCTTCATAAGATGTGATCACATCAAATGCTTAATCGAAAAATGGCAACCCCATTTTGAGCTTAAACGATGAGTATGACCTATGATCAAATGTTCTCATTTGACTCCTAAGTCAATATACTCAAACATAGGTGACTTTGTCGCCGACCCCTGTCTAGATGAAGTACATATGTTTTGAGTTCTACAATTTTCTCTTATGATTCTCTCATTGAGTTTTCTTTTAATCAAAAAAAAACTTCATCTAGCAATCTTTTTCATTTCTATTCTTTTGTTTTTATGAATATCTTTATGGCTCTGATCAATTCCTTGAAAATCCTTTACAAATTCATTGCAAATCTTTTTGAAACAGTCCCTGCAAAGTGAGCTGAATTATTTCTATGTTTCCTTGGAATTAAACTCGGCGTCACCGATTTGAACACTTCGGTCTGACCGAAAAAGGATCTGCCCTAAGTCTCTGACCTTCGGACTCACCGATCCATCTCACTTCGGTGCCACCGATTTTCTTTCAGGATAGCACCTTATGCAGCTCAACTTAATGATTCTTTATGACTGCTTCTTATTGAACAAGTTGTGATTCTTAAGGATCCCACTTCTTTCCTTCCATCTTTCCTGACCTTCCTAGTTTACTGTCCTTTTCGGCACTTGATGTCAAAGGGGGAGAAGATTTAGGGGGAGCTTAGGGGGAGATTGGAAGATAAGGGGGAGAAGAGAAGATTTAAAGGGAGAACAATCTTACCTTAAGGGGGGAGAGGATCACATGATAATACATTTGGCATCATTTCCTTTGATTTTGCTTCCTACGCTCTCACAATTGGTATCTTCTGAAAAGCACAATTGGTATCTTATGAAAAGCAAAATCTCTCAGAGCTTATTGAAAATCTTTTAGTCTTGGGAGACATGGTTGCTGATTCAAGCTAGTGCTCAACATGAGACACTCTTTATACATGTCATCCCTGGCTTGGTACTCTTGATGTTCTTCTTTGTTGGTTGAAGAAATACTCTTGTGTTATCTAACCTGTTTTCCCAAGCTTATTTCTTGGTACAATGCCAAGGAACTTCAAGGTAAGTATATGCATCTTGCAGAATGTGCATGATGGTGACTTGCTTGTGAATACTTGTTTGCAAGAAATCACCATGCACATATGCATCTTCTTTATCTTATCCTAATCTGCTCGATGCATATAGCCAAGTTGCATGTAGCACATCTTGTTCTTCTCTCTTGTGTGCTTGTGGTAGTCCAAAACCATAATCTATGAAAATCTTGCACACTTGTAGGGGAGCCTGTACTACATGTTTGTCAAAGCTTTAATGATAATTCTGTCTTTCTCTCAGTAAGCTTTGATATCTTCTTTTGTGTGTTGCCATCAATTACCAAAAAGGGGGAGATTGAAAGCACATTTGCTCCCTGGGTGGTTTTGGTAATTAATGACAACATACTTTGTGGTTGGACTAATGCTTTTATCAAGTATGTTTCAGGAAAGTCAATCACTCTGGCATGGCAAAGGACTGGAAAGGTGGACCCCTAGGATGCTAAGGAAAGCATTGGCAAAAGCTCAAGACTCCATTTTTGGTTTAGTGATCCAAGATCACATTGAGTCCATAGGAAAGCCAATACTATTAAAAGGGGATGAGGTTATGATGATGATCTGGTTGCTCAAAGTGCTTAGTGATCTATCTCCCAAACTATCGCAATCTTTCATTCCAACATATACTCATAAGTAATCTCGGTCCCACCGATTTCATAAACTTCAGTCACACCGAGATGAACCACCTCACCATATACCCAAACCCTAGTAATTTGGATTTTCCGATTCCAAACTCGGTCTCACGAAACTAGTGTTGCCAACCTTCAGAATCTTCAGTAATCATATCGGTGTCACCGAGATGATAAAGTCGATCCCACCGAGATTGGCAAACCCTAGTCTTTGGAAGAATCGGACTAACCGAGATTGTATTTTCGGTCCCACGAAAATCCCAACGTTCACAAGATTTGAACTTTCGGTCCCACCGAGTTGTCAACTTCGGTCCGACCGAGATTGGTCAAATGTGTGTAGCAGTTGGATTTTGTGTGGAGGCTATAAATACCCTCCACCTCCTCTTCATTCGTGGAGAGAGCCATCGAAAGAACTACCACTCCTACCTTACATTTACGAGAAGAGAACTACCTACCCTTGTGTTGAGATCAAGTTGCTCCACTCCCACCATATGAAACTTGATTTCTAGCCTTCCCAAGTTGCTTTCCACCCAATCCTTTCTTCCACCACAGCCAAATCAGTGAGGAGAGTTGAGTGTTGGGGAGATTACATTTGAAGCACAAGAGCAAGGAGTTCATCATCACCAACACCATCTATTACCTTTTGGAGGGTGGTGCCTCCTAGATTGGTTAGGTGTCGCTTGGGAGCCTCCGTCAAGATGTGGAGTTGAACCAAGAAGTTTGTAAGGGCAAGGAGATCGCCTACTTCGTGAAGATCTACTCCGAGTAAGGCTAGTCCTCCGTGGGCGTAAGCCATGATGGCATAGACAAGGTTGCTTCTTCGTGGACCCTTCGTGGGTGGAGCCCTCCGTGGACTCTCGCAGCCGTTACCCTCCATGGGTTGAAGTCTCCATCAACGTGGATTGACGATAGCACCACCTATCGGAACCACGAGAAAAATCTCCGTGTCTCCAAACTGCGTTTGATCTTCTCCACTCCTCTTTACTACTTGTGCAATTTACTTTCCGCTGCCCATACTCTAGAATTGCATGTGTAGTATGCTACTTGACTTGTTTGCATGATGCTTGACTTGATCTCCATTGTGAACTTGCCAAATACTTGTCGTTGCCAAAAGGCATAATTTTTATCTTGTCGAGTAGTCTAATCACCCCCCCCCTCTAGACACTCTTTCCTTCAACGATCCTACAATAATCAAGAGAGAGAGAGAGAGAGAGAGGAAGCCATCTAGCTACTAACTACGGACCCGTAGGTCTACAAAGAACTACTCACGCATCATCGGAGAGGCACCAATGGACATGATGAACCCCTCCGAGATGGCGTCTAGATTGGATCTGGTGTTTCTGGAACTAGCGGCGGCTGGAATTGATTTTTGTTGACTCCCCTAGGGTTTTGGAATATTGGGGTATCTATAGAGCAAAGAGGTGGTGCGGGAGGCCACCGAGGTGGGCACAACCCACCTGGGCGCGCCTGGGCCCCGAGGCGCACCCTGGTGGGTTGTGCTCCCCTCGAAGCTCCCCTCAGGTACTTTCTTAGCCCAGTGGATGTCTTCTAGTCCAAAAAAATCCACAAAATGTTTCACTGTGTTTGGACTCCGTTTGATATTGATTTCCTGCGATGTAAAAAACATGCAGAAAATAGCAACTGGCACTAGGCACTATGTCAATAGGTTAGTACCAAAAAATGATATAAAATGCTCATAAAATGATTTTAAAACATCCAAGAATGATAATATAACAACATGGAACAATAAAAAATTATAGATACATTGGAGACATATCAAGGCGACATCTGAGGTCATGGTTCTGATGCCGGTACCGTGTCACATCCCATGTCTTCTTCTACTGGGTGGGGGATAGACTTCTCCGTCCAAGAGGTGGTGGCCTTTGGAGGTATCCCAGATCTGACTTCTGGAGGGAGGAGGTTGAGCCAGCATATTCAGGAGCAGTCGGATGTTGATGATGTTCAGTTGGGGCGCGCCATGCGGGCGGCCAAGATTCGAGACATGGAGTCTTCTACAGGTTTGTCTTTTAACACCAATATTTTAGTTATGCATTTTTCTGAGCATGATATTATGCATAGGGCGGATAAACTGGCCATTTCTCTGGGTGATAATGATCGCGAAGTAGCTATTTCTATTAATGAGCTTCTTGATTTAGAAAAGGGTAGAGTGATGATATGCTTAAAAATACAGCAGCTGCCAAACCAATGAAAGAGAGTGAGATTAATGAGTTGGGAATGTGCGAATTGGAGGGTTTATGTGAGGATCTAGTTCCTACGAACCTTGTTCATGCTGAGACCTTGGAGGTGGAGGGGCATGCGGCCACTCTGCAATCATGTGTAGGTCTTGGTGATGATTACAGTCATGCGGACTGTAAGATCTTGCCAGGGGCACCTAGACTCAAACAGCAAAAAAAGGTATATGGCCATTCAGCTGTGCGTCGAAGTGCTAGGCTTAAGTTCAAGAAGAAATTTCATGACGATCCATGAGAGCATTTTTTGGAATAGCAAAGGTCTTAGGTACTTGGCTAAGCATAGGTTTTTGGCAGAGGCTTCTCGAGAATACAAACTTGACTTTGTTGCGTTGCTTGAGACAGGTCGTGATAATTTCACCTCGCAGTTCCTTGGGATGATTTCAGGTGGTCTTGATTTTGATTGGCATTGTTTATCGCCTCGGGGAAGATATGGCGGGATCCTCCTCAGAGTCAACTGCGAGTCTTTGTCTCTTGAGGTGATAGATGTATTCTGGGGTGAATTTGCAGTTAAATTCCATGCGTGATCGAAAGCTGATGGGTTTAGGTGGGCTCTAGTGGCTGTGTACGGGGCGGCATAGCCTGAGCTCAAACCTGACTTCCTTGTAGATCTAGTTAGGATTTGTGGGGACGAAACTCTACCTACTCTGGTTGGTGGAGATTTCAACATTATTAGAAGAAGAGAAGAGAAAATAACGGCAACTTTGATGGCAGATGGTCCTTTATGTTCAATGCGATTATTGAAAGCCTGGACCTGCGAGAGATTGACCTCACGGGAATGAAATTTACTTGGGCAAATACCCTTCAAATCCAACTTATGAAAAACTTGATAGGGTTCTCACGAGTATAGAGTGGGAACAAAAATTTCCTTTAGTGATGGTGCAGGCATTACAAAGGGGGATATATGATCATACGCCCCTTCTTGTGGACTCTGGTGAGGCGGTTCATCGGGGAAACAAGAATGTCTTCTCTTTCAAAACTGCGAGGTTCGAGAGAGAGGATTTCCTTGAGTTGATAGCAAGGGAATGCGCAGAGGAACAAAGGGGAGAGTCCAATATTGATAGATGGCAGTATAAGATTAGACATCTTAGACAGTTCTTGAGAGGCTAGGCTAAGAACAATAGTGGCGTTTATATGAAACAGAAAGAAAGATTGTTGAATATAATTAATGATCTTGACATAAAAGCTGAGAGCACTTCGCTAGACATGGATGAGAGAGTGAATAAAAGAGAAGCTAAGGTTAGTCTGGCGAAGCTTCTTAGAGACGAGGAATTGAAAGGGGCACATAGAGCGAAACTGCGCCATGTTGTTCAAGGGGATAATAACACACAATTTTTCCATATGATTGCCAATGGGAAACATAGGAAAAAGAGAATCATTCAAATGGAAGAGGATGAGAGTACGATTGTAGGCCATGAAAATCTAAAAATGCGTATTTCCAACTATTATAAAAATTTGTTTGGGGCCCCGGCAGAAATTATGTCGCCCTCGATGAGAGCATGGTGGATGACATTCCTCAACTGCGGGATGATGAGAACGAAGTGATCACTGCCCCTTCTCTAAGAAGGAGGTGTTTGAAGCGATATCATAAATGAAAAATAATAAAGCACCTGGTCCGGATGGCTTCCCAGCTGAGTGCTATAAGAAATGTTGGGGTATTATTAAAGGTGACGTGATGCCTATGTTCCATGATCTATTTAATGGCCACCTACAGCTGTTTGAACTAAACTTTGGCACCATCACATTGTTACCAAAGAAGGTGGAAGCAATTCGCATTGAGCAATTCAGGCTAATATGTTTGCTCAGTGTGAGCTTCAAGATTTTCACAAAGGTTGGCACGAACCGTCCGACTCAGATTTCCCATTTTGTGGTACAGCCAACCCAGGCTACTTTCATGCCAGGATGACACATTCTCGAGGGAGTGGTCGTACTACATGAGACCTTGCACGAAATTCACTCGAAGAAGCTCGATGGAGTGGTCTTCAAAGTGGATTTTGAAAAAGCATACGATAAGTTAAATGGCCATTTTTACAGCAGGCCTTGCGTATGAAAGGGTTTGATCAGGCATGGAGGAAGCGGGTTGAATCCTTTGTAGGTAGCGTCGGAATCAAGGTAAATGACGATATTGGTCATTATTTCTAGACGCTAAAAGGATTGAGATAGGGAGATCCGATGTATCCCATCCTCTTTAATGTCGTCGTCAACATATTGGTTGTTCTCGTTAATAGAGCAAAACAAGACGGCCAAGTAGGTGGTCTTATCCCACATTTGGTAGATGGTGGGGTTTCCATTCTTCAATATGCCAATGACGCCATTATTTTCATGGAACATGCCCCTGTTAAGGCAAGAAACATGAAGTTAGTGTTGTGCCTTTTTGAACAATTATCAGGACTGAAGAGTAACTTTAAGAGTGAGTCGTTATGCTTTGGACACGCCAAAGAAGAACAAGAAACTTACAAGCAGTTGTTCGGGTGTGAATTGGGTTTGTTAACCTTTACGTATTTAGGGATTCCAATTCATCACCGCAAGTCACTAATAAAGAATGGAAATTGTAGGATCGAAAGTATGTCTAGAGGGGGTGGGGGTGATTAGACTACTTGACCAAATAAAAATCTAGCCTTTTCCCAATTTTAGTTCTTGGCAGATTTTAGCAACTTAGCACAAGTCAAGCAATCAACCTACACATGCAATTCTAAGAGTATAGCAGCGGAATGTAAAACAATTGCATATGAAGGTAAAGGGGAGGAGTTTGAGAAGGCAAATGCAATTGGAGACACGGATGTTTTTGTCATGGTTCCGATAGGTGGTGCTATCATACATCCACATTGATGGAAACTTCAACCCACGAAGGGTAACGGCTGTGCGAGTCCACGGAGGGCTCCACCCATGAAGGGTCCACGAAGAAGCAACCTTGTCTATCCCACCATGGCCGTTGCCCATGAAGGACTTGCCTCACTAGGGTAGATCTTCACGAAGTAGGCGATCTCCTTGCCCTTACAAACTCCTTTGTTCAACTCCACAATCTTGTCGGAGGCTCCCAAGTGACACCTAGACAATCTAGGAGACACCACTCTCCAAGAAGTAACAAATGGTGTGTTGATGATGAACTCCTTGCTCTTGTGCTTCAAATGATAGTCTCCCCAACACTCAACTCTCTCTCACAGGATTTGGATTTGGTGGAAAGAAGATTTGAGTGGAAAGCAACTTGGGGAAGGCTAGAGATCAAGATTCAATTGGTAGGAATGGAATATCTTGAGCTCAACACAAGTATAGGTGGTCCTCTCTCAGAAAATGTATGTTGGAAGTGTAGGCATGTTCTGATGGCTCTCTCCACGAATGAAGAGTGGGTGGAGGGGTATATATAGCCTCCACACAAAATCTAACCGTTACACACAACTTACCAATCTCGGTGGGACCGAATCGTGAAACTCGGTCGGACCGATTTAGCAAATAATGTGACCGTTAGGATTTTCAGTGGGACCGATATGTTAGGGTTAGGCATAACGTAATCTCGGTGAGACCAATTACACAAACTCGGTGGGACCAATTTTGGTAATAAACTAAGCAGAGAGTTGGTCAGGCAAACTCGGTGGGACCGATTCGCTCATCTTGGTGAGACCGAAACATTACGAAAGGGAAACAGAGAGTTTGCATTGCAATCTCGGTGGGACCGATCGCTCATCTCGGTTGGACCGAAACGTTATGAAGGGAAACAGAGAGATTACAATCCCATCTCGGTGAGACCGAGATCCCTATCAGTGAGACCAAAAAGACTAAGGTTTGTGGCAGTGGCTATGACATCTGAACTCGGTGGCGCCGGATAGAAAGAATCGGTGGGGCCGAGTTTGACTTTTGGTTTGGGTCATATGTGGATGTGAGAAAGTAGTTGAGGGCTTTGGAGCATGAGGGCTTTGGAGCATATCACTAAGCATTTTGAGCAAGAAAGCCATTAAGCAACACGTCATCCATCCTTGATAGTATTGGCTTTTCCTATAGACTCAATGTGATCTTGGATCACTAAAATAGAAAATGTAGAGTCTTGTGCTTTGAGCTTGAGCCAATCCTTTCGTCCTTAGCATTTTGAGGGATCCACTTTTCTCATCCATGCCATGCCAGTCATTGAGCTTTCCTGAAATATTTATCTTGAAATAGCATTAGCTCAATGAGCTATATATTGTTAGGAATTACCAAAACCACCCAGGGATAGTTGCACTTTCAATCTCCCCCTTTTTGGTAATTGATGACAACATATAGATCAAAGCTTCGACAAATGATAATAAGATTGAAAAAATTGTCGCTTTGAGAAGTATGTGATAAGTAAGAGCTCCCCCTAAATTTGTGCATTATTTAAAATTTGCTTTGGACTGCAAATGCACAATGAGTTAGGATCATGGGTTACTCTTCCATGTCACATACATCTTGGTGGAGCGCTCAAAATGATAATAATTATATACATGCACTCATCACCAAGGAAAGTGAATGATCATATGAGGATATAAGAGATAACATCATCCAAGAAGCATTAATGTAGCATAGCATATGGTCAAACACATGATCATCCAAGAATCTCACAAAAGGCATAATGTATCAAGCAAACAAGCAAACACACGAATAACAAAGTTCAACCACCAAAAAGACAAGAGAGATCAAAAGCAACACACTCTCTCGAAGCCTATGATCTATACATTTTTCTCCCCCTTTGGCAACAAGTTACCAAAAAGTTCACAAAAAAATGCATACTGCTAAACGACTCTCAGGCTTGGTCTTCATGTGATGGTGTAGAGATGGCTCCAAGGACGAAAGCTTCTGTTGATGTAGCTGGAGCTGCTGGAGTGGGTGCTGGAGCTGGAGGCACTGAAGCTATAGCTGGTGCAGATGATGTAGCTCTGGTACCTGTAATAGGCACTGCAGCAGATATCTGTTCTCTGGGCACTCTAGCAAAAGCATCTGTGGTTGACTTGCCCTTCTTCTCCTCCACATCCTCCTGAAGTTGCTCAACTGCAGTTTGGATTTCAGTAACTTTGACATCAAGAGCATAAAACTTCTGCTCTATTATTCTCTCCAAGCTCTCCTGGTTTTGAGTCAGGGTGGCCAAGCCCTTCTCAATCCTCAAGGTGGAGGCAATCAAGTAGCCAAGCTGTTCTTGCTTGCTCTTCGGGAAAATCTGAGATGCATCTTCAGCAGTTGGCATCTTTGCAGCTTTCTCAGCCCTTGCTTTCTCTTTCTTCTCTTGTGCTTGCACAGATGATGATTCATTTTCATCCATCACAATGGTGTTGTCCTCAAAATCAGGGTAGATGGGCAGGTGCTCCTTGTCCAAAAGATATGTGCTTGTGACCATCTTGGACTTTATGAGCTCCTGAATGTGTGGGGCATATCCACAAGATCTCTTCTGATCAGCAGCAGTCCTTTTGATTGATTCCACAATCAGACTCATGACTTTGAATTTCTGAGGCACATCAAATATATGCAGCAAGTTGATTGCATGGCCTCTGATCATCTTGTGATCACCTGTCTTGGGCAGCAAAGTGTGCCTTAAGATCCAGTTGATAGTAGGCAATCCTGACAACAGGTAATGTACAGATCCAAACTTATGTGTCTCTAGTGCAGCATCTGGGATCTCTCTGTACATGTGAGCCATAGAGTTGTGGTCTTTCTTCTTCTTGGCATAGACATCCAAGTCATCCTAATTCTCTTTTGGAGAATTTATCAAGTCAGCCCATTCTTCAACTGTGGATTGGTACCTAGTACCTTCAGTCATCCAGACTATCTTCCCATCTGGGTAGAAGTGAGTTGTGGAGTAAAACTGCATGATGAGCTCATCATTCTAATTGGTGAGCTTCTGGCCAACAAAGTAATGTGCTCCACAAGCATTGAAGTTGTCATACACTCCTGGATAGTGCTCTTCATTCTTCTTGATGTACTCCCAGTCAACCCATCTCATGTCACATACTATGGGCTTCTTGTCAAGCAAAGCTGTCTCATAGAAATCTTGTTGTTCCTTAGTGTGGAACCCGTAGTCAACTGTTGTTCTTCTCCTCACAGCATAAGGATCTGATTGTCTCCACAATCTCAGTCCAGCATCCTTTCTGAGCTTCATATCCTCTGCAACTGGATGAGCATCATTATGATCAGGAATCTTGGGCTTCAACTTTCTCAAGACAAGTGTGTCATCTTCTTCTTCATCAGCAGCCTCAGGCACTGGGGCCTTGTTCTTCTCAGATGCAGGAATACTCCTGGTGTTCCTCTTAGGTGCAGACTTGGGCTTAGGAGCAGCAGCCTTAGGAGCATCTTTGGGCTTAGATGGAGCAGCCCCTGATCTTATAGCATCTCCCATCAGTTTCTGAGCTTTAGGTGCTGGTGCAGCAACCTCTTCCTCTTCTTCATCATTAGAGTCTCTCCTCATAGAGGGCTTGCCAAGTACTTTGGCAGTAGTAGTTCTGACTCTCTTCTTCTTCTTATCTTGGCCAGCAACTTCTTCATCAGACTCAGTGGTGAACTTCATGGTTTCACTAGTGGCAACCTTCCTAGGTTTGGAAGTGGGAATTCTCCTGGCAGGTGCCTTCTTTTGCATTCCTGGCTTAGTGGATGCAGATGTGCCATACTCCTTCTTCAGCACCTTCTTCTTTGAGGTGGCCTCATCCTCAACAGCCACATAGTCCTCATCTTCAGAATCTGAGGTTCTCTTCTTCCTTGCCCTGGTGGCTGCCTTTGGAAAATTGTTGGGTGTGCTCCTGCTGCCATCATCTGAGGTACCGGAGGGACTAGTACCCTCACTCATGTGAACTTGCTCCTCAGACTTGTTCTAACTGTCACTCTGATATGAAATGATGCAAACTCTGACAGCAGACCCTGTGAATAGATGTAGATGAGGTAGAGTAGATGAGCATCACAAATCACAGAGGTTTTTGAAAAAAAATTGAGTCAAAAACTTAGTTTTCGTTTTCCACAGAAAGCATTTCGGAGCTACCGATTTGTAAAATCGGTGATACCGAAGCAGCTTTTGGAACCTAAACTAGTGAACTCGGTCAGACCAAGTCACAGTTCGGTGGCACCAAGACTGCTAGGGTTTCACAAAGAATCGATCTCGGTCACACCGATTTGCAATTCTCGGTCAGACCGAGAATCACATGTGCAATGGCCTGAGCCAAATCGGTGAGACCGATTTCTACAACTCGGTCGGTCAGAGATGCAGCAGAAACCTAAACCTAAATTTTCAATCCAAGATTAATCTACGGAGTAGTTTTGCTGGATAAGAAGATTTCAAACGTGGCATGGCAATGCAATGTGCTAGGAATCGGAGTTAAGAATAGCACAAAGTTCAAATCCATACCCTAATGCGGCAATGGATTTGCTACGGCGGCAACGGCGGAGCAGAATCCCGTTGACGGCTGCGGAGACCAGCGGCGGGAGGTCGCTGGCGACGGGAAGGACGATCCGGAGACCCGAAGAGGCAGAGCAGGCTATGCGCGGGTGAAGGGTTTTGGAAAATTTTCCAAATTTTGGCCCGGGGGTATATATAGCCTGACCCTGTCGGTGTGACCGAGTGGAACAGTTCGGTGGCACCGAGATGCATTACTGCAACTCGGTGTGACCAAAAAGTTCTAATCGGTTGCACCGAGATTGAAAACCTAGATCAACTTTGCGATCTCGGTATGACCAAAAAGGTTGAATCGGTCAGACCGAAACGCAGAAAGAGGTTTTGGAAGTTTAAGTCTGTGACGAATCGGGGACTCCGAGTGCTCCTCACACAGAGTGGTTCGAATCTGACTTGATCAAACTTTGTGATATAGCATGAATAGAGTTTGAGACAAGAAAATAATAGATAGCTAGAGGAGGTTCTTAGGCATTCTTGTCCATCCACTTGGCAAAAGAAAGGAAACCAAACAATCAAAGCTACAAGTGGATGTCCTCGAATGAGTAAAATATTCAACCAACATGCTTACACAATAAAATGGCAAATGAAATATGTGACAAAGCATGCACACACAATTCTAGCATCTATCAAGCAATTGGTGATGACTAGGTCATCTATATATGAGTATATTGACTTAGGAGTCAAATGAGAACATTTGATCATAGGTCATACTCATCGTTTAAGCACAAGGGGGGTTACCACTTTTACATAAAGCATTGTTGTTTCACACCATTAGAGTTGCTTTAGCTCAATTCTTAGAGTAAAGCTCCCCCTAGATGTGAGATCCCCCCTAAGAGGGATGAGCTAACCTTGGGTTTTGTCGATGATGACTTCATGTAGGTGTTGAAGATGTGGATGCTCAATGTTGATGTAGATCATTTGGAGCAATCCTTTGGAGTGAGTTGCACTTTCAATACCTACACGGGTTAGTCCCACAAGGAACAAACAAGGATATCCATAGACATAGAGTGATGCACACACAATGTCCATGAAAGCATTGGTTTACCTTGTCTTACCGACAAGATGGTTTGTGACTCCTTGAACTAGTGCAAGATGTGGAAGTTGATTGCACTTGTCCTTGCCAAAATGATAAGTGTGAAGTATGTTGGCGGAGTCACCCTCAAGAACTCTCTAGTTCTTCTTCTTCGGGATCCACATCATCTTGATGGGAATCCTTGGAGTTGTAGTCGTACTTGATGAAGTAGAACTTGATGTAGTCTTGGGAACTCACTTGACCAAGGCCTTAGGAGATTCTTTAAATGCATAAATATCCTCTTGAAGCTTGTCCTTGCCTTTTTGCTTGTGGTCTTATGGTGGAAGATCATCTTGAGCTTGTGTTCCTTTGAAAGAAGTAGGATCATACTTCTCTTGTTGAGGAAAAAACTTCGTCTTGGGGTATTGATCTTCTTCCCACTCAACTCCATTAGCATTGAACTTTCGTTCAAAACCAACACCTTGGTTCTTCCGGTGCCTTCCTTGCTTGCGTACAATTTCCTCGAATTGCTTACTCCCGGCAAGGCTCTTGTAAACACCTTTCTCTATACTTCCCTTCAATAAGCTATTTTCTTGCTCAAGTGTAACTTGGCTAAGAGAATCGTCAGTGGAATCAAGAGAACTACTAGAAGCAACAACATTGGATTTAGTATGATTATTGTTACTACTAGAGGAAGAATCTTTCTTCTTCTTGTTACTAGATTTGACTTGAGGCATGTATGTAGATAAGAGTAAACGCTTGGCAATGTAAGAAGAACTTTTCTTGCGAAGATCATCATTGATTGCCTTTAAAAACTAATGTTCTTGCTCAAGATTGAGCTTTTCAAAGCGTAACTTCTCATGAGTTCTTAAAAGTTCTCGATGATCTCCTAAGATAGTTTCATGAGCTAACTTAAGAGTGTTTAGTTCTTTAGTTAGGAGCTTAATCTTCTCCTTATCATTGTCATTCATTTTATCTTTAGTATTCATCACTAGAGTTGTCAACAAGTAAATCATCATCACCTAACAAGTCATCTTCATCACTATTAAAATCAACATACTCGGGGTGTGTTATCATTGGGCCTTTAGCCATGAGGCATCTTCCAAGTCCATCATTTGGTGAGTCAAATATGTCATAGGAGTTGGTTGACACAAGTGCTAGACCGGCAACACCTTCATCTTGAGTATATTCAGAGTCGGAGTGATAGCTTCTCTCGGAGTGATTGTTGGAGTCGGAGCCGGATACCCATTCACCGACATGAGCTTGATGTCTTCGTTTTGTGTAGCTCCTTGATGACTTGTCCTTCCTTTCCGAATCCTTGCTTCTCCTGGATGTTCTTCGTTCATAATGATCATCTCTACTCCTTCTTTCTCTTGATGGTGATTCTTCTCTTCTACTTCTTCTTTTTGGAGAATCTTCTCTTCTTTTGTAGGGAGCCATACACTCATTGGAATAGTGTTCGGGTCATCCACAATTGTAGCAATTACGCTCACGACTAGAAGATCTTTTGTCATTGTAGGACCTTGACTTGGAACTTCTTTCCTTGCTTCTACTCTTGTAGAACTTGTTGAAGTTCTTCACCATTAGGCTCAATTCTTCATTGAAGGTTTGTTTCTCACTTGATGATGTGGGAGCTTCACATGAGGCTTTGTAAGCACCACTTGACTTGTTATGGAGCTCCTCCTTATCCTTGAGTGACATCTCATGAGCAACAATTCTTCCAGTGACTTCTGTTGGCTTGAGATCTTTGTAATTGGGCATCATTTGGATCAATGTGCACACGGTATCATATTTTCCATCCAAGGCTCTTAGGATATTCTTGATGATGAATATGTCGGTCATCTCTTCACTTCCTAAGCCGGCAATCTCATTTGTGATGAGAGCAAGCCTAGAGTACATTTCAGTGACACCTTCACCATCCTTCATTTTGAACTTGTCAAGTTGACTTTGAAGCACATCCAATTTGGATTCCTTGACGGAGTCGGTACCTTCGTGCATGTCAATCAAAGTATCCCAAATTTCCTTTGCATTCTCAAGACGGTGATTTTGTTGAATTCTTGAGGCACAATCCGTTGAAGAGGATATCACAAGCTTGAGTATTGTATTGCAGCTTCAACTCTTCCGCGGTAGCTTCACGGTTTGGTTCTCTCCCATCAAAGAATTCATCTTGCAAGCCAATACACACAATAGCCCAAACGGCGGGGTTATGTCCAAGAATATGCATTTTATCTTATGCTTCCAACTAGCAAAATTAGTACCATCAAAGTAAGGACCTCTACGGTGGTAATTTCCCTCGCTAGACGCCATACTCTCCTAGGTTGTGAAACCAAGGCTATGACTACCAAAAGCTATGGAAATCAAAGCAAATGGAGACCAAAGCTCTGATACCACTTGTAGGATCGAAAGTATGTCTAGAGGGTGGTGATTAGACTACTTGACCAAATAAAAATCTAGCCTTTTCCCAATTTTAGTTCTTGGCAGATTTTAGCAACTTAGCACAAGTCAAGCAATCAACCTACACATGCAATTCTAAGAGTATAACAGCGGAATGTAAAACAATTGCATATGAAGGTAAAGGGGAGGAGTTTGAGAAGGCAAACACAATTGGAGACACAGATGTTTTTGTCGTGGTTCCGATAGGTGGTGCTATCGTACATCCACGTTGATGGAGACTTCAACCCACGAAGGGTAGCAATTGCTTGTGAGTCCACGGAGGGCTCCAGCCACGAAGGGTCCACGAAGAAGCAACCTTGTCTATACCACCATGGTCTTCGCCCACGAAGGACTTGCCTCACTAGGGTAGATCTTCACGAAGTAGGCAATCTCCTTGCCCTTACAAACTCCTTGGTTCAACTCCACAATCTTGTCAGAGGCTCCCAAGTGACACCTAGCCAATCTAGGAGACACCACTCTCGATGAAGTAACAAATGGTGTGTTGATGATGAACTCCTTGCTCTTGTGCTTCAAATGATAGTCTCCCCAACACTCAACTCTCTCTCACAGGATTTGGATTTGGTGGAAAGAAGATTTGAGTGTAAAGCAACTTGGGGAAGGCTAGAGATCAAGATTCATATGGTAGGAATGGAATATCCTGACCTCAACACAAGTGTAGGTGGTTCTCTCTCAGAAAATGTATGTTGGAAGTGTAGGCATGTTCTGATGGCTCTCTCCACGAATGAAGAGTGGGTGGAGGGGTATATATAGCCTCCACACAAAATCTAACCATTACACACAACTTACCAATCTCGGTGGGACCGAATCGTGAGACTCGGTCGGACCGATTTAGCAAATAATGTGACCGTTAGGATTTTCGATGGGACCGACATGTCAACTCGGTGGGACCGATATGGTTAGGGTTAGGGCATAACGTAATCCCGGTGAGACCGATTACACAAACTCGGTGGGACCGATTTTGGTAATAAGCTAACCAGAGAGTTGGTCAGGCAAACTTGGTGGGACCGATTCGCTCATCTCGGTGAGACCGGAACGTTACGAAAGGGAAACAGAGAGTTTGCATTGCAATCTCGGTGGGACCGATTGCTCATCTCGGTTGGACCAAAACATTATGAAAGGAAACAGAGAGGTTACAATCCCATCTCTGTGAGACCGAGATCCCTATCGGTGAGACCGAAAAGACTAGGGTTTGTGGCAGTGGCTATGACATCTGAACTCGGTGGCGCCGGATAGAAAGAATCGGTGGGGCCGAGTGTGACTTTTGGTTTGGGTCATATGTGGATGTGAGAAAGTAGTTGAGGGCTTTGGAGCATATCACTAAGCATTTTGAGCAAGAAAGCCATTAAGCAACACCTCATCCCTCCGTGATAGTATTGGCTTTCCTATAGACTCAATGTGATCTTGGATCACTAAAATAGAAAATGTAGAGTCTTGTGCTTTGAGTTTGAGCCAATCCTTTTGTCCATAGCATTTTGAGGGATCCACTTTTCTCGTCCATGCCATGCCAGTCATTGAGCTTTCCTGAAATATTTATCTTGAAATAGCATTAGCTCAATGAGCTATATGTTGTTAGGAATTACGAAAACCACCCAGGGATAGTTGCACTTTCAGAAATGTATTGAGGATCGGTTTGAAAAGAAGCTGAGTTGCTGGAAGGGCAAACTCTTGTCTTATGGAGGAAGATTGGTTCTTATTAGTTCGGTACTCACAAGTATGCCATTGTTTCTCCTTTCATTCTTTGAAGTCCCGGTTGGGGTACGGAAAATATTGGATTTTTATCGATCTAGATTTTTTTGGCAAATTGATGAAAACAAGGCTAAATATTGGTTGGCAAAATGGGACGTTATTTGTAGACCGAAGGACCAGGGAGGCTTGGGTATTGAAAATCTGGAGGTGAAAAACAGGCGTTTGCTTAGCAAGTGGTTGTACCGTTTATGAGTAGATAGAGAAGGGGTTTGGATTCAGCTGCTGCGTAATAAATATCTTTATTCCAATACACTAGCCCAAGTTACGGCACAACCGTCTGATTCTTTGTTCTAGAAGGGGGTTATGAGGACAAAGGCCGCCTACTTTAACGGGATTAAATTCATTGTAGGGAATGGAAGGGATACTAGGTTTTGGGAGGACACCTGGTTAGGAGAAACCCCACTAGCCTTGCAGTATCCATCCCTTTACAACATTGCACAATGGAAAGAGGTCTTTGTTGCCATAGTGTTGGGATCCATTCCTCTTAACATGTAAATTCGGCGGTCAGTTATAGGTGAGCGGTGGGATAGATGGCTACATCTCATGCGTACGTTAATGGGGGTTAACCTTTCGGACGTACCAGACTCTCTGCACTGGAAGCTATCTAGGTCAGGAGTTTTCTCGGTTAAAACCATGTACACAGATTTGATTAACACCGAGACTATCCCGAGGATGGTTCATATATGGAAAGTTAGCGTGCTATTGAAATAAAAGTGTTTATGTGGTTTGTGCATAAGGGCGTAATTCTAAGTAAAGATAACTTAGCTAAGCATAATTGGGAAGGAAGTAAAATCTGTTGCTTTTGTGATCAGGATGAAACAATAGAGCATATGTTTATCAAATGTCTGTTTACTAAGTTACTTTGGAGAACTATTAAGGTTACGTTTAACGTTACTCCGCCTCTCACGATATCACATATTTTTTGATAACTGGTTGACTGGGGTGGCGCCTCAGACCGCAGCACATATTTGACTGGGAGCATGTGCATTACTTTGGGCTTTATGATATTGTCGAAATGACATCGCCTTTAACACACAAACCATCACAAACTTTTTGCAGAAAATCTTGAGAGCGTCTACTTGGATCTGTACGTTGTCCTTACTCAGCCATGCAAACCACAGGGCGCATATGGATATTGGGTGCAGCCGATGGAGATGGTTGCACGGGATACATACAACTAGTTTGGATGGCAGTCATATAACAGGATAAGTGTTTAGTCTCCTAGCCCTATTTTCGCTGGTTGTGGCATTTATTTATTTTATTTGACTTATTGTTTTGTTTCGAGACTACTTGTTGGAAGCTATTATTTTAATAAATGGCTGTGTGCATCAAGAGATGCAGAGGCCGAGGGTACGCCTCCTTTTCAAAAAAAACTGAGACGTCCATTGGGATGAAAACCTCCTGAACACGCTGAATGTCCCATGATGTCGTAATTTGATGAGTAAATTGCAAAAAACCACCACAATTGGGGACCCTAATTCAAAAAACTGCCACCATTCAACTTTTTTCCTTCAAAAAACCACCAACATTGTGGTGACAATTTTGAGAAAGCACCGATCACTGAATTAGAGACGTTTGACAAAAAAAACTAATAGCTGGGTCCTACCTGCAAGTGATGACATGGCAAGAAAAATAGACGCTGTCCACATGGACGGACAATTTGATGTGAGCCCACTTGTCAGCATCTCCTATCCCTCTTCATCCCTTTCTCTGACATTCCACCGAGCAGTTCATGAGCTCGCCGGAGCAGGAAGGAGGCATGTTCAGGAGACCAGCGGACGGTGGCAAACCGAGGAAGCAGGAAGGACTGCTCGGTGGGCTGCTGCTAAGTTGGGCTAGGCGTGTGCGCGCTGCTGTTATAACTTTAGCAGTAGCGCGTATCCTTGCCCAGCGCTACTTCTATTCTCCTTAGTTGTAGCGCTTTTTCTGACCCGCACTACTACTAACCCTACCTTATCCCCCACACGGTCGACCCTCTCTCTCACTCACTCTCCCTCTCAGTCACTCTTGCCTGCGCCGATACCCATCATCGTCCGTCGCCGCCGCCGTCGTCCTCCGTCCGCCACCGAGGTAGTCCCTCCTTCCATCCCTCCTCCTCCCACCGCGACTTCCTCCCTCCTCCTCCCACCGCGCCCTCCTCCCACCGCCTGCGGCCGCCCCCTCCTCCCTCCTCCGCCGGCAGCCCTCCTCCCACCGCCCCTCCCTCCTCCTCCTCCTCCGGCCGCCCCCTCCCCTCCTCTCTCCTCCCTCCCTCCCTTGTCTCTGTTCTTGCAAATCGTAGGTAATTTAAATGTAGACATCGTAGACTGTAGGTTTTTTAATAGAATATTTTTTTGACTATTTTAGGTGTTTTGAATAAAATAGAAGTAAGAAAATTTAGGGTAGAACTAGGGTAGTAGAATTTTTAGCAAGTGTTTAATAGAAATAGTTTATTTAGTAAGTGATTAATATAACTAGTTTATTTATATTACGTGCTTAATAGAACTAGTTTATTTATTAAGTGCTTAATAGAACTAGTTTATTTATAGTAAGTGCTGAATAGAACTATTTTATTTAGTAAGTAGTTAATAAAACTAGTTTATTTAGTAAGTAGTTAAGAAAACTAGTTTATTTAGTGTTAGGAATATATATAAGATATTTTCAAATGTTTTTTTCATACTTTCAACCATTGAAATGCAATGACCATCGATAAGTGGCCTATGTTTTGCCGGAGTGTTGATTAATTTCCGTTCCGATAAATTTCAGGCGCTCGATATGTCCTTTTTTAGCAAAGGTCATGCCGGATTTTTTGGGTTTTGCCGTCGAGTTATAATCTTTGAATTTTGAACACATGAGATGTCGATGCGATGGGATCCCGGTCTTGGTCGCTACGATGACCGGGGTGTGTGCGATAGGTTTCCTCACCGCAAAATGATAGGTTTTTCACCGTGAAGTGGAAGAGACCTTCGATGTTTATGCGATGCATAGCGAGAAGCATTTCATCGTAATTAATATCATCACTTGTGCTTCTTTTGTTCAACGTGTAATTTATGGATTTTTTCAATTCGATTAGTACATCCCGTGCCATGCTAGACCATATGTATTGGAGAAGCTTGGTTTTGGTTTAGATGACTTTGAGAATGTGGAGATAAGGAGGGCTCACTTAAGAACTAAACATGCTTATGAGTTTCTGGTTAAGTTCTACATGCGGTCGATTGCTCCCATTTCGGTTGCTCTAATTGAGAAGCTCTCTGCAAGGCATATGGATTTGAGGAGGGAATGCGAATAAGATTTGATATTCATCCCGAAGATGATGATGATGATGATAATATCGACATCTGGGTGGATGTGGATATGACTCCAGTTTTACCTAGATGTGAGTTTGTCAAACTAATTTGTTAAGTTCAGTAATTTATGTTGTTAATTTAAAAATATTTGGTGCTCGTCCATACTAAACTTATTTATTTATAATTGTCAGCTTATTTCTTATCTTCAAGAAATACTCGAAAGGTAGTAGATAGCACATACTACAGCTATGACTCCAAGCTTAATTGTGAGGAGAAAGGTTATCTTGTCTCATTCATAGAAGATGTTGTGGCCTTCAAAACCAGTCACTCTATCAGCCCAAATTATACTAGATACGTGCCACTAGTCCATAAATTGCTTGATGGTAACTGCATTGCCAAAAACTTGGTAAGATTTTGTTAATGATGGTAACTTCATTGCATACATTATTCTTAAGTAAACTACATTGCTAACTATATATGTTACTAGTTCATTTTTGAACAGAGGCTCCCGAAGCAGGTTGTGCCTGACATGCTATTTACCAAAGGTGATATGCATATGGTTAGCTTACGACCAACTCCTTCGAAGGCTTACCATACTGCATATTCGATTTCTTCAAATGATGGAAGGCTCAAAATCAAAGAATGGAGCAAAGTGATGAATCTTTACGCAAATAATTGGAGACAAAATGAATGTCGCAAGCCACAAGTTGGAGATAGGTTTATGTCCATTCTCCATTATGGTGAAGGACCGATTTATGCATTTTATGGTATTTTAGCTAGGAGAGAGGAGTAGGTCCTAAGTATTAAAAACAATTAGTTAGTGTTGATTATATATGACTACAATGTCTTAGACTTGATGGTGATGCTGAGTAGGAGTAGTGATTATGAGTACTATGATGATGATGAGGAGGAGTTGTTATTATAAGTAGTAACTACGTTGTTATATGATGTCTCATGGACGAAAATGATGATTATGAGGAGTTATATGACAATGATATATTATGATGATAAGTTGTTAATGATATTACTATTATGATGATGATGATAAGTTATTATGTCATTGGGTGAAAGAACCGCGGATTAGTTTCAAATGGATGGATCCAAAGTGACCATTGGTTACTTTGGATCCATGCACTTGAAACTAATCCAAGGTTCTTTCACCTAGTGATTTAATAACTCATAATGTAAAAACAATCTCTAAATTGCTACTGTATGAAAAATTGTATACAGGTATATGAATACGACCTAAAATTCAAAAGAAATGGAATATAGAATAATAGTAGTAGCGGTTGTTTTCGAAAGCGCTACTAGTAATTAGCAGTAGCGATTGACTTGGAAAGCGCTACTACTAAGTAGATATACCAGTAGCGAGTGCCAGTAGGCGCTACTGCTAAGCTTTAGCTGTAGCGCCTAATCAGTAGCGCACTTACCCGCACTACTGATAGGCCAAAAACCAGCGCTACTACTAGGCTGTTCCTAGTAGTGAGGAGCTACCCCGTGACACCTGCGAGATCACGAACTGAATGGGCTGGATCCGGTGGTGGCATGTCGTTAGCATAGGGGGAGTTGCAACGCGGGAGATTGCTCCCTGGGTGGTGCGAGGGGTGATACGAAGAAGCTTGAGTGATCAACTGGGTATGTTCTGGGGTGTTGACCTTTCTGGTGTTTTGTATGTTTATGGTGCTTTATGTTGGGGAACGTAGTAATTTCAAAATTTTCCTACGCACACGCAAGATCATGGTGATGCATAGCAACGAGAGGGAAGAGTGTGTCCACGTACCCTTGTAGACCGAAAGTGGAAGTGTTAGCACAACGCGGTTGATGTAGTCGTACGTCTTCACGATCCGACCGATCAAGTACCGAACGCACGGCACCTCCGAGTTCAGCACACATTGAGCTCGATGACGTCCCACGAACTCCGATCCAGCCGAGCTTTGAGGGAGGGTTCCGTCAGCACGACGGCATGGTGACGATGATGATGTTCTACCAACGCAGGGCTTCGCCTAAGCACCGCTACGATATTATCGAGGTGGACAATGATGGAGGGGGGCACCGCACACGGCTAAGAGATCTCAAGGATCAATTGTTGTGTCTCTAGGGGTGCCTCCCTCCCCGTATATAAAGGAGTGGAGGAGGGGGAGGGGGCCGGCCACCCTTGGCGCGCCCCATGAGGAGTCCTACTCCCACCGGGAGTAGGACTCCCCCCTTCCTTGTTGGAGTAGGAGAGGAGAGGGAAGGAGAGAGAGGGGGAAAGGAAGGGGGGCGCCGCCCCCTCCTTGTCCAATTCGGACTGGGGGGGAGGGGCGCGTGGCTGCCACTTGTCTGCCTCTCCTCTTCCACAACTTGGGCCCATGGGGCCCATTAACCTCGGGGGGGTCCGTAACCCCGGTACTCCGGTATATATCCGATAACCCCCGAAACCATTCCAGTGTCCGAATATAGTTGTCCAATATATCAATCTTTATGTCTCGACCATTTCGAGACTCCTCGTCATGTCCGTGATCATATTCGGGACTCCGAACTACCTTCAGTACATCAAAACATATAAACTCATAATATAACCGTCATCTAACTTTAAGCGTGCGGACCCTACGGGTTCGAGAACCATGTAGACATGACCGAGACACGTCTTCGGTCAATAACCAATAGCGGAACATGGATGCTCATATTGGCTCCTACATATTCTGCGAAGATCTTTATCGGTCAAACCGCATAACAACATACATTGTTCCCTTTGTCATTGGTATGTTACTTGTCCGAGATTCGATCGTCGGTATCTCAATACCTAGTCCAATCTCGTTACAAGCAAGTCTCTTTACTCGTTACGTAATGCATCATCCCGTAACTAACTCATTAGCTACATTGTTTGCAAGGCTTATAGTGATGTGCATTACTGAGAGGGCCCAGAGATACCTCTCCGACAATCGGAGTGACAAATCCTAATCTCGAAATACGTCAACTCAACAAGTACCTTTGGAGACACCTGTAGAGCACCTTTATAATCACCCAATTACGTTATGATGTTTGATAGCACACAAAGTGTTCCTCCGTAAACGGGAGTTACATAATCTCATAGTCATAGGAACATGTATAAGTCATGAAGAAATCAATAGCAACATACTAAACGATCAAGTGCTAAGCTAACGGAATGATTCAAGTCAATCACATCATTCTCCCAATGATGTGATCTCGTTAATCAAATGACAACTCATGTTCATGGTTAGGAAACTTAACCATCTTTGATTTACGAGCTAGTCAAGTAGAGGCATACTAGTGACACTCTGTTTGTCTATGTATTCGCACATGTATTATGTTTCCGGGTAATACAATTCTAGCATGAATAACAAACATTTATCATGATATATGGAAATAATTAATAACTTTATTATTGCCTCTAGGGCATATTTCCTTCACTTTAGACGAGTCTGGCTAGGTGTTGTTTATGTTTTCGTCCGGTTTTCCTCGATCAGTCATTTTTTTTTGAATTTTCGGACCAGTCTGTTTCTTTCTTCTTTTTTGGCGCTCGTCTTTTTACGGTGCATTCCTCCTTTGTGAGTGTTTATGTGATACTCATTTCTAATCAATGGATTTAAATTATTATTTTTTGGGTGGAAGCTTGAAAAATTATATGTGAACTGGTCATACGATTCTATTCCTACTCCCCTTGTATGCGAGCCTAAACGAGCCAAGGAGGATAATCCCCGTCCCGCTTTGATAAGGTGAGTCACCCGTGCATCCATAGACAGACAGCCCATCCAGTCCATTTCACGGAAAAGCCCTCGCCATGGTCGCTACGCTGGGTGGATCCGTGGATGGATGGATGGATGGATGGAGTGTTTTTCGTCCATGTGCGCGCATTTATTTTGCTTCCCTTGCGTAGCATCCGTCCCTTTCAGCTCCCCATTCTATCTTCTCTCTTCCCTCCCCACTATTATATAGCCATGGGTGGCGCACTGCCTCCCTCCCTCCATCCACAAGGCCTCCCTTCCTTCCTTCCTTGTGTTTGTGCTAGCAGCGCACGCACCCCACACCACCACCACAATCACCCTCCAAGCGCGACTCCTGCGTGCTTGCTTGCTTGCTAGAGTGAAGCATCACCTACCCAGGTAGCTAGCTAGTGAGAAGAGACACGCAGCGAGTGAGAAGATGAGGCAGTCGAGGTTCAAGAGGATCTGCGTCTTCTGCGGCAGTAGCCAGGGCAAGAAGAGGAGCTACCATGACGCCGCCATTGAGCTCGGCAACGAGCTGGTAACCATGCTTTAGTAGCCACAGTCATCACTCCCCCTACCTCTGCCTACCTTGGTTATTCTGTCCACGGCTGCGTGGCGACATCATGCGCGTGCGTAGTCGTCACACCATACTTCTGAACCGGCCGGGCTGGGTAGTCACTCACACCAATATGAATTTGCAATTTACTTTGAGCCACAACTTTTGTCAAAATTCGCCCGGTTTCCTTCCTCCACCGCAATTCCACAAAAGCCATCCCTCCCCTGTGCTCGTCAAACATCGCCGGCCCCACCGCATTCACGGCTCCATTAAATCGAAATTAAATTATACGCTCTCCGTCCGGAAATATTTGTCAGAGGGATGGATGTACCCAGACGTATTTTAGTTCTAGATACATTCATTTTTATGCATTTTTGCGACAAGTATTTCCGGATGGAGGGAGTACGTAGCTATACTAGTACTAGTATGTCCTCTTGATCGATCGCGCTCAAGAAGCATGTTTCATCTGCACCGGCCGTTGAGGAGTTTAACCGCGCGGTTTATTTGAATTTATTTACTGGGTGGTGATTGGCGTTGACACGTTGTTGTGGCAGGTGGCGAGGGGCGTGGACCTGGTGTACGGCGGGGGAAGCATCGGGCTCATGGGCATGGTGTCCCAGGCGGTGCACGACGGCGGCAGGCACGTCATAGGGTACGTAACAATCTCAGCTTGGCTCTTCTCTTATTCTCGTTTTGCTGGCTAGCCCGCCTGGCCGATGCATGTGCTGATCACTTGTTTTGTCATCTTCTTGTCCATGCGCAGTGTCATTCCCAAGACCCTCATGACCCCAGAGGTATGTCCGCTACTCATGCATGTCTACAACTACTAGGAGGGAATATCCTGTGTAGATGCATGCTTTTAAAATTAATCAATTAATTAATTAACTGGAGATTCGCAAAAAAAAACCCTGAAAGAACGTAGTAGTATCTCGCCAATTTTGAAGCTGAAACTCGATTTGCTTTTCGAGATAATCAGACAAAATTGGCCAGCAACAACATGTACTAGGAACTTCCCACGCGTACCAAACAGAGCGACATTCTCGGCCGTCCATGGCCTGGCGTGGCTCGCCCGAAAGATCTTGGACATGCCATGACAGTTGGTTCCCTGTTCGTACCTGCAGCTTGCTTCTGTTGGACCCAATCATGGCAACGTGCTCACGTTCGGGAGTTGTTTATGTCGGCAAATTTAACAGATTTGACCTACAGACGAAATCAAATCACAGAATGAACTATATGTGAAACTATTTCACGCGGCTGACCTTTTTGTGTGACGCCCGACACGACGGCGCCACACTACAATGTCTGCGCCTTAGAGATAAGCGCTACACGGCCAAGATCGCATCCGTGTGTTGAAAATTACTAAGACGAAGGCGGCGCGAGAGCTAGGCGCCACACTATCTGATCTGCGCCTAGCTCCCGGGCGTTGCACTAGTGCAGCGCTTAGCTCCAAGGCGTTGCACTGCAGCAGCGCAGAGCTAAGCGCCACGGTCACCGAGTGAAATAGTTTCGCGGACAGTTCATTCTGTGATTTGATTTCGTCTGTAGGTCAAACCTGTTAAATTTGCCGTTTATGTCGTGGCTGTTAGTGTTAGGGCGTAGAGTCACTAATAATCAAATGGGGTTGGGAGTTTGAAGCACTCCTGCCGGTGCTGCAGTCCCAGGGGACATGGCACTTGGGTGTGCAAAAGAAAAGAATACCCTCTACTACTCCTACCTGTACCTGGAGGAGGAGCAGTTGTGATCAAGAGGTAGTACTAGCAGTATGCTTTTGGCACAAATCCAGATCTCGGCGTGAGGATAAACTACTACTAGCAGTGCAAAAAGCGCAGCTGTACACTACTAGTAGTAGAGCAATCTCTTGCCACCAAAAGCCTTGCCATGGCAGCATATTGGGTTATTGGCATCATCTCCTTTTTAATCTGCCTGCTAGGGGAAAAGAGATATTGCCTTGTTTGGCCGCCCGGCCCTCATGTTTTCTTCAGAATAATGTGTTTCCATGATACGCACTAGGGTTGCCGTATTGTGGTTTATCCTGTACTACTACTATGTCACATCACTGGAAACAATTAAATCGTGGTTCAGAGGACTCTCATGTTCATGCATATCCAGAGGCATTTTTCTTTTGTGCTGGCTGTGGTCCTCCGCTTCCTGCTTGTCCTTTCACCCTTGCCCAAGGAGGTAAAAGGAGAGTTGATATTTGAACCATCTAATGGCATTTTGGTCCCCTTCGAGCACAATCATGCCCATCTTGGGAATGTGCTAGTAGTATTTGCCTCCGCAAAATATACTACGTACTGTACTATAGTGTATCACCAAACACAAAGAGACCAAGCATCATGGCACGACAGAGCCTCATTTCTCGTGTTCCTTTGCAGCATAGCATGGCTGATGAGGTCAGGAGGCGAGCTGAAAAACAATCTTAATGTTTTCTCTGTCTCTGTTTCAGATAAGCGGTGAGACGGTGGGGAGGTGAGGGCAGTGGCGGACATGCATCAGAGGAAGGCAGAGATGGCAAGGCACTCTGACGCCTTCATAGCCCTGCCTGGTGAGTCACACACACAAACTCAGCACACACATGTAACGATATTACCTCGCCTGGATCAGGATCAGGATCAGGATCAGTTGAATATATAGAACATTCATTGCTCTGCAGAAATCAATGGCAGGTTACAGTCAAGTGGTAGGTCAGGCTGTAACTTGGGCATTCTTCACATGTCTATCCAAACAATGAAAGCTAGCTCCAGATCCCATGCATGAATCTGGGTCCAGCTAGCAGGTGTAAATTCCCAATAATTGGTGCAGACGTTCTAGTAGTAGCATCACCCCCACCGAGTTGCACGTCGTGTTGTGCGATGTACAACGAACCAGTAGCAGATTATTCATGTGGATTGTGTCAATGCAGGAGGATATGGTACACTGGAGGAGCTGCTCGAAGTGATTACATGGGCGCAGCTTGGCATCCATCACAAGCCGGTACGGGCTGCCACTGTCCTTTTGTCGATTCTTCCTTGAGGTTGAAAATTGAAAATTGTCTGAACGAACGCCATGTTCCTTGCTTGCTTCAGGTTGGGCTGCTGAACGTGGACGGGTACTACAACTCGCTGCTGACCTTCATTGACAAGGCGGTGGAGGAAGGGTTCATCAACACCAGCGCGCGCCGCATCATCGTGCTCGCCCCCACGGCGGAGGAGCTCATGGAGAAGCTCGAGGTACCTACATATTCTGATCCTGAACCTGAACCTGAACTCGCGCGTATAAAATTCTGCATCTGACCGATGAGACTGTTTGTTTCTGTTCAGGACTACGTGCCTTGATAATCAGACAAAATTGGCCAGCAACAACATGTACTAGGAACTTCCCACGCGTACCAAACAGAGCGACATTCTCGGCCGTCCATGGCCTGGCGTGGCTCGCCCGAAAGATCTTGGACATGCCATGACAGTTGGTTCCCTGTTCGTACCTGCAGCTTGCTTCTGTTGGACCCAATCATGGCAACGTGCTCACGTTCGGGAGTTGTTTATGTCAGCAAATTTAACAGATTTGACCTCAGACGAAATCAAATCGCGAATGAACTATATGTGAAACTATTTGCGGTGACCTTTTTGTGTGACGCCGACACGGCGCCACACTACAATGTCTGCGCCTTAGAATAAGCGCTACGGCAGATCGCATCCGTGTGTTGAAAATTACTAAGCAGATGTACGGCGCTGAGCTAGGCCACACTATCTGATCTGCGCCTAGCTCCAGGCGTTGCACTAGTGCAGCGCCTTAGCTCAGGCGTTCTACTAGCGCGTACGAGCTAAGCGCCAGATCGCCGAGTGAAATAGTTTGCGGACAGTTCATTCTGTGATTTGATTTCGTCGTAGGTCAAACCTGTTAAATTTGCCGTTTATGTCGTGGCTGTTAGTGTTAGGGCGTAGAGTCACTAATAATCAAATGGGGTTGGGAGTTTGAAGCACTCCTGCCGGTGCTGCAGTCCCAGGGGACATGGCACTTGGGTGTGCAAAAGAAAAGAATACCCTCTACTACTCCTACCTGTACCTGGAGGAGGAGCAGTTGTGATCAAGAGGTAGTACTAGCAGTATGCTTTTGGCACAAATCCAGATCTCGGCGTGAGGATAAACTACTACTAGCAGTGCAAAAAGCGCAGCTGTACACTACTAGTAGTAGAGCAATCTCTTGCCACCAAAAGCCTTGCCATGGCAGCATATTGGGTTATTGGCATCATCTCCTTTTTAATCTGCCTGCTAGGGGAAAAGAGATATTGCCTTGTTTGGCCGCCAGCCCTCATGTTTTCTTCAGAATAATGTGTTTCCATGATACGCACTAGGGTTGCCGTATTGTGGTTTATCCTGTACTACTACTATGTCACATCACTGGAAACAATTAAATCGTGGTTCAGAGGACTCTCATGTTCATGCATATCCAGAGGCATTTTTCTTTTGTGCTGGCTGTGGTCCTCCGCTTCCTGCTTGTCCTTTCACCCTTGCCCAAGGAGGTAAAAAGGAGAGTTGATATTTGAACCATCTAATGGCATTTTTGGTCCCCTTCGAGCACAATCATGCCCATCTTGGGAATGTGCTAGTAGTATTTGCCTCCGCAAAATATACTACGTACTGTACTATAGTGTATCACCAAACACAAAGAGACCAAGCATCATGGCACGACAGAGCCTCATTTCTCGTGTTCCCTTTGCAGCATAGCATGGCTGATGAGGTCAGGAGGCGAGCTGAAAAACAATCTTAATGTTTTCTCTGTCTCTGTTTCAGATAAGCGGTGAGACGGTGGGGGAGGTGAGGGCAGTGGCGGACATGCATCAGAGGAAGGCAGAGATGGCAAGGCACTCTGACGCCTTCATAGCCCTGCCTGGTGAGTCACACACACAAACTCAGCACACACATGTAACGATATTACCTCGCCTGGATCAGGATCAGGATCAGGATCAGTTGAATATATAGAACATTCATTGCTCTGCAGAAATCAATGGCAGGTTACAGTCAAGTGGTAGGTCAGGCTGTAACTTGGGCATTCTTCACATGTCTATCCAAACAATGAAAGCTAGCTCCAGATCCCATGCATGAATCTGGGTCCAGCTAGCAGGTGTAAATTCCCAATAATTGGTGCAGACGTTCTAGTAGTAGCATCACCCCCACCGAGTTGCACGTCGTGTTGTGCGATGTACAACGAACCAGTAGCAGATTATTCATGTGGATTGTGTCAATGCAGGAGGATATGGTACACTGGAGGAGCTGCTCGAAGTGATTACATGGGCGCAGCTTGGCATCCATCACAAGCCGGTACGGGCTGCCACTGTCCTTTTGTCGATTCTTCCTTGAGGTTGAAAATTGAAAATTGTCTGAACGAACGCCATGTTCCTTGCTTGCTTCAGGTTGGGCTGCTGAACGTGGACGGGTACTACAACTCGCTGCTGACCTTCATTGACAAGGCGGTGGAGGAAGGGTTCATCAACACCAGCGCGCGCCGCATCATCGTGCTCGCCCCCACGGCGGAGGAGCTCATGGAGAAGCTCGAGGTACCTACATATTCTGATCCTGAACCTGAACCTGAACTCGCGCGTATAAAATTCTGCATCTGACCGATGAGACTGTTTGTTTCTGTTCAGGACTACGTGCCTTACCACGACAGGGTGGCGTCGAACCTCAACTGGGATATAGCGGCGGAGATAGGGCACCTAGGGTACTGACCAAGACGGTGTGGCTGCAAGGGCGAGAATGGCCAGCCGGTTGCCATGCATGTGTTTAACTCTGATGATGTTGATGATGATGCAGATTTGGAGTGCAGGATTGATGAAGGGGTTTCCGTTGTTTGATTGTTGTTGTAGTAGTAGCAAATTATGCGAGCGTGTGTGCGTTTTGTATATGTTGTGCTTCCATCGGGGACAGCTCAAGGATATTGTAAAGGAACCTGACCGGTTTCAACCTCCCTATTAGAGCATCGTCGTCCATCTCTACCTGCTTAATTAGTACTACTACAGCTGCTGGTATCAGTCAATATAATGTTAGTTTTTCAAGGTTGTGAATCCATTGACAACAACATGTACTATAGCAGTGTGCACAACTTAGTCAGACTGAGCATTGAATCCAGAGGTGTTTGTGTTTCTCTAAACCATTACCCCTACGCTATGGTTTGTTTTGTGTCTTTCATGTTTGTATCTGGTTTTCACTTGGTTTTTTCTTATATTATCGAGAGATGCATGACTTTGGGGTCCTGTTTTCTCTTGTTTCATTGCATGTCGCTGCCTGATATATTAGAAGATTGTAACGAACGGTACAAGAAAGGCCGAAAATGCTGAATGGAAAGATGAGCACCATGGAGGCCGAATTTGAAAAATTTGAAATTCATACTTATACATTTTGAAACCTTTTCCCAATACACATACACCCTAATGTATATGTGTGTGAATTTTCATGATGAAATGCGTTAAAATGAGAGCTACAAAAAAAATGTGACTTTTCAACACATACATTGTTCATTTTCAAACTCCTTTATTTTGTGGCTCACAATCTAACGCATGAAATACATGAATATACATTACATTCTCGTAAACGTGTCTAATTTTTAGAAATTTTTTAAATTGCAAAGTTTGAATTTTTAAATTTTTCGGCCTCCAATGTGACCTACTCAAGAGTCAAGAAAGACAAAATCAATAGGTGCCGGGGCCAAGGGATCAAAGCCAGGCCTCCGTGATCATCACTGGTTACCGGGCGTTGCACTAACTACACGACATCCCGATGAAAAACAAACACTAAAAGCCTATCTCTAAATGTGTCACAGCCGCATCGAAACAACTCAACCTCGAGAGGCCATCGATGGCATGGCTTGCAAGCAATCTTGTTTTCCTTCCAAAGCATCCACACGGTGAGGACGATGACGAGTCAAACCTTTTGTGCATGTCGAGGAACCAACGAGCGGGATGTGGCCCACCACTAGACGAGAACGCAGGTCGGGCTCGGGGTGAAGTGGGTAATGCCACAATGGGAGTGGGTGGAGTGCTAGACCTCACGAGCGAAACACAACATTCTTAGTACTCACCCTTTCTTAATAGTACGGTTGTCCTATGACTCAAAAAAAACCAAAACAAAACTCCGGGTCTTGGGATAACCACGCCTTTTCCCATTTTGAAAAGTGGGGTGGTCAACCATCTCCATATAAACCATTGAAGGCCAATGAACATAGATAAACTTTAATAATCATCATTAGTCTTGCTAACCACATGTCATCACATCAAAATACCACTAGGGATTGAATGCACTTTCAATAACTCGCAGCCAAAAGACCTGAATTTTGGGTAGGACTTTTGTTTCATAGAGATTTCCAAACTTTTTCACCTTTATTCAAACTACCAGCCATATCATTCACTATTTACGCGTTTGGTTACTCACATCGTTTTTGCCACTTTGCATACTTTTTCCAAGCGAGCTGGTTGAGCTAACACAGTATAAACCAACATCGCATGTTGATTTTTGCTGCATCCCTTACTGCATCGTAGCAACAATTCTCGCTTGTGTTTTGCTTGCTCGCATTGGCTCGGCTCAGACTCTGCACGTTGTTTGGTTGCATATAGACAACGAGGTCTAGCTACCCTACCCTACAGTGAGCTTTTCAACTACCTCTTACACGATCACACCGGTAGAAACAACAACGCAATCATGACAAACTGAATGATGTCGATGAAGTTCTTCAATCAAGCTGTCGATCCGACTTGCCAAGTTCAACCTTTGCATGCCTACTTGAGCACGGCCTTGGAGTAAGCATCTGTTGTTGCCTTACTCTTAAACCCTCTGTGGCGGCTGTTTTTGTAACTCGCCACTTGTCCATCGGGGACAGCTCAAGGATATTGTAAAGGAACCTGACCGGTTTCAACCTCCCTATTAGAGCATCGTCGTCCATCTCTACCTGCTTAATTAGTACTACTACAGCTGCTGGTATCAGTCAATATAATGTTAGTTTTTCAAGGTTGTGAATCCATTGACAACAACATGTACTATAGCAGTGTGCACAACTTAGTCAGACTGAGCATTGAATCCAGAGGTGTTTGTGTTTCTCTAAACCATTACCCCTACGCTATGGTTTGTTTTGTGTCTTTCATGTTTGTATCTGGTTTTCACTTGGTTTTTTCTTATATTATCGAGAGATGCATGACTTTGGGGTCCTGTTTTCTCTTGTTTCCATTGCATGTCGCTGCCTGATATATTAGAAGATTGTAACCGAACGGTACAAGAAAGGCCGAAAATGCTGAATGGAAAGATGAGCACCATGGAGGCCGAATTTGAAAAATTTGAAATTCATACTTATACATTTTGAAACCTTTTCCCAATACACATACACCCTAATGTATATGTGTGTGAATTTTCATGATGAAATGCGTTAAAATGAGAGCTACAAAAAAAATGTGACTTTTCAACACATACATTGTTCATTTTCAAACTCCTTTATTTTGTGGCTCACAATCTAACGCATGAAATACATGAATATACATTACATTCTCGTAAACGTGTCTAATTTTTAGAAATTTTTTAAATTGCAAAGTTTGAATTTTTAAATTTTTCGGCCTCCAATGTGACCTACTCAAGAGTCAAGAAAGACAAAATCAATAGGTGCCGGGGCCAAGGGATCAAAGCCAGGCCTCCGTGATCATCACTGGTTACAGGGCGTTGCACTAACTACACGACATCCCCGATGAAAAACAAACACTAAAAGCCTATCTCTAAATGTGTCACAGCCCGCATCGAAACAACTCAACCTCAGAGGCCATCTGATGGCATGGCTTGCAAGCAATCTTGTTTTCCTTCCAAAGCATCCACACGGTGAGGACGATGACGGAGTCAAAACCTTTTTGTGCATGTCGAGGAACCAACGAGCGGGATGTGGCCCACCACTAGACGAGAACGCAGGTCGGGCTCGGGGTGAAGTGGGTAATGCCACAATGGGAGTGGGTGGAGTGCTAGACCTCACGAGCGAAACACAACATTCTTAGTACTCACCCTTTCTTAATAGTACGGTTGTCCTATGACTCAAAAAAAACCAAAACAAAACTCCGGGTCTTGGGATAACCACGCCTTTTCCCATTTTGAAAAGTGGGGTGGTCAACCATCTCCATATAAACCATTCGAAAGGCCAATGAACATAGATAAACTTTAATAATCATCATTAGTCTTGCTAACCACATGTCATCACATCAAAATACCACTAGGGATTGAATGCACTTTCAATAACTCGCAGCCAAAAGACCTGAATTTTGGGTAGGACTTTTTGTTTCATAGAGATTTCCAAACTTTTTCACCACTGTTCAAACTACCAGCCATATCATTCACTATTTACGCGTTTGGTTACTCACATCGTTTTTTGCCACTTTGCATACTTTTTCCAAGCGAGCCTGGTTGAGCTAACACAGGCAATAAACCAACATCTGCATGTTGATTTTTTGCCTGCATCCCTTTACCCTGCATCGTAGCAACAATTCTACGCACTGTGTTTTGCTTGCTCGCATTGGCTCGGCTCAGACTACTGCACGTTGTTTGGTTGCATATAGACAACGAGGTCTAGCTACCCTGTACCCTACCTGGTGAGCTTTTCAACTACCTCTTACACACGATCACACCAGTAGAACAACACTGCAATCATGACAAACTGAATGATGTCGATGAAGTTCTTCAATCCAAACTGTCGATCCGACTTGCCAAGTTCAACACTGCATGCCTACTTGAGCACGGCCTTGGAGTAAGCATCTGTTGTTGCCTGCTTACTCTTAAACCCTCTGTGGCGGCTGTTTTTGTAACTCGCCACTTGTTCATCACATGCTTCCCATGAACTATAAACCCCTCGAACCCTCCCTCGGAACACCACATACCAATTGTCTTAGCATGGTAGAAGAGCTAGGAGCAAGCAATGGAGCCCTAGGTTCCCCTCGTGATCAACGTGGCTCATGATACCAAGATGATGTAGGGTAGAACCCTAGGTGCCCGATATTTCATGAAATGGAGGGGATCCCACGAAGAACGTGAAGAACACGAGGAGAAACGCGAGGGAAATCATGAGGGGAAATGAGAGAAAACACTCAAATCGACAAGAAATGATCACACATGTGCTAGATCCATGAACACAAAGAGAGATACATGATCCAAAGTCAACAAAGGGCGATACAAACGGTAACTAGTTCATCTTCGTGAGGAGGACTTGAGTCCGCGAGGGATCTTCCTGTGAGGGGTCTTGAATCCAAGCGTGGATCTTCTCCGTAGAGGCCCGGTCTCTCGATGGAGGAGAACCACATGGATGAGCAAAGCTCTATCTCTAAAATGAGCTAAACCTATGCTAACCCTAAAAATGGGGAGGAGGAGGTCTATTTATAGTCTAAGCCACGAAGGGGTAAGTGAGGGGGCAGAATGGGTACATGGGCCTCGGCCCGAGTCATGCGCTCAGGCCCGGATGATCTGGATGGGGGTCCGGATGATCCAGGCATGTCCGGATGGTCTGGCTTCACGTAGAGGTTTCACGGGCTCTGTGACTTGCGATCCGGGCAGGGGACCGACGGATCCGGGCATCGGGGATCCAGATGATCCAGACGGAGTCCCACATGATCCGGCTTCAAGTGAAGCCTTTGGGTGTCTTAGGCGCAGTCCCGGATGATTCGGGGGAGGGTCCAGATGACCCGGCTGGGCCCGGATGATCCGGGTGGCGGTCCGGACGACCGACCTGGCTCCAGCAGTCGTTCTATCTTCTTCTTCTCCTTTCTTCCGTCTTCTCTTCCATGCCTCCCTCGCTGATGGTGTAGACGTACGCTTGTGCTCGCACTCCTCCTCGACATGAAGCTCTGACAATACCTATGCAGGCACACGAGAGAAGTGTCAAGTAGTATACCATCCTCGAAAGGGTCAAGTGAACACGTGTAAAATATATGATTCACCTTTGTGTATGTGAAGTAGATGTCGCACGTGTAACTTGCAAAATGGACTCTTGACATGGTGATGTCCGTAGGATGCTCCGCATCATCCCCTCCCCGTTGGGAAAGATCCGACCTCGGATCGAAAACCAAATCACCATGGGAAAGAGATGGCGTCCCGTGTAGAAGTGGACGATGACCAAGTACTCGTCATCTTGAAGCTCGAAATGGACAATCTCCAATGTCGCACCATTTAGTGATTCCTTCAAAAGAAGAAAGAACAACAAACACTTGGAAAAACATATCTGGTTAGCATTAGTGAAAAACCAAGCATTCAAGTGGTGATTCACCCAACAAGTGTCGTCATCAAGCATATCATGTGGTGTAACAAAGGATTATGACATGGCATGTAAGCACATAAATTGAGCACAATCAAGGACATCATGGAAACAATCATGTAAATGTGAGGTAAAGATGCACATATGTGTGACAAGAGAATAAGCATCTACCCCGAGGTCATAGCAAGCATTCACAAATCGCTCAATGAAAGGTCTATGGTAGGCATAGGAATCATTCACAACACCAAATAAAATGGAGGGTCTAAGCACATGGTCAAGTGCAAGACGATCCAAGTATAACGTGCATAGGGTGTAGTGAAAGTAGTATGGCACTCAACACAATAGAAAGAGCAATTTTTTTTTCATGTGTGAGGCAATCAAGTCAATCATGTGACAAGCAATGGGACATGGCATATGTGAAAGAATGATATTGGTGCAGCCAACCATATGATAGGCGCAAGTAATGCACAAGTCGTATGCAACACACAAGGCATATATATATATATATATCATGATGCATGGAAATGTGAAAAAGGAAACTCAAAGCAAGATCTCTAACATGTGCACAATCAAGTAGTCCAAGATGACCAATAAGTCTCATGGTGCAAGCAACACAAGTAGTATGATACGGAATATCCATGCTCAAGAAAGATGTCACCTTGAAGGCGTGTCCTTGTGCATCCTTCACAATATCGAAGCACAAGCAAATGAGGTGTAGAAGCGAGTCGTGGTAGAATGTATGAGGCTCGCTCTCAAGAGCTCGAATGGTCAACTCACATGAATTAGAAGTTGACACCAAGTCAAAGTATCCTACACATGCACAAAAGAAAGCAAACAACGTATGTGCATGGTAGATAAACACATCATCGTCCATCATGATGGTTCTCTTCTCTTGCACATAACCATTATTAGCACAAGTGCATCAATAATATGATGCAACAATGGTGATATTCATGGCACTAGGTATATGGTGCAACGAAGTAATACAAGCATGCTTCACAAGAAATATGACAAAATCTCCAAATATATGCGAGAATGCTATGGGGGCAATCTCATTAGTAAGACTAAAATCATTGTTGCACTCAATACATGGCGAATCATCTAGCATGAGAGAGGCAACATATGGAGATATATGACAAGAAGCACTAGCAATCGTGTGCAAAGCATGGGAATGGTTGTCATCAACCGCATGGAATGAGCAAGTATGAATCATGGGTGATGCAACATAAGCAAGCATATTAATAATGTCGCGCAAACTAGTGTAGCGAAGATGCAAAACACTAGGGGAGATCATGGCAATCATGTCATGTGAGCAAATAGTAGGCATAGGCAGTGCACATGACATATCGCAAGCATGAACACAAAGCAAGATCATAGTATCGTCATGGGTATTGGGTACAAATGGAACATGGCAATAACAAGGAATATCTCCACCAAGCTTGCAAATACACATACAAGTACTAGAATCCATGATCATGTGGAAAGCGAAGCATGGGTCACAAATGCATGTCAAAGGCATAGGAATGAGCATATCATGCAAAGTGAACATGGCAAGATGGGCATAGAATATATAATGGCCAATAACCCATAACCATGTGAGGGCCATGTAGAAGAGGTGCACTGAGGGAACAATGGGAATGAAAATCCACGGAATCCCAAATCATCATTGCTCTCTAGAGCTCGTTTTGTCAACTCATGGGATTGTGAGGTTGACAAGTATTCATGGGAACCTATACAAAAGAGACACAAACCAAAGAAAGTGTATGTGTGGTAAATGTACACATCATCCATCATGATGTGTATGTGCACGTGTGAGTTAGCACAAGATAAGCATCGCTTAAGGAAATTTTATTCATGGTATAAGAACATGTCATCCATCATGAAAGAATAGTTGTTATGTATAACACGATGGCTATGCAAATTGAGCATACAAATATATGGCACATCAATATCATGTTCATTCATGGGGAGCATATGGTGCACACAAGCATTGGGATCATACAATGGATGGGAGTGATCAAAATCTCCGAAAATGTATGAGGAAACTATGGGGGTCTCCTCATGAGCAGTATTGGAAACATCATATGGAGAAAATGGACAACATCCAAAACAATGCATATCGTTAGCTAGGTGGTCATGGCATGGCATATGAGATAAATGATGCAAAGGGAGCATATCAATATCATCACAAGAAAAACAAATGCCAATAACCATTGGCTTGTCATCTATGCCATAGGTGCAAACTGGGTTTATTTTAATGGCATGTGCATAGTCACTACGATGAGATTGCAAATATGACATATGGTTGATCTCATGCATAGCATATGAAAAGTCAAGCGGATTGTCAAACATGATGTGACCGAGAGAATTATCGCAAGAATTCCTATGCAACATGGCATCACAACTAATAGACTCCACATGGCAATCATTAAACTCATCATAAATGGGTAAATTATCGCATGGGGAAATCATACTAGCATGAAGCATGGCAATAGGGGGATCAACAGCATGCAAGCAATCAGTGTCAAGAATGTCCACTAGTGGGACTAGAGCATCACCTTCACCTATGTTACCTTTTTGATTCCACTCAAGTGGTGTAGGTGAGGTGGGAAAGACCAAATGGTGCCCAATATCATCATCTTGATGGAACCATGTGGGGGGTGCATCATATTCCACCATGGACATTGTCTTGTCGAGGATTTATACGTCATCATATATGGGACCTAGCACCAAATGACAAGACACAATAGAGGTAGAGGTTAAGTCGTTAGAAATCATAGTAGCCTCACATGCCCTATCAACTATCACACTCTCTCCATGTGGTGGCTGACTCACTCCCTCAAAATAGGTGCACTCAAAGTCACATATGGTGGAGTCACTCATCTCACTCAAGTGGTGGGGGTTGTGGCTCTCCTCACATGGAAATTGGGGCAACTCATCATGTATAGGGCTAGTGGTGAAGTTGCTCTCACTCTCAATATGGTGGCACAAGTCACTCAAGTCGTCATCATACACCACCGTGGTCGAAGGGAAAATCCCATGCTCAACCATCTCGTCATTGTCACCATGGATGAAGGCCGAAGATGGCACATCATCACTCTCGCATACTAAGATGGAAGCATCATCCTTGCTCGTCACCATGTCGTTCGCCTCCAAAGCTTGGTCCTTGAATGGCTCCGTAGTCGTAGTCATCGTCGCACCATCTTGAAAAAGAGTCGAAGTAGACTCAGCATCATCAATGTGTTGGAGAACGTAGCATGCAATTTCAAAAAAAATCCTACAATCACACAAGATCTATCTAGGAGATGCATAGCAATGAGAGGGGGAGAGTGTGTCCACGTACCATCATAGACTGAAAGCGGAAGCGTTTGTTAACACGGTTGATGTAGTCGAACATCTTCACGATCCAACTGATCCAAGTACTGAACGTACGGCACCTTCGTGTTCAGCAAACGTTCAGCTCGATGACGTCCCTCGAACTCTTGATCCAATAGAGGGTCGAGGGAAAGTTCCGTCAGCACGACGGCGTGGCGACGGTGTTGATGATGTGATCCGCGCAGGGCTTCACCTAAGCACTACGATGCTATGACCGAAGGAGCAAACTGTGGAGGGGGGCACCGCACACGACAAAGAGAACAATTGATGTGCCATTGGGATGTCCCTGCCCACGTATATAAAGGAGGAGAGGGAGGAGGCCGGCGGCCTAGAGGGGGCGCGCCAAGGGGGAGTCCAACTAGGATTCCCAATCCTAGTTGGTCTCCCTTTCCTATTCCAAGAAGGGGAAAGAGGGAAGGAGAGGGAGAGGCAGAGGGAAAGAGGGGGCCGTGCCCCCTCCCCTTTATCCAATTCGGACTCCCTTGGAGGGGGGAGGGGGGGCGCCACCCTGCGGGCGACCCTCTCCTACTCCCTTATGGCCCATTAAGGCCCATAACTTCCCCGGGGGGTTCCAGTAAACCCTCGGTTCCCCGATAAATATCGGAAACGTTTCGAAACCATTCTGGTGTCTGAATACCTTCGTCCAATATATCAATCTTTACCTCTTGACCATTTCAAGACTCCTCCTCATGTCCGTGATCTCATCCGGGACTCAGAACAAACTTCGGTCATCAAAAACACATAACTCATAATACAAATCGTCATCGAACGTTAAGCGTGCGGACCCTACGGGTTTGATAACTATGTAGACATGATTGACACACATCTTCGATCAATAACCAATAGCAGAACCTGGATGCTCATAATGGCTCCTACATATTCTATGAAGATCTTTATCGGTCAAACCGCACAACAATATATGTTGTTGTAGGATCGAAAGTATGTCTAGAGGGGGGGTGATTAGACTACTTGACAATATAAAAATTCTGCCTTTTGACAAAGAACAGTTTTTGGCAGATTCACAATTATGATCAAGTCAAGCATCACCCTACACATGCAATTCTAGAGTATAGGCAGTGGAAAGTAAATTGCACATGTAGTAAAGAGAGGTGGAGAAGAGCAAACGCAATTTTGGAGACGCGGTGATTTTTCTCGTGGTTCCGATAGGTGGTGCTATCGTACTTCCACGTTGATGGAGACTTCAACCCACGGAGGGTAACGGCTGCCTTGAGTCCACGGAGGGCTCCACCCACGAAGGGTCCACGAAGAAGCAACCTTGTCTATTCCATCATGGCCTACGCCCACGGAGGGCTAGCCTTACTCGGGGTAGATCTTCACGAAGTAGGCGATCTCCTTGCCCTTACAAACTTCTTGGTTCAACTCCACATCTCAATCACGGAGGCTCCCAAGCGACACCTAACCAATCTAGGAGGCACCACCCTCCAAAAGGTAATAGATGTTGTAGATGATGATGAACTCCTTGTTGGGGAACGTAGTAATTTCAAAAAATTTCCTACGCACACGCAAGATCATGGTGATGTATAGCAACGAGAGGGGAGAGTGTTGTCTACGTACCCTCGTAGACCCGAAGCGGAAGCGATCACAATGTAGAGGAAGTAGTCGTACGTTCTCCTCGCGATCCGACCGATCCCGGCGCCGTTACTCGGCGCCCGAGTTCTTGACACACGTACAGCTCGATGGCGTCCCTCGTACTCGATCCAGCCGAGTGTCGAGGAGAGTTCCACGTCGACGCGGCGTGGTGGCGATCTTGATGTTCTATCGGCGCAGGCTTCGCCTAAGCTTGCGACGATATGACCGAGGTGGAATATGGTGGAGGGGCACCGACACGGCTAAGGAACGATCCGTAGATCAAACTTGTGTGTTCTAGGGTGCCCCCTGCCCCGTATATAAAGGAGGAGGGGGGGTGCGGCCGGCCCAAGGAGGGCTGGGAGGAGTCCTACTCCCCCAGGAGTAGGACTCCCCCTTCCTAGTTGGAGTAGGATTGGGGGGGGAAGAGGAAGAGGGGCGCCGCCTCCTTGTCCTATTCGGACTAGGGGGGGGGGCGCTGCCTGCCCTGGCCGCCCTCCTCTTCTCCCTCGAGGCCCACTAAGGCCCATTTAGTTCCCGGGGGTTCGGTAACCTCCGGTACTCGATAAATTCGATTTCACCGGAACCATTCCGGACTCAAATATAGGCTTCCAATATATCAATCTTTATGTCTCGACCATTTCGAGACTCCTCGTCATGTCCTTGATCACATCCGGGACTCGAACTTCTTGGTACATCAAAATACATAAACTCATAATAGTTGTCATCGAAACCTTAAGCGCGGACCCTACGGTTCGAGAACAATGTAGACATGACCGAGACACGTCTCGGTCAATAACCAACAGCGGGACCTGGATGCCCATATTGGTTCCTACATATTCTCGAAGATCTTTATCGGTCGGACCGCATAACAACATACGTTGTTCCCTTTGTCATCGGTATGTTACTTGCGAGATTCGATCGTCGGTATCCAATACCTAGTTCAATCTCGTTACGCAAGTCTCTTTACTCGTTCCGTAATACATCATCTCACAGTTAACTCATTAGTTGTAATGCTTGCAAGGCTTGATGATGTGTATTACCGAGAGGGCCCAGATACCTCTCCGACAATCGGAGTGACAAAACCTAATCTCAAATCGCCAACCCAACATCCGCCTTTGGAGATACCTGTAGTACTCCTTTATAATCACCCGATTACATTGTGACGTTTGGTAGCACCAAAGTGTTCCTCCGTAAGCGGAGTTGCATAATCTCATAGTTACGAGGAACATGTATAAGTCATGGATAAAAGCGGTAGCAACATACTAAGCGATCGTGTGCTAAGCTAATGGAATGGGTTATGTCAATCAGATCATTCTACTAATGATGTGACCTTGTTTATCAAATAACAACTCTTTGTTCATGGTGGAAACATAACCATCTTTGATTAACAAGCTAGTTTAGTAGAGGCATACTAGTGACATATTGTTTGTCTATGCATTCACACATGTATCATGTTTCCGGTTAATACAATTCTAGCATGAATGATAAACATTTATCATGAAATGAGGAAATAAATAATAACTTTATTATTGCCTCTAGGGCATATTTCCTTGATCTCCCACTTGCACTAGAGTCAATAATCTAGATTACATAGTAATGATTCTAACACCCATGGAGTCTTGGTGTTGATCATGTTTTGCTCGTGGAGGAGGCTTAGTCAGCGGTGCGCTACATTCAGATCCGTATGTATCTTGCAAATCTCTATGTCTCCCACGGACTAAGTCCGGATGGAATTGAAGCGTCTCTTGATGTGCTTGGTCCTTTTGTGAAATCTGGATTCCTTCGCTAAGGCAATTGCTCGATATTGTCACGAAGATTTTCATTGGACCCGATGCACTAGGTATGACACCTAGATCGGATATGAACTCCTTCATCCAGACTCCTCCATTAGCTGCTTCGAAGCTGCTATGTACTCCGCTTCACATGTAGATCCCTTCACGACGCTTTGTTTAGAACTGCACCAACCGACAGCCCCTCCGTTTAGTGTAAATCGTATCCGGTCTGCGATTTAGAATCGTCCGGATCGGTGTCAAAGCTTGCATCAACGTAACCGTTTACGATGAGCTCTTTGTCACCTCCATATCGAGAAACATATCCTTAGTCCTTTTCGGTATTTGGGATGTTTTTGACCGCTGTCGATGATCCACTCTGGATTACTTTGGTACCTCCACGCTAGGCTTATAGCAAGGCACACATCAGTCCGGTACACAGCATTGCATACATGATAGAGCCTATGGCTGAAGCATAGGAACATCTTTCATTTTCTCTCTATCTTCTGCGGTGGTCGGGCATTGAGTCTTACTCAACTTCACACCTTGTAACACGTGCAAGAACCCTTTCTTTGCTTGATCCATTTTGAACTTCTTCAAAATTTTGTCAAGGTATGTGCTTTGTGAAAGTCAATTAAGCGTCTTGATCTATCTCTATAGATCTTAATACCCAATATGTAAGCAGCTTCACGAGGTCTTTCATTGAAAACTCTTATTCAAGTATCCCTTTATGCTATCCAGAATTCTATATCATTTCCGATCAGCAATATGTCATCTACATATAATATCGAAATGCTACTGAGCTCCCACTCACTTTCTTGTAAATACAAAGCTTCTCCAAAAGTCAGACAAACCCAAATGCTTTGATCACACTATCAAAGCGTTTATTCCAACTCGAGATGCTTGCACCAGTCCATAAATGGATCATTGGAGCTTGCATACTTTGTTAGCTCCCTTTGGATCGATAAAACCTTCGGTTGCATCATATACAACTCTTCTTCGTAAATCCATTCAGAATGCGGTTTTACATCCATTTGCCAAATTTCATAATCATAAAATGCGCAATTGCTAACATGATTCGGACGGACTTAAGCATTGCTACGGGTGAGAAGGTCTCATCGTAGTCAATCCCTTGAACTTGTCGAAAACCCTTTGCGACAAGTCGAGCTTTGTAGACGATAACATTACCGTCGTCGTCGGTCTTCTTCTTGAAGATCCACTTGTTTTCTATTGCTTGCCTACCCTCGGGCAAGTCAACCAAAGTCCATACTTTGTTTTCATACATGGATCCCATCTCGATTTCATGGCCTCAAGCCATTTTGCGAATCTGGGCTCACCATCGCTTCTTCATAGTTCGTAGGTTCATCATGATCTAGTAGCATGATTTCGAACAGGATTACCGTACCACTCAGTGCGGATCTTACTCTGGTTGATCTACGAGGTTACGAGCAACTTGATCTGAAGTTTCATGATCAACATCATCAACTTCCTCACTACTTGGTGTAGATGTCTCAGAAACCGGTTTCTGCGACGAACTACTTTCAAGTAAGGGAGAAGTTACAATTACCTCATCAAGTTCTACTTTCCTCCCACTCACTTCTTTCGAGAGAAACTCCTTCTCTAGAAAGGATCCATTCTTAGCAACAAATGTCTTGCCTTCGGATCTGTGATAGAAGGTGTACCCAACTGTCTCCTTTGGGTATCCTATGAAGACACATTTCTCGATTTGGGTTCGAGCTTATCGGGTTGAAGCTTTTTCACATAAGCATCGCATCCCCAAACTTTAAGAAAGCGACAACTTTGGTTTCTTGCTAAACCACAGTTCATAAGGTGTCGTCTCAACGGATTTCGACGGTGTTCTATTCAGTGTGAATGCGGCCGTCTCTAGAGCATAACCCCAAAACGATAGCGGTAAATCAGAAGAGACATCATAGATCGCACCATATCTAGTAAAGTACGATTCTGACGTTCGGACACACCATTACGTTGTGGTGTTCGGGTGGCGTGAGTTCTTAAACTATTCCGCATTGTTTCAAATGTAGACCAAACTCGTAACTCAAATATTCACCTCCACGATCAGATCGCAGAAACTTAATTTTCTTGTTACGATGATTTTCAACTTCACTCTGAAATTCTTTGAACATTTCAAATGTTTCAGACTTATGTTTCATTAAGTAGATATACCCATATCTGCTTAAGTCATCTGTGAAGGTGAGAAAATAACGATATCCGCCACGAGCCTCAACATTCATCGGACCACATACATCAGTATGTATGATTTCCAACAAATCTGTTGCTCTCTCCATAGTACGGAGAACGGGTTCTAGTCATCTTGCCCATGAGGCACGGTTCATAAGTGCCAAGTGATTCATAATCAAGTGACTCCAAAAGTCCATCAATATGGAGTTTCTTCATGCGCTTTACACCGATATGACCTAAACGGCGATTGCCACAAATAAGTTGCACTATCATTATCAACTCTGCATCTTTTGGTTTCAACATTATGAATATGTGTATCACTACTATCGAGATTCATCAAAATAGACCACTCTTAAAGGGTGCATGACCATAAAAGATATTACTCATATAAATAGAACAACCATTATTCTCGATTTAAATGAATAACCGTCTCGCATCAAACAAGATCCAGATATAATGTTCATGCTCAACGCAGCACCAAATAACAATTATTTAGGTCTAAAACTAATCCCGAAGGTAGATGTAGAGGTAGCGTGCCGACCGCGATCACATCGACTTTGGAACCATTTCCCACGCGCATCGTCACCTCGTCCTTTGCGAGTTAAGCAATCCGTAGTCCTGCTTTGAGTTGCAAATATTAGCAGCAGAACCGATATCAAATACCAGTGCTACTACGAGCTCTAGTAAGGTACACATCAATAACATGTATATCACATATACCTTTGTTCACCTTGCCATCCTTCTTATCCGCCAAATACTTGGGGCGGTTCCGCTTCGGTGACCGTCGCTTGCGGTAGAAGCACTCGATTTCAGGCTTAGGTCCAGATTTGGGTTTCTTCTCTGAGCAAACAACTTGCTTGCTGTTCTTCTTGAAGTTCCCTTCTTCTTCCCTTTGCCTTTCTTCTTGAAACTAGTGGTCTTATTGACCATCAACACTTGATGCTCCTTCTTGATTTCTACCTCCAGCCTTTAGCATTGCGAAGAGCTCGGTATAGTCTTTACTAACCCTTGCATATTATAGTTCATCACGAAGCCTTTGTAGCTTGGTGGCGGTGATTGAAGAATTCATCATTGACACAATCATCCGGAAGATTAACTCCCAATTCGTCAAGTGATTGTAGTACCCGGACATTACGAGTATGTGCTCACTAATGTAACTATTCTCCTCCATCTTGCAGCTATAGAACTTATTGGAGACTTCATATCTCTCAATCCGGGCATTCTGTTGGAATATTAACTTCAACTCTGGAACATCTCATATGCTCCATGACGTTCAAAACGTCGTTGAAGTCCCGGTTCTAAGCCGTAAAGCATGGCACCTTGAACTATAGAGTAGTCATCAGCTTTGCTCGCAGACTTTCACAACATCTGGTGTTGCTCCAAAGAAGCAGTCTGGCACCTAGCGGTGCATCCGGGGCGTAACTCTCTCATGCAGCAATGAGGATGATCCTCGTTCGGACCCATCCGTGTAATTGCTACCATCATCTTTCAACTTTGCTTTCTCAAGGAACGCATTAAAATTCAACGGAACAACAAAGACGAGCCATCTATCTACAATCAAACATAAACAAGCAAGATACTATCGGTACTAAGTTCATGATAAATTTAAGTTCAATTAATCATATTACTTAAGAACTCCCACTTAGGCAGACATCTCTAGTCATCTAAGTGATCACGTGATCCAAATCAACTAAACCATAACCGATCATCACCTGAGATGGAGTAGTTTTCAATGGTGAACATCTTATGTTGATCATATCTACTATATGATTCACGCTCGACCTTTCAGTCTCCGTGTTCTGAGGCCATATCTGCATATGCTAGGCTCGTCAAGTATAACCGAGTATTTTGCGTGTGCAAAACTGGCTTGCACCCGTTGTAGATGGACGAGAGCTTATCACACCCGATCATCACGTGGTGTGCGGGCACGACGAACTTTGGCAACGGTGCATACTCAGGGAGAACACTTCTTGATAATTTAGTGAGAGATCATATTATAATGCTACCGTCAATCAAAGCAAGATAAGATGCATAAAAGATAAACATCACATGCAAATCAATATAAGTGATATGATATGGTCATCATCATCTTGTGCTTCGTGATCTCCATCTCGCAGCACCACCATGATCACCATCGTCACCGCGCGACACCTTGATCTCCATCGTAGCATCGTTGTCGTCTTGCCAAACTTATGCTTCTCGACTATCGCTACCGCTTAGTGATAAAGTAAAGCATTACAAAGCGATTGCATTGCATACAATAAAGCGACAACCATATGGCTCCAGCCGATTGCCGATAACCGGTTACAAAACATGATCATCTCATACAATAAAATATAGCATCACGTCTTGACCATATCACATCACAACATGCCCTGCAAAAACAAGTTAGGCGTCCTCTACTTTGTTGTTGCAAATTTTACGTGGCTGCTACGGGCTTAAGCAAGAACCAGTCTTACCTACGCATCAAAACCACAATGATACTTCGTCAAATAGACTCGTTTTAACCTTCTCAAGGACCGGCGTAGCCACACTCAGTTCAACTAAAGTGAGAGAGACAGACACCCACCAGTCACCTTTAAGCAACGAGTGCTCGTGGCGGTGAAACCAGTCTCGCGTAAGCGTCTGCTGTAATGTCGGTCTGGGCCGCTTCATCTCACAATACCGCTGAACCAAAGTATGACATGCTGGTAGGTAGTATGACTTGTATCACCCACAACTCACTTGTGTTCTACTCGTGCAAAACATCAAACCATAAAACCTAGGCTCGGATACCCTCTGTTGGGGAACGTAGTAATTTCAAAAATTTCTACGCACACGCAAGATCATGGTGATGTATAGCAACGAGAGGGAGAGTGTTGTCTACGTACCCTCGTAGACCCAAGCGAAGCGATCTGGCGTAGAGGAAGTAGTCGACGTTCTCCTCGCGATCCGACCGATCCGGCGCGTTACTCGGCGCCCGAGTTCTTGACACACGACAGCTCGATGGCGTCCCTCGTACTCGATCCAGCCGAGTGTCGAGGAGAGTTCCGTCGACGACGGCGTGGTGATGATCTTGATGTTCTATGGCAGGCTTCGCCTAAGCTTCATGACGATATGACCGAGGTGGAATATGGTGGAGGGGCACCGACACGGCTAAGGAACGATCCGTAGATCAAACTTGTGTGTTCTAGGGTGCCCCTGCCCCGTATATAAAGGAGGAGGGGGAGGTGCGGCCGCCCAAGGGAGGCTGCGGAGGAGTCCTACTCCCACCGAGTAGGACTCCCCCTTCCTAGTTGGAGTAGGATTGGGGAGGGAAGAGAGAGGGGCGCCGCCCCTCCTTGTCCTATTGGGACTAGGGGGGAGGGCGTGGCCTGCCCCTGGCCGGCCCCTCCTCTTCTCCCTCGAGGCCCACTAAGGCCCATTTAGTTCCCGGGGGGTTCCGGTAACCTCCCGGTACTCCGGTAAATTCCCGATTTCACCCGGAACCATTCCGGACTCCAAATATAGGCTTCCAATATATCAATCTTTATGTCTCGACCATTTCGAGACTCCTCGTCATGTCCTTGATCACATCCGGGACTCGAACTTCTTGGTACATCAAAATACATAAACTCATAATAACCGCCATCGAAACCTTAAGCGTGCGGACCCTACGGTTCGAGAACAATGTAGACATGATCGAGACACGTTTCGGTCAATAACCAACAGCGGGACCTGGATGCCCATATTGGTTCCTATATATTCTCGAAGATCTTTATCGGTCAGACCGCATAACAACATACGTTGTTCCTTTGTCATCGGTATGTTACTTGCGAGATTCGATCGTCGGTATCCAATACCTAGTTCAATCTCGTTACCGCAAGTCTCTTTACTCGTTCCGTAATACATCATCTCACAGTTAACTCATTAGTTGTAATGCTTGCAAGGCTTGATGATGTGTATTACCGAGAGGGCCAGAGATACCTCTCCAGACAATCGGAGTGACAAAACCTAATCTCGAAATACGCCAACCCAACATACGCCTTTGGAGACACCTGTAGTACTCCTTTATAATCACCCGATTACGTTGTGACGTTTGGTAGCACCAAAGTGTTCCTCCGTAAACGGAGTTGCATAATCTCATAGTTACAGGAACATGTATAAGTCATGGATAAAAGCAGTAGCAACATACTAAACGATCGTGTGCTAAGCTAATGGAATGGGTTATGTCAATCAGATCATTCTACTAATGATGTGACCTTGTTTATCAAATAACAACTCTTTGTTCATGGTCAGGAAACATAACCATCTTTGATTAACAAGCTAGTTTAGTAGAGGCATACTAGTGACATATTGTTTGTCTATGCATTCACACATGTATCATGTTTCCGGTTAATACAATTCTAGCATGAATGATAAACATTTATCATGAAATGAGGAAATAAATAATAACTTTATTATTGCCTCTAGGGCATATTTCCTTCACTCCTTGCTCTTGTGCTTCAAATGATAATCTCCCCAACACTCAACTCTCCTCACTGATTTGGCTGTGGTGGAAGAAAGGATTGAGTGGAAAGCAACTTGGGAAGGCTAGAGATCAAGCTTCATATGGTGGGAGTGGAGCAACTTGATCTCAACACAAGGGTAGGTAGTTCTCTTCTCGAAATGTAAGGTAGGAGTGGTAGTTCTTTTCGATGGCTCTCTCCACGAATGAAGAGGGGTGGAGGGTATAAATAGCCTCACACAAAATCCAACCGTTACACACATTTGAGCAATCTCGGTGGGACCGAAGTGGACAACTCGGTGAGACCGATAGTTCAAATAATGTGAGCGTTGGGATTTTCGGTGGGACCGAAAATACAATCTCGGTTAGTCCGATTCGTGCAATGACAAGAGCATGCCAGTTTGGTGGGACCGACTTCATCATCTCGGTGACACCGATTTGATGACGAAGGTTCTGAAGCTTGGCAACTCATGTTTCGGTGAGACCGAGTTGAGAATCGGAAAATCCGAGTTTGCTAGGGTTTGGCTTATGGCTGAGGTGGTTCATCTCGGTGTGGTGAGTTTGGAATATCGGTGGGACCGAGACTACTTATGAGTGTATATGGCGGTGAAAGTTCTTCGATAGTTTAGGAGATGTATCACTAAGCACTTGAGCAACGGATCATCATCATAACCTCATCCCTTTTAATAGTATTGGCTTTTCCTATGGACTCAATGTGATCTTGGATCACTAAACCAAAAATGGAGTCTTGAGCTTTTGCCTATGCTTGCCTTAGCATTTTGGGGGTCCACTTCTTCATCCTTGCCATACCCATATCACTTGAACTCTCTGAAATGATTCTCAAGTAGCTATTAGTTCAATGATATATATGTTGTTATTAATTACCAAAACCACCTGGGGATTAGTTGCACTTTCAATCTCCCCCTTTTTGGTAATTGATGACAACATATAGATCAAAGCTTCGACGAAGGATATAATCAATGAGTAATATCGTCGCTTTGAGAAGTATGTGATAAGCAAGAGCTCCCCCTAAATTTGTGCATTATTTAAGATTTGCGTTTGAATGCAAATGCATAATCGATTAGGATCATGGATCACTCTTCCATGTCACATACATCTTGGTGGAGCGCACAAAATGATAAGAATGAACAGCATGCACCCAATCACCAAGACATGAGTAAATGGTCATACGAGATAGGAATGGCACATGATAAGCATTAAGCACACATTAAAGCATAGTACGACCAAGCACTCATTAAGGTAGAATCAAACGGAGTATCAAACACACTGAATGTCTCAAAACCAAAAGTATCTCAAAGAAACCGCAAAAGAACGAAAGAGCAAAAGCGCAAAGACAACACAGACTCTCTCTCTCGAAGTCCTATGATCTATACAATTTCTCCCCTTTGGCAACAAGTTACCAAAAGTTCGAAAAAGCATAGAGCTAAGCGTCCTTTGGGGACTCTTTGGCGGCTCCCGTCTCAGGTTGATGTCGAGTGGATATGACAAAGATCGGCGAAGACTTGGTGATGTCTGTCTTTGGAGGAGTGGTCACTTTGGAGCTAGAGCTGGAGTAGGAGCAATCGCTGAAACTATGGGAGGTGTGAAGCTGTAGTCTGGTGTCGATCCATGGAATAGCAGGTGATCGGGGTCCTTTGGGAACCGGAGCGATCTGTTGATGAGCATCTGGACTAAGTCATCCTGCAACTCACGCATAAGCTCGCCTTCTCCGCTTTGCTTCCTCAATGTTCGCCTCGAGCTTGTTGGCGGTCACTTGTACTTGATCAACATATCGGGTGTCTGCGACTATGGGCTTCTTATCCATCAAGACGGTCTCATAGAAGTCCTGCTTTGCTCTCTCCGTGTGAAATCTGGGATCTATAGCAGTTCTTCTCCTCATGGCATATGGGTCGGTTTGTCTCCATAGCCCGAGACCTTTATCTTTCCTTGCCTTCATATCCTCGGCTTGAGGATGAGCATCATTATGTAGTGGCAGTTTTGGACGAAGTTTCAAAGAAAACTGGTCCTTCATCGTCTTACTCAGGTGGTGGCACATCATCCTTGTTCTTTTCAGATATTTGGAATGTTCTGACGGTCTTCTTGGGCTTGGCGGCGAGGCTTTCTTTGGAGCTGCCTTAGGCTGGAGCAGATTTCTTGGGCTTTGATGTGGCTCCGGCCTTAATGGCATCACCCATGAACTTGGCTCGAGAAGGAGGCTGGGGTGCTTCCTCATCCTCATCCTCTCGCTGCATCTTCATGCACTATCCTATTTCTCTTGGTGGTTTTCTTCACTTTGCTTGCAGTTGCCTCTCCCAAATTCAGCTTCTTAGCTTGATTGACTGCTTGACTTTCTTTGGTGCCCTTCTTTGATTGTTGATCTTGTTGCTCTTTGGCAACAACCTTCCTTTGGCTTTGAGGTCACCTCTTCCTCAACAACAAAATCTAAATCCTCATCATCTGAATTCCTCTTCTTTCTAGCTCTGGTGGCTGCAGGAGGCATGCCACTTGGTGTACTCCTCTCACCATCATCGGATGAGCTACTAGGATCGGGACTAGTGCCCGCCTCTGGAATGTCGCAATGGGTGTCTCGACCTGTTCTCGACATTGATCACTCTGGCATCTCACATGGCTAACAACCTGTGAATAGATAAGGTGTAGGCAGAGAAGAAGAGTCATCACAAACCGCAGAAGTTTTTGCAAAAAAATGAGTTCAAATTCTAGTATTAGGTTTTCACAGAAGACATTTGGTCGACCGAGTTTAAGGTTCGTGAATCCAAGTGTAAAACAGAGCTTGGCACACTACTTTCGGTTTGACGAAGTGGGTTTCGTCTGCCGAAAACACTAGGGTTTCACAGAATCTTCATTTCGGTCACACCGATTTTGCACAACTCGGTTGGACCGAAGGGTGCGATGCAATGGCTATGGGCCAAATCGGTCACACCGAAAATATAAAATCGGTCTCACGGAGATGTGTTCCATGAAACCTAACCCTAAAACTTTTACTCGAATCTAGTTCAAACGAACCAATCTGGTGTACAGGAGGATTTCAATCGTGGCAAGATACTAGGCAATCCAAGCGTGCATTGAATCGGAGATGGGAGCATGAGTGGGATCAAACTCACCCTAACTTGGTGGAGTTTTTCACTGGCGGCAACGGCTCGGAGGAGATGTCCGTTGACGGCGACGGAGACTCGCGGCGAGGGCGCCAAAGCATTTACGGCGACGATCCGGAGACCAAGGCGACGGCGGCAAGGGTGTGAGGGCTAAACGTTTGAAGGAGGAATCAACGCGGCCCTCGAATATATACCCCTTATTTGTCGGTGGGACCGAGTTGTAAAACTTCGGTGGCACGAGATGGATAACTTGCTAGGCGATTATGCACTTCGTCACACGAAAATCACAACTCGGTTTCACCGAGATGAAAACCTAGATCAGTCTAAATGCTTTCGGTTCGACCGAGTTTGAGTGAGTTGGTCTGACCGAAATCAATTAGAAGGTTTTGGAAATTAGCCCTTGACGGATCGGTGGGTCCGAGTGCTCCTCACCCGGAGGGTCCGAAAATGACTTGTTCAAAATTTGTGATGTAAGCATGAATAGAATTTGAGACAAGAAAGCATAGATAGCTAGGGGAGGTACTTAGGCATTCTTGTCCATCCATTTGGTCGAGAAAAATCAAAACGACCAAAACAACAAATGGATGTCCTCGAATGGATAAAATCATGCATCCAACATGCTCACACAATAAGATAGCAAATGAAATATGTGTCAAACATGCACAACCAAAACTCTAGCAACTAACACACAATTTGTCGATGACTAGGTCATCTTTATATGAGTATATTGACTTAGGAGCCAAATGAGAACATTTGATCATAGGTCATACTCATCGTTTAGGCACAAGTGGGGTTACCACTTTTACATAAAGCATTGATGTGTTCACATCATTTGAAGATGCTTTAGCTCAATTTTTTTAGAGCAAAGCTCCCCCTAGATGTGAGAACCCCTTTTAAAGGGTCAAACTAACCTTGGGTTGTCGTAGAAGACTTCATGTAGATGTTGAAGATGTGGATGCTCAATGTTGATGGAGATCATCAAGAGTTGGGAGCTATCCTTTGGATTCGGGCACTTTCAATACCTACATGGGTTAGTCCCACAAGGAACAAACAAGGATATCCATGGACATAGATTGAAGTTCACAATAGATGATGTCCATGAAAGCAATGATTACCTTGTCCCTTGACTTACCAACAAGAGGGTTTGTGACTCCATGAACGGGTGCACGATGTGGAAGTTGATTGCACAAGCTTTTGCCAAAATGAATGTGAGTGAAGTATGTTGGCGGAGTCACCCTCAAGAACTTTCTAGTTCTTCTTCTTCGGGATCCACATCATCTTGATGGGAATCCTTGGGGTTGTAGTTGAGCTTGACAAAGTAGAACTTGACGTTTCCTTGGGAACCCACTTGACCATGGCTTGAGGTGCTTCAACAAATGCATCAATCTCCTCTTGAAGCTTGTCCTTGCCTTTTAGCTTGTGGTCTTGTGGTGGAAGGTCATCTTGAGCTTGTTCCACCTTGGAAGAAGTAGGATCATACTTCTCCTTTTGAGGAACAAACTGTGGAGTAGGATATTGACCTTCTTCCCACTCAACGCCTTCGGCGTTGAACTTTCGCTCAAAACCAATTCCTTGATTCTTCCGGTGCCTTCCTTGCTTGCGAACAATTTCCTCAAAGTTCTTGCTTCCGCAAGGCTCTTGTAGACACCTTTCTCTATGATCCCTTTCAATAAACTATTCTCTTGCTCAAGTGTAACTTGGCTTGAAACATTGTTAGTGGAATCAAGAGAACTACTAGAAGCAACAACATTGGATTTAGCATGGTTATTGTTACTGCTAGAGGAAGAATTTTTCTTATGCTTGTCATGCTTAGTCTTAATGGGTGGCAAGAAATTAGACAAGAGAAGTCGTTTGGAAAGATATGAAGAACTCTTCTTTCGAAGATCGTCATTGATTGCTTTTAGAAACTCATGTTCTTGCTCTAGAGTGAGCTTCTCGAAGCGTAGCTTCTCATGAGATCTTAGGAGCTCTCTATGATCTTCTTGAGTTGTTTCATGGGCTAACTTAAGAGTGTTTAGTTCTTTAGTTAGACACTCAATCTCCTTCATAGCATTGTCATTCGACTCTTCTCGACTATAAAGACTACTAGCATGTTCATCGTTACTAGGTTCATTGGATTTACCATGCAAGAGCTCATCTTCACCAAGCAAGTCATCCTCATCACTATCGAAGTCAATGAATTCAGGGTGTGATACCTTGGGGCCTTTAGCCATGAAGCATCTTCCAATTCCCTCATTTGGTGAATCAAATAAGTCGTAGGAGTTGGAGTTGGAGGATACGAGAGCAAGACCGGCAACACCTTCATCTTGATTGTAGTCGGAGTCGGAGTGATAGCTTCCTTCGGATTGATTGTCGGAGTCGGAGCCGGAGACCCATTCACCTACATGAGCTTGATGTTTTCTTCTTGTGTAGCTCCTTGATGACTTGTCTTTCCTCTCCGAATCCTTGCTTCTCCGAGAGGGTCTTCGTTCATAACGATCATCTCTGCTCCTTCTCTCTTTCCGAGGTGACTCATCTCTTGAGCTTCTTCTTCTTGGAGATTCTTCTCTTCTCTTGTGGGGAGCCGTACACTCATTTGAGTAGTGTCCGATCACGACTAGAAGATCTTTTTTCATCATATGATCTAGACTTTGAGCTTCTCTCTTTGCCTCTATTCTTGTAGAATTTGTTGAAGTTTTTGACCATTAGGCTTATCTCTTCATTGGAAACTAACTTGTCACTTGAGGTTGTGGGAGCATCACTTGTAGCTTTGTAAGCACCACTTGACTTGTTGTGAAGCTCTTCCTTATCCTTAAGTGTCATCTCATGAGCAACAATTCTTCCAATGACTTCGGTTGGCTTGAGAGTCTTGTAGTTTGGCATCATTTGGATCAAAGTGCACACGGTGTCTTACTTTCCATCCAAAGCTCTGAGAATCTTCTTGATGATGAATCGGTCGGTCATTTCTTCGCTTCCTAAGCCGGCAATCTCGTTTGTGATGAGAGCAAGCCTAGAGTACATTTCAGCGACTCCTTCACCATCCTTCATCTTGAACTTGTCAAGTTGACCTTGAAGAATATCTAGCTTTGATTCCTTCACGGACTTGGTACCTTCGTGCATTTCAACCAAAGTATCCCAAATCTCTTTTGCATTCTCAAGACGGCTGATTTTGTTGAACTCCTCGGGACACAAGGCATTGAAGAGAATGTCACAAGCTTGAGCATTGTTTTGCAACATCCACAATTCTTTCGGTGTAGCTTCGCGATCCGGAACTTTTCCTTCCTCGAAGAATTCACCTTGCATACCAACACAAATAATGCCCCATGCGGCTGGGTTATGACCAAGAATATGCATTTTCATTTTATGCTTCCAACTAGCAAAATTTGTACCATCAAAGTAAGGACCTCTACAAAAATTACCCTCACTAGACGCCATACTCTCCTAGGTTGTGAAACCAAGCTTATGGAGTCCAATGCAATGGAAACCAATACAATGGAGACCAAAGCTCTGATACCACTTGTAGGATCGAAAGTATGTCTAGAGGGGGATGATTAGACTACTTGACAATATAAAATTCTGCCTTTTGACAAAGAACAGTTTTGGCAGATTCACAATTATGATCAAGTCAAGCATCACCCTACACATGCAATTCTAGAGTATAGGCAGCGGAAAGTAAATTGCACATGTAGTAAAGAGAGGTGGAGAAGAGCAAACGCAATTTTGGAGACGCGGTGATTTTTCTCGTGGTTCCGATAGGTGGTGCTATCGTACTTCCACGTTGATGGAGACTTCAACCCACGGAGGGTAACGGCTGCCTTGAGTCCACGGAGGCTCCACCCACGAAGGGTCCACGAAGAAGCAACCTTGTCTATTCCATCATGGCTCACGCCCACGGAGGGCTAGCCTTACTCGGGGTAGATCTTCACGAAGTAGGCGATCTCCTTGCCCTTACAAACTTCTTGGTTCAACTCCACATCTCGATGACGGAGGCTCCCAAGCGACACCTAACCAATCTAGGAGGCACCACCCTCCAAAAGGTAATAGATGTTGTAGATGATGATGAACTCCTTGCTCTTGTGCTTCAAATGATAATCTCCCCAACACTCAACTCTCCTCACTGATTTGGCTGTGGTGGAAGAAAGGATTGAGTGGAAAGCAACTTGGGAAGGCTAGAGATCAAGCTTCATATGGTGGGAGTGGAGCAACTTGATCTCAACACAAGGGTAGGTAGTTCTCTTCTCGAAATGTAAGGTAGGAGTGGTAGTTCTTTCGATGGCTCTCTCCACGAATGAAGAGGGGTGGAGGGTATAAATAGCCTCCACACAAAATCCAACCGTTACACACATTTGAGCAATCTCGGTGGGACCGAAGTGGACAACTCGGTGAGACCGATAGTTCAAATAATGTGAGCGTTGGGATTTTCGGTGGGACCAAAATACAATCTCGGTTAGTCCGATTCGTGCAATGACAAGAGCATGCCGGTTTGGTGGGACCGACTTCATCATCTCGGTGACACCGATTTGATGATGAAGGTTCTGAAGCTTGGCAACTCATGTTTCGGTGAGACCGAGTTCGAATCGGAAAATCCGAGTTTGCTAGGGTTTGGCTTATGGCTGAGGTGGTTCATCTCGGTGTGGTGAGTTTGGAATATCGGTGGGACCGAGACTACTTATGAGTGTATATGGCGGTGAAAGTTGCCGATAGTTTAGGAGATGTATCACTAAGCACTTGAGCAACCAGATCATCATCATAACCTCATCCCCTTTTAATAGTATTGGCTTTTCCTATGGACTCAATGTGATCTTGGATCACTAAACCAAAAATGGAGTCTTGAGCTTTTGCCAATGCTTGCCTTAGCATTTTGGGGGGTCCACTTCTTCAGTCCTTGCCATACCCATATCACTGAACTCTCTGAAATGATTCTCAAGTAGCTCTTAGTTCAATGATATATATGTTGTTATTAATTACCAAAACCACCCAGGGATTAGTTGCACTTTCAGTTGTTCCCTTTGTCATCGGTATGTTACTTGCCCGAGATTCGATCGTTGGTATCATCATACCTAGTTCAATCTCATTACCGGCAAGTCTCTTTACTCGTTCCGTAATGCTACATCTCGCAACTAACTCATTAGTCACGTTGCTTGCAAGGCTTATAGTTATGAGCATTACCAAGAAGGCCCAGAGATACCTCTCTGATACACGGAGTGACAAATCCTAATCTCGATCTATGCCAACCAAACAAACACCTTCGGAGACACCTGTCGAGCATCTTTATAATCACCCAGTTACGTTGTGATGTTTGATAGCACATAAGGTGTTCCTCCGGTATTCGGGAGTTGCATAATCTCATAGTCTGAGGAACATGTATAAGTAATGAAGAAAGCAATAGCAATAAAACTTAATGATCAATATGCTAAGCTAATGGATGGGTCTTGTCCATCACATCATTCTCTAATGATGTGATCATGTCCATCAAATGACAACACATGTCTATGGTCGGGAAACATAACCTTCTTTGATTAACGAGCTAGTCAAGTAGAGGCATACTAGGGACACCTTCTTTTGTCTATGTATTCACACATGTACTAAGTTTCGAGTTAATACAATTCTAGCAGGAATAATAAACTTTATATTGATATAAGGAAATATAAATAACAACTTCATTATTGCCTCTAGGGCATATTTCCTTCAGTCTCCCACTTGCACTAGAGTCATTAATCTAGATTACATAGTAATGATTCTAACATCCATGGAGTCTTGGTGCTAATCCTGTTTTGCTCGTGTAAGAAGCTTAGTCAATGGGTCTGCAACATTCAGATCCGTATGTATCTTGCAAATCTCTATGTCTCCTTCCTTGACTTGATCGCGGATGGAATTGAAGCGCCTCTTGATGTGTTTGGTTCTCTTGTGAAATCCGGATTCCTTCACCAAGGCGATTGCTCCAGTATTGTTTCAAAAGATTTTCATTGAACCGGATGACTAGGTATTACACCTAGATCGGGTATGAACTCCTTCATCGAGACTCCTTCATTTGCTGCTTCCGAAGTAGCTATGTACTCCGCTTCACACGTAGATCCCGCCATGATGCTTTTCTTGGAACTGCACCAACTGACAGCTCCACCATTCAATATAAATATGTATCTGGTTTGCTTAGAGTCATCCGGATCACTGTCAAAGCTTACATCAACGTAACCATTTACAACAAGCTCTTTGTCACCTCCATAAACGAGAAACATATCCTTAGTCCTTTTCAGGTATTTTAGGATGTTCTTGACCGTTATCCAGTGATCCACTCCTGGATTACTTTGGTACCTCGCTGCTAAACTTATAGCAAGGCACACATCAGGTCTGGACACAGCATTGCATACATGATATAACCTATGGCTTAGGCATAGGGAATGACTTTCATTTTCTCTCTATGTTCTGAAGTGGTCGGGCATTGAGTCTGACTCTACTTCACACCTTGTAACATAGGCAAGAACCCTTTCTTTGACTGATCCATTTTGAACTTCTTCAAAACTTTATCAAGGTATGTGCTTTATGAAAGTCCAATTAAGTGTCTTGATCTATCTCTATAGATCTTGATGCCCAATATATAAGCAGCTTCACCAAGGTCTTTCATTGAAAAATTCTTATTCAAGTATCCTTTTATGCTATCCAGAAATTCTATATTATTTCCAATCAACAATATGTCATCCACATATAATATTAGAAATGCTATAGAGCTCCCACTCACTTTCTTGTGAATACAGGCTTCTACAAAAGTCTGTATAAAACCATATGCTTTGATCACATTATCAAAGCGTATATTCCAACTCTGAGAGGCTTGCACCTGTCCATAAATGGATTGCTAAAGCTTGCACACTTTTTTAGCACCTTTTGGATTGATAAAACCTTCTGGTTGCATCATATACAACTCTTATTTAAGAAATCCATTAGGGAATGCAGTTTTGACATCCATTTACCAAATTTTATAATCATAAAACGCGGCAATTGCTAACATGATTCGGACAGACTTAAGCATTGCTATGGGTGAGAAGGTCTCATCGTAGTCAACTCCTTGAACTATCGAAAACCTTTCACAACAAGTCGAGCTTTGTAGACAGTAACATTACCGTTAGTGTCAGTCTTCTTCTTGAAGAGCCATTTATTTTGTGTGGCTTGCCGATCATCGGGCAAGTCCACCAAAGTCCACACTTTGTTCTCATACATGGATCCCATCTCAGATTTCGTGGCCTCAAGCCATTTCGCAAAATCTGGGCCCATCATCCCTTCCTCATAGTTCGTAGGTTCATCATGGTCTAGTAACATGACTTCCAGAATAGGATTACCGTACCACTCTGGTGTAGACCGTACTCTGGTTGTCCTACGAGGTTCGGTAGTAACTTGATCTGAAGTTTCATGATCATTATCATTAGCCTCCTCACTAATTGGTGTAGGAATCACTGGAACTGATTTCTGTGATAAACTACTTTCCAATTCGGGAGAAGGTACAATTACCTCATTAAGTTCTACTTACCTCCCACTCACTTCTTTTGAGAGAAACTCCTTCTCTAGAAAGGACCATTCTTAGCAACGAATATCTTGCCTTCGGATCTGTGATAGAAGGTATAACCAACAGTTTCCTTTGGGTTTCCTATGAAGACGCATTTCTCCGATTCGGGTTCGAGCTTATCAGGTTGAAGCTTTTTCACATAAGCATCACAACCCCAAACTTTAAGAAACGACAGCTTGGGTTTGTTCCCAAACCACAGTTCATATGGTGTCGTCTCAACGGATTTAGATGGTGCCCTATTTAATGTGAATGCATCCGTCTCTAAAGCATAACCCCAAAACGATAGCAGTAAATCAGTATGAGACATCATAGATCGCACCATATCTAATAAAGTACGGTTACAACATTCGGACACACCATTACGGTGTGGTGTTCCAGGTGGCGTGAGTTGCGAAACTACACATTGTTTCAAATGAAGACCAAACTTGTAGCTCAAATATTCGCCTCCACGATTAGATCATGGAAACTTTATTTTCTTGTTACGATGATTTTCCACTTCACTCTCAAATTCTTTGAACTTTTCAAATGTTTCAGACTTATGTTTCATTAAGTAGATATACCCATATCTGCTCAAATCATCTGTGAAGGTCAGAAAATAACGATACCCGCCACAAGACTCAACACTCATCGGACTGCATACATCGGTATGTATTATTTCCAATAAGTCAGTAGCTCATTCCATTGTTCCGGAGAACAAAATTTTAGTCATCTTGCCCATGCGGCATGGTTCGCAAGCACCAAGTGATTCATAATCAAGTGATTCCAAAAGCCCATCAGCATGGAGTTTCTTCATGTGCTTTACACCAATAGGACCTAAACGGCAGTGCCACAAATAAGTTGCACTAACATTACTAACTTTGCATCTTTTGGCTTCAATATTATGAACACGTGTATCACTACGATTGAGATTCAACAAAAATAGACCACTTAACAAGGGTGCATGACCATAAATGATATTACTCATATAAATAGAACAACCATTATTCTCTGATTTAAATGAATAACCGTCTCGCATCAAGCAAGATCCAGATATAATGTTCATGCTCAACGCTGGCACCAAATAACAATTATTCAGGTCTTAAACTAATCCTGAAGGTAGATGTAGATGTAGCATGCCGACAGCGATCACATCGACCTTGGAACCATTTTCGACGCGCATCATCACCTCGTCCTTAGCCAATCTTCATTTAATCCGTAGCCCCTGTTTCGAGTTGCAAATATGAGCAACAGAACCAGTATCAAATACCCAGGCGCTACTACGAGCATTAGAAAGGTACACATCAATAACCTATATATCAAATATACCTTTCACTTTGCCATCCTTCTTATCTGCCAAATACTTGGGGCAGTTCCGCTTCCAGTGACCAGTCCCTTTACAGTAGAAGCACTCAATTTCAGGCTTAGGTCCAAACTTGGGTTTCTTCCCGGGAGTAGCAACTTGCTTGCTATTCTTCTTGAAGTTCCCCTTCTTCCCTTTGCCCTTTTTCTTGAAACTAGTGGTCTTGTTAAGCATCAACATTTGATGCTCCTTTTTGATTTCTACCTCCGCAACCTTTAGCATTATGATGAGCTCGGAAATTGTCTTTTCCATCCCTTGCATATTATAGTTCATCATGAAGCCTTTATAGCTTGGTGCAGTGATTAAAGACCTCTGTCAATGACACTATCATCAGGAAGATTAACTCCCAGCTGAGTCAAGTGGTTATGGTACCCAGACATTCTGAGTATGTGTTCACTGATAGAACTATTCTCCTCCATTTTGCAGCTATAGAACTTGTAGGAGACTTCATATCTCTCAACTCGGGCATTTTCTTGAAGTATTAACTTCAACTCTTGGAACATCCCATATGCTCCATGACATTCAAAACGTCTTTGAAGTCCTGATTCTAAGCCGTAAAGCATGGCACACTAAACTATCGAGTAGTCATCAACACACGACTGCCAGACATTCACAACGTCTGCAGTTGCTGGCGCAGGTGGTACACCTAGCGGTGCTTCAAGGACGTAATTCTTATGTGCAGAAATGAGGATAATCCTCAAGTTATGGACCCAATCCATGTAATTGCTACCATCATCTTTCAACTTAGATTTCTCTAGCAACGCATTAAAAGTCAAGGGAACGGTAGCACAAGCCTTTGATCTACAACAACATAGATATGCAAAAAACTATTAGGACTAAGTTCATGATAAATTAAAGTTCAATTAATCATATTACTAAATAATTCCCACTTAGATAGACATCCCTCTAGTCATCTAAATGATCACGTGATCCATATCAACTAAACCATGTCCAATCATCTCGTGAGATGGAGTAGTTTTCAATGGTGAACATCTCTATGTTGATCATATCTACTAAATGATTCACATTCAACCTTTCGGTCTCAGTGTTCCAAGGCCATATCTGCATATGCTAGGCTCGTCAAGTTTAACCTGAGTATTTTGCACGTGCAAAACTGACTTGCACCCGTTGTATGTGAACATAGAGCACATCACACCTGATCATCACGTGGTGTCTCGGCACAACGAACTGTGGCAACGGTGCATACTCATGGAGAACACTTATACATTGAAACTTAGTGAGGGATCATCTTATAATGCTACCGCCGTACTAAGCAAAATAAGATGCATAAAAGATAAACATCACATGCAATCAAAATATGTGACATGATATGGCCATCATCATCTTGTGCCTTTGATCTCCATCTCTAAAGCACCGTCATGATCTCAATCGTCACCGGCTTGACACCTTGATCTCCATCGTGGCATCGTTGTCATCTCACCAACTATTGCTTCTATGACTATCACTACCGCTTAGTGATAAAGTAAAGCAATTACATGGCGATTGCATTTCATACAATAAAGCGACAACCTAGCGGCCTAGAGGGGCGCGCCAAGGGGAGTCCAACTAGGATTCCCAATCCTAGTTGGTCTCCCTTTCCTATTCCAAGAAGGGGAAAGAGGGAAGGAGAGGGAGAGGGAGAGGGAAAGAGGGGGCCGCGCCTCCTCCCCTTTGTCCCATTCGGACTCCCTTGGGGGGGGGGCCTCCCTGCGGGCTACCCTATCCTACTCCCTTATGGCCCATTAAGGCCCATAACTTCCCGGGGTCCGGTAACCCCTCAGTTCCCCGATAAATATCCAAAACGTCCCGAAACCATTCCGGTGTCCGAATACCTTCGTACAATATATTAATCTTTACCTCTCAACCATTTCGAGATTCCAGCTCATGTTCGTGATCTCATCCGGGACTCCGAACAAACTTCGGTCATCAAAAACACATAACTCATAATACAAATCGTCATCGAACGTTAAGCGTGCAGACCCTACGGGTTCGAGAACTATGTAGACATGATTGAGACACATCTCCGATCAATAACCAATAGCGGAACCTGGATGCTCATATTGGCTCCTACGGATTCTACAAAGATCTTTATCGGTCAAACCGCACAACAACATATGTTGTTCCCTTTGTCATCGGTATGTTACTTGCTCGAGATTCGATTGTCCTTATCATCATACCTAGTTCAATCTCGTTACCGGCAAGTCTCTTTACTCGTTCCGTAATGCTACATCGCGCAACTAACTCATTAGTCACATTTCTTGCAAGGCTTATAGTGATGAGCATTACCGAGAGGGCCCAGAGATACCTCTCCGATACACAGAGTGAAAAATCCTAATCTCGATCTATGCCAACCCAACAAACACCTTCAGAGACACCTATAAAGCATATTTATAATCACCCAGTTACGTTCTGACGTTTGATAGCACACAAGGTGTTCCTCCGGTATTCGGGAGTTGCATAATCTCATAGTCTGAGGAATATGTATAAGTCATAAAGAAAGCAATAACAATAAAACTTAACGATCAATATGCTAAGCTAACGGATGGGTCTTGTCCATCACAGCATTCTCTAATGATGTGATCCCGTTCATCAAATGACAACACATGTCTATGGCCAGGAAACATAACCATCTTTGATTAACGAGCTAGTCAAGTAGAGGCACACTAGGGACACTTTGTTTTGTCAATGTATTCACACATGTACTAAGTTTCCGGTTAATACAATTCTAGCATGAATAATAAACATTTATCATGATATAAGGAAATATAAATAACAACTTTAATATTGCCTCTATGGCATATTTCCTGCAAAATGCCACAGAGAGGGATGGCGGTGGAGTCAAACTTGGGAGCGTCGTCTTGGAGCTCGTCGGGCTTGGACATCTTGGTGGTACTATCCTCATGCTCATTGTCGTGGAGCTTGGTCGCCGAGAAGTGTGCTTGGAGTGGAGAAGTCTTGGCCTTCATGAGTTCTTGTTCCGCCTGGAGATCACTAATGTAGTTGTCATCGAGGGACTTGTAGTTCTCGGGGAAGATAGTCTTGGAGATGTCGCTGTGCAATCACATCATGAAGTGGAACTTCATCGAAATGGGATCGTCCACGCTGGTTCGTCGCAAGGCATTCGTCATCTCCTTGAAGTACGCATCAATGGACTTGGATCCTTGGATGGTGTTCTCCAATTGGCGTAGAAGTTATTGCGTGTAGGTGGGAGGCACGAACTCTCGTCGCATAGCTCTCTTCATCTTGGGCCAACTCATGTCGTAGCTCTCCAAAGGAGTGTGAAGCCACCATGTCGATACATAGTCGTGGAAGTTCGTCGTGGTGTACTTCACTTGATCTTTGGGAGGAACTTGATGTAGCTTGAGGTAGTCATCCATCAAGCTCTCCCACTCGAGATACTCCTCGGGTTCTTGAGTCCCATAGAAAGGAATCTTGTGGTCTGTGTCAAGGTCATAGTAGCTCGTGGAAGTCACAAACTTGAGCTGGGGGAGCTTCTCGTGAGAGTAGTCTTGGGGTGCTTGTTGGCGAACATGTCGTATGTCTGTAGGTGAAGATGCCTTGAAGTCGTGTGGCGAAGATGCCAAGGGAGTTGTGAAGTCGTTGAGCGGTTGTGGGTGTTGAGCTCTAGACCTTCACGTTCTTGTCGGTGATTGTGTCGATGCCGATCTGACCTTGCCGTAGATGGTAGCTCGGAAGCATGCATTAGAGCGTCTTATCGAAGATGAGGAAGATCTCTTGTAGGACTTGATGAGGTCCTTGATCTCCTCCATTTGAGCATCCATCTTGGCGTCCAAGTTGTTGTTCATGGCACCAAACTCGTTGTTGTTCTTGTAGATCGGAAGAGGTGTGCTTTGCCTATCCATCACAAGACTCGAGCAAATGTGATTGGGAGAAAGAGAAGAACTAGACCAAATGTACCTTACTCGATGTTGAAAATGGATCAATGATCACTCAATAATCTAAGAAGGAAATAGCACAATTGGTACTGGATCTTGTCAATTCTCACACCTACACAAGTAAAGCTTTTGGTGGAGCTCGATGAGGATAGTGGCACAAAAATTTGATGCAAAATGTTAGCAAGAGTCAATAATGTTGAAAGAGATTCAGAAATTTGCAAGTGAAACAAGTAGACCAATAGCAATATGTGGCACACGGAAACACACACATGGAATGATAAATGGGGTCGTGCAACCAAGGAACGAGCTCAAAATATGGAATCCACAGAAAATGCTCTTGTTGCACAACTCTAAAGAGACGATAGCACGGTTGCTCAATAGACGAATACAACACTTTTGCACAACCTATAAGAGACAAAAATGAAATGACTTCTGTCCCAAGTATGATATATATATATGGTTCCCGGTGTTCCTCTCAAGATGATCCAAGATGATCGGATATGATAATCTTATATGCAATGGGGCGATGATGCTATGGCTATTGCTTACAAGCTCTTTGTTTTTCTCTTTTCTTAAAAGCTTATTATTTTTCTCTCTTTTTTTGATATGGCCACTATGCGAAATGCACAAACCAAGATACAATTGTGTATATGCAGGAACAAACTTGTGACACAAGGGATGGTACTATGATATGAAGATGGTACCAATATGATATGGTATGTATGCAATGGAAGGGATGATCACTAATGTGCACAAGTAACGTTGCCGGCAATACTCAAAGGCTAGTCTCGATAGGCAAGTGACGAAAAATGTGCTAGGGATTAACAATGCAATGGCAAGAATTAATGTACAATGGGATACCACGATACCAAGATGATATAGAGGTTACCGTTCTTGCTGGTGTCAAAATGGTGAAGGTGGTCGATGACGAATCCTTGACAAAGTTGAGCAACTGTCGAACCATTCCTAGTTAGCCGAAACACCTAGGAAATGAAAAAACCACAACTCAAATTCTCAAAGGCCAAATGTCAAATGGTGGTAGCGGAAAGCGGTGGTGGTTTTGTGGAAGCTCAATGGGATTGCGGAAGTGCAAATGATGGGTTATGCAAGTTGGAAATGCGGAAGTGGAGTTATTGGATTATGTGTGTCCAAGTTGAGGTCACTGTCCCTAAGTAGCAGAAACACCTTAGGAGACACAACCCACAACTCAAACAAGCTCGAACAAAATAGGGTTAGGTTGGGGTGGCGGAAGTGTATGGTGGGCAAGGTTATGCAGAAGTATGGTGGTGGTTGATGAAGAAGTAACCATCCCTAAGTAGCTGAAACACCTTAGGAGACTCGAATCATAACTCAAGCAACCACAAATGCTATATGGAACAAAATGGGTTAGGTTGCAAAAGTCGGTGGTGGTATAGCAGATGATTTGGTGAATGCCCTAGGCAAAGATACCAAAGTTCCAAAATTTTAATGGAGTCAAATGATGTTGGAAGTATTTCTGTGGGATGGGGGATGTCAATAGCTTCAAAACAAGCTAAAGAACGTCAAAATCGGAGTCTGGATGAATTACATATGGCCAGAACAAAATTTCAGCCGCTTACAAGGACATCCGGGAGTAGGTCCGGATGATCCGGGTTCGTCAACTGGATTTCTGTCACGTGGGGTGTCCAAACGTCTAGGAGAGGGTCCAGCTGATCCGGGCTGTTCCGGATGATTCGGGCAGGTCAAACTGCTCGGGATTTCCTCTCGGGGACGAATTTTTGGGCGGAAATGGAGGATTTCGGGTGCAAAGTTGAGGAGATTTCGTGGATGGAAGGTGGGGAAACTTGTGGAGATGCTAGATCCACTCGGAACATAGCAAATCCATGGATCAAAATCAAAAAACATCATCAAACCAACAAATCACAAAAAAATTGGGGCTATTTTAGGTGGGGATTTTCGAATTTAGGACGAAATCAAGCAAATGAAGGCTAGAAAGTGGGGCTAGGGACTCCAAATTCATGATCAACGTGGCTCATGATACCAAGATGATGTAGGGTAAAACCCTAGGTGCCCGATATTTCACAAAATGGAGGGGATCCCGCGAAGAACACGAGGAAAACGCGAGGGAAATTACGAGGGGAAACGAGAGGAAACACTCAAATCGACAGAAAACGAAAACACATGTGCTCGATCCATGAACACAAAGAGAGATACACGATCCAAAGTCAACAAAGGGTGATACAAATGGTAACTAGTTCATCTCCGTGAGGAGGCCTTGAGTCCGCGAGGGATCTTCTCGTGAGGGGTCTTGAATCCAAGCGTGGATCTTCTCCGTAGAGGTCATGGTCTCTCGATGGAGGAGAACCACATGGATGAGCAAAGATCCATCTCTAAAATGAGCTGAACCTATGATAACCCTATAATGGGGAGGAGGAGGTCTATTTATAGTCTAAGTCATGAAGGGGTAGGTGAGAGGGCGGAATGGGTACATGGGCCTCAGCCTCAGTCATGCGCGCACGCAAGGCCGGATGATCCGGATGGGGGGGCGGATGATCCGGATGGGGTTCCGGCTGATTCGGGCATGTCTGGGTGATTTGGGTCTTTGTCTGAATGGTCCGACTTCACGTAGAGGTTTCAAGGGCTCTTTGACTTGTGATCCGAGCGGGGGCCCTGCGGATTTGGGCATCGGGGATCCGGATGATCCGGACGGACTCCCGGATGATCTGGCTTCAAGTGAAGCCTTAAGGTGTCTTTGGCACAGTTATCCGTGCGATCCAGGGGAGGGTTCGGATGACCCGGCTGAGCCCGGAAGATCCGGACGGTGGTCCGGACGTCCGGCTAGCTCCAGCAGCCGCTCTATCTTCGTCTTCTTCTCCTCCTTTCTTCCGTCTTCTCTTTCATGCCTCCCTCGCGGATGGTGTAGATGTACACTTGCGCATGCACTCCTCCTCAACATCCATGAAGCTCTGACAATACCTATGCAGGCACACGGGAGAAGTGTCAAGTAGTATACCATCCTCCAAAGGGTCAAGTGAACACGTGTAGAGGAGATGATTCACCTTTGTATATGTGAAGTAGATGTCGCACGTGTAACTTGCCAAATGGACTCTTGACATGGTGATGTCCGTAGGATGCTCCGCATCAAAGGGCCTGACTAAACTCTTGCATGCTCATATCCTACAAGTGTAAACATCAGCAATAGCGGAGCACACTACACATCGCCATTAGGAACTAGCACTAAACATGGACAGTGTGAATGGACACTACATATGGACAGTATGAACGGGCACTACCACATGTATAGATGGATGAAATAGTTCAACACAACAACACCAATCATAGCAAGGATTTCAACAAACTAGCGCACACATCAAGCATACTACCAATCCATCCATCACCACTAGCTATCAATCCTTGCCGACATGAAAACAACTCCTAGCATGCTTCAAATCCAACACCACTAGCTACTAGAACATCACACTCACACAGATCGACAATGTAAAATGTGACCACATGGTCACAAATCTGACCCTACCACATGCTCACAAATCTAGCTAGAACGACTAGAGAGAAAGGGGTGATTGAATTCACAGACGCCATCGGAGCAACTCGAAGGAGGTGTTGAACATGTCAGAGAAGAGGGGGAGTCGAATCGCCCCGTCGACAACCGATGGCCAGAGCAGGAGCACCGCTTACCTGATCGTAATTCTTGATCCACACCGGAGGGGCAGCTTGACAGGGGCATGGCAGGAGTTTTGTGAGGTGAGGCTGGCTATATAAGGCGACCGATTCGACGGGCAATGACGCCAAATTTTTTTGCCGCTTTTTCAGAGAGGCGCACAAACTCGCACCATCTCTGTGGACGCAGGAGGTCAGTGTGCGTACCCCTCCACTGCATCACTCGTGCCTGGCGTCGGTGTCAAAACCGGCAGATCTCGGGTAGGGGGGCCCAAGTTGTGTGTCTAAGGACCGATGGTAACAATGGACAAAGGGACACAATGTTTACCCAGGTTTGGGCCCTCTTAAAGGAGGTAAAACCCTACGTCCTGCTTGATTGTGTTCGATGAGTATAGGGGTTACAAGAGTTGATATACCTCGAGATCGTAATGGCTAAACCCTAGTTTGTCTAGCCTATGAATATTATGATGATAGCCTCTACGAACTAAACCCTCCAGTTTATATACACACTACAGGGGCCTAGGGTTTGTACAAAGTCGGTTCACAAGGGAAGGAAACAATACATCTGGACTCTAATCTTGCCGTCCACGCACACAGGAGTCCTACCCGAACATGGAGTGATGACCCTTAGCTTTATCCTCACGGCCCATTGAGTTCGGACTGCATCCTTGAGCCGGACACCTGAGGACCCCCGAAACCAGGACTCCCTTAGTAGCCCCCGAACTTGCCTTCAATGACGATGTAGTATGCGGATTTATGTCTTCAGCTTTGCAAGGCGGGTTCTTCTCCATACTCCGGATTGATGATAGTCTGGAATCAGCTTCTAAGCCCAGCCTTTATGATTCCTCCCTGTTGTCGCCTCAATTTCCACGCATTTGAGCAAATGCGAATGGTCCGTGCTTTTTTTTACAATTTAACCCTTTACTAGGCATGGGCGGTGTCTATATAACGAGGTTAGATCCCCAAATGCCACCTCACATCGCCCAAAGATCACCGGAGCAAACCACGAAAAACTTCGAACCATGGCAAGCGCCCCTGGCTCCTCCTTGTGCCCCCATGGCCCTCAAGAGGGAGATTAAAATGGCAGAGCTGCTCGATAACCCACCTTCAGCTGAGTCGACTTCAGACACAAGGATATCCCCCTCCCCCCGCGGATCTAGTCCCCGTGCGGGTAGGATTAGCTTCCATGGGTGATGATGTGCTAGCAGAGACCTTACCCAACCCCAGCGAAGAGGAGAGGGTGTGCTTCATTTCGTTCCTTCTAAGAGGCGTAGGATTCTCAATCCACCCCTTCCTTAGGGGTCTATTGGAATTTTATGGAATCTAGCTGCACATTCTCACACCAGGTTCTATTACGCACATATATAGTTTTGTTGCTCTCTGTGAATTATTTTTAGGCTGCGAGGCTCATTTCGAACTATGGAGAAAGTTCATTTGCCTCGTCCCCCGCCATCAAGGTGGAGGGTCTATATTTGAAGTGGGTGTCACCGAAGTATGGCGCATAGCCGGATCCCGCTACCCTCTTGGGACTCTGAAAAGGGGATCCGAGGAGTGGTCTTTGGAATGGTTTTACATCGAGGATGTTCCCCTTCCGGACCTAGTTTGGCGCCGTCTTCCCGAATTCTCCAGCACTCCTCTGAAGAAGCTGCTCAACTGGCGCCCCAAGTCCCCCAAGCAAGAGGACAATGCGGAGGTAATGAGACTGGTTAGCAAGGTCAGACTCCTTGCCCATTCCAGACTCTCCATCATCGAAGTCATGGCCATCGCGATAAAACGATGCATCCATCCTCTCCAATCCAGAGTAGCCCCTTTATGGTGCTATAACGGGAGGATGACACATCTCATTATAGGCGAGAGGGTCCGGATAACCAAGCCGCTCTAGCTGCCATGCTAGCCGACCTGTATAAGGGGGAGGAAGAAGAATTCGCCCACTTGAAGTGTCGGGAAGGCTTTTCTATGTACAACTTCATTGAATGGGTAAGTTGATCCTTTGTCAGCATTTATTTTTCCCTTACCCTTGGGATTCACTAATCCAACTACTCTGGTTGCCTTTAGGCAGTCATGGAGGAAGGTAGTTGAAAACATCCATTGCCCCCCTCCTCAGCCAGAGGACAATGCTCACAACAAAGACCCTGGATTCCACGAGGATCTAGATATATTTGTAGAATTTGAAGATGGAGTCTATTACCAGGCGAGCCTTGACAGCTCGGAGGTAGCCATTGTGGCCGACTACCCCGACCTCTACCCTTTCGTTAAGGTAAGTGTTCAGAAATCTTTAAAATTGAGATACCTGCGCTCACATCTCACCCACCGCACTGAACCACGTTTTATAGGATCGGCGCTCAGCGAGCCATACCCAAGGACATGCAGCCAAAAGAAAGGCAACTCCTTCGCGGGGCGAGCATGCAAAACGAAAGAAGACAGGGAGCACCACTGAGCCTGCTCCATTACCAAAGAGGTATATTCCTCACTTCATGCCTGGGTACCAAGCCGAACTATCATTTCCCCTCCTTTTTTCATCTTAGGAGAGGTACACAACGAACCGTACCAAAGATCCCGGCCAGCCGAGCTGCAGCCAATCCAGTGCCGAACTCGTCAACTAGGACGAGGGCTAATACGGGGGTGGTGCTGACTCATCCACCTCATGAGGATTCAGATGACGTATCCGTCACCAATTCCAAAGTGGAGAGTGCGATGAATCATCGATGCTTAAAAGAGACCCTGCGTGCCCTGATTTTCTCTAAGAAGGAATTTACCATCCTCAGCACCATGGACGCATATATCCGAGCTGCCCGAGACAGACTTACCGGAGTTACTCGCTTGTTCTTGAAGGATGTACAGGTGAAACATTGCGTGAAATTAATAAATATGTACCAGTACCCCCCTGTGACTTTAAGCGGTAGAAACTAACTGATTTGAGGATCATTATAACCACAAGTTCTCAAAGAGAAGAACAATGCACTGTCCCAAGAGCTCAAAACAAACCAGACATAGTTAAATGATGCTGTCGCCGAGATTGAAGAGATGAAGAGCGCTCCGATGACCAGAGGCGAGAAGAAAAAGTTGGAGGAGGAGGTGAATAAGCAAGCCGAAGAGATAAAGAGCTTAAAGGCTCAACTCTCGGATGCGTAGAAGGAAATCCAAAAGTTAAAGGGCGGCATATTTGGTATGACTCTTGAACTATTCGGAGGACTTTATGTGGTCCTATAATATGGAATGTGATAATGTTGTTATTGTAGGTCTGTTAACCATGAAGAAGAGGTGTCCGGGTTCCAAGGCGACATTCTAAATGAATTGCCGAAAGTGCACGAGCGGGCCCGGAAAGCCATGAAGAGTATGGTGAAAGCCCTATGGCCATCCGATGCCCCCGAAAGTATGGAGGGGTTGGCGGACCTATTCAAGGATGCTCTGTGTCGCTTCGAATTATGAAAGACGTCCGCATACCGGGAAGGTGCGTGAGAGGCATGGGCAATGGTGATGACGCGCTACACCGGACTCGATCCGGATCATATGGCACAAGTTGGACCTTAGGGATCGGATGGAAAAGAAATTCCTGTAAGCTTGGTATATGACCAAGTGATGATTGCGTGAAATATTCACAAGAAGACTGCAAGCTGGATAGTCTTATAGATGATGTAGAAAAAGAGTAGGCGTTTGATTCTATGTAACAATTTACTTTATCATCAAATCTTTTATCTCCGGCCAAACCCATAGAAATTTTTCATTGCAGGCCTTCGGCTTTAACCTCCTAACCAAGAAGTTGGAGTGTTTCCGGATACTATAAGAAATATTTAGTATGTCTGAAAACCAGGCAATCCGGTCGTATTGCTCAAACAGACAAAATGTGTTCGGGGAGTTATGTTATATTACTGCTTAACGTAAGAAACATCTTCCAAGGAAAATAGTTCCGTTAGGGGTTCCCTTCCTTGGGTCGACATGCTTAGGTGTGCATGTCTAGGCCTATACTCAAATTATGGACAACCTATTCCGTATTTGTTGCAGACGCAAAAACAGTTCGTCGTTCTTTGCCAATCAATTATTCCCTTAAGAACGCTAGCTTTCGGCTTCACCCATCTGAGGTACAGGTCCGGATAACCCAGTTGTAACAATCGCAGAGGTACTCCCTTTACACCCTAGCCAAAAATCAGGGATGTAGGGTATAAGCACAGGAGCGAGGCAACCCAGCTTGGCAAAAACTTAAGTCGTAGAGGTGCATATAATGGAAAAATATGTATAGAACAATCGACTGAGACAATGTAAGCTTTTAATAATAAGCTTCGTTAAGGAAGCACCCAAGTGTAATGGGGTGTATACATATAAAGATGTGTACCCCTAATATTGTGGTAGATCTGACACTCCCTGGGATATAAAAAGGAAAAACAAAAAAGGAGAGGAGGAGGGAAAATCCTAGTCAAAGTAAAATATAAAGAGGCCAAACTATGCATAAAATCTTCGGAGCCGCGCGGCGTTCCATGGGTTCGGCTCGAGGCTATTATCCGCTGCATTGTGAAGGCGATTGGCTCCTCCTGTAAGGACTTCATCTATGATGAAGGGGCCCTCCCACTTTGGTTTGAGCTTGTCCTTTTTCTTTTCCGGGAGGTGTAAAACAAGTTCTCCGACATTGCATGTCTTAGCCCGCACTTCCCTGATTTGGTATCGCCTGGCCTGTTGTTGATATTATGCAGAACGAGCCTTTGCAACATCCCGCTCCTCTCCAAGTCCGTCTAGGTCATCCTGCCGATCTAGTTCGGCTTCTTGCTCTTCGTACATGTGCACTCGAGGTGAGTCATGAATAATATCGCAAAGCAATACAGCCTCTGCACCATACACCACAAAGAAAGGTGTGTATCTGGTCGTTCGATTGGGCGTGGTCCGTAGCCCCTAGAGTACGGAATCGAGTTCCTCAACCCAGTGCTTATCGGATTCTCGTAAGGAGTGCACCAGTCTAGGCTTAATGCCGCTCATGATCAGACCATTGGCCTGTTCAACTTGGCCTTTTGTTTGAGGGTGGTATATAGATGCATAGTCGAGTTTAATGCCCAACTTAGCGCACCAGATTTTCACCTCATCAGTTGTAAAATTGGAGCCATTATCAGTGATGATATTGTGCGGGACATCATAATGATGCACCAAGCCAGATATAAAATCAATCACTGGCCCTACTTCAGCTGTTTTTACTGGTTTGTCCTCTATCCATTTAGTGAATTTATTGACCATCACCAGTAAATATTTCTTTTTATGGCTACCCCCTTTAAGGGGACCGACCATATCAAGCCCCCAGACCATGAAGGGCCAGGTAATGGGGATTATTCTTAAGGCAATAGGAGGCGTATGACTTCGGTTGGCAAAATGCTGACAACCCACACAACGTTGGACAAGGGCCTGTGTGTCTGCCCGGGCTGTGGACCAGAAAAAACCTGTCCTGAAAGCTTTGCTTATGAGGGCCCGAGCTGCGGCATGATGACCGCCCAGACCAGCATGTATTGCTGCCAAGAGTTGTCGTCCCTCTTCTTCGGAGATGCACCTTTGAAGGACTCCGGTAGTCCTATTTTTGTACAGCTCACCCTCATGAACTTTGAAGGCTTTAGAGCACCGAACTATGCAACGGGCTTCATTTTGATCGTCGGGAAGCTCCTGCCTATTAAGGTAGGCTAGGAAGGGTTCGCTCCGTAGAGCGATAACAGCCTTGATCTCATGAGCATAGGGTGTTATTTCTATATCCGATCCCCCGACGGTATCTATCTTGTGTTTGGCTGCTGGGGGTGTGGCCAGGTCCAGACTAGATTCTCTGCTCTCACCCTGTCATACTACGGATGGCTTGAAAAGCCTTTCCACAAAGGTGTTAGGTGGGACAGGGTCACGCTTAGCTCCCATGCGAGCGAGGATGTCAGCTGCCTGGTTACTGTCTCGAGCGACGTGATGGAATTCGAGTCCCTCGAACCGAGCTGATATTTTTAATACGACATTTCGGTATGCCACCATTTTTGGGTCCTTTGTGTCAAACTCTCCATTGACCTGGGATATTGCGAGGTTTGAATTGCCGCGCACCTCGAGGCATTGTATACCCATGGAGACAGCCATGCGAAGACCGTGTAGGAGCGCCTCGTATTCGGCTGCATTGTTGGAGTCCGTATACATGATTTGTAACATGTAGCAGACTGTATCCCCGGTGAGGGATGTCAAGATGACGCCAACCCCCAGTCCAGCTTGCATTTTGGAACCGTCAAAGTACATAGTCCAGTTGGAGTATGAACTATACTCTTTAGGGAGTTCGGCTTCTGTCCATTCAGCAACAAAGTCGGCCAGCACTTGAGATTTAATAGCCCGGTGTGGCTTATGTGCTATTTTGAACAGTAAAAGTTTTATGGCCCATTTGGCTATGCGGCCAGTGGTGTCCCTGTTGTTGATAATGTCGTTAAGTGGTACTTCCGACGCCACTGTGATCGAACACTCTTGAAAATAGTGTCATAGTTTTCGGGATGCCATGAAGACTGTATAGGCTATCTTTTGGTAGTGGGGGTATCGAGATTTGCATAGTGTAAGGATCTCCAATAGATAATAGACTGGTTTTTGGGTGGGAATTTATGTCCCTCTTCCCCTCCTTCAACGATGAGTACGACACTGACTACCTGGTTGGTTACCGAGATATGCAGCAACATAGGCTCACCAACGCCTGGGGCGACTAAGATTTGGTTGCTTGCGAGTAGGGCCTTGATTTCTTCCAATTCGGCTGTGGCAACATCCATCCATTCGAAGCTATCAGTGCGTCTTAGTAGCTTGTAGAGTGGTAATGCTTTTTCTCCTAATATGGAGATGAAGCGGCTCAAGGCCGCTGTCGATGTCAAAACCGGCAGATCTCGGGTAGGGGGTCCCAAACTGTGCATCTAAGGTTAATGGTAACAGGAGGCGGGGGACATGATACCCAGGTTCGGGCCCTCTCTATGGAGGTAATACCCTACTTCCTGCTTGATTGATCTTGATGACATGAGTATTACAAGAGTTGATCTACCACGAGATCATAGAGGCTAAACCCTAGAAGCTAGCCTATGATTATGATTGTTGTATTTCTATCGACTAGCCTGGCCCTAGTTTATATAATGCACCAGAGGCCTAGGATAACAAGAGTCCTAGCCGAATATGCCAGTGGGGGAGGAGTCCTTGTCTTGATCACCAAGTCTTGTGGAATCTTCCTTGTATCGGCGGTATTGTCTTGAATCAGCCCATGAGTATATGGCCATGGGGGTCCTTGGCCCAGTCCAACTGATCGGGAGACGACGTGGTGAATACCCCTTGGTCCAGGACACCGTCAGTAGCCCCCTGAACCGGTCTTCAAGTTGGGGACGCTCCTCGATTCTTCCGAACTATTCTTCATCTTCGATCGTCGGTCTTGAAAACTGGTTCAGCAAATCTTCTCATCTTCGATCTTGAGGATCGCCAAAGTGCATCCGAAGAGTTTACATGCCAGGTATCCGAGGAACCCCTTTAAGTTTCCGGCCTTTATCAATGCCTTGTTATTTTTGTGCCACACCTTGGATTTGAAGTTGTTCCCGGGCGGCAGTGTCCTCTTGCGTCCGAGCTCCAACACCGGACTGCTTCCGAACTCCAACGCCGGAATGTATCCGAGCTCCAACACCGGATTGTATAAGAGTATTGTTATAGCCGAGCTCCAACGCCAAACTGCATCCGGGCTCGAACGCCGGAATGTATCCGAGCTTCAACGCCGGACTATATCCGAGGTGTCATAGATCACCTTGGCTCAAAAAAGTTTGAAGGAGTTTAGCCGAGCTTAATGTCGAAATTGCCCGCTATGGAGCCAGCCACTGGCGCCCGAGCTTTATGCCGGACTACTTCCGAGGTGGTGCACCACCTTGGCCATGGGCTGATTTTTATGAATTTAATTTCGAATTGTGCAATGTAATCTCGACCGAGATGTATAGCCAGTAGCCCTCAAGGTGCGTGTTGGCCTAACATCCGGGATGCACCTTAAGGAAAAAAATCAAACTGCTCACCCTAGTAGCCCTGAGACTCAGGTCGATTCGTAAAATCAGCCTGAGGATCAATTCCCAGCTCAGCAGCATACTTAGGAATAAAAACGCGGTGTGCAAAGTCCTCGAGACTCAGATTGGGTGCGGCCGACCAACCTGAGGATAATAATCTCCTCGAAATTTATATTGCACTTTAAATTTTCTGCATTGGATTATCAATGCAGTAGCCCCCGAGCCACTAGTCGGGTGGCAACACCAGATCAGGGGATTGATGTACCCCTTTAATATTTGTAAATGATAAGCACGAAGGCCAGTAGCCCCCGAGCCTTAATGTGGGCACGGGTGGCCGAATTAAGGATCGATATCCGTAGTAAAATCACAAATTATGTGTAATGATTCTATGTAGCCAAGTACTTTAAATCATTAATGCTCGGATCCGCATTGTAAAAAACTTTGTTGACCGACCATCGGCTTCCACCTCCTTGGCCAGCAGCCGAGGAGTGTTTGTCCTACTTTATAAAGCCTTTATGAGGGCAAAGATTTATGGCAAACAAGGCAATCCGGCCATACGGTTTTATAAACAAAGGTACGCAGAGAGATATGTTATATTACTTTTTAACGTAAGAAACATCTTCCAAAGAAAATAGTCCCACTATCGGTTCCTTTCTTTGGGTTGTCATGCTAAGCATGATCATGAAACCTCGGCTCCGATCAGTGTGGGAAGAAAATATTGAGGATTTAGTTCGGGGAAAGTTCCCGAACTCTATGGTATTAATGAACCAAAAAATTTACTTCTATCATTGCCGACCAATGTGATCCTTTAAGATTGCAAGCTTTCGGCTTCACCCAGTCTGAGGTACTAACTCGGATGACCCGGTAGTAACAATCACAGAGGTGCTCCCTTTACCGCCTAGCTGAACAATCGGGAACGTAGGGGTAAGCACAGGAGCCAGGCAGCCCAGCTTGGCCAAAATCTTAAGTCAAATTGATGCATATTTATGGCTTTATAACAATAATTACGGAAATCAGCCCTTGTATATTAAATACAAATGCCGACGATATGTTTATTTTGACTCCGTTGCGACCGTTTATCAGTTGAAAGTGGCCCATCGTCGGCTTCTACCCCTTTGTAGATACTACGCAGGGTGTTTCCACAATAACAAGACAACCCTTAGCCAACGTCTCGGTGCCCGAAGGTGGATATGTTAGCGGAAACGAGGCAATCAGATATCTGGACTTTATAACTTTCACTTAGTCATAGTAGCCTTAAACTGGGGAAGCTAGCTACAAGCCCCCGGTTAGTGTTCGGCGACAGCCGAGGTCAAGCCGTAAACACTTCGGCCAATGTTATGAACGGCCCGTCATTTAACATAATCATCGGATCGCTGACCGGTTTACGCTTATTGTGACAGTCAGTTTTTGGCTTTCTGCACTAAGGTGCTTAACCATGCGAGCTGGAAGCACAATCATAGTGGTTCTCCCTTTGCACACCTAGCCGACCAAAGAGGAACGTAGGAGGCAAGCGCAGGAGCCGGGCAACCCAACTATTGACCGAAGACACAATTTGAAACCGATGCATATATAACAATATCCGAGAAAGTTTTTGCCGAATCTCTAAAGGTGTCTGGCATTGCACATTTACTATAAAACAACTCATGTAAATTTTAAGAGCCCCCAAGTGACTTGGGGAAAATAATTTTATGTTATAATGATTGTGTGTACCGAAGTACTTATATCATATCTGTGTTCACCCAAACTTTAAACGTGTCTTAACCGACCGTCGACTTCTCCCTCTTCGGTCAAGGACCAAAAAGTGTTATGTACTCCACCTGTCGAGAATATCGACGGTGTTTCCGATAACTGTGCAATCAGGCCATAAGGCATAACAGACATAAAGCGCTCGTGGAACTTATGCTATATTACTGACGAAGTGTAAGAAGCATCTTCGAAGAAAATAGTACCTCCATCGATATCTTTCTTTGGTTGCTCATTGTTATGATGAGACTTGTGCAATAAATTTTTTGTACTCATGAGTTCTGTTGGGTGCTGACCATGATTGAAAACAATAAGAGCGCCAGCTTTCGGCTTCACCCAGTCTGAGGTCCGAGCTCAGATGACCCGGTCGTGACAATCGCAAAGGTGCTCCTTTTACTCCCTAGCCGAACAATTGGGAATGTAGGGGTAACCACAGGAGCCAGGCAACCCAGCTTGCAGAACACTTAGGTCAATATGGTGCATATTGTGGCATAATACACGAACAAGGAACGAAGCCGTGCAAGTATAATCATATGCAAGAGGAAAGGCTTCATAAAGGAAGCCCCCAAGTAAACGGGGTATTTGAATTTGTGTGTCACAAACAAAGTTTTGACAAGGAATTTTGTCACAAACAACTTTTTGCCAAAAAGGTATAATGCTTGGTCAAACCGAACAAAATTCAAAATAGAAAGTCTTTGAGCATGAAAGCGGCTTAGCTGGTTAATGTGCCCGGTGTTGATGACGTGATTCGGGCTTGTGGTGGGACAAAGACGCCCATTGATATGTGACAGATCCGACAAGGTTCGCAGTCCTTGGCATGACCGAGGTCCCAGCCCCCAAGCCTGAGGTGTCCGAGCAATGAGTTCGGCACTCCGGAGTAGTGACCACGCAGTAAAGATCGACTACCTGCACACATAAAACAGTGCGGTCCAGGAAATTATATATATATATATATAATAATTGCACAATTGCTTTACACAAAAATAATTTATTTAAAGAGATGTGGCCTGGTGCCAAAGCCAATGTCGATGCAGGGCGTCGGCGTGACGCAGTGAAGGCGTGATGAAGCCTGAATTTGCAGGGCGGTCCGGGTTGCCGATGCGGCGTTCGCCGAACTACAGACGGGAAACGGACAGAACCATCATGCAACCATCGTTAATGCGGCCATCATTTGACAGACCTATGTATAGATGATGGAACAAACTAGAGTAATATTTTTTCAAAAAAAATAAACCCAAGGAAAAAAAATTACTAGGATTAATAGCACCTGCTTTATCTGTTGTAGCAATCTGAAAAAAGGTTACTCCCGAAATTGGGACTTGATCCGCACACCCATTGCCTGGTGAGCAATGGAGCGACGACATGGCAATGCAGGCAAAGGTTGGCTTGCTGAGGCAAAGCCCCGGTCCAACTAACATGACGAAGTTGGTCGGTTGACGACGCCGAAGTCTCCGGAGTAGGTCGATGAAGGGATGACGAAGCCCCCGGTCCAGAGGAGGAGATGGAGCAGGTCGGTGAGGAGATGTTGCAGCTGCCATGTCAGCCGAGGTGTTGAAGTAGTTTGGCATGATGGACATCGGCTCGATGAAGCAACGGTTCGGCCATGCCGATGCAGGTCGTAACTTGTGACGTGGTCAATGCTGGCTTGATGAAGTGACCATGCAGCGATGCCGGCGTGCCTGCTCCATGTAATCCGTAGGGCGGCGATGTTGGTGATGATTTATCTTTCATGATGCCGAACTCTTGTTTGGCTTGCCGAGATGATGATCCGAAGAAGTTGAGCTCCGCTCAACAAAGTGACGACGTGTCTATCGCAGGTCGGCAGCCATAGAGCAACGTTGTCGGGCTGGTTTGACACTAGCGCGATGGTGAAGATTATATTGAAAAAGACTTTAAAATTAGCGGGATGTGTTTGGGAACAAAACACAATACCCCGTACAAAACTTCCTTCAAAAAGGATGTCTGAAATCCCGTTCATAAAAAAGATGAATTCGGGTCGGATTCGTTCTTGCGTAGAAAACAGATCCGAAAAGTGATGCACTAATCGGAAGGTTCCCGGAGATTGGACGGTCAGATCGGGCTGAAATTTTGAGAGGTGGTAGATATGGGAATTCCGCGGTAGATGAACGGTTGGATCTTCCAAAGGACCTACGAGCTGGGCTCTGGAGACCACGCCCTAAACTCGTCCAGATTCTCGCCCAGATTTGACAGGGCTCCGGTACATCAGAGATTGACAGAGATTCCTTCATCGGAACTCCACGAAATTTTACAGGGTTGTTGTAGACTCAATTCCGCACAATCCCAACGAAGCAATAGTTAAAAGGACAGTCGAGGAGGCGGTGGCAGCGGGTACAAGTTCGCTGTCTAGAAAAACAGCACGGTCGCTCGGGGGCAATGTTGACATTGAGCCCCCGGGCTCCGAGGATAATTCCTCCATGATCATAATAGAGATCGGAATTGATGTTGTTGAAGGCCCTCATCCGAGCATAATGATCGGAGGTAGGGCGCAGTCCTTGGTTAAGCGAAGGTGACCAGTCAAGCAGGTGACGAAGAAGTCGACGTCGTAGTTAATCTGCAGTCGAGCCATTGATCCTTTTGCCGGTCACACAGCGGAACTCTCAATGAAAGCACCAATGTCGATGTCAAAACCGGCGGATCTCGGGTAGGGGGTCCCGAACTGTGCATCTAAGGATAATGGTAACAGGAGGCGGGGGACACCATGTTTACCCAGGTTTGGGCCCTCTCTATGGAGGTAATACCCTACTTCTTGCTTGATTGATCTTGATGATATGAGTATTACAAGAGTTGATCTACCACGAGATCATAGAGGCTAAACCCTAGAAGCTAGCCTATGATCATGATTGTCGTATTTCTATCGACTAGCCTGGCCCTGGTTTATATAATGCACCAGAGGCCTAGGATAACAAGAGTCCTAGCCGAATACGCCGGTGGGGGAGGAGTCCTTGTCTTGATCACCAAGTCTTGTGGAATCTTCCTTGTATGCGGCAGCTGTCCGAACTGGCCCATGAGTATATGGCCATGGGGGTCCTCGGCCCAATCCAACTGATCGGGAGACGACGTGGTGAGAACCCCCTAGTCCAGGACACCGTCAGCCGTAACGCACCCTGCTAGTTTCTGGACATGCTTTAGCTCGGTTGGTATAGCCAATTGTGACAAGGCTCTTATCTTAGCTAGGTTTGCTTCGATTCATCAATGGGAAACAATGAACCCTAGTAATTTTCCTGCTGGAATGCCGAAGACATATTTCTCCGGATTGAGCCGTATGTCATATGTCCGGAGGTTTTCGAAGGTGAGGCGAAGATCGTCGACTAGTGTTTTGACGTGTTTTATCTTCATGACCACGTCGTCCACATATGCTTCGACCGTTTTGCCAATTCGTTTTTCCCAACATGTTTGAATCATATGTTGGTAAGTGGCCCTAGCATTTTTGAGTCCGAAGGGCATAGTGTTGAAGCAGAAAGGGCCGTACAAGGTGATGAACACTGTTACAGACTGATCCGGTTCCTTCATTTTAATCTGGTGGTATCCGAAATAGGCGTCTATGAGGGAGTCCTGGATTAAGGGGTCCTCGGACAGCCGGACTATATACTTTGGCCAGACTGTTGGACTATGAAGATACAAGATTGAAGACTTCGTCCCATGTCTGGATGGGACTCTCCTTTCATGGAAGGCAAGCTTGGCAATTCGGATATGTAGATCTCCTTCTCTGTAACCGACTCTGTGTAAGCCTAGCCCCCTCTGGTGTCTATATAAACCGGAGGATTTAGTCCGTAGGACAACAACAATCATAATCATAGGCTAGCTTCTAGGGTTTAGCCTCTACGATCTCGTGGTAGATCAACTTGTAGTACTCATGTCATCAAGATCAATCGAGCAGGAAGTAGGGTATTACCTCCATCGAGAGGGCCCGAACCTGGGTAAACATCGTGTCCCCCGCCTCCTGTTACCATTAGCCTTAGACGCACAGTTCGGGACCCCCTACCCGAGATCCGCTGGTTTTGACACCGACATTCTAGGAAACACAATGAATCATGTCCTGCGGTTGCATCAATGATCTGGTCAATGTGGGGCAACAGGAAAGGATCTTTAGGGCAAGCCTTGTTGAGGTCTTTGAAATCGATGCAAAGGCGCCAGGATTTGTCCTTCTTTGGTATCATGACCAAGTTAGCTAACCAATCTGGATGTTTGATTTTCCTGATGAACCCGGCTTCTAGCAGTTTGGCTAGCTCTTCTCCCATGGCTTGACGCATGGGTTCTGAAAATCACCGCAGTGTCTGCTTCATGGGTTGAACCCCTTGATTATGTTTAGGATGTGTTCGGCCAGCCTGCGTGGGACGCCCAGCATATCTGAAGGGTGCTAGGCAAATATCCCAATTTTCACGCAAGAATGTGCATAAAGAGGTGTCCACTGCCGGATCCAGCTGTGCTCTGATAGACGCTGCTTGTTGGGGTCCGTCGAGTGCACTTGAAATTTGAATATTTCCTTTGCTGGCTTAAAAGAGGTGGATTTAGGCCTCTTGTCGAGGATCACATCGTCCTTGTCCACCGTGGACCATAGGGTGGTTAGTTCTTTGGACGCTAGGGCTTCAGATAACGCCTCGAGGGCCAAGGATGCCTGTTTTGTTTTCGGCGCGGAGTGCTTTGTCCGGGTCGCTTGAGATTGTGATGATCCAGTTGGGTCTGGGCATTTTAAGCTTCATATACCCATAATGGGGTATAGCCTGGAAACGTGAGAAGGCGCCCCGTCCGAGGATGGCGTGATACCCACTACTAAAGGGGACCACATGAAAGAGCAACTCTTTGGACCTGTAGTTTTCGAGAGTGCCGAATACCACATCAAATTTAATTCTCCTAGAGCATCGCACTTCTTGAATGGGGATGATGCCTCGAAAGGTGGTGTTGCTTTGCTCGATGTGTGTTCTATCAATCTGCATTTTGTCGAGTGTATCTTCATAGATGAGGTTAAGCCCACTACCGCCATCCATGAGCACTTTGGTAAGCCGGAAACCATCCACAATGGGGCTTAGGACTAGGGCGGCGGGTGCTTGGACTTACTAAGCCTTTGGTTCGTCTTCGGCGTTGAAAGTTATTGTTGTGTCATTCCAGGGACTCAGTGTGGTAACTTGGTGGACTTCGGTGAGGTCGTGGAGTGCCCTTTTTTGCCTGTTATTTGAATAAAAGGTCTCGAAGACCGTGAGGACGTAAAATAGTTCCTCTTTGGAGAGTGTTTCTCTGGAGTAATGGTAGCGAGGATGGCCTCTCCACTCTTTGCCACCTGCCGGAGCACCCAACATGCTCGAAGGCTATGGGTTGGGTCTGCACTCGGAGTTGCATGTATCAGCCATGGCTTGTCAAGGAGTTCGTCAAGGATAGACCTATGTCCCGTAAAGGGTTTATTATTTCTGTTGATAGACTGTTGATCAGATGCATTGCTAGGGGCATTCGCTTAGTCCGGGCCGCACACTGCTTAGAGGCAACATGTTCCAGTTGAGTATTATGGGCCTTCCATGTGCTTTCCATTGCGCAGTACTTTTTCACTACATGTGTTAGTTCTGTGAAGCTCTACATGTGACGGCGGTCGAGGGCGTTCAGTATTACCTCATCGGTACAATTGCGATGGAAGACCAAAACTGCATCGTTGTCGCAGCAATCTTTGATCTTGCTTTTAACAAGTAGGAATCTGGCCCAAAAGTGATGGACCGTTTCCTAAGGTTGCTGCCGTATATACATTAGGTCGTATATGTCTGGAGGCCCTGAGTTCATTGGAGAGTATTGATTGTGGTGGGTGGGTGGGTTGAAATTTGAATCCCAACCCACATTCGTGCTCGGAGCTTGCAAGATCTCCGAGGTGACCAGTTCAGGTCCCAGTAGATCCAAGTGCTCCGCCGGTCCTACCTCCGAGCCTGTGTTCGGGGGATGTGGAGTCCCATACGAAGGGAGAGTATCCGGCTCGAGGGGTTCAAAGATCCGGACATATTTGGTTCTCAACATAGGGGGAGAGGAATTGTCGGCTCGTTCCTCAACGACCGCTACCAGATGGGTGATGAGGGGGCGATGAATTTCCCTCTGATTGGTTTAAGCCCGATCCGAGATAATCTGTTGAAACCCCAAGCGCGGCGATGCGATCTAGCAGCTCGTTTAAGGATGAGACGTCTGCCGGATTCATCTTTTCGGAGTACTCGAGACCAATGCAAAGATGGTGTTTGGCGGTTGTAGGCTTATGGCCATAGGGGCATCTATAATGAAACCGCCAAGCTAGAGGGTCTGCTCTGAAGTCAGGCTCCTTCCACAGGTAATGTTGTCGTTGATGACTAGGTGAGCCATAGATTGCTTTTTCGGGACTACACAACAGAGCTCTCAATACAAGCACCAATGTCGGTGTCAAAACCAGCAGATCTCGGGTAGGGGGGCCCAAGCTGTGTGTCTAAGGATCGATGGTAACAATGGACAAAGGGACACAATGTTTACCCAGGTTCGGGCCCTCTTAAAGGAGGTAAAACCCCACGTCCTTCTTGATTGTATTCGATGAGTATAGGGCTTACAAGAGTTGATCTACCTCGAGATCATAATGGCTAAACCCTAGCTTCTCTAGCCTATGAATATTATGATGATAGCCTCTACGGACTAAACCCTCCGGTTTATATACACACCGGAGGGGCCTAGGGTTTGTACAAAGTCCGTTCACAAGGGAAGGAAACAATACATCCGAACTCTAATCTTGCCGTCCACGCACACAGGAGTCCTACCCGAACACGGAGTGATGGCCCTTAGCTTTATCCTCACGGCCCATTGAGTCTGGCCTGCATCCTCAAGCCGGACACCTGAGGACCCCCAAAACCAGGACTCCCTCACCTGGCTCACTGGAAATGACTAATTTGGTTGTTCCTAGAGGGCCCAACCGAGGAGTGATTTAAGTTGCGTGCGGGCCAACAATCCAATGCAGGCTTGGCAACCAAACAACCCATTTTCTTCGTGTGCGGACCTGGTTGGTTTTGTTGCGAGCAACCAAACACATCATGCGGGGTTGTTGTTCCTTACTTCTCTATATGCAAAAAAAGTTGTGAGAAGGACCCCATATTATATTGAAAATAAACAGTGGTACAACACAACCCCAGAAAATTAGAAAATTACAGCCAACACCCTCAGGAACCAATCCAGCCACATGTCCATCGCGGGATAAGGGTGCGTCACCGTTGTCATTGTCGCCACTCCCTTCGGGTGCGAGCGAAACCTTTGGCTGTGCGTACGGTAACTGAGAAAATTCCATTCTTCTCCCACACACACGCCCAATTATCTACTACAGTCATCCTCGGTCTAGCATATTTGAGATAGCATCTACATCAGGCATGTAAAACACTTCTTTCATGACTGCACATTCCATTGACCCAAACATGGTTCAATCAAATCAACAGTCATCTAACTCGGCATATCCACAAAGTATACCCATTGGCTTCATCATGGTTGTGCTAGCGATGCATTGATCACGCCATGTCTCTATTGTTAACCTATCTTTGACATGCCTATTATGGCCCTTGCGCATCACTTCACATCCCTGACAAATAGCTCGCCAAGTTGGAGATCCCTCCTTGGGATAACCTGTGGTGAGGATATCTCCTATTGGATAGTATCTACCCTTTAACACCTGGGCACAAAGGCTATTGGGATTCTCAAGCGTAGCATCATTAAAGGCTTCTAGGTAACGAAAGCCTAGCCCTCCTTTAGGTTTAGAATCAATTATATTCTTCCCGACCATCAGTGCATACCCCTCTTATCAAGTGATCTTGTCCACTGGTACTTGGACATATTTGTCATTAATTTCTTGCACAACCCTTTAGTGGGTTTGAAACTACCCATAGAATAGGTAGGTACAACTTTAAAAAACTTACTTGAGAAGAACCTCCTTTGCTGCACAAGATAACTTTTCCTCACGCCACCCTTGCATCTTCCCACGAGACCTTTATGAAGGAAATATGCCCTAGAGGCAATAATAAAGTTGTTATTTTATATTCCTTATATCATGATAAATATTTATTATTCATGCTAGAATTGTATTAACCGAAAACTTGATACATGTGTGGATACATAGACAAAACACAATGTCCCTAGTAAGCCTCTACTAGACTAGCTCGTTGATCAAAGATGGTTAAGTTTCCAAACCATAGACATGTGCTGTCATTTGAAAAACGGGATCACATCATTAGGGGAATGATGTGATGGACAAGACCCATTCGTTAGCTTAGCATTATGATCGTTCAGTTTTATTGCTATTGCTTTCTTCAAGTGAAATACATATTCCTCCAACTATGAGATTATGCAACTCCCAGATATTGGAGGAATGCCTTGTGTGATATCAAACGTCACAACATAACTGGGTGATTATAAAGATGCTCTACAGGTATCCCCGAAGGTCTTTGTTGGGTTGGCATAGATCGAGATTAGGATTTGTCACTCCGAGTATCAAAGAGGTATCTCTGGCCCTCTCGGTAATACACAGCATAAGTAGCCTTGCAAGCAAAGTGACTAATGATTTAGTTGAAAGATGATATATTACGGAATGCGTAAAGAGACTTGCCGGTAACGAGATTGAACTATGTATGAAGATACCGACGATCAAATCTCGGACGAGTAACATACTGATGGACAAAGGGAATTACGTATGTTGTCATAACGGTTCGACCGATAAATATCTTTGTAGAATATGTAGTAGCCAATATGGGCATCCAGGTTCCGCTATTGGTTATTGACCGGAGAGGTGTCTCGGTCATGTCTACATAGTTCTCGAACCCACAGGGTCACACGCTTAATGTTCGTTGACGCTAGAGTAGTATTGGGATATTTGATGAGTGTAACGAAATGTTGTTTGGAGTCCCAGATGAGATCCCGGACATTACGAGGAGTCTCTTAATGGTCGAGAGGTAAAGATTTATATATATGAAGTCATATTTTGGGTTTCTGAAAAATGTGCAGTTTTATCGGTATTGTACCGGGAAGCTTCCAGAAGGTTCTGGAGGATTCCGTAGGGGTCTGGAAGTCCACAAGTGGGTTCACCAACACCCAAGGGCTAGCACGGTCTGCGGGGAGGTGCCCTGACCTTATTGGGCTAGGCGCACCAAGTCCTCAAAAGCCCATGTGGCTAGGGAAGGCAAATAAGGAAGGACTCCTAGTAGGAATAGGATTGGACTTGGAGTCCAAGTCCTCTCCCCCTTAGCTGCACCCTAGGGCTTGGAGGGGCTGTTTTCCACGCCCCTCCACCTATATATAGATGGGAGGGGGCGCCCCAAGAGGATACACCAAGCCCTTGGCGCCCCTCTCTCTCCCATTACTTCATAGTCCCACCGCCTCGTCCCGGCGAAGCGCTGTCGATGCTCCGCCACCACCATCACCACCATGCCGTCATGTTGGTTGTGATCCCATCTACTTCTCCTATACTGCTTGCTGGATCAAGAAGGAGGAGATGTCATCGAGCCGCACGTGTGCTAAAATCGGAGGTGCCATCCGTTCGACACTAGATCGGTTGGATCGTGTGATCGGATCGCGAAGAGTATGACTACATCAACCGTGTGATAAACTCTTCCGCTTACGGTCTATGAGGATACGTAGACACACTCTCTCCCCTCGTTTCTATGCATCTCGTAGATAGATCTTGCATGAGCATAGGAAATTTTTGAAATTGCATGCTACATTCCCCAACAGTGGCATCATGAGCCAGGTCTATGCGTGGATGATATGCATGAGTAGAACACAAAGAGTTATGGGTGGTAATGGTCATACTGCTTACCACCAATGTGTTATTTTGATTTGGCGGTATTGTTGGATGAAGCTGCCCGGACCAACCTTACATGACCACGTTCATGAGACTTGTTCCACCGACAGACATGCAACTAGTTTTGCATAAAGGTGGCTGGCGGGTGTCTGTTTCTCCTACTTTAGTTAAATCGAATTTGACTGTGGTCGGTCCTTGTTGAAGGTTAAAATAGCAAACTTGATAAATCAATGTTGTGATTTTTGTGCTGTAGGTAAGAACGGTTCTTGCTAGAAGCCCGTAGCAGCCAAGTAAAACTTGCAACAACAAAGTAGAGGACGTCTAACTTGTTTTTGCAGGGCATGCTTGTGATGTGATATGGTCAAGACATGATGTGATATACGTTACTGTATGAGATGATCATGTTTTGTAAAAGTTATCGGCAACCGGCGGGAGCCTTATGGTTGTCTCTTTATTGTATGAAATGCAAACGCCATGTAATTGCTTTACTTTATCACTAAGCGGTAGTGATAGTTGTAGAAGCAATAGTTGGCGAGATGGCCGCGACGCAACGATGGAGATCAATGTGTCGAGCTGGTGACAATGGAGATCATGACGATGCTTTGGAGATGGAGATCGAAATCACAAGATGATGATGACCATATCATGTCACATATTTTGATTGCATGTGATGTTTATCTTTATGCATCTTATTTTTCTTAGTACAGCGGTAGAATTATAAGATGATCCCTTAACAAAAATTTCAAGGTATAAGTGTTCTCCCCAAGTATGCACCGTTGCAACAGATCTTCATGCTGAGACACCACGTGATGATCGGGTGTGATAAGCTCTACCTTCACATACAACGGGTGCAAGACAGTTATGCACATGCGGAATACTCGGGTTAAATTTGACGAGCCTAGCATGTACATACATGGCCTTGGAACACTGGAGACCGAAAGGTCGAACATGAGTCATATAGTAGATATGATCGACATAGAGATGTTCACCATTGATGACTACTCCATCTCACATGATGATCAGACATGGTTTAGTTGATTTGGATCACGTATCATTTATATGACTTGAGGGATGTCTATCTAAGTGGTAGTTCTTAATTAATTTGATTAATTAAACTTAATTTATCATGAACTTAGTCCTGATAGTATTTGCAAATTATGTTGTAGATTAATAGCTCGTGTTGTAGCTCCCCTATGTTTTTTAATATGTTCCTAGAGAAAACTAAGTTGAAAGATGATAGTAGCAATGATGCGGACTGAGTCCGTAATCTGAGAAACATCCTCATTACCGCACAGAAGAATTATGTCCTTGATGCACCGCTAGGTGACTGACCTATTGCAGGAGCAGATGCAGACATTATGAACATTTAGCAAGCTCGATATGATGAGTACTTTATAGTTTAGTGCACCATGCTTTACGGCTTAGTACCGGGAATTCAAAGACGTTTTGAATGTCACGGAGCATAAGAGATGTTCCAAGAGATGAAATTAGTATTTCAGAATCGTGCCCATGTCGAGAGGTATGAGACCTCTGACAAGTACTTTGCCTACAAGATGGAGGAGAATAGCTCAGCTAGTGAGCATATGCTCAGAATGTCTGGGTAGTACAATCGCTTGAATCAAGTGGGAGTTAATCTTCCAGATAAGATAGTGATTGAAAGAGTTCTGTAGTCACTATCACCAAGTTACTGGAACTTCATGATGAACTCTATGCAAGGGATGACAAAAACGATTACTGAGCTCTTCGTGATGATGAAATCGACAAATGTAGAAATCAAGAAAGAGCATCAAGTGTTGATGAATAACAACACAACTAGTTTCACGAAAAAGGGAAAAGGAAAAGAAAGGGAACTTCAAGAAGACTGGCAAGTAAGTTGCCACTCTCGTGAACAAGCCCAAAGCTGGACCTAAGCCTGAAACTGAGTACTTCTACTGCAAAGGAATGGTCACCAGAAGCGGAACTACCCCAAATACTTGTCGGATAAGAAGGATGGCAAAGTGAACAAAGTTATATTTGATATACATGTATTGATGTGTACTTTACTAATGTTCATAGTAACCCTTGGGTATTTGATACCGGTCCAGTTGCTAAAATTAGTAACTCAAAACAGGAGTTGCAGAATAAACAAAGACTAGTTAAGGGCAAGGTTACGATGTGTGTTGGAAGTGATTCCAAGGTTGATAAGATCACCATCGCATACTCCCTCTACCTTCGAGATTAGTGTTGAACCTAAATAAATGTTAATTGGTGTTTGCGTTGAGAATGAATATTATTAGATTATGTTTATTGCAATACGGTTATTCATTTAAGTCAGAGAATAATTGTTTAAATGAATGAAACCTTCTATGGTCATACACCCAATGTGAATGGTTTATTGAATCTCGATCGTAGTGATACACATATTCATAATATTGATGCCAAAAGATGCAAAGTTGATAATGATAGTGCAATTGTGGCACTGCCGTTTAGGTCATATTGGTGTAAAGTGCCTGAAGAAACTCCATCTAGATGGACTTTTGGAATCACTTGATTATGAATCATTTGATACTTGCGAACCATGCCTCATGGGCAAGATGACCAAAATTCCGTTCTCCGAAACAATGGAGCGAGCCAATGACTTATTGGAAATAATACATACCGATGTATGCGGTCCGAAGAGTGTTGAGGCACGCAGCGAGTATCGTTATTTTCTAACCTTCAAAAATGATTTGAGCAGATATGGGTATGTCTACTTAATGAAACACAAGTCTGAAACATTTGAGAAGTTCAAAGAATTTCAGAGAGAAGTGGAGAATCATCGTAACAAGAAAATGAAGTTTCAACGATCTGATCACGGAGGCGAATATTTGAGTTACGAGTTTGGCCTTCATTTTAAAACAATGTGGAATAGTTTCACAACTCACAGCACCTGGAACACGACAGTGTAATGGTGTGTCCGAACATCGTAACTGTACTTTAATGGTGCGATCTATGATGTCTCTTACCGATTTACCACTATCGTTTCAGGGTTATGCATTAGAGACAGGTGCATTCACATTAAATAGGGCACCATCTAAATCCATTAAGAAGACACTATATGAGTTGTGGTTTGGAAATAAACTAAGCTGTCATTTCTTAAAGTTTAGGGATGCAATGCTTATGTCAAAAAGCTTCAACCTGATAAGCTCGAACCCAAATCGGAGAAGTGCGTCTTCATAGGATACCCTAAGGAAACAATTTGGTACACCTTCCACCAGAGATCCAAAGGCAAGACCTTTGTTGCCAAGAATGGAACATTTCTAGAGAAGGAGTTTCTCTCGAAAGAAGTGAGTGGGGGGAGTAGAACTTGATGAGGTAATTGTACCTTCTCTCAATTTGGAAACTAGCTCATTCGAGAAATCCGTTCCCGTGATGCCTGCACCAACTAGAGAGGAAGCTAATGATGATGATCATGAAACTTCAGCTCAAGTTAAGACCGAGCCTTGTAGGTCAACCAGAACACGATCAGGGTGGTACGGTAATCCTGTTTTGGAAGTCATGTTACTAGAGCATGGCGAACCTACAAACTATGAAGAAGCTATGATGAACCCAGGTTCTGACAGATGACTTGAGGTCATGAAATCTTAGGTATGATCCATGTATGAGAACAAAGTATGGACTTTGGTGGGCTTACCTGTTGATCGGTAAGCCATTAAGAATAAATGGATCTTCAAGAGGAAGAGGGACGCTGATGGTAATATCACTGTCTACAAAGCTCGACTTGTCACAAAATGTTTTCAACAAGTTAAAAGGGTTGACTACGATGAGACTTTCTCATCTGTAGCGATGCTTAAGTTTGTCCGAATCATGTTAGCAATTGCTGCATTTATGAAATCTGGCAAATGGATGTCAAAACTGCAATCCTTATTGGATTTCTTAAAGAATAGTTGTATATGATGCAACCAGAAGTTTTGTTGATCCTAAAGGTGCTAACAAAGTGTGCAAGCTCCAACGATCCATCTATGGACTGGTGCAAGCATCTCAAAGTTGGAATATACACTTTGATGAGGTGATCAAAGCATATGGTTTTATACAGACTTTCGTAGAAGCCTGTATTTACGAGAAAGTGAGTGGGAGCTCTGTAGCATTTCTGATATTATACGTGGATGACATATTGCTGATTGGAAATGATATAGACTTTCTGGATAGCATAAAAGGATACTTGAATAAGAATTTTTCAATGAAAGACCTCGGTAAAGCTACTTATGTATTGGGAATCAAGATCTATAGAGAAAGATCGAGAGGCTTAGTAGGACTTTCACAAAGCACATACCTTGACAAGATTTTGAAAGAGTTCAAAATGGATCAGTCAAATAAGGAGTTCTTGCATGTATTACAAGGTGTAAAGTTGAGTAATACTCAAAGCCTGACCACGACACAAGATAGAGAGAGAATGAAAGTCATTCCCTATGCCTCAGCCATAGGTTCTATAAAGTATGCCATGTTGTGTACCAGACCAGTTGTGTGCCTTGCTATGAGTTTGGCAAGGGGGTACAATAGTGATCCAGGAGTGGATCACTGGACAACGGTCAAAATTATCCTTAGGTACCTAAAGAGAACTAAGGAAATGTTTCTCGGTTATGGAGGTGATAAAGATTTCGTCATAAAGAGTTACATCGATGCAAACTTTGACACTAATCTTGATGACTCTAAGTCCCAATCTAGATATGTATTGAACGTTGGAGCAATTAGCTAGAGTAGCTCCATGCAGAGCATTGTAGACACAGAAATTTGCAAAATACATACGAATCTGAATATGGCAGACCCATTGACCAAACCTCTCTCACAAGCAAAACATGATCATACCTTAGTACTCTTTGGGTCTTAATCACATAGCGATGTGAACTAGATTATTGACTCTAGTAAACCCTTTGGGTGTTGGTTACATGGCGTGTGAACTATGTGTGTTACTCACATAAAGATGTGAACTATTGGTGTTAAATCACATGGCGATGTGAACTAGATTATTGACCCTAGTGCAAGTGGGAGACTGAAGGAAGTATGCCCTAGAGGCAATAATAAAGTTGTTATTTTATATTTCCTTATATCATGATAAATGTTTATTATTCATGCTAGAATTGTATTAACCAGAAACTTGATACATGTGTGGATACATAGACAAACCACAGTGTCCCTAGTAAGCCTCTACTAGACTAGCTCGTTGATCAAAGATGGTTAAGTTTCCTAACCATAGACATGTGTTGTCATTTGATAAATGGGATCACATCATTAGGAGAATGATGTGATGGACAAGACCCATTCGTTAGCTTAGCATTATGATCGTTCAGTTATATTGCTATTACTTTTTTCATGTCAAATACATATTCCTCCGACTATGAGATTATGCAACTCCCGGATACCGGAGGAGTGCCTTATGTGCTATCAAACGTCACAACGTAACTGGGTGATTATAAAGATGCTCTACATGTACCTCTGGAAGTGTTTGTTGGGTAGGCATAGATCGAGATTAGGATTTGTCACTCCGAGTATCGGAGAGGTATCTCTGGGCCCTCTTGGTAATACACGTCATAAGTAGCTACAAGCAAAGTGACTAATTAGTTAGTTGCAATATGATATATTACGGAACGAGTAAAGAGACCTGCCAGTAACGAGATTGAACTAGGTATAAAGATACCGACGATCGAATCTCGGACGAGTAACATATCGATGGACAAAGGGAATTACATATGTTGTCATAACGGTTCGACCAACAAAGATCTTCATAGAATATGTAGGAGCCAATATGGGCATCCAGGTTCCACTATTGGTTATTGACCAGAGAGGTGTCTCGGTCATGTCTACATAGTTTTCGAACCCACAAGGTCGCACGCTTAACGTTCATTGATGCTGGAATAGTATTGAGTTATTTGATGAGTGGTAACCAAATGTTGTTCAGAGTCTCGGATGTGATCCCAGACGTCATGAGGAGTCTCGGAATGTTCGAGAGGTAAAGATTTATATATAGGAATTCATATTTTGGGTCCGAAAAAAGGTACAGTTTTTTCGGTATTGAACTGGTAAGCTTCCAGAAGGTTCCAGAGGATTCCAGAGGGGTCCGGAAGTCTACAAGTGGGTTCACCACCACCCAAGGGATAGCATGGGCTTCTGGGAGGTTCCTTGGCCTTATTGGGATAGGTACACCAAGTCCTCAAAAGCCCATGTGGCTAGGGAAGGCAAATAAGGAAGGAGTCCTAGTTGGAATAGGATTGGACTTGGAGTCTAAGTCCTCTCCCCCTTAGTTGTGCCCTAGGGCTTGGAGGGGCTATTTGACACGCCTCTCCACCTATATATAGATGGGAGGGGGCACCCAAAGAGGATACACCAAGCCCTTGGCGCCCCTCTCTCTCCCGTTACTTCATAGTTCCACCGCCTCGTCCCACCACCACCATCACCAGCATGTCGTCGTGTTGGTTGTGATCACATCTACTTCTCCTCTCCTGCTTTCTGGATCAAGAAGGAGGAGACATCATCGAGGCGCACGTGTGCTAAACTCAGAGGTGCCGTCCATTCGGCACTAGATCGGTTGGATCATGATCGGATCTCGAAGAGTACGACTACATCAGCCACATGATTAACGCTTCCGCTTACGGTCTACGAGGGTACGTAGACACACTCTCCCCCCTCGTTGCTATGCATCTCCTAAATAGATCTTGCATGAGCATAGGATTTTTTTGAAATTGCATGCTACATTCCCCAACACTTCCATTTATATGCTAAAATTTATCGCTCTATGATTCTTCCCGCCGCCATTGGAGACCAAGGTATTTCTTCGTGAGATCCTCTCAATGGATATTTAAAGCCATCTTCACCTCCGTCCTCGAGGATGCCCCAAAGAACACCAGAATCCTATGCTTGCTTGCACTTTGGCCAAAACCAAGCAATAATTTCCTAAGATCTCACTCAGACGAGAAACACTCCAAGCATCTGCTTTGATGCACACTAAACAATAATTATGAAATAATAAATGGGAAATCCAAAGAGCACTAGTACTCCTATGACCTAAATGACCATGTCGATCCAACCAGCTCATAATTGTTTAGCATGCATGATAGTCCTTCAACGCACAATACGAATAAGTAGGAGAGCTGGCATCCCCTATGGATGTGGTGAAAGCACTACAAAAAAAAGACACATCCATGACATTTTGGGCCGAATGAAAAAAAATTCTGTCATACTTATGACACTTCTATGACGATAATTGTGACAAAACCCGGTATCATCATAGATGTGGTGGGCTCCTACTTCTATGACAAAAAATCACGGCAGAAAATGGGCTTTTCGTCCTGGGTGGGCCGGAGACGCAGCTGCATGACATTCTTTGGGCCGTCCATGACAGAAAAAACCATGGTAGAAGCGAGGGCGAGGAAAATTTTGGGGAGTTCCCGATTACGATGGGTGGTCAGGGGCCGAGCGATGCGCGTTTCTCTCGTACACGTACGCGTGTGTGTGTGCGAGGCGTTGGGCTCTAACTGAACCCGAGTGAGGCGTTGGGCTCTAACTGAACCCAAGCAATTGCACTAGCTATGTTACTGAGCACGAGTGATTCCTTCGCTACTGCTGCTAACTGAAGCCGATCGAACCCTGCTGCCTCCTTCCCTTGATGAATAGTGAGCGTTGTTGGGGGGGGGGGGGGTTGGATGAACAGTCCCGGTGGGCCGGGGGTAGATGAACAGGACTCTATGGTGTTGCCTCTGGATGAACAAGACCCCTGATGACCCACAAGTGTAGGGGATCTATCGTAGTCCTTTCGATAAGTAAGAGTGTCAAACCCAACAAGGAGCAGAAGGAAATGACAAGCGGTTTTCAGTAAGGTATTCTCTGCAAGCACTGAAATTATCCATAACAGATAGTTTTGTGATAAGGTAATTTGTAACGGGTAACAAGCAATGAAAGTAAATAAGGTTCAGCAAGGTGGCCCAATCCTTTTTGTAGCAAAGGACAAGCCTGGAAAAGTTCTTATATAGAGAAAAGCGCTCCCGAGGACACATGGGAATTATCGTCATGCTAGTTTTCATCACGCTCATATGATTCGCGTTTGTTACTTTGATAATTTGATATGTGGGTGGACCGGTGCTTGGGTACTGCCCTTTCTTGGACAAGCATCCCACTTATGATTAACCCCTATTGCAAGCATCCGCAACTACAAAAGAAGTATTAAGGTAAACCTAACCATAGCATGAAACATATGGATCCAAATCAGCCCTTACGAAGCAACGCATAAACTAGGGTTTAAGCACGTCACTCTAGCAACCCATCATCTACTTATTACTTCCCAATGCCTTCCTCTAGGCCCAAATAATGGTGAAGTGTCATGTAGTCGACGTTCACATAACACCACTAGAGGAGAGACAACATACATCTCATAAGAATATTGAACGGATACCAAATTCACATGACTACTTATAGCAAGACTTCTCCCATGTCCCCAGGAACAAATAACTACTCACAAAGCATATTCATGTTCATAATCATGGGGGTATTAATATGTATTAAGGATCTGAACATATGATCTTCCACCAGATAAGCCAACTAGCATCAACTACAAGGACTAATCAACACTACTAGCAACCCACATGTATCAATATGAGGTTTTGGTACAAAGATTTGATACAAGATACGAAATAGGGTTTGAGAGGAGATGGCGCTGGTGAAGATGTTGATGGAGATTGACCCCCTCCCGATGAGAGGATCGTTGGTGATGACGATGGTGATGATTTCCCCCTCCCGGAGGGAAGTTTCATCGGTAGAACAGCTCCGCCGGAGCCCTAGATTGGTTCTGCCAAGGTTCCGCCTCGTGGCGGCGGAGTTTCGTCCCGTAAGCTTCCTTCTGATTTTTTACAGGGTAAAAGACTTCATATAGCAGAAGATGGGCACCGCAAGGCTGCCAGGTGGCCCACGAGGCGGGGGGCGCGCACAGGGGGTAGGGCGTGCCCCCACCCTCGTGGATTGTGGGTGGCCCCCCTCAGGTATTTCTTCCGCTCAATATTTTTTATTAATTCCCAAAATGACTTTTGTGGAGTTTCAGGACTTTTGGAGATGTGTAGAATAGGTTACCAATATTTGCTCCTTTTCTAGCCCAGAATCCCAGCAGCTGGCATTCTCCCTCTTCATGTAAACCGTGTAAAATAAGAGAGAAAAGCCATAAGTATTGTGACATAACGTGTAATAACAGCCCATAACGCAATAAATATCGATATAAAAGCATGATGCAAAATGGACGTATCAACTCCCCCAAGCTTAGACCTCGCTTGTCCTCTAGCGGAAGCCGATATCGAAAAATATGTCCACATGTTTAGAGATAGAGGTGTCGATAAAATAAAATACGGACATGAGGGCATCATGATCATTCTTATAACAACAACATATATATATATTATCATATGATTTCTTGTGCTCAAGTAACCATCTATTCACAATATCAAGTATGAATCAGAAACTTCACTGGGAACCAACAAACTATGATCTCGGTCATTGAAGCAATTGCAATTTATCATAACCTTGGAAAGAGTCAATATAAGAGCTTTTCAGCAAGTCCACATACTCAACTATCATTTAGTCTTTCACAATTGCTTACACTCACGCAATACTTATGGTTATGGAGTTTTAATCAGACACAAAGAAAGATAGGGGCTTATAGTGTCGCCTCTGAACCTTTTACCTCAAGAGTAATGTCAATAATAATAGTTCATGCTAACTTACATCCAATTGGATATATATATCAGGATCTTTCCAACACGAGGTGCTTGCCAAAGGATAAAATATAAAAAGGAAAGGTGAAGATCACCTTGACTCTTGCATAATGTAAAAGATAGGCCCTTCGCAGAGGGAAGCAGAGGTTGTGATGTGCTTTATGGTTGGATGCACGAAATCTTAATGCAAAAGAACATCACTTTATATTGCCACTTGTGATATGAACCTTTATTATGCAGTCCGTCGCTTTTATTACTTCCATATCACAAGATCGTATAAAGCTTATTTTCTCCACACTAATAATTCATACATATTTAGAGAGGAATCTTTATTGCATCCAACATGACAACTTACTTGAAGGATCTTACTCAATCCATAGGTAGATATGTTGGACTCTCATGACAAAACTGGGTTTAAGGATATTTGGAAGCACAAGTAGTGTCTCTACTTGGTGCAAGGAATTTGGCTAGCATGAGGGGGAAAGGCAAGGTCAACATGTTGGATGATCCATGACAATATACTTTAACTAAGATGTGAGAAAACATAACCCATTATGTTGTCTTCCTTGTCCAACCTCAACTCTTTAGCATGTCATACTTTAATGAGTGCTCACAATCATAAAAGATGTCCAATATAGTATATTTATATGTGAAAACCTCTCTTTCTTTATTACTTCCTATTAATTGCAACGATGACCAAAACTATGTTTGCCAACTCTCAACAACTTTTATGCATCATACTCTTTATGTGTGAAGTCATTAATATGCATAAGATCAATATGGTCTTTTTATTTCTTTTTATTCTTTTATCCACTCAAGATCATAGCAAGATAGCAAAGCCCTTGACTCAACACTAATCTTTATTATATATAGCTCACAGACTCGATTACATAGAGGGATCATAAAGCAAAACTCAAAACTAATTCATACCAAAACTTTATTCTACTAGATCAATATATTACCGAAAGGATCGAACTAAGAAAAACGGTAAAGATAGGAGTGTGATGGTGATACGATACCGGGGCACCTCCCCCAAGCTTGGTAGTTGCCAAGGGGAGTGCCCATACCCATGTGATTATGTCCTCGGAGGTGGTGATGATGGAGTTGTTGATGATGTAGGCTTGTCGTCCGTATTCCAAGGCATAGGCTCACCATCATAGAAGGATGATCGAGTCTCCGGGATCCTCGGATCTGCAGCCAAACTCATCCTGTTGAATCTATATTCATACTCACAGTTTTGGTCTTGCGGGTCATAGATCTGGGCTTGGAGGTGCTCGATTTTCTCATGAAGCTTGAAGATGGTCTCCCCAATGTTCTTGGCGTCCAACTTGTGGTTGTTGGTGAACTCCGGGACCATCATCTGGTTGGCGTTGAGTCCGCATTCCACCATCCCTTGGCACTTGAAAACTTGTTGTTCCATTGTTTCGAGCTTTGTCTCCACGCTTAAGGTACTCCTTGGTCCCTCCACATCGCAGATGTGCAGCACCCATCATGCATCTCAATGGTTTGAGGGCGATGCAGCACCTCCGCGAGGTAGGGGTTGATGACCCTCTTGAAAAACTTGTCCTTTGGGGCGCTTGAATACGTCATGGTGCTCTAGATCTGTTAGAAAAACAGCTTGAAACAAAGACAGAGGATATTTGCCTGATACGGTGGTCAAAACCTTCGGGAGATTATATAATGAATTTTTACCAACCAAAAGAAGTATCGTGCAAGAAAACGGAGTCCGGAGAGCACATGAGGTGCCCACGAGGCAGGAAGGCGCGCCCAGGGGGTAGGGTGCGCCCTCCACCCTCATGGACGCCTCGTGTCCTTCCCGGACTACTTCTTATTTTACAATTTTCTTAAATATTCCAAAACAGAGAAAAATTGCTATTAGAACTGTTTTGGTGTTGGTTTACTTACCGTACCACATACATATTCCTTTTCGGAGTCTAAAACGTTCTGGAAAGTGTCTCTTATGTATTCCTCCGGGGTTACGGTTTCAATAACATTGGTTTCAACATTTATAGGATTACTTGAGATATAATGTTTGATTCTTTGACAGTTAACCACCTTCGGGTTAGTGCCTTCAAAGTTGTTGATTTTTATGGCACCGAAACGATAGACCTCCTCGATAACAAAAGGGCCTTCCCATTTAGAGAGAAGTTTTCCTGCAAAAATCTTAAACGAGAGTTGTAAAGCAAAACATAATCACCTACGTTAAACTCACACTTTTGTATCCTTTTGTCATGCTATCTTTTAACTTTTTCTTTAAACAGTTTAGCTTTCTCATAGGCTTGGGTTCTCCATTCATCAAGTGAGTTAATGTCAAATAACCTCTTCTCGCCGACAAGTTTGAAATCACAATGAGCTCTTTAATGGCCCAATATGCCTTATGTTCTAGTTCGAGAGGTAAATGACATGCTTTCCCATAAACCATTTTATACGGAGACATACCCATAGGATTCTTATATGCAGTTCTATAAGCCCATAATGCATCATCAAGTTTCTTGGACCAATTATTTCTAGATCTATTAATAGTCTTTTGCAAAATTAATTTGAGCTCTCTATTACTCAATTCTACTTGACCACTAGACTGTGGGTGATAAGGAGATGCAATTCTAGGATTAACATCATACTTAGCAAGCATTTTACGAAAAGCACCATGAATAAAATGTGAACCACCATCAGTCATTAAGTATCCAGGGACTCCAAACCTCAGAAAAATAACTTCTTTAAGCATCTTAATAGAGGTGTTGTGATCAGCACTACTAGTTGGAATGGCTTCTACCCACTTAGTAATGTAATCAACAACAACTAAAATATGTGTATAACCATAAGAGGCAGGAAAAGGTCCCATATAATCAAAGCCCCAAACATCAAATGGTTCAATAACAAGAGAATAATTCATAGGAATTTCTTGACGTCTACTAATATACCAATTCTTTGACATTCATCACAAGACAAGACAAACTTACGGGCAACTTTGAAGAGAGTAGGCAAATAAAAGCCGGATTGCAATACCTTATGTGCAGTTCTGATGCGGAGCATCCCACGCTCATCCCCATGTATACTCCGACTACTCTCCAAGCCCCAAGAGGACATATGATGAGACCTCAAACATACGCCATTGGACACAAGGTGAATTCACTCCTCTTCGAACTGTCACTTTCCACATATGAGACATGGCTACTACCTCATGCATGGACCTTGCATACACTCAGGTACAACCAAGATGACCATGGAGAATCCAAGGACTAAGGCCAAGCATGGAAGAGGAGAAGGAAGAAGAAGAATGGAGCAAGATAGGACTTGCCCGGATCATCCGGGCACCCAGCCGGACGATCCGGACCGAGCCCGGACGATCCGAACGACCACCCGGACGATCCGGCTATCGTGCCCGAAGACACCCGAAGCTGCTCGACGAAGCCGGATCATCCGGACAGTCACGCAGATCATCCGGACCCCTGACACCCGGATCATCTGGGCCACCATCCAGATCATCAGGACCCCGCCTGCGTGCGTGACTTGGGCCGAAGCCCGTGTACCCCTTCGCCCCTCACTTACCCCTTCGTGGCTTAGCACTATAAATAGACCTCCTCCTCCCCATTTTGAGGGTTAGCATTGGATTAGCTCGTATTTGTGTGAGAGCCTTTGCTCATCCACTTGGATACTTCTCCTAGGAGATCACGACCTCTTCGGAGAAGATCCCCCAAGCGGATTCAACACCCCTTCTAGGGAAGAACATCAAGGCCTCCTTTTGGAGAAGAACGGTTCCTTTGTATCCTTACCTTTGTTGACTTTGGATCTTGTGGATCTCTTATGTGTGTGGTGATCTAGCACTTGTGTGATCGATTCCTTGTTGGTTGAGTGATTCTCTCTCGTTTTCCCCCGTGTTTCCCTTTGTGCTTCCGCGTGTTCTTCGTGATTCCCCGTAGGATCCACTCCAAACGTGAAAGATCGACGCTATAGGGTTCCACCCTACATCATATGGTATCATGAGCCACGTTTATCACGTATTTGGAGTCCCTCCCACCGTTTTCTAGCCTTCTTTTGCTTGATTTCGTCCTAAATCCGAAAATCCCCACCAAAAATAGCCCCCAAATTTTTTTGTGATTTGTTGGTTTGATGATGTTTTGTTGATTTTGATCTGTGGATTTGCTTGGTTTCAAGTGGATCTTGCATCTCCCCAAGTTTCCCCACCTTCCATCCATAAAATCTCCTCAATTTTGTCCCGAAAATCCCCCATTTCCGCCCAAAAATTCGTCCCAGGGAGGACATCCCGAGCAGTTTGACCTGCCCGGATCATCCGGACCTTCTTCCGGATCATCCGGACACCTCCCGGATCAGCTGGGCCCTCTCTCGGATGTACGGATACCCCACGCACCCAGAAAATAGAACCGGAGCTGACGAACCTGGATCATCCGGATGTACACACGGATCATCCGGACCTAGCCCGGATCATCCGGACCTCCTCCCGGATGTCCGGTTAACCCTGACACTGACTCGGCTGAAATCTTGTTTTGGGCGTAACTAATTCATCTGAACTCCGATTTTGACGTTCTTTAGCTCGTTTTGAAGCTATTGACATCCCCCATCCCACAAAAATATCACCAACATCATTTGACTCCATCAAATTTTCGCAATTTTGGCATCTTTGCCTAGGGCTTCCACCACATCATCCGCATTACCACCACCACTTCCGCAACCTAACCCATTATGTTCCCTCATAGCATTAGTGGTTGTTTGAGTTGTGATTTGAGTCTCCTACAGTGTTTAGGCTACTTAGGGACAATTGCTTCTTCATCAACCACCACCACCACTTCCGCATAGACGTGCCCACCATACATTTCCACCCCAACTTAACCCAATTTTGTTTGAGTTGTGGCTTGTGTCTCCTAAGGTGCTACTTAGGGACAGCAACTTCAACTCCGACTCGTGTATAGCCCATCATTCCACTTCCGCATTGCTTAGTGCAACACCACCACCGCTTTCCGCTACCACCATTTTGACATTTGACGTTTGAGATTTTGAGTTCGTGGTTTTTCCATTTCCTAAGGTGTTTCGGCTACTTAGGGACGAGACTCCATCATCTTGGTTTCTACATCAAGAACACCGCCGCTCATCATCGCCAAGGACGGTAACCTCCATATCATCTTGGTATTGTGGTATCCCTCCATTATTAACCCCTAGCCTTACTTTTGCGTTGCTTGCCTATCGAGACTAGCCATTTGAGTATTGCCGGCAATGTTACTTGTGCACATTAGTGATCATACTTCCCATAGCATACATATCATATCATCATGGTGCATATATTGCTATCATATCTAGTGTCACAAGTTTGTTCCCGCATCTACACAATTGCTATCTTGGTTTGTGCATTGTGCAAAAGTGGCCATAGAGAAAAAAAATAAAGCTTTTAAGCAAAAGAGAAAGAGCAAAGAAGCTTGTAAGCAAGTGCCATAGCATCATACCACATTGCATATAAGATTGTCATATCCAATCATCTTGGATCATCTTGAGAGAAACGAACCATACATACATAGCATACTTGGGATAGAAGAATATCCATTTTGCATCTTATAGGTTGTGCACAAGTGTCATATCCGCCTATTGAGCAATCGTGCTAGCGTCTCTCTTGATTTGTGCAACACGAGCGTTTTCCGTGGATTCCACATTTTGTGCTCATTCCATGGTTGCACGACCCCATTTATCTATCCGTGTGTGTGTTTCCGTGTGCCATTCTTTGCTATTGGTCCATTTGTTTCACTTGCGAATTTGTGAATCTTTTTCAACATTATTGACTCTTGCTAACATTTTGCATTAAATTTTTGTGCCACTATCCTCTCCGAGCTCCACTATAAGCCTTACTTGTGTAGGTGTGAGAACCGACAAGGATTGGTACCAATAGTGCTATTTCATTGTCCGCATTTGAGTGAACTTAATTCATTGTCAACATCGGTCAAGGTACATTGGTATAAGTTCTTCTCTTTCTCCCACTCATATTTGCTCGAGTCTTGTGATGGATAGGCAAGGCATTTCCTCTCCGGTCTACGACAACAACGACGGCATGAACAACTACATCACCAAAAGGTCCATCTTGGACTACAACGACAAATGCAAAGGCGACAATCAAGATTGCAAGAGCGCATTGAGAACATCTCCATCGACATTTTCCACTCCGAAGCAAGGAAAAGGGACTACATCGACAACAAGCTTGCCGCACAAAAGGAGGAGCAAGATGCGAGGATGGAAGAGATTCGGGCCTTGATCAAGTCTTCTTCCACTTCAACATCCTCAAGACGACGACGGTCAAGCCACAAGTCTTCGAAGCGCGAAAAATATGCAAGTGCAAATCGTCCTAGTCCACATCTACATGGCGACCACGATCACGTTCATGATCAACATTGTCATGAAGGGCAAGTCACCTCCAAGCAACATGTGCATGATGACGACGAACGACATCTTCTATGAGCTCAAGCATGACACCGACATCATCATCATGAAGATGCTCCACAAGCGCAAATGCAGAAGTCCCAACACGCCAAGTCCAAGCTTCAAGAGCACAAAAGAAGACCGCGAGACGACACCACCAAGATGGCGCTACAGCTACAACAACCACTTTGGCATCTTCGCCAAGTGCTATCATGGCATCTTCGCCTTTGGACGTACGGCATCTTCTCCTACTTCCCACGTGTACGCCTACATCGACTTCATCAAGTTCAAGGCGACTACCTACGAGTGAGGGTGACACTTCCATCTTCGGAAGCCCCTCAAGGAAGATGGCCGAGCATGGGAAACTCCCTTCGGTCATGGAGACGAGCTACGAGGTGCCACACCATATGGGCCTCCTACACCAAGACGGTGACAAGAAGGTCGAGCAAGGGCCATCCCCTTCGACCACGGCGATAGGAGTTGAGCATGGAGACATTTGCACCAACATCTCTTCGACACCCACATATGTCGAGATGCCCCATTTGTCATGTGAGGAGAGCCACCACCACATGAGTGACATGAGTGATTCCACCATATGTGACATTGAGAGCATTTCCTATGAGAAGATGAGTGTGACCACCACTAGCCCCACACATGAGAGCGTGCCACACATCCTATGTGAGGTTGAGTGCCATTTGAGTGACTACACCAACCATATGAGTGAGTGCATCCTTGAGGGAGTGAGTGAGCCACAACACTTAGTGAGTGAGGTAGTTGACACGGCATGTGAGGCCACTATGATTTCTAACGACTTACCCTCTACTCCTAGTGTGTTTTCTCCTTTGGTGCTAGGTCTCCTACATGACGACATGCATACCCTCGACGAGTCCATCCCTCCAATGGGAATACCAATGGCCATGGTGGACGATGATGCACCCCCACATGGTTCCATAAAGATGAAGATGACAACGATATGATCTTCAACACCTCACCTACAACACATGAGCGACCTTCCAATGGTAACATAGGTGATGGTGCTTCTCTTGTCCCACTAGTGGACGCTCTTGACAATGATTGCTCCCATGATGATGACCCACCTATTACCATGCTTCATGCTAGTGAGACTTCTTCATGCCTTGACTTACCTATTTATGATGAATATGATGATGAGCATGTTGAGTTGCCTAGTTGTGATGCTATGATTCATAGGATATCATGTGAAAATTCTATTGGTCACTTCATGTTTGACAATCCATTGAACTTGTCATATGCTATGAGTGAGATCTCCCATATTGCATCCCTACAATCTCAACATAGTAACTATGAATGCCCCATTAAAATCAATCCCATTTGCACTTATGGCATAGATGACGACATGATGGTCATTGGCTTTTGTTTTTCATGTGATGATATTGCCATGCTTCCTTTACATGATTTGTGCAACTCATCTACTATGACATGTCATGATCACATTGTTCCGAATATGCATTGTTTTGGATGTTGTCAATACTGTCCACGTGATGTTTCTACTCATGCTCATGAGGAGACCCCCATAGTTTCCTCATACATCTTAGGAGATCTTGATGCATTTCATACTTTGCATGATTCCCATGATAGTGTACACCATATGCATTCCATGAATAACAATGCTCTAGATATTTCTGATGATGCATTACACAATTTGAGTCTCCATTATGCGATACATAATAACAAACCTCTCATGATGGATGACATGTTTCTATATCACGCATCTCATTTATTTGAGCATTGGCTATTTTGTGCTAACAAACACACGCACGTGCGCATCATGATGGATGATGTGTACATCTACCACGCACACACAATTTTCCCTTTGTTTTTGTTTTGTGTAGGTACTCACGTATACTCGTCAACCTCTCAATCCCAAGAGTTGACGAAACGAGCTCTTGAGAGCAACGATGCTTTGGGATCCCGTGGACTATGCTTACCACCGTTCTCTTCGCGCATCGACTACGCGCATCTCTTTTACTTGGCTCTCATATGGCTATGGGCCATTTACCACTTGTCACCTTATGCCCATACTATTGTGTTCACTTTGCATGCTATGCTTGCTTCTATGCCTTTGCCATGCAATTGTGACCCTTGCTTGCATCTACCCATGATTCACCATTATGCTACTTCTATGTGTATTTGCATGCTTGGTGGAGATCCTTGTTGCTTTTGCCATGTTTATCATGTGCCCCATGCTATTGATGCTTGTTGTGTTGGGAGAGTCATGATGCCCCATTGCTATTTACATATGGTCTCTTGCCAATACATTGATGACATTTTACTCATATCTTGCTTTCATGCTTGTGCTATGACATGTGAATTATTCATGCCCACTATTTGCACACACGACATGCTTGCCATGATTCCTTCTAGTATGTTGCATCTTCGCACTACTAGCTTGCTTGACTTGATCGCTATGATTGCTTGCTATGTTGCATCACCCATGTTCCACTATTACTTGCTTTCTTGGGTTGATGACATGTATGCTCATGCCTCTCACATGATATATCTTGATCATTGTCTCTTGTGTCCATTAGTTGCCTCTTTCATATCCACTTGTATTGAGTGCAACCATACTATGCTTATTGATCTTGGAGACTTTTCCACCTTACTTGTGGTGCATGCTTGTTTGATTGAGCCTATTGCATTTGGTTGTTCTCGTATCATATGCCTCCGTACTATGCAATACTCCCTTGTCATTTCTTATGATGAGCATGATACATACATTTGTTGCGTATCTTACCACACGAATGATTTGTTTTGCCATTTCGCTAACCTCATTCGTTTTTCCAAGTGTTTGTCATGTTCTTTCAGTATGAAGGATTTACAAGGCGGTACCACCACGAGACATATTGGTTATGTGAAGGCATACAAGATGCACGACTCCATCATCCTTGAGAAACTCCTAAAGGTGACCTCCTTCCCTTTGAGCCATCCTCAAGTACGCATATTGGATGGGTCACTCTTTCATTATTGTTTCCTTCTTGTTGTCTACATGATACATCTCGTGAACGGAGGAGCGACATTGGAGATTGGCTACATGGACCTTCACATTGAGGAACGCTTGCACTTATTGGATGCACCTTCGGCATTCCACTCATGCCACGACATCGAGCATTGGTACATCAATACTCCTTTGGCACATTGCACTCACACCTACATATTTGTTGATTGTGCACCCATATGTCATGCTCGATGGACATATCATACTCACCACAAGTTTGCACTCCATGCATGGATTGACTCACATTATGATTGCCTTGTTGCATCTTGTATTCCCATGACATCCATGATATATGAGCTTGTGCATTTCCTTAGCAAATTTGTTGTGATCTACCTTGATGGCATATTCATACATCATGATCATGTTGTCCACCATCAATTGCATGATAACATACACATGTTGAGAATACATTGCCATATTCATGCTATTGATAAACCGTCTCACTATGACATCATTTTGCACCGTGGTTGCATTGATCATATTTACAACACATTTGTGTGCACAATGATTGCATTTCCTCCCATTAATGATTTACATCTCATTCTAGATCATCTTGATAAGCTTCATGCGCTTTGTCACGACCAATCTTGCCGCATGGACTCATTCTTACATGATGGACACTTTGTGCGCGCTAACCATTGTATTTCCGAGTGTTGCTTGTGTTTGCTCATTTTGCATGTCTATCACTCCGGCGACACCTTGGACTACTTGGATTGCGCCATGTCTTCAACTTCGTCCAACTACAAGTCCGTCTACAACAACCGTTTCCATGGTGATGAGGATCACGATCCGATGTCGGATCTTTCCCAAGGGGGTGGAGATGATGCGGAGCATCCCACGCTCATCCCCATGTACACTCCGACTACTCTCCAAGCCCCAAGAGGACATATGATGAGACCTCAAACATACGCCATTGGACACAAGGTGAATTCACTCCTCTTCGAACCGTCACTTTCCGCATATGAGACATGGCTACTACCTCATGCATGGACATTGCATACACTCAGGTACAACCAAGATGACCATGGAGAATCCAAGGACCAAGGACAAGCATGGAAGAGGAGAAGGAAGAAGAAGAATGGAGCAAGACAGGACTTGCCCGGATCATCCGGACACCCAGCCGGACGATCTGGACCGAGCCCGGACGATCCGGACGACCACCCGGACGATCCGGCTAACGTGCCCGAAGACACCCGAAGCTGCTCGATGAAGCCGGATCATCCGGACAGTCACCCGGATCATCCGGACCCCCGACACCCGGATCATCCGAGCCACCATCCGGATCATCCGGACCCCGCCTGCGTGCGTGACTTGGGCCGAAGCCCGTGTACCCCTTCGCCCCTCACTTACCCCTTCGTGGCTTAGCACTATAAATAGACCTCCTCCTCCCCATTTTGAGGGTTAGCATTGGATTAGCTCGTATTTGTGTGAGAGCCTTTGCTCATCCACTTGGATACTTCTCCTTGGAGATCACGACCTCTTCGGAGAAGATCCCCCAAGCGGATTCAAGACCCCTTCTAGGGAAGAACATCAAGGCCTCCTTTTGGAGAAGAACGGTTCCTTTGTATCCTTACCTTTGTTGACTTTGGATCTTGTGGATCTCTTATGTGTGTGGTGATCTAGCACTTGTGTGATCGATTCCTTGTTGGTTGAGTGATTCTCTCTCGTTTTCTCCCATGTTTCCCTTTGTGCTTCCGCGTGTTCTTCGTGATTCCCCATAGGATCCACTCCAAATGTGAAAGATCGACGCTATAGGGTTCCACCCTACATCAAGTTCTATCTCCAGCGTGGTGTCCTCCATATGCCTTGGAGTGACACTTGTGTAGGATCTGTTCCTGTTCATGCTCAGGTACACAACGTCTAATAACACCATCTACTCCTTCTTTATAAAGGTGTGGGTCATCCCAGAAGTAATGTCTTAAATCATAAAAGAACTTTTTCTATTGCTGGTATGTGAAGCTAGGTGGTATGAATTTAGCGACAATGTATTTAGCATAATCAGCATACCATGGAGCAGTATGAGAAGTATTTATGACAGCTAATTGTTCATCAGGAAAGCTATCATCAATAGGTAGTGGGTCATCAAGAACATTCTCTAACCTAGACAAGTTATCTGCAACGGGGTTCTCAGCTCCTTTTCTATCAATAATATGCAAATCAAATTCTTGTAGCAAGAGAACCCATCTAATAAGTCTAGGTTTAGCATCTTTCTTTTCCATAAGATATTTAATAACAGCATGATTATTATGAATAGTTACTTTAGAATCAACAATATAAGGTTTGAACTTATGTAGCGACCAGACCTCAAACAGTCTGATCTCTGTGCATCAGTGTCATCCCTGGATCGGTAATGTTGACACGCACAATACTTGAAGGATTTATAACAGAGTAGCAATCGCACACCTATTACATCAAATGTCTCAAAAGAGAACTTATTACAATAAATATGGCTTAAGGCCATCTAAATACGATAACAATGGAAGGCTTGGAAGATAAAGCGAGTCCATCAACTCCAACGGCATCATTGAGTGAAAGATCACGACCTAAGGCACCTTACTCGTCGTCTGAAAAGTCATCAACATGAACATTGCAGCCTGAAAACGGGTCAACACATGGAATATGCTGACAATGTAACACATAGAGAGTAATGAACAGAATAATGATAACACTACATGCATATATGCTTGGTGGAAAGCTCTATGGTTACAGTTTTTGCATATAGCCAATTTTTCCCTGCAACAAAGGAATAAATTTTATTTAACTATCATGGTGGTTGTTAAACATTGAGAAGGTTCCTCCAACTCAATCCCAATTAAGCTTCATCAATAACCCAATCAAATTAAATTAAGTAACATGATGAGATTCACATGATAATCCAAGAAACTAGATACTCAAAACGTCCATAACCGGGGACACAGCTAACCATGATTAGTTTGTACCCTCTGCAGAGGTTTATGCACTTTTCCCTTAAGACTCGATCTCCTCCGTTGGATTTCTCGCACTACATGGTGTTTGAGAAACGGATGACCAAGACACAGTCTTTCAAAAGCATTAACTCTTTACTCAGGATAGATAGTACCAACCTACATCCCCTACATTTGCTAGCCTACCACTGAAAGAGGTCACGCAACATACTCAACTATGCTAGAGCCCATAGTAGCTTGCGGCTGCACACGGAAGTTTCTAGCATCAATAATCTTATGATCCCTTTGAGCCTGGGTGGCAGTCCATAGGAGAATCACACGGTACCCCGCTTCCAAAAATACAGGCAACACTGGGTTCCCCAGGTGCCTCAATCCACCCAGATGTGTATTAAAGTAGCCACCTTAAGTTGAACCATTAATTAACAATCTCACAACTGTCATGGATACACTCACACAATCCACGTCTACGAGCATTGCATAGCAATATAAGCAAACGTAGAATAACTCCCAAAGGTTTGATAATAAACAGGACAATAGGTACTACCTCATCTACTTCCCAAAACCCACATATTAAATAGATCCTAACCATGCAATTGCTTGAGGATTGATCTAATGCAATAAAACTGGGTAGTAAAGAGGTAGGATCAAAGTGTTACTTGCCTTGCTGATGATCCGAGAAACCTAGAGACTCGTAGGAGCACGCTGCGCACTCCGGGTACTCTATCGCAAACAAACAAGCATACTATAAGCACTCATCTAAAACACGGGTAAAACTCAAATAAGAGATCTAACCAGAAAGTTCAACTTAAGAACTCCGGTTTGCAAAAAGAATCAAATCAAACGAAGCAACGAAACTCAAACGGCGAAAGAAACAAGCTTCGTTTACTAATCTGGACCTAAGTCAAATTTTACAGTAGCAAATGTTGGAAATATGCCCTAGAGGCAATAATAAAATGGTTATTATTATATTTCCTTGTTCATGATAATTGTCTATTGTTCATGCTATAATTGTATTGATCGGAAACTGTAATACATGTGTGAATACATAGGCCACACCATGTCCCTAGTGATCCTCTAGTTGACTAGCTCGTTGATCAATAGATGGTCATGGTTTCCTGACTATGGACATTGGATGTCATTGATAACGGGATCACATCATTAGGACAATGATGTGATGGACAATACCCAATCCTAAGCATGCACAAGATTGTGTAGTTCGTTTGCTAGAGCTTTTCTAATGTCAAGTATCATTTCCTTAGACCATGAGATCATGTAACTCCCGGATACCGTAGGAATACTTTGGGTGTACCAAACATCACAACGTAACTGGGTGGCTATAAAGGTGCACTACAGGTATCTCCTAAAGTGTCTGTTGGGTTGGCACGAATCGAGATTGGTATTTGTCACTCCGTATGACGGAGAGGTATCTCTGGGCCCACTCGGTAATGCATCATCATAATGAGCTCAATGTGACTAAGTAGTTAGTCACGGGATCATGCATTACGGAACGAGTATAGTGACTTGCTGGTAACAAGATTGAACGAGGTATTGGGATACCCACGATCGAATCTCGGGCAAGTAAGGTACCGATTGACAAAGGGAGTAGTATACGCGATTGCTTGAATCCTCGACATCGTGGTTCATCCGATGAGATCATCGTGGAACATGTGGGAGCCAACATGGGTATCCAGATCCCGCTGTTGGTTATTGGCCAGAGAGCTGTCTCGGTCATGACTGCGTGATTCCCGAACCCTTACGGTCTACACACCGGACATACTACTGGAACACAAAAACCTTCACGGAAGACTCGTCGCTACCGCAAGAAGCCTGAAGAAGGAAAAACGGAAGCTCAAAACAGCGGAAGACATACTCAGAGCGAGGTGGAGCAAAGTGCTCAAAACCGCAGACAAATATAGCAATGGCCATCAATCAAAGAGCTATCCGAAGCGCAAGCTGCTGCCAGAATTTGACGAGGAAGCCATAGAGCCCCCACAGTCAAAAAACAAAGAGGTCGCCTGGCCGGATAGACGACCAGATGATAGGCCCAAATCTACAAGCAGCGCCGCACATAAGCCGACTCATGACCCTGGGAAAACAGATGGCCCAGCCAGGTCCATTTACGGGCCAAAAAAGAGGGCCCCAGGAAGCAGCACAACACGTCAAGTGTTCGAAGACAACGGCACACCCAAATCTGGGCGCCTTTGACACCGACTATGTTTCACCAATGAGGTCTTTGGATCATGAATTTCAGCAGGTTTAAACCCATAAACATAGAGGCTTACGACGGAACAACAGACCTGCGATGCGGATAGAGGATTACATACTACACATACATATGGCTAAAGGAGATGATCTCCACGCCATAAAATATATACCCTCAAGCTCAAAGGGCCAGCTCGGCACTGGCTCAAAAGCCTCGAAAACTTTGTTGGAAGTTGGGAAGAGCTTGAGGACGCGTTTAGAACAAATTTTCAAGGGACTTATGTCCGCCCTCCGGATCTGAGATGATCTAAGTCATATAACTCAACAGCCGGAGAGTTAGCGCATAAATCTGGAACAGGTTCCTTACTAAAAGAACCAAATAGTCATTGTCCGGACGCCAAGCCTTAGCAGCTTTTAAACACAACGTCCAGGGCGAATGGCTTGCCGGACACCTCGGCCAAGAAAAGCCAAGGACAATGTCCGTGCTAACAAGCCTCATGACCCGCTTATGCGGGGAGGATAGCTGGCTAGCAAGATGCAGCACCGGCGACCGAGTACATCCGAGAGTAGAGATGGAAGCAGAAAATCACGGTAGCAGAAAGGATCAGCGCGGAATAAAAAAAAGCCCAAAGAATCGGCGGTCGGCGCCGGATTCAAAACTTCATGACCAAACAACAAAACACTACCTCTTAAGGATAACGGTGATGAGCTATCCAACAAACAAAATTTTGGGTCGGATATGTCAAATCCACAGTACCCCCGGAAGGCCTACAAACCACACCCACCGAGATTGTTGGGTTTTCAAACAGTCCGGCCGACTAAATGCCGAACACAAGGGCTCGGCGCATCAGCGAGGATGATGATAAACCCCACAAGCGAGCAGGAAAACAAAAGACTTTGCCATAAGAAGTCAAAGCGATAAACTCACTTCATGTGATAATACGGAAAAACAATGCGGCACCCGCTAAGACAGTCTCGCCACGGTCCACCCCAGCGGAACCTCAAGATTGGATGTCAAAACCAATCACTTTCGACCACCGGATTACTCGAAGTATTCGGAATGCAGGATGGACTGCTCTGATATTGGATCCTATAATCGACGGACTACAATTTACACAAGTCCTGATGGACGGAGGCAGCGATTTAAACCTGCTATATCCAAACACAATCCGCAAGTTGGGGATAGACCTTACTAAAATTCGACATAGCCGCACCTCCTTTAAAGGAGTAACGCCAGGCCCTTACGCCAAGTGCACGGGCTCCTTATTAGTAGAAGTTGTGTTTGGGTCACCGAACAACTTCCGACGCGAAAAACTAATCTTTCATGTCGCCCCATTCAAAAGTGGTTATCAAGCACTATTGGGGCGTGAAGCTTTTGTCCGCTTCAACACAATACCACATTACGCGTCTCTTACACTTAAAATGCCCGGTCCACATGGCATCATTTCATTGTGAGGGTCATGTAAAGACCCTGGACATGGCTAGACGAGTCCGGCACAAATAAGCTAGGGGCTCCCTAGCCGCACACCCCTTCACAAGGGGCTGAGCGTATAAGCAACAACGAGCTAATATAGACTCCGCTTTACTTATTAATATTTTTCATATATCTTTTTTTGCACGATTTCCTTTCAAACTAAGTTCCTCTCTTTTTACAGATGAACAACGTGCACACCGTCGTGATAACGGCACTGCGGAGACACGGTAGCAGGCGTGCGGAGGGACCCGTGGCAAGGATTCTTTTGATTAAGACCTGCGTAAACCTTTTTACTGTCGCTTGTTGCTATAATCCTGGCTTCTCATTATAACCAGAGTGGAGCGACATTTTGGCATCGGCGCGTCGAAGACTTTGCCGCACACGGACACTAGGGGCTTAGGGCATTGTTACGCCCATTATTATAAAGACCGAACACCTTAGGGAGTGTTGGCGTCTCGAGATTAGGCCTTATATGCATCAGCTCCAAATCATGTCTTTGGTCAAATGTTGGGTTTGCCCGGCTCACGTGTTTTGCTGCCTTCGTTCCGTATCATCGGCTAACGCGCACCGGAGAACTCTGCGATTGTGCCCAGTTCGGCCGGGCGAGCACCTCGATGAAAGCGGCCGGTTGTCATGATGATACGAGAGACTGGTCGACCACTCGATTGACCACGGAATGTTTAGAATTCCTCCGCTTTGACGAAGGACCGTTTCGGTCGAGCACATACACGCCCGAATTCGGAGCGCGGTGCCCCGTGGGCTATATCGTAGCCCCACCCTCGAACTCAATGGCTAAGTGAAAGTGATAAAGCATCATAGTTCGGTTGCCTCGTTTGCTACGCTACCACCTCCTCAACGGGACCGAGGCGTCGGATTAAGTGTGAAAACGCGCTATTTTTGCGAACACCCCCGCACCTTGTGCGTGGGGGCTGAAGCCGAAGACTGCCATCTTTTAGGTTATACACACGTATACATAAACGGCCACATAGGAGATATTTCAATACTTGGAACGCACAAGTATAAAAAGCGATTACATCATAATCATTGTTTTACAAAATAAATCGTTCATTTGAACGTGACATTTTTTTAGCACTGCGACTCTATTATACGAGCACCACGCATAACTTCCCCAAAATAGTGCTCGGCGGGTAACCGACTTTCGTCCGAACCCTGGGTTGCTACAGCGGCAGCATCCATCTCTGTCCAATGTGTCTTCACATGGGCAAGGGCCATCCGCGCACCCTCTATGCAGGCCGACCGCTTCATCTCCTTGATATGCAGCACCGCCCCAAGAAATTGTTGCAATAAGCCAAAATAGCTCGTCGCCTTGGGCCTCTCCGGCCAGACATGAGCCATGATATCCGTCATGGCAAGTCCGGACATCCTGTTCAGCTCAGCCCATTCGGCCAACCGATCGGTCAGCGGAAGTGAACGACCCGGACTATGGAATTGAGACCAAAATAGCTCTTCCGTCTTGTGATCCTTACGGCGGAAGTGCTGGCGGCATCTGCCGACTTTTCGCCGCTAAGTCCATATATGGATCCTCCGGACCCCACGGTGGCCAAGCTGGACATACTTGGATCCGTAAACTGCGGCGTAGCGAAAAGGCTTGCCAGACCACAATGTCTCGACTGACGCAGCTCCTCCTTCATAGCCGCATTGCGAGCAGGCATCCTTGGCTTCGGCGGTGGCCTTCACCAGGTCTTCTCGCTCCGATAGGCGCTCCTTTTCAAGAGCCTCATTGCGGTCGGTAGCATCCTTCAATTTAACGGCCAATTCGGCCACCTCTTCCCTGCTTTGGCAGTGTGCAGCCCTTTCGGCTTCTAACTCCTTGGTCGCCCTCGAGGCAGCCGCGTTGCTTCTTCTGGCCTGCTCCTTGGCTTGAGCAAGTTCTGCCCGAAGGCTCTCCACAGCAGCAGCACCATCTGCGTCAAGCATAAATATTGTAAGAGGTGAGCTTTAGCTCCCTTAATAGGTGACTGCGGAGAATCAATTTACCCTGCGACTCGTCAAGTCGTTTGTTGACTAGCGCGATGTCCGCATCCGCTACATCGAGTTGCCGCATTAATTCTGCAACTCCATCAGTCCGGCCAGCCCCCAGACTATTCGCCACCTGCATAGGAAAGGCGTCACTTAATACCTGTGATTTTGATCCTCGGCACGCTGTCGCCTTCGACAACCTACCGAGTCTCAGGGGCTACTATCTACATAGGGCGCACTTTCATGTGCAAAACTATCAAAAAGGCACGTCGTTTTTATGTACCTCAAACCCCGCCAGCAAACTCCTGACGGCATTGTGCAATCCTCTTTCAGCGGACGAAATCCTTCCGATCACCATGCTCATCAACGCACGGTGATCTTCTGAGACGGACGCCCTCTCAAGCAGATCCTTCAGCTCCCCCGGCCGAACACTAGTCGGCGCCGAACTCTTCGGCTCTGTCGGGCTCGGGGATACCCTCCGTGACGACACTTCAGGCTCGTCCGCCCTATCCGACGGCGCAGCAGATGGAGGCGTCTCGCTCTCCATCATCTCCGGACAAAGATCCCCCGAAGACGAGCTCATATGAGAAGGTTGCAGATCCGAACTACAAGGTAAAAATTTCGGTTATCCTCAGAAGCACAAATAGGGATGTTTTTCATTAATGAATTCCCCTTTTCCTACTCACGGCTCGCTAGAGGGATGATTCTTTGGAGAAGATTGTACGACCGGGGCCTCTGGTGAAGATTTCTTCCCCCGCTTAGAGGCTTTGGCCTCCGGGTCTTCGGAGGCGGTCCTCTTCTCTCCCTGGAGGGAGGGATTCTCGATCCCCCCTTCTTCAAGTGCCCTCTTGGGCAAGGCGGTAGCTCCTCTATTTTCCCCTTCGCCCCCTTCTGAGGGTGCGACCTCCAACATTCTGACCAGACGGGCTCCGGTGCGGTCTCTGGGAGGGGGGCCGGACACCTTATCAGCTTTGCTTGCGCGATCCACTCTGTTGGAGGATAACGGGTTAAAAGCGAACTATGAAAAGCAAACAAGCAGTGCGTCCAAGCACGGAGCTACTTACTCGAGTATCAGGCGATTGCAGCTTAGGCCGGCATCCTCGGTCAATTCCGGACACACTACCTGTGATCCGAAGAACAACTTATACATCTCCACGGGTGTCATACCCATGAAGTGTTGGAGAATCCTTGGTCCCTCCGAATTGAACTCCCATAGCCGGAGAGGACGGCGTTTGCAGGGCAGGAGACGCCTAATTAGCATAACCTGCGCCACCACGATCAGATCGATCTCCCTCGCCTAGAGGTCTCGAATCCGGCCCTGCAATAGGGGCACGTCTTTTGACGAACCCCAATTGAGCCCTTGGTTGACCCACGACATCAACCATTGTGGAGGTCCTGAGCGGAATGGGGGCGGCGGCTTCTGCCTGCTGCCCTTCGGAGCGGTGATATAGAACCACTCCCGTTGCCACAAGCCGAGCTCCTCTTGGAAGGAGCCCTCGGGCCACGGGGCATCGGCCCTCCTGCTTATGGCCGCCCCGCCGCACTCCGCTTGACGCCCCCCAATCATCTTCGGCTCCATATTGAAGGTCTTTATCCACATGCCGAAGTGGGGGGCGACGTGGAGAAAAGCTTCACAGACGACAATAAATGTGGAAATATGGAGGATGGACTCCGGAGCCAAGTCGTGGAATTCCAACCCATAGTAAAACATGAGCCCTCTCACGAAAGGATCCGTCAGGAAACCTAAACCCTGACGGAGGTGGGATACAAAGACGACATACTCGCCGGGCTCGGGGGTGGGGATGGCCTGCCCTTCAGCAGGCAGCCTATGCGAAACCTCGTAAGACAGGTACTTGGCCTCACGGAGCTTTAGCATGTCCTCCTCCGTCACGCATCCACCGGCCCTGAAGGTCGGAGCCGGACATGGTTGAAGGTCCGAAGCGCTCGAATCTGGGGCTCTGGGTGTTGGAACTTGGAGCAAGGAGAAGATTCGGTGGAAGATTGAAGAAAAGAACGAGCCTTGGTCTGTTATAAAGAAGGGAATACCAAGAGCCGTCTCGTGACCGTTCGGGATTAAGCCGATAGAGGCGTGGCGGCGACGCGCGGTTGGGTTACCACGTCCGTATTGATGAGAATCCGGAATAAGGGGAACACGATCTACTGCTCGACAAGGCGTGCCAAGGAAACCGCCGCTAAACGCTACCGAGGTGGTATAATAAAAACAATTCAAGTAAAGGCTTGGTAGTGGTGTGATGTCATGCCACAAAATCGTCGGCAGATTGAACTTGTGTATATATTATTCTCTCTGATTGGAGCGTGGAATTTATTTTGCGAGCGGACACTATCACGGTGTTCACAATCTTCTGGATTATTCAAAGGAGGAACCCGCTTTGGCAATGCCGAACATTATGCGCGGACTCATCGTCATTGAAGCCAGGTTCAGGGGCTACTGAGGGAGTCCTGGACTAGGGGGTGTCCGGACAGCCGGACTATCATCGTCCGCCGGACTCCAAGACTATGAAGATACAAGATTGAAGACTTCGTCTCGTGTCCGGATGGGACTTTCCTTGGCGTGGAAGGCAAGCTTGGCAATACGGATATGTAGATCTCCTACCATTGTAACCGACTCTGTGTAACCCTAGCCCTCTCCGGTGTCTATATAAACCGGAGGGCTTTAGTCCGTAGGACATAACCTCCATTACAACAATCATACCATAGGCTAGCTTCTAGGGTTTAGCCTCCTTGATCTCGTGGTAGATCCACTCTTGTAATACACATCATCAATATTAATCAAGCAGGACGTAGGGTTTTACCTCCATCAAGAGGGCCCGAACCTGGGTAAAACATCGTGTCCCTTGCCTCCTGTTACCATCCGCCTAGACGCACAGTTCGGGACCCCCTACCCGAGATCCGCCGGTTTTGACACCGACACTAGGGTTATAAGGAAGATATGTATGTGATTACCGAATGTTGTTCGGAGTCCCGGATGAGATCCCGGATGTCACGAGGAGTTACGGAATGGTCTGGAGGTGAAGATTTATATATGAGAAGTTGTCGTACGGTCACCGGAAATGTTCGGGGCATCTGGTATTGTACTGGGGGCCCTTGGAGGGTTTCGGGGTCCACCGGGAGGGGCCACCTGTCCCGGAGGGCCTCATGGGCTGTAGAGGGAAGGGAACCAGCCCCTTGGAGGACTGGGTGCCACCCCCACCCTTGGGCCCATGCACCTAGGGTTGGGGGGGAACCCTAAAGGGGGCGCCCCCCTTGCTTGGGGGGCAAGCCCCCTCCCCTTGGCCACCCCCCTCTAGATCTCATCTAGAGGGGGCCGGCCCCCTTCCCCTTCGCCCTATAAATAGAGGGGCGAGCGGAGGGCTGCAACACAACATCCAAGGCGCAGCCCCTCCCCTCCCCAACACCTCTCCTCCTCTGTAGGAGCATGCGAACCCCTGCCGGAGAACTGTCGCTCCATCACCACCACGCCGTCGTGCTCCTGCTGGAGCCCTCTTCCTCAACCTCTCCCTCCTCCTTGCTGGATCAAGGCGCGGGAGACGTCACCGGGCTGCACGTGTGTTGAACGCGGAGGTGCTGTTGTTCAGCGCTTAGATAGGAGTCCACCACGATCTGAATCGCTTTCGAGTACGACTCCTTCATCCATGTTCTTGCAACGCTTCCGACTTGCGATCTTCAAGGGTACGAAGATGCACTCCCCTCTCTCTCGTTGCTAGTTACTCCATAGATTGATCTTGGTGATGCATAGAATATTTTTAATTTCTGCAATGATCCCTAAAAACAAAATCTTGTTTAAGTTGGTTAAACGGAAAGAGGCTTTCAAGACGAAACTCTAGGCACTTGAATCGTCTGATTCTGATAAACGAGCGAAAAGATAAACTAAAATGAAAATCAGAGCAGAAATCGCGATCGAAAATGATCGCGAAAAAACCCTAGAAAAAGAAAAACTGACGAGCAGGCTAACGAACGAACGTTCACTGTCTGTGGCTAAACGGTGAAAACCGTTCGTTAAAACGAACGAACGAATGGGCGTTCGCTAAATAACTTAAACCGAAAAAAATGATCTATTAAAAAAATAAACCGGGGTTCCTAAAAAAACAACGGGTTTCTCTCGAAAACCGAGACTGCGGAGGCGGCTACCTCTGGCGGTCAATGGCGGCGGCGGTGGGTCAACGGGCGGCGACGACACGGCTCCGGCGATCGGCGGTCGGATCGGCGTGGCGTGAAGGCGCGTCAGACGATGAGAAGGCGGCGGCGGTGGCGGCTAGGGTTTGGGGCGGCGCGGGCTGGTGGGCTGGGCGGCTCGGGGGCGTGCTATATAAAGAGGCCGGCCGGGCGGAGTCCTGGCCGGTTACGGCCCGAAGTCGGTTTGACTTTTTATTTAAAATAATTCCGCGCAGAAAAACAAATAAAAGAAGTACTAAACGGACTCCAAAAATCCTGAAATAAATTTTCCCCGTCCTCGAAAAATCTACCGGACAAGGTGAACATTTATTTGGGCCTATAATGCAATTTTGAAAAACGCACATTTTTCCTAATTCAAACAAAATAGCGATAAAACTCCGAATAAAAATCTTATTTGATTTTAATATTAAATCTCCAGTATTTCTTTATTTTGGGGAAAGTGATTTTATTCCCTCTATTTTATTTTTATAAAAGAAATATACGAAGATAAAATAATTAAAATCAAACGTTCCTCTTTTCAAAATTTGAGAAAACTCAAATATGAAAATAACAAAATCCCCAACTCTCTCCGTGGGTCCTTGAGTTGCTTAGAATTTCTAGGATCAAGCCAAAATGCAATAAAATATGATATGCAATGAGGATCTAATGTATAACATTCCAAATTGAAAATTTGGGATGTTACAACTTATCACAAGCAAATACAACTGCTAAGAATTCTTTTTCAGTAGTAGCATAATTTTTCTGGGCAGTATCTAGAGTTTTACTAGCATATTGAATAAGATTTAGTTTCTTATCAACTCTTTGTCCTAGAACAGCACCTACAACATAATCACTAGCATCACACATAATTCAAAAGGGTAAATTCCAATCAGGTGGCTGAACAATAGGTGCAGAAATCAAAGCTTTCTTAAGTACTTCAAATGCTTCTACACAATCATCATCGAAGACAAAAGGAATATCTTTTTGTAATAGATTAGTCAGAGGCCTAGAAATTTTAGAAAAGTGCTTAATGAACCTCCTATAAAAACCGACATGACCAAGGAAACTTCTTATACCTTTGATGTCCTTGGGACATGACATATTTTCAATAGCATCAACTTTAGCTTTATCAACTTCAATACCTCTTTCAGAAATTTTATGCCCCAAGACAATGCCTTCATTAACCGTAAAGTGGCACTTCTCCCAATTCAAAACAAGACTAGTATCTTCGCATCTCTGCAACTCGTTCAAGGTTGCTCACGCAATCATCAAAAGAGGATCCATAAACGGAGAAATCATCCATGAATACCTTATAAATCTTATCACAGAAGTCAGAGAATATAGCCATCATGCATCTTTGGAAGGTAGCAGGTGCATTACATAAACCAAAAGGCATACGTCTATAAGCAAAAGTACCAAAAGGGCAAGTAAAAGTGGACTTTTCTTGATCCTCTGCTGACACAGGTATTTGAGAGAAACCAGAGTAACCATCTAGAAAGCAAAAAATGTGTATGTTTGGATAGTCTTTCTAGCATTTGATCAATAAAAGGTAAAGGGTAATGATCTTTTTTAGTAGCTTTATTTAATTTGCGGAAATCAATTACCATCCTATAACCTGTAATAATTTGTCGCGGCGCGATGGGGCGCGACACCTATGGGGCCGGGGACGGCCCCTTTCGTGTGTTGATGAGAGGCGGAGGCTGCTGGAGAGCGATCGAGGCGATCTTGTGGGCGGGATTTTACCCAGCTTCGGGCCGCGATGGTCGCGTAAAACCCTACTGCTGCTTTGTGTTGTATTGTGCTTCGGGAGCTTAGAGAGCTACAGTAGTGGCTACCCGAGCGTGAGAGTTGCAAAATGAGTCGAACCGAATCCCTGGCGCTATAGTTGCCAAGGATCCGAACCTCCGAACCCCCTCTACGTTGTGCATGGGCCTCCTTTTATAGGGCAAGGGGTCACCGACAGGTGTCAACGTAGGGTAGAGGGGTAAAAATGTAAAAGAGGTGGTAGTTGGAGCAAGGGAGCAGTGCAGCTCGATTGCTTGAGCAGTGGATTCTACCTACTTTTGTGAGAGGGGACAAGAGCATTAAATGCCCGTCGCCGTCGCCCCAAAAGCTCCGCCCTTGCGTCTCCGTTTGCCACAGCGATGGAGCCACCACCGTGGGCGCCACCGCACCCTCATGCAGCCTGACCATCCGCCACGCGTCTCTGGCGAAGGCTAAAAGCGGCGTGGGCGAGATGAGCTGGAGCCTTGGCACGATCGCGGCTTCGCCCGGCAAGTACCTTGCCGGGATCTTGATCTTGCGGGCCCGGAGCTTGTCGGGCTCGTAATTTGTCGCTCCCGGGCCCTCGCCGACGCGTATAAGCGCCGAGGCGTGTCTTACGTGATGTAGTCTTCTAATCTCCCGGCGAGCTCCTCTCGCCGAGGCTTGCATGAGTGGCGTAATCTTGAGCTGGGCGGCCTTCCGGCAAGCTCCTCTTGCCGGGTCTTGATTTTCTATCTTGTACACTTTGTTCTTGAATGGCTTGGTATGGAGCAGGAATGGTCTCCGGCAAGCATTTGGTGGACCATTGCGGGGAGCTGCGGCTGCCGTGCACAAGTTGGGGTCTTGAGGTACCCCCTACCTTAGTACACCGACAGAGCCCCGGGCTGGGCCACACACAGTGCCGAAGCTGTTGGGCGGGCCCAAGGCAAGTCTGCAGGCACACGAAGCCCCAGCGTCTTGAGGCTGCCTCTGCATCTGCCGCCTCCCCTCCCGTAACGGCACGCGTCGATTGCGGCGTCGTGGGAGACGTGGGCGGCGCATGCAGCCTTTAAGGCATCCACCCCGTGATCGTGGTGCGGAGCGGGGTCGCCTCACCCGTCGCTCTGGTTCGCCGCCACGCGACCCTCATGCACGGGGTCGGGGGCGAAGGTGGGAGACCGAGCCGTCCGCAGGCGGAGAAGGCGAGTCGGCCCGCTCCTCGGCCTCCTTGCTTCTGATTGGTCGAAGGGCGGTTGAGCCCCACCCCGCCCCTTTAAAGAGGGGCGCGAGGGGAGCACAATGGCCGCACTCATCCTCTTCTCCCTTCGCCTTCATCTTCTATTCATCTTGCCTCCATGGAAGGAGGGAACCCCGGTTCTTCGACGGTGGCGGCGAGGGTCGCTTCTAGGCAGCGCACCACTCCCCATCCCGCTCCCGTGGCAGTGGAGCCGGCCACGAGAGGGAGAGGGAGGGGGCGTGGCCGCGGACGAGGCCGAGGGCGTGGCCGAGGCGGTCGGGGGAGACGCGGTCGTGGTGATGTGCCTTCCCCGTCTCCCGGCATCTCGACCACGGCGCGGTCCATACCGAGATGACCCACAGGAGTTCTTCATCAAGCTTCGCGGGCGCCTCGTCGTCGCCTCATTTGCCGCCCCGTTTGCAGACGCGATGGGGCGGATCCACCCGACGTGATGGAGTTGCGATGAGGGGCTGCGGGATCAGCGGCACTTTCGGGTGAGTGTCGTGTCCCCAGCCCGGCGTGATGTTCTTCGACCGAGGGTGGAAAAGCGTTTGCCGGATCCATAGCTTGACGGCGGGGTTCACCCTCCATTTCAAGTTAATGGATGGTGACCTTCTCGCCGTCAAGGTCTTGGCGACTACGGGACCGGTGCGCTGCTGTGTGGACAGCTCCTCGGATAGCGAAGGCCTCCCGAGCGAGAGTGCGAGGAGGAGGCGGCAGCGGCGGCGAGGGGATGGCGGGCCCGACTAGGCGTCGGACACCGCTGCCTCAAGGCCACCGGCGACCTCATCTTCAGGTCGCGGCCTTGAACTCCCCGGGGCCGTCTTCTTGGCGGTGGCGTTGGGAGGCTGCGGAAGAGGAAGAGGGGAGGAGCGGCAAGGCCGTTAAATCGAGTCGAGGCGAGGTGCCCTCGTGCCGATGTCCCACCACCCCGTCTTCAAGCTCTGCCTCCGACGCCTTCGCCTCCGCCAAGCTCCTGGCCGGCCCCTGGGGTGTTCTCTTGGGGTCTTCTGGCGCCCGTGGCTCTCCGTGGGCTTCAGGGACTTGTCGCTGGTGCCGTCGACGCTTCCCCATGCCCGTCACCTTGCGCAGCTCCTGGGGGCACGGCGGCGTCACCGCCACGCCCTCCTAGGCGCTCCTTTCGCCCTTCCCCGGCAAGCTCCTCTTGCCGGGGCCTCCTTCCCCGGCAAGCTTATCTTGCCGGGGCTCCTGACCTACCTCTGAACTCTGAGCAGAGAAACAGAGAGGGATCACAGGCACCCTATCTTTTAAAGCTGTAAGCCCTCGGGCATTGGCTGCATTTAAGAACTTGTAATCCTCTCTATCATGTTTTTCATCCTCTATGGACTTGTACTATGCTAGGATGTTTTTAATGAAAAGGAGGGAAAGCTTGCGGATGAGTCTTTTACTTGATCTGCGTGCCTTGTGTGTTCTTACGTTATCGGGAGCTTGCCGGGCGAACACGCTTGCGAGAAAAGGGACAGCCAGCTGGCGGTGTCGCTTCGGCAAGCAACCTTGCCGGGCGATTCATGACGCTTAACTTGTCGAGCAGGCTCGAAAGCAAGATAAGGGTGCAGCAGCACACTTGTGTTTGTTGAGCGGACTCGGAAACAAAACAAGTACGCAACTGGGCCACGACTTGGCTCCTCCACGTACGGGTTTTACAGAACACGCTCGTTCAAAGACGCAGCCCCGCATTTCCCAGTCCATGAGAGGATGCATGACGAGGGATGAAAAACTTATCTGATATCGCAGCCCCCGGCAACTCTGGCTTGCCGGAGACGAATCTTGGCGCTCGCAGCCCCCAGCGAGGCTGGTTTGCCGAGGAAGAACCCTGGCGCCCGCAGCCCCCGGCGACCCTGGCTTGCCGGGCCTCAGGCGCTGGTGTGATCTTTCGGTTCCTCCTTGTTGCTGCAATTTCAGTCATGAAAACAGCTGAGGTAGACATGCAACTGCTTCATGTATATGTATGTGTATATAAATCTTGACTATGCAATACGGTGCGTGCCTTGTCCCCGTATGTTTGTACTCTGCGCTCTTGGGGAGCTTGCAAGGCGAACACGCTTGCCGAAGGGACAGCCCCGGCGGTGTTGCTTCCGCAAGCAACCTTGTCGGGCGATTATGACGCTTAACTTGCCGAGCAGGCTCGAAAGCAAGATAAGGTGCAGCAGCACACTTGTGTTTGTTGAGCGGACTCGGAAACAAAACAAATGCGCGAATCTGGACCACGACTCGGCTCCTCTCGCGCCCAAGTCTCTCATCGAAGGACATCTCACGGCAGGCTCGCCACGTTATACCCTCGCCCTACATCCTTTGGCGCTTTCACCCTCGCTTCTAGGTAACTTGCGGTGCTTAACACGCTTGCTGAGTGCGGAACATCAGCAGCCGGCTTGGCTGGTGTCGCTTCCGCAAGCAACCTTGCAGCGTCTAGTCGCGGCGCTTAACTTGCCGGCGGACTCAAAGCGAAGCGAGGCGCGAAGCTGGTCGCTGCTCACTCTTAACTCGTTGAGTGTGTTGAAGCGAGTAAGGGTGCGACCATCCACAGCGAGCTCCTCCGCGCCTGAGTTTAGCGTACAAAGGGCGAATGTGCGAGGATATAACATAAAAAAGAGCATGGAATTAAAGAGTGCTCTGCACGAAAGCTCGAGCAACTTAGCTTTTCTTTTTCTCATTTCCTCGCACTCGCTGGAGGAGCCCAGTGGCGCGTCCCTGATGGCGGCGCAGCACTCCGGAGAGGTGCGTTTGCCGGAACGGGCACCAAAGCTGTCCCCGCCGGGCTTAGAGCGTTCTGAGGAGCTGCGCTTGTCGGAGTGAGCACCAGAGCCGTCCTCGCCGGACTTAGAGCTCGATGGCGCGTCCTCGACGACAGCATAGCGCTCCAGGGAGATACGCTTGCCGGAGCATAGGGGGAGCGGGAGCGAGCGGCGCGAGGTACAGGACACGCTCGGACTCCTAGTAGCGATAGGAGGAGCAAAGTTCTCCCTCGTCACTTTCGCTTTGCTCATGCATGGACAGCGGTCCGGAGCATCCCGCGAGCCCCGACGCGTTCTTGCCCGGCGTCGAGTACCACATCTTATGGCACAGCGCTGCTGGGTAAATCGGCGCTAAGATGGGCGTGGATCCACGGAGACCGAGGCGCGGTCATCCATCATCCTCGATGCGGTGGCGCCGCGAGTGCCCTCGCCGGTGTCCACCTTTTCGACAGCGTCTCCTCCGCCTACCGCTGGCTCCGGTGGCGGCGGGTGAGACGCAGACGGATCTGCAACCCTTGAGGCCCTCGTCTTGGGGCCATGGCGCGATTGTCGCGAAGTCGCCGATTAAACCGGAGAGGTTGATGAAGAACGCTGTCGCGCGAACGCCGGATCAGTCCGCACAACCTCGGCGCCCCTACTGGCGCGCCAAAGATGTCATGGCGCGATGGGCGCGACACCTATGGGGCCGGGGCGGCCCCTTTCGTGTGTTGATGCGAGGCGGAGGCTGCGGAGAGCGGTCGAGGCGATGCTGCTGGGCGGGATTTTACCCGGCCGGGCGCGATGGTCGCGTAAACCCCTCTGCTGCTTTGTGTTGTATTGTGCTTGGGAGCTTAGAGAGCTACGGTGAGTGGCTACCCGAGCGTGAGAGTTGCAAAATGAGTCGAACCGAATCCCTGGCGCTATAGTTGCCAAGGATCCGAACCTCCGAACCCCCTCTACGTTGTGCATGGGCCTCCTTTTATAGGGCAAGGGTCACCGAGCAGTGTCAACGAGGGTAGAGGGTAAAAATGTAAAAGAGGTGGTAGTTGGAGCAGTGCGGGAACAGTGCAGCTCTGATTGCTTGAGCAAAGTGGATTCTACCTACTTTTGACAGAGGGGACAAGAGCATTAAATGCCGTCGCCGTCGCCCCAAAAGCTCCCGCCCTTGCGTCTCCGTTTGCCACGGGCGATGGAGCCACCACCGTGGGCGCCACCGCACCCTCATGCAGCACTGACCATCCGCCACGCGTCTCGAGAAGGCTAAAGGCGGCGTGGGCGAGATGAGCTGGAGCGCGAACGCACGATCGCAGCTTCGCCCGGCAAGTACCTTGCCGATCTTGATCTTGCTGGCCCGGGAGCTTGTCGGGCTCGTAATTTGTCGCTCCCGGGCCCTCGCCGACGCGTATAGCGCCGAGGCGTGTCTTACGTGATGTAGTCTTCTAATCTCCCGGCGAGCTCCTCTCGCCAGGGCTTGCATGAGTGGCGTAATCTTGAGCCCGGGCGGCCTTCGGCAAGCTCCTCTTGCCGGGTCTTGATTTTCTATCTTGTACACTTTGTTCTTGAATGGCTTGGTATGGAGCAGGAATGGTCTCGGCAAGCATTTGGTGGACCCATTGCGAGGAGCTGCGGCTGCCGATGCACAAGTTAAGTCTTGAGGTACCCCTACCTTAGTACACCGACATAATTCTTTGCGGGGTCAATTCATCTTTATCATTAGGAACAATAGTAATACCTCCCTTCTTATGGACACAATGGACAGGACTTACCCACTAACTATCAGCAACGGGATAAATTATTCCTGCCTCAAGGAGCTTTAGTATTTCCTTTCTTACCACTTCTTTCATCTTAGGATTTAACCGTCGTTGGTGATCAATAAATGGTTTGGCGTCTTCCTCCAATTTTATTTTGTGTTGGCATAAAGTGGGACTAATGCCCTTAAGATCATAAAGAGTATATCCAATAGCAGCACGGTGCTTCTTCAGAGTTTCCAATAATCTTTCCTCTTCTTGCTCTGAAAGGTTAGCACTAATAATAACAGGATATATCTTGTATTCATCAAGATAAGCATATTTAAGAGTATCAGGTAATGGTTTAAGCACAAACACGGGATCACCCTTGGGTGGTGGAGGATCCCCTAGGATTTCAACAGGCAAGTTGTGTTTCAAAATAGGAGCATGTTTAAAGAATACTTCGTCTATTTCCCTTCTTTCATTCATAAACATATCATTTCATGGTCTAGCAAATATTGTTCTAAAGGATCAGTAGGAGGCACGGCAATAGAAGCAAGACCAATAATTTCATCCTTACTAGGCAATTCTTTATCATGGGGTTGTCTATGGAATTTAGCAAAATTAAACTCATGAGACATATCTCCCAAACCAATAGTGACAACATCCTTTTCGCAATCTATCTTCGCATTAACAGTGTTCAAGAAGGGTCTACCAAATATAATGGGACAAAAGTCATCTTGTGGGGAACCAAGAACAAGAAAATCAGCGGGATATTTAACTTTCCCACACAAGACTTCAACATCTCTAACAATCCCAATTGGCTAAATAGTTACTCTTACGAACCACAGTTGAAGCTTTAGCATGATCCTTTATCCCAACAGGGAAAGGTGGTTCCTCAACATAAGTAGTAGGAACAATAGGATCATTATAAGCGATAGTCTTTTCTTTAACTGTAATAGGTGCAACTACTTTTACTTCAGTGGGAGTATTATATTTAAACCACTTCTCCTTAGGGAGATCAACTTGAGTAGCAAATGATTCACAGAAGGAAGCTACTATCTCAGAGTCAAGTCCATATTTAGTGCTAAATCCACGAAAAGCATCGGTATCCATAAAAGAGTTAACACAATCAAACTTAGATGTTATACCTGACTCCTTACCTTCGTCGGAATCCCAATCTTCAGAGTTGCGTTTAATTCTTTCCAATAAATCCCAATTGAATTCAATAGTCTTCATCATATAAGAACCAACACAAGAAGTATCGAGCATGGAGCGATTATTGAGAGAAAGTCGAGCATAAAATTTTTGAATAATCATTTCTCTTGAGAGCTCATGATTGGGGCATGAATATAACACTGACTTAAGCCTCCCCCAAGCTTGAGTGATGCTTTCTCCTTCGTGAGGCCAAAAATTATATATATAATTATGATCACGATGAACAAGATGCATAGGATAAAACTTCTGGTGAAATTCCAATTCCAATCGTTTGTAGTCCCATGATCCCATATCACCACATAGCCTATACCATGTCAATGCATCCCCCTTCAAAGATAAAGGGAAGACTTTCTTCTTGATAACATCATCGGGCATAACTGCAAGCTAAATAATCCACAAACTTCATCCACATAGATAAGGTGTAAATCGGGATGCAAAGTTCCATCTCCTGCAAAGGGATTAGCTAACAGTTTCTCTACCATACCCGAAGGAATTTCAAAGTAAACATTTTCAGTAGGTTCAGTAAGTTGAGGATACCCTGAACAATCCCCTCAAAGGATTAGTTTCCATAGTAACAAGTGACAGTAAATTTAAGCACACTATATAAATGTTTCCTTACCAAGTTCCACTTACCAAAGGCGCTTCACTCCCCGGCAATAGTGCCAGAAAAGATTCTTGATGACCCACAAGTGTAGGCGATCTATCGTAGTCCTTTTGATAAGTAAGAATGTCGAACCCAACGAGGAGCAGAAGGAAATGACAAGCGGTTTTCAGTAAGGTACTCTCTGCAAGCACTGAAATTATCAGTAACAGATAGTTTTGTGGTAAAGTAATTTTTAACGGGTAACAAGATTTGAAAGTAAATAAGGTGCAGAAAGGTGGCTCAATCCTTTTTGTATCAAAGGACAAGCCTGGACAAGTTCTTATATAGATAAAAGCGCTCCCGAGGACACATGGGAATTATTGTCAAGCTAGTTTTCATCACGCTCATATGATTCGCGTTTGTTACTTTGATAATTTGATATGTGGGTGGACCGGTGCTTGTGTACTGCCCTTTCTTGGACAAGCAACCCACTTATGATTAACCTCTATTGCAAGCATACGCAACTACAAAAGAAGTATTAAGGTAAACCTAACCATAGCATGAAATATATGGATCCAAATCAGCCCCTTACGAAGAAACGCATAAATTAGGGTTTAAGCTTCTGTCACTCTAGCAACCCATCATCTACTTATTGTTGGGGAACGTAGTAATTTCAAAAAATTTCCTACGCACACGCAAGATCATGGTGATGCATAGCAACGAGAGGGGAGAGTATTGTCTCGCCCTCGTGAGCCGAAGCGAAGCGTTGACGCAATGTAGAGGAAGTAGTCGTACGTCCTCCCGGTCCAACCGATCCAAGCACCGTTACTCCGGCACCTCCGAGTTCTTGACACACGTACAGCTCGATGACGCACCCCGATCTCCGATCCAGCAGAGGCGTGGGGAGGAGTTTCACGTCGGACGACGGCGTGGTGACGATCTTGATGTTCTCTGTCGCAGGCTTCGCCTAAGCACCGTACAATATGACCGAGGTGTAATATCGTGGAGGGGCACCGCACACGGCTAAGGAATGATCTCAATGATCCACTTGTGTGTCTAGGGTGCCCCCGCCCCGTATATAAAGGAGGGAGGGAGGAGGAGGCCGGCCTAGGGAGGAGGCGCGCCATAGGGGGGCAAACCTACTCCAAGTAGGTTTGGCCCCCCTTTCCTATTAGGAGTAGGAGAAGGAAGGAAGAGGGGGGAGGAGAGAAGGAAAGGGGGGCCGGCCCCCTTCCCAATTCGGATTGGGCTTGGGGGGGCGCGCCCCCTCCCTTGCTCCTTCTCCCTCCCTTCCACTAAGGCCCAATAAGGCCCATATACTTACCGGGGGGTTCCGGTAACCTCCCGGAACTCCGGTATATTTCCAATCTCACCCGGAACCTTTCCGGTGTCCAAATATATCCGTCCAATATATAAATCTTTATGTCTCGACCATTTAGAGACTCCTCGTCATGTCCGCGATCACATCCGGGACTCCAAACAACCTTGGTACATCAAAATACATAAACTCATAATGAAACTGTCATCGAAACCTTAAGCGTGCGGACCCTACGGTTCGAGAACAATGTAGCCATGACCGAGACACGTCTCCGGTCAATAACCAATAGCGGGACCTGGATGCCCATATTGGTTCCTACATATTCTCTGAAGATCTTTATCGGTCAAACCGCACAACAACATACGTTGTTCCCTTTGTCATCGGTATGTTACTGCCCGAGATTCGATCGTCGGTATCCAATACCTAGTTCAATCTCGTTACGGCAAATCTATTTACTCGTCCGTAATACATCATCTCGCAACTAACTCATTAGTTGAAATTCTTGCAAGGCTTAAGTGATGTGTATTACCAAGAGGGCCAGAGATACCTCTCCGACATTCGGAGTGACAAATCCTAATCTCGAAATCGCCAACTCAACAAGTACCTTCAGAGACACTGTAGAGCACCTTTATAATCACCCGATTCGTTGTGACGTTTGGTAGCACACAAAGTGTTCCTCCGTAAACGGAGTTGCATAATCTCATAGTCATAGGAACATGTATAAGTCATGAAGGAAGCAATAGCAACATACTAAACGATCGGGTGCTAAGCTAACGGAATGGGTCATGTCAATCAGATCATTCAACTAATGATGTGACCTTGTTAATCAAATAACAACTCCTTGTTCATGGTTAGGAAACATAACCATCTTTGATTAACAAGCTAGTCAAGTAGAGGCATACTAGTGACACTCTGTTTGTCTATATATTCACACATGTATTATGTTTCCGGTTAATACAATTCTAGCATGAATAATAAACATTTATCATGATATGAGGAAATAAATAATAACTTTATTATTGCCTCTAGGGCATATTTCCTTCAGTCTCCCACTTGCACTAGAGTCAATAATCTAGATTACACAGTAATGATTCTAACACCCATGGAGTCTTGGTGTTGATCATGTTTTGCTCGTGGAAGAGGCTTAGTCAACGGTTCTGCAACATTCAGATCCGTATGTATCTTGCAAATCTCTATGTCTCCCACGGACTAGATCCGGATGGAATTGAAGCGTCTCTTGATGTGCTTGGTTCTCTTGTGAAATCTGGATTCCTTCGCTAAGGCAATCGCTCCAGTATTGTCACAAAAGATTTTCATTGGACCCGATGCACTAGGTATGACACCTAGATCGGATATGAACTCCTTCATCCAGACTCCTTCATTGGCTGCTTCCGAAGCAGCTATGTATTCCACTTCACACGTAGATCCCGCCACGACGCTTTGCTTTGAAGTGCACCAATTGACAGCTCCACCGTTTAATGTAAACACGTATCCGGTTTGCGATTTAGAATTGTCCGGATCAGTGTCAAAGCTTGCATCAACGTAACCATTTACGATGAGCTCTTTGTCACCTCCATATACGAGAAACATATCCTTAGTCCTTTTCAGGTATTTTAGGATGTTCTTGACCGCTGTCCGATGATCCACTCTGGATTACTTTGGTACCTCCTGCTAGACTTATAGCAAGGCACACATCAGTCGGTACACAAGATTGCATACATGATAGAGCCTATGGCTGAAGCATAGGAACATTTTCATTTTCTCTATCTTCTGCGGTGGTCGGGCTTTGAGTCTTACTCAACTTCACACCTTGCAATCTGAGGCAAGAACCCTTTCTTTGCTTGATCCATTTTGAACTTCTTCAAAACTTTGTCAAGGTATGTGCTTTGTGAAAGTCCAATTAAGCGTTTTGATCTATCTCTATAGATCTTAATGCCCAATATGTAAGCAGCTTCACCGAGGTCTTTCATTGAAAAACTTTTATTCAAGTATCCCTTTATGCTATCCAGAAATTCTATATCATTTCCAATCAATAATATGTCATCCACATATAATATTAGAAATGCTACAGAGCTCCCACTCACTTTCTTGTAAATACATGCTTCTCCAAAAGTCTGTATAAACCCAAATGCTTTGATCACACTATCAAAACATTTATTCCAACTCCGAGAGGCTTGCACCAGTCCATAAATGGATCGCTGGAGCTTGCACACTTTGTTAGCTCCCTTTGGATCGATAAAATCTTCTGGTTGCATCATATACAACTCTTCTTCCGTAAATCCATTCAGAATGCAGTTTTACATCCATTTGCCAAATTTCATAATCATAAAATGCGCAATTGCTAACATGATTCGAGACAGACTTAAGCATCGCTACGGGTGAGAAGGTCTCATCGTAGTCAACCCCTTGAACTTGTCGAAAACCTTTTGCAACAAGTCGAGCTTTGTAGACAGTAACATTACCGTCAGCTTCAGTCTTCTTCTTGAAGATCCATTTATTCTCAATTTCTTGCCGACCATCGGGCAAGTCAACCAAAGTCCGTACTTTGTTCTCATACATGGATCCCATCTCAGATTTCATGGCTTCAAGCCATTTTGTGGAATTTGGGCTCAACATCGCTTCTTCATAGTTCGTAGGTTCATCATGATCTAGTAGCATGACTTCCAGAATAGGATTACCGTACCACTCAGTGCGGATCTTACTCGTTCGACCCACGAGGTTACAGACTAACTTGATCTCAAGTTCTATGATCATCATCATCAACTTCCTCACTAGTTGGTTTTGACGTCACAGAAACCGGTTCCTGTGATGTATTATTTTCCAACAAGGGAGTAGGTACAATTACCTCATCAAGTTCTACTTTCCTCCCACTCACTTCTTTCGAGAGAAACTCCTTCTCTAGAAAGGATCCATTCTTAGCAACGAATGTCTTGCCTTCGGATCTGTGATAGAAGGTGTACCCAACTGTCTCCTTTGGGTATCCTATGAAGACACATTTCTCCAATTTGGGTTCGAGCTTATCAGGTTGAAGCTTTTTCACATAAGCATCGCATCCCCAAACTTTAAGAAACGACAACTTTGGTTTCTTGCCAAACCATAGTTCATAAGGTGTCGTCTCAATGGATTTCGACGGTGCCCTATTTAACGTGAATGTGGCCGTCTCTAAAGCATAACCCCAAAATGATAGCGGTAAATCTGTAAGAGACATCATAGATCGCACCATATCAAGTAAAGTATGATTACGACGTTCGGACACACCATTACGCTGTGGTGTTCCGGGTGGCGTGAGTTGCAAAACTATTCCACATTGTTTTAAGTGTAGACCAAACTCGTAACTCAAATATTCTCCTCCACGATCAGATCGTAGATACTTTATTTTCTTGTTACGATGATTTTCAACTTCACTCTGAAATTCTTTGAACTTTTCAAATGTTTCAGACTTATGCTTCATTAAGTAGATATACCCATATCTGCTTAAATCATCTGTGAAGGTGAGAAAATAACGATATCCGCCACGAGCCTCAACATTCATCGGACCGCATACATCTGTATGTATGATTTCCAACAAATCTGTTGCTCTCTCCATAGTACCGGAGAACGGCGTTTTTGTCATCTTGCCCATGAGGCACGGTTCGCAAGTACCAAGTGATTCATAATCAAGAGGTTCCAAAAGTCCATCAGTATGGAGTTTCTTCATGCGCTTTACACCGATATGACCTAAACGGCAGTGCCACAAATAAGTTGCACTATCATTATCAACTCTGCATCTTTTGGCTTCAACACTATGAATATGTGTATCACTACTATTGAGATTCATCAAAAATAGACCACTCTTCAAGGGTGCATGACCATAAAAGATATTACTCATATAAATAGAACAACCATTATTCTCTGATTTAAATGAATAACCGTCTCGCATCAAACAAGATCCAAATATAATGTTCATGCTCAACGCGGCACCAAATAACAATTATTTAGGTCTAATACTAATCCGAAGGTAGATGTAGAGGTAGCGTGCCGACCGCGATCACATCGACTTTGGAACCGCTTCCCACGCCGCATCGTCACCTCGTCCTTTGCGGTGTTTCGCTAATCCGTAGTCCCTGTTTGAGTTTCAAATATTAGCAATGAACCAATATCAAATACCCAGGTGCTACTGCGAGCTCTAGTAAGGTACACATCAATAACATGTATATCACATATACCTTTGTTCACCTTGCCATCCTTCTTATCTGCCAAATACTTGGGGCAGTTCCACTTCCAGTGCCTAGTCTGCTTGCAGTAGAAGCACTTAGTTTCAGGCTTAGGTCCAGACTTGGGTTTCTTCTCTTGAGCAGCAACTTGTTTGCTGTTCTTCTTGAAGTTCCCCTTCTTCTTCCCTTTGCCCTTTTTCTTGAAACTAGTGGTCTTGTTAACCATCAACACTTGATGCTCCTTTTTGATTTCTACCTCCGCAGCCTTTAGCATTGCGAAGAGCTCGGGAATCGTCTTATCCATCCCTTGCATATTATAGTTCATCACGAAGCTCTTTTAGCTTGGTGGAAGTGATTGGCGAATTCTGTCAATGACGCTATCAACCGGAAGAGTAACTCCCAGATGAATCAAGTGATTACAATACCCAGACATCTTGAGTATGTGCTCACTGACATAACTATTCTCCTCCATCTTGCAGCTATAGAACTTATTGGAGACTTCATATCTCTCAATCCGGGCATTCTTCTGGAATATTAACTTCAACTCCTTGAACATCTCATATGCTCCATGACGTTCAAAACATCGTTGAAGTCTCGATTCTAAGCCGTAAAGCATGGCACATTGAACTATCGAGTAGTCATCAGCTTTGCTCTGCCAGACGTTCTTAACGTCGTCGATTCGATAGGAGCAGGCTCGGCACCCGGCGGTGCTTCGGGGCGTAATTTTTCTATGCAGCAATGAGAATAATCCTCGTTACGGACCCGATCCGCGTAGTTGCTACCATCATCTTTCAACTTAGCTTTCTCAAGGAACGCATTAAAATTCAACGGAACATCAGCACGGGCCATTTATCTACAATCAACATAGACAAGCAAGATACTATTAGGTACTAAGTTCATGATAAATTTAAGTTCAATTAAACATATTACTTAAGAACTCCCACTTAGACAGACATCTCTCTAGTCATCTAAGTGATCACATGATCCAAATCAACTAAACCATAACCGATCATCACGTGAGATGGAGTAGTTTTCAATGGTGAACATCTTATGTTGATCATATCTACTATATGATTCACGCTCGACCTTTCGGTCTCCGTGTTCCGAGGCCATATCTGCATATGCTAGGCTCGTCAAGTTTAACCTGAGTATTCTGCGTGTGCAAAACTAGCTTGCACCCGTTGTAGATGGACGAGAGCTTATCACACCCGATCATCACGTGGTGTGCGGGCACGACGAACTTTGGCAACGGTGCATACTCGGGAGAACACTTCTTGATAATTTTAGTGAGAGATCATCTTAAAATGCTACCGTCAATCAAAGCAAGATAAGATGCATAAAGGATAAACATCACATGCAATCAATATAAGTGATATGATATGGCCATCATCATCTTGTGCTTATGATCTCCATCTCCAAAGCACCATCATGATCACCATCGTCACCGGCACGACGGCGTGGTGACGATCTTGATGTTCTCCTGCCGCAGAGCTTCGCCTAAGCACCGCTACAATATGATCGAGGTGTAATATCATGGAGGGGGGCACCGCACACGGCTAAGGAACCATCTCTATGATCAACTTGTGTGTCTAGGGTGCCCCCACCCCCGTATATAAAGGAGAGAGGGAGGAGGAGGCCGGCCTAGGGAGGAGGCGCGCCATAGGGGGGGCAAACCTACTCCAAGTAGGTTTGGCCCCCCTTTCCTATTAGGAGTAGGAGAAGGAAGGAAGAGGGGGGAGGAGAGAAGGAAAGGGGGGGCCGGCCCCCTTCCCAATTCAGATTGGGCTTGGGGGCACGCCCCTCCTTGCTCCTTCTCCTCCTTCCACTAAGGCCCAATAAGGCCCATATACTTACCGGGGTTCGGTAACCTCCGGAACTCAGTATATTTCAATCTCACCGGAACCTTTCCGGTGTCCAAATATATCCGTCCAATATATCAATATTTATGTCTCGACCATTTCGAGACTCCTCGTCATGTCCGCGATCACATCCGGACTCAACAACCTTGGTACATCAAAGTACATAAACTCATAATGAAAGCATCATCGAAACCTTAAGCGTGCGGACCCTACGGTTCGAGAACAATGTAGACATGACCGAGACACGTCTCGGTCAATAACCAATAGCGGGACCTGGATGCCCATATTGGTTCCTACATATTCTACGAAGATCTTTATCGGTCAAACCGCACAACAACATACGTTGTTCCTTTGTCATCGGTATGTTACTTGCCCGAGATTCGATCGTCGGTATCCAATACCTAGTTCAATCTCGTTCATCGCAAGTCTCTTTACTCATTCCGTAATACATCATCTCGCAACTAACTCATTAGTTGAAATGCTTGCTAGGCTTAAGTGATGTGTATTACCGAGAGGGCCCAGAGATACCTCTCTGACAATCGGAGTGACAAATCCTAATCTCAAATATGCCAACTCAACAAGTACCTTCGGAGACACCAGAGAGCACCTTTATAATCACCCGATTCGTTGTGACGTTTGGTAGCACACAAAGTGTTCCTCCCAAACGGAGTTGCATAATCTCATAGTCATAGGAACATGTATAAGTCATGAAGGAAGCAATAGCAACATACTAAGCGATTGGGTGCTAAGCTAACGGAATGGGTCATGTCAATCAGATCATTCAACTAATGATGTGACCTTGTTAATCAAATAACAACTCCTTGTTCATGGTTAGGAAACATAACCATCTTTGATTAACAAGCTAGTCAAGTAGAGGCATACTAGTGACACTCTGTTTGTCTATATATTCACACATGTATTATGTTTCCGGTTAATACAATTCTAGCATGAATAATAAACATTTATCATGATATGAGGAAATAAATAATAACTTTATTATTGCCTCTAGGGCATATTTCCTTCACTTATTACTTCCCAATGCCTTCCTCTAGGCCCAAATAATGGTGAAGTGTCATGTAGTCGACGTTCACATAACACCACTAGAGGAGAGACAACATACATCTCATCAAAATATCAAACGAATACCAAATTCACATGACTACTTATAGCAAGACTTCTCCCATGTCCTTAGGAACAAACGTAACTACTCACAAAGCATATTCATGTTCATAATCAGAGGGGTATTAATATGCATTCAGGATATGAACATATGGTCTTCCACCAAATAAACCAACTAGCATCAACTACAAGGAGTAATCAACACTACTAGCAACCCACAAATACCAATATGAGGTTTTGGTACAAAGATTTGATACAAGAGATGAACTAGGGTTTGAGAGGAGATGGTGCTGGTGAAGATGTTGATGGAGATTGACCCCCTCCCGATGAGACGATCGTTGGTGATGACGATGGTGATGATTTCCCCCTCCCGGAGGGAAGTTTCCCCGGCAGAACAGCTCCGCCGGAGCCCTAGATTGGTTCCACCAAGGTTCCACCTCGTGGTGGCAGAGTTTCATCCCGTAAGCTTGCTTCTGATTTTTTTCCGGGGTAAAAGACTTCATATAGCAGAAGATGGGCACCGGAGGGCTGGCAGGTGGCCCACGAGGCAGGGGGCATGTAACGCCCTTGATGCGGCTATATCTCCCACGTGTCGAAGCACGACTTAGAGGCATAACCGTATTGAAAGCAATGTCGCAAGTGAGGTAATCTTCGCACAACCCATGTAATACATAAGGGAAAAGAGATACATAGTTGGCTTACAGTCGCCACTTCACACAATACATAAATAAACATCCATCATTCAGTTTACACTCAAGGTCCGACTACGGAACCAAAATAAAAGAAGAATACCCCAAATGCAACACAGATCCCCGATCGCTTCTAACTAGGCTCCACTCTTGATCGTCTGAAATGAAACATAGTAACGACCAAGGGCCTCATCAAATTCCCACTTCAGCTCGGTTGCACCCTCTGCTACTGGTATCATCGGTACACGCATCATTTTGGTAGAATCTGTGAGCCACGGGGACTCAGCAATCTCACACCCGCGAGATCAAGACTATTTAAGCTTAAGGGAAGGCTGGTGTAATGAGGTGGAGCTGCTGCAAGCGACTAGCATATATGGTGGCTACATCGCAAAAGAGAGCGAGAAGAGAAGCAAGGCACGGTCGTGAAGCTAGTAGCGATCAAGAAGTGATCCTAAAGCAACCTGCATCAAACATAACTCCAACACCGTGTTCACTTCCCGGACTCCGCCGAGAAGAGACCATCACGGTTACATACACGGTTGATGTATTTTAATTAAGGTCAACTTCGGTTTTCTACAACCGACATTAACAAATTCCCATCGCCTCATAACCGCGGGCACGGCTTTGAAAGATAATACCTGCAGGGGTGTCCCAACTTAGCCCATCACAAGCTCTCACGGTCAATGAAGGAATAAACCTTCTCCCGGGAAGACCCGATCAGTCTCGGAATCCCGGTTCGCATGACATTTCGACAATGGTAAAACTAAACCAGCAAAGCCTCCCGAATGTGTGGACAAATCCCAATAGGAGCTGCACATATCTCGTTCTCAGGGCACACCGGATGAGCAGTCCGTACAACTAAAACCAGACCTCAAGTTTCCTTGAGGGGCGCTAAAGCGCTTAGTTTGGACCAACACTCGAGGAGCATTGGCGGGGGTTAAATAAAGATGACCCTTGGGCTCGCGAAACCCAAGGGAAAAAGGCTTAGGTGGCAAATGGTAAAACCAAGGTTGGGCCTTCCGAGGAGTTTTATTCAAAGCGAACTGTCACGGGGTCCCATAAATCACCCAACCGCGTAAGGAACGCAAAATCAAGGAACAAAACACCGGTATGACGGAAACTAGGGCGGCAAGAGTGGAACAAAACACCAGGCATAAGGCCGAGTCTTCCACCCTTTACCAAGTATATAGATGCATTAATTGAAACAATAGATATTGTGATATCCCAAAGTATCCGTGTTCCAACAAGGAACAAACTTCATCTTCACCTGCAACTAGCAACACTATAAGAGGGGCTGAGCAAAGCAGTAACATAGCCAATCAACGGTTTGCTAGGACATGGATGGTTATAGGTTTGACATGGCAATATGGGTGGCATGATATAGCAAGTGGTAGGTATCGCAGCATAGGCATAGCAAAAGAGCGAGCATCTAGCAAGCAAAGATAGAAGTGATATCGAAGGTATGGTCATCTTGCCTGCAAGGTTCTCAGAGTTGTCGAAGGCTTGATCCTCGTAGGCGTTCTCAACAGGTTCCTCGTACACGTACTCATCTCCCGGCTCTACCCAAAGCAAGAACACAAGCAATGTAACAACAATCAAACAAGGAGCAATGCGCAAGCAATATGATGCAACAAACAAAACAAATCACGCGACGAAACTCGGAATAGCTGGAAGTCTTCTGGAGCATCGGTCTTGGGGCGTTACAGGGCACGCCCAGGGGGTAGGGCACACCCCCACCCTCGTGGATGGTGGGTGGCCCCGCTCAGGTATTTCTTCTGCTCAATATTTTTTATTAATTCCCAAAATGACTTTCATGGAGTTTTAGGACTTTTGGAGCTGTGTAGAATAGGTTTCCAATATTTGCTCCATTTCTAGCCCAGAATCCCAGCTGCCGGCATTCTCCCTCTTCATGTAAAACTTGTAAAATAAGAGAATAGCCATAAGTATTGTGACATAACGTGTAATAACAGCCCATAATGCAATAAATATCAATATAAAAGCATGATGCAAAATGGACGTATCGACCCCGATCGAGCCGGTTGGGGCTGGATGAACAGGACCCTATGGAGGGCTAGATGAACAGGACGACCACGTGGAGGGCTGGTTGAACAGTAGCCGGTGGAGGGTTGGATGAACAGTAGCCCATGGAGGGGTGGTTGAACAGGACCCCATGGAGAGGGCTGGTTGAACAGTAGCTAGTGGAGGAGCACGCGGTGGAGGCTAGATAGACAGGAGCCCGTGGATGAACAGTCATAGGTGGAGGCTGGAGAACCTCGACGGTGGATGAACAGTATCCCGTGGAGGCTGGAGGTGGTCGACGGTGGAGATTAACAGTATCCCGTGGAGTCCCGTTTTGCGGTACGCCACACCCCTCCCGATGAACAGGACCCCCGTTTCGACCGTAGAGCTCCAACACAAGTCCGTTTCCTCTGTTTTGCAGTATGCCACACCCCTCCCGATCAACCGGACCCTGCTACGTCTTGAGCTTGCGTTGGTTTTCCTTGAAGAGGAAAGGGTGATGCAGTGTCATGACCCCGATCGTAAGCCACACCGATCTAGCATGTAACACCTCATATCACTTTGCGGCCTCACGCACGGTATTCCCACGGGTGTCGCCTTACCAGGCCTGGGATCGTTTGCGCCTTTTGGCTCACGTATATGATAGTGTCGCTAGCATTCATATGACAAAGAACCCGGGCTGACATGGCTAGTCATGAACCCAAAGTGGCACTAACTTACAGGGACAGGCATACATGACCCAGCAACGAACGTGTCGGTCATCAGCGAGTGAATCCGGGTTGTAGCAGCTAGGCTAGCAGGACTCCGGTGAACTGGGCTGTAGCAGGCTAACAGGACTCCGGTAGACACTGCGTGACATTTCCCCGAAGGGACATACACAGGAACGAAGAAGGACACATGCCGGCCAGCCTAAGTGTTCCGGAGCAGTAGCAGGCTACCAAGGCTCAGTGGAAGCACTAGAAGACATTTCCCGGTAAGAGAGGCTACCAAGGATAAACAACTAGATAGTCAGATCCCACACATACCAAGCATTTTCAATAACATACACACAATATGCTCGATATGTGCAAATACAACATGGCATCACAACATGACTCTACAACTCAAGTATTTATTCAATAGGCTCTGAGGAGCGAGATATTACAAACATGGGTCTCATGACCCAACATTCAAAGCATACAAGTCAAAGCACAAGCAGAAGCTTAACATGTGTGAGTACAGGCATCTACAAATGAAAAAGTCTAAGAAGCCTGACTATCTACCAGATCCTGCCGAGGGCACAAGACCGTAGCTGAGGTAACAACTAAACCTCGAAGTCCATGCGGAACTACTAGTGAGACGAAAGTGTCTGCAAAAACGTAAAATAGGCAAACGTGAGTACAAATGTACCCAACAAGACTTACATCAGAACTAACTACATATGCATCATTACCAACAAAGGGGGTGGTGGGGTTTAACTGCAGCAAGCCAGCTTTGACTCGGTGGCTTTCCTAAACTATGACTGCAAGTAACTCTTTTGGGGTGGCGCACACGAGTCCACATGTTCACCATATCAATACACAACTATGGATCCGCTCCCGTCTCCCTACGAGAACGCCATCCATAGCACTCACATATATCTTGCACATTTTAGACTATCCACTTTCACTTGTCTATGAACTGTACAGGCAACCCAGAAGTCCTTTTCTGCAGACACGGCTATTAGAATAGATCATATTAACCCTGCAGGGGGTGTACTTCTTCACACACGCTCTCGCCACTTCACGCCATGTACACCTCGTGTATCTCGACAACCTTCAAGCCGAAGCCTGGCAAGGGAGTCGGCCACGACCTGACTAACCACACAAGTCTCTCGTCCAGGTTTATCGCCTATTCGGGTTCCATCCGCAAGGAGATCCGGTTGGGGTGTCGATCACGGCCCCAAACGATGTGAGCAGGGTTCCCAAGCCCACCTCGACGGGTGGATCTACGCTTGGTACACCGTGCCACGGTGCCTAGTCTGTCTCAAGCCCACCTGTACCGGGTGCTACTTGGTAGACTACTAACACTACCTACAAACACCAGAAACTAGTTGCAACTCCTGGACAGAGATTGAGTTTATTAATAAGTCGAGAGGGGCACTTAAGCATTCCAATGTGTGGTAGTAGCTGTTCATGGATCACAAACACAGAACTCAGTTCCTGAGGACGCTTCAATGAGACAACCCACCATGTACTCCTACATGGGCTCTCACCGCTACCTATACCAAATCATGTTCACACACTTAGCTCACACACAGTAGGACATGTTCACACACCTCTGATTCATCCCCGATGAATCAGACCTGACTCAAATCTAAGAAGTAGCAGACATGACAAACAAGCATGAATGAGTAGGCACAACAGGGCTCAAACAACTCCTACTCATGCTAGTGGGTTTCATCTATTTACTGTGGCAATGACAGGTCATGCAGAGGATAAGGGGTTCAGCTACCACAGCAAGTAACAGATGAATCGTTGTTGTCCTAATGTAGTAAAAGAGAGCAGGAGCGAGAGAATAGGATTGTATCGGAATGAACAAGGGGGTTTTGCTTGCCTGGCACTTTTGAAGATAATATAGCTCTTCATCTGTGTCATCGAACTCATCGTCGGTACATCGTCTACTGAGAGGGAACAGACACCGGCAAACAAGGAAGAACACAATCAATGCAATGCACAATATGATGCATGCTCATGACATGGCAATATGAGTGTGTTGACCTAATGCAACTACAACCAGATGGATTTGAGTCATTTTGAACCAAAGGTTCAACTCCAACTCATCTTATGAATTTAAGTAATGCTTTAACATGTTTTGCACTAAACATCAAGGTTAAGTTGCTTTAACATGCATGAAACCAGTACAGATGGATAGATTGGATTTTTCTGATAATTTTTCATATATAACTTATATCATTCTGAGTTACGGTTGATTTTATATGATTTTTAGAAGTTTATAACATTTTCTGACATAAATAAACCATTTAAGATTTATTCAAATTTTAGAAGAATTAATGTGTCAGCATGACGTCACTGTGATGTCAGTGGTCAACAGGGCCAGCCAGGTCAACCCTGACCGGTGGGACCCACGTGTCAGTGACACAACTATCTAACTCTGTTAGTTAGTGTTAAGTTAAATACTAACCTAACTTAATTGGCACACACCTAGGTTAAACTAATTAAGTTTAAACCTAAACTAGACTAGTTAGTCGGGAGGGGCCCGCATGTCATAGACCCAGGGGAGGTCAAATTCTTTGGGGAACGTAGTAATTTCAAAAAATTTCCTACGCACACGCAAGATCATGGTGATGCATAGCAACGAGAGAGGAGAGTGTTGTCTCACGTACCCTCGTGAGACCCAAGCGAAGCGATCACAACGTAGAGGAAGTAGTCGACGTTCCCTCGCGATCCGACCGATCCGGCGCCGTTACTCGGCGCCCGAGTTCTTGACACACGTACAGCTCGATGGCGTCCCTCGTACTCGATCCAGGTGAGTGTCGAGGGAGAGTTCCGTCAAGACGACGGCGTGGTGACGATCTTGATGTTTCACTGCGCGCAGGCTTCGCCTAAGCTTGACGGTATGACCGAGGTGGAATATGGTGGAGGGGCACCGACACGGCTAAGGAACGATCCGTAGATCAAACTTGTGTGTCCTAGGGTGCCCCCTGCCCCGTGATATAAAGGAGCAAGGGGAGGGGCGGCCGGCCAAGGAGGCGCGGCCAGGAGTCCTACTCCCTCGGGAGTAGGATTCCTCCAATCCTAGTTGGAATAGGATTCACCGGAGGGAAAGAGAGAGAGAGGGGCCGACCCACCTTTCCTAGTCCCATGGGACTAGGGAAGGGGAGGCGCGCCACCTAGGGCTGGCCCTTTCTCCTTTCCACCAAGGCCCACTATGGCCCATTTACCTCCGGGGGTTCCAGTAACCTCCAGTACTCATAAATTCCTGTTTTCACCGGAACCATTCGAACTCCAAATATAGGCTTCCAATATATCAATCTTTATGTCTCGACCATTCGAGACTCCTCGTCATGTCCGTGATCACATCCGGGACTCGAACTTCTTCGGTACATCAAAATACATAAACTCATAATAAGCATCATCGAAACCTTAAGCGTGCGGACCCTACGGTTCGAGAACAATGTAGACATGACCGAGACACGTCTCGGTCAATAACCAATAGCGGGACCTGGATGCCCATATTGGCTCCTACATTTTCTACGAAGATCTTTATCGGTCGACCGCATAACAACATCGTTGTTCCTTTGTCATCGGTATGTTACTTGCCCGAGATTCGATCGTCGGTATCCAATACCTAGTTCAATCTCGTTATCGCAAGTCTCTTTACTCGCTCAGTAATACATCATCTCACAGCTAACTCATTAGTTTTAATGCTTGCAAGGCTTCAGTGATGTGTATTACCGAGAGGGCCAGAGATACCTCTCGACAATCGGAGTGACAAAACCTAATCTCGAAATATGCCAACCCAACATCGCCTTTGGAGACACCTGTAGTACTCCTTTATAATCACCCGATTCGTTGTGACGTTTGGTAGCACCAAAGTGTTCCTCCGTAAACGGAGTTGCATAATCTCATAGTTACAGGAACATGTATATGTCATGGATAAAAGCGGTAGCAACATACTAAGCGATCGTGTGCTAAGCTAATGGAATGGGTCATGTCAATCGATCATTCTACTAATGATGTGACCTTGTTAATCAAATAACAACTCTTTGTTCATGGTCAGGAAACATAACCATCTTTGATTAACAAGCTAGTCTAGTAGAGGCATACTAGTGACATGTTGTTTGTCTATGCATTCACACATGTATCATGTTTCCGGTTAATACAATTCTAGCATGAATGATAAACATTTATCATGATATAAGGAAATAAATAATAACTTTATTATTGCCTCTAGGGCATATTTCCTTCAGTCTCCCACTTGCACTAGAGTCAATAATCTAGATCACATCACCATGTGATTAACATCGATAGTTCACATCATCATGTGATTAACACTCATAGTTCACATCGCCATGTGACCAACACCCAAAGGGTTTACTAGATTCAGTAATCTAGTTCACATTGCTATGTGATTAATACCCAAAGAGTACTAAAGTGTGATCATGTTTTGCTTGTGAGAGAGTCTTAGTCAACGGGTCTTTCACATTCAGATCCGTTATGTATTTTGCAATTTTTCTATGTCTACAATGCTCTGCACGAAGCTACTCTAGCTAATTGCTCCCACTTTCAATATGTATCTAGATCGAGACTTAGAGTCATCTAGATCGGTGTCAAAACTTGCATCGACGTAACCCTTACGATTTAACCTTTTGTCACTTCCATAATCGGAAACATCTCCTTATTCCACTAAGGATAATTTTGACCACTGTCCGATGATCTACCCTAGATCACTATTGTACTTCCTTGCCAAACTCAGTGTAGGGTATACAATAGATCTGGTACACAGCATGGCATACTTTATAGAACCTATGGGCAAGGCATAGGGAATGACTTTCATTCTCTTTCCATCTTCTGCCGTGGTCGGCTTTTGAGTCTTACTCAATTTCACACCTTGTAACACAGGCAAGAACTCTTTCTTTGACTGTTCCATTTTGAACTACTTCAAAATCTTGTCAAGGTATGTACTCATTAAAAAACTTATCAAGCGTCTTGATCTATCTCTATAGATCTTGATGCTCAATATGTAAGTAGCTTTACCGAGGTCTTTCTTTGAAAAACTCCTTTCAAACACTCCTTTATGCTTTGCAGAATAATTCTACATTATTTCCGATCTACAATATGTCATTCACATATACTTATCGAAATGTTGTAGTGCTCCCACTCACTTTTTAGTAAATACAGCTTCACCGTAAGTCTCAGATAAAACTATATGCTTTGATCAACTCATCAAAGCGTATATTCCAACTCCGAGATGCTTGCACCAGTCCATAGATGGATCATTGGAGCTTGCACACTTTGTTAGCTCCTTTGGATCGATAAAACCTTCGGTTGCATCATATACAACTCTTCCTCCGAAACCCATTCAGAATGTAGTTTTACATCCATTTGCCAAATTTCATAAATTGTGGCAATTGCTAACATGATTCGGACAGACTTAAGCATCGCTACAGTTGAGAAAATCTCATTGTAGTCAACACCTTGAACTTGTCAAAACCTTTTTGCGACAAGTCGAGCTTTGTAGATAGTAACACTACTATCAACGTCCGTCTTCCTCTTGAAGATCCATTTATTTTCTATGGCTTGCCGATCATCGGGCAACTCCACCAAAGTCCATACTTTGTTCTCATACATGGATCATATCTCGATTTCATGGCCTCAAACCATTTTATGGAATCTGGGCTCATCATCGCTTCCTCATAGTTCGTAGGTTTGTCATGGTCAAGTAACATGACCTCCGAATGGGATTACCGTACCACTCAGTGCGGATCTCACTGGTTTACCTACGAGATTCGGTAGTAACTTGATCCGAAGTTACATGATCATCATCATTAGCTTCCTCACTAATTGGTGTAGTAGTCACAGAACAGATTTACGTGATGAACTACTTTCCAATAAGGGAACAGGTACAGTTACCTCATCAAGTTCTACTTTCTTCCCACTCACTTCTTTCGAGAGAAACTCCTTCTCTAGAAAGGATCCATTAATTAGCAACGAATGTTTTGCCTTCGGATCTGTGATAGAAGGTGTACTCAACAATTTCCTTTGGGTATTCTATGAAGACGCACTTCTCCGATTTGGGTTTGAGCTTATCAGGATGAAACTTTTTCACATAAGCATCGCAGCCCCAAACTTTAAGAAACGACAACTTTGGTTTCTTGCTAAACCACAGTTCATATAGTGTCGTCTCAATGGATTTAGATGGTGCCCTATTTAACGTGAATGCAGCTATCTCTAATGCATGATCCCAAAACGATATTGGTAAATCAGTAAGAAACATCATAGATTGCACTATATCCAATAAAGTGCGGTTACGATGTTTGGACACACCATAACATTGTGGTGTTCGGTGGCGTGAGCTGTGAAACTATTCCACATTGTTTTAATTGAAGACCAAACTCAGAACTCAAATATTCATCTCCACGATCGATCGCGAAACTTTATCTTCTTGTTACGATGATTTTCCACTTCACTCTGAAATTCTTTGAACATTTCAACTATTTCAGACTTATGTTTCATCAAGTAGATATACCCATATCTGCTCAAATCATCTTGTGAAGGTCAGAAAATAATGATACTTGCCACGACATCAACAACTCATTGGATCGCATACATCGGTATGTATTATTTCCAATAAGTCAGTTGCTTGTTCCATTGTTCCGGAGAACGGAATTTTAGTCATCTTGCCCAAAAGGCACGGTTCGCAAGCATCAAGTGATTCATAATCAAGTGATTCCAAAATCCCATCAGCATGGAGTTTCTTCATGCGCTTTACACCAATATGACCTAAACGGCAGTGCCACAAATAAGTTGCACTTTCATTATTAACTTTGCATCTTTTGGTTTCAATATTATGAATATGTGTATCACTACGATCGAGATCCAATGAACCATTTTCATTGGGTGTGTAACCATATAAGGTTTCATTCATGTAAACAGAACAACAGTTTATTATCTTACTTAAATGAATAACCGTATTGCAATAAACACGATCAAATCATATTCATGCTCAACGCAAACACCAAATAACATTTATTTAGGTTCAACACTAATCCCGAAAGTATAGGGAGTGTGCGATGATGATCATATCAATCTTTGAAACTACTTTCAACACACATCGTCACTTCACCCTTAACTAGTTTCTGTTTATTCTGCAACTCCCGTTTCGAGTTACTACTCTTAGCAACTGAACCAGTACCAAATACCGAAGGGTTGCTATAAACACTAGTAAAGTACACATCAATAACATGTATATCAAATATACCTTTGTTCACTTTGCCATCCTTCTTATCCACCAAATATTCAGGGCATTTCCGCTTCCAGTGACCATTTTCTTGAAGTGTACGCACTCAGTTTCAGGCTTTGGTCCAGCTTGGAGCTTCTTCGCGGGCGTGACAACTTGCTTGTCCTTCCACTTGATGTTCCCTTTCTTTCCCTTTGCCCTTTTCTTGAAACTAGTGGTATTGTCAATCATCAACACTTGATGCTCTTTCTTGATTTCTACATTCGTCGATTTCAACATCACGAAGAACTCGGGAATCATTTTCATCATCCCTTGTATACTATAGTTCATCACGAAGTTCTACTAACTTGGTGATGGTGACTAGAGAATTCATCAATCACTATCTTATCGGAAGATTAACTCCCACTTGATTCAAGCGATTGTAGTACCTGCATAATCTGTGCACATGCTCACTAGTTGAGCGATTCTCCTCCATCTTTTAGCTATAGAACTTGTTGAAGACTTCATATCTCTCAACTCGGTATTTGCTTGAAATATTAACTTCAACTCTTGGAACATCTCATATGGTCCATGACGTTCAAAACGTCTTTGAAGTCCCGATTCTAAGCTGTTAAGCATGGTGCACTTAAACTATCAAGTAGTCATCATATTGAGCTAGCCAAACGCTCATAACGTTTGCATCCGCTCTGCAATAGGTTTGTCACCTAGCGGTGCATTAAGGACATAATTCTTACGTGCAGCAATGAGGATAAACCTCCGATCACGGATCGAATCGCATCATTGCTACTAACATTTTTCAACACAATTTTCTCCAGGAACATATCAAAACAAACATATGAAAGCAACAACGCGAGCTATTGATCTACAACATAATTTGCAAAATACTACCGGGACTAAGTTCATGATAAATTTAAGTTCAATTAATCATATTACTTAAGAACTCCCACTTAGACAGACATCTCTCTAGTCATCTAAGTGATCACGTGATCCAAATCAACTAAACCATAACCGATCATCACGTGAGATGGAGTAGTTTTCAATGGTGAACATCTTATGTTGATCATATCTACTATATGATTCACGCCGACCTTTCGGTCTCCGTGTTCCGAGGCCATATCTCGCATATGCTAGGCTCGTCAAGTATAACCCGAGTATTCTGCGTGTGCAAAACTGGCTTGCACCCGTTGTAGATGGACGTAGAGCTTATCACACCCGATCATCACGTGGTGTCTGGGCACGACGAACTTTGGCAACGGTGCATACCGGGAGAACACTTCTTGATAATTTAGTGAGAGATCATCTTATAATGCTACCGTCAATCAAAGCAAGATAAGATGCATAAAGGATAAACATCACATGCAAATCAATATAAGTGATATGATATGGTCATCATCATCTTGTGCTTCGTGATCTTCATCTCCGCAGCACCACCATGATCACCATCGCCACCGTAGCGACACCTTGATCTCCATCGTAGCATCGTTGTCGCCTCGCCAATCTTATGCTTCTACGACTATCGCTACCGCTTAGTGATAAAGTAAAGCATTACGAAGCGATTGCATTGCATACAATAAAGCGACAACCATATGGCTCCAGCCGATTGCCGATAACCGGTTACAAAACATGATCATCTCATACAATAAAATATAGCATCACGTCTTGACCATATCACATCACAACATGCCCTGCAAAAACAAGTTAGACGTCCTCTACTTTGTTGTTGCAAATTTTACGTGGCTGCTACGGGCTTAAGCAAGAACCAGTCTCACCTACGCATCAAAACCACAATGATACTTCGTCAAATAGACTCCGTTTTAACCTTCTCAAGGACCGGGCGTAGCCACACTCGGTTCAACTAAAGTGAGAGAGACAGACACCCACCAGTCACCTTTAAGCAACGAGTGCTCGTGGCGATGAAACCAGTCTCGCGTAAGTGTATGCGTAATGTCGGTCTGGGCCGCTTCATCTCACAATACCGCTGAACCAAAGTATGACATCTTTGGTAGGTAGTATGACTTGTATCGCCCACAACTCATTTGTGTTCTACTCGTGCAAAACATCAAACCATAAAAACCTAGGCTCGGATGCCTTTGTTGGGGAACGAGTAATTTCAAAAATTTCCTACGCACACGCAAGATCATGGTGATGCATAGCAACGAGAGGGGAGAGTGTTGTCTACGCCCTCGTGAGACCAAGCGAAGCGATCACAACGTAGAGGAAGTAGTCGATGTTCCCTCGCGATCCGACCGATCCGGCGCCGTTACTCGGCGCCCCGAGTTCTTGACACACGACAGCTCGATGACATCCCTCGACTCGATCCAGCTGAGTGTCGAGGAGAGTTCGTCGACCGACGACGTGCAGGACGATCTTGATGTTTCACGGCGCGCAGGCTTCGCTAAGCTTCATGACGGTATGACCGAGGTGGAATATGGTGGAGGGGCACCGACACGGCTAAGGAACGATCCGTAGATCAAACTTGTGTGTCCTAGGGTGCCCCCTGCCCCGTGATATAAAGGAGCAAGGGGAGGGGGCCGGCCGGCCAAGGAGGGCTGGCCAGGAGTCCTACTCCCTCGGGAGTAGGATTCCCTCCAATCCTAGTTGGAATAGGATTCACCGGAGGGGAAAGAGAGAGAGGGGGCGGCCCACCTTTCCTAGTCCTAGTAGGACTAGGGAAGGGGGGCCGCGCCACCTAGGGCTGGCCCTTTCTCCTTTCCACCAAGGCCCACTATGGCCCATTTACCTCCCGGGGTTCCAGTAACCTCCGGTACTCCAGTAAATTCTGTTTTCACCGGAACCATTCGAACTCCAAATATAGGCTTCCAATATATCAATCTTTATGTCTCGACCATTTCGAGACTCCTCGTCATGTCCGTGATCACATCCGGGACTCGAACTTCTTCGGTACATCAAAATACATAAACTCATAATAACATCATCGAAACCTTAAGCGTGCGGACCCTACGGTTTGAGAACAATGTAGACATGACCGAGACACGCTCTCGGTCAATAACCAATAGCGGACCTGGATGCCCATATTGGCTCCTACATTTTCTACGAAGATCTTTATCGGTCGAGACCGCATAACAACATACGTTGTTCCTTTGTCATCGGTATGTTACTTGCCCGAGATTCGATCGTCGGTATCCAATACCTAGTTCAATCTCGTTACGCAAGTCTCTTTACTCATTCCGTAATACATCATCTCACAGCTAACTCATTAGTTGTAATGCTTGCAAGGCTTAAGTGATGTGTATTATCGAGAGGGCCCAGAGATACCTCTCAGACAATCGGAGTGACAAAACCTAATCTCGAAATATGCCAACCCAACATCGCCTTTGGAGACACCTGTAGTACTCCTTTATAATCACCCGATTACGTTGTGACGTTTGGTAGCACCAAAGTGTTCCTTCGTAAACGGAGTTGCATAATCTCATAGTTACAGGAACATGTATATGTCATGGATAAAAGCAGTAGCAACATACTAAACGATCGTGTGCTAAGCTAATGGAATGGGTCATGTCAATCAGATCATTCTACTAATGATGTGACCTTGTTAATCAAATAACAACTCTTTGTTCATGGTCAGGAAACATAACCATCTTTGATTAACAAGCTAGTCTAGTAGAGGCATACTAGTGACATGTTGTTTGTCTATGCATTCACACATGTATCATGTTTCCGGTTAATACAATTCTAGCATGAATGATAAACATTTATCATGATATAAGGAAATAAATAATAACTTTATTATTGCCTCTAGGGCATATTTCCTTCAAAATCCCCTGGTCAACCGAGGCTAAACCACCGGCAGTGAAAGCGGTCAACCCGCTGGCGTTTAGCCGCCGGCGAGGCCGAACGCGGCGGAGGGCTCGGGATTGCTCCTCCGGCGCCCAATCGAGCAGCGGAGGGCACGAGCGGGGAGCTGGGGCTCGCATGCATTCAGGGCGGCATGCGGCAGCAGTGGGGACGGCCGGAGCTCGCCGGAAGCGAGCTCGGGGCGGCATCGGCGTTCGGGTGTTCGTGGCTACGGGGCTGCAGTGGTCGTGGCAGCGCGTTCATGGCACCTACAGCAGCTACGCGAGGCAGCGAGCATGTTGGACACGACGCCCGAGCCGTTTGGTTGTCGGGGCCGCATCGGCGGCGGCCGCAAGCGGCGGCAGGTGCGGTCAAGCTTGGTACGGTCGCTACGGTGTGCGAGGAAGATAACGGAGAGGGGGGAAACGGCCAGCAGCTCACCACGGTCACGACAAGCGGGTCGGCGAGGTTGGGGAGGAGCTGATGAAGACGGGAGGTCACCGGCGATCTCGGCGGCCGAACGATGAAGACGAGGTCGGGGGCGGCGTTTTGGGGCGTCTGGTGTCGAGCGAGTCTACGGGGAGGACGAGGGCGTCGAGCCAGAGGCCATGGAAACGTCGGCGAGGCGTGGTAGGGCCGGTGGCTGCAACGTTCTGGGCAGCTGGCTGGCAGGCCAAGGCCGAGCTCGAGAGGGAGAGGGAGTAGAGGAGGGGGAAGAGGTCAGGAGAGAGTGAGAGAGTTCCAGGAGGGTGCCGTGGCGCGCATGGAGGCGTCCAGGGCGTTGGGGACGCAGGCAGCCAGGCAGGAGGTGGCTCGAGCGCGTGTGCGCGCGCGACGAGCACGCACTCTGCCTACTGGCCTAGGGAGGAAGACGACAGGGCAGGTGGAGGTGGGCTGGGCCGGCACAGCGCCTGGCCAGATGGGCTGCACAGTAGATAGGTCCAGGTAACTTCTCTCTCTCTTCTAATTTAGTTTTTGTTTTCTATTTTTCTGCAATTGTTTTGACTTGATTAAAATGCTAAGGAATTTTAAAAACTCTGAAAATAATTGTGGGATCTGTTTGGAATATTTCCAACAGCCCCCACTTAAGTTCAGAATTATTTGGACATTTAAAATATTATATAGCATTTAATTGTCCAAATTCAAATACGTATGAATTAACTCCAAAATCCAGAAATGTCCTAGAAATGTGTGCATCATTTTTGGAAGAAGTTTTCACCCATTCCAAAATTGATGAACTTTTCTAAAGGCCATTTTGGGTAGATGGAAAAGATTTAATTTGACCCTAGTTGTATTTCATTTGCTGCTAGGGTTTATCAGTCCCCATTTCAAGTTTAAATAAAACTTAGACATGGTTCAACACAAGATGCTAGCGCTAAGCATTGCCAGAACTAGGGATGTGACAGCTCACCCCCACTAATAAGAATCTCGTCCCGAGATTCAAGACATGAGGTAAGGGGACAAAGGGGATACAAACTAACACAATCTTCATGATCCAATTGTCCTTCTTGAAGATGTTGATTCATTGCATCACCTTGATCTCGACGTCTTGCTTTGAGAACTTCATCCAACATGGCAACGAGAGGAAACAGAGAATTTTAGAAGAATCGATCTTCTTGAGTTCTAGCAACTTAGGATTATCACAAGTATCACAAGATTAACTCACGGAATGAGACGTAGAAACATCTCTGGAGCTGAGAGGCAAAACATGCATTAGGAGGGACGGAAGAAACAATTTGACGAGGGTTTCAAAGTAGCGACAAAGCAATTACCATGATCCCGTAACAGCCTATAGAATTATTCCCTTAAATGGCAAAAGGGATTACTCGTGATATAGAGATCATTGTAACTCTCTATACCAGCCTAAGGAAATTCACAAACGATCGTTTGAACGAATTCGAAGAATGGAATACTCAGTTTGGAAAGGGAATTAGAGTTATAAGACAACTCGGCAAACAGAAGGCACATTCCAGTTGATACCAAGGATATAACCTAGTGACTGAGCATGCTTTCAAGAACTTGAGCATTTCTGTATTCATCAAGGTTTTAGCAACATCCGTGCCGAGGATCCTGGCAACACATCATACTACCATGATGAACAATGATGGAGAATGCAGATACAAAGGAAGACAACACTTTCTCAGATTTTACCTTGACGACGCCAAGGAAACAAAATCTGGAGGATCGACCGAGAGACATTTAGCACTCCGCTTCTAATGTTCTCCTTGATGTGCTAGCGTAACCCATTCATTGAAATGGTTTGGTATCTAGAACAACAAGTAACAGGTCGGACTTCGGGTGCTCAAGAATCCATAAGGAACAATTAGGGAGTAATCCCTACAAAGTCCTTATGGGGAGGTGGCCAACTTCTTCAATCAAGATATTACATTAACAGGTCTTCCGGCTGGGTGTGTTGGCCATGACATCCACTTTACCGGGTTACAGAGAGACCAATATTATAATTCTTGGGAAACGTTCCAACCATCATATCTGCCTGAGATTCAGATCTGGTTGGTGTCAGAATAATCTATACGCATCGAGTCTAGAAAGTAAAATGAAAGTTTGCAACACAAATTGATGAGATGGCGTTGCGAGATTCTCGGGGAATGAGCTACGATAGAAAGCTCCAAAACATGAGCTGGTTCTGCTACACACATGTGAACACGCTATCCCAGACAAGCATGACCACATAGTAGTCTTACAACAAAACACTACCGAGTTCAGGTGGGAACCATCATTGCGGATAACGGAGTCCTTGATTAAGCCCGGGTTAGCTCTTAAAAAGAAACTCCTTCTCCTTGAACAAATCAATCAGTGGCTTGGTGTGCTAGGGAACACATATAGAATGGAGGCGGCCAACCTGCCAAACCATAGAGTACTTCGCACATGTGCATGACCAACTTGGGATGATTCCAGAGGAAGAAAAACAATCCTTCTCGGATCCACGGCGGCAACTTACATCAAGTGCACGTGAATTAGAGAAAGTCGCTCCTTTCATCCAAGCATATGCTTCATGAACGGGGCATGAAGATAATGCTTATAAAGTTTCCAATACTAGCTGGATGTTCAACACAAATCATGGAGAAGATAACAATGTTGCTAATGGGCTCAACAACAATTCATCTAGATTTCCATATAATTGAAGTTCCACAATTGTGTGAACACGGGGATAGCATTGGTCAGACCAAAAGATGTAATGGTGTATGCTCGAGGAGAAACCAGGAGTAAGACAGCATTACAAGCATCGTTGGTTCTGATTTGATTTGAGGATAGCCCACGCTCAAATCAAAGTTTTGACAAGATAATAGATCCAACAACTGACCACGAGGACCAATCGATGAATATATCATCTTTCTTCAACACACACAAACGTAAAGATATCCCTTTGGAATGAACTAAACATGGCAGAGCTTTTATCTTCCAACTCTCCAAGTTGTTGTTTAGCTTAACCAACTAGCTCAGGGGTATCCAACACAGATTCTTGGAGAAGGGGTGGTTTGCAAGAAACCAACTTGATCACGAGCTCAACATAGCGATCAGGTGACAACCTGGTAATACTTCAGAGAAGATATTCAGAAAATCACGAACCACCGGTATGTTACTAAGCTCGAGAACAATCTTGCTTCTCAGGGCAAGATGATATGATCAAAAGAGCGAGGATTTGAAATAATCCTAACTCATCAATCGAAGAGTGCACTAGAAAAATGGACTAGGAAGCACAATCTATCTTAGAATGATGATTCAATAACCAACACACTAAGAGTGAGAATATTGTCCATTTACTACCAAGCAACGAGTTGCTCGGAGTATTGATTTCACACATCACGATTCACTTGTTGGTATTCCGGTTGCAACAACACGGGGACCAAGAAATGAATAATGAGGGCGAGAAGTATCACTGCATCAAGAGTTCATAGGCTGGTGTGCAATTCCCATGACATTCTTGATATAAAGATGGAAATACTCCAAGGTTGAACAGATTCAAAAGTTGGATTGGCATTTTGATCTGCGGAATACAATTGCTTTGACCCAATCCTAGATATGGATGAGGTTCTGGAGTTTGTTTCTCCTATTCATTCTGAAATAGAACGGCTTGACGGACCACAAGAATAGTACGCATCGAAGAACGCGAATGCACGACATAAACTTGACTACCAACTGATAGACAAGGATCAGAATACAACTACAGAGGGACAACTCAAAGGAACATATATCTTTCTGAGTTGTGGATGCATAGGTTAGTATGTCGAACAAGTTAAACATATTTCTTCCGGATAACCCATGCTGAAGAGCAAGGACTGGCATATTCACAACTATAAATGGAGGAATCATCAAGAACACTCTGGTTGCGATCTTTTGGTTCAAAGAACTTCCTCCATAAGCAGTTCATGGTATTTGGAAGAAGGAAATACCACGGACCTCGAGGACTATCGCAAAGGTTGCTAAGGAACTAGCAAACACTATCAACATGAAATAAGCAGGATGAATCTCGGGTTCAAGAACCCGGGAGTAGAATACCTACTAACTAAATGGTATCACGGGATGCTTTCGAGAATAATGGCCAGAATCATCACACTGGGAACGCAAAACATGGTTCGATTACTAGGTGATACTCTAGACACCTAGGGTCAAAATAATAGCTCCAACATAAATGCCGAGGCAATGAAGTACCTCAACACACTAGTTAGTGTGGTTGATCTGGCACAAAGAAACTTCGGAGCGGTAAGAAGAGATTTGCCAATGCATCAGACTGTTTAGAAACCTGGGATGACTCGGACAGCATAACGGCTGTAAATGCTCAAAAGAATTTGAGACATGCTACAAAAATGGTGGCATAACCACTCAGAAGCACAATATCAAGGTTTCGAGATCAATAGCTAACATACAGAGGTAGAAGCTGAACTGAGGCTTAAATCCAACAATCTTATGAGTCTACTGATTAGTAACACGTGATCCCGATAGAAAGAAGAGAAAGCCTAGTTCCTTAACCCCGTAGGAAAGATATGATGACTTAGATCAGAAGGCATAAGGTGAAGGAGTAAAGAGCCTTACGTTCCATCCCACAATCAATTCCCCTACATATAACTAAAGAATTTCTAGACTCAACTTCGACCAGTTTGGCTTGGTAAACCTACAGGCAGCCAAGCTCTGATACCAAAGCTGTCCGGACCCTGATCCAAAGCCACACCAATCTAGCATGTAACACCTCATATCACTTTGCGGCCTCACGCACGGTATTCCCACGGGTGTCGCCTTACCAGGCCCGGGACTGTTTGTGCCTTTTGGCTCACGTATATGATAGTGTCGCTAGCATCCATATGACAAAGAACCCGGGCTGACATGGCTAGTCATGAACCCAAAGTGGCACTAACTTACGAGGACAGCATACATGACCCAAAGAACGAACGTGTTCGGCCATCGCGAGTGAATCCGGCTGTAGCAGCTAGGCTAGCAGACTCGGTGAACCGGGCAGTAGCAGCTAACAGACTCGGTGAACCTGCGTGACATTTCCCGAAGGGACGGACACATGAACGAAGAAGGACACATGCGCCACCTAAGTGTCCGGAGAGCAAGAGTGAGCTACCAAGGCTCAGTGGAAGCACTAGGAGACATTTCCCGATAAGAGAGGCTACCAAGGATAAACAACTAGATAGTCAGATCCCACACATACCAAGCATTTCAATAAAATACACACAATATGCTCGATATGTGCAAATACAACATGGCATCACAACATGACTCTACAACTCAAGTATTTATTCAATAGGCTCCGAGGAGCGAGATATTACAAACATGGGTCTCATGACCCAACATTTAGAGCATACAAGTCAAAGCACAAGCGGAAGCTTAACATGTGTGAGTATAGGCATCTACAAATGAAAAAGTCTAAGAAGCCTGACTATCTACCAGATCCTGCCGAGGGCACAAGACCGTAGCTGAGGTAACAACTAAACCTCGAAGTCCATGCGGAACTACTAGTGAGACGAAAGTGTCTGCAAAAACGTAAAATAGGCAAATGTGAGTACAAATGTACCCAACAAGACTTACATCAGAACTAACTACATATGCATCATTGCCAACAAAGGGGATGGTGGGGTTTAACTGCAGCAAGCCAGCTTTGACTCGGTGGCTATCCTAAACTACGACTGCAAGTAACTCTTTTGGGGTGGCGCACACGAGTCCACATGTTCACCATATCAATACACCACTATGGATCCGCTCCCGTCTCCCTACGAGAACGCCATCCATAGCACTCACAAATATCTTGCGCATTTTAGAGTATCCACTTTCACTTGTCTATGAACTGTACAGGCAACCCAGAAGTCCTTTTCGTGACATGGCTATTGAATAGATCATATTAACCCCGCAGGGTGTACTTCACACACGCTCTCGCCACTTACCGCCATGTACACCTCGTGTATCTTGGCAACCTTCAAGTCAAGCTCGGCGAGGAGTCGGCCACGACCGACTAACCACACAAGTCTCTCGTCCGTGTTTATCACCTATTCGGGTTCCATCCGCAAGGAGATCCGGCCGGGGTGTCGCTCACGGCCCCAAATGATGTGAGCAGGTTTCCCAAGCCCACCTCGACGGGTGGATCTACGCTTGGTACACCGTGCCACGGTGCCTAGTCTGTCCCAAGCCCACCTATACCGGGTGCCACTTGGTAGACTACTAACACTACCTACAAACACCAGAAACTAGTTGCAACTCCTGGACAGAGATCGAGTTGATTAATAAGTCGAGAGGGGCACTTAAGCATTCCAATGTGTGGTAGTAGCTATTCATGGATCACAAACACAGAACTCAGTTCCTGAGGACGGCTTCAATGAGACAACCCACCATGTACTCCTACATGGCCTCTCACCGCTACCTTTACCAAATCGTGATCACACACTTTGCTCACACACAGTAGGACATGTTCACACACCTCTGATTCATCCCCGATGAATCAGACCCGACTCAACTCTAAGAAGTAGCAGACATGACAAACAAGCATGAATGAGTAGGCACAACAGGGCTCAAACAACTCCTACTCATGCTAGTGGGTTTCATCTATTTACTGTGGCAATGACAGGTCATGCAGAGGATAAGGGGTTCAGCTACCACAACAAGTAACAGATGAATCGTTGTTGTCCTAATGTAGTAAAAGAGAGCAGGAGCGAGAGAATAGGATTGTATCGGAATGAACAAGGGGGTTTTGCTTGCCTGGCACTTTTGAAGATAATATAGCTCTTCATCGGTGTCATCGAACTCATCGTCGGTACGTCGTTTACTGAGAGGGAACAGACACCGGCAAACAAGGAAGAACACAATCAATGCAATGCACAATATGATGCATGCTCATGACATGGCAATATGAGTGTGTTGACCTAATGCAACTACAACCTGATGGATTTGAGTCATTTTGAACCAAAGGTTCAACTCCAACTCATCTTATGAATTTAAGTAATGCTTTAACATGTTTTTCACTAAACAGCAAGGTTAAGTTGCTTTAACATGCATGAAACCAGTACAGATGGATAGATTGGATTTTTCTGATAATTTTTTATATATAACTTATTTCATTCTGAGTTACGGTTGATTTTATATGATTTTTAGAAGTTTATAACATTTTCTGAAATAAATAACCCATTTAAGATTTATTTAAATTCCAGAAGAATTACTGTGTCAGCATGACATCACTGTGATGTCAGCGGTCAACAGGGCCGGCCAGGTCAACCCTGATTGGTGGGACCCACGTGTCAGTGACACAACTATCTAACTCTGTTAGTTAGTGTTAAGTTAAATACTAACCTAACTTAATTAGCACTAACCTAGGTTAAACTAATTAAGTTTAAACCTAAACTAGATTAGTTAGTCGGGCAGGGGCCACATGTCATAGACCCAGGGGAGGTCAAATCCCCTGGTCAACCGGGGCTAAACCACCGGCGGTGAAAGCGGTCAACCCGCCGGCGTTTAGCCGCCGGCGAGGCCGAACGCGGCGGAGGGCTCGGGATTGCTCCTCCGGCGCCCAATCGAGCAGCGGAGGGCTCAAGCGGGGAGCTGGGGCTCGCCCGCATTCAGGGCGGCATGCGGCTGCAGAGGGGACGGCCGGAGCTCGCCGAAAGCGAGCTCGGGGCGGCGCCGACATTCGGGTGTTTATGGCTACGGGGCTGCAGTGGTCGTGGCAGCGCGTTCATGGCACCTACAGCAGCTACGCGAGGCGGCGAGCATGTTGGACACGATGCCCGGGCCATTTGGTTGCCAGGGCCGCGTCGGCTGTGGGCGCAAGCGGCGGCAGGTGCGGTCAAGCTTGGTGCGGTCGCTACGGCGTGCGATGAAGATAACGGAGAGGGGGGAAACGACCAGCAGCTCACCACGGTCACGACGAGCGGCTCGGCGAGGTTGGGGAGGAGCTGATGAAGACGAGAGGTCTCCGGCGATCTCGGCGGCCGAACGATGAAGACGAGATAGGGGGCGGCGTTTTGGGGCGTCCGGCGTCGAGCGAGTCTACGGGGAGGACGAGGGCGTCGAGGCAGAGGCCATGGAAACGTCGGCGAGGCGTGGTAGGGCCGGTGGCTACGACGTTACGGCGGCGCGGCTGCGGCTGTGCTCGGGCTCGAGAGGGAGAGGGAGCAGTGGAGGGGGAAGAGGTCGGGAGAGAGTGAGAGAGTTCCAGGGGGTGGCGTGGCGCGCATGGAGGCGTCCAGGGCGTTGGGGACGCAGGCAGCCAGCAGAGGTGGCTCGAGGCAGTGCTTGTGGCGACGAGCACGCGCCTCGCCTCTTCGCCTAGGGAGGAAGACGATAGGGCAGGTGGAGGTGGGCTGGGCTGGCAGCGCGCTGCACTGCATGGGCTGCACAAGAGGTAGGTCCAGTCTCTCTCTCTCTCTTCTAATTTAGTTTATGTTTTCTATTTTTCTGCAATTGTTTTGACTTGATTAAAATGCTAAGGCATTTTCAAAAACCCTGAAATAATTGTGGGATCTGTTTGGAATATTTCCAACGGCCCCCACTTAAGTTCAGAATTATTTGGACATTTAAAATATTATATAGCATTTAATTGTCCAAATTCAAATACGTATGAATTAACTCCAAAATCCAGAAATGTCCTAGAAATGTGTGCATCATTTTTGGAAGAAGTTTTCACCCATTCCAAAATTGATGAACTTTTCTAAAGGCCATTTTGGGTAGATGGAAAAGATTTAATTTGACCCTAGTTGTATTTCATTTGCTGCTAGGGTTTATCAGTCCCCATTTCAAGTTTAAATAAAACTTAGACATGATACAACACAAGATGCTAGCACTAAGCATTGCCAGAACTAGGGATGTGACATACAGCAAAGTAGCGTAAGTATTTCCCTCAGTTTTTGAGAACCAAGGTATCAATCCAGTAGGAGGCTCCTCAAAAGTCCCACGCACCTATACAAACGAACAAGAACCTCGCGACCAACACAATAAAGGGGTTGTCAATGCCTTCACGGCCACTTGCGAAAGTGAGATATGATAGAGATAATATGGTAAGATAAATATTTTTGGTATTTTTTGTGATATAGATTGGAAGATTAAAGATGCAAATAAAAGTAGATGGTAAACTTATATGATAAAAGATAGACCCGGGGGCCATACGTTTCACTAGTGGCTTCCATCAAGATAGCATAAGTATTACGGTGGGTGAACAAATTACTGTCGAGCAATTGATAGAAAAGCGAATAATTATGAGATTATCTAGGCATGATCATGTATATAGGCATCACGTCCGTGACAAGTAGATCGACTCACCCACGCCTACTACTATTACTCCACACATCGACCGACTCCTGCCTGCATCTAGAGTATTAAGTTCATAAAGAACAGGGTAACGCATTAAGAAAGATGACATGATGTAGACGGATAAAATCATGCAATATGATATAAACCCCATCTTTTTATCCTCGATGGCAACAATACAATACGTGCCTTGCTGCCCTCGCTATCACTCGGAAAGGACACCGCAAGATTGAACCCAAAGCTAAGCACTTCTCCCATTGCAAGAAAGATCAATCTAGTAGGCCAAACCAAACTGATAATTCGAAGAGACTTGCAAAGATAACTTAATCAAACATAAAAGAATTCAGAGGAGATTCAAATATTTCTCATAGATAAACTTGATCATAAACCCACAATTCATCGGATCTCGACAAACACGCCGCAAAAAGAGTTACACCGAATAGATCTCCAAGCAGATCGAGGAGAACTTTGTATTGAGAATCAAAGAGAGAGAAGAAGCCATCTAGCTAATAACTATGGACCCGAAGGTCTGTGGTAAACTACTCGCAACTCATCGGAGAGGCCTTGGAGATGATGTAGAGGCCCTCCATGGTCGATTCCCCCTCCAGCGGAGTACCGACGAAGGCTCCAAGATGGAATCTTGCAGATACAGAAGGTTGCGGCGGTGGAATTAGGTTTTCGTGGTGCTCCTCGAAGGTTTCAGGGTACATAGGTATATATAGGAGGAAGAAGTAGGTCGGTGGACGCTCGAGGGGCCCACGAGGGTGAGGGGCGCGCCCACCCCTAGGGGGCGCACCGGGCACCCTCGTGGCCGCCTCCTTTGTTGCTTGACACCCACTCCAAGTCCCCTGGATCACGTTTGTTCCAAAAAGATTGCTCCCAAAGGTTTCATCCCGTTTGGACTCCGTTTGATATTCCTTTTCTTCGAAACACTAAAATAGGCAAAAAACAGTAATTCGGGCTGGGCCTCCGGTTAGTAGGTTAGTCCCAAAAATGAAATATCTTGGGGTGCCATGGGCATCCCCAAGCTCAAATCCTTACCCAAAGCTTTAAAACTTCACAACACAAAACTTAACAGGAAATCTTATAAGCTCCGTTAGTGCAAGAAAGAAAAACCACCACATAAGGTACTGTAATGAACTCATTCTTTTTTATATTGGTATTAAACCTACTGTATTCCAACTTCTCTATGGTTCATGCCCCTTGATACTAGCCATAGATGCATCAAAATAAGCAAACAACACACGAAAAACAGAATCTGTCAAAAACAGAACAGTCTGTAGCAATCTGTAACTCTCGAATACTTATGGAACTTTAAAAATCCTACAAAAATAGGAAGTCCTGGGAAATTTGTCTATTGATCTACAGCAAGAATAATCAATGCAAAATCACATTTCTGTGAATTACTAAAATTATTTTCATGCGCACAAAGTTTCTGTTTTGCAGCAGAATCAAATTAACTATCATCATAGGTTATCCTATAGGTTCTACTTGGCACAAACACTAATTAAAACATGAAAACATATCTAAACAGAAGCTAGAAGAAATATTTATTACTTAACAGAAGAAAAAATCAAGAAACAAAAATAAAATTGGGTTGCCTCCCAACTAGCGCTATTGTTTAACGCCCTAAGCTAGGCACAAAAGCGAGGATAGATCTAGGTAGTGCCATCTTTGGCACTCAATTCATAAGTAGCTCGCATGATAGATTCATAAGGTAATTTGACTTTATTTCTTGAAAAGTGTTCCTTCCTTTCCTTAATGGAAATTGGATTCTAATATTCTCTTCCTTCATATCAATAATTGCACAAATCGTTCTAAGGAAAGGTCTACCAAGAATAATAGGACATGAAAGATTGCAATCTATGTCAAGAACGATAAAATCTACAGGCACATAATTCCTATTTGCAACAATAAGAACATCATTGATTCTTCCCATTGGTTTCTTAATGGTGGAATCCGCAAGGTGCAAATTTAAAGAGCAATCATCAAGATCACGGAAACCTAGAATATCACATAAAGTTTTCGGAATCGTGGAAACACCAGCACCCAAATCACATAAAGCATAGCACTCATGATATTTAATTTTAATTTTTATAGTAGTTTCCTACTCATCATAAAGTTTTCTAGGTATAGGAACTTCCAAATTAAGTTTTTCATCATAAGATTGCATCAAGGCATCAACAATATGTTTGGTAATCGCTTTATTTTGACTATAAGCATGAGGAGAATTCAACACGGATTGCAACATGGAAATACAATCTATTAAAGCACAATTATCATAATTAAATTCCTTTAAATCCAAGATAGTGGGTTCAATGCTATTTAAAGTCTTGACCTCTCCAATCCCACTTTTACCAAATTTAGCATCAAGATCTACAAACTCCAAATCATTGGGACTCCTTTTAACTAAAGTTGACTCATCTCCAGTCCCATCATTATCAAGATTCATATTGCAAAACAAAGATTTAATAGGGGATACATCAATAACTTTTAGATCTTCATCGTTATTTTCATGGAAACTAGAAGAACACGCTTTTACAAAGCAATCTTTCTTAGCGCGCAACCTAGCGGTTCTTTCTTTGCACTCATCAATGGAAATAGACTCATTGATACCATGCTCAGGAGAAGTAGATCTAAGTTTCAAAGAATCGTCATCAAGCGAAAGCATATCAACGTTCCTAGCCAAATCATCAACTTTAAGCAATTTGCTGCTAGGGTTTATCAGTCCCCATTTCAAGTTTAAATAAAACTTAGACATGATACAACACAAGATGCTAGCGCTAAGCATTGCTAGAACTAGGGATGTGACATGCAGCAAAATAGCGTAAGTATTTCCCGAAGTTTTTGAGAACCAAGGTATCAATCCAGTAGGAGGCTCCTCAAAAGTCCCACGCACCTCCACAAACAAACAAGAACCTCGCAACCAACACAATAAAGGGGTTGTCAATCCTTTCACGACCAGTTGTGAAAGTGAGATATGATAGAGATAATATGATAAGATAAATATTTTTGGTATTTTTTATGATATAGATTGGAAAAGTAAAGATGCAAATAAAAGTAGATGGTAAACTTATATGATAAAAGATAGACCCGGGGGCATAGGTTTCACTAGTGGCTTCTCTCAAGATAGCATAAGTATTATGGTGGGTGAACAAATTACTGTCGAGCAATTGATAGAAAAGCAAATAATTATGAGATTATCTAGGCATGATCATGTATATAGGCATCACGTCCGTGACAAGTAGATCGACTCCTGCCTGCATCTACTACTATTACTCCACACATCGACCGATTCCTACCTGCATCTAGAGTATTAAATTCATAAAGAACAGAGTAACGCATTAAGAAAGATGACATGATGTGGAGGGATAAAAACATGCAATATGATATAAACCCCATCTTTTTATCCTCGATGGCAAGAATACAATAGGTGCCTTGCTGCCCCTACTGTCACTGGGAAAGGACACCGCAAGATTGAACCCAAAGCTAAGCACTTCTCCCATTGCAAGTAAGACCAATCTAGTAGGCAAAACCAAACTGATAATTCGAAGAGACATTCAAAGATACTTAATCACACATAAAAGAATTCAGAGGAGATTCAAATATTTCTCATAGATAAACTTGATCATAAACCCACAATTCATCGGATCTCGAAAAACAGACCGCAAAAAGAGTTACATCGAATAGATCTCCAAGAAGATCGAGGAGAACTTTGTATTGAGAATCAAAGAGAGAGAAGAAGCCATCTAGCTAATAACTATGGACCCGAAGGTCTGTGGTAAACTACTCACAACTCATCGGAAAGGCCTTGGAGATGATGTAGAGGCCCTCCATGGTCGATTCCCCCTCCGGCGGAGCGCCGACAAAGGCTCCAAGATGGAATCTTGCGGATACAAAAGGTTGTGGTGGTGGAATTAGGTTTTCGTGGTGATCCTCGAAGGTTTTAGGGTATGTAGGTATATATAGGAGGAAGAAGTAGGTCGGTGGATGCTCGAGGGGCCCATGAGGGTGGGGGGCACGCCGGGCACCCTCGTGGCCGCCTCCTCTATTGCTTGACATCCAGTCCAAGTCCCCTGGATCACGTTTGTTCCAAAAAGATCACTCCCGAAGGTTTCATCCCGTTTGGACTCCGTTTGATACTCCTTTTCTTCGAAACACTGAAATAGGCAAAAAAACAGCAATTCAGGCTGGGCCTCCGGTTAGTAGGTTAGTCCCAAAAATGATATATAAGTGTGAAGTATAGCCCATAAACATCCAAAACGGGTAATATAATAGCATGGAACAATCAAAAATTATAGATACATTGGAGACGTATCAGACCCCGTTTCGACCGTAGGAGGTCCAACAGGAGTCCATTTCCTCTGTTTTGTGGTACACCAGACCCCTCCCGATGAATAGGATCCCGTTTCGACCGTGGTCGGTCGAACACAAGGCCATTTCCTCCGTTCTGCGGTACGCCAGGCATCATTTCCATCGGCTTTTCCGTCCAAGCCCTCCAGATGAACACGATGACGCATTCCGTTCCGACCTAGCCGGTTGTCTCCCCATGAACACGATGACGACGCAGTTTCTCCATTCCGACCCAGCCATGTACACGAGCCCTGGCCGTACGTATGCGCGAGTAGGTGTTCGAGACCCCGCCCGTATGTACGTATGTGGCCGTATTTACTTTCTTGCACCCTGGCCGTTGTATGTACGTGTATATGCTACGTGCGCGCCTCTACTACGACACGTTTGCGCCTCTACTACGACCAGTATGTATGTACACGTTCGCGACCAGAATGACAACACTACGTACGCTTCGACCAGGTGGGTCCCGACTGTGAGGCACTTCCTTGCGTGCGAAGATGTAGCTGGTGGGTTCCAGCAGTCAGGGGGGCGAATCGTTTTTATTTTGCCCGTAATATGGACGCACTTCATTGCGTGCGAAGATGTAGCTGGTGGGTCCTAGCAGTCAGGGGGGATTTTTTTTTTGCAAAATACGGTGGCCCGTCCGGTGGGTCCCTGCTGTCAGGTGGAGGAATTATTATTTTACGCGTAATAAGGAGGCACTTCCTTGCGACCGCCATGGAACCAGCTGTCAGCCTCTCCACGTACAATACTCTTCCGAAGGAAGTCGTTCCTTGACCATATTGACCACGCCGCGCCGAGAGCGCCAGGGCGGTGGACGATAGCGAGGCCTAGGAAGGGGACAGCGTGGAGCCAGGGAAGATGCGACAGTGGAAGCCCGCGCGGAGAGGAGTACGAGGGTTCACTGGTTCGACTGCGGTGTGAGCCTACTGTCGCCGCAGAATAACAGGTGGTGTGGGTGAGTAGAGGGATGCCCTGGCCAGCGGTGGGAGTAGTAGGGGGTGGTGAGGACTGCGCGACAGCACAGCCGGCCACGGAAGGCCGGAGCAGGCGGCCCCGCCGGCGCTGGATTTGGCGGCTGGAGCAAGAAGATCAGAGATTGAAGAAACACGACAGCCGTTGAATTGACATCCAACGGTTACGTCTGCTAGAATCGTTTGTTGACATATATAATAACTAAAAAAATCTTGCATACGCGTCAACTTAATAGGCCCACAAGTCAGACCATTCCTTCTTTTTTAAATAATTTATATATAGCTCATTGCAACTTCTTATGCAATTTATTGCAGTCCATTTTTTTTGTTGGCCAGGGCCAGGGTTAAAAATTTAAACGAAATTTCGCATATTTCTATAGGTTCCATACTATTTTTAATATCGAAATGTTATCTAGATTTAAAGTACTTTGAAGATATATTTAAATTAGGTTAAAGCCCAGTGAAATAGGAATCTGAAAATGTGAAAAAAAAATTCAGAAATTATAAAGTAATTGCCAATTTGTCATTTGTTTTTATATTTACAACACATTTCATATTACTTTCAAGATTTGCAGGCATCTTGAAAGAGTTGCAGCCCATCAGGGCATAGAAAAATAAGTAGGCCTGGATTGGGTATTCTTCAGAAAAAATAAACTCGGCTCATTTTCACAAAGAAAAAATAGCTGGGCTGGTCATATGGTGAACATAAAATATAAGCCTGGGCTAGACGGGCCACAGCCCAGTTGAAACCTTGCTCTGTCTCAACAATAACAAAAAAAAATACTGCTCGAGCAGCTATGTCCCAGGTGTCACCCGATCTTGTGTTGTTCTCTTGTCTATTGACTATATACGCTCACAATGTCGTGGGTCCCAGATGTCAGGAAACCACTAGGAGGAAGCATTTTCTTTTTCCATACGCTGACATGGTGGGCCCATACTATCATCCTCTCCACGTACTTCTACCGATTACTGTTGTTTGTTGACCATGTTGTGTGACGCCCCCGATTCAATCGTACACTAATCATACATGCAAATGTGTACGATCAAGATCAGGGACTCACGGGAAGATATCACAGCAAAACTCTAGACACAAATTAAAATAATACAAGCTTTATATTACAAGCCAGGGGCCTCGAGGGATCGAATACATAGCTCGATACATAAGAGTCAGCGGAAGCAACAATATCTGAGTACAGACATAAGTTAAACAAGGATGCCTTAAGAAGGCTAGCACAAAAGCAACAACGATCGAAGAGGCAAGGCTTCCTGCTTGGGACCTCCTAACTACTCCTGGTCGTCGGCGGCCTCCACGTAGTAGCATCCTTCGGCGGTGGCATCTGGCTCCAGGGATCTATCATCTGGTTGCATCAATCGGAAAGAAGATAGAATGAGGGAAAAGGGGTAGCAAAGCAACTGTGAGTACTCATCCAAAGTACTCGCAAGCATCCGATCTATACTAAGTATGCATTGGTATCAAATGGAAGGTTTGTATCTGTGGACTGAACTGCAGAATGCCAGAATAGAGGGGGAAGTCCTAGCCTATCAAAGACTAGCATCTTCAAGCAGCTCCAAGCATCTTGCAGCATGTGGAAGAGTAAATAATAGCAGTTTAATATTTAACAAACATGTTGTAGAACCAATGCCCAGAGATCCTTCCTCGACTCCCTGCGAGAAAGCAATCCCGGAGCTACATATCCATCACATATCTCAAGTATCCATTTCTAGTTATATAAGATCCGGATACAAGTCTGAACATCCATTACCATAGACACGGTATTCGAATATATATCTTCCCCACAGGGGTGCACCACATTACCCAACACACTCGATCACTATGGTCGGACACACCTTTATGGGGTCAATGACCGGCCTCGGAAGATCAACACGTCACAGCCCTACCTAGGCTCAGCAGAGAGGTCCCCGTCGGTCTACATCCTAAGCGCTCCGGGGTCTTGGGCCCATCGCCCGCAGCACTCCGGGTTGTTGCGCGCAGGGTGGATACCAGCACCGCCTCGGATGGTCAGCACGATCCGACCGTGCCGCCATGCTGAACTGGACGTCTGACAAAGCTTCACTAATACTGCAACATCGAGGCCCATATCTATTCTCGCGTGGTGGTTAGTGCATAAAGGCCAGAGGCCAACTCAGAACAAATGCCCAAACCTGTTAGTGCATTGGGGGCTCGCGGAGACGAGCAGAGACTCACGATAATGTGACCCCGTCGCCCCGTCTCGTGGACTTACGGCAAGGGCCAAGACTGCCCGGTCATGCCACGTAGAAAACTCGCGGGTGCTCAACAGGCCCGCCCGACTTTCACATCAACTCGCGGGTACCCCTCAGGGCCGACCCGACTTCAACAATAGTCTCAAGTAAAGTCAAGGTAATCGTGTGTCCAAACATCATGGGGAAAACCCGAGGAATCACCCACGGAGGATTCCACTCGATGTAATCATCAAGGTGAACGTAAGAGAATCCACCCTCGAGGTTCACACTTGAGGTGTTGCACGACAGCCGTATTGGGAATAGTGAAAGAGGAACCACCCTCGTTGACCACGACCGAATAGCTACACTACAGAGATCTCATCAGGAGTGATGTATGAGGTTCCACCCTCGGCACTTGATGGTAACTTTGCAGAGTCGAGCATCAAAAGGGTCGTGATGTGATGTGAGGTGTCAGGCTCTGGTCGTTGATCACGTTGATCGAGGTGTTGATGATGAAGAAGGGGCAACAAGGACAAGGTGGGGGTCACTGATGGATCACTAACCAACCTATACTAAGCAGTTTAGGGTAAGCAGGTAAGGTACAATAGCAGGTTACAAAAGCAGGCTATGCATCAGAATAGGAGCAATCAATTACAATAGCAAAATCTAATGCAAGCATGAGAGAATGGAATGGGAGATATTGGGATGATCAAAGGGGGGCTTTCCTAGTTGCTCAGACAAGGAGGGTCATCATCGACGTAGTCGATCACAGAGACATCAGCAGCAGTCTCGGGGTCTACCGAAGAGAAGAGGGGGGAGAAACAGTAAATATAAAGCAAAGATAGCATAACAAGAGAATAAGCGGGGCTAGAGGTGTTCTAACGCAGTGCTTGGCGATACTGGCGAAGGAGGATAACATCCGGCAAAGTTTTCACGGTTCCGTACGTCTGTCAGACAGATGAACCAGAGGGGAAAGGATGCATTTTCGCTATGCTTGGGACGTGTGGCGGACAAACGGACCACGTGTTCAGATTTGTCTTGTCGTTCTGAGCAACTTTCATGTAGAAAACTTTTTCATCCGAGCTACAGATTATTTTCTATGATTTTTCAAATATTTTAAACAATATTCTGAAATTATCTAAATTAACATAAATGGAATTATGATGTCAGCATGACTAGAGGATGACGTCAGCAGCCAGCTGGTCAGCTGACCAGGTCAAACCTGACATGTGGGTCCAGCGGGACCCATTGGCCAGTGAGAGTGGCTATAACTGTGAATTAACTAATCTAACTAAACTAATTAGGGGTGTGGGGCCAATATGTCAGTGAGACATTAGACTAACCTAATTACTAAAATAAACTTTTAGTTTCGAAAAAGATTAATTACACGCGAGACCCACACGCCAGTGGCCCACGGGTGCCCAGTCAGCAGTTGACTGGGTCAACTCAGTCATCTGGGGCCCGTGGGGCCCACGGTCAGTGGCTGTGAGGTGGGGCCCGGAGGGCCACGTCGGCGGGAAGCACCGGAGACGCGCCGACGACCATTTCCGCGGCAGAGCATCGCCGGACTTCGCCGGAAAAATGCTATGGGGCACAGGGAGAGGTGCGGCTAGGCGCTTTCGATCGGGCGTCCGACGCCGCATCTATCTACGGCGGTCCCGTGGGCTAACTCGACCGGAGTGGAGCGCTGCATCGACGGCGGCGGGTGGCGCGTTTGGCCAGAGTTCGAGATCGTCGCTACAGAGCGCGTGCGAGCGAAGTAAAGGACTAGGTGAGGTCTATGGCGCTCCAGGAGCTCGTGGGAGCTACTGGCTCGAGCGGAGGAGCTCGGAGGCGAGCCCTACGACGACAATGGCGGACGGCGGAGCTCGGCTTGCGGGTGAGGTAGCTACGGCGAAAAGCACGGTGGGAGGAGAGGAATGGAGGAAGGGAGGAGCTCACCGGGGAGGCACACGGTGGGTCGACGAAAGATTTAGGAGTAGCAGAGGTGCTCGAGGTCGTCGCCGCGCGTCGGAGCAGAGACGGAAGGGGGAGGCAGCGTTCAACAGCTGTAGAGGTCCCCGGCTCCACTTGAAGGCTCCAGGCAAACGGGCGGACGACGGTGGCTCTCCTGGACAACACGAGCAGTCAGAGCGGCGTCGGTGGCCACGCTGGCAATGGAGGACGGCGGCGATTCTGCTTGGTGCGGTGGATCTGGAGGAGGGAGGTGAGCGCATGGGCGAGAGAGAGAGAGAGAGAGAGAGCGAGGGGGAAAGTGGAGAGGGGCAAGTGGGTGAGGGGAGACGAGGGGAGCCCGAGGCGTCGCCCCTATCCCCTCCCGGCGTCGGTGCCGGCGAGGTGGTCAGGGGCGACCCCTCCCCTGTAGCGACGCGGTCGGAGGAACATGACGAGCAACCGTGGTGGGGTTGGGCTGGCTGGGCCACCCAGGTGGGCTAGGCCCAGGGGGCTTCTTTTTTTTCAAATTGTATTTTCTTTTGCCCTTTATTTCTTTTCTGTTTTATTCATTAAAGGGCATTTATATACTTTATAAAATATAGGTTTCCATATGACAAATAACTAGGGATTATTTGCCACAAGTTGAACATTTTAGATTTAATGTTTGAGAATTTTGAATTTAGGACTTTAATTTGAATTTGAAAAAGAATAGAGATTTGGATCGACTGAGGATTAGCAACAGTAATGTGATGACATGGCACCATTAACATGGGATTACTGTGGCTTAATTATCCGGGCGTCACAATTCTCCTCCACTACAAGAAATCTCGTCCCGAGATTTAAGGGGGTGGAGTAAGGGGGAAAGACTCGGGAAGGACGGAGCTCAACACAAGATAGGTACCTAGGGGCTATCTCAATGAATGCGGCATAGAGGCATCTCTCGATTTGAAAATAAAGAAAGTCATCGAGAGCAAGGTAAGGAGGTGCAATAAGAAGCTTCAACCGGGTAGGCAATTGTTTGATGTCTGCAACAGAGTGTGAAAGAGGCTCAGAGCATCGAGAATAAGTATTGCATTTTATACCAGAACAGATCACAAGGAAGATGGCTCGCGAATTATATACGAAGCCAAGCCCGAGGGATAACTTAGAAAACAAGGATGTATAGGAGAGTCAGGTTTTGATCCTGTGGAACTGTGGGTTATGGGCCCACCATGTGGGTTAAAAGAAGGAAGGGTGCTAACATTTTGTATGGTTAAGGTAGCAAGGCATGTCAGAGGACAACCTGTCAGTTATGTTGGCAACAACGTTGGTACTAAGGGCGAGGGAAGAAGAGAACCATTTTCCTACTCGTTAAGACGAGGGGGACCAATAGGCAAAGTTCTCGTCCATCGATGGCTACCGGAATGTCATCAACAATGGTAACAATATCTTACAAACAGAGCTTGTACACCGAGGTGTTACATAAGCAGGGAATTATCACTGCTCAGGTATGTTAGGTTCCAAGAAAGGTTAAACAAAACAAGGGAAAGGAAGTGTAGACTCGAATTCAGTTAACGGTGTTCGCGAGTGTTTAACAACTCAGAACCCGTGGAAAATTTGAATCAGCGAGAAATAATAGTTGTGGAAGAACTCATCACAAGTTACATAGTTCCGTGATATTCTCGAGATGCCGGTGGGTAATACTCGAAGGTAGATCAAAGTAGAGGTTGGACTGGTGAAATGATCCGCAGAAGACAAGTACTTTAACTTGTCCGAGAAATGGGATCAAAGAAGAACAATATGGTCGGAACCACGGTTGCAAAGGACCAAATATAGATACAAGATGAACTTATCACAAGGGGATTATTATTATAACAAGAAGCTTCCATGATAGGGTCTACATTGTGTTCATGGGCATGAACACAAAGTTCAAGGTCGACTCCCACTTATCCAATGCATAACCTTTCATTCACTTCTCATTTTCGAAGAAATCGTAGTGTTGAGATTTTATCTGGCATAACACCAGTAGAGTATGAGTCGTAGAAGTTTCCGGGTTCACACGGATTTAGGGAAGACATAGATTCAACCCATAAGGACATATTAGGAACATATACCACAAACTTCACGAGTAAATAACTCAAGCCCGGAAGCAGAGTATGGTTGACGAGAGCGGGGGATACAATTTACCAAAGGCATTGTGTATCCGAGGAAAGGCTCACAAGGTTACTGAATATGAAGGACGTTGTCGGATAAAACCCAACAAAGGACCTGGAGGTCCACAATGGATCTGATGTGAGTATCGGTACTCAACCAGAAGAAGAAAGAATTCAAGGAGGTCGGGTTATAGAAACAACTAACTAATTCAAAGCTCAAAATGCAAAGGAATTATGGTTTCCAAATTGGGGGGATCAGAAATAGAGGCTCTAATCAAAGACAAGTAAGTTGAATAGACATAGATCGACAATCAAGCAAGGCTTGATTCGCCGAACACCAGCTCATGTCCGGAGTGACGTCTGAACCAAGGGAAGGATTTTAAATAGGATTGGTGATCGTGAGCATTCACATACAAATCGAATCAAATGCTCGAAATCACGATGACAAAGGATGCTAACGAGTATTGCTAGACATACGCAGTAACCTTAATGCAAGAAAATAAGTATTTGTCGAGCAATAGTTGGAGTGGATTACCGGAAGATCGAATAGTACTTCAAAGTATGAATCACTTGATCAACTAGGAATGAACAAATCCTCGAAAAGTGTGAGGAATTATTCATAGGGGTATTCATGCGGCAAGTAACTGCAGGGCAGTAAGCATAGAGGATCGTCGGAACATCAGAGATTATTTCAGGACATTTTGTAATAACAAGGGCAACTGGGGATGAAGGTATGAACGACAATGTAGATAGTTACCCATAAGGATTTATCGGTGATAGGGATCGCAACGACGAAGGGTACAAGGGTCTCGGGAAAGCATTGGAGAGTATCTTCAGAATCTTCTGGTGCACCAAGCAATCATCTGGAGTGAGGGGCTCTCCGGGAGAAAGTATTTACGAGAACCTAGGGTTAGAGTTTACAAAATCATTTGACCCGAATAGAAGAGAGATTAGAGTCCCAGAGTAAAGGTCGAGGAGTAAAAGATCCTAATACCACCCAATGGCGATGTGGGCCCGAAAGCCACACAGCCTTGTTAGTAAAACAGTTTTTCAAAGACTAGACTCAACTTCGGCCAAGGAGTTCGAAGAGGATTCCTACAGCAATCGGCTCGACATTTAACTTGTGACGCCCGATTCAATCAGACACTAATCATACACATAAATGCGCATTTGATCAAGATCGAGGACTCACGGGAAGATATCACAACACAACTCTAGACACAAATTAAAATAATACAAGCTTTATATTACAAGCCAGGGGCCTCGAGGGCTCAAATACATAGCTCGATACACAAGAGTTAGCGGAAGCAACAATATCTGAGTACAGACATAAGTTAAACAAGGATGCCTTAAGAAGGCTAGCACAAAAGCAATAACGATCGAAGAGGCAAGGCCTCCTGCTTGGGACCTCCTAACTACTCCTGGTCGGCGGCGGCCTCCATGTAGTAGCATCCTTCGGTGGTGGCATCTGGCTCTAGGGATCCATCATCTGGTTGCATCAATCGGAAAGAAGATAGAAGGGGGGAAAAGGGGTAGCAAAGCAACCGTGAGTACTTATCCAAAGTACTCGCAAGCATCTGATCTATACTAAGTATGCATTGGTATCAAATGGAAGGTTTGTATCTGTGGACTGAACTGCAGAATGCCAGAATAGAGGGGGAAGGCCTGGCTTATCAAAGACTAGCATATTCAAGCAGCTCCAAGCATCTTGCAGCATGTGGAAGAGTAAAGAATAGCAGTTTAATATTTAACAAACATGTTGTAGAACCAACGCCCAGAGATCCTTCCTCGATTCCCTGTGAGAAAGCAATCCCAGAGCCACATATCCATCACATATCTCAAGTATCCATTTCTAGTTATATAAGATCCAGATACAAGTCTGAACGTCCATTACCGTGGAAATGGTATTCGCATATATATCTTCTCTGCAGGGGTGCACCACGTTACCCAACACGCTCGATCACTCTGGCCGAACACACCTTTCTAGGGTCAATCCCGGCCTCGAAAGATCAACACGTCGCAGCCCTACCTAGGCTCAGCAGAGATGTCCCCACCGGTCTACATCCTAAGCGCTCCGGGGTCTTGGTCCCATCGCCCGCAGCACTCCAGGTCGTTGCGCGCAGGACGGATACCAGAGCCGCCTCAAATGGCCAGCACGACCCGACCGTGCCGCCATGCTGAATTGGACGTCTGACAAAGCTTCAGCTGATACTATGACGTTGAGGCCCATATCTATTCTCGCGTGGTGGTTAGTGCGTAAAGGCCAGAGGCCAACTCAGAACAAATACCCAAACCTGTTAGTGCATTGGGGGCTCACGAAAACGAGCAGAGACTCATGATAATGTGACCCCGTCTCCCCATCTCGTGGACTTACGGCAAGGGCCCAGACTGCTCGGCCGTGCCACGTAGAAAACTCGCGGGTGCTCAACGGGCCTGCCCGACTTTCACATCAACTCGCAGGTACCCCTCAGGGCCAACCCGACTTCAACAATGGTCTCAAGTAAAGTCAAGGTAACCGTGTGTCCAAACATCAAGGGGAACACTCGAGGAATCACCCACGGAGGATTCCACTCGATGTAATCATCAAGGTGAACGTAAGAGGATCCACCCTCGAGATTCACACTTGAGGTGTTGCACGATAGCCGTATCGGGAATGGTGAAAGAGGAACCACCCTCGTTGACCACGACCTAATAGCTACACTACAGAGATCTCATCAGGAGTGATGTATGAGGTTCCACCCTCGGCACTCGATGGTAACTATGCAGAGTCGAGCATCAAGGGGCGTGATGTGATGTGAGGTGTCGGGATCTGGTCGTCTATCACATTGATCGAGGCGTCGATGATGAAGCAGGGGCAACAAGGACAAGGTGGGGGTCACTGATGGATCACTAACCAACCTATACTAAGCAATTTAGGGTAAGCAGGTAAGGTACAAGAGCAGGTTACAAAAGCAGGCTATGCATCAGAATAGGAGCAATCAATTACAGTAGCAAAATCTAATGCAAGCATGAGAGAATGGAATGGGTGATATCGGGATGATCAAAGGGGGGCTTGCCTGGTTGCTCAGACAAGAAGGAGGGTCGTCGTCGACGTAGTCGATCACAGAGACATCAGCAGCAGTCTCGGGGTCTACCGGAGAGAAGAGGGGGAGAAACTGTAAATATAAAGCAAACACATGCATAATAGGACAATAAGCAGGGCTAGAGGTGTTCTAACGCAGTGCTTGGCGATACTGGCGAAGGAGGGTAACATCCGGGAAAGTTTTCCTGGTTCCGGACGTCTGTCAGACAGATGAACCGGAGGGGAAAGGTTTCATGTTCGCTATGCTAGGGACGTGTGGCGGACGAACAGACCGCATGTTCATTTTCGTCTCGTCGTTCTGAGCAACTTTCATGTAGAAAACTTTTTCATCCGAGCTATAGATTATTTTCTATGATTTTTCAAAGATTTTAAACAATATTATGAATTATCTAAATTAACATAAATGGAATTATGACGTTAGCATGACTAGAGGATGACGTCAGCAGCCAGCTGGTCAGCTGACCAGGTCAAACCTTACCTGTGGGTCCAGTGGGACCCACTAGTCAGTGAGAGTGGCTATAACAGTGAATTAACTAATCTAACTAAACTAATTAGGCGTGTGGGCCCAATATGTCAGTGAGACATTAGACTAACCAAGTTACTAATATAAACTTTTAATTTCAAAAAAGGTTAATTACGCGTGGGACCCACACGTTAGTGGCCCACGGGTACCTAGTCAGCAGTTGATTGGGTCAACCCACTCATCTTGGGCCCATGGGGCCCGCGGTCACTGGCTGTGAGGTGGGGCTCAGAGGGCCACGTCGGCGGGCGTCGCCGGAGACGCACCGACGACCATTTCCGCGGTGGAGCATCGCCGGACTTCGCTGGAAAAAAGCTACGGGGCACGGGGAGAGGTGCGGCTAGACGCTTTCGATCGGGCGTCCAACGCCGTATCGATCTACGGCGGTCCCGTGGGCTAATTCGGCCGGAGTGGAGCGCTGCATCGACTGCGGTGGGCGACGCGTTCGGCCGGAGTTCAGTATCGGCATTACAGAGCGCGTGCAAGCAAAGTAAAGGGCTAGGCGAGGTCTATGGCGCTCTAGGAGGTCGTCAGAGCTACTGGCTAGAGCGGAGGTGCTCGGAGGCGAGTCCTACGACGAAAATGGAGGATGGTGGAGCTCAGCTTGCGGGCGAGCTAGCTATGGCAAAAAGCACGGTAGGAGGAGAGGAATGGAGGAAGGGAGGAGCTCACCAGGGAGGCACACGGTGGCCCGCAAAAGATTTAGGAGCAGCAGAGGTGCTCGAGGTCGTCGGCGCGCGTCGGAGCAGAGACGGAAGGGGGCGATGGCGTTCAGCAGCTGTAGAGGTCCCCGGCTCCACCTGAAGGCTCCAGGTGAACGGGCGCACGACGGTGGCTCTCCTGGACAACACGAGCAGTCAGAGCGGCGCTGGTGGCCGCGGTGGCGATGGAATACGGTGGTGATTCCGCTTGGTGCAGTGGATCTGGAGAAGGTAGGCGAGCGCGTGGGCGAGAGAGAGAGAGAGAGAGAGAGAGAGAGAGGGCGAGGGGGAAAGTGGAGAGGGGCAAGTGGGTGAGGGGAGACGAGGGGAGCCCGAGGCGTCGCCCTTATCCCTCCCGGCATCGGCGTCGGCGAGGTGGTCGGGGGCGACCTCTCCCCTGTAGCGACGTGGTCGGAGGAACAGGACGAGCTACCGTGGTGGGAGTTGGGCTGGCTGGGCTACCCAGGTGGGATAGGCCCACGGGGCTTCTTCTTTTTTCAAATTGTATTTTCTTTTGCCCTTTATTTCTTTTCTCTTTTATTCATTAAAGGGCATTTATATACTTTATAAAATATAGGTTTTCATATGACAAACAACCAGGGATTATTTGCCACAACTTGAACATTTTAGATTTAATGTTTGAGAATTTTGAATTTAGGACTTTAATTTGAATTTGAAAAAGAATAGAGATTTGGATCGACTGAGGATTAGCAACAGTAATGTGATGACATGGCACCATTAACATGGGATTACTGTGGCTTAATGATCCGGGTGTCACATGTTGACAATGCGAGAGGGCGGCGCCGCGACGAGCGCACCAAAGCGCACGGACGATGACGAGGAGGCCTCGGATGTCGGCGTTAACGATTTAGGAGATGGTGGGGCGGCGATTCATGCGCTGAGGCGCAGCCAGCCGTGGGAGGCGGAAGCAGGCGGCCCCGCCGACGCTGGTTTCGTTTTGGGGGCTGGAGGAAGAGATGACTGAAGAAACACGACAGACTATAAAAGCAGCAGGAGTACTTAACAACCTTAACTGAAACCAGCAGGAGCACTTAACAACCATAGCTGAAAGCAGTATGAGTACTTATATAGGTTCAATTGTACAAAGCACGCCTCGAACAGTGCTACTTTGCCTACAGTTAACCAAGGGTGAGGCCGCCAAGCCCCAGGACAAGGCCTAGGCGCCACCCGGCATCCACAACCTTCTGAAAGCGGCTTCATCTCGCAATGTGGTCAATAAACAGGATATTCGCTTTAGAGCCATGGAAAAGCAGGAACATAATCTTCTGTCCTATTCTCCAAGATGGACGAGCCTTCATTATTTGAGACCACCCATTAATAAGTATCTTTTCACCTCCAAGGGGAATGGAGTAGGTCGACATAAACATCATGTTGTGACCAAGCGCAAGTCTGACCCGACCATGCTCAGGCATCTGTATAGGAATAACAGAACTGGACAGTTTCTGTTTCAAGAAGATCACAGCTGTAAAACTGTGTATAAGCAATAGTTTATGAACAACATATATAACCAAAAACAGCTCATACCATAAGTTTCTCGACACAGTTGGACCTGTTCAACGAGTGCAGCAGTGGCACACATATCCCACATGGCCTCCCACCATTGAAATGCCCCACAAGGACCTCAAGGCGATCAATAAAGTGTAGGAACTTTTGGATGTCGTCCCAGTCAACTTCAGTGCCATCAGTAACAGCCGAATTCTTACAGAATAACAAATGAGCAGCCTGCAACTCTGAAAAAACCTACACGGGCCACCAATTATAAGAAAATCTTAGTTAGCAGTAGCATCTTCGTGAGAGATTCATTGCTACTTCTAAAGTTAAATTGTGATTAGTTAGACAGAATAGGTAGATTAAGAAGTAATCGAGGCAACAAGCACGAACCAGATACAAAAACTAACATGGATGAACAATTGGAACGACGTCGGGGTGGAAAATCGCAGTGAAGATGAGACCAGGTTCTGCTATTTCCATCAAAATTCTTGCACCAACTTTCAGTCCGTAACACTTGAGAAAGTTTATCCAAGTTCGGCCATAAAAAAAGCAGCGATCTTCTTGGTTCATGACCCAACTCGGAACTTATATCCATGGCTTGTCTTCACTGTGACCATTAAACTGGTGTATTCAGTTAGGGCAAGGCCAAGCATCTTGAGTACATGTGTTCTGGTAGAGCAAATAATTCACTGCAAAAATAATAATATGAGAACACAATGTATTCCCTATCCAAATCTAGAAATAATTTCCTCCTTCACGTTAGTGTTGACCATTGTACTAGTACCTTTTATCCAAATATAGCAATCCAAATTTCCAAATTAGTCTATAACATGTTCAAAAAAACCCCACCCTCCCGGATAGAAAAGAGGATTCTAGGAACATACTGTGCGCGTTTTAAAATCCTATGTTAGGATGAGAAGGAACAAGTGTGGCGTCTCACCGAGGGCGTAGAAACCAGTAGGGTCCTTGCACTTTTGGCACTACAAATGAAACACACTAGATTCAGTAGGAAGAAAAATGCATCAACGGCGATTGCTGTCATCCTAGGATTATCCGCGACCAAGGGACTTGGATTTATCGGGGATGGATGAAGAATTCGTACCTGGTTCTCCATGGGAAAACCCTATGCAATCGCCGAGAGGGGGTTTTCTCTAAAACAGCAGACGAGGGAGAAGGGGATTCAGGCCCAGTGAAATATTGCCACTTCGTCCATCCACCATCGCTAAATTTGGAAAGGTGGCGGTTTTGTGATTTGTGACTCATTGGGCATTATCATGCTGCTGACGACGGGTGTGTCTACCGTGCAGTTGTGCACTTTAATTTGGTGCATATGGCACGTGGACCCCATTGTTGGATGCCCCACATATCAGCGAAAGGAAGTAGAAAGACAGGAGTAACTAGTTACACATAAATATATTTTCACAGAGAGATACTCCCTCTGTAAAGAAATATTCAAGTCTTTTATATCACAACTTTATACATAAGAAAAATCAAGGGGAATATATATAACATATATAATTATAAAAAACAGAGTTCTTTTAACACAGTATAGACGAGTTGGTGATGATGGTGTGCCTGCCATCCTGCAATATAGGCCGTCCGATTTATATCTGACGGATAAGAAGGAAACAAATTGCAATTTTGCAAAAAGGTACCCACACACCTCTCCACATTTGCAAATAAGGCCTTCCCTCGTTCATCCTTTTTCCCACAAGATAAAATACTCATACAAATGCATCTTGATGTTACGTGCAATGCACATGCATTATGGGGGTTCAGCTGAGAATATAATACTCTGACAGGCTCACGGTTCTGGACTTTGGGCCGCAGGCCCATCCTGCATGTTTGGGGGCCATGTGTTCTACCTCAGCGCTTTTCATATTGCAAGCGACCAGTACGGCGCTGGTTTTAGATGCTATCGCAAGGCGAATACACAAAATTGAATAAAGCACGGCAGCTGTTGGAATGAAATCGAACGACAGTTCCTAACCAGCAATAAGAGTTGCAATTCTATCAACGATATACCATGTGATAAATAATACTGTCGTACAACTTATACACACAGGACACTTGTTTCACCATGCCAGATTATTACATCAAAATCCCTCGGAGGATAGATCAGTTTGGTGGTTGCGTGCTGCTACTGAAGAATTTCAAAGTTGATTTGGACTAGCTCTCCTTGCCAAGAAAGTTCGATTTTGGCATCATCCCCTACCGCAAGATATGATTTAGATTTGAACCTTGACCATCCTTTAGCATCAGTCATCATGCAACCATCCTTTGTACTTACGGTATATTGAGCAGGTTCATTCACACCAAGGCTGCGCATGGTAAGAGAAACTTGGCCACGGTCGCCCGGATTGTTAAACGACTCCCTCGTTGCTCTAGGAATTCTCTGTTTGCAAACAAGAATACAAACACAAATAGTAAGATCAACACTGTGAATCATGTGAAACAACATGGAAAGAAAAAAGAACGAAGCACTTGGGCGGCCAATGCTTACCAAGAAGGTGGACATGTCGGTTTTTGTAAGGACTTTGGTATATGAAGTGCGAACTGCAGCCCAGTCTATTGCCGATGCAACTGCTCATTTGGTTGCCGCTGCATGGGCCGGAGCATATGCAAGTGCAAGTGTTGGTGTCGATGCCGAAGCCGTTGCTGGTGCCCGTGCCGGTGCGACTGGTAGTGCCGCTGCTGCTGCCAGAGTGGTGCTCCTTATAGAGTTGGTGCCGGTGTCGGAGCAGGTGCCATTGTCGATGCCCGATCCTCCGATAGATCAGGCTAATCTGCTGACCCGGTCGGTGCCGAATCCTCAGCTGGATCAGACTGAGCTATTGCCGCTGTCAGTGCTAGAGCAACTGCCTATGCTTGATTTGTTGCTGAAGGTGGTACCGATGTGCGAGACAGCGGCGATCGTGTCTGGTCTGCTATGATTAGCTTTCTAACTTGACTAGGCTCCATGACTGTGATCCAGTTTTTTTCTTCATTTCTTTCAAACGCGAGAAGGACTAATTGTGGCGTTTTTCTTAAACCAATCTGCAGTTCATCATAGGGATTCAGCTTGTACTCAGAGAACAGACTGATCCAATTTTTTTCCAGTAATATAAGTGATGGACAGTGCCTTCGTTACTGACACGACATAAGAAGTGAAACCTAAAAAATAGCCATCATAGAGCGAACCAAATGGTTTATTCTGTGATGAATGTCACATGGCAAAACGTGCATCGTAAAATTGCAGGAAAAGAAAGAAAACATGACATTAAATCAATAAGATTTAGACAGTAAATCAATAAGATTTACTTGATGTGACATGAGTGAATCCTTACCAAGAAATCACTATGTTGAAGTACTAAACATAAGATTGATCGTCCAACTACAGGTGGCATGCAGGGCCCCCGCCTACCCCCACAAGCAGGACAGTCCAAAGGTCGTGACAAATCGTATGGACCAAACATCTATGGGACTGGATATCCTGGTGGGTGTGATAAACCCTGCAATGCATACAGATATTGGAGTGTAAACATAATTGATAAAACATCCTCACAAAAAAGATGATCTGGATACTTCAAAGTATACAGACTGAATTGAGTAGACAGACATTAACATAGAATGTTCTCAGGACTCACCACACACCAAAGCGGCAGTACTAAACAATACAGGGTTCGCAAACACAAATCAAATACTGAACAATAATACTTACTACAGACAAGCAAAGTTGCACTAATTAAACTCTGCATACTATTTCTTGCCACCGACCTACGGAATGACCCCACATAGCTGACTAGGCCATGTGATACGTCAATTTTGCATCATGCTTTGATACTGATATATATTACATTATGGGCTGTTATTACACATTATGTCACAATACTTATGCCTTTTCTCTCTTATTTTACAAGGTTTACATGAAGAGGGAGAATGCCGGCAGTTGGAATTCTGGGCTGGAAAAGGAGCAAATATTAGAGACCTATTCTGCACAACTCCAAAAGTCATGAAACTTCACGGAGGCATGTTTTGGAATTAATAGAAAATACTGGCAAAAGAATCAACCAGAGGGGTCCCACACCCTGGCCACGAGCGTGCGGGGCACGCCCTACCCCCTGGAAAAAGTCAGAAGGAAGCTTTCTGGACGAAGCGCCGTCGTCTCGAGGCAGAACCTTGGCGGAACCAATCAAGGGCTCCAGCCGAGCTGTTCTGCCAGGGAAACATCCCTCCGGGAGGGGAAATCATCACCATCGTCATCACCATCGATCCTCTCATCGGGAGGGGGTCAATCTCCATCAACATCTTCACCAGCACCATCTCCTCTCAAACCCTACTTCATCTCTTGTACCGATCTTTGTCTCAAAACATCATATTGGTACCTGCGGGTTGCTAGTAGTGTTGATTACTCTTTGTAGTTGATGCTAGTTGGTTTATTCGGTGGAGGATTATATGTTCAGATCCTTAATGCATATTAATACCCCTCTCATTATGAACATGAATATGATTTGTGAGTAGTTACTTTTGTTCCTGAGGACATGGGAGAAGTCTTGCTATAAGTAGTCATGTGAATTTGGTATTCGTTCGATATTTTGATAAGATGTATGTTGTATTTCCTCTAGTGGTGTTATGTGAACGTCGACTACATGACACTTCACCATTATTTGGGCCTAGGGAAGGCATTGGGAAGTAATAAGTAGATGATGGGTTGCTAGAGTGACAGAAGCTTAAACCCTAGTTTATGCGTTGCTTCGTAAGGGGCTGATTTGGATCCATATGTTTCATGCTATGGTTAGGTTTACCTTAATTTTTCTTTCATAGTTGCGGATGCTTGCGAGAGTAGTTAATCATAAGTGGGATGCCAGTCCAAGGAAGGGCAACACCCAAGCACCGGTCCACCCACATATCAAATTATCAAAGTAATGAACATGAATCATATGAGCGTGATGAAAACTAGCTTGACGATAATTCACATGTGTCCTCGGGAGCGTTTTCCTTTATATAAGAGTTTGTCCAGGCTTGTACTTTGCTACAAAAAGGATTGGGCCACCTTGCTGCACCTTGTTTACTTTTGTTGCTTGTTACCCGTTACAAATTACCTTATCACAAAACTATCTGTTACCGATAATTTCAGTGCTTGCAGAGAATACCTTACGGAAAACTGCTTGTCATTTCCTTCTGCTCTTCGTTGGGTTTGACACTCTTACTTATCGAAAGGACTATGATAGATCCCCTATACTTGTGGGTCATCACCATGGAATTCGTGAGAGATGTCTACCTGCACCATCACCATCTCGTCAACCTTGGAGAACCTAACAGAGTGGTGTTTCCACTCATAAACATGATGATGAAGACAGGCCGCATCAGATTTGTCGGGAAGCTTTACAAGAACCACACCCTTCATAATCGAAGGCACAGCCAGGAAATTGTTGTGGTCAAGTACAGCCTCGAGAACACGCCTGACAACAATGCTACAGGAAAACACTAGTTCAGGACACGTGGCGACAACGACACATCAGTTGGATAGTTTAGCAGTAGAACTCATCCTCAGGTCTTCCAGTTCACACGGCATGACTTTGAGAACTTTATCTCCACCGCGGACCTTGTTCTAATTCAAACATAAACCATATTTTATTACTACATCCGTTCAGAAATATAAGATGATTTTGGATATTATACTCCATATATGACTACATATACGCACAGAAATGAGTGAACAAAGACACTAGAACATGTCTTCAAAGGCATGAGAGTAGAGGGATTACTTGCAATATCCATAACACAAGTTACTGAGGCAAATATACCCTCTTTAAAGGTAGCATTGATGTTCATAAAGTACTCCCTCCGTCCCAAAATTCTTGTCTTAGATTTGTCTAGATACGGATGTATCAAGTCACATTTTAGTATTAGATACATCCGTATCTAGACAAATCTAAGACAAGAATTTTGGGACAGAGGGAGTAGTTGAAAGTAATCTATAAGAAATCAATGTCAACTTCTCGCATGTTTTGGTCAAAAGAGGAATTTAGAACCGTCATTTGGCACACAAAATTCACATGCAAGATCACCCAGAAAGTTGTACTACTAGTACTAGTACTGCGTGTTAGATGAAAAAACATGATCAAGATCGAGAAAAAGATCGTTAAGAAGAGATAGTACCTGGACTTGCTTAATGAGGGATCCCGGAGAGGGGGGCTTGGACAGGGCGATGGCTTTGAGCTAGTCTGCGGTAGTCCCGGCGGGGTGCTTGCGCTTCTTCGTACCATGAGCCTCGACGGTTTTGGCCAGAGCCATAGACATCACGTCGGTCGGTGCTCCGTCGTCCATCCAAGAGAGGAAGCTGAGAAAGGAAGCTGAGAGAGAAGAGTGAAATGAGGAACGAGATGAGGGAGAAGCGAATCGAGTGGGGGTTTTCTTCAAGAGAGGAAGCTGAGAGAGAAGAGTGAAATGATGGTTGCTTCGTCCGTCCAACTTACTACTAGAAAGTAGGGGGTTTTGTGATTTGATGGCTCATTGGGCATTAATGCGGCGCTTCGATCGGGGTAGTCTACCGTCACTCTACTATGGAGTAATTTAGTGCATGGCTGGTGAACCACGATGTTGGTTGTCCCACACATCGGCGAAAGTGAATAATTTAGTGCATGGCTGGAGGAGGATCCGCACGGTAGAGCGTGTCCATTGTTTTTCTGAAGAAAAAAATGATTGCAACAAGCGTTTCCACTCTTACGATGGAGGAGTGCGAAACACGGCAACCACTTGAACATACACAGTGCTCCTAGTACTAGGCATGTGCAGTGGATCTTATTGCTAGTGTAGTAAGATATGATGATAACAAATGATGGTTTGCGCATGTCAACTATATGAAAAGTAATGTAGTAACATAGTACCGCTTTTTTGACTGTCGGTCGAGAATAAATGGTGAGATCAATGTCAATAGAACTAGGTCTACAGCGCACAGAGAGTATGGTGCTACAGTACTCCATGAAACATGAACCATATGAAGCACGAATCAGTGTTAGGCAGGGTGTATGAAGGGTGCACGGGATGGGAGCAAAAGTTCCCTTCTCGACCACTTTTGGGTGTTTGGCAGAGTGCATGAAGGGTGCATGACTCCACACTAGTAGGTTAACACAAATACACGAAGAGGGAACAACAATATTGAGATGAGAATGCAACCAAACACACCCACACGCTTTGTGCTACAGTGACTGATCTGCACCATCTGAGTTTGATCCAACGGTCATATTGCGCCGAGACTTGGACATGCCCATGCAGAGGGCGCCTAAACACCATCGAAGTCCCTCTGCTTCTCGAGGCGCACAACGTTGGTGATGCAAGGTGCAACCGCCCGTAGAGCCCGCTCCTGGTCGATGGGAGCCAGCTCATCAAGGTGCAACCTGGCACGAATGGATTACGGTGATGGAGCCCTGAAAGGATTCACCCGACAACAGCGACGGCAGCCCGCAACCCCTCCTTGTCCAGCTCCGCCCCCACCATCGCGCGGAGAAGGCTCGGCTCCTCGGAGATATAGGTGAAGAAGGAGACCAGGTCAGGAAGTCGTAGCTCATTGAAGTCGACGGGGTGGTCGAACGAGTTTAGCCCGACGACCGGCATGGTCGCGCTGGCACGACGGTAGGCATCACGCAGCCGCAACACGTGCGTGGCAACTTGGTCCACCAAGTGGCTGAGGCGATCCTGGACCTCATCTCGATCGGCCTGCTCGTGCTCCAGCCGGCTCCCCAGATGGCCTATCGTATCTCCTGCTTTCTGCAGCAATGCCGCCAATGCCTCGAGCATCTTTGTGGTGGACGCCTGCCGCATTTGAAGCTCCGTGAACTCCCGTACATAACGGAGGAGCATGGCACTCCTCTCCTCCTTGAGCTCATGGAGCTCCACGTCCTTGGCCCTGAGCTCCGCATCCTTGGCCTGGAGCTCCTGTGTCAGGCGCCTCACCTTGGACTCTGTGATCTACTGCGCCGCCATGGCACCAGGTAGAAGTAATGGGGAGAGGAAGCAAAGGGGGCAAAACGGTTGAAAGGCGATGCAATCTAAGGGAAGGCGGAGGGAGCCAGCCGAGGAGCGGGGAATCTTTTGGTTTCACCATGGGAAAACACCAGACGACGACTTCTCACATCAAGGAGCAGTGGGTTTTACAGGCGGAGTCATCTCGTGACTAATTGCTGCCGCGCCTACTCCCGTCAATCAAAAAATTAAAAATCCTGTCGCGCCTGCTCCCGTCAATCAAAAAATTAAAAAATCCTGCCGCACCCAAACACCAGAGCAACACCACGGTGGATATTCAAATTTACCTACAGGCAAGGAGATAAAAAAGGGGTGAAAAAACAAATGTGGCGGCGGCCTAGCTAATCGGTCAAACTAGCCGAACTAGCTAGCCACCATGCTTCACTGATGCACTCGGCAGGAAAGATGGTCTTTCGTGATTTGACGACTCATTTACTTGCTTCGGCACTACGACCGAGGAGGACCCAGAAAACGCGCGGTAGGGCGTCCCACGTCTCGGCAAGGAAGAATATATGCGTGCACCACCTGTGAGGACCCCGAAACCGCGCTGTAAGGTGTGCCACGTCTCGGCGCGGAGGAAAAATGTGCGTGTAAAAATATACTGTATCAGACGTAGTACCTATGGTTCAACCTCGGGACCCAGCCAGTTGGTCAAAAACACCCCACTAGCCACACAGCTTCATCATGCTAACGTGGCATGGAGGATAGGTGCGGTTAGCTCCGTCTCGACCAGCCACAACGTCTCTTGTTCTAGGCGATTCTTCTATTTTCCAAGCTTTTTTTAGTTATAATAACACCACAACAAGCTAGCGCCGCTCTTTGTGTGTGCCTGTGCGTCTAAAGGTTAGATGATGGAGAGGAGAGATAGATCACAGACATGGGACCCACCAGTAACTGAGTCAACGGTCATGCACGTGTTGACGAGGCACTCCCTCTACTCTACTCAACGTAATATTGTATAAAATCAAGTTATGGGACAAAGCCAACAACCATTGTTGTTTCAGGCTATCGACTTACGGTTTGTAGTTGAAAGTGCTAGTATTCGACTAGAGGGGGGGTGAATAGGCGATTTTTATGAAAGTCTTCAAAACATGGGTGTTTCGAAGACAAACCATAGAAATGAACCTATTCATATGCAGCGGAAGGTAGACTACACTAGACAAGCCATAGTCATGTAAGAAATGAAGTGAAAGCACGAAGACTATAAGCAGCTAGGTAGATTGGATCAGGATGGAAGATAGTATGAAGCCAAACAGACAACAGCCTTCACACAGTGAAGTCAAACCGATAAGGCAAGTAGAAAAGACTTCACAAAGACAAACTGTAAGTAAGGCAAGAGAGGTAGGATAGAACCAGTTGCTCAGAGAGGACAAGGTATTTGTTGGACCAGTTCCAGTTGCTATGACAACTGTACGTCTGGTTAGGGAGGCTAAGATTTAACTCAGAAGACCGCGTCTTCGCCTTATTCCCCTTGAGCTAAGAACACTTAGTCCTCGCCCAATCACTCTGGTAAGTCTTCAAGGGAGACTTCCAAACCTTCATAGACTTCGTTCACCGGCAATCCACAATGACTCTTGGATGCTAAGAACGCGACGCCTAACTGGCTGGAGGATTCACAGTCCTCAAGTGTAGTAAGTCTTCAGATCACGCGGACAGAAAGACTTCATTGATGCCTAACACTCTTTGGTTGTGGGTGTTTTGGCTTTGTCCTCGCAAGGCTACTCTCTCAAAGGGTTCGGAGGTGGGTTGCTCTCAAATGACAAAAGCCGTGCACTAACTCTGAGCAGCCACCAATTTATGGTGTAGGGGTGGGCTATTTATAGCCAGGAGGCAACCCGACCTGATTTGTCCAAAATGACCCTGGGTCACTAAGGAACTGACACGTGTCCAACGGTCGATTCGAACACGCGCAGCTTGACTTGGGCTACAAGTAAAGCTGACTCATCCAGCTCTGGATAAGATTTGCTCTCATTGTCTTTGCTCGAAGACATAGGATTTGGTTGAGCATCACATCAGTCACTCTGACTTTGTTCACTTGGACCCCACTTAACAGTACGGTGGTTCCTATGACTCAACAAAGAAGAAAAGGAAACAACGAAACAACTATGTCTTCGCGCTCCATAGTCTTCACGCGATGTCTTCTCCTGTCATAGTCTTCAATGTGAATGTCTTCACAGACCACCATTGTCTTCAATGTCTTCACACATTTTTAGGGGTCATCTCTGGTAGGTAAACTGAATCAATATGGGACTACTACCTGCGTTATCCTGCAATTCTCACAAACACATTAGTCCCTCAACCAAGTTTGTCGTCGATACTCCAAAACCAACTAGGGGTAGCACTAGATGCACATACAATCTCCCCCTTTTTGGTGATTGGTGACAAACTGGTTGAAGTTTTCAACGGGGATAAAAGTATGTGAAAGTTTAGTGTTGTGAGTATTGTCTTCATACATAAGACGAGGCTCCCCCTAAAGATGTGCATATAAATGATTTACGTTTGAATGTAAATGCACATGGCAGGTTTTGCTTTGTGGAGGCCATCATCAAAGTGTGAAGACAATGCATTATGCATATAAGAAGTAACGAAGATAATGATATGCATAATGACAAATGGACGTCTGCAGTATGACTTCATGCGGGATTTATCATCACATCACAGAATAGCAAATAAAGTAGCAGACGACCATCAAGTTTAAGTGTTACATCTCAGAGAACCAAATGTATCAAAAACGAGAGTTGTAAGACTTGGCAAAAGTAATGCAACCACCCATAAGGACCCGCTTGAAGACTATCAACTCATATGCTTCTCCCCCTTTTGTCAGTAATGACCGAAAAGGTTTGAAGACAGAGCATCTACTCGTTCCCAGAAGGAGCAGGGTCGACGTTGGAGTTTGGCGGTGCAGAGGGGCCTGGTGCAGTGTCGGTATGTGCCGAAGTGGTTGTTGGTGATGTAGCATCATCTTCATCATCGATGACTCTGGCATTTACAGTTGCGGCCGAAGAGGAGTACTCAGAGTCTTCGAGTGAAGGAGTCCGACAAAAGACAGCGTTCCTGGGAGGAGTGGAATCAAATTTGAATCTCTCTGTGAAGCCATCTTGCTGAAGATCATCTTCAGAACTGAGAAGTGTCAGACTCTTACACAAACGCTGTCAGGTTTCATGAGTGACAAATGCATTCTTGGTGGTTAGATTGCGAATGCGATTAACATCCATCAAGAGACTCTGCATTTGACGCTTGAGCCAGTAATGATGCTTATCATGTTTTTGATGCAAGGCCATGATAAGCTCTCGGTCATTGAGCACACGAGATCTCTTCCGAGGCCTTGGAGCAATAGTGCTTTCAGTGGCTTCAGTATGGGCATGATGAGGTGCACGTGTATTTCCAACCAAAGGATAAACACGAGTGGCAGCAAGAACTCCTTCAACAAGTTGAGAGAAAATTTGACGATCAACATTGTGAAGATAAATTGGCTCCTTGGCAGGCTCTGGGTATATGGCTTCGATAGACATATCAACCTCTAGGAGGAATATGAGATTGTTGCGCGCAGAGGGTTGATACTTGATAGCATAGTGAAGCTTGATAAGGCGCATTACCCATGGAGCATAGAATTTCAGACCAAATATATCTGAGCCAGATGCATCAAGTTGGCGAATAAAAAATCCTGAGCATTAAAGCTGATGCCATTGAGAATATAGAAGACCAATGTCTTCATTGAACCTTCAAGCTTTGCTGAAGAAGAATGTCCTTTGATGGGCCATAGAGTTCGCCTGATAATGTGATAGATGGTGCGGGGCAGATACTCTAGGTCTTCAACAAAGAATTCCTTGGGATATTCAGCATCTTGTGGCAGAGGCTTCATCATACTCAACATTTGGCTCATGTTGGGCTTAGGCTTCTGGAATATGCTTTCTAAGGCATTGCGGTGAAGTTGACAACCAGGTTCATAAAGTTCACCTAGAGTGGGCAGCCAGCAAGCTCAATTATATCAAGAGCTTTGGCTTCATGATGGACATTGCCTGCCATCCACCCAAGGATCCAAGCTTTGATATCCCTGTTGTTGTCGCGGATGTGAAGTGTAGCATAGAATTGTAACAGGAGCCTTCATTCCGATTTTCCTTATCGGTTACTAACTGCAGAAGGTCAGCATCTCTGAAGCAGTCTAGGGCTTCTTCCAAGCAGGGCAGCCCAGCAATGGCTTCGCAGTCTAGACACATATGAGGAAAAATGTGCCCTTGATTGTATAAGACACAAGAATAATAACTGCGCTGCTGATAGCTCCAGAACCGATCAGATGAAATTATTGGCCTTGAATATGGGTTCTTGGCACTATAAAAGAAGGTGTTGTGTTCAATTAAGCCATTTGCATTGAATGATCCTGGCGCAGATGTAGTACCTGGAAACCTTGGCAGCCTTGGTTTTGGCTTCTGAACCTATGGCCGGTGCTCCACATGATAATCAAATTGAGGTTCGGGAGCAGGCAGAGGAACCAGAATATGCCATCTTACAGTGACAAGCTTGCCTTGATAAAATGCTTGCTCAATGGTGTGAGGCCTTGGAGGCGGTACATGAGCAGTGGCATTGACAAGGGCTTCAGACTGCACATTGGCGGCAGGTGCATCATTGGCTTCAGACACCGTGTTCACTGTAGGCGCCACATTAGCTTCAGCCATGACAACGTCATTGTCTTCAGTAGTGTTGTTGGTGGCCGCCTCAGTATTTTCAACCTCCACTTGAGTAGCTGGAGGGTCGGGCACAGACACGTTCTCCTCAAGAACATTTTCTTGATTGGTGGGGGTGTGACAACATGCTCTTCTTCTTCACGGGGTTCTTAATTTTCATCAGCTGATGCAGCCGGTATGGCTTCAGCAGCCTTGGCTTTAGACTCAGAGGCATTCACAGTAGGAGTGGCTTCAGGAAACACTTAACGTGCTACTGAGTTGGGTTGCACTTCTCCTGCTGGGACGCTTGACATAGCAACTTGTGGCCTTGGTCCTTTGCGAAGCGTACGGAATGCAGGCGTCGCTCTTGGAGTGGGAGTTGGATGGACCACATAGTCATCATCATCATCAAGCACCGGATTGGTGACTTCAGGTGGGGGGGATACTTGGTGAACTTTGACTTGGAGTTGCTGGTTGGGGACGATCCGCCCACAATGCATCCTGAGCAATTGGCGTCAGGGGACGACCAATGCTGATGATTTCGCTGTTCATGAGAATAGGCGATGATACCTTTTGGTGCTCAATCTGAGAAAGAACTACATCATCTTCTACATTGTCTTGGGGACCAATGTTTTCAGCGGCGGTGGGGTCAACAGCTGGAACTTCTTCAGTTTTAGGAGCCTCTGTGACAGCAGGCTCGTGAACAACTAGCTGACGCTCTTGGTGGGGGATGCATGATGAGCAACTGAGAGGGGCTCGACAAGAAGGGGCTCTGAGGGAGCATCCCAATTCTTCTTTGAAGACTTTATCTTTTGCTTCTTGGTCAGTGGAGCATATCAGAGACATTCTTGTTCTTGCGTTTTCTGGCTTCGGCCTCGGCGGCCCTTGTCTTCTTCAGTTCTGAAGCCACTGTGGGGACTAAGGATGGCAATGGGTCGGGTTTGGATCGGGTTGAACAATATCAAATCCATATCCATATCCATGAAGATAGTCTTTGCCCGCCCATGAAAAAATCCATGGGTGAAAAATTATGTCCATGTCCAAATCCGATGGATATCCATATCCAATGGATATCCATTGGGTCCTCTCGGGACATATAAATAAGACTTAACACAATATTAACATATACTCTTCCATTCTTCACCTCGTGGCAGGCTAGGCTTCACATATGGTAAATCAACATCCAGTAACAACCTAAGATCATTTATTATTTTTCTAATAGATGAGTATGACGAGTCATTTAAGAAGGAGATAAAAATAAGGGAAGGGGTGTTGGAGTATGTTTCAGAGGGGATTGATTGTCAACTAATAAAAGTTACGATGTAATTTCTTATGCATGGTTTAGATAAAAAAGTGTAAAATTTCCGTGGGAGATGTGAACATGGGGCAGGGGTAGCAGATTTTTTCCCCATTAAGTCATTCTATCGGGTCGGGTTTGGGTATATCCATGGGTACAAGATTATATCCATGCCCTACCCACGAACAATCGGGTCGGGTTCGGGTGCCGCCCATGGACACAAAAACATATCCAAACCCTATCCATTCGGGTCGGATATCCATGGATATCCATGTCCATGGATAAAATTGCCATCCTTAGTGGGGACCTTAGGCTTCGTGCCTGTCATGCTAGCAGGGAAGACAATGCGAGGTGCTTCCTGTCTTGACGCTTCAGCTTGGGTCACAGTGGGCTTCTTCTTTTTGGCAGCCATATTGGGGTCGATGCCTGGACGCCCAAGAGCCTTGTGCTTTTCAGCTTCATTGTGAGCCTGAACACACTTTGCAGCGAGGTGTTTCATACGCTCTCTTGAACTTTTACTTCTTCACGTTTCTTATGAAACGCTTCCTTGAGATCATGCAACAGCTTCTTGAAGTTCTAAACATCAGTGACATTGAGCTTGGCCATGTGCTTCTTCAATTGAGCCTTTTCATAGTCAATTTTGTTCTTTAGCTCAACTATTTTCTGAGCCAGAGCTAGCTCATTGGCAATGGCACTGTGGAAAGCGACACTGATGCCAATGGGAAGTTGAAGATCATCAATGCTAAGATCCGGATTGGAAAACCACTCATCAATGAAGTTATTCAGGATGTCCACATCAAAGAGGGGAAAATCGTTGAAGATTTACGCCTCTTGTTTGCTCTTTATCAGCAGCTCAAGAGCATCCTCACCAAGATCATCATCACTGGACAGATCAATGGCTTCATTCTCGTTCCTCAGAATGGCAGCTAGGGTCAGTGTTTGACCAGAACTTAGGATGGGCTTCTTCTAAATAGACTTCTCGGTCTTCTTGGAGACGCGAGAGATGTCTTCATATTGCATACTGGATGTAGGAGGGACAATTGCCAATGACTTCACACGTGAAGCTTTTGGTGCAGTAGAAGGTTTTGAAACCTTTGTTTTCTTATGCTTCTGCGGCTGAGGAGGAGCTGGCGCTTCATCAGAATCTGCGTCATCAGCTGAGTGATCCACAACAGCTCCTTGAACTGCAATGTGAGTCATGAGGCCTTCGAGGTTGTAGAAGGGGCTGATTCTGTTTTCATTAGCTTCACGGGTGCCATCATCCCGAGGAGCAGATGGACTGGGGTTCAAGTTGAGTCCAAATGCTTTCTTGTTCTTCACAGCAAAATCCTTGGCAAACTTGAAGTTGCGCTTGAATAGATTGTCTTCACGACACCATAGTAGAGAAGATGGGTCAGCATTCTCTGGCTGTGGTCCGCGAACCATGCACGGATAGAAGCCTTGATCAATAGCTTTAGACAGGGACTAGGGTTGAAGATTTTTGTATAATATATCTCCCCAGGGTTGCTTGATGGCATTCTTCTCAGCATACTCAGCAGTGACAAATCTGTACTTAAACCATTCCTCAGCCCAATATCTTCGAATCCATTGGGTTCGAGTTTTGCGTTCACCATAGGTTTCTTCAGGGTCTGTCTTGTACATTTCATGCAGATCTGGAGACAAATCTTTGGATGTATTCCCACAGCGTTGTCTGCCGCCCTTTCTAGCTAACTTTTCAGTTGCCATGAAGCTTAAATTGAATGGCTTCAGAAGTTGCAAAGGCTTCCGACGGCTGGTCAGACAGGAATTGGCTTCGGGAGAATTGATGTGACTCTGTAAGAATTCTGCAAATGAATGCAGACTATGAGAACCAAGGGATTCTCTTACGGACATGTACCTGTGACAGCATTAGAGGTGCGAGGGAAGGGGAAGAGGTCATATGCATTCTCAGAAGATTTTGAAGATAAATCAGTTTGAAGACATTGACCTCATAACACAAAAACATTCACTTATTTGTTGTGAGTTGGTTCCAGATTTGTACGAATCCAAGAATAGGTACAAGTGAGGAATCTAACTTGTAGTGAAGCATAAGTGAATATACTAGGCATAATATGAGATGCAGAACAAGATAGATTCAACTTTGTAAGCAGAGAAACCACGTTTGATAGAGAAGGATGAATCTGTCAGATCAAAAGGCAGTAAAAAGTGAGTTTTAATTACCACACGAAGAACTGCTAGACAGAACTAGGTAGGAGGCCGAGCAGTTCAATCTCCCATGCCCTAACTTGGTGACGGAAGACACCTACGGCGGTGGCGGAGAAGACGAGGTCCGCGGCCGGCGTGAGGACGGTGTCGGTGAGGTCGCGCTAGCTAAGCGCTTCGTCGTCGGTGTCGTCACGAGCTAGCGGTGGCGCTAGGGTTTTGAGTGAGGTGCGGAGGTGGAAGAAGGAATTTGACCGCAATGTGATGCGTATTTATAAGGAAAGGGACAGCATAGCACAATTACTCAGGTACCCCTGGCGGTTCACATCTGATGAACACGTGGCATACATGCAACACATTGGAAGTTGTTCCATGTTCCCACGTATGCCTGGATTCTCGGGTGGTCGTTCCGGCTTCTCCAGTTTTCAGGCAATAAGGATGCAGCATTAAAAACAGATTAAATGTTTGACATCAGCTGACAAGGACTCAGTGAAGACAATCGACAGGCTTCAATAGAATGCATATGATTTGGACAGATAGAGTTGAGGTAGAAGCATAGAACAGGTTAGGGTCCGATCACATTCACTTAGATCAAAAGATTCAAGAGTGAAGACATAGCTATAAGTGAATGCTGTAGAGACAAGAACACAAGTATATATAAATGTATATGAACCAAATCAACATTGTGAAGATAAATCATGAAGATAAATTCATGTTGAAGACAATCCAAATGTGAAGACTTTGCAATTTTAATGCCAAGAGAAACACTTCAATAAGAATTTGGTGGTGGCGTTACCCACCATATAGGAAGTATTAGACCCAGACACGGCGCACAATTATCGTGGCGCTCTAAAGTCAAATTCCACATTAATATATTCACACTCAGAAGGTAAGTCTTCATTAATTCAAGATATACGTTACTTCGTGTGTTGCACATCTAAGTCATCAACATGCATAAGCGTTAGGATGTGTGTCCATTCACAGGACATTCGAGGATTCTAAGATATTTATCTCACACCGCAACTTGCAAAACCTTTTCTCATCCAAGGGCTTAGTGAAGATATCAGCCAATTGCTCTTCAGTGTTGACGTGAATGATATCAATGTCTTCCTTGTTGACATGATCTCTGAGTAAGTGATGACGGATCTGAATGTGCTTTGTCTTCGAGTGCTGAACTGGATTATTGGAAAGCTTGATGGCGCTTTCATTGTCACAGAAGAGTGGCACATTCTACGTGTTGATGCCATAGTCCTTAAGAGTTTGCTTCATCCATAGAAGCTGAGCACAGCATGATCCAGCAGCAATGTATTCAGATTTAGCAGTGGAGAGTGACACATAGTTCTGCTTCTTTGAAGACCAACAGACAAGTGATCGACCGAGAAAGTGACATGTTCCTGAGGTGGACTTGCGATCAACCTTGTCACAAACATAATCAGCATCAGAATACCCAATCAGATCAAATGTTGAGCCCTTTGGATACCATAATCCTATCGTTGGGGTGTAAGCCAAATATCAAAGAATTCGCTTCACTGCTAGGTGATGCGACTCCTTTGGTGCCGCTTGGAATCGGGCACACATGCAAATGCTAAGCATTATATCTGGCCTAGATGCACATAAGTAAAGTAAGGAACCAGTCATGGAGCGGTATACCTTCTGATCGAACTCTTTACCATTTTCGTCAGGACCCAGATGACTTTTGGTTGGCATTGGCGTCGTGTATCCTTTGCAGTCTTGCATTCCAAACTTCTTCAGGCATTCTTTGAGGTATTTCTCTTGAGATTTGAAGATGTCGTTTCTCTGCTGACGGATTTGAAGACCAAAGAAGAACTTCAGCTCACCCATCATGTACATCTGACATTGCTCTTGCATCATGTTCCCAAACTCATCACTGTATCTTTTGTCAGTGCAGCCAAAGATAATGTCATCCACATAGATTTGGCACACAAACAGTTCACCGTTGTATGACTTCATGAAGAGTGTTGTATCTAGTGAACCAGGTTTGAAACCTTTGATCTTCAAGTAGTCTTTGAGTGTGTCATACCAAGCGCGAGGAGCTTGTTTGAGGCCATACAATGCCTTGTTGAGCCTGTACACCATATCAGGATGTTTTGGATCTTCAAAGCCAGGTGGTTGTGCAACATACACTTCTTCTTCAATCTTGCCATTGAGAAAGGCACCCTTCACATCCATTTGGTACAGAAGGATATTGTGATGATTAACATATGAAAGCACTATGCGAATGGCTTCAAGTCTTGCCACAGGAGCAAATGTTTCATCGAAGTCAATCCCTTCAACTTGAGTGTAGCCTTGAGCAACCAGACGAGCCTTGTTTCTGAAAACTTGACCATGTTCATCTTGTTTGTTGCGGTAGATCCATTTGGTGCCAATAATATTATGCTTGCGTGGATCAGGATGCTTGACTAGTTCCCAGACATTGTTTAGCTCGAACTGATGAAGCTCTTCTTGCATGGCTTGAATCCATTCCGATTCCATGAAGGCTTCATCAACTTTCTTAGGTTCAGATATTGAGACAAATGCAAAGTTCCCACAGAAATTTGCCAGTTGTGTTGCTCTTGAACGAGTGAGTGGACCAGGTGCATTGATGCTGTCAATGATCTTCTCAATCTGTACTTCATTTGCAACACGGGGATGTACTGGACGAAGATTTTGACCTTGCAGATCATTGTCTTCAGCTTCAACATTGACTTCAGGCTGAGCATTGTTGTCAGGTTGACTTGGTGCAATGATGAGTTCATCTTCAGCCTGAGGTTCAGACGGTATGATCTCTCCAGTACCCATGAGCTTGATAGATTCACTAGGAGGAACTTCATCTAGCACATTTGGCAGGTGCTCTCTTTGCGAGCCGTTAGTCTCATCGAACCGCACATCCACGGTTTCAACCACTTTATAGTGAAAGAGGTTGAAGACTCTGTAGGAGTGCGAGTCCTTTCCGTAACCAAGCATAAAACCTTCATGTGCTTTCGGTGCAAATTTTGAAGTGTGATGTGGATCCTTGATCCAGCACCTAGCACCAAATACTCTAAAGTAACTGATGTTTGGCTTCTTACCAGTTAGCAGCTCATATGATGTTTTCTTCGGAAGCTTGTGAAGATAAACTCGGTTGATGATGTGGCATGCAGTGTCAATGGCTTCAGGCCAGAACTTTCTTGGAGTCTTGTACTCATCTAGCATCGTCCGAGCCATCTCGATGAGGGTTCTATTCTTGCGCTCCATGATGCCATTCTGTTGAGGTGTGTAGGGAGCAGAAAACTCATGAGTGATGCCAAGTGTATCAAGGTAAGTGTCAAGGCCGGTGTTCTTGAATTTTGTGCCATTGTCACTTCTGATGTGCTTGATCTTGACACCGTAGTTTGTCATGGCACGATTGGTGAAGCGTCTGAAGACATCCTGCACTTCATTCTTATAGAGAATTATATGCACCCAGGTATATCTTGAGTAATCATCAACAATAACGAAGCCATAGAGACAAGCAGTGGTAGTAAGAGTAGAGTAATGAGTAGGGCCGAATAAGTCCATGTGAAGCAGCTCGAAGGGATGAGACGTCGTCATGATTGTCTTCGTGGGATGCTTGGCCCTAGTCATCTTCCCACTTCACATGCACCACACAGATGATCTTTCTTGAACTTGACGCCTTCGACGCCCACGACATGCTTCTTCTTTGCGAGATTGTACAAGTTCCTAATGCCCGCATGTCCTAGCCTCCGATGCCAAAGCCAGCACTCTGAAGCTTTTGCTAGAAGACATGTGGCTAGCTGTGGTCCTGCTGAGAAATCTACCATATACAGATAATCTTTTCGATACCCTTCAAAGACTAGAGATTTGTCAGATTCCATAAGGACAAGGCAACGATACTTTCCAAATATCACAATAATATTCAAATCACATAGCATTGATACAGACATTAAGTTGAAACCAAGGGATTCAACAAGCATCACTTTATCCATGTGCTGATCCTTTGAGATTGCAACTCTACCAAGACCCAATACCTTACTTTTACCAGTGTCAGCAAATGTGATATGACTCTTATCAGACGGCCAAAGAGTTGAATCCATCAGAAGACTTCGATCACCAGTCATGTGGTTGGTGCAGCCACTAACCATAATCCATTCTGAAGCATGAGGTGTCATAGCCTACAGTACAGTTTGGGGGATAGGCTTCACCAAGCGAGTTGTGAAGCATAATCATTTGATGAACAAGTGGAACATAGAAATTCAGATCTTGGTTAGGATAGATAGGATGAGTGTCAAGGAATTCTAGGACGAAATACATAGTAAGACCATCTGGGCATTTTATCTTGCGCCCCACAAGATGTTTAAGGTCCCCAGCATAAGCATCAGACGCCTTTGATTTTTGGCTGGAGACCTTTCCCTGCAAAAGAGAGTTAAGTTTTCTTAACCACCCACATTTTCAGGGGTGGCTTAGAAGCAATGAGTCTAAGTGCAGCATCTGAGAACTTCGGCTTTGAAGACCTAGCAAATAGCCTTGCCGGAGGAGAATAATACTCATAGGAATAAGCAGAAAAGTTCTTAGACTTATGAACATACAGGTTTGATGAAACACGCTCATATTCAAAGGTCTGAGTATGATTTCCCTGCAAAACATTGGCGTTAGGGTGACTCGGGTGAGTCTTCTGTCGGTATGAAGCTGTAACGCCCCGGATTCGATGCGCCAGGTGTTTGTCAGTTATTCGCCGTCATTTCCATGTCATTTGCTTGCGTGTTGCATTTTATCATGTCATCATGTGCATCTCATTTTGCATACGTGTTCATCTCATGCATCCGAGCATTTTCCCCGTTGTCCGTTTTGCAATCCCGCACTCCTATGTTCCCTGACGCCCCCTTTTGCCTATTTTTGTGTGCGGGTGTTAAACATTCTCGGAATGGTCCGTAGTTTCCAAGCGGCCTTGGTACACCACCGGTAGACCGCCTGTCAAGTTTCGTGCCATTTGGAGTCCGTTTGATACTCCAACGGTTAACCGGGGAACCGTAAAAGCCTCTTTTCTGTGAAGCCCAACACCCATTCATAACAGCCCAATAACCCATCTAACTCCCCTCCATGCTTTCGGTCGTTCGATCACGATCGCGTGGCCGAAAACCGCACCCCATTTGGACTCTCCTAGCTCCCTCTACCTATAAATATGTGCACCCCTCCTCTAATCCTGCAGTCCAAAAACCCTAAAAACTTCCCCCGACGCCACCGGACATGTCCGCCCGCCGCCGGACGAACCGCGCCGCCGCCCACGCCCATTCAGCTCCCGCCACGTGGCACCGCGCCCTCCCTCCGCCGCCCGGCCCGCTCGGCCGGGCGGGCCCTCGGGCCCATCTGGGCCAGCGCCGCCGCCCTCGGCCTCCGCTTCGCCCGCGACCACTGCCGCCAGCCACCTCGCCGCCCGCCTGCTGAGAACTTCCGCCACCGTGTGCCCGCCGCCCGAAGTCGCCTTGCCTCCGCCGGGCGCCCGTGCCGCCCGTCGTCCCTCCGCCGCCTCGCTCCGCCAACCGCCGCCCCAGCCTCGCCGTCCCTGCCGTCTCCCGGCGTCGCCTTGCTGGATCGGCGCCGTCCCGCCAGTCCCGCGGATCCTTCCCCCGCCGGACCTCGCCTCGCCGCCCTTCACACCAACCACGCCGCCCTCGTCGGATTCGGCTGCCCCCTCGCCGGATCTAGACACCGGCGCCGCCCCTGGTCTCCTCCGTCCCCTCCGGCAACCAGCCGGCCTTCCCAGCTCATCGGAGCCACGCCGCCGACCGCCTCCCCAGATCTGCACGCTGTCATCCTTGGACGGCCCGAGCCCTCCTACCAAACGGCGCGCCCATCCCATACCCCTCCGTCCACTTTTCCCGCGAGGTGAATTTGGCCAAGTCCCCAGATCTGTGATATTTTCAGGCCATGTTCATCGCATCATAACTCTGTCATCGTAGCTCCGTTTTGCATGCATAATATACCAAAATGTTCACCATGATGTGATCTACATTTAATTCCATTGTTCCATGCTTGTTTTTGTCCATCTTGATGCCCGAATCATCGTTGCAAGAGTGCTATATGATGTTAACCTGCTGAAACTGTTATAATTGCTGTTTTGTCTTTTTCGTTGCATTTTGTGTGTGTAACCTATGGGCATGATCTCTACATGTGTTTGGTGATACATCATAACATCTTTAGAGTGGTGCAATCCATGTATTCTTGTGGGTCTTGTACTGAGTGCATCAAGCTCGTGAAGTAGGGTACTTGCTGTTATTGTTTTGCTAGTCTGAATCTGCTATATCATGATGCTATGTAAACCTGCTTCTACAAGTCATTCTATGCATAATATGGAGATGTTCACTAAGGATGTTTTGTTATACATGTCATGCTTTATCCATTCATGCCCCTGAATGCATTTATAGCCTGCTGTAGCTTGTCGTAATCTTGCTCTCAACTTGCTAAATAATGTTGCTGTCAGCCTGTTAACATTAAGCTCAATGTTGCCATGATTGTTTCTAGTGATCCATGCACCCTATGAACTTGTTCTTGCCATCCTTAGCTTCTCAAACATGTCTTCTTACTGTTGGTTGCCTTGTCATGCCATGTATTTCTCTGCGGTGAGTGGTTCAAGCTCACCAACATGCCTACTTATTGTTGTTCCTGCCATGTATGAATCTGTCATATCACTTGCTATGTTGAGGTGCGGTAGCATACTGTTTTGATGCTTGCAAGATGCCTAGTTGCTGTTTTGAACAGCTTGTCCTTTAAACTTGTATAGAGTGTATGCGTTGAACCGTTGCTCCGTTTTGAGTGTGCTCTATATGAAACTTGCTTGATTTTGCATGTAGCTTCATATTATCATGTTGCATCCTTGTTTTGAGGTGTTTGCTTGATGTTTGTATGCATTTTGCATCAATGCCATGTTTAACTTGTTTTGCTCATATCTTCTAGGCCTTAGCTCCGAATCTAATGAACTTTATATGTAACTTGACTAGAATTTCGTGTAGTTCATCGTGGTGCATCTTAACTTGCTGTTTAATAACTTCAACTTAATGTTTGTTCAGATCTGGACCAACTTTTAAACTTGCATATGAGGACTTACCGGAATTGTTATATGTTGTTTCCGGCCTCATTTAACCTTGCCTTGATGTGTTGTTCTTGTTTGCATCATCTCTTGCCATGAGTAGCCTCATCTAGCTTTGTCATGCATGAAGCTTGGTTGTGCATCATGTCATGCATATGTGTGGTGTGTTTACCATGCTGTGTGCTTCTTCTCGATAGTTCATGTTTCATTGCGATCGTGAGGATTCGTTCGTCTACGCTTGGTTCGGCTTCATCCGTTCGTCTTCTTCATGGACTCGTTCTTCTTCCTTCCGGGATTTCAGGCAAGATGACCATCACCTTGGATCTCACTACTATCATTGTTATGCTAGTTTCTTCGTTCTATCGCTATGCTGCGCTACCTATCCCTTGTTCTATCAAGCCTCCCAAATTGACATGTCAGCCTCTAACCTTTTTCACCCTTCCTAGCAAACCGTTGCTTGGCTATGTTACCGCTTTGCTCAGCCCCTCTTATATCATTGTTAGTTGCAGGTGAAGTTGAAGATTGCTCCATGGTGGACAGGATTATGTTGGGATATCACAATATCTCTTATATTTTAATGCATCTATATACTTGGTAAAGGGTGGAAGGCTCGGCCTTATGCCTGGTGTTTTGTTCCACTCTTGCCACCCTAGTTTCCATCATATCGGTATTATGTTCCCGGATTTTGTGTCCCTAACGCGGTTGGGTGATTTATGGGACCCCCTTGACAGTTCGCCTTGAATAAAACTCCTCCAGCAAGGCCCAACATTGGTTTTACCATTTGCCTACCACCTATTCCTTTCCCTTGGGAGTAATTAACCCAAGGGTCATCTTTATTTTAGCCCCCTCGGGCCAGTGCTTCTCTAAGTGCTGGTCCGAACCGAGCAGCCTACGGGGCCCCCTCGGGGAAACTCGAGGTCTGGTTTTACACGTAGCTTGACTTATCTGGTGTTGTCCTGAGAACGAGATATGTGCAGCTCCTATCGGGATTGTCGCCGGATCGGGCGGATTTGCTGGTCTTGTTTTACCATTGTCGAAATGTCTTGTAAACCGGGATTCCGAGACTGATCGGGTCTTCCTGGGAGAAGGAATATCCTTCGTTGATCGCGAGAGCTTATCATGGGCTAAGTTGGGACACCCCTGCAGGGTATAAACTTTCGAGAGCCGTGCCTGCGGTTATGTGGCAGATGGGAATTTGTTAATGTCCGATTGTAGATAACTTGACACCAGATCTGAATTAAAACGCATTAACCGTGTGTGTAGCCGTGATGGTCTCTTTTCGGCAGAGTCTGGGAAGTGAACACGGTTTTGGGTTATGATTGACGTAAGTAGGAGTTCAGGATCACCTCTTGATCATTGCTAGCTTCACGACCATTTTGTTTGCCCTCTTCTCGCTCTTATTTGCATATGTTAGCCACCATATCATGCTTAGTCGCTGCTGCAACCTCACCACTTTACCCCTTCCTTTCCCATTAAGCTTTACTAGTCTTGATACCCATGGTAATGGGATTGCTGAGTCCTCGTGGCTCACAGATTATTACAACACCAATTGCAGGTACAGGTTATGCAATGATCTTGACGCGAGAGCGATTTTTGCTTGTTTGGAGTTCTTCTTCTGCTTTTTCTTCGATCAGGGGATAGGTTCCAGGTCGGCAGCCTGGGCTAGCAGGGTGGATGTCGTTTGAGTTTCTTTTTGTGTTTCATCCGTAGCCGGATGGTACTCTTATGTAAGATGATGTTGTATTCGTGTGGCATTGGATGCCTTATGTATGTATCCCCATCTATTATGTAATGTTGATGTAATGATATCCACCTTGCAAAAGTGTTTCAATATGCGGTTCTATCCTTGGTGGGACCTTCGAGTCTCTTTAGGATAGTATCGCATATTGGGCGTGACAAGTTGGTATCAGAGCCTCGATCGACCTTAGGAGCCCCCTTAATTGATCGTGTAGTTTGGCCGTTGTTGAGTCTAGAACAAAACCGTTTTCGTAGTATAGTTATATCAGAGAGTAGGAATTCTTTTTACTCCTCAGCCCATTCATCGGTCTGGTAAGGAATCTTGACATAGGTGTTTTGAATTACTCCTCTTCCCTTTCAAACTTTCTTTAGGATCACACAGTTGGTTTTCTGATCGTTGTTCCTCAGCTCTTTGCATCCGGTGCATTTCTCGTCAAGGTGATTCGGCCCTCTCCGTTTTTTGCAAGTTCAATCCTCAGTTGTTTTCTTTTCCCACCCGCCCACCCTTTTCTTCTCGAAACCGGAGTCCGTAATCGAGTATCCATCCTACTCGTGCGAAGTCTTTGCTTTCTTTCCTCAATGATTTCAACTGGTGTTTTCTCTTCAAGATATTCGTCAGTTCCCCCTTCCAAGATCCTTTGTTTTTCCCGCCCTCCCACCCTTTTTCTTCCCGGAGTTTGAGTCTCTTTCGACCATCAATTTCATTCGTGTGGAGCATCTTCAGTTTTTTTTGTCAATTGTTTCAACCGGTGAATTCTCGTCTCGTTCATCATTCTTCATCTCTTTTCCGGCGGATTCAATTCAAGTTTTTTTTCAATGTTGATCACATTCTTTTCCTTGGATCAAGTGTTCTCCTTGCTCGTGTGTCTCTCGCCAGTTTATCATTTCGGAGTTCGGAAGACATCTTAGGAGATTCGTCTGTGTTCCAATTAATTCGAGGTTGTCACCTCATTCAAATATTTCAATCATTCCGGTGCATCATCTACCTCTTCAACAATCCTTTTCAACGGTGTTTTCTTTTAGTGGGCCCTAACCCATAGGTCTTTTCCCAGGATCTTACCTGACTTTTCTAATTTCCCCGGAGTTATTCTCAAATTCTTTTCAAGTGTGACGTATGAATGGATTTCATCAGTCAGATCTTTTCCAAGATCAATTTCAAATCATTTTCATTGTTGGCTCAACCTCTTCGCTTTTCATTCTCCCGGAGTATCTCAGTAATTTTGGTGGTGTTTCCCGTCATCAGGTGAAGATAGAAGAAGAGTTTTCCTCTAAATCTTGCTCGTTCTCTTGAAGTTTCGTGGTTCTAGCTTCATGTTATCCTCTTGATTTATTCCATTTGTCAGATATTCTTTTCTTTCCCATCCAGAGTTTTTCAGGAGTTGTTTTCCCGTTTCTTTTCACCGGAGGCCATCATTCCAGAAGAATTCTTCGTCCTCACATTTCAGCTACCGTTATCCACTTATCCAGGTGCTTCGTTCAAGTGTTCTTTAATCAGCTCATGATCTCTTTGTTCTTTTGCATCTAAATCCCCTCTAGCTTATTGGTTCTTCTAATTCTTCCCGGTGATTCATTCTCTTTCGTCAGTCATTTCTAAATTCTTACGGTGGTTCGTTCAAGATTCTTTTTCCTTAATTATCATATTAATTCATTCGTTCTTTTCAATCCTACCGGTGGTTCATGAAGACCTTCTCAAGTTTGCGATATGTCACTTATCAATCCTTTTCAAGAGGAATAAGTAGTATGCAAAAATCCATTGCTTGTCATCAATTTAATTTGATGAAGGATAAGCATACAATAAATCTTATTCTTATTTCCTCAAAGTGATTAATCCCTTCCTTCGGGGTTTGTTCTTGATGAATAAATTCTAGTTCCAAGTGTTTTCATCTTTTCTTTTCCGGAGTTCAAATTTCCTCGGTCATTTCGTTGGAACCTCCATCTAAATCATCGCAAGGCTCATCTTATTCTTTCTTCCTTCATTCTATCTCATCATCCTTTTGTCACTGGAGTTCTTCATGGTGGTTCGTCATGATTTAATTCATTCTTCAAGAGTTCATCAAGGTTCTTATTGGTGGAGTTCAAGTATCTTTTCTTCTCGCGTCTCGAAGTGCAAATAATTCCCCGTATTCTTTTGAAGTGGAGTTTCGCATTTCTTCGTTCTTCTCAGCTATCCAATCATTTCCGTTTGTGGCCGGTTATCACCTTATGATCTGAGATGTTACCTATAATACCACAACAAGCTTATTCTTTCGTTGTTGATTTTCTCAACAACTCCGTTTAAACCTTCCTTCTAAAGATGCTTTCTATTTCATTCGTGGCACAAGTTGTCATTTTCTTCTCCGTTCTTTTCATTCAACTCTTTCAATTCTTTCCGGAGGTTTTGTGTCATGTCTTCATCAAGTATCATTCCACCCTCTCAAGCTCGTGTTCTATTCCTCCATGTTTCAGCCGGAGTGCTGCCTAAATCCTTTCAGTCTTATTCGTTTCTTATCTCGTTCTAACCGGAGTGGTTTCATAGTCTATCTGATTCCTTGAGCTTTCGATTCTCGTAATTCTCTTTGTTCCTCTATTCTTCTCGAGTGCTCTCGATCTTTGCTTCGTCTCTTGAGTTCTTGTTTCACCTCATTCCTTTTCCCTTCCGTCTCGGTCCTAAGATCTCGGGACGAGATCTCTTGTTAGTAGAGGAGAGTTGTAATGCCCTGGATTCGATGCGCCAGGTGTCTGTCAGTTATTCGCCGTCATTGCCATGTCATTTGCTTGCGTGTTGGATTTTATCATGTCATCATGTGCATCTCATTTTGCATGCGTGTTCGTCTCATGCATCCAAGCATTTTCCCCATTGTCCGTTTTGCAATCCGGCACTCCTATGTTCCCCGACGCCCCCTTTTGCCTCTTTTCGTGTGCGGGTGTTAAACATTCTCGGAATGGTCCGTGATTTGCCAAGCGGCCTTGGTACACCACCGGTAGACTGCCTGTCAAGTTTCGTGCCATTTGGAGTCCGTTTGATACTCCAATGGTTAACCGGGGAACCGTAAAAGCCTCTTTTGTGTGCAGCTCAACACCCCTTCATAACAGCCCAATAACCCATCTAACTCCCCTCCATGCTCTCGGTCGTTCGATCACGATCGCTGGCCGAAAACCGCACCCCATTTGGACTCTCCTAGATCCCTCTACCTATAAATATGTGCACCCCTCCTCTAATCCCGCAGCACAAAAACCCTAAAAACTTCCCCCGACGCCACCGGACATGTCCGCCCGCCGCCAAACGAACTACGCCGCCGCCCATGCCCATTCGGCGCCCACCACGTGGCACCCGCGCCCTTCCTCTGCCGCGGCCAGCTCGGCCGGCGGGCCCTCCAGCCCATCGCCGCCCGCCGCCCTCGGCCTCCGCTTCGCCAATGACCCCACCGCCGCCACTCGCCGCTGGCGCCTGGCGACCTCCGCCGCCGTGTGCCCGCCGCCGAAGTCGCCTCGCCTCCCGCGGGCGCCTGCGCCGCCCGTCGTCCCTCCGTCGCCTCGCTCCGCCAACCGCCGCCCAGCCTCGCCGTCTTGCCGTCTCCGGCGTGCCGTGACCCGCTGCCGCCGCCTTGGCGGCGCCGCGCGCCGGATCGGCGGCGCCCGCCGCTCCCGCGGATCCTCCCCGCCCGAACCTCGCCTCGCCGCCCTTCACCCCAACGCGCCGCCCTCGTCGGATCCGGCTGCCCCCTCGCCGGATCTGGACACCGGCGCCGCCCCTGGTCTCCTCCGTCCCCTCCGGCGATCGGCCGGCCTCCCCAGCTCACCGGAGCCACGCCGCCGACCGCCTCCCTAGATCTGCACACGGCCCGAGCCCTCCAACCAAACGGCGCGCCTGTCCCGTACCCCTCCGTCCACTTTTCCCGCGAGGTGAATTTTTCCGTGTCCCCAGATCTGTGATATTTTCAGGCCATGTTCATTGCATCATAACTCTGTCATCGTAGCTCCGTTTTGCATGCATAATATATCAAAATGTTCATCATGATGTGATCTACATTTCATTCCATTGTGGTATGCTTGTTTGTGTCCATCTTGATGCCCGAATCATCGTTGCAAGACTGCTATATGATGTTAACCTGCTGAAACTGTTATAACTTGCTGTTTTGTCTTTTTCGTTGCATCTTGCGTGTGCATCCTATGAGCATGAGCTCTACATGTGTTTGGTGCTACATCATGCCATCCTTACAGTGGTGCAATCCATGTATTTTTGTGAGTCTTGTACTGAGTGCATCAAGCTTGTGAAGTAGGGTACTTGTTGTTACTGTTTTGCTAGTCTGAATCTGCTATATCATGAGGCTATGTAAACCTGCTTCTACAAGTCATTCTATGCATAATCTGGAGAGGTTCACTAAGGATGTTTTATTATACATGTCATGCTCTATACATTCATGCCCCTGGTTGAATTTATATCCTACTGTAGCTCTTTGTAATCTTGCTCTCAACTTGCTAAATAATGTTGTTGTCAGCCTGTTAACATTAAGTTCAATGTTGCCATGATTATTTCTAGTGATCCATGCACCCTATGAACTTGTTCTTGCAATTCTTAGCTTCTCAAACATGTCTTCTTACTGTTGGTTGCCTTGTCATGCCATGTATTTCTCTGTGATGAGTGGTTCAAGCTCACCAACATGCCTACTTATTGTTGTTCCTGCCATGTATGAATCTGTCATATCACTTGCTACGTTTACATGGGTGCCATCATATTTTATGTGCCCTTTTGGCTCATGGTCAGTAAGGGACTTTTGTTATATGCCATTAGTAGAACCATTCCATGCCTTTGTTTGCCATGATAAGTTCCTGAAGCGTGTTGTTTGATAGATATAAACATTGCAACCTGATGTTATTTCTGCCAAGTCTGAAACTGTTATTATTTGCTATCTTGCCATGTCCTTTTGAGCATGTTCTATTGATTTCTGGAGATAGCTTAATGTTCATGTTTTGTCATGCTTTACCTGTAATTCATGTCCATTCCTTTTGTTCTTATGTTGAGGTGTTGTAGCATACTGTTTTGATGCTTGCAAGATGCCTAGTTGCTGTTTTGGACAGCTTGTCCTTTAAACTTGTATAGAGTGTATGCGTTGAACCGTTGCTCCGTTTTGAGTGTGCTCTATATGAAACTTGCTTGATTTTGCATGTAGCTTCATATTATCATGTTGCATCCTTGTTTTGAGGTGTTTGCTTGATGTTTGTATGCATTTTGCATCAATGTCATGTTTAACTTGTTTTGCTCATATCTTCTAGGCCGTAGCTCCGAATCTAATGAACTTTATATGTAACTTGACTAGAATTTCGTGTAGTTCATCGTGGTGCATCTTAAATTGCTGTTTAATAACTTCAACTTAATGTTTGTTCATATCTGGACCAACTTTGAAACTTGCATATGAGGACTTACCAGAATTGTTATATGTTGTTTCCGGCCTAATTTAACCTTGCCTTGATGTGTTGTTCTTGTTTGCATCGTCTCTTGCCATGAGTAGCCTCATCTAGCTTTGTCATGCATCAAGCTTGGTTGTGCATCATCATGCATATGTGTGGTGTGTTTACCATGTTGTGTGCTTCTTCTCGATAGTTCATGTTTCATTGCGATCGTGAGGATTCGTTCGTCTACGCTTGGTTCGGCTTCATCCGTTCGTCTTCTTCATGGACTCGTTCTTCTTCCTTCCGGGATTTCAGGCAAGATGACCGTCACCTTGGATCTCACTAATATCATTGCTATGCTATTTGCTTCGTTCTATCGCTATGCTACGCTACCTATCCCTTGTTCTATCAAGCCTCCCAAATTGCCATGTCAGCCTCTAACCTTTCTCACCCTTCCTAGCAAACCGTTGCTTGGCTATGCTACCGCTTTGCTTAGCCCCTCTTATATCATTGTTAGTTGCAGGTGAAGTTGAAGATTGATCCATGGTGAACAGGATTATGTTGGGATATCACAATATCTCTTATATTTTAATGCATCTATATACTTGGTAAAGGGTGGAAGGCTCAGCCTTATGCCTGGTGTTTTGTTCCACTCTTTCCGCCCTAGTTTCCGTCATATCGGTATTATGTTCCCGGATTTTGCGTCCCTAACGCGGTTGGGTGATTTATGGGACCCCCTTGACAGTTCGCCTTGAATAAAACTCCTCCAACAAGGCCCAACATTGATTTTACCATTTGCCTACCACCTATACCTTTCCCTTGGGAGTAATTAACCCAAGGGTCATCTTTATTTTAGCCCCCTCGGTCCAGTGCTTCTCTAAGTGCTGGTCCGAACCGAGCAGCCTGCGGGGCCCCCTCAGGGAAACTCGAGGTCTGGTTTTACTCGTAGCTTGAGTTATCCGGTGTCGCCCTGAGAACAAGATATGTTCAGCTCCTATCGGGATTGTCGGCGCATCGGCGGCTTTGCTGGTCTTGTTTTACCATTGTCGAAATGTTTTGTAAACCGGGATTCCGAGACTGATCGGGTCTTCCTGGGAGAAGGAATATCCTTCGTTGATCGCGAGAGCTTATCATGGGCTAAGTTGGGACACCCCTGCAGGGTATAAACTTTCGAGAGCCGTGCCCGCGGTTATGTGGCAGATGGGAATTTGTTAATATCCGATTGTAGATAAATTGACACCAGATCCGAATTAAAATGCATCAATCGTGTGTGTAGCCGTGATGGTCTCTTTTCCGCGGAGTCCGGGAAGTGAACACGGTTTTTGGTTATGATTGACGTAAGTAGGAGTTCAGGATCACCTATTGATCATTGCTAGCTTCACGACTGTTCCGTTTTCTCTCTTCTCACTCTTATTTGCGTATGTTAGCCACCATATCATGCTTAGTCGCTGCTGCAACCTCATCACTTTACCCCTTCCTTTCCCATTAAGCTTTGCTAGTCTTGATACCCATGGTAATGGGATTGCTGAGTCCTCGTGGCTCAGAGATTATTACAACACCAGTTGCAGGTACATGTTATCCGATGATCTCGATGCGAGAGTGATGTTTACTTGTTTGGAGTTCTTCTTCTGCTTCTTTGATCAGGGGATAGGTTCCAGGTCGGCAGCCTGGGCTAGCAGGGTGGATGTCGTTTGAATTTCTGTTTGCGTTTCATCCGTAGCCGAATGGTGCTCTTATGTAAGATGATGTTGTATTCGTGTGGCATTGGATGCCTTATATATGTATCCCCATCTATTATGTAATGTTGATGTAATGATATCCACCTTGCAAAAGCGTTTTAATATGCGGTTCTATCCTTGGTGGGACCTTCGAGTCTCTTTAGGATAGTATCGCATATTGGGCGTGACAGAAGCCTTTGGACCATATGAAGCCTTTGGTCTGGGGTTTGTCTGCTTCCCAGGTGGTGTCATAACGACATTCACGGGAAGACTTTCAAGACACCTTTTGGGTACCCAGATCTTCTTAAGAGGTGATCCATTCCTGCAGTTAGTACCAATATACCTGGCAAACACTTCACCATTCTGATTCCTGAACATTTTATAGTTTGCATCAAAGGATTCATCAATGATAATTGGATTAGCACTAGTGAAGCCAGATAAGGTAGATGGATCCACTGAAGGTCCCTTAGCAGCAACCCATGTGGTTTTGGGGTACTCCTCAGGCATCCATTAAGAACCATCAACATTCATTTTCCTCTCGAACCCAACACCCTCTTTCCTAGGGTTTTGGTTCAGAATCTGCTTTTTAAGGACATCACATAGTGTCTGATGCCCTTTGAGACTTTTGTACATTCTTGTCTCAAGTAATGACTTCAACCTGGCATTCTCATCAGTAATAGTTGTGGTATCCTCAGATGAGGGGTTAGTTACCACATCAGCAGTTGAAGATATTGCAACAGCAGTAGCAGTTGAACATTCAGCAACAGAGACAGCATTATCGCGCTCAATACATTTTAGACATGGTGGTTCATATCCTTCCTGAGCGGAACTGATCTGTTGAGCGCGGAGTGACTCGTTTTCCTTTTGAAGATCTTCATGAGCCGATCTCAATTTCTAAAGTTCATGCTTCCTTTGAAGATAACCATAGGAAAGCTTTTCATTAGAGGTTGAGAGCGATTCATGATGACTTTCAAGTTCCTCATACTTAACATGAAGATTTTTTATGTCTTCAATTAAGGACTGAGATCGGGTCATTTCTGCGTCCAATAGGTCATCGCTTTTGTCTAACAGTTTTTGAATATGTTCCATGGCATTCTGTTGTTCAGTTGCGATTTAGCAAGTGTTTTGTAGCTAGGTTTAGATTCACATTCAAAGTCATCTTCACTTGATGTTTGAAAGTAAGCATCGCATGAGTTTACCTTGGCACCACGTGCCATGAAGCAGTAGGTGAGTCATCCTCATCCTTGGCATCAGCGTTGGTGACGAGGCCATTGTCTTCAGTGTCGAAGATGGACTTGTTGACGTATGCAGAAACTAGATCCAGGCTTGCCACTCTTGAATCAGATTCCTCCTCGGACTCCACCTCTGCCTCCTCAGATGCAGACTCCTCCTCTGAATCCATCTCCTTGCCAACAAAATCACGAGCCTTGCCAGATGAGCTCTTCTTGTGTGAAGAAGACTTCGAAGAAGACTTTGAGGATTTCTACTTCTTGTTGTCATCACAATCATAGTCCTTGCTCTTCTTGTTCTTCTTTGTCTCATTGTCCCACTGTGGACACTCAGAGATGTAGTGACCACGTTTCTATCACTTGTGACAGGTTCTCTCCTTGTGATCACGAGAGGAAGCTTCATCATTCCTTGAGCTGGATCTTGAAGACTTTCTGAAGTCTTTCTTCTTAGTGAACTTCTGGATCTTCTTCACGAGCATAGCAAGCTCCTTTCCAATGTCATCAGGATCACCAGAACTGCAGTCAGATTCTTCTTCAGACAAGGAGACGGCCTTTGCCTTCAAAGCGCGAGTACGGTCATAGTTGGGACCATAGATATCTCTTTTCTCAGATAGCTAGAACTCATGTGTGTTGAGCCTCTCAAGTATGTCAGACAGATCGAGAGTCTTGAAGTCAGGGCGCTCTTGAATCATCAGGGCCAGGGTGTCAAATGAGCTGTCGAGAGATCTCAGTAGTGTCTTGACGATTTCATGCTTGGTGATCTCAGTGGCGCCGAGTGCATGAAGCTCATTGGTGATGTCAGTGAGGCGATCAAATGTGAGCTGGACATTCTCATTGTCATTTCTCTTGAAGCGGTTGAAGAGATTGCGAAGAACACTGATCCTTGAATCTCTCTATGTTGAGACGCCTTCATTGACCTTGGAGAGCTAGTCCCAGACTAGCTTTGAAGTTTCCATAGCACTCACACGACCATACTGCCCCTTGGTCAGATGACCACAGATGATGTTCTTGGTAGTTGAGTCCAGTTGCACGAACTTCTTGACATCAGCAGGAGTGACACCTTCACAAGTCTTGGGAACGCCGTTCTTGACGACATACCAGAGATCAACATCAATGGCTTCAAGATGCATGTGCATCTTATTCTTCCAGTAGAGGTAGTCAGTCCCATCGAAGACAGGGCATGCAGCGGAGACTTTGATTATCCATGCAGTCGACATAGCTAAACTCCAGGTGGTTAAACCGAAACACACAGAACAAGGGAGCACCTTGCTCTGATACCAATTGAAAGTGCTAGTATTCGAATAGAGGGGGTGAATAGGCGATTTTTATGAAAGTCTTCAAAACATGGGTGTTTTGAAGACAAACAATAGAAATGAACCTATTGATATGCAGCGGAAGGTAGACTACACTAGACAAGCAATAGTCATGTAAGCAATGAAGTGAAAGCACGAAGACTATAAGCAGCTAGGTAGATTGGATCAGGATGGAAGATAGTATGAAGCCAAACAGACAACAGTCTTCACACAGTGAAGTCAAACCGATAAGGCAAGTAGCAAAGACTTCACAAAGACAAACTCTAAGTAAGGCAAGAGAGGTAGGATAGAACCAGTTGCTCAGAGAGGACAAGGTATTTGTTGGACCGAGTTCGATTGCTATGACAAGCTATGCGTCAGTTAGGAGGCTGAGATTTAACTTTCAAGACCGCGTCTTCACCTTATTCCCCTTGAGCTAAGAACACTTAGTCCTCGCCCAATCACTCTGGTAAGTCTTCAAGGAAGACTTCCAAACCTTCACAGACTTCGTTCACCGGCAATCCACAATGACTCCTTGGATGCTAAGAACACGACGCCTAACCGGCTGGAGGATTCACATTCCTCAAGTGTAGTAAGTCTTCAGATCACGCGGATAGAAAGACTTCATTGATGCCTAACACTCTTTGGTTGTGGGTGTTTTGGCTTTGTCCTCGCAAGGATTCTCTCTCAAAGGGTTTGGAGGTGGGTTGCTCTCAAACGACAAAAGCCGTGCACTAACTCTGAGCAGCCACCAATTTATGGTGTAGGGGGTGGGCTATTTATAGCCAGGAGGCAACCCGACCTGATTTTTCCAAAATGACCCTGGGTCACTAAGGAACTGACACGTGTCCAACGGTCAGATTTCGAACACACGCGGCAGCTTGACTTGCGCTACAAGTAAAGCTAACTCATCCAGCTCTAGATAAGATTTGCTCTCATTGTCTTCGCTCGAAGACATAGGATTTGGTTGAGCATCAAATCAGTCACTCTGACTTTGTTCACTTGGATCCCACTTAACAGTACGGTGGTTCCTATGACTCAACAAAGAAGAAAAGGAAACAAAGAAACAACTATGTCTTCACGCTCCATAGTCTTCATGCGATGTCTTCTCCTGTCATAGTCTTCAATGTGAATGTCTTCACAGACCACCATTGTCTTCGATGTCTTCACACATTTTTAGGGGCCATCTCTGGTAGGTAAACCAAATCAATATGGGACTACTACTTGTCTTATCCTGCAATTCTCACAAACACATTAGTCCCTCAACCAAGTTTGTCGTCAATACTCCAAAACCAACTAGGGGTGGCAATAGATGCACTTACAGTAGTCCCGGTTGCCAGTTAGAACCTCGTCTTTCAGATTTGTTAGTTTTAGGTCCAAATTCTATTAATGACAAGTGGGACCCCCGTGTGTTGTTCCGATGTTTCAGTGTAGGATGGTTTTTTAGAACAAACACTTCGCGCGGTTAGACAAGTAACAGCACGAGTTACACATATTTTGCAAGTTTACAAACAAAAATGACAGCGGCATAGAATATCACATCCACCCCGCAGCTTAGATGCTATGGTGATACAAGTTTTTACATCGTTGGAAGTGAGATCCAATGGCTTGGGAGTAGTCTTTGTAATTATGCGCAATTGCCAAACTCTCCAAAGGTTTTTTTTGCAAATAAAACATTCAAGCCTCATGTGATCCAATGGCTCCCCGTTGCTCATATTAGGTGCTCCCCGTAGCTTAATTACTTGCTACGGTGATACGAGCATCTAGGTCGTATGATCAGTGATCATATGGCACATGCGTAGTACTTGTACTTTCTGCACAATTCCCAAACTCTCTCAGTCGTATATTGCAAAAACATTCAAACCTCCTATTGTGGGTCGTTATATCTCTGTGAACTCATATCACCATAGAATCTACGGTGCATGAGCACCTCACATTCTCCCGTGCAAGAAAACATAAGGTGCTCTCGCAACTTGGATGCTACGGTGATACGAGCTTCGAGGTCGTTTGATCTGAGATCCAATGGCATCTGAGTAGTCTTTGTGCTTGTAAGCAGTGGCCGAACGAACCATTCGAACCACCGAGGAGTTGTTGGGTCACAAATCCAACGGCTCCAAAGAGCTTGTATCACCAAAGCATCTAAGGTGTGATAGCACATGATATTCTTACATACAGTAGAATATGATGTCCTCCTTCATCTTAGATGCTACGATGATACGAGCTTCGAGGTCGTTGGATGGGATCCAAGGGCATCTGAGTAGTTTTTGTACAAATTGTGTGCCATTCTCAAACTCATCAAGGTTTCCTGTAAAAATATTAAGACATCATGTGAGCTGCTATATCTCAGATCTACAAGCTCCAAGTAACTCGTATCGGCATATAGCATCTAAGGTATGGTGGCACATGATATTCTCCCGGGGAGGAGGGGTGGGGGGTGCACAACCAATCGGTGTTTGGGAGGGTGGGGACAAATATAATCTAAACAACCCTAAACACAGCTTCACAATTTTATCTAAGGTCGAGGGGTTAACCCCCGACAATCTACATAGCTCCGCCTAAACACAACATTTGCATGTACTGTAGTACTAGACTTAATATTCATGTTTTAGTTTCCTGTTCATTTTAAATATTGAATTGAGGACCATGCATGTCTTACATTTTACTCCCTTCATTCCTAAATATTAGTCTTTTTAGAGATTTCAAATGGTCTGGCACATACGGATGTATATAGACATATTTTAGAGTGTAGATTCACTCATTTTGCTCTGTATGTAGTCACCTGTTGAAATCTCTAAAAGACTAATATTTAGAAACAGAAGGAGTATTTTTGAATTCGTGTCATACATGCATGGTTTGGAAAAATAGATGCACTATACTTATTGGATTGTTGTTATGTTCGTGTGTGTGTGTGTGTGTGTGTGTGTGTGTGTGTGTGTGTGTGTGTGTGTGGTCATATGCTTGATGCATACAAAGTTTTCTCACCATCATATTGTTCATCTTTTAAATCTGAATTTGCAATGAAAAACTTACTAGGGATACCATGAAATGTGAAATCCACGTTGAGATCACTATATCACAAACTCACTCTAATTCAAGAAATCATCATAAATCAATTACTACGTTGAGATTAGTATTTGCAAGGAAAATATGGGCATTGTAATACACATAGATTCGTTTGGCAATTTAAAAGATTCCTTTCGTATTCTCGAATGGTAGGACCCAACGGCGTACCAGCCAGACCTTGGCTCATGTTGATCCTAAAAAAGCCAGGCTCGTGTCCTTCTGGTGGCGTGCGTGGTACGCACATTAGGCAACCCCAACCAGTCGAGCCTCCGCATTTTGAGTCGAAATATCTGGCGGCCAAAATTCCAGCCCTAGGAAATTCCCCTCATGTCCCCGGTCCATAATGACTACCGATGAACAATGGAGGGATGCTTTAGTAACTAGACAACGTTACCTACCATGCCGAGCACGGTTCAATTCCCTCGGTCGCCACTCCCCAAGGTCACTCGTCAACTGTATTGCCTAGTAGTACTACTACTACACCAGGATGAGCACAGAATTGAGCCCGTTTGTTCGTGCCTAGTACTTGAGTTAATATATCAGGCAATGCACTGGTACGGAGGGATTATCCTTTCAATCTGCATATATAACTTGTTTGAAGTCTAACTAAGCAAAATGTTTGACCAAATCCTTTCTTAAGAAATACAACAGGACAAATGTATGGCTTGAAAATTTATTGCATGATGCAGGTTATGATATTGTTCCAAATCCTGGATTTTAAATTTCAGAAAATCCAAAAGTGACTAGAAATTCATGAAACTGAGCATGGTCACGTGATATGGCACAAATATTGCTTCGTAATTTTTTCTTCAATTTGAGACAAGCTGCTTATGAGAAGTTGCACAAATGAAGAGCCAAGGTATTTTGGAACAAAGACCTATCATGTTAAGGCGAATGCTTTCACTATTGAAACCGCGGGCATTTACGTGCCGCCACGAGTCCCGCTTCTCATCGGCAGGTGCTGTCCGAGCAAGCGTGTGAGTCGATGGGAGGCGTGTGAGCAGATCACTGCGCCGGCTGATAGGGAGGCGTGCGAGCAGACCGCTGCGTAGGCTCACCGGGAGGTGAGCCCTTTGACCAGGCTCTGCTGCCCACCTTTGTCCCAACTGCTCCCACTTTTAATGTCGTCGGCGCCACAGTTTAAAATCAACCCCGCACTACCCGGTATCGCTACAATCTTCTCTCTTCCTCTCCGATTCTCATGTCGTCTACCTCCAACCAGCCTGACCTAAACGTACGCCATGCCTCATCACGATGGTCTTCCCTTAGTCTTCCAGCTTCCTGAGGAATACACCTAGCCGGAGTCTCAAGAACATAAGGCGCTTTGGGACGAGCTTGAGCCAGCCTTGCGGGAAGATGCCGCGCTGTCCCGCGCCGTTCTGCTCCGTCGCCCGATCAAGCGCCAAAGACACCATCCATGTGGCATTGATGGGCTGGGAGCCGCACATTGTTGATGACCCACATGTATAGGGGATCTATCGTAGTCCTTTCGGTAAGTAAGAGTGCCGAACCCAACGAGGAGCAGAAGGAAATGACAAGCGGTTTTCAGTAAGGTATTCTGTGCAAGCACTGAAATTGTAGGTAATAAATAGTTTTGTGATAAGATAAATTATAACGGGTAACAAGCAATGAAAGTAAATAAAGTGCAGCAAGGTGGCCCAATCCTTTTTGTAGCAAAGGACAAGCCTGGGCAATTTCTTATAATGAGAAAAGCGCTCCCGAGGACACATGGGAATTATCGTCAAGCTAGTTTTCATCACGCTCATATGATTCGCGTTCGGTACTTTGATAATTTGATATGTGGGTGGACCGATGCTTGGGTACTGCCCTTACTTGGACAAGCATCCCAATTATGATTAACCCCTATTGCAAGCATCCGGAACTACAAAAGAAGTATTAAGGTAAACCTAACCACAGCATTAGACATATGGATCCAAATCAGCCCCTTACGAAGCAACGCATAAACTAGGGTTTAAGCTTCTGTCACTCTAGCAACCCATCATCTACTTATTACTTCCCGGTGCCTTCCTCTAGGCCCAAATAATGGTGAGGTGTCATGTAGTCGACGTTCACATAACACCACTAGAGGAGAGACAACATACATCTCATCAAAATATCGAACGAATACCAAATTCACATGACTACTAATAGCAAGACTTCACCCATGTCCTCAGGAACAAATGTAACTACTCACAAAGCATATTCATGTTCATCATCAGAGGAGTCTTAATATGCATTAAGGATCTGAACATATGATCTTCCACCAAGTAAACCAATTAGCATCAACTACAAGGAGTAATCAACACTACTAGCAACCCACAGGTACCAATTTGTGGTTTTGATACAAGATTGGATACAAGAGATGAAGTAGGGTTTTGAGAGGAGATGGCGCTAGTGAAGATGTTGATGGAGATTGACCCCCGATGAGAGGATAGTTGGTGATGACGATGGTGATGATTTCCCCCTCCCGGAGGGAAGTTTCCCCGGCAGAACAGCTCCGCCGGAGCCCTAGATTGGTTCCGCCAAGGTTCCGCCTCGTGGCGGCGGAGTTTCATCCCGTAAGCTTGCTTATGATTTTTTTTCTAGGGTAAAAGCCTTCATATAGCAGAAGATGGGCACCGGAGGGCCACCGGGGGCCCAGGAGACAGGGGGCGCACCCAGCAGGGGTGGGCGCACCCCCCACCCCCACCCCCACCCTCCTGGCCAGGGTGTGGGCCCCCTCTGGTGTTTTATTTGCTCAATAATTCTTATTAATTCCAAAAATAACTTTCGTGGAGTTTCAAGATTTTTGGAGCTGTGCAGAATAGGTTTGTAATATTTGCTCCTTTTCCAGCCAGAATTCCAGCTGCCGGCACTCCCCCTCTTCATGGTAAACCTTGTAAAATAAGAGAGAATAGCCATAAGTTTTGAGACATAATGTGTAATAACAGCCCATAATGCAATAAATATTGATATAAAAGCATGATGCAAAATGGATGTATCAACTCCCCCGAGCTTAGACCTCGCTTGTCCTCAAGCGGAAGCCGAAATCGAAAAATATGTCCACATGTTTAGAGATAGAGGTGTCGATAAAAAAAAGAATACAGACATGAGGGCATCATGATCATTCTTATAACAGCAACATATATAGATTTTTGTCATATGGTTTCTTATGCTCAAGTAACAATCAATTCACAATGTCAAGTATTGTTCAGAAACTTCATTGGGAACTAACAAACTAAAATCTCAGTCATCGAAGCAATTGCAATTTATCATAACATCAGAAAGAGTCAAGAATAAAGCTTTTCGGCAAGTCCACATACTCAACTATCATATAGTCTTCTCAATTGCTAACACTCACACAGTACTTGTGGTTATGGAGTTTCAATCGGACACTGAGAAAGATAGGGGCTTGTTGTATTGCCTCCCAACATATTCACCTTTGGGTGATGTCAACAATAATAATCCATGTTAACTTACATCCAATTGGATATATATATTAGGATCTTTCAAACACGAGGAGCTTGCCAAAGGATAAAATGAAAAGGGGAAAGGTGAAGATCACCTTGACTCAAGCATAAAGTAAAAACATAAAGTAAAAGATAGGCCCTTCGCAGACGGAAGCAGAGGTTGTCATGTGCTTTTAGGGTTGGATGCATAAAATCTTAATGCAAAAGAACGTCACTTTATATTGCCACTTGTGATATGAACCTTTATTATGCAGTCCGTCGCTTTTATTACTTCCATATCACATGATCGTATAAAGCTTATTTTCTCCGCACTAATAAGTCATACATATTTAGAGAGCAATTTTTATTGCTTGCAACATGACAACTTACTTGAAGGATCTTACTCAATCCATAGGTAGGTATGGTGGACTCTCATGGCAAAACTGGGTTTAAGGATATTTGGAAGAACAAGTAGTATCTCTACTTGGTGCAAGGAATTTGGCTAGCATGAGGGGGAAAGGCAAGCTCAACATGTTGGGAAGATCAATGACAATATACTTTAACTGAGATGTGAGAAAACATAAATCATTACGTTGTCTTCCTTGTCCAACATCAACTCTTTTAGCATGTCATACTTAATGAGTGCTCACAATCATAAAAGATGTCCAAGATAATATATTTGTATGTGAAAACCTCTCTTTCCTTATTACTTCCTATTAATTGCAACGATGACCAAAACTATGTTTGTCAACTCTCAACAACTTTTATGCCTCATACTTTTTATATGTGAAGTCATTACTATCCATAAGATCAATATGAACTCTTTTATTCTTTTTATTCTTCTGCTTTCTCTATATCATAGCAAGATAGCAAAGCCCTTGACTCAACACTAATCTTTATTATAGATAGCTCACAGACTCGATTACAAAAAGAGATCACAAAGCAAAACTCAAAACTACTTGATACCAAAACTTTCAATCTACTAGATCAATATATTACTAAAGGGATCGAACTAAGTAAAACGTAAAGATAGGAGTGTGATGATACCAGGGCACCTCCCCCAAGCTTGGCAGTTGACAAGGGGAGTGCCCATACCCATGTGATTATGTCCTCGGAGGTGGTGAAGTAGGAGTTGTTGATGATGTAGGCTTGTCGTCCATCTTCCAAGGCATAGGCTCACCATCATAGAAGGATGATCGAGTCTCCGGGATCCTCAAATCTGCAGCCAAACTCATCCTCTTGAATCTATATTCATACTCACAGTTTTGGTTTTGTAGGTCATAGATCTGGGCTTGGAGGTGCTCGATTTTCTCTTGAAGCTTAAAGATGGTCTCCCCAATTATCTTGGCATCTAGCTTGTGGTTGTTGGTGAACTCCGTGATCATCATCTGGTTGGCGTTGAGTCCACGCTCCACAATCCCTTGCACTTGAAAACTTGTTGCTCCATGGCTTCGAGCTTTGTCTCCACGCTTACGATACGCCTTGGTCCCTCCACATCATGGATGTGCAGCACCCCGTCACGCATCTCAATGGTTTGAGGGTGTTGCAGCACCTCCGCGAGATAGGGGTTGATAACCCTCTCGAAAAACTTGTCCTTGGGAGCACTTGGAGACGTCATGGTGCTCCAGATCTGTCAGAAAAATAGCTCGAAACGAAAACAGAGGATATTTGCGAGATACGGTGGTCAAAACCTTTGGAGATTATATAATGAATTTTACCAACAAAATCGTAATATGCAAGAAAGCGAGTCCGGGAGGCACGCGAGGTGGTCATGAGATGCAGGCGCGCCCACTGGCGCGCCTCCACCTCATGGAGGCCTCGTGTTCTTCCCGGATTACTTCTTGCTTTCCAAAATTCTTAAATATTCCAAAACGGAGAAAAATTGCCATTAGAACTGTTTTGGAGTCGGTTTACTTACCATACCACATACCTATTCCTTTTCAGAGTCTGAAACGTTCTGGAAAGTGTCCCTTATGTATTCCTCTGAGGTTACAGTTTCAATAATATTAATTTCAACATTGATAGGATTACTTGAGATATAATGTATGATTCTTTGACCGTTCACCGCCCTTGGACTTGTGCCTTCGAAGTTGTTGATTTTTATGGCACCGGAACGATAGACCTCCTCGATAACGTAAGGACCTTCCCATTTAGAGAGAAGTTTTCCTGCAAAAAATCTTAAATGAGAGTTGAATAGCAACACATAATCACCTACGTTAAACACACGCTTTTGTATTCTTTTGTCATGCCATCTTTTAACTTTTTCTTTGAACAGCTTGGCATTCTCATAGGCTTGGGTTCTCCATTCATCAAGTGAGCTAATGTCAAACAACCTCTTCTCACCGGCAAGTTTGAAGTCATAACTGAGCTCTTTAATAGCCCAATATGCTTTATGTTCAAGTTTTAGAGGTAAGTGACATGCTTTTCCATAAACCATCTTATACGGAGTAATACCCATAGGATTTTTATATGCAGTTCTATAGGCCCATAATGCATCATCAAGATTCTTGGACCAATTCTTTCTAGATCTATTGACGGTCTTTTGCAAAATTAATTTGAGCTCTCTATTGCTCAACTCTACTTGACCACTAGACTGTGGGTGATAAGGGAATGCAATTCTATGATTAACGTCATACTTAGCAAGCATCTTACGGAAAGCATCATGAATAAAATGTGAACCACCATCAGTCATAAGATATCTAGGGACTCCAAACCTCGGAAAAGTAACTTCTTTAAGCATCTTAATAGACGTGTTATGATCAACACTACTAGTTGGAATAGCTTCTACCCACTTAGTAACATAATCAACATCAACTAAAATATGTGTATATCCATTAGAGGCAGGAAAAGGTCCCATATAATCAAAGCCCCAAACATCAAATGGTTCAATAACAAGAGAATAATTCATAGGCATTTCTTGACGTCTACTAATATTACCAATTCTTTGACATTCATCACAAGACAAGACAAACTTACGAGCATCTTTGAAGAGAGTAGGCCAATAAAAACTGGATTGCAATACCTTATGTGCAGTTCTATCTCCAGCGTGGTGTCCTCCATATGATTTAGAGTGACACTTGCGTAGGATATGTTCTTGTTCTGTGACGGCCTGATTTTTGGCCCTTTCTTTTTCTTTTGTTTTTCCGAGGTTTTTGCCTGAGTTTTTCTTTTTCGTGGCTTTGTGGTCTGGAAACTGAAGAAGATGCCCTCGTCTTTGTTTCCAGAGTGGCTTGCCATTCCCAAATCCTTCCATAGACCCTGTCATTTCCACCCTAGCCCGAATCCCAATATTCTTTTTATTTGGAATATTCCTTTTCTATTAAAGGAATAACTCAAATTGCCCTAGGTTGTGAAGCAACCTAAACTTCCTTCACTCCTAAAATTCCCAAATAATTCTCATAAATTATTTGGGTCATATCTTGATCAAATATGGATAAACTTTTCATTGCCATGTTCAAAAATAATTCCTCAATATTCCATTTCCTATTCTGCCCTAAATGGCACTTTGTGAAGGAAGTGTCATTTATATTTCTCCTATTGACTCCCAACCTTTTTGGGCATGTTTATATGTCCAAATGATTGCCCCATGCACAAGCTCTAATTTATTTGCCAAGACAATCTTCCTCAGTGAATTTTCAAAGTTTCTGTCTGACAGAAGGCTTTGTGAAGGAAGTACTAGCTAGGAGTACACAAATGAGTTGAACTTTTGCACACTCCTTAATGTGCTCATATAACCCCCTCCACCCATTTTCAGTCCCATCCAATCATCTATGTGAGCACAGGAGCAAACCTTTGTTTCTGGCAATATTTTCAGGTTGTGAGGCAAGTGTATTTTATATTGCTTCAAAAATATGATAAATTACCATATCATTCTTATACCCATAAAACATCTCTCCACCCATTTTGGCATAATTTCATTGATCCATTTGATCACCATAATTATTCTAAGTTTCTGGTCAGCAGAGGTGTTTGTGAAGCAAGTGCCATTTTGGCTTGGCCATTTGGCAGGAGATTTTTACAACGTCTTCATATGACCAAATGACTAAGCCTTGCCCAATTTGAGCTCAAGTTGACACTCCACGTGAGTGCATCTTGCTGATCTTCATTTCTGGACCAAGTATATAGTTGTGAAGCAACTGCAGCAAAACTTGATCCTTTTACCCTCAAAACCTACAGGATGAATGTCCTTCGATAGTTCAACCTCCGAGACAAGCTAGTTACTGATTTACCTAGCTGGTTTAACCACAGCAAGTTACAAACACCTTCTTACTAATTTACTTTTGGAGCTAAGTGCAAATCTCTTCTTTGCCCCTGGACCGTTTTATTTCTTTAGTTGGACTAAGGGCACCAAGTTCATTCCAATGGACATGGTTGGCCCGACCAAAACGTGGAGTTTGCTCCGGCGCGCGTGGTGATCACGCCGATGTCATGCAAATGGCGTGCTCTGGATTCTTCACGGCCCTGTGCCCGTCGTCGCCCTCGTCGTCTCGACCTCCATCCATGTCTAGTAGCTCCCCCGTGATGCCTTGCGTTGCCCTGCGTTGATGGTTCGTCGCCGTTCGCCTTAAATGCGCCGCTAGCGCCATGCTCGTGCCATGTCCAGCCTCTGCCCGCCATTAAAGCTCGGTCGGGAGCTCGCCCATGAGCTCCAGAGCCTTCCCCTGGCCTATATAAGCACGATCCGAGCCCTCCCGCAGCTCATCCACTCCTCACTTGCCTCCCGAGCCCACCAGAGCCCTCGGCCCCCTCCTCTTTTCGCCGGAGTTCGCCTCGGCCGCCGTGGTTCCTCTTTGGTTCCGGCGAGCTCGAGCCTCCACTCCTCCTACCAAGTTGTCCAAGAGGTTCCCCACGTCTCCGAGAGCCGCCCCAACCCATTTCCCCTCGCCGGAGTGCACCATGGCGCGGCCTCTGGGCTCGGCCGCCGCCGTCGCGACACGGCCGCCTCTCCATCTCGGCCATCCGGAGCTCCTCGCGCCTCCCTGACCTCACCAGCGTATTGCCCACGCCCCAGTGGTCCTTCTCCATCCCTCAACCTCGCCGGAGTTTCCCTCATCGCCGAGCTCCACCGCCGCCCGTGCCGCCCCTGCCTTCCCATGGCGCCGCCCCTCCCCTTTGTTCCAAGCCTCCCCGGCGGCCGCTCGTCGCCTGAACGGGTGCGGCGTGTCCTCGCGCGCCCTCAGGTGCCACCAGCTCGGCCGGAGCTGGCCTGGACCGGCCGGCCCCCTCGCCGCTTCTGTCGTTGCCGATCCGACGAGTGAATGAGAGAGAACGAGCTCGGGAGGAAGAACACGATCGTGGAGAGAGTGTTTTTTGTGCTGCCACCAACTGCGCAGCTTTTTCTCTTTCTGTTATTCCTCTTATCAAGCGATTACAAAGCTGAGCTAACCACCTCCCGGCCGGGCTGCCTTGATCCGTATCTGTCGCTCCATCCAGCGACTGGATCACAAGCAGAGGCCAACGACCGGGAGGGAAATACGCTAAGGAGAGGTGCGTGCAAGAGCAGCTCCTCACTACGTGCGTGCATGCGCAGGTCACACCCGACCCGTGCATACGCATTATTTTAAACAGAAAGAAACTCTACGCTACATGCATGAGATTAGCCAGGACTAACATTTCACCCCCTAATCTCACTGCACCACGCCGATGACTCCAAGCCTCTGTCTCATCTCAATGAAGTGAACTCGCCCGAGTGCTTTGGTGAGTCCATCGGCTAGTTGGTCCTGCGTTCCCACATGATCGATCTCCACTTCTTCCTTGTCCATGCAATCTCTGACAAAGTGGAACTTTACATCTATGTGTTTGCTTCGATCATGATGGACTGGATTTTTGCTCAAGGCTATGGCTGACTTGTTGTCCACTAGCAGTTTGAACCTTGCCGGTGAGACCCCTGTTATGTCTCCCAACAGCCTGCTCAGCCACAGCCCTTGACATGTTGCAGCAGCTATGGCCACATACTCTGCCTCACATGAAGAAAGTGCAACTACTTTCTGCTTCTGAGAGCTCCAGGTAATCAGATTCTTACCGAGGTAGAAGACGTGCCCGGAAGTGCTTTTGCGGTCGCCGACATCGCCGGCGTGATCGCTGTCGCTGAACCCGAGCAGTCCGGCAGTGCCCTGGCATCTCTTGTAGCTGCAACCGTAGTGCATTGTGCCCTTCACATACCTTAGGATCTGCTTGACTGCGGCCCAGTGATGAGTGCTGGGCTTCTCCATAAACTGGCTGACAATGCCAACGGAGTGTGCTATGTCAGGCCGGGTGTTCACCAGGTAGCGCAGACTCCCGATCACCCTGCGGTACAGAGTGGAGTCAAAGGGCTCGCCATCATCTTCTTTCTTCAACTTGAGACGGCATTCCATAGGTGTGTGACAACTGTTGCAGCTCCCCATGTTTGCCATCTCCAGAACCTTTCTTGCGTAGCTCTTCTGACTAATGGTGATGCCGCTGCTGCTTTGTTCCACCTCGATGCCCAAGTAGTAACTCAGCTTGCCAAGGTCACTCATTTTGAAGAGCTGCTGCATCTGTTCCTTGAAGGAGACTATGTCCGCTGCATTTGTGCCTGTGATGATCAAGTCGTCCACATAGACTCCCACCAGCAGGTATGTGTGTGCGTCGCCACGTCGGTAGACTGCGTGCTCCAACGGACTGCGTGTGAAGCCGAGAGCAGCCAGTGACTCGTCCAGCTTCGCGTACCATGCGCGCGGAGCCTGATGCAGTCCGTACAGCGCCTTGCGGAGCCGCAGTGCACTTCCTTCCTTGCCGGCGACCTCGTACCCTGGCGGCTGAGTGACGTATACCTCTTCAGTGATGTCGCCGTTCAGAAAAGCAGATTTTATGTCCATATGATGGACTTCCCAGCCAGAGTGTGCAGCAAGGGCTAGCAGCAGCCGTACTGTCTCCATGCGAGCTACGGGAGCGAAAACCTCCTCGAAATCCACCCCCTGGCGCTGCACATACCCCTTGGCGACGAGGCGGGCTTTGTGTTTGACGATGTTGCCCGCCGGATCACGCTTGACGCGGTATACCCACTTCAGCCCGATTGCCTTGTGTCCGGCCGGGAGCTGAGCAAGCTCCCAGGTGTTGTTGTCGATGATGGACTGCATCTCAACATCCATGGCACCCTTCCAAGCCTTGTTCCCGAGAGCTTCATCCACGTCCCGTGGCTCCTCGGCGCTGAACAGGCAACGCACTAGTAGACAGCGCTCGAACTGCTCACGCACGGCCTGGTCTTCCGTTTCCTCCAGCACACTCGAGAAACTCCGGTAGCGAACCGGCTGCCCAGTTGGCACATCACACCTGTCGTCGCGAGACGGAGGCGTGACCCAGTGAGCTCTCGACGGATCCGTGGGAGTCACCGGCTCAGAGCGCGACGACTCAGGCGTGTCCACCACCGGCGTGGAGAGTGCGGGTGACTGCGGTGACCCCAAGGTTGGTGTAGAGGGTGTCGCCGCGCTTCGTGGGGTGACGGCGGGGTGGCCGTGCATCTGTCGATCTCTGGACACCATTGTCCATGGTGTAAACCACGGTGAATGTCGCGGCGCCCGCGATCGTGCTTGTCCCCACGGTGCTCCAAGTCCATGGCCTGTTCTCTTCAAACACAATGTCACGTGTTACCTGGACCTTCTTCATCGCCGGATCGTACGCACGGTACGCCTTGGAGCCTTCCTCATACCCCACGAACACCATCGGCGTCGACCGGTTGCTCAACTTGGTGATGCCGGGGCCGACGCGCTTGACGTGAACCGTGCACCCAAATGTGCGTAAGTGATGCACATTGGGCTTACGGCCGTGCCACGCCTCATAGGGCGTGACACCCTCCAGGCTCCTCGTCGGCGATCGGTTTAGCAGGTAGACAGCCGTCCTCACCGCCTCCGCCCGGCACGCAGCATGCCCATGCTCTTCATCATGCATCGGGCCATCTCCACCACCGTTTGGTTCGGCGTTCGACGACGCCGTTTTGTTGCGGTGAGTAGGGTGCGGTTGTGAAGTGCTTGATGCCGCTTTGGTCGCGATACTCTCGAACTCCGTGGAGTTGAACTTCGCCGCCATGGTCCGATCTGACAGCGCGCTGCAGCTTGGCCGTCGGCGCCCGCCATGGCTTGATCTTCTTGAAGCGTGGGTATGCCTCATCTTTGGTCTTGAGAGCTCTAGCCACATGTAGCGACTATGGTCATCAACCACAAGCGAAAGTACTTGTTACCTCCAGAGTCGCCGGAGTGATCGGCCCGCACAAGTCCGTGTGCACGAGCTCCAGCAGCGTTCGCCTCGATGACGCCGTGGTCCGGGGAACGGCGCTCGGTGTTGTTTCCCCAAGGCGCAGCCGTCGCAGTACTCTTCCACACGATCGATCACGGGCATCCCGCGCACAAGCTGTTTGGTGGACATGGCTCGGAGCGCACGGAAGTGAAGATGTCCCATGCGCGCGTGCCACCGCCAGGTCGCGTCGTCTCCTTGCGCCATCAGACACGCCGGCGCGTCGATCGTCAGGATGCCAGTGTACAGCCGGTTTCCGACCTCTTGATGCGCGCGTAACGCGTGCGTGCGGGTCACGGACAATCATGACTCCGTCGCGATCGCGATGATGCAGCCCGCCTCGCCCAGTACTTGCCCCATCGAGACGATGTTCGTCCGCGAGTTAGGGATGAAGAACGCGCGGTGAGCGCTGGCTGGTCTCCGTCTTGGCGGCGAACACCACCGAGCGCGCCACAGATGGCCACAACCGAGCCGTCCTCGAACTTCACCGTACACGCACGGACTCATCAAGTGACGAAGACATGTTTGTCGCTTTGTCATATGGCTGCTTGCCCAAGATCAAAGAACCACACTCCATCCGGCGTAGGCACGGGCATGACCTTTTCCTCATTGAGATACACCTCTTGAGGTGCCACGATCTGCGACGAGTTGGCGACGCCGGTGACCACGGCCATATACAGCCCCCGATCGTGCTCGGCGCGGCTTGTACGAGGTTGGCTTGCTCCTCGCTTGCCCTTTTGGTCCTCGCCCTGCCGAGCACGGCAGTCCTTTTCCAAAGGCCCGGCTTGTTGCAATAGTGACACTTGCCTTTCTTCTTCCCCGCGGAGCCGCCGGAGCCGCCCGCGCTCGCGTTCGAGGCAGGCTTGCCGCCGCCACGAGACTTGTGCTTCCCGGCGACTTGTTCTTCCGTTGCCGCCGGATGATGACCGCCGGAGCGAGCTGCCGCTTCGCGTCGCCCCACTCGCGGAGGTGTACATGAGGCGACGCCGGACTGCGCCGTGTCGTCCAGATCGTAGTGATCTTCACACGCCGACAGACGCCCGGTGAGCTCTTCGATCGACATGGTTTTGAGATCGATGAGCGCCTCGATCGCCATCGCCATCTGCCGGTACTTGCGCGGCACGACGCGGAGAAACTTTTGGACGGCCTTGTGCTCCGTCACCGGGTCGCCGTACAGCTCGAGATCGGCGACGAGACCAGAGAGCCGCAGCGCGAAGTCCTCGACGGACTCGCCGTCCTTGAAGCGGAGCTCCTCGAACTCCCGGCGGCGCACTTGTGCCTTGGCCTCGCGCGCGCGCTCGCTGCCCATCCGGAGAGTTTTGATCGTCTCCCAGGCTGTCTTGGCCGTGTCCTTGGCAGCAAGCACCCGGAGCATCTCCGCGCACGCCGTGAGGATGATCGCAACGCCGGTCGTCGCGCTCTTGGCGGTGCCGCTGGTCATCGCGGACCACACCCCCGCAACTTGCAGCTTCACCTGCATCACGAGAGCCCATTCCATGTAGTTTGTGCGGGTGAGAACCATGGATGACGAAGAGGTCTCGCTCTCCCGCACAACGCGCTCGACGACAGCCTTGATTCGCGCTGCCGGTTCGTGAGGCGCGCAAGGGCGCCCGGACGAGGGTGATCGCGCCTTGAGCCGCAGCTCGCGCCTTCTTCTTCTCTTCCTCGTCGCTCGACATCATGCACCGCGGATCGAACACCGCCGGCCGCCTAGGATCAAACACCGAGGCTCTGATGCCAAATGTCGTTGCCGATCCGACGAGTGAATGAGAGAGAACGAGCTCGGGAGGAAGAACACGATCGTGGAGAGAGTGTTTTTTGTGCTGCCACCAACTGCGCAGCTTTTTCTCTTTCTGTTATTCCTCTTATCAAGCGATTACAAAGCTGAGCTAACCACCTCCCGGCCGGGCTGCCTTGATCCGTGATTCGCCGCTCCATCCAGCCGATCGGATCACAAGCGAGGCCAACGACCGGAGGGAAATACGCTAAGGAGAGGTGCGCAAGAGCAGCTCCTCACTACGTGCGTGCATGCGCAGTCACACCGACCGTGCATACGCATTATTTTAAATGTAAAGAAACTCTACGCTACATGCATGAGATTAGCCAGACTAACAGCTTCCCTCATCGCTCCCTCGCTCGCTTCACGAGAAAGCAGAGGCGAAGGGAGGAAGGGACGAGCACCCGTCGCGCCACCGGTGCCAAAGCGGGCCCCGCCCCCCTCTCTCTCTCCACCCGTCACCACACAAGCCGCCCAGCCTCTGGCCCTTTGACCAGTCCACGCCACGTCGGCGTAAGTGGAAACGATTCAATGCGCTTTCACGTTTTCTGTTCGGACCCCTGGTTGAAAACATTTTCATTACAGATGGGTCCCTGGCAGTCAAACCTCCATAACTTTTTATCCGTAACTCCAAATGAGGTGAAACCAACGCTCACTTCTTCGTTTCGTCGAGCCCTTTCTTTTGGTTTTACTATCATTATGTTTTGGCATACTTAAAATGACCATTTTGCCCCTGCCCTCAATCAGCCCCCTTCGAGAGAGAACGTTTTCCGGCGAATCTTTCTGTGGCTTCACCGCACTTCTCCCCGGTGCCTTCTTCATCCCCAGGAAAGCTACAATACCCACTTGCATGATAGTCATGCAGTAGACATGGTTTTCAACTTGAACCTTTATTAAATGTTTGTTTGTTGAAAAGTTGGTTATCGTTGTTCCGGTGATGTTCAGATTTGCATGTTCACTTTTGTGCTATGTTGTTCTGTACTCTGTGATCATGTTTTACCTGCTAGTATTATCTTTCATATATTTATGCTTGTTAGTAGTACATGTTGATGTTGGAGATGGTCATGCTAGTCAGTATGCGATGCTCAGTGGATATGATTTATTGTTGATATGGTGGAAAGTTATGTGATACTCTCATGATGATGTTAGATATCATGTTCATGCATTTTATCATGGCTCAGCTTATTTGCATTCAAGTTAACCGGATTAAATTGAACTTGAACAACTGTTGGCTGAGTCATGGTGTCGTTGAATCGATGCTGACCAGTGCAACCACGCTTACCGGTATGGGACGGTCCTAACTTGGTCTATTGTCGTGCCTCTCGCCGGTGCCTCCAACAAGGGAAGGTTATGTGCGTGCTGTACCCTGGCCCGGTAAGCAGGCATAACCTTGTGTGCTCGTAGTTGTTTTAGCCAGCGGATCTCCATGTGGGATCGTTTATGTTTTGGGCCACGACGGTAGTCGTTGTGTCTGGAGGTAGGCACGGGGCCACCCATGACTTAGCTCAGTGAGGAGTGAGTCGGAGTGGCCGGGAGAGTGTCATGCCAGTAGAACGGTTTTGTCGGAACGTTGTTGGTCCACCCGAATGGGAGTGCGAGGCCATGGGTTCCATAGTGTGGGTACAGTGTACTAACCTCTGCAGAGTGTATATTAATCTATAGATAGCCGCGCCCGCGGATAAGGGCCCAGGTCGAGAGAAGGTCACACCATGAGTCAACAGTAATAAGAATAATGTGCTTAATAACAGTGAGATAAGTTGGCCAAGTGTTGGTCCGGTTGTGATCGCCTTAAGGATCACGGGCCATTTAGTGGTCGTGTTGTGATCGCCGTAAGGTTCACGGGCCATTTAATGGTCGGGTTGTGATCGCCGTAAGGATCACGGGCCAAGTGTTGGTCGGGTGGTGACCGCCGTAAGGATCACAATGGTATCGAGGATACCGAGTTGTTGGATATTCATGATGTTGTACGAGAATCGTGGGTAAAGATCACGCTCCTTGTGGTCATTTACTGATTACTAAGGTATTGTTTGTAACAATCTTGATTTGATCCTGAGATGATCGTGTGATGTACGAGGTTGGTAAGTGATGCATATGTTGGTTACGAGGTAACCCGAGGAGAATAAATGGTGCATGAAGTGTCATCATGTTGCATGCTAGTATTGTCGGATTAATATGTTCATGTTGAGATAGTTGTATCATGTTTATGTTGGTCATGCCATGTTGCTATGATGATATCATGATAATTCCTGTTTAACCTGTAATTGCCATGCTGTTGTCTGTCTTGAATCCTTCTGGTTATTGTGAGCTTGCAAGTACATTCTATGTACTGACCTGGCGTGTCATGCCAGCTTGCAGGTCATGCCGGATTTGATTTGCTTGCTTGTCTTGGTTTCCGTTCGTGCGAGCTAGGACAAGCGTTCCAGCCAGAGTCCCTGCGGAGTGGAGTTCACCACCGTCGTCGTTGTTCCGCTGCTATAGTTATTCCGCTGCTTCGAGTTGTTCTGCTGCTTGCATAGAGCAACTGAGGATGGCGTAGTGTCGCCGTACCGATGTTATTCATTGTAATATCGGAGACCTTGTATTCATATTCATGTAATAATAGAAAGCTGGTTTGTTCTATGCTAGCGAGGTCGTATTCCGTAAGACTTCTCCTTGATCTCGGGCTGGAATACGGGCGTTCGGTTTTCTCTCTCGAGGGGTGCCACAAACATTGGTATCGAGCAGTGTCCGGCAGAGGACGCCCTAGACCGCACGAATGTTAGAAAGCGGTAGTATAGACCCCAGTTGGTTTATTGCACTTGATTGCTGCATTTGTTTGTTGCATAGCATGCATATGGCCTTAGTATTTGTGATAATGGTTTATCTGGTGAGTGTAGCTGGCATCGGTTCGGATCCACTACAGCTCAACCTTTGCATTTCCCCAGTCCCTTTTTCTTTCGGTGTTTGGTGTCATTTCTGTCCCAGCAGAGTTATGCCAAGTGATCCCGACATTGTTTGCAAAATGGTGCTCAGGTATCGCACCGATGTCTTTCGTTCTATCCCGCCTATCGTTTCGGTGATGGACATGCTTCCATCCCGGATCGTTCATTTATTTTTTGTCGTATTGGCAACCCTTAATGATCTTAGTTATCAAGCAAAGGGCAATGTCAGCAGCCTTAGTTTTTCCCTCGTATCCTATTTCTCGGACGAGTACGGATCTTTTTTCCATCCGCTTGATAATGATGTGGTTGCGACCTTCGTGTCCTACTGCATGATTGCCGAGTACGTCCTCGCCTCCAAGCTAGTCCAGGTTGCTATCTGGCTACGCTAGCACTTGGTGTAGCGCTGTTTACACCAATTCTTCCACACATTTATTCGTCCTTGTGCACGCCGCCACAGCATATTAGAACGCAATACCGGAGTTTCCGCGAGATTTGTGTGCTTAGGTGTGCATGCATATTATTGTGTGAGTAGCAGTAATATGTGATGATTACTTGATTAATTATATTAGTAGAATGCTTGTGTCCTTTTGTTTTAGTCGTTTATGTTGTTCCTTTCTTTGGGCCTTCAGAGTTACAAAGTTTTCCCCTATTAAAGTTACTCGTCAGCCGACACTGGACCCGAAGAGTCAGCAAGAAATGCATATATTTGGAAACTCAGCTAAAAATAATGGAATTATCAGTAGACTGCAATAAAAATTGGAAAATCTCGTCTGAATGCGAAAGAAATCCTGGATGGACCGTCAGTATCAAGTTTGCATTAGCGTGCACCCATCACAACAAAATGATTAAATCAGCAAGAAGATAAATTGTGTGCATGGTTGACAGAATATTATCAAAGATTTGGCTCAGATACAAGTTTAATTTTTCGTTGAGGATGATTTTGGAACTCGATGTACCTGGAAGCAAGCAAAAATATGGCATAAACTCAAAAAGGAGGATAGTCCAGTAAAATCATGTTTCATACAAGAAATAAATAGCAAAAAATATTAAGATGGTATATATATATATATATATATATATATATATATATATATAGGACAAATGTTTCCTACAAGCAGTGGTAGTTACCACCACTATGCTTTTGTATGTTGTATGTAGTATCTGTTAAACCGAGAGTATGCGTGTAGTATGTAGTATATAATAATGATTAGGTAGTATATATACAAGTTTTAAGTAGTATGTACCATTTTTGAGTATGCTTTTTTACGCATAAATATGTACGTATTTCACAAATATAACAAAAACTATGGGCAAACATGCAAGTTTTTCATGTAACTTGTTTTAAAATATCTTAGATATAGTATATGAACATATTTAAAATAATAAAATAGTATATATAGTACCATATGCTATTATATGAGACATGTGGGATAACTACCACTCGGTGGTAGGATGGATTTTCCATATATATATATATATATATATATATATGTGTGTGTGTGTGTGTGTGTGTGTGTGTGTGTGTGTGTGTGTGTGTGTGTGTGTGTGTGTGTGTGTGTGTGTGTGTGAAAATTGATCCGCATATTACAATAAGAAGCTTCTGGTGGAAGCAACCTAATCTTCCCTCACAAAATACCAAAGTAGTTTCCAAGGCAAGATTCATCTATCTTCCTCAGTACGATACATGGATGATTTCTCACGCAAGGTAGTCTGCCTTCTTCAGTAAGCAACCATAAAAGCTTCCGGCATAAGGTATCGAGTCTTTCCCTAGAAAAGCCTTTAAGGGGGTAAGCTTCTGAAGCACGATATCCAGTCTTCTTCAGAAAGCTGTCCGTTGAAAGTTTCGAGCACAAGCTAGCAAATATTCCTCAGTAAGACATTAACTCAAATTGCCCTAGGTTGTGAAGCAACCTATACTTCCCTCACTCCTAAAATTCCCAAATAATTCTCATAAATTGTTTGGGTCATATCTTGATCAAATATGGCAAAACTTTTCATTGCCATGTTAAAAAAGAATTCCCCGATATTCCATTTCCTATTCTGCCCTAAATGGCACTTTGTGAAGGAAGTGTCATTTATATTTCTCCTATTGACTCCCAACCTTTTTGGGCATGTTTATATGTCCAAATTATTGCCCCATGCACAAGCTCAAGTTTATTTGCCTAGCCAATCTTCCTCAGTGAATTTTCAAAGTTTCTGTCTGACAGAAGGCTTTGTGAAGGAAGTACTAGCTAGGAGTACCAAAAATGAGTTGAACTTTTGCACAATCCTTAATGTTCTCATATTAACCCCCTCCACCCATTTTCAGTCCCATCCAATCATCTATGTGAGCACAGGAGCAAATCTTTGTTTCTGGCAATATTTTCAGGTTGTGAAGCAAGTGTATTTTATATTGCTTCAAAAATCATGATAAATTACCATATCATTCTTATACCCATAAAAAATCTCTACACCCATTTTGGAATAATTTCATTGATCCATTTGATCACCATAATTATTCCAAGTTTCTGATCAGTAGAGGTGTTTGTGAAGCAAGTGCCATTTTGGCTTGGCCATTTGGCATGAGATTTTTACAGCATCTTCATATGACCAAATGACTAAGCCTTGCCAAATTTGAGCTCAAGTTTACACTCCAGGTGAGTGCATCTTGCTGATCTTCATTTCTGGACCAAGTATGCAGTTGTGAAGCAACTGCAGTAAAACTTGATCCTTTTACCCTCAAAACCTCCAAGATGAATTTCCTTAGATAGTTAAAGGTATGGCTCAGATAAAAGTTTAATTTTTCGTTGAGGATGATTTTGGAACTCGATGTACCTGGAAGCAAGCAAAAATATGGCATATACTCAGAAAGGAGGATAGTCTAGTAAAACCCTGTTTCATACAAGAAATTAATAGCAAAAATATTAAGATGGTATATATATGTGAAAATCGGTCCGCATATTACAATAAGAAGCTTCTGGTGGAAGCAACCCAATCTTCCCTTGCAAAATACCAAAGAAGTTTCCAAGGCAAGATTCATCTATCTTCCTCAGTATGATACATGGATGATTTCTCACGCAAGGTAATCTGCCTTCTTCAGTAAGCAACCACAAAAGCTTCCGACATAAGGTACTGAGTCTTTCCCCAGCAAAGTCTTTAAGGGGGTAAGCTTCTGAAGCACGATATCCAGTCTTCTTTAGAAAGCTGTCCGATGAAAGTTTCGAGCACAAGCCACAAAGGATTATGAGGATTGACGACGTCAATGAGCTCAGTACAAGTACTTGTGAACTGGAAAATGATCCTGATGAGCCCTCGTCCCTTTTCCCCAATGACGGCACCATGCCTGTGATCTGAGTTGTTTCTAGCTATTCGGGGTGGATGCCGATTTTTGTTTCTCTCTTCAACGACTGTCACGAGTCTGAGCTACTTTTCGGCTATCTCGTACAGCTGTTGAGTTTCTTTTTGTGACAGTAGCCCTATACCATCTTTTTGGCTATTTTAGGGAGCTGTCACCTTCTTCTTATCGACCCGGTCTCATGCTCTGAGCTGCTTTTCAGCCGTCCTGAACCGTGGTTGAGTTATTTCAGTAATGTCCCAGATCTGAGTTGTAAAGACCGTTCTAGTGGCTACTGATTTTATTTGCCGATTTCTTGCAAGGGTTTCGGATGATCATTTCCCAACGCTCAGAAAATGAGAGGTGTTGAACTTGCCATTTAATGGGTTACTTATCAGAAAAATGAGGATAAACTACAATTGCCAAAAAATTGCACCGACAGTACCAATGGTCATACAAAGAAACAATATGGCCCAACTCTTTTAGCCAAAGATCCAGACCAAGAAAACATTAATGAAGGAGCAAGACCAGTGATGCAGGTATGAAAATTTTATATGACCCCCATGGTGCAGATACCCCGGACAGTCTAAGTCAGTATTGATCCACATGGATATGCCTAGAGCATGAGTAATCGGCATGAGGAATAACAGTCTGGAAGCATGAGTCCTCACTTATATGAATCATCCTGGATAGCCTGTCGTGAACAAATTTTTTCCGTCAGAACCACCGTCAGCCACATCTGTAGATATTATCATACAGGCCAAACCCTTTATGTTGGCCGCAACAGGAGACAATCAAATATTTGGTACGGATCCGATACTCAAGACAGTGGAACCAGTTAAGATGATTCAGAAACTTATGCGATGAGTCAGAATCTGTCAGGAAACGGTTATGTTTTAACTCACTGTTTGGAACCCAAAGGACCTGCATTTAGTGAAGAAACCCAATGCAATGAGTCAGAGCTTGAGTTTTCATCAGAACATTTTGATCATCATTACATGAAAGGTTGTCAGTGCCGGGTGGCACACCCAGCGGAAATCACTTTTGGATTTGTGAGACGGAGATATATTTCAGTCGTGATAATCAAATCACACTCAGCTAGTTAGCAGATCAAAAAGAAATTGGAACCTATATGAGAATGAGAAAGCCAGGTAAGATCTGTCAGAATGTGGATACAGTGAATCAAACCACCCCAGGGTCAGTCAGATAAAACTTTAATAGGAACAACAATAAAGGAAAAAGGATACCCGAGTTGGAAACGGTTTCCTTAAGTCAGAATATTCATACTTGTTCACTGAGCAACCAAATCTCGAGGATGAGATTTCTTTAAGGGGGTAAGGTTTGTGACAGCCTGGTTTTTGGCCCTTTCTTTTTCTTTTGTTTTTCCGAGGTTTTTGCCTGAGTTTTTCTTTTTCATGGCTTTGTGGTCTGGAAACTGAAGAAGATGCCCTCTTCTTTGTTTCTAGAGTGGATTGCCATTCCCAAATCCTTCCATAGACCCTGTCATTTCCATCCTAGCCCAAATCCCAATGTTCTTTTTATTGGGAATATTCCTTTTCTATTAAAGGAATAACTCAAATTGCTCTAGGTTGTGAAGCAACCTATACTTCCCTCACTCCTAAAATTCCCAAATAATTCTCATAAATTGTTTGGGTCATATCTTGATCAAATATGGAAAAAAATTTCATTGCCATGTTCAAAAATAATTCCCCAATATTCCATTTCCTATTCTGCCCTAAATGGCACTTTGTGAAGGAAGTGTCATTTATATTTCTCCTATTGACTCCCAACCTTTTTGGTCATGTTTATATGTCCAAATTATTGCCCCATGCACAAGCTCAAATTTATTTTCCTAGCCAATCTTCCTGAGTGAATTCTCAAAGTTTCTGTCTGACAGAAAGCTTTGTGAAGGAAGTACTAGCTAGGAGTACCCAAATGAGTTGAACTTTTTCACACTACTTAATGTGCTCATATTAACCCCCTCCACCCATTTTCAGTCCCATCCAATCATCTATGTGAGCACAGGAGCAAACCTTTGTTTCTCGCAATATTTTCAGGTTGTGAAGCAAGTGTATTTTATATTGCTTCAAAAATCCCGATAAATTACCATATAATTCTTATACCCATAAAACATCTCTACACCCATTTTAAAATAATTTCATTCATACATTTGATCACCATAATTATTCCAAGTTTCTGGTCAGCAAAGGTGTTTGTGAAGCAAGTGCCATTTTGGCTTGGCCATTTGGCATGAGATTTTTACAACATCTTCATATGACCAAATGACTAAGCCTTGCCCAATTCGAGCTCAAGTTGACACTCCAGGTGAGTGCATCTTGCTAATCTTCATTTCTGGACCAAGTATGCAGTTGTGAAGCAACTGCAGTAAAACTTGATCCTTTTACCCTCAAAACCTCCACGATGAATGTCCTTCGATATTTAAACCTCCCAGACAAGCTAGTTACTGATTTACCTAGCTAGTTTAACCACAACAAGTGCTACGTCTCGAGCTTGCGTTGGTTTTCCCCAAAGAGGAGAGGATGATGCAGCACAGTAGCGTAAGTATTTCCCTCAGTTTTTGAGAACCAAGGTATCAATCCAAGAGGAGGTCACGCGCAAGTCCCTCGTACCGCACAACACGATAGCAACTCGCAACCAACGCTTAGGGGTTGTCAATCCTTCACGGTCACTTACTTAGAGTGAGATCGATAGAGATAATATTTTGGTATTTTTGATAGATAGATGCAAAGTAAAAAGTAAAGGCAAAGTAAAAACAAAGCAAGTAAATAAAGTGATATAGATTGATATGATCACAATAGACCCGGGGGCCATAGGTTTCACTAGTGGCTTCTCTCAAGAGCATAAGTATTCTACTGAGGGTGAACAAATTCTTGTTGAGCAATTGATGAATTGAGCATAGTTATGAGTATATCTAGGCAATGATCATGTATATAGTCATCACGTCCGTGACAAGTAGATCAAACGATTCGCATCTACTACTATTACTCCACTCATCGACCGCTATCCAACATGCATCTAGAGTATTAAGTTAAAACAGAGTAACGCCTTAAGCAAGATGACATGATGTAGAGGAATAAATTCATGCAATATGATAAATACCCCATCTTGTTATCCTCGATGGCAAAAATACAATACGTGCCTTGCAACTCTTTACATCCTTCGAGTAAGGACACCGCAAGATTGAACCCAAAGCCATGCACTTCTCCCATTGCAAGAACTACCAATCTAGTTGGCCAAACCAAACGGATTATTCAAGAGACTTGCAAAGATAACTCAATCATACATAAAAGAATTCAGAGAAGAATCAAATATTTTCCATAGATAAGTTGGATCATAAACCCACAATTCATCGGTCTCAACAAACACACCGCAAAAAGAAGATTACATCGAATAGATCTCCACGAGAGAGGGGAGAACATTGTATTGAGATCCAAAAGAGAGAAGAAGCCATCTAGCTACTAGCTATGGACCCAAGGTCTCAAGTAAACTACTAACACTTCATCGGAGGGCTATGGTGATGATGTAGAAGCCCTCCGTGGTGGATGACCCCTCCGTGAGCTCCTAACAGGCCCCAAGATGGGATCTCGTGGATCTGTAAGGTTGCGGCGGTGGAATTAGGTTTTGGCTCCTATTCGATCATACGGGGACGAGGTTTATATAGGAGGAAGGAATACGTCGGTGGAGCTCCGAGGGGCCCACGAGGTGGGCGCGCCCAGGCGCGCCTCCACCCTGTGACCTCCTCGGAAGCTTCTTGGAGTAGGGTCCAAGTCTCTGGATCACGCTCGGTGAGAAAATCACGTTCCCGAAGGTTTCATTCCGTTTGGACTCCGTTTGATATTCCGTTTCTTCGAAATACTAAAATAGGCAAAAAAAAACAGCAATTCTGGGTTGGGCCTCCGGTTAATAGGTTAGTCCCAAAAATAATATAAAAGTGGAAAATAAATCCCAATATAGTCCAAAACAGTAGATAAAGTAGCATGGAGCAATCAAAAATTATAGATACGTTGGAGACGTATCAAGCATCCCCAAGCTTAATTCCTGCTCGTCCTCGAGTAGGTAAATGATAAAAAAGAATTTTTTATGTGGAGTGATACTTTGGCATAATTTCAATGTAAATCTTCTTAATCATGGTATGAATATTCAGATCCGAAAGATTCAAGACAAAAGTTCATATTGACACAAAAATAATAATACTTCAAGCATACTAATCAAAGTGATCATGTCTTCTCAAAATAACATGGCAAAAGAAAGTTCATCCCTACAAAATCATATAGTTAGGCTATGCTTCATTTTCGTCACACAAAGATGTTCCCAACTTCTATACCCCCGATGACAAGCCAAGCAATTGTTTCATACTTAAATAATCTCAAACTTTTTCAACCTTCACGCAATACATGAGCGTGAGCCATGGATATAGCACTATGGGTGGAATAGAATATGATGATGTGGATTGTGTGGAGAAGACAAAAAAGGAGAAAGTCTCACATCAACTAGGCGTATCAATGGGCTATGGAGATGCCCATCAATAGATATCGATGTGAACGAGTAGGGATTGCCATGCAACGGATGCACTAGAGCTATGAATGCTCAACAAAAGAAAACTAGTGGGTGTGCATCCAACTTGCTTGCTCACGAAGACCTAGCGCATTTGAGGAAGCCCATCGTAGGAATATACAAGCCAAGTTCTATAATGAAAAATTCCCACTAGTATAAACAAGACAACTTATGAGACTCACTATATGAAAAACATGGTGCTACTTTGAAGCACAATATATGAGACTCACTACATGAAGAACAAGGTGCTACTTTGAAGCACAAGTGTGGAAAAAGAGATAGTAGCATTGCCCTTTTTATTTTCTTTTTTTGGGCCTTTTTTTTATTGTTTTGGCCTTTCTCTTCTCTCTCTTTTTTGGGGGGGCAATGCTCTAATAAAGATGATCATCACACTTCTATTGATTACAACATAAGGATTACAACTCGAAACTAGAACAAGATATGACTCTATATGAATGCCTCCGGCGGTGTACCGGGATGGTGCAATGAATCAAGATTGACATGTATGGAAAATAATGCATGGTGGCTTTGCCACAAATACGATGTCAACTACAAGATCATGCAATGGCAATATGACAAAAGTAATGCATGTCACGATGATGGTGGAAGTTGCATGGCAATATATCTCGGAATGGCTATGGAAATGCCATGATAGGTAGGTATGGTGGCTGTTTTGAGGAAGATATAAGGAGGTTTATGTGTGATAGAGCATATCATATCACGGGGTTTGGATGCACCGTGAAGTTTGCACCAACTCTCAAGGTGAGAAAGGGCAATGCAGTGCATCAAGAGGCTAGCAATGGCGGAAAGGTGAGACTGCATATAATCCATGGACTCAACATTAGTCAAAAGAACTCATATACTTATTGCAAAAATTTAGAAGTCATCAAAAATAAAGTACTACGCGCATTCTCCTAGGGGGATAGATTGGTAGGAAAAGACCATCGCTCGTCCCCGACCACCACTCATAAGGATGCACAAGCCAGGTACACTTCATGTTCCAAATTTTTCACACAACTTTAACCATACGTGCATGCTACGGGATTTGCTAACTTCAACACAAGCATTTCTCAAATTCATAATCACCCAACTAGCACGACTTTGATATTATCACCTCCATATCTCAAAACAATAATCAAGCATCAAACTTATCTTAGTATTCAACGCACTCAAAAGAAAGTTTCACATATCTTGAATACCAAGTATATTAACATTAAGAAAATTACCATGCTATTAAAGACTCTCAAAATAATCTAAGTGAAGAATGAGAGATCAAGTTTCTTTAAAACAAATCCACCACCATGCTCTAAAAGATCTAAGTGAAGCACTTAGAGCAAAAAATTATCATGCTCAAAAGATATAAGTGAAGCACTATGAGCAAAACTATCAAGCTCAAAAGATATAAGTGAAGCACATAGAGTATTCTAACAAATTCCAAATCATGTATGGCTCTCTCAAAAGGTGTGTACATCAAGGATGATTGTGGTAGACTAACAAGAAAAGACACAAATAATACAAGACGCTCCAAGCAAAACACATATCATGTTGGTGAATAAAAATATAACTCCAAGTAAATTACCGATGGAAGTGGACGAAAGAGGGGATGCCTTCCGGGGCATCCCCAAGCTTTGACTTTTTGGTGTCCCTGGATTATCTTGGGGGTGCCATGGGCATCCCCAAGCTTAGGCTCTTGCCACTCCTTGTTCCTTAATCCATCAAAAGAATTCACCCAAAACTTGAAAACTTCACAACACAAAACTCAACAGAAATCTCGTGAGCTCCGTTAGAGAAAGAAAACAAAAGACTACTTCAAGGTACTGTAATGAACTCATTCTTTATTTATATTGGTGTTAAACCTACTGTATTCCAACTTATCTATGGTTTATAAACTAATTTACTAGCCATAGATTCATCAAAATAAGCAAACAACACACGAAAAACAGAATCTGTCAAAAACAGAACAGTCTGTAGTAATCTATAACTAACGCAAACTTCCGGAACTCTAAAAATTCTACCAAAATAGGAAGTCCTGTAAAATTTGTTTATTGATCAGAATAAAAAAGAATCAACGCAAAATCACGTTCTTGTGATTTATCATAACTAAATTCGTGCGCGCAAAGTTTCTGTTTTTCAGCAGAATCAAATCAACTATCATCGTAGGTTATCCTATAGGTCTTACTTGGCACAAACACTAATTAAAACATAAAACCACATCCAAACAGAAGGTAGATGGATTATTTATTCCTAAACAGAAGAAAAAAACAAAAAATACAAAATAAAATTGGGTTGCCTCCCAACAAGCGCTATCGTTTAACGCCCTTAGCTAGGAATTGATATTTCAATGATGCTCACAAAAAAAGACAAGAATTGTAGCACAAAGAGAGCATCATAAAACACGTGATAAACACATCTAAGTCTAAAATACTTCCTATGCATAGGCATCTTATAGGCAAACAAATTATCAAGGCAAGCAAAAACTAGCATATGCAAGGAGGCGGAAAGAAACAATAGCAATCTCAACATGAAGAGAGGTAATTTAGTAACATGAAAACTTCTACAGCCATATTTTCCTCTCTCATAATAATTACATGTAGGATAATAAGGAAATTCAACAAAATATCTATCACATAACATATTTTCAACACGATCCACATGCATGCAAATTTGACACTCTTCCGAAATAGTGAGATTAACATTAACTAAAGTCATGACCTCTCCAAACCCTTTCAATAAGATTGAACATTATCCAAATATGTGGGATCTAAAGTTGACACTCTTCCAAACCTACTTTCAATAATATTGCAAACAATATTATCAATCTCATATTCATCATGGGGATTAAATAAATTTTCAAGATCATAAGAAAAATCACCCCAATCATGATCATTGCCACAAATAGTGGACACAACAAAACTAGCATCCCCAAGCTTAGGGTTTTGCATATTATTAGCATAATTGACAACAAAAGATTTTATAATAAAATCATTCCAATCATGCTTTTTATTCAAAGATCTATCGTGAGTCACTTCACGGATTCCAGGCAAAACCTTATAAATATAATCTAGTGCATCCAAATTACTAGGAGTTGGTTCATCATAATTGGATCCCTTAAAAGATTAGCAAGCGGATCAAGATCCATGGACTTTTAGCGAGCGAAGATGCAAGCAAAAAGAAGGTACAAGCAAACATAAGATCGAATGGAAGAAAGGCGAATAAAACGGCAAGGGTGAAGTGGGGGAGGGGAAAACGAGAGGCAAATGGCAAATAATGTAATGCGAGAGATAGGGATTGCGATGGGTACTTGGTATGTTGACTTTTGCGTAAGCCTCCCCGGCAACAGCGCCAGAAATTCTTCTTGCTACGTCTCGAGCTTGCGTTGGTTTTCCCCGAAGAGAAGAGGATGATGCAGCACAGTAGTGTAAGTATTTCCCTCAGTTTTTGAGAACCAAGGTATCAATCCAGTAGGAGGTCACGCGCAAGTCCCTCGTACCTGCACAACACGATAGCAACTCGCAACCAACGCTTAGGGGTTGTCAATCCCTTCACGGTCACTTACTTAGAGTGAGATCGATAGAGATAATTTTTTGGTATTTTGATAGATAGATGCAAAGTAAAAAGTAAAGGCAAAGTAAAAACAAAGCAAGTAAATAAAGTGATATAGATTGATATGATCAGAATAGACCCGGGGGCCATAGGTTTCACTAGTGGCTTCTCTCAAGAGCATAAGTATTCTACGGTGGGTGAACAAATTATTGTTGAGCAATTGGCAGAATTGAGCATAGTTATGAGTATATCTAGGCAATGATCACGTATATAGGCATCACGTCCGTGACAAGAAGATCGAAATGATTCTGCATCTACTACTATTACTCCACTCATCGACTGCTATCCAGCATGCATCTAGTGTTGGGGAACGTAGTAATTTCAAAATTTTCCTACGCACACGCAAGATCATGGTGATGTATAGCAACGAGAGGGGAGAGTGTTGTCGTACCCTCAGAGACCCGGCGAAGCGATCACAACGTAGAGGAAGTAGTCGACGTTCTCCTCGCGATCCGACCGATCCGGCGCCGTTATCTCGGCGCCCGAGTTCTTGACACACGACAGCTCGATGACGTCCCTCGACTCGATCCAGCCGAGTGTCGAGGGAGAGTTCCACAAGACGACGGTGTGGTGACGATCTTGATGTTCTATCGGTAGCGAGGGCTTCGCCTAAGCTTCATGACGATATGACCGAGGTGGAATATGGTGGAGGGGGCACCGCACACGGCTAAGGAACGATCCGTAGATCAAACTTGTGTGTTCTAGGGTGCCCCCTGCCCCAGATATAGAGGAGGGGGGGAGGTGCGGCCTGCCTAGAGGAGGAGGCGGAGGAGTCCTACTCCCACCGGAGTAGGACTCCCCACTTTCCTAGTTGGAGTAGGATTGGGGGGGGGAAGAGGAAGGGGGCGCCCCCTCCTGTCCTATTCGGACTAGGGGGGGGGCGCGCCTGCCCCTGGCCGGCCCCTCCTCTTCTCCCTCGAGGCCCACTAAGGCCCATTTAGTTCCCGGGGGGTTCCGGTAACCTCCCGGTACTCCGGTAAATTCCCGATTTCACCCGGAACCATTCCGGACTCCAAATATAGGCTTCCAATATATCAATCTTTATGTCTCGACCATTTGGGACTCCTCGTCATGTCCTTGATCACATCCGGACTCGAACTTCTTGGTACATCAAAATACATAAACTCATAATAACATCGCCATCGAAACCTTAAGCGTGCGGACCCTACGGTTCGAGAACAATGTAGACATGACCGAGACACGTCTCCGGTCAATAACCAACAGCGGGACTGGATGCCCATATTGGTTCCTACATATTCTACGAAGATCTTTATCGGTCAGACCGCATAACAACATCGTTGTTCCCTTTGTCATCGGTATGTTACTTGCCCGAGATTCGATCGTCGGTATCCAATACCTAGTTCAATCTCGTTCGCAAGTCTCTTTACTCGTTCCGTAATACATCATCTCACAGTTAACTCATTAGTTGTAATGCTTGCAAGGCTTTAGTGATGTGTATTACCGAGAGGGCCAGAGATACCTCTCCAGAGCAATCGGAGTGACAAAACCTAATCTCAAATACGCCAACCCAACATCCGCCTTTGGAGACACACTGTAGTACTCCTTTATAATCACCCGATTACGTTGTGACGTTTGGTAGCACCAAAGTGTTCCTCCGTAAACGGAGTTGCATAATCTCATAGTTACAGGAACATGTATAAGTCATGGATAAAAGCAGTAGCAACATACTAAACGATCGTGTGCTAAGCTAATGGAATGGGTCATGTCAATCAGATCATTCTACTAATGATGTGACCTTGTTTATCAAATAACAACTCTTTGTTCATGGTCAGGAAACATAACCATCTTTGATTAACAAGCTAGTTTAGTAGAGGCATACTAGTGACATATTGTTTGTCTATGCATTCACACATGTATCATGTTTCCGGTTAATACAATTCTAGCATGAATGATAAACATTTATCATGAAATGAGGAAATAAATAATAACTTTATTATTGCCTCTAGGGCATATTTCCTTGATCTCCCACTTGCACTAGAGTCAATAATCTAGATTACATAGTAATGATTCTAACACCCATGGAGTCTTGGTGTTGATCATGTTTTGCTCGTGGAAGAGGCTTAGTCAACGGTGCGCTACATTCAGATCCATATGTATCTTGCAAATCTCTATGTCTCCCACGGACTAAGTCCGGATGGAATTGAAGCGTCTCTTGATGTGCTTGGTCCTTTTGTGAAATCTGGATTCCTTCGCTAAGGCAATTGCTCCAAGATTGTCACGAAGATTTTCATTGACCCGATGCACTAGGTATGACACCTAGATCGGATATGAACTCCTTCATCCGACTCCTTCATTAGCTGCTTCGAAGCTGCTATGTACTCCGCTTCACATGTAGATCCCGCCACGACGCTTTGTTTAGAACGCACCAACCGACAGCCCCTCCGCTTAGTGTAAATACGTATCCGATCTGCGATTTAGAATCGTCCGGATCGATGTCAAAGCTTGCATCAACGTAACTGTTCGATGAGCTCTTTGTCACCTCCATATCGAGAAACATATCCTTAGTCCTTTTCGGGTATTTCAGATGTTTTTGACACGTGTCCGTGATCCACTCTGGATTACTTTGGTACCTCCTGCTAGGCTTATAGCAAGGCACACATCGGTCTAGTACACAGCATTGCATACATGATAGAGCCTATGGCTAAAGCATAGGAACATCTTTCATTTCTCTCTATCTTCTGCGGTGGTCGGGCATTGAGTCTTACTCAACTTCACACCTTGTAACACGTGCAAGAACCCTTTCTTTGCTTGATCCATTTTGAACTTCTTCAAAATTTTGTCAAGGTATGTGCTTTGTGAAAGTCCAATTAAGCGCCTTGATCTATCTCTATAGATCTTAATACCCAATATGTAAGCAGCTTCACCGAGGTCTTTCATTGAAAAACTCTTATTCAAGTATCCCTTTATGCTATCCAGAATTCTATATCATTTCCGATCAGCAATATGTCATCTACATATAATATCGTAAATGCTACTGAGCTCCCACTCACTTTCTTGTAAATACAGGCTTCTCCAAAAGTGCAGACAAACCCAAATGCTTTGATCACACTATCAAAGCGCTTATTCCAACTCCGAGATGCTTGCACCAGTCCATAAATGGATCATTTGGAGCTTGCATACTTTGTTAGCTCCTTTGGATCGATAAAACCTTCTCGTTGCATCATATACAACTCTTCTTCCGTAAATCCATTCAGAATGCAGTTTTACATCCATTTGCCAAATTTCATAATCATAAAATGCGCAATTGCTAACATGATTCGGACAGACTTAAGCATCGCCACGGGTGAGAAGGTCTCATCGTAGTCAATCCCTTGAACTTGTCGAAAACCCTTTGCACAAGTCGAGCTTTGTAGACGATAACATTACCGTCGGCGTCGGTCTTCTTCTTGAAGATCCACTTGTTTTCTATTGCTTGCCTACCCTCGGCAAGTCAACCAAAGTCCATACTTTGTTTTCATACATGGATCCCATCTCGATTTCATGGCCTCAAGCCATTTTGCGAGAATCTGGGCTCACCATCGCTTCTTCATAGTTCGTAGGTTCATCATGATCTAGTAGCATGATTTCCGAGCAGGATTACCGTACCACTCAGTGCGGATCTTACTCTGGTTGATCTACGAGGTTCTCAGAGCAACTTGATCTGAAGTTTCATGATCAACATCATCAACTTCCTCACTACTTGGTGTAGATGTCTCGTAAACCGGTTTCGCGATTTAACTACTTTCAAGTAAGGGAGAAGGTACAATTACCTCATCAAGTTCTACTTTCCTCCCACTCACTTCTTTCGAGAGAAACTCCTTCTCTAGAAAGGATCCATTCTTAGCAACAAATGTCTTGCCTTGGATCTATGATAGAAGGTGTACCCAACTGTCTCCTTTGGGTATCCTATGAAGACACATTTCTCGATTTGGGTTCGAGCTTATCGGGTTGAAGCTTTTTCACATAAGCATCGCATCCCCAAACTTTAAGAAACGACAACTTTGGTTTCTTGCTAAACCACAGTTCATAAGGTGTCGTCTCAACGGATTTCGACGGTGTTCTATTCAGTGTGAATGCGGCCGTCTCTAGAGCATAACCCCAAAACGATAGCGGTAAATCTGTAAGAGACATCATAGATCGCACCATATCTAGTAAAGTACGACACGACGTTCGGACACACCATTCTGTTGTGGTGTTCGGGTGGCGTGAGTTGCAAAACTATTCGCATTGTTTCAAATGTAGACCAAACTCGTAACTCAAGTATTCACCTCCACGATCGGATCGCAGAAACTTAATTTTCTTGTTACGATGATTTTCAACTTCACTCTGAAATTCTTTGAACTTTTCAAATGTTTCAGACTTATGTTTCATTAAGTAGATATACCCATATCCGCTTAAGTCATCTGTGAAGGTGAGAAAATAACGATATCCGCCACGAGCCTCAACATTCATCGGACCACATACATCGTATGTATGATTTCCAACAAATCTGTTGCTCTCTCCATAGTACCGAGAACGGGTTCTAGTCATCTTGCCCATGAGGCACGGTTCAAGTGCCAAGTGATTCATAATCAAGTGACTCCAAAAGTCCATCAAGATGGAGTTTCTTCATGCGCTTTACACCGATATGACCTAAACGGCAAGTGCCACAAATAAGTTGCACTATCATTATCAACTCTGCATCTTTTGGTTTCAACATTATGAATATGTGTATCACTACTATCGAGATTCATCAAAATAGACCACTCTTCAAGGGTGCATGACCATAAAAGATATTACTCATATAAATAGAACAACCATTATTCTCGATTTAAATGAATAACCGTCTCGCATCAAACAAGATCCAGATATAATGTTCATGCTCAACGCAGCACCAAATAACAACTATTTAGGTCTAAAACTAATCCCGAAGGTAGATGTAGAGGTAGCGTGCCGACCGCGATCACATCGACTTTGGAACCATTTTCCACGCGCATCGTCACCTCGTCCTTTGCGAGTTCGCAATCCGTAGTCCCTGCTTGAGTTGCAAATATTAGCAATGTAACCAGATCAAATACCAGTGCTACTACGAGCTCTAGTAAGGTACACATCAATAACATGTATATCACATATACCTTTGTTCACCTTGCCATCCTTCTTATCCGCCAAATACTTGGGGCAGTTCCGCTTCGGTGAGGACTACCGCTTGCGGTAGAAGCACTCGGGCTGTGCTTAGGTCCAGATTTGGGTTTCTTCTCCCGAGCAACAACTTGCTTGCTGTTCTTCTTGAAGTTCCTTCTTCTTCCCTTTGCCTTTCTTCTTGAAACTAGTGGTCTTATTGACCATCAACACTTGATGCTCCTTCTTGATTTCTACCTCCGCAGCCTTTAGCATTGCGAAGAGCTCTGTATAGTCTTTACTAACCCTTGCATATTATAGTTCATCACGAAGCCTTTGTAGCTTGGTGGCGGTGATTGAAGAATTACATCAATGACACAATCATCCGGAAGATTAACTCCCAATTCGTCAAGTGATTGTAGTACCCAAACATTTCGAGTATGTGCTCACTAATGTAACTATTCTCCTCCATCTTGCAGCTATAGAACTTATTGGAGACTTCATATCTCTCAATCCGGGCATTCTGTTGAATATTAACTTCAACTCTGGAACATCTCATATGCTCCATGACGCTCAAAACGCCGTTGAAGTCCCGGTTCTAAGCCGTAAAGCATGGCACATTGAACTATAGAGTAGTCATCGGCTTTGCTCGCCAGACGCTCACAACATCCGGTGTTGCTCTAGCAAGAGTCTGGCACCTAGCGGTGCATCCAGACGTAACTCTTACAGGCAACAATGAGGATGATCCTCAAGTTACGGACCCAGTCCATGTAATTGCTACCATCATCTTTCAACTTTGCTTTCTCAAGGAACGCATTAAAATTCAACGGAACAACAAAGACGAGCCATCTATCTACAATCAAACATAAACAAGCAAGATACTATCGGTACTAAGTTCATGATAAATTTAAGTTCAATTAATCATATTACTTAAGAACTCCCACTTAGGCAGACATCTCTCTAGTCATCTAAGTGATCACGTGATCCAAATCAACTAAACCATAACCGATCATCACGTGAAATGGAGTAGTTTTCAATGGTGAACATCTTATGTTGATCATATCTACTATATGATTCACGCCGACCTTTCGGTCTCCGTGTTCCGAGGCCATATCTGCATATGCTAGGCTCGTCAAGTATAACCCGAGTATTCTGCGTGTGCAAAACTGGCTTGCACCCGTTGTAGATGGACGAGAGCTTATCACACCCGATCATCACGTGGTGTCCAGGCACGACAAACTTTGGCAACGGTGCATACTCGGGAGAACACTTCTTGATAATTTAGTGAGAGATCATCTTATAATGCTACCGTCAATCAAAGCAAGATAAGATGCATAAAAGATAAACATCACATGCAAATCAATATAAGTGATATGATATGGTCATCATCATCTTGTGCTTCGTGATCTCCATCTCTGCAGCACCACCATGATCACCATCGCCACCGCGCGACACCTTGATCTCCATCGTAGCATCGTTGTCGTCTTGCCAAACTTATGCTTCTACGACTATCGCTACCGCTTAGTGATAAAGTAAAGCATTACGTATGCATTGCATTGCATACAAGAAAGCGACAACCATATGGCTCCAGCCAGTTGCCGATAACTTCGGTTACAAAACATGATCATCTCATACAATAAAATATAGCATCACGTCTTGACCATATCACATCACAACATGCCCTGCAAAAACAAGTTAGACATCCTCTACTTTGTTGTTGCAAATTTTACGTGGCTGCTACGGGCTTAAGCAAGAACCAGTCTTACCTACGCATCAAAACCACAACGATACTTCGTCAAATAGACTCGTTTAACCTTCTCAAGGACCGGGCGTAGCCACACTCGGTTCAACTAAAGTGAGAGAGACAGACACCCGCCAATCACCTTTAAGCAACGAGTGCTCGTGGCGGTGAAACCAGTCTCGCAGAAGCGCACTGGCGTAATGTCGGTCGGGCGCTTCATCTCACAATACCGCTGAACCAAAGTATGACATCTTTGGTAGGTAGTATGACTTGTATCGCCCACAACTCACTTGTGTTCTACTCGTGCAAAACATCAAAGCATAAAAACCTAGGCTCGGATGCCTTTGTTGGGGAACGAGTAATTTCAAAATTTTCCTACGCACACGCAAGATCATGGTGATGTATAGCAACGAGAGGGGAGAGTGTTGTCTACGCACCCTCGAGACCCGGCGAAGCGATCACAACGTAGAGGAAGTAGTCGACGTTCTCCTCGCGATCCGACCGATCCCGCGCCGTTACTCGGCGCCCGAAGTTCTTGACACACGACAGCTCGATGACGTCCCTCGTACTCGATCCAGCCGAGTGTCGAGGAGAGTTCCACAAGACGACGGCGTGGGACGATCTTGATGTTCTATCGGCGCAGGGCTTCGCCTAAGCTTGCATGACGATATGACCGAGGTGGAATATGGTGGAGGGGCACCGCACACAGCTAAGGAACGATCCGTAGATCAAACTTGTGTGTTCTAGGGTGCCCCTGCCTCAGATATAAAGGAGGGAGGGGGAGATGCGGCGGCCCAGAGGAGGCGCTGGGAGGAGTCCTACTCCCACCGGAGTAGGACTCCCCCTTCCTAGTTGGAGTAGGATTGGGGAGGGGAAGAGAAGGGGGCGCCGCCTCCTTGTCCTATTCGGACTAGGGGGGGGGCGCGGCCTGCCTGGCCGCCCCTCCTCTTCTCCCTCGAGGCCCACTAAGGCCCATTTAGTTCCCGGGGTTCGGTAACCTCCTGTACTCAAGAAATTCGATTTCACCGGAACCATTCCGGACTCCAAATATAGGCTTCCAATATATCAATCTTTATGTCTCGACCATTTCGAGACTCCTCGTCATGTCCTTGATCACATCCGGACTCAACTTCTTCGGTACATCAAAATACATAAACTCATAATAAGCGCCATCGAAACCTTAAGCGTGCATGGACCCTACGGTTCGAGAACAATGTAGACATGACCGAGACACGTCTCGGTCAATAACCAACAGCGGACCTGGATGCCCATATTGGTTCCTACATATTCTACGAAGATCTTTATCGGTCAGACCGCATAACAACATCGTTGTTCCCTTTGTCATCGGTATGTTACTTGCCCGAGATTCGATCGTCGGTATCCAATACCTAGTTCAATCTCGTTACGGCAAGTCTCTTTACTCGCTTCGTAATACATCATCTCACGCTTAACTCATTAGTTGTAATGCTTGCAAGGCTTGATGATGTGTATTACCGAGAGGGCCCAGAGATACCTCTCCGACAATCGGAGTGACAAAACCTAATCTCAAATACGCCAACCCAACATCCGCCTTTGGAGACACTGTAGTACTCCTTTATAATCACCCGATTACGTTGTGACGCTTGGTAGCACCAAAGTGTTCCTCCGTAAACGGAGTTGCATAATCTCATAGTTACAGGAACATGTATAAGTCATGGATAAAAGCGGTAGCAACATACTAAACGATCGTGTGCTAAGCTAATGGAATGGGTCATGTCAATCAGATCATTCTACTAATGATGTGACCTTGTTTATCAAATAACAACTCTTTGTTCATGGTCAGGAAACATAACCATCTTTGATTAACAAGCTAGTTTAGTAGAGGCATACTAGTGACATATTGTTTGTCTATGCATTCACACATGTATCATGTTTCCGGTTAATACAATTCTAGCATGAATGATAAACATTTATCATGAAATGAGGAAATAAATAATAACTTTATTATTGCCTCTAGGGCATATTTCCTTCATCTAGAGTATTAAGTTAAAAACAGAGTAACGCCTTAAGCAAGATGACATGATGTAGAGGAATAAATTCATGCAATATGATAAATACCCCATCTTGTTATCCTCGATGGTAACAATACAATACGTGCCTTGCAACTCTTTTTGTCACTGAGTAAGGACACCGCAAGATTGAACCCAAAGCCATGCACTTCTCCCATTGCAAGAACTACCAATCTAGTTCACAAACCAAACGGATAATTCAAGAGACTTGCAAAGATAACTCAATCATACATAAAAGAATTCAGAGAAGAATCAAATATTTTCCATAGATAAGTTGGATCATAAACCCACAATTCATCGGTCTCAACAAACACACCGCAAAAAGAAGATTACATCGAATAGATCTCCACGAGAGAGGTGGAGAACATTGTATTGAGATCCAAAAGAGAGAAGAAGCCATCTAGCTACTAGCTATGGACCCAAGGTCCAAGTAAACTACTCACACTTCATCGGAGGGGCTATGGTGATGATGTAGAAGCCCTCCGTGGTGGATGCCCCCCCGTGAGCTCCTAATAGGCCCCAAGATGGGATCTCGTGGATACAAAAGGTTCATGGCGGTGGAATTAGGTTTTGGCTCTGCTCGATCATACGGGATACGAGGTATATATAGGAGGAAGGAATACGTCGGTGGAGCTCAGGGGCCCACGAGGCGGGGCGCGCCTCCACCTCGTGACCTCCTCTAAGCTTCTTGGAGTAGGGTCCAAGTCTCCGGATCACGTTCGTGAGAAAATCATGTTCCCAAAGGTTTCATTCCGTTTGGACTCCGTTTGATATTCCGTTCCTTCGAAATACTGAAATAGGCAAAAAACAACAATTCTGGGCTGGGCTTCCGGTTAATAGGTTAGTCCCAAAAATAATATAAAAGTGGAAAATAAATCCCAATATAGTCCAAAACAGTAGATAAATTAGCATGGAGCAATCAAAAATTATAGATACGTTGGTGACGTATCAGCAAGTTACAAACACCTTCTTACTAATTTACTTTTGGAGCTAAGTGCAAATCTCTTCTTTGCCCCTGGACCGTTTTATTTCTTTAGTTGGACTAAGGGCACCAAGGTCATTCCAATGGACATGGTTGGCCTGACCAAAACGTGGAGTTTGCTCCAGCGCGCGTGGTGATCACGATGATGTCATGCAAATGGCGTGCTCTGGATTCTTCCCGGCCCTGTGCTCTTCGTCTCCCCCGTTGTCTCGACCTCCATCCATGTCTAGTAGCTCCCCCGTGATGCCCTGCATCGCCGTGCGTCGATGGTTCGTCACCGTTCGCCTTAAATGCGCCGCTAGCGCCATGCTCGTGCCATGGCCAGCCTGTGCCCGCCAGTAAAGCTCGGTCGGGAGCTCGCTCGTGAGCTCCAGAGCCTTCCCCTGGCCTATATAAGCACGACCCGAGCCCTCCCGCAGCTCATCCACTCCTCACTTGCCTCCCTAGCCCACCGGAACCCTCGGCCCCCTCCTCTTTTTGCCGGAGTTCACCTCGGCCGCCGTGGTTCCTCTTTGGTTCCGGCGAGCTCGAGCCTCCTCTCCTCCTCCCAAGTTGTCCACGAGGTTCCCCACGTCTCCGCGAGACAGCCCAACCCCTTTAACCTCACCGGAGTGCACCATGGCCGCGCCCTCTGCGTTCGGCCACTGCCGTCGCGTCTCGGCCGCCTCTCCATCTCGGCCATCCGGAGCTCCTCGCGCCTCCCTAACCTCACCAGCGGCTTGCCCACGCCCCAGTGGTCCTTATCCATCCCTCAGCCTCGCCGGAGTTGCCCTCATCGCCGGGCTCCACCTCCGCCCGTGCCGCCCGTGCCGCCCCTGCCTTCCCATGGCGCCGCCCCTCCCCTCTGTTCCAAGCCTCCCCGGCGGCCGCTCTTCGCCTGAACGGGTGCGGCGTGTCCTCGCGCGCCCGCATATGCCACCAGCTCGGCTGGAGCTGGCCTGGACCGGCCGGCCCCCTCGCCGCTCCTCACTGCTCACTGTCTGCTTCACGAGAGAAACAGAGGCGAGCGGGAGGAAGGGGACGAGCGACCCGTGCGCCCAGCCAGCTGGCCAGGCGGGCCCCGCCTCTCCTCTGGGTCCCACCCGTCAGCCACACAAGTCAGCCCCGCCTCTGGTCCTTTTGACCAGTCCACGCCACGTCAGCATAACTGGAAACGTATTTCCCTGAATGCGCTTTCACATTTTCTGTTCAGACCCCTGGTTGAAAACATTTTCATTACAGATGGGTCCTTGGCAGTCAAACCTCCATAAATTTTTATCCGTAACTCCAAATGAGGTGAAACCAATGCTCACTTCTTAGTTTCGTCGAGCCATTTCTGTTAGTGTCACTTTCATTATGTTTTGGCATACTGAAAATGACCATTTTGCCCCTGCCCTCAATCAGCCCCCTCCGAGAGAGAACGTTTTCCGGCGAATCTTTCCGCGGCTTCACCGCACTTCTCCCCGGTGCCTTCTTCATCCCCACACAAGCCACAATACCCACTTGCATGATAGTCATGCAGTATCCATGGTTTTCAACTTGAACCTTTATTAAATGTTTGTTTGTTGAAAAGTTGGTTATCGTTGTTCCGGTGATGTTCAGATTTGCATGTTCACTTTTGTGCTATGTTGTTTTGTACTCTGTGATCATGTTATACCTACTAGTATTGTCTTTCATATATTTATGCTTTTTAGTAGTACATGTTGATGTTGGAGATGGTCATGCTAGTCGGTATGCGATGCTCAGTGGATATGATTTATTGTTGATATGGTGGAAAGTTATGTGATACTCTCATGATGATGTTAGATATCATGTTCATGCATTTTATCATGGCTCAGCTTATTTGCAATCAACTTAACCGGATTAAATTGAACTTGAACAACTGTTGGCTGAGTCATGGTGTCGCTGAATCGATGCTGACTAGTGCAACCACGCTTACCGGTATGGAACGGTCCTAACTGGGTCTATTGTCGTCCCTCTCGCCGGTGCCTCCAACGAGGGAATGTTATGGGCGTGCTGTACCCTGGCGCGGTAAGCAGGCATAACCTTGTGTGCCCGTAGTTGTTTTAGCCGGCGGATCTCCGTGTGGGATGGTTTATGTTTTGGGCCACGACGGTGGTCGTTGTGTCTGGGGGTAGGCACGGGGCCACCCATGACTTATCTCAGTGAGGAGTGAGTTGGAGTGGCTCGGAGAGTGTCATGGCAGTAGAACGGTTTTGTCAGAACGCTGTTGGTCCACCCGAATGGGAGTACGAGGCCATGGGTTCCGCAGTGTGGGTACATTGTACTAACCTCTGCAGAGTGTATATTAATCTATCGATAGCCGCGCCCACGGATAAGGGCCCAGGTCGAGAGAAGGTCACACCATGAGTCAACAGTAATAAGAATAATGTGCTTAATAACAGTGAGATAAGTTGGCCAAGTGTTGGTCGGGTTTGTTGGGGAACGTTGCAGAAAATTAAAATTTTTCCTACAGCTTCACCAAGATCTATCTATGAGTTCATCTATGCAACAAGTAACGGGAGAGAGTTTGCATCTACATACCACTTGTAGATCGCGTGCGGAAGCTTGCAAGGTGATGATGGAGTCGTACTCGAACGTGATTCAGATCACCGATGCCAAGTCTTTGAGCAGACAAGACACCTCGCGCTCAAACACACGACGGGACGAGCGACGTCTCCTCCTTCTTGATCCAGCAAGGGGAAGGAGAGGTTGAGGAAGACAGCTCCACCGGCAAAGACGACGGCGTGGTGATGGTGGAGAAGCAAGATTCGGCTGTGGCTTCACGAGCTCTTACGGAGGAGGAGATGTGTTGGGGAGGAGGGCTGCGCCTTGGGAGTTGGTACAGCAGCCCCCTCCTCCCCTTTATATAGGCCCCACAGTGGCGGCCCCGGAGATCCAATCTCCGTGGGGCGGCCAAGGGGGTGGAGTGCCCCAAGCCGGTGGGCGCTTCACCCCTAGGGTTTCAACCCTAGGCGCGAGGTGGGCCTAGGGCGCACCAGCCCCCGTGGGCTGGTTCCTTCCCCTTGGCCCATGGGGCCCTCCGGATAGGTGGCCCCACCGGTGGACCCGGGACCCTTCCGTGGTCCGTGATTTTCACCGAAACCCCAAACTTTCCCGATGGTCAAACACCACTTCCTATATATTATTCTTTACCTCCGGACCCTTCCGAACTCCTCGTGACGTCAGGGATCTCATCCGGACTCGAACAACATTCGGTAGTCACATACTTGACTTCCTGCTAACCCTAGCGTCGCCGAACTTTAAGTGTGTAGACCCTACGGGTTCGGGAGACACGCAGACATGACCGAGACGACTCTCGAGCAATAACCAACAGCGGGTGCGGATACCCATGTTGGCTCCACATGCTCCTCGATGATTTCATCGGTTGAACCACCATGTCGAGGATTGATCAAACCCTATATGCAATTCCTTTGTCAATCGATGCGTTACTTGCCCGAGACTCGATCGTCGGTATCCCAATACCTCGTTCGGTCTCGTTATCGCAAGTCACTTTACTCGCATCAGTAATGCATGATCCGTGGCCAAACCCTTGGTCACTTTGAGCTCATTATGATGATGCATTACCGAGTGGGCCCAGAGATACCTCTCCGTCATACGGAGTGACAAATCCCGATCTCGATCCGTGTCAACCCAACAGATACTTTCGGAGATACCCGTAATGCACCTTTATAGTCACCCGATTCGTTGACGCGTTTGATACACCCAAGGCACTCCTACGGTAACCGGAGTTACACGATCTCATGGTCGAAGGAAGAGATACTTGACATTGGCAAAGCTTCTAGCAAACGAACTATACGATCTTTTATGCTATGCTCATGATTGGGTCTTGTCCATCACATCATTCTCCTAATGATGTGATCCCGTTATCAACGACATCCAATGTCCATAGTCGAAACCATGACCATCTATTGATCACACGGGCTAGTCAACTAGAGGCTCACTAGGGACATATTGGGGTCTAAGTGTTCACACGTGTATTACGATTTCCGGATAACACGCTTATAGCATGAACAAAAGACAATTATCATGAACATTGAAATATAATAATACTTTTATTATTGCCTCTAGGGCATATTTCCAACATCTCCCACTTGCACTAGAGTCACTAATCTAGTTACATTGTGATGAATCGAACACCCATAGAGTTCTCGTGTTGATCATGTTTTGCACGCGAGAGAGGTTTAGTCAACGGATCTGCGACATTCAGATCCGTGTGCACTTTGCAAATCTCTATGTCTCCATCTTGAACATTTTCACGGATGGAGTTGAAACGACGCTTGATGTGCTCGGTCTTCTTGTGAAACACAGGCTCCTTGGCAAGGGCAATAGCTCCGGTGTTGTCCACGAAGAGTTTGATCGGCCCCGACGCATTGGGTATGACTCCTAGGTCGGTGATGAACTCCTTCACCCAAATCGCTTCATGCGCTGCCTCCGAGGCTGCCATGTACTCCGCTTCACACGTAGATCCCGCCACGACGCTCGCTTGCTTGCATTTGCACTACCATCGCTTCCACCATTCAACATATACACGATCCGGTTTGTGACTTAGAGTCATCCAGATCCGAGTCGAAGCTAAGCGCCGACGTAACCCTTTCTGACGAGCTCTTCGTCTCCTCCATAAACAAGAAACATGTCCTTTGTCCTTTTCAGGTACTTTAGGATATTCTTGACCGCTGTCCAGTGTTCTTTGCCGGGATTACTTTGGTATCTTGCAACCAAACTTACGGCAAGGTTTACATCGGTGCAGTACAAAGATGGCATACATAATAGATCCTATGGTGAAGCATAGGGATGACACTCATCTCTTCTTTATCTTTTGTCGTGGTCGGTGGTCGAGCTGAGCTCAATTTCACACCTTGTAACATAGGCAAGAACCCTTTCTTGGACTGATCCATTTTGAACCTCTTCAAAATCTTATCAAGGTATGTGCTTTGTGAAAGACCTATGAGGCGTCTCGATCTATCCCTATAGATCTTGATGCCTAATATATAAGCACTTCTCCAAGGTCCTTCATTGAAAAACACTTATTCAAGTAGGCCTTTATGTCTGTCGAAGTTTTGTATCATTTCCCATCAAGAGTATGTCATCTACATATAGTAGGAGAAATGCTACAGAGCTCCCACTCACTTTCTTGTAAACGCAGGCTTCTCCATAAGTCTCGCATAAACCCAAACGCTTTGATCATCTCATCAAAGCGAATGTTCCAACTCCGAGATGCTTGCACCAGTCCATAAATGGATCATTGGAGCTTGCATACTTTGTTAGCGTTCGAGGATCGACAAAACCTTCCGGCTGCATCATATACAGCTCTTCCTTAAGATGTCCGTTAAGGAATGCCGTTTTGACGTCCATCGCCATATCTCATAATCATAGTATGCGGCAATTGCTAACATGATTGGACGGACTTAAGCTTCGCCACGGAGAGAATGTCTCGTCGTAGTCAATCCCTTGAACTTGTCGATAACCCTTAGCGACAAGTCGAGCTTTATAGATGGTGACATTACCATCCGCGTCCGTCTTCTTCTTAAAAATCCATTTGTTTTCTATCGCTCGCCGATCATCGAACAAGTCTGTCAAAGTCCATACTTTGTTTTCATACATGGATTCTATCTCGGATTTCATGGCTCCAAGCCATTTGTTGGAATCCGGCCCGCCATTGCTTCTTCATAGTTGAAGGTTCATTGTTGTCTAGCAACATGATTTCCATGACAGGTTTCCGTACCACTGCAGTGCGGAACGTGTCCTCATGGACCTTGAGTTCAAGAGTAACTTGATCCAAGTACCTTGATCATCATCGTTGTTTTCCTCTTGGTTGGTGTGGGCATCACAGAGCGGTTTCTGCGTTGCACCACTTTCCCGCTCGAGAGGTAGTACTTCATCGAAGTTCTACTTTCCTCCCACTTACTTCTTTCGAGAGAAACTCTTTCTCCGTAAAGCATCCGTTCTTGGCAACAAAGACTTTGCCTTGGATCTTAAGTAGAAGGTATACCCAACAGTTTCCTTAGGGTATCCTATGAATACACATTTTTCCGACTTGGGTTCGAGCTTTTCGGGTTGAAGTTTCTTGACATAAGCATCGCATCCCCAAACTTTTAGAAACGACGACTTAGGTTTCTTCCCAAACCACAATTCATACGGTGTCGTCTCAACGGATTTAGACGGTGCCCTATTTAAAGTGAATGTAGCTGTCTCTAGAGCGTATCCCCAAAATGACATGTAAATCGGTAAGAGACATCATAGACCGCACCATATCCAATAGAGTGCGACACGACGTTCGGACACACCGTTTATTTGAGGTGTTCCAGCGGTGTGAGTTGTGAAACGATTCCACATTTCTTTAAGTGTGTGCCAAATTCGTGACTTAAGTATTCTCCTCCACGATCGATCGTAGGAACTTTATCTTCGGTCACGTTGATTCTCCACCTCATTCTGAAATTCCTTGAACTTTTCAAAGGTCTCAGACTTGTGTTTCATTAAGTAGACATACCCATATCTACTCAAGTCATCGGTGAGAGTGAGAACATAACGATATCCTCCATGAGCCTCAACGCTCATTGGACCGCACACATCGGTATGTATGATTTCCAACAAGTTGGTTGCTCGCCCATTGTTCCGAGAACGGAGTCTTGGTCATTTTGCCTAAGAGGCATGGTTCGCATGTGTCAAACGATTCATAATCAAGAGACTCTAAAAGTCCATCCGCATGGAGCTTCTTCATGCGCTTGACACCAATGTGACCAAAGGCGGCAAGTGCCACAAGTATGTGGGACTATCGTTATCAAATTTACATCTTTTGGCATCCACACTATGAACATGTGTAATATTACGCCGAGATTCATTAAGAATAAACCATTGACCATCGGAGCATGACCATAAAACATATCTCTCATATAAATCGAACAACCATTATTCTCGACTTAAATGAGTAGCCATCTCGTATCAAACGAGATCCGGATACAATGTTCATGCTCAAACTTGGCACTAAATAACAATTATTAAGGTTCAAAACTAATCCCGAGGTAAATGTAGAGGCAGCGTGCGACGGCGATCACATCGACTGAACCATTCCCGACGCGCGATCGTCACCTCGCCCTTCGCCGGATCTCCGTTTATTCGCAGCCCTGCTGTGAGTTACAAATATGAGCAACGGCACCGGTATCAAATACCCGGGAGTTACTACGAGTAATCGGTAAGGTACACATCAATTACATGTATATCAAATATACCTTTGGTGTTGCGGCCTTCTTATCCGCTAAGTATTTGGGGCAGTTCCGCTTCAAAGGACCCTTCCCTTGCAATAAAAGCACTCGGTCTCGGGCTTGGGTCCATTCTTTGACTTCTTCCGGCAATAAAGCTTACGGGCGGCGGCAACATCCTTGCCGTCCTTCTTGAAGTTCTTCTTCCCTTGCCCTTCTTGAACTTAGTGGTCTTATTGACCATCAACACTTGATGTTCTTTCTTGATTTCAGCCTCTGCGACTTGAGATTGAGTACACTTCAGAATGGTCTTCACCATCCCCGCATGTTGTAGTTCATCACAAAGCTCTTGTAGCTCGGTGGAAGCGATCGGAGGATTCTCATCAATGACCGCCTCATCCGGGAGGTTAATGTTCATTTGGGTCATACGGTTGTGCAACCTGACATCTTCGAGGATGTGCTCCTTGTGTAACTGTTTTCCTCCATCTTACAAGCTGTAGAACTTGTCGAGACATCATATCTCTCGACCGGGCATGAGCTTGGAAAACTAGTTTCAGCTCTTGAACATCTCATATGCTCCGTGATGCTCAAAACGCTTTTGGAGCCCGGTTCTAAGCTGTAGAGCATGCCGCCTTGAATGAGGGAGTAATCATCGAACGAGTCCGCCAGACGCTCAAATCGTCTTTGCGCACTGGAGAACAGTGGGTCACCTAACGGTGCTTCTAGGACATCTTGTTTCTTGGCAGCTATGAGGATGATCCTCGGGTTAGGACCCGATCCGTATAGTTCTTGCCATCATCTTTCAACTTGGTTTCTCTAGGAACGCGTTGAAGTTCATGTTGACATTAGCGTTGGCCATTGATCTACAAGACATATTTGCAAAGGTTTTAGACTAAGTTCATGATAATAAAGTTCTAATCAAAATTATGAACTCCCACTTAGATTAGACATCCCTCTAGTCATCTAAGTGTTACACGATCCGAGTCGACTAGCCCGTGTCCGATCATCACGTGAGACGGACTAGTCATCGTCGGTGACCATCTTCATGTTGATCGTATCTTCCATACGACTCGTGTTCGACCTTTCGGTCTCCGTGTTACGAGGCCATGTCCGTACATGCTAGGCTCGTCAAGTTAACCCTAAGTGTTTTCATTTGTGTAAATCTGTCTTACACCCGTTGTATGTGAACGTAAGGATCCATCACACCCGATCATCACGTGGTGCTTAGAAACCATTTAACCGTAGCAACGGTGCACGCTTAGGGAGAACACTTCTTGAAATTTTGTAAGGATGATCTTATTTACTACCGTCGTCCTAAGTAAACAAGATGCATAAACATAATAAACATCTCATGCAATTATATAGTTGTGACATGATATGGCCAATATCATCAAGCTCCATTGATCTCCATCTTCGGGCTCCATGATCATCTTGTCACCGCTTGACACCATGATCTCCATCATCATGATCTCCATCATCGTGTCTTCATGAAGTTGTCACGCTAACGACTACTTCTACTTCTATGACTAACGCGCTTAGTAATGAAGTAAAGTAGTTTACATGGCGCTCTTCAATGACACGCAGGTCATACAAAAATAAAGACAACTCCTATGGCTCCTGCCGGTTGTCATACTCATCGACATGCAAGTCGTGAATCCTATTACAAGAACATGATCTCATACATCACAATTCATCATTCATCACAACTTCTGGCCATATCACATCACATGATCAATCGCTGCAAAAACAAGTTAGACGTCCTCTAGTTGTTGTTGCATCTTTTACGTGGCTGTGATTGGGTTCTAGCAAGAACGTTTTCTTACCTACGAATCACCACAACGTGATTTTGTCAACTTCTATTTACCCTTCATAAGGGCCCCTGTTCATCGAATCCGCTCCAACTAAAGTGGGAGAGCAGACACCCGCCACCACCTTATGCAACTAGTGCATGTCATCGGTGGAACCGGTCTCACGTAAGCGCACGTAAGGTTGGTCCGGCCGCTTCATCCCACAATACCGTTGAGCAAGAAAAGACTAGTAGGGCAAGTAAGATGACAACATCAACGCCCACAACAAATTGTGTTCTACTCGTGCAATAGAGAACTACGCATAGACCTAGCTCATGATGCCACTGTTGGGGAACGTTGCAGAAAATTAAAATTTTTCCTACGGCTTCACCAAGATCTATCTATGAGTTCATCTATGCAACAAGTAACGGGAGAGAGTTTGCATCTACATACCACTTGTAGATCGCGTATGAAGCTTGCAAGGTGATGATGGAGTCGTACTCGAACGTGATTCAGATCACCGATGCCAAGTCTGAACGGACAGCACCTCCGCGCTCAACACACGCACGGGACGAGCGACGTCTCCTCCTTCTTGATCCAGCAAGGGGAAGGAGAGGTTGAGGAAGACAGCTCCACCGGCAAAGACGACGGCGTGGTGATGGTGGAGAAGCAAGATCTCGGCTGTGGCTTCACGAGCTCTTACGGAGGAGGAGATGTGTTGGGAGGGAGGGCTGCGCCTTGGGAGTTGGTACAGCAGCCCCTCCCTCCCCCTTATATAGGCCCTCAGAAGTGGCTGCCCCGAGATCCAATCTCCGGGGCGGCGGACAAGGGGGTGGAGTGCCCCCAAGCCGGTGGGCGCTTCACCCCTAGGGTTTCAACCCTAGGCGCAGGGTGGGCCTGGGGCGCACCAGCCCCTGTGGGCTGGTTCCTTCCCCTTTGGCCCATGGGGCCCTCCGGATAGGTGGCCCCACCGGTGGACCTCGACCCTTCCGGTGGTCCCGTGATTTTACCGAAACCCGAAACTTTCCCGATGGCGAAACAGCACTTCCTATATATTATTCTTTACCTCCGGACCCTTCCGAACTCCTCGTGACGTCAGGGATCTCATCCGGACTCGAACAACATTCGGTAGTCACATACTTGACTTCTGCTAACCCTAGCGTCGTCGAACCTTAAGTGTGTAGACCCTACGGGTTCGGGAGACACGCAGACATGACCGAGACGACTCTCGAGCAATAACCAACAATGGGTGCGGATACCCATGTTGGCTCCTACATGCTCATCGATGATTTCATCGGTTGAACCACCATGTCGAGGATTCGATCAAACCACGTATGCAATTCCCTTTGTCAATCGGTACGTTACTTGCCCGAGACTCGATCGTCGGTATCCCAATACCTCGTTCAGTCTCGTTACCGGCAAGTCACTTTACTCATACCGTAATGCATGATCCCGTGGCCAAACCCTTGGTCACTTTGAGCTCATTATGATGATGCATTACCGAGTGGGCCCAGAGATACCTCTTCGTCATACGGAGTGACAAATCCCAGTCTCGATCCGTGTCAACCCAATGATACTTTCGGAGATACCGTAATGCACCTTTATAGTCACCCGATTCGTTGCCAGGACGTTTGATACACCCAAGGCACTCCTACGGTAACCGGAGTTACACGATCTCATGGTCGAAGGAAGAGATACTTGACATTGGCAAAGCTTCTAGCAAACGAACTATACGATCTTTTATGCTATGCTCATGATTGTCTTGTCCATCACATCATTCTCCTAATGATGTGATCCCGTTATCAACGACATCCAATGTCCATAGTCAGGAAACCATGACCATCTATTGATCACAACGGGCTAGTCAACTAGAGGCTCACTAGGGACATATTGGGGTCTAAGTGTTCACACGTGTATTACGATTTCCGGATAACACAGTTATAGCATGAACAAAAGACAATTATCATGAACATTGAAATATAATAATACTTTTATTATTGCCTCTAGGGCATATTTCCAACAGGGTTGTGATCGCCGTAAGGATCACGGGACATTTAGTGGTCGGGTTGTGATCGCCCTAAGGATCACGGGCCATTTAGTGGTTGGGTTGTGATCACCGTAAGGATCACGGGCCAAGTGTTGGTCGGGTGGTGATCGCCGTAAGGATCACAATGGTATCGAGGATACCGAGTTGTTGGATATTCGTGATATTGTACGAGAATCGTGGGTAAAGATCAAGCTCCTTGTGGTCATTTACTGATTACTACGGTATTGTTTGTACCAAGCTTGATTTGATCCAGAGATGATCGTGTGATGTACGAGGTTGGTAAGTGATGCCTATGTTGGTTACGAGGTAACCCGAGCAGAATAAATGGTGCATGAAGTGTCATCATGTTGCATGCTAGTATTGTCGGATTAATATGTTCATGTTGAGATAGTTGTATCATGTTTATGTTGGTCATGCCATGTTGCTATGATGATATCATGATAATTCCTGTTTAACCTGTAATTGACATCTTGTTGTCTGTCTTGAATGCTTCTGGTTATTGTGAGCTTGCAAGTACATTCAATGTACTGACCTGGCATGTCATGCCAGCTTGCAGGTCATGCCGGATTTGATTTGCTTGCTTGTCGTGGTTTCCGTTCGTGTGAGCTAGGATAAGCGTTCCAGCCAGAGTCCCTGCAGAGTGGAGTTCACCACCGTCGTCGTTGTTCCGATACTACAGTTATTCCGCTGCTTCGAGTTGTTCTGCTGCTTGCATAGAACAACCGAGGATGGCGTAGTGTTGTCGTACCGATGTTATTCATTGTAATATCGGAGACCTTGTATTCATATTCATGTAATAATGGAAAGCTGGTTTGTTCTATGCTAAGCAGTGTCGTATTCCAAAATACTTCTCCTCGATCTCTAGGCTGGAATACGGGGCGTTCCGGTTTTCTCTGAGCCGGGGTGCCACATGTTCATGCTCAGGTACGCAACATCTAATAACACCATCTACTCCTTCTTTATAAAGGTGTGGGTCATCCCAGAAGTAAAGTCTTAAATCATAAAAAAAACTTTTTCTTTTGCTGGTATGTGAAACTAGGTGGTATAAATTTAGCAACAATGTAATTAGCATAATCAGCATACCAAAGAGCAGTACGAGAAGCATTAATGACCGCTAATTGTTCATCAGGAAAGCTATCATCAATAGGTAGTGGATCATCAAGAACATTCTCTAACCTAGACAAGTTGTTTGCAATGGTGTTCTCAGCTCCCTTTCTATCAATAATATGCAAATCAAATTCTTGGAGCAAGAGAACCCATCTAATGAGTCTAGGCTTAGCATCTTTCTTTTTGATAAGATATTTAATAGCAGCATGATCAGTGTGAATAGTAACTTTGGAATCAACAATATAAGGTCTAAAGTTATCACATGCAAACACAACTGCTAAGAATTCTTTTTCAAGAGCAACATAATTTCTCGAGGCAAGTATCAAGAGTTTTACTAGCATCTTTGGATAACATTCAATTTCTTATCGACTCTTTTCCTAGAACAGCACCTCTGAGATAATCACTAGCAACACACATAATTTCAAAGGGTAAATTCCAATCAGGTGGCTGAACAATAGGTGCAGTGATCAAAGCTTTCTTAAGTATTTCAAATGCTTCTATACAATCATCATCAAAGACAAAAGGAATATCTTTTTGCAATAAATTAGTCAGAGGCCTGGAGATTTTAGAGAAGTCCTTAATGAACCTCCTATAAAAACCGGGATGACCAAGGAAACTTCTTATACCTTTTATGTCCTTGGGACATGGCATCTTTTCAATAGCATCAACTTTAGCTTTATCAACTTCAATACCTCCCTCGGAAATCTTATGCCCCAAGACAATGCCTTCATTAACCATAAAGTGGCACTTTTCCCAATTCAAGACGAGACTAGTGTCTTCACATCTCTGCAAAACTCGATCAAGGTTGCTCAAGCAATCATCAAAAGAGGATCCATAAACGGAGAAATTGTAGGACCTTGAAGTATGTCTAGAGGGGGGGTGGTTAGACTACTTGACCAATAAAAACTTAACCTTTTCCCAATTTTAGGGTTTGGCAGATTTTAGCTACTTTAGGACAAGTCAAGCAATCATCACACAATTCAAGCAAGCATGCAAAGAGTACATAGGCAGCGGAAATTAAAGCATGCAACTTGCAAGAAAGTAAAGGGAAGGGTTTGGAGGATTCAAACGCAATTGGAGACACGGATGCGTGGTTCCGATAGGTGGTGCTATTGTACATCCACGTTGATGGAGACTTCAACCCACGAAGGGTAACGGCTGCGTGAGTCCACGGAGGGCTCCACCCATGAAGGGTCCATGAAGAAGCAACCTTGTCTATCCCACCATGGCCGTTGCCCACAAAGGACTTGCCTCACTAGCGGTAGATCTTCACGAAGTAGGCGATCTCCTTGCCCTTACAAACTCCTTGGTTCAACTCCACAATCTTGTCGGAGGCTCCCAAGTGACACCTAGCCAATCTAGGAGACACCACTCTCCAAGAAGTAACAAATGGTGCGTTGATGATGAACTCCTTGCTCTGGTGCTTCAAATGATAGTCTCCCCAACACTCAACTCTCTCTCATAGGTTTTGGATCTAGTGCAAAGAAGATTTGAGTGGAAAGCAACTTGGGGAAGGCTAGAGATCAAGATTCATATGGTAGGAATGGAATATCTTGGCCTCAACACATGAGTAGGTGGTTCTCTCTCAGAAATGGTAAGTTGGAAGTGTAGGTTCATTCTGATGGCTCTCTCCACGAATGAAGAGGAGGTGGAGGGGTATATATAGCCTCCACACAAAATCTAACCGTTACACACAATTTACCAAACTCGGTGGGACCGAATTGTTAAACTCGGTCGGACCGATTTAGTAAACCTAGTGACCGTTAGTGATTTTCGGTGGGACCGACATGCATCTCAGTGAGACCGATTCGGTTAGGGTTAGGGCATAACGATCTCGGTATAACCGATTACACAAACTCAGTGAGACCGATTTGGTAATAAGCTTTCCAGAGAGTTGGTCAGGTAAACTCGGTGGGACCGATTTGCTCTTTTCGGTGAGACCGAAATGTTACAAAAAGGAAACAGAGAGTTTACATTGCAATCTCGGTGGGACCGATCGCTCACTTCGGTTAGACCGAAATGTTACGAAGGGAAACAGAGAGATTGCAACCCCATCTCGGTGATACCGAGATCCCTATCGGTAAGACCGATTTGCTTAGGGTTTGTGGCAGTGGCTATGACTTTTGGAATCGGTGGCGCCGGATAGGAAGTTTCGGTGTGACCGATTTTGGCTTTGGGTTTAGGTCATTTGTGGATGTGGGAAAGTAGTTGAGGGTTTTGGAGCCTATCACTAAGCACATGAAGCAAGAGGCTCATTAAGCAACACCTCATCCCTCCTTGATAGTATTGGCTTTTCCTATAGACTCAATGTGATCTTGGATCACTAAAATGTAAAATGAAGAGTCTTGAGCTTTTGAGCTTGAGCCAATCATTTGTCCTTAGTATTTTGAGGGATCCACTTTCATCATCCATGCCATGCCATTCATTGAGCTTTCCTGAAATAATAGTCTTGGAATAGCATTAGCTCAATAAGCTATATGTTGTTATTAATTACCAAAACCACCTAGGGATAGCTGCACTTTCAATCTCCCCCTTTTTGGTAATTTATGACATCATATAGATCAAAGCTTCGACAAATGATAATAAGATTGAATAACATCGTCGCTTTGAGAAGTATGTGATAAGCAAGAGCTCCCCCTAAATTTGTGCATAGTTTTAGATTTGCTTTGGACTGCAAATGCACAATGAATTAGGCTCATGGGTTACTCTTCCATGCCACATACATCTTGGTGGAGCGCTCAAAATAATAAACAATGAATACATGCACTCATCACCAAGCATAGTGAATGATCACATAAGATAGATAGGATAATATCAAGCATGCATAAGTGTAGCTTATGATCAAACACATGATCATCAATGTCTCACAGGCATAGTATCTCAACCAAAAGCAAACAAAGTTTGAAAAACCACCAAATAAAGCAAGAGAGATCAAAAGCAACTCTCTCTCTCGAAGCCTATGATCTATACATTTTCTCCCCTTTGGCAACAAGTTACCAAAAGTTCATAGAAAATGCATAGTGCTAGATCGCTCTCGGGCTTGATCTTCGGTGGTGGTGTCTGATAGCTCCTTGGACGAAGGCTTCAGTTGAAGTAGAGGGTTTGGAGTGGATCTTTGGAGTTGGTTGCCTTTGAACTGAAGGCGTGAGCTGGTCTTTGAAGTTGTTGCTCTAGTGTCATCCTTGCACTGCAATCGATCTCTGGGCTCTGGGCACTCTGGCAAACACATTGGTGGTTGTCTTGCCCTTCCTCTCCTGCATGTCATCCTGCAGCTGCTCTACAACTGACTAAATCTTAGTTACCTTGACATCTCGATCATAGAATTTTTGTTCCATGATTCTCTACAGGCTCTCCTGGTTTTGAGTTAGGGTGGCCAACCCTTTCTCAATCCTCAGAGTTGATGTTATCAAGTAACCAAGCTGCTATTGTTTGGTTTTCAAGAAATACTCAGATGCCTCCTCTTGAGTTGGCATCTTGGCAGCCTTCTCCTTCTTCTCCTGAGCTTGGACTGATTGTGGATCATCTTCATTCATGACAACCTCATTGTCCTCAAAGTCTGGATAAATTGGAAAATGTTCCTTATCCAACTGATATTTCCCTATGCCCAACTTGGAGTTGATCAATTCTTGAATCTGAGGTGCATATCCACAGCTCCTCTTCTGATCTGCTGCAGTCCTCTTGATTGTTTCAATGATCAGTCTCATGACTTTGAACTTCTGGGGTACATCAAACACATGCAGCATGTTGATAGCATGCCCTCTGATCGTGTTATGGTCACCAGACTTGTGGAACAAGGTATGCCTCAGAATCCAATTTATGGTTGCCAATCCTGACAGCAGAAAGTGAACTGATCCAAACTTGTGAGTCTCTACAGCCTTGTCAGGAATTTCCTTGTACATGTGAGCCATTGAATTGTGACCCAACTTCTTCTTTGCATTATGTCCAAGTCATCCTATTCTTCCTTGGGGGCATTGATCAGACTTGCCCATTCTTCAATAGTGGACTGGTACCTTGTACCTTCAGACATCCAAACAATTCTACCATCTGGGTAAAAGTGTGTTATGGAGTAGAACTGCATGATAAGCTCATCATTCCAGTTGGTGAACTTCTGTCCAACGAAATCTGCTACTCCACAAGCAACAAAGCTCTCCTCCACTCCAGGGTAGCGCTTCTCATTCTCCCTGATGAATTTCCAGTCAACCCACCTCATATCACAGACAATGGGCTTCTTGTCCAACATAATGGTCTCATAAAAGTCCTGCTGTTCCTTTGTGTGGAACCTGTAGTCAATAGCAGTTCTTCTTCTTGAAGCATATGGGTCTTCCATCCTCCATAGTCTCAGCCCTGAATCCTTCACGATTCTCATGTCCTCACCACAGGATGGGCATCATTGTGGTCAGTATCTTGGGCTTGAGCTTTCTAAGGACCTGTCCTTCTTCATCTCATCTTTCGCAACATTGGGCATTGGGGCCTTGTTCTTCTCAGCAATGGAATACTCCTAGTATTCCTCTTTGGAGCTTGCTTGGCCTTGGAGGCAGCTTTGGGTGCATCTTTGGGCTTGGATGTTGCAGCCACGACTGATTGCATCTCCCATAAGCTTAGCTGCCTTAGGTCTTTGGTGCAGCATCCTCTTCCTCTTCATCGAATCCCTTCTCATTGAGGGCTTTCCAAGGACCTTGGCGGTTGTGGTTCTAGCTCTCTTCTTTTCTTGTCTGATCACCATCATCCTCTGATTCAATTGTGAACTTCATGGTTGCACCAGTGGGGACCTTCGAGGTTTTGATGGTGCTTCTTTCCTTCAGGTGCTTCTTTGGGTTGAGCTTGAGTGGCACTTGAGTGGACTTCCGGCCTTTGGCATTGGAGTCCTCTTGGCAGAACTTTCTTCTTCAGACTGGCTTTGTGCTCTGTGTAGAGCCATACTCTTTCTTGAGCACCACTTTCTTGGAAGTGGCCTCATCTTCCTCGACTTTGTAATCTTCATCCTCGAATCAAGTTTATTTCCTCCTTTGCCTAGTAGCAGCCTTAGGCAAGTTGCTAGGAGTACTTCGCTCTCATCATCCGAAGTTAAGGGACTAGTGCCCTCACTCAAGTCCATCTGCTCTTCGACACTGTTCGCTGTCACTACGATCGGACATCTTGCAAAAGCTGACTGCTGACCCTCGTGAAGAGTTATAGATGAGATAGAGTAGATGAGCATCACAAAATGCGAGATTTTTGCAAAAGAATGATTCAAAAGTTCAGTTTTAGTTTTCCACGAAAGCATTTCGGATCAACCGATTTTCAAACTCGGTGATACCGAAGCAGTTTGGAACCTAATCGATGATCTCGGTTGGACCGAGTTTCATTCGGTGGCACCGAGGCGCTAGGGTTTCACAGAATCTTCAAATTGTTCGCACCGATTAGTAATTCTCGGTCAGACCGAGAGTCACTAGTGCAATGGCATACGCCAAATCGGTGAGACCGAGTTTTTCAACTCGGTGGGTCCGAGATGGTTTCGGCGGAAACCTAACCCTAAAAATTTGAATCGCATCTAATCTATGGACTATTTTGGCTGGATAGAAGACTCTCAATCATGGCAAGAATCAATATGCAAACAATGTGCTAGGAATCAGACGTGGATAGCACAAAGATCAATTCCATACCCTAACTTGGCGGTGGACTTGCTACGGCGGCAACGGCGGGGACGAATTCCGTTGACGTGGCGAAGACCAATGACAGGAGGCTCTTTGGCGGCGAGGAGACGATCCGGAGACCACAATGGCAGAGCGAGCTATTGCGTTGGCGAAGGGTTTGGAGAAATTTCCAAACTTTTTCCCGTGGCTATATATAGCCCGACCACTGTCGGTGTGACCGAGTGGAACAACTCGGTGGCACCGAGATGCACTCTTGTGTTCGATTCTGACAAATCGGTGAGACCGAAAAGTTCAAATCGGTTGCACCGAGATTGAAAACTTAGGTCAACTTGGTGATCTCGGTAGGACCGAAATGGAAGAATCGGTCAGACCGAGAATCACAAAGAGGTTTTGGAAGTTTAAGTCTATGACGAATTGGGGACTCTGAGTGCTCCTCACATAGAGTGGTTCAAATCTGACTTGATCAAATTTTGTGATGTAGCATGAATAGAGTTTGAGATGAGAAAAGCATAGATAGCTAAAGAAGGTTCTTAGGCATTCTTGTCCATCCACTTGGCAAAAAGAAAAGAAACCAAACAATCAAAACAACAAGTGGATTGCCTTGAATGAGTAAAATATGCACCAACATACTCACACAATAAGATAGCAAATGAAATATGTGGCAAAGCATGCACAACCAATTCTAGCATCTATCAAGCAATTAGCGATGACTAGGTCATCTATATATGAGTATATTGACTTAGGAGTCAAATGAGAACATTTGATCATAGGTCATACTCATCGTTTAAGCTCAAGTAGGGTTACCACTTTTACATAATGCATTAATGTGTTCACACCATTAGAGTTGCTTTGACTCAATTCTTAGAGTTAAGCTCCCCCTAGATGTGAGATCCCCCCTTAGAGGGATGAACTAACCTTGGGTTTTGTCGATGATGACTTCATGTAGGTGTTGAAGATGTAGATGCTCAATGTTGATGTAGATCATTTGGAGCAATCCTTTGGAGTGAGTTGCACTTTCAACTTGCCTACATGGGTTAGTCCCACAAGGAACAAACAAGAATATCCATAGACATAGAGTGATGCACACACAAGATGATGTGCATGAAATCATTAGGTCACCTTGTCCCTTGCCTTACCAACATGAGGGTTTGTGACTCCTTGAACTAGTGCAAGATGTGGAAGTTGATTGCACTTGTTCTTGCCAAAATGATATGAGTGAAGAATGTTGGCGGAGTCACCCTCAAGAACTCTCTAGTTCTTCTTCTTCGGGATCCACATCATCTTGATGGGAATCCTTGGAGTTGTAGTTGTACTAGATGAAGTAGAACTTGACGTAGTCTTGGGGACCCACTTGAACGAGGCTTTAGGTGCTTCTTCAAATGCATCAATCTCTTCTTGAAGCTTGTCCTTGCCTTTGTTCTTGGGGTCTTGTGGTGGAAGATCATCGTGAGCTTGTGTTCCCTTGAAGGAAGTAGGATCATACTTCTCTTGTTGAGGAACAAACTTCGTCTCGGGGTATTGATCTTCTTCCCACTCAACTCCATTGGCATTGAACTTTCGTTCAAAACCAACACCTTGATTCTTCCGGTGCCTTCCTTGCTTGCGTACAATTTCCTCGAATTGCTTACTCCCGGCAAGGGTCTTGTAAACACCTTTCTCTATAATTCCCTTCAATAAGCTATTTTCTTGCTCAAGTGTAACTTGGCTAAGAGAATCATTAGTGGAATCAAGAGAACTACTAGAAGCAACAATATTGGATTTGACACTGTTATTGTTACTACTAGAGGAAGTATCTTTCTTGTACTTGTTACTAGACTTGACTTGAGGCATGTAAGTACATAAGAGTAAACGCTTGGCAATGTAAGAAGAACTTTTCTTGCGAAGATCATCATTGATTGCTTTTAAGAACTCATGCTCTTGCTCAAGATTGAGCTTTTCAAAGCGTAACTTCTCATGAGCCCTTAAAAGTTCTCGATGATCTTCGTAGATAGTTTCATGAGCTAACTTAAGAGAGTTTAATTCTTTAGTTAGAAGCTCAATCTTCTCCTTATCATTGTCATTCATTTTATCTTGTTTAGCATGATTAATTGACATTTCATCATAGTATTCATCACTAGAGTTGTCAACAAGTAAATCATCATCCACAAGCAAGTCATCTTCATCACTATTGAAATCAACATACTCGGGGTGTGTTACCTTTGGACCTTTGGCCATGAAGCATCTTCCAACACCTTCATTTGGTGAATCAAATATGTCATAGGAGTTGGTTGACACAAGTGCTAGACCGGCAACACCTTCATCTTGAGTATATTCGGAGTCTGGGTGATAGCTTCTCTCGGAGTGATTGTCGGAGTTGGAGCCGGATACTTATTCACCAACATGAGCTTGATGTCTTCGTATTGTGTAGCTACTTGATGATTTGTCCTTCCTTTCCGAATCCTTGCTTCTCCATGAGGGTCTTCGTTCATAACGATCATCTCTACTCCTCTTCTCTCTTGGTGGTGATTCTTCTCTTTTGCTCCTTCTTCTTGGAGAATCTTCTCTTCTTTTGTAGGGTGTTGTACACTCATTGGAGTAGTGTCTGGGTCTCCCACAATTGTAGCAATTGCGCTCTCGACTAGAAGATCTCTTGTCATTGTAAGACCTTGATTTGGAGCTTCGTTCTTTGCTTCTACTCTTGTAGAATTTGTTGAAGTTCTTCACCATTAAGCTCAATTCTTCATTGAATGTTGGTTTCTCACTTGATGATGTGGGGGCTTCACTTGAGGCTTTGTAGGCACCACTTAACTTGTTGTGAAGTTCCTCCTTATCCTTGAGTGACATCTCATGAGAAACAATCCTTCCAATGACTTCTGTTGGCTTGAGATCTTTGTAGTTTGGCATCATTTGAATCAATGTGCACACGGTATCATACTTTCCATCCAATGCTCTTAGAATCTTCTTAATGATGAATTTGTCGGTCATCTCTTCACTCCCTAAGCCGGCAATCTCATTTGTGATAAGAGCAAGCCTAGAGTACATTTCAACGACACCTTCACCATCCTTCAGTTTGAACTTGTCAAGCTGACTTTGGAGCACATCCAACTTGGATTCCTTGACGGACTCGGTACCTTCATGCATATCAATCAAAGTATCCCAAATTTCCTTTGCATTCTCAAGACGGCTGATTTGGTGAATTGTTCGGGGCACAATCCGTTGAAGATGATATCACAAGCTTGAGCATTGTATTGCGGCATCTTCAATTCTTCCGCATTAGCTTCACGGTTCGGTTCCCTCCCATCGAAAAATTCACCTTGCAAGCCAATACAAATAATTGCCCAAACGACAGGGTTATGTCCAAGAATATGCATTTTCATCTTATGCTTCCAACTAGCAAAATTAGTACCATCAAAGTAAGGACCTCTACGGTGATAATTTCCCTCGCTAGACGCCATACTCTCCTAGGTTGTGAAACCAAGGCTATGACCATCAAAAGCTATGGAAATCAAAGCAAATGGAGACCAAAGCTCTGATATCACTTGTAGGACCTTGAAGTATGTCTAGAGGGGGGTGATTAGACTACTTGACCAATAAAAACTTAACCTTTTCCCAATTTTAGAGTTTGGCAGATTTTAGCTACTTTAGGACAAGTCAAGCAATCATCACACAATTCAAGCAAGCATGCAAAGAGTATATAGGCAGCGGAAATTAAAGCATGCAACTTGCAAGAAAGTAAAGGGAAGGGTTTGGAGAATCAAACGCAATTGGAGACACGGATGTTTTTGGCGTGGTTCCGATAGGTGGTGCTATCGTACATCCACGTTGATGGAGACTTCAACCCACGAAGGGTAACGGCTGCGCGAGTCCACGGAGGGGTCCACCCACGAAGGGTCCACGAAGAAGCAACCTTGTCTATCCCACCATGGCCGTTGCCACGAAGGACTTGCCTCACTAGCGGTAGATCTTCACGAAGTAGGCGATCTCCTTGCCCTTACAAACTCCTTGGTTCAACTCCACAATCTTGTCGGAGGCTCCCAAGTGACACCTAGCCAATCTAGGAGACACCACTCTCCAAGAAGTAACAAATGGTGCGTTGATGATGAACTCCTTGCTCTTGTGCTTCAAATGATAGTCTCCCCAACACTCAACTCTCTCTCATAGGTTTTGGATCTGGTGGAAAGAAGATTTGAGTGGAAAGCAACTTGGGGAAGGCTAGAGATCAAGATTCATATGGTAGGAATGGAATATCTTGGCCTCAACACATGAGTAGGTGGTTCTCTCTCAGAAATGGTAAGTTGGAAGTGTAGGTTCATTCTGATGGCTCTCTCGATGAATGAAGCGGAGGTGGAGGGGTATATATAGCCTCCACACAAAATCTAACTATTACACACAATTTACCAAACTCGGTGGGACCGAATCGTTAAACTTGGTCGGACCGATTTAGTAAACCTAGTGACCATTAGTGGTTTTCGGTGGGACCGACATGCATCTCGGTGAGACCGATTCGGTTAGGGTTAGGGCATAACGTAATCTCAGTAAGACCGATTACACACCGATTACACAAACTCGGTGAGACCGATTTGGTAATAAGCTTTCCAGAGAGTTGGTCAGGTAAACTCGGTGGGACCGATTTGCTCTTTTTGGTGAGACCGAAATGTTACAAAAAGGAATCAGAGAGTTTACATTGCAATCTCGGTGGGACCGATCGCTCACTTCGGTTAGACCGAAACGTTACGAAGGGAAACAGAGAGATTGCAACCCCATCTCGGTGAGACCGAGATCCCTATCGGTAAGACCGATTTGCTTAGGGTTTGTGGCAGTGGCTATGACTTTTGGAATCGGTGGCGCCAGATAGGAAGGTTCGGTTTGACCGATTTTGGCTTTGGGTTTAGGTCATTTGTGGATGTGAGAAAGTAGTTGAGGGTTTTGGAGCATATCACTAAGCACATGAAGCAAGAGGCTCATTAAGCAACACCTCATCCCTCCTTGATAGTATTGGCTTTTCCTATAGACTCAATGTGATCTTGGATCACTAAATTGTAAAATGAAGAGTCTTGAGCTTTTGAGCTTGAGCCAATCCTTTGTCCTTAGTATTTTAAGGGATCCACTTTCATCATCCATGCCATGCCATTCATTGAGCTTTCCTGAAATAATAGTCTTGGAATAGCATTAGCTCAATGAGCTATATGTTGTTATTAATTACCAAAACCACCTAGGGATAGTTGCACTTTCAAAAATCATCCATGAATACCTCACAAATCTTTTCACAAAAGTCAGAGAATATAGCCATCATACATCTTTGAAAGGTAGAAGGTGCATTACATAAACTAAAAGGCATACGTCTATAAGCAAAAGTACCTAAAGGGCAAGTAAAAGTAGTTTTTGATTGATCCTCCGCTGACACAGGTATTTGAGAGAAACCAGAACAACCATCTAGAAAGCAAAAATGTGTGTGTTTGGATAGTCTTTCTAGCATTTGATCAATAAAAGGTAATGGGTAATGATCTTTCTTAGTAGCTTTATTTAATTTACGGAAATCAATTACCATCCTATAACCTGTGATAATTCTTTGCGGGATCAATTCATCTTTATCATTAGGAACGACAGTAATACCTCCCTTTTTAGGAACACAATGGACATGACCTACCCATTCACTATCAGCAACGCGATAAATTATACCTGCCTCAAGGAGCTTTAGTATCTCCTTTCTTACCACTTCTTTCATCTTAGGATTCAATCGTCGTTGAGGATCTCTAACTGGTTTGGAATCTTTCTCCACTTTAATTTTGTGTTGGCATAGAGTGGGACTAATGCCCTTAAGATCATCCAGAGTATATCCAATAGCAGCACGGTGCTTCTTCATAGTTTTCAATAATCTTTCTTCTTCTTGCTATGAAAGGTTAGCACTAATAATAACAGGATATATTTTCTTTTCATCAAGATAAGCATACTTAAGATTATCAGGTAATGGTTTGGGCTCAAACACGGGATCACCCTTGGGTGGAGGGGGATCCCCTAGGATTTCAACAGGCAAGTCGTGTTTCAGAATAGGACCCTGTTGAAGGAACACTTCATCTATTTCCCTTCTTTCATTCATAAACATATCATTTTCATGGTCTAGCAAATATTGTTCTAACGGATCAGTAGGAGGCACGACAATAGAAGCAAGACCAATAATCTCATCCTTACTAGGTGATTCTTTATCACGGGGCTGTCTACGAAACTTAGCAAAATTAAACTCATGAGACATATCCCCTAAGCCAATTGTAACAGTATCATTTTCGCAATCAATCCTAGCATTAACAGTATTCAAGAAGGGTGTACCAAAAATAATGGGACAAAAGTCATCTTGTGGGGAACCAAGAACAAGAAAATCAGCAGGATATTTAACCTTCCCACACAAGACTTCAACATCTCTAACAATCCCAACTAGTGATATAGTATCTCTATTGGCAAGCTTAATTGTAACATCAATACCTTCAAACTCAGCAGGTGCGATATCATGCATAATTTCTTCATATAAGGAATGAGGTATTGCACTAGCACTAGCACCCATATCACATAAGCCATGATAACAGTGATCTCCTATTTTAACAGAAATAACAGGCATGCCTACAACAGGTCTATGTATCTTAGCATCGGGTCTAGCAATATTAGCAGCCTGTTCACACAAGTAAATAACATGCCCATCTAAATTATCATCCAAGAGATCTTTAACCATAGCAATACTAGGTTCAACTTTAATTTTCTCAGGGGGTGTATAAGTTCTAGTATTACTCTTCCGAACAACAGTTGAAGTTTTAGCATGATCCTTTATCCTAACAGGAAAAGGCGATTTCTCAACATAAGTAGTAGGAAACAATATGATCATCATAAGTGATAGTCTTTTCTTCAACTGTAATAGGCGCAACTACTTTTACTTCAAGGGGAGGATTATATTTAAACCACTTCTCCTTAGGGAGATCAACGTGAGTAGCAAAAGATTCACAAAAAGAAGCTACTATCTCAGAGTCAAGTCCATACTTAGCGCTAAATCCACGAAAAGCATCGGTATCCATAAAAGATTTAACACAATCAAACTTAGGTGTTATACCTGACTCCTTACCATCGTCGGAACCCCAATCTTCAGAGTTGCGTTTAATTCTTTCCAATAAATCCCACTTGAATTCAGTAGTCTTCAGCATATAAGAACCAGCACAGGAAGTATCAAGCATGGTGCGATCATTGAGAGAAAGCCGAGCATAAATTTAATGAATAATCATATCTCTTGAGAGCTCATGATTGGGGCATGAATATAACATTGACTTAAGCCTCCCCCAAGGTTGAGCGATGCTTTCTCCTTCACGAGGCTAGAAATTATATATGTAATTACGATCACGATGAACAAGATGCATAGGATAGAACTTCTGGTGAAATTCCAACTTCAATCATTTATAATTCCAAGATCCCGTATCATCACATAGCCTATACCATGTCAATGTGTCTCCCTTCAAAGATAAAGGGAAGACCTTCCTCTTAATAACATCATCAGGAATACCTGCAAGCTTAAATAATCCAGAAACTTCATCCACAAAGATAAGGTGTAAATCGGGATGCAATGTTCCATCTCCTGCAAAGGGATTAGCTAGCAGTTTCTCTATCATACCCGAAGGAATCTCAAAGTAAATATTTTCAGTAGGTTCAGTAGGTTGAGGAGCAACTCTTTGCTCTACTAGTCGGGGTGAAGATACCCCGAACAAGCCCCTCAAAGGATTAGTTTCCATAGTAACAAGTGACAGAAAATTTCAGCACACTATATAAATGTTTCCTTACCAAGTTCCACTCACCAAAGGTGCTTCACTCCCCAGCAACGGTGCCAGAAAAGAGTCTTGATGACCCAGAAGTATAGGGGATCTATCGTAGTCCTTCCGATAAGTAAGAGTGTCGAACCCAACGAGGAGCAGAAGGAAATGACAAGCGGTTTTCAGTAAGGTATTCTCTGCAAGCACTGAAATTGTAGGTAATAGATAGTTTTGTGATAAGATAAATTGTAACGGGTAACAAGCAATGAAAGTAAATAAAGTGCAACAAGATGGCCCAATCCTTTTTGTAGCAAAGGACAGGACTGGACAATTCCTTATAATGAGAAAAGCGCTCCCGAGGACACATGGGAATTATCGTCAAGCTAGTTTTCATCACGCCCATATGATTCGTGTTCGGTACTTTAATAATTTGATATGTGGGTGGACCGGTGCTTGGGTACTGCCCTTACTTGGACAAGCATCCCACTTATGATTAACCCCTATTGCAAGCATCCGCAACTACAAAAGAAGTATTAAGGTAAACCTAACCACAACATTAGACATATGGATCCAAATCATCCCCTTACGAAGCAACGCATAAACTAGGGTTTAAGCTTCTGTCACTCCAGCAACCCATCATCTACTTATTACTTCCCAATGCCTTCCTCTAGGCCCAAATAATGGTGAAGTGTCATCTAGTCGACATTCACATAACACCACTAGAGGAGAGACAACATACATCTCATCAAAATATCGAACGAATACCAAATTCACATGACTACTAATAGCAAGACTTCACCCATGTCCTCAGGAACAAATGTAACTACTCACAAAGCATATTCATGTTCAGATCAGAGGAGTATTAATATGCATTAAGGATCTGAACATATGATCTTCCACCAAGTAAACCAATTAGCATCAACTACAAGGAGTAATCAACACTACTAGAAACCCACATGTACCAATGTGTGGTTTTGCTACAAGATTGGATAGAAGAGATAAACTAGGGTTTTGAGAGGAGATGGTGCTGGTGAAGATGTTGATGGAGATTGACCCCCTCCCGTTGAGAGGATCATTGGTGATGACGACGGTGATGATTTCCCCCTCCCGAAGAGAAGTTTCCCCGGCAGAACAGCTCCGCCGGAGTCCTAGATTGGTTCCGCCAAGGTTCCGCCTCGTGGCGGCGGAGTTTCGTCCCGTAAGCTTGCTTATGATTTTTCCAGGGCAAAAGCCTTCATATAGCAGAAGATGGGGACCGGAGGGCCACCAGGGGGCCCAGGAGACAGGGGCGCGCCTAGTAAGGGTGGGCGTGCCCCACCCTCCTGGCCAGGGTGTGGGCCCCCTCTGGTCTTTTCTTCGCTCAATAATTCTTATTAATTCCAAAAATAACTTCCGTGGAGTTTTAGGATTTTTGGAGCTGTGCAGAATAGGTTTCTAATATTTGCTCCTTTTCCAGCCAGAATTCCAGCTGCCGGCACTCACCCTCTTCATGGTAAACCTTATAAAATAAGAGAGAATAGCCATAAGTATTGAGACATAATGTGTAATAACAGCCCATAATGCAATAAATATTGATATAAAAGCATGATGCAAAATGGGCGTATCAATTGTCTCCGAGCTTCATGCCACGGGGTTCCACGAGGTCCCTGCCGACTTTCACGCGCCCGTGCATCTGCCAGCGCATGCCCCTGGGCGTGCATTGACGCGCATGCCCGTGCACCTGCGAGCGCATGCGCCTGCGCGTGCACTGACGTGCGCGTCCGTGCTGGTGCCGTGCACATGAATGTCTCCGTCGCGCCGTTGCCAGTGCCTATCCCCGCGCGGGTGCCAGTGCCCCCTCAGCGTCATGTATGGCCGCTGTCGACCGCTTACTTGCACGAACGCCAGTCGCCTACTCCCGCCATTTGACTCGCTCCTGGAGACCGAAGTCCAGAACATTGTGGCCTTCCTTGAAGCTAGGGCCAACGTCCAGGAGTACGCCAACAACGGTGCAAGACGCCGTTGTCACCGTCGGTTGGTGGCCCGACGACACACAAAGCACATTAGAGGAGCCACTTCCCACCGCAAGACGCCCCCGCCGCCGCCGCGTAATCTAAATTTGCCATGAAAAACGTTCGGATTGCCATGCTTAAAATCCGAACGTTTATCATTTCTGTTTATTTTAGATCGATCGCCGTGTGAATGTAAAGTCGGAGTCAGACTGAATGAAATCTATGGTTTGATCAATTAAATGTTCTGCTAGAGACGTATCAAATTAAATATAAAACGTCATCAAGCCACATGCATTCCTTCTCATCCAATGACGTAGACTGCTTCAATGTCGAGCGCTCAACACGTTTAGCGTGCAGTTAATTTCATGCCAAAAATAGTGCTAATCACATAATAACACGAAAATAATATCCTACTTAATATCCGCATGCACTTAATATACTTCCAAATTAACGTGCATTGCATGTACACATTGACTAGTGCTACTAGTACGTGAAACTGGTGTCGTAACTTGTGAATGCGTCCAGATATGGTCAACGGCAACATCGCCCATGAGTTCTTCGTGTTTGCCCGTGCGTCTAAACGCAGAAGGGGGGGAGATAGAGAGAGAGCACACATGGAACCCACCAGTAAGAGAAGGCGAAAAGTACGTCCTAACGAGCCGGTCCCACTAATGTACTAAAAATAATATTACATGTTATCCATTAAAAAGGTTGTGGTAATATAAAAACATTATATGAACAAAGGGGGTACAACAAACATTGCTATTCTATGTATGTTGCCTATTGATGTGCGGTTGGAAGGCCCTGGTCGCATGTTCGATCCTCGTCCTTTATTTTTTAATAAGTATATGGGTCCAAATTTGTTTCATGACAGGTGGGCCCCTTGATGTGTAGTTTGTAGCACTTTAATGTGTGGGTCGAAATTTGTTCCATTCCAAGGGGACTATCGGTGTGTAGTTTTGTAGCTTATTTATAATAATTAAAGAGAACAACAGAGTTTTTTTGCAATAATGCCATGGTGCGACGTTGAAGGCGAGAAAGGACGTGCGAGAGAGCGATGACCGAGCCAGAGGGAAATCAACAGGGGGAGGTGCGGGGGTTGCAACGGTGTTTGGAGTAGTTGTGGGCCGAATGCTACGAAAATATAATCTAAACTCACCGGAATAAATGCCTACACAAATTAATCCAAGGTTGGAGTTCCCCTCGCAATGTAAATAGCTCCGGCTTTATGAGGGATGGGGAGGTAGCTTCGATGTGTGGAAGATAGGGTTTGAGAAAGCGAGGTCAATCGAGAGACATATAGATAGAGAGACAAAGTGAGTGTGGTCTGACATTCATTGAACAGATATATATGCTCTGGAGAGATATTGTCCGATTGAGCTTTTGGCAATGGTGAGGGCTGTAAGATAGAGCTTGAGAGATGATCCAGTCACAAACATGTAGATATATTTTGTGCGTGGGAGGAAGCAAGGTCAATCGATTACATATATAAAGGGAGAGAGATTGAGTGAGTGTGGGTCGTCGTGCGATCGAAAGAGTGAGACAGGTTGGAGAGAGTGACCTAGATAGACAATGTGCGTGAGAGAGTATACAATATGAGTATGTCGAATTGGGCTCAAACATGGAGATATATCGTTTGTGTCCTAGAAAGAGCGAGGTCCATCGAGACATACAAAGAGAGAGAGGGAGAGGGAGAGAGAGATAGAGAGAGAGAGAGATTGAGCGAGCGTGGCCCGCCATGAGGTCGAAAGAGTGGGAGCGGCTTGGATGGACTGACCTAGATACACAATCTTCATGAGAGAGATAGAGTGTGTTGATCGAGGCACGAACAGGGAGATATATCATTTGTGTGTGAAAGAAAATGAGGTTAATCGAGACTCAGATAAAGAGAGCGAGATTGAGCGAGTGTGGCCCACCGTTCGGAAGAAAGAGCGAGACAGTCTCGAGGGAGTGACCCAGATAGACAACGTGCGTACGAGAGGTTGGGGCGGCTAGATAGGCAATGCATGTATCTAGTGCGAGAGGGTGGGAGGGAGGGAGGGAGGGAGGGAGGGAGAGAGAGAGAGAGAGAGAGAGAGAGAGAGAGAGAGAGAGAGAGGCATGGGGTGCAATGGCGGGTGTGTGAGGTAAATACATTTGGTAACAGAGTGGAAAAGGGGGGTTGTGTAGTTGAGAGAGTTAGAGATCGAAACATGGAGACAAAGAATGAACGTGTGTCGAAAACCGATAGCTTCCTAAGGTGGTTAGGAGAAGAAGATTGACCGGTACAGGAAGTATGTAGCGTGTGTGCCAATGGGGTGGTGGGGCTAAAAACAACATTTGAATGTAGATAGTACGAGACTTAATATGGATGTTTCAATTTGGTGTACATTGTAAGACTTGAACTGAGGACCATGCATATGGGTAATTATTTCAAATTCGTGCCATACTAGGTTTCGAAAAGTTGACATTGACTCGATTTGTTGTGCTATTTTGTAGGTCATATGTTTGAATCCACCCAAAAGTTTCCTCACTACCATGGTGTTCATCATATACGTATGAATTTGTACTAAAAAAGTAGCATGGATACAGTGAAATGCGAAATCCACGTTAGAATTGGAGATCGCTATGTGACACACACTCTAATTCAAATAACTAATTATGTGACACACACTCTAATCCATGTTAGCGTGGATACCGTGGATACTGTTTCATTTTTTTCAAATAACTCCTCATTAATTAATTTATAGTATCTCGTTTCAAATGACTAATTATTTGCAAGGAAAACATGGGCATGGTAATACATACAGATTCGTTTGCAAATGAAAGAAGATTCATTTGCATTCTCAAATGTAGGTGCACCATGCAGACCAGGGTCGTGTCGTGGTGGTCGCGTGTGTCGGACGGACGCTTAGCACCCAGCCACCCACGCCCTCCCTCCCTCCACACCTCCCCCCAAAAAAAGGACGACGACAAAATAAGTTCGCGCTTCCATGTTTCGGATTGAAATATGTGGCGGCCCCAATTCTAGCCCTACAAAATCTCCCTTCTCCACCGTCCCCTTCCGCGCCCAGATTGCTCAAATCCCTAGTTCGCCGCCAACCCAAGCAAAGTTTGAATCGCCCCTCATCTCATCTCTTTCCCCACCTCTATGCCGGACGACGATGACAACGATGGTCGCGCTTCACCACCGCACTGGAGCTACCTCATCTATGCCCTCGTCCACCGCACCGGGTGATCCACCGACAACATTGGCCGCCGCAACCAACGTGCCTCACAGACATCAACTTCCACCACGTCAGGTGCGCTTCATCGATGCCATCTCCCACCTCATTGGGGCTACTTCACCGAGCACATCGTCGCAGCTCCGCACCCCGAAGCCGTTGGGGCTTCACCAACAGTCTTGTCCACCGCATCATAGCGCTCCGCTGCCACTCAAGATCTGCATCCGTGCGCGGCCAGCCAACACCAGCGCATCACCCTCAACGGCTCTGAAGTGACCCGCACTCTAGCTAGGCGAGCATGCCCAAACGCCGACCCGAACTAGGTATCCACACATCACTCCCTTGTGCACTATTCCGATGATGTTTGGATATCCTTTCACTGCTCTCTTAGCTTACACGCCTATGCAACTCTTAACTTTAACTCTTATTTCTTCTGGAGGTATCATCTGAAACAAGCAAAACCATTTTTTTAGAGAAGCATGACGGCGCTACGGGATCTAGTACACATCTTGCACACCCGTATAACCTTGTAAGTATCTGTCCTCCAGTACAACAGCAAGGTAGAATCCTCTTATTTGATCAACCATTTGTCGTGTCAAAAATGCAGAGGGGGATGCAAGGAGCACAAGGCCTACACATCCAAGCAAGTGGTAACATGGACTTGTACATGGAACATCCCAAGCGCAAGTAGAGCTGCAGTGAGCCTGTACAACGAGCTAGCGTAAGTCCCTACATTTCATTTAATTCGTACTGGCATGCGTGTATGATTTGTGTGCAGTGGTGGATCCACGAATTCAAGTTACCAGGGGCAAATATTTAACTTAAAAAATACGAAGGCACTTGCACTCCGGAAATCAACATAACTTGAGAAATGTTAAGCTACAAGCACTTTGAAAACTAGCTAATGATCCAAAGTAGTTCAGATTATAAACACTAAATGATGCAAGCACCAAAAAACACAAAATGCAACATGGTGTACAAGGACTACAAACATAGTCATGCACTGCTTGAATTATTCGTTCTCGGCTGAAAATATCAAAGTGTAATTGCACCTATAACCAGTGCGCAAACTGCATATCAATATATCTATCCTGCACAAGTATGCCAATAGTTTCAAACAACATATTAGAAAAGTATTTATGCTACGTTGTCATGATACGGGGACTTTCTGGTAGATGGCCTCAACGTTTCCTCAAGCCATGAAAATGCACTATAATTTACTTGTCATCAATTCCTGCAAATCTCTATGTCTCTCTCAACATAGTAGATCATCATTAGACACTAAATCCTTCAATGGGAGCTTGCAAAATGCTTGCATTAGATCCCTCATTATACACTATATGTTCATCACCAGGAGCATGTAAAATGTTTGCATCAAATCCTTCATTAGCAGTCTGTTCATTAGACACTTCAGGCTCAAGAACAACATGAGCTTGTATGTCTGCACCGGAAACTTGATTAGATACATCAGATTCAGCCAGTTTAGTATTGATTGGGGGAATTATAAAATAAGCAGAAATTGGTTTCATTTTCTCGTAGATTCCCTACATACAAGCAGTTTTACAACACCGTCAGGTTTAACTATTGGCCAAAAGTTGAACAGTTGAATTAGATATAATTAGGGATGTGATGTACCTGCTCATTGTGCATGCTACTCTTGCAAGCTACAACTGTTTGTTTGCACAAGCTCGATGCCATGCCCGTCTTTGCCGCTTGTTGCCTCCCACGCAGCTACACCGTGGTTGGATCTTCATCTTCTTGTCCTTCCATTCGCTTGAAGCCGGCGACCGCCTCCAACGAGGCGCGAGGAAGTGCTGTGTTGGTCTGTCCAGCGGCGGCTAGGTTAGGAGCAAACCAGACTGGAGGCTGGAGCGAACGAATTGGGATTTTTCCTACTGTCGATCGATATAGGAGGCGCTCGTTTGGGCCGCGAGCCTGTTATAGGGCCTGCCTTGCACTTATGTTATTGGCCCATCCAAATTGAAACATTTTTCTTTATTTTTTACATTGCCTGCTCATGCGTTGGGACGAACAAAACTAGCCTGGGCCAATCTGGACGACTCAAACTAGGTGCACACTTTCCAGCCACCTGAGGTGGCCGCCCCTATCAGCCCATATGGTGGCGTCGCCCCTTTTTGCGTGTATGATTGGGGTAGTAAAAAATATTCCAGTGGCGCTTTTGATTTACCCACAGAATGGTTGAATTGCTTGTTCTGTGAACTGAGTTCGCCAATAATGTGAAGGATGCCAGTATTTTCATCATATTGTAGATTGCTTAGATCTCGATATGCCAAATGTAATCGCATGAAATATACAGTAAAAGCCAATGTGATGTGTGTGGCTACAACTAGTCTGACACTCGACTACACGCCCTCATATAACATATCAAGGACGCACCATCTTACCAGATTAACCATTCGACTTACAATGCAGTGTGGGAAGAAAGAAGTATTGGGACTGCATATCCAAGCAATTGATGCCATGGACTCCTTCGTAGAACCTTGTAACCAAAAAAGAAGTTGCAGTGTGCCTGTACAAAGAGCTAGCGTAAGTTCAGTTACCTACTTATCGAAATTTTAGTTAGACACTTATTGCAAAATTGTTCAATTACGTTGCTTGGCTTAATTTTGTTTACTACTGATTACCTAATGCCACAGCCTGTTAATCCTATTATACACTGCGCCTATCTATGTGTTTGATACTTACTGTTAAGAATTACCTGTTTGCCTGAACTTAAATAGCTACTTGTTTGTTTAACTGCTTTGCTGCTGCAACAACGAGTTACAATGATGTTAATAACTACTTTTTAGCTTCCAATTGAAACTCTTTAATTCCTTGTTTGTTTAACTGGTTTGTTGTTATAACTCCCAGTTGAGATATTTTGCTAACTTCAACTTTTCTGAATCCAATCGAAACTTTAATGGCAAAACAGGTTAGCCCAAGATCAAAGAGCAAGGTCCCCATGGACGCTGTATCATCCCACAGCAGTGGCACCGGACCAATCGTGCATTATGAATTGCCAATTGCTGATGCTCTAGAGGCTAAACTAGTGGTAGAAAGAGATTTTGCTTCTGCACTTAGAGATGAAGTTGATATGTTGAGGAAGCAAAGAGCACAATCACAAGCAGTACTCAAGACAACCATTAAATATTGGGTGGATTTCAAAACGAAGCAAGCTGAGACTGGCCGCATTGTTAAGATCCTAAAGGAAAAAAGGAAATTAAATTCCCACTTGGTAAATCATAGGTGAAATGTTCTTTCCATCGTTGAATAACCTTTGTGTTGTTTGTTCATGTAATCAATCAAACCATTTGTTTTAGAGATCATGTAATAATTGTTTTTTGTTTTTTGGTTTGTAATTTTATTTGAGCACAAGGCTGTATTAATTGATAAGACTCGGAGGCATTTCATTTTGATTATTGTGCAAGACCTACAAATATGTCAATCGGGCTAAATGTGCATTCAGCAATAATAGTAGTATAGATGGACCATAAGTGGCACGCATCGGAAAGGGCCAAGATGATGTAGTAGCTTGGCTAAAAAAGGATGCTATTCTAGCAAAAAAATTACAGCGGGCTGGCTTATGTATGTTAGTTGATATTATTGATCCATATACTCTATAAGTGTTTATATGTCTGTTAGTTATGTACATTCTTGGTTGATTGACTCGGTATTTGAATCTTGATACATTGCTTGTGTACATATCTAAATGGGAGTACACATTATGCTGCGTGTGACATTTGAGTTGGACATAAAGTGTTCCAAATATTCGAATTCACCTTAAACTGGATTCTAACTTCTGAATTTGAGTATCGGCATTTGTAAATCATATTCATATATGACAGTGGAATACATCTTTGTCGTGCTTTTGAAGATATATAAAAACACATAGAATGATTTATAAAGATTTGTATAGGAATACAAAATGGATTCGAATTTAGTTGCTAGGGTAAACATGGATGCTTATTGTCCCAAAAATCGAAAGAAGCGGCAAAATGTCAACTCCCACGTCGGCTGCCCGAAGCCAAGTGTTTGGGAGATGGAAATTACTGTCTACCCATTACACGGACAATCCATCGGCCTGATTTCCACTTCTCTCAATAGGGGTAGGTTAGTAACTTCAATTAGACGTGACATGACCGCATCTAAGCCCATTCCAACACGGTGGGTGTCGTGGAATTGTCACGTCAGATGTCCTTGTGAAAGGACTTAGTTGTGGAGCCATCGCAACTAGGAAGCTTGAAGGGGTTAAATCGGGACAAAGGACACGAGAGGATTTATACTAGTTCGGCCCCTTACGGTGAAGGTAAGGCCTACGTCTAGTTGGGTTGGTATTGATGTTTCGATGACCAGGGAGCGAGATACGCTATGCCCGGCTCTCGATGAGTTGTTTCTTGCCCTAAGCCGCCAAAGAGTCGCCCCTTATATACGGGTTGGCATACAGTGGCTTGCGAGTCCCGCGGCTTATAAATAGTGTCGAGCTCGGTGACTAGTTAAATCTACCTTATGTTACAAGTCATGCCATCATGGCGGTTTACTACAACGGGCCTTAAGTCGCCTGTGGGCCTTAAGCCCTTTGTTGAATCGCCATCATCATGCTTGGTCTTGGGCTTCTCTCTGATGAGTAATCTTTGTGTAACCCGGCCCCTCCTGGGCGGCTTACACAAATAATTATATCCCCAACATTAGGCCCCAGATTGATTTGAACCTGTTCATGTCAATCTCAAAAAATATTTTTAAAGAATAAATCTTCAATCTTCTGACTATACAGAGGGCTTTCTTTAACCCGCCATGATGTCATCTTCTGGATCCATCTTAACCCGGGTGATGTCATCCTTTCTTTAACTCATTTTCTATTCCATCGTATCCTTCAACGGATCTCTGCTTTTATTGATTGTTCCGAAAATCGAGGTGTCAGGGCTGCTGGATAGTAATTCTTATCTTCTCGTTTCCCGCACCGTCTCAGTTATCCTCTCCCTATAAATAGGCACAACTTAGGTCTTTCATTCTTCTCCTTCCAGTCGTCTTCTTCCTCTTGCCTCTTCTTTGTCACTCGAGCTCCGCCGCTGCCGCCGCAGATCTCCCTGTCTTCATCGACTCAGGCCGCTGCATCAACCTGACTCTGACCAGAAATCGACAGTGAACCTCCGCAGCTCGTCCGCATCCGTGAGTTCCTCCCCTTCCGTTTTAATCTGCATTGGAGCCCTGTTGAGTTCGTCGGCGTTCATCACCGCCCGACGCAAACCCTCGCTAGTTTGCACCTCCAATGCCCTGTTTAGATCGTAAAAACCATGTAGAACTGCTGCGGTAGTTGTTTGTGTTTATCTTGCATAGAAACAAATCTCATTTCCCTCGTTTGGAAACCCTCTTCGAGTGCATGAACTTCTCTGCCCTGTTTTTAGGTCTAGAAGATTTTTCTTTCAGAACAATAATTTGATCCAGAATAATAGCTGTCGTTTGTGAAACTTGTTTCTATCACCCGGAACGCTTCTTCTGGTAAACGCCCTTAAACACAACTGTCCAGGTGTCCAGTTTAAATAAGTGATACTGAGTTGTACTTGCCTTCTTCTCATGACCTTAAGAATTTTGAATTGGTCTTGATACTTGTAGCGGCTTAAATACTGTTGCACAATCACCCTTATATCATTAGGCCCCTTCTTAAGCCGCCATTTTAAATAATTTAAATATTTCTTCCGGGTCAAAGTTGAACCGGAACTCCTTATTTTGTCGTAGGCCAACTGTTGTCATGGCACCTAAAGGCGCCAAAGCCCTGTGACTTGCAATTGGGTTCCATCCACGATTACCAAAAGTAAACTTCTTTGAGTTCGTGAAGTCGGCCACCTGCCCAAAAAGGAGGTCATGTCTTATCGTGCTCTGACCCGTCAAGAAGAAGCCTCAACCCAAAGGCGGGAGGTGATAGTTTTCACATATCACATGAGCGGGATTTGCCCTCCGGCTCAAAATTCTTGAGGAAGTTACGAACTTCTTTGATCTCGAGACCTCAAGACATTGGACCCAATTCATGTCAAACCTTTGCAATTTCCAAGTCTTACGTGAGGTGTACACAGGAGAAGAGCCAAGTCTGCTTTTGTTCAGAGAACTTTTTATTTGAACCGGCAGAATGAACGTGCCAACGGGCCTAGTCTTGAGCTTGGCGGAATCTCAATCCAGCGGCGGAGAGATTGCCTTTTTCCTTACGCTGAACTGCCGAGTCACCCAAAAGACTGGAACCAGATGTGGTTCTACTGTCAAGACACTTCACCGGCTAATGAGAAGCCTCTGCCCGGCTTTCGTGCCCTGCGTCTTGAGTCCAACCATCAGTTAGCGAATAAGTTGACCGTTGTTGAGCGCCTGCCTCTCAACCCCACCATCAGGAAAATCAAAGCTCTGTTGGGGAACGGGTTAAACGGCATCGACTGGTCAAGATGCAGGTCATGGCGAATACTACCATTAAGCCGCCGCTCGCATTAATGTGTACTTACACAGGCGAGAAGGATGACCCAATGCGTCATAGTCCCGACGATTTACCAGATGATGTGGTAGATGCTACAACCCAGTCACTGTTGAAGGAGGGCACTATAACTAGTAAGGCCTTCGGCTTACTTCCCTTCTGCAAGAAGAACCCGGCCCCTGCGGTAAGTTACCAATCTTAATAAATACTCTTTAACATGTTATACCTTCTTGTACTTATGATTCTTTATCTTTTCCCACGGGCCGGTGATAATTTCTGGAAGGTCAAGTATGACCATGAGGATGCCAAACAGGCCAGGGCAGCCAAGAAGACTGAAAGGAAAGCCGCCAAGACGGGCACCTCAAAGAAGAAGAAACCCAACGCCTCCGATATGCTTAAATTGGATGACTCTTCTTTAGATGAGGAAGAGGTAATCTTTTGATTTTCTTTAACTCCTTTGTTGTTATTTTACTGACATTTTATCCTTTCAGGAGGATACAGGGAACATTCAAGCAATTGATAAAGAGGTAACTATAATCTCCTCCGACTTAGAGCCTTTGCCAACACAAAAAATCCAAAGGGTGACTCGGAAAGTAAGATTTTCACATCCTCTAGCTTACCAAGATCCTCAATTTCTTTTGAAGCAACAACAGCTTGAGAATCGGCGGTAGACTCGGGCCAATCAAGATGCAGAACTCTCCTCCGGCTTACCCGATGCAACCAGGAAGCGTCGGACCGAGGTTATCTCCGATTTACGTTCTGCTTTACCTTTGGCGGGTTTGATTCGCCAACCTCTCAATTCATCTGACTCCAATTATCAGGATACCTCTCCTTCTTCTGACGAGTCGATGCAATCAAACATGCCGGCTTTTAAAACGGCTCCCGGGTAATGTATCCTTTCTTACTTTAAGTTTTTCCATACTAATACTTTGATACTCATCCTTCCACTTTGATTGTGACACGCAAGTGAAGCCCATCAAGAGGGCAAAGAAGAATAAGCCGTCATCGAGACCGGTGGTCCTTGAACCGGCACTTGACTCATCCATTCCTGACAGCTCCACTCATCAACCACCGCTTTGAACCCGACCCGATATTCGGTACCAACCTCGACTTGTTGCTAAAGACGTTATCCACAACTGCGATAACCCGGAAATTCCTAGCCCGGTCAAGACGACTGACCCGGAAGTTGAAATTCTGAAAAGTCAATATGTTGAACCAGGCCGGCCTACTGTTCTTGCCCAATGCACTGCCAAGGAGGAGTTTGCCCAACGTTGGAAAGCCAAACAGGACATCACTGATTATACTCACCTAAGCATTGGTGATATAGTCTCGGGCTATCTGAACCAAGTGCACAATAGTCGTGACCTGGAAATTGACATGGTGAAGCAAATACAGCACAAATCTGAGGTATAACTTATGCTTTCTTCCTGAACCTTACTTACTGTACCAACCCCCAAGTCTATTGCTTATGAATGAATATGATGTAGACTTAGAAATCTACTTACTATTAGGTCGTCCGGTTTAACATGAATACATTTGACCCGGTGATAGCATGAGACTTTGAATTTGTATTACACATTAGCCCCCAAGTGCCAAGTATCTTTACTTGTAAAGTGCTTGGGACTTAATATGTATGCTCAGTAGGATAGGTTAAAAAATTCTTTAAGCATACATTAGCCCCCAAGTGCCAAGTATCTTTACTTGTAAAATGTTTGGGACTTGAATGTTACCTTACCATGATTCTTACCATAACCTGATGTCAATACAGGCCACCATAAGTCAATTTGAGTCGGAGATTGCTGATCTGAAGAACCAGCTAAAGACCCAAGAGCTTGAAACTCAGAAAGCCAACTCCAAGTTTGAATTCAGTGTCTCTGAACAAGAGAAGCTGAGGAAAAATTTTGAGTTAGAAAAGAAGATTTGGGCTGATGAAAGGGCTTCACGGGTGACCCGGGCCGAGGCGGCAGAAGCATCTCTTACAGAGGCAACAACCGAACTGTCCGACTTAAAACGGCAGATATCCCAAATGGTCTCAGCCATCTTCGGTAAGTCACTCTGAAAAACCTTAAATATTGTAATCTTCCAAGGATTATTGTAATGGTTATCTCCGGCTTATTGTTATGCCTCTGAACATACAGGCCCCAGGAGTACCAACCTGAAGCAAAATATGTTGATCAAGCTTAAGGCGGTGTACACCTTAGTGGAACAGCTGTACTCCGGGTCACAACGTGCTTTGGCCGTTGTGGCCTTATCAAATACCACTCCTCGCCTCCTACAAGATGTGTTGAGGCATCTCTCAAGTGCTACCCCAGCGAATTGAGATTTAAAGGCGGGCATCTGCGAGGCCGAGCCGTGGCCGCATTAAGCGGGCAAGGGCATGGGTGCGAACTTGACTTGGCTGATCTCTCTTGGATATCAAGCTCGAAGGAGGGCGGCACTTGCCTTTGACGACCAAGACTTCCTTTGCTGTGTCAAAGTCATCGTCCCTGGCGACTCTCATTGGGAACGATACTGATCTTACTAAGTATTCGCCGGGCTATGATAGCGAGAACGAGAGAATCCCAAACGTCCCATACGACCAGGTCAGCCTGATCCCTCCAACGCGTAAGCATACCTTTGCCCCTAAAGTGGACCGGCTGGTTTAATAGATGATGAGGCGGAATTTGAAGCCTTGAGCGACATTGACTGGGCCTCGTCCACCTTCCAGGACAAAGCAACCGACGGAGAGGCGGAGAAGGATAACCCGGAGTCGTCAAGCCCGCCGAAGGAATGAGCCGCCAAGTGCTTTATAACTTTGCCAAAACAATGCTTCACTTATTCAGACTCGGGGAGTCTTGTAATAGGATAGAAAAACTTCTTAATGCTGGTCATGCCCTTGCGCATGTTTATGGTGCTTACTTCTGTAAGCCGCCATCACTATATTTCGCTGGCTTATGTTAACCATGTATTTCCTTGATGTTTAACTTGCTTTACCTTATCCTGCACATAAAACAAGTAAAATTTTCTGGGCGGTTTACTGCCCCAGAGGGTTATAGAGTATGGATAACCCGGAACATGACCAAAAGACATCATATACAGGCCGGTTCATTATTATTTAAAATATAATCACAACAGCATACCTGTGACCCTTTTGATAGTCTTCCCGGCTCATTTGATGCTTTACCTGGCACTTTTAGAACCTGGGGTAATCAATATTAAACCTGAAGAGTCAAGAACCATCTCCTCAAGAAGGTTTCAATGATAGTTAAAGTAATTATATTTATAAGCAATGTTCACAGGCTCCTGATTCGAATACGATCAGAGAACTGTCCCAAAGGGGTTTAAGCTAAGATTCAGATACGATCATATAGCCCCAGTGGCTTTGGCGATGCCGATCAAGTGGGTATCGACAGCTATGTTCTCTTTGGTTCGAATACGACCTATGTTTGAACAGAAGCCCCAAGTGAACATAAGAGTTGTTTAATGACGCTGATTGAATCGATCCACGTCGGACCCAAAGGGTTAAGCTATGATTCAAATATGATCAAGAAGCCCCCAAGTAGGTTTGGCAGTATGCCGATCAAGTGGGTATCGACAGCTATGTTCTCTTTGGTTCGAATACGACCTATGTTTGAACAGGAAGCCCCCAAGTGACCATTTCTAGATTCAGATATGATGATAAGTCAGTCCAAAGGGAAAGCCGGATTCAGATGTGATCCGCTCCCTGTTGGTTGTCTCCACTACTTGATAAAGAAGACACATAGAGTTTTGAGGGTAAAAGGGACGGAAGTCCTGCTTTATTTCTTTATATAATATATACATCGTCAAAAAATATATACATCTTGAAAGCCGGTGGCTTAAGTATAATAAGGCCGGAGATGAGCTATATTCCACGGTCGGCGGGTTTCCTCCTCTGACTTAAGTGAGTCTTTGTGCTCTCGAATATCGATGAGGTAATATGACCCGTTGTGCGATTCTTGTCGACCACAAAGGACCTTCCCAAAGGCGGGGATAGCTTGTGCATATTAGGATGATCTGGATGAGCGGAGCACCAAGTCGCCTTCTGAAAGGTTCGCTCCTAACCGGTGGCTGTGATAGCGATCACGAGGTCTTGTTGATAAATCGCCGAGCGGGCTATTGCCAAGTCTCGCTCCTCATCCGACAAGTCAAGTGCATTTCGACGAGCTTCTTTGTTGTCGACCTCAACGTAAGCCGCCACGCTGGGTGAATCGTCGGATGTCACTTGGCGGGACCGCCTCCGCACCATACACCATAAAGAAAGGCATGTAGCCTGTAGATCTGTTAGGCGTAGTGTTGATGCTCCATAACACGGAAGGTAACTCCTCCACCCAACAACCCGGAGTCCGCTGTAAGGGGACTAAGAGTCGGGGTTTGATACCTTTCAGGATCTCTTAATTAGCTCTTTCTGCTTGACCATTGGATTGAGGATGAGCAACAGCCGAAACATCAAGCCGGATATGTTCTCTTTGACAGAACTCTTCCATGGCACCCTTGGAGAGATTAGTGCCATTATCAGTTATGATGCTATGTGGGAAACCAAAACGAAAGATCACCTTTTTCATGAATTGAACCGCCGTGGCTGCATCACACTTACTAACCGGCGCTGCCTCAACCCACTTTGTAAACTTGTCCACTGCCACCAGTAAATGCGTCTTTTTATCTTTAGACCTTTTGAAAGGTCCAACCATATCAAGCCCCCGGGACCGCAAGCGGCCAAGTGATGGGATCATCCTCAATTCTTGAGCGGCACATGAGCTCGTCGTGAGAACTTTTGACAACCGTCACATTTACTGACCAGATCCTCCGCATCAGCATGAGCCGTCAGCCAATAGAAACCATGACGAAAAGCTTTGGCTACGAGAGATTTTGACCCAGCATGATGGCCACAATCCCCTTCATGGATCTCACGAAGTATTTCTTGGCCTTCTGTAGGGGACACACAGCGTTGAAACGCCCCCGTGACACTTAGGTGATGTAACTCGCCATTAACAATCGTCATAGATTTGGAGCGCCTGATGATTTGTCTTGCAAGGTCTCATCCTCAGGCAACTCACACCGGGTCATATAAGCCAAGTAGGGCACTGTCCAATCCGGGATAACATGAAGAGCCGCCACCAGTTGTGCCTCCATGTCTGGCACTGCTAGCTCTTCCTCGGTAGGCACCTTGACAGAAGGGTTATGCAAAACATCGAGAAAGGTGTTGGGCGGCACCGGCTTACGTTGGGATCCCAACCGGCTTAAAGCATCAGGCGCCTCATTCTTCCTTCGATCGATGTGCTCCACTTGATAACTCGTGAAGTGACCAGCCATAGCATCTACTTCACGATGATAAGTCGCCATAAGGGGGTCCTTGGAATCCCACTTGCCTGACACTTGTTGAGCCACAAGATCTGAGTCGCCCAAGCATCTTACCCGGCTTAACACTACTAGGGAAAAGCCTAGCAGCAGCGCGGGTTTGGACCCTCTCGATGGCGGTGGTGCGGCGCTACTAATAAGCGCTTCTGACTAACATATAGCGATGGCGGCGTGTTGACACACGCCATCTTGCTACACATGAATAGCTGCGGCGCTCTTTAGAAAAGGGCGCTCTTGGTATTATCTGCGGCAGCCGTTTAGAGGTAAGCGCTACTGGTAAGTCGGCGATACTGCTAAATCCCCCCTCGCTACTACTAGTTTTATTATTTTTTTCCTACAGATTTGTTTTTTATTTGTTTTGCATTTGAATAGGCTTTATACAATAATCTTTAGCATATCATCCACATACAAATGTAATCATAGCATATACATACAATTAGTCTCATCAAATCATGTCATCATCATAATCATCATCCAACACAAAGTGGTCTCTCGTCATCAATCTCGAAAATAGTGATACAAGTCTCGATTACTTGCAAATACATCGTCATCCATCTAAACAATGATATACACGAGAATAGCTATCACTTTGAGTACATGAGTTCGTATCCCTCTCTCGCATTAGCGTGAACCTAAACTAAGTATTGCGCGGTCGCTCGAAACCGAAAACGGTACACTGGGCACGACACTCCGGCCACTTGTCGTATATATACTCTGGCGTAGCACTTCTTCGCCATTTATGATCTATGCACCTACATCGTCACATGAGTCGATGATATGCAACATATATAGTTGAGCAACACAAAGAGCAGACTTGGCAAAAATAGAAACAACATATCATAAGCATAAATAACAAAGTTCATCGTATCCAAATGACCTAACTAGAGTGATTTTAAGCTAGTCGAGGAGGACGGTTTAATTACATCACAAATAAAGTTTCACATGCATAACTCAAAGTTTTGTCATAAAAGAAAGTATGGACTAAGCGGACACATTGTCATATATCGACAATCACTCCATCATGTCGTGCCATCCATCCAAGTCGGGAGATAGTCATCGAGCTTTGTGAAAGGCTTCATGTCGCGGCCGAGAGGCTATCCATGTTGGACGTCTTCCCGCGACATTTGTCCTTCTCGCATGGAACATCCTGTTTTTCCGGCGACCTCATTCATGATGATGCGGGCAAGTTCATACTGGATGTTATAGAACTCAGCTTGAAGTCAATGATCCTCGATATCTCCTATGTCCTTTGCCCATTGCAGAATATGGGCATCGCTAGATCTAGGTGCCATGTGAAGGTTACGGTGATCCCGTCGGTACTCCAACATGTGGTGTAGGACATAGAATCCATCATTAAGAGAATCGTTCGATTCTTTGGATGTAGCGAAGTCGGTCTTATGGTGAAGGCATGCTGCCGCCCTTTTCTTCTTGTCCCTAACCTCTCCACCTTGCTTGGTAGTAAAACATAGCTTTATCGAGAACATCTTTGATGTGGGTGTAATCCTTTTGTGAATGTTCTTGACGAGTCCAAGTAAAGGCGTGGGAGAATCGGGGTAGAGGATGATGAGGACGGCGCGCTTGCCTGCATAAAATAAGTACACCTCAAATTAATTAGCCTCCACCGTGCAAATGAATTATTGAAATCGAAGGAAGGATAGCAGCGGATGACTTACACGGGATGATAAGGCACAAGAATCGCCTCCTTGTCCTTATTGGCGAGCATGAAACCGACGATGTAATCCCTCGCGTATTCACGATCGTACACAGACTCCCAAGAAGGCCCGTGCATGTAGTGCGGGTCAGCGACACAGATATGAGCTATCTGCTCAACCCCAATGATGTAGCTCATGTGCAAGGCATAAAGGCGGACAAAAGTAAAATCCAGCTTCTTCACGTGAAACATGTCGAATATGTATCGAATCGGAGGAAGAACTTATCCGCGGGGAAGCCGTTGACGTCGACATTTGCTGCGGAGCGTTAACCACGAGAGCGGGTATCTGGATCTTCGGCGATGAGGCCTTTCTCTACCATGACACATCGTCATGAAGTCTCCTTAGATCGCCGAATCTGGCCCGTGGCGCTGTTTGGTAGGATTGGTTTACGGGGATATGCCATTTATCCGCATCGGGGATATCTACGGTCCCGGCCGAGGCTCTGCCGAGGCGGCTGGATCATAAAACAGCTTTTTGCCTTTCCTCGCTCTCTTCCTAGGCTTCTTTACCACCGGATGGTCGTCAATAACACGTTGAGGCGGTAATTGAGCACCGACTCATGATGCTCAAACCACGAGGCGCGCCAAGTATAGACATCTTGTTCAGCGCCATCGTCATCCTCATCCTCATCCATGGCGGCGTCATCGACCTCTAATGGAGCCACGCTTACCCGTCCGCTATCACCCAACCCGACACCGGCGCTAATTGGGTAGGTGGGGTGTTGATGTTCATACCTTCTTTGAGGCTGCGTGCTCGTGGGTGTGCTCCGCCGCCTCGAGACAAGCAGACTCTTTGGCCACAACAGGACCCACCCATTGCAACAATCACCAAGCCGCCGTGGGGTCTCGTCGTCATCCCCACTAGTATTAGAGGAGGCAAATTCTCGTGGCCGGTTTGACATCGCCACGGAAACCTTGAAGGCGTTGATTGGGATCGACCGGCTGTGGAACAATGGTTCCTTCGGCTCCATTATCATCCCCTTCCCCACGTCCACCTTCTGTTCGCCGATGGTGTACAAGATGGTGCACGGGGTTTCGTCGGCCTGCAAATAAAAGTCTGCGATGTGAGACATCCGAAAGGCAACGAAAACGGGAGATTATACATTTATATTGAAGGGGGCCGGTGTGGAAGATACCGTGAGGGCGTCGAGCTCAGCCAAAGAGGAGGCACCACCGAGCACGTCCGGTGCGACAGCCGGTGAGGGAGTCGGTGCGGGAGCAGGTGCGGGAGCAGGTGCGGGAGCATGTGCTGCCAAGAAGTCAGCAAGGGGAAAGTCCTCTGCATTTTTTTTGGATTTTCCCTTGTCCAAGTGTGAACGCCCGTCACCAAGGAAGTAGATATATCTGCAATCGCCCGTTTTGCGGCAGCTACCGCTGTTGCGACTGTTTGAGATGATTTCTTCTCAACCGCAATCTCAACCTTCTTGTCGATGCTTTATTCAGTTAACCTCCGTCTTTCCTTTCTCTCCTCCGTGGTCTCACGGTGGTACTTCTTCCACGTGGCGCCGTCTCCGACACCGTGCACGCATCCATACGACGGTCGAGTATCCACCGGTTGTCGTTTCAATATGTTCAACGCCCGGTTGAATGGAGTGTCCCACCAGGCCTCGCCAATGCCTCGAGACGGCGAGTCGCTTTTCGCCGCAATCCGGTGTTGCTCTCTACAAAAGGCACAAGGATCGTTTACAAATATGACTAACGTGTGCAGTCAAATTGATCAGAAACTAAAATTACCAGCAGTCTCATGAACTCCGTAATGACCGGTGTTGTCTCATAAACCTTCTTGATGGGTCCCAGCGGTGGCGGGCCCTCGGGGCGTCACGCTCTGCGGGGCGGTGAAATCCGCCAAAGTGCAGGATGCCCAGACTCACGGCTTCCGCGTCCTCCTTGGCCCATTTGGACCTCTTTCCGCCGTAACCACGGCTTCCGAGGTGGTGGGTCCCAATGTTCCTCTTTTGAAGCCCCTCTTTGGCAGCGGCCTCGCAAGCCTCCTTGAATATTTGAAACTGCTCTTCCGTGATTGTCGGACTATCCTTTACAATCTCGGAGTAGGGTTCCCCGTCGTTGATCTTTGCTTTCACTCAATTTTTCCAGGCTGCCAACGCGTTGCTAAACTTGGTCATGGTGTGTTTGTTTATCTTCTTCATTGCGGGTCATTATGCGGATCTTCATAATCCTTCTCATTCCGGCCCGGGAACAAGAATATCTGGTGAAGTTTCTTTAGGAGGGAGCTCCTCATATTTTCTATCTTCTTTAGATTCTCATCGTTGATGGTGGCGGTTGTCCGTATGATGCAGCCTATTTGATTGCCGTAGCACGCCTCTTCCTCGGCGCCTTTGGCTCAAAATTGCCGTTGTCCACCTCCGTGACCACCAGTCTAGTAGTCCTGAGTTTGTTAGGAACCCGTTGCCTCTTCGCTTTCGGTTCTACACGGCTCCGCTCCTCGAGGCAGCACGGTCTCGGCGCCGATCTCGATGCGGTCGAATCTCAGCGCGGTGTCGATCTCAAAGACCGATCTGCGTATCGGTCTCAAAGCACCGGTCTGCGTGTCGGTCTCGATCCCGATGCGGGCCCAAGCAACAACATCTGTTGATCGTCGGTAAAGCTAAAAATTAAATCGCCGCCCGGTGAACATCGTTGCAATCACCGAAACCTGTCCTTCATCGTTGCTAGCCATGTTTCCTATGATTAAATCTAGTCAATTAATTCTAGACCTAATAAAATGAATAATGACATAAAAAGGACTATTGTTTTGCAGGAATGTTGACTCCTTCTTGGTGCGGCAAATCCTGGTCACTCGATATGTCCTAGTTTGTAGCACAAGTCATGCCGAAATTCACGGGAAATTTCGGCATGACCTTTAACTAAAAGTGGACAAATCGAGAACTGAAATTTGCTTTAAGCGAAATGAATCAACATTCGGCAAAACATAGGCCACTCAACATCATTTCTCGAAACAACAAAGCCACCACTTGGGCACAATCGAACAACTTCAATGAAAAGATATAACATGACCACTTCAATGAAAAATAAAATTTGCCTAAATTCTTTTCCTTGAAAAATAGTGGTCTTTTGAAAAATCAAAACCTTTGCCAATCTACTTAACCTAGCTTCTTAATCCAACGAACCTAATTAACCTACCTATTTAACCTAGTTAGTTAATCTAGTTTACCTAGATAATTAACCCTAATTAAACTAGTTAACGCAGCTAGTTCTCTGTCAAAGCCTAAAATAAATTTTTGCACTAATTAACATGGATAATTAACCTAATTAAACTAGTTAACTGACTAGTTCTCTGTCAAAGCCCTAACTAAGTTTTTGCACTAACCTAGATAATTAACCTAATTAAACTAGTTAACCTAACTACTTCTCTGTCAATGCCCTAACTAAATTTTTGCCCTAACCTAGATAATTAACCTAATTAAACTGGCTAACCTATGCATGAGAGAGAGAGGAGGGTGGGGCTTCTGAGATGATAGCTCGGTGGTGGCGATGGAGGCGTGTGGTGGCGAGGGAGCGGCGTCTCCGGTGTGGCGAGGAAGGCAGGGCGTCTCCGTGTGGCGAGAAGGTGGCGTCGGCAGCGGCTCGGTGGCGTTGACGAGGTCACACTCCGTGGCGTTAGGGGCGCTCCGGTGTCGTCGGCAGCACGGCTCTGATGGCGTCGGCGGCGGCGGTGAAGTGTGGGGCGAGAATCGGGAGACGGCGGCGCGACGGGCGGTGGGTTTGAGGATTTGGGGAAGTGGTGGCGGGGGACGGTTTTTGGCTAAGTCAAACTTAGCGGTAGCGCGTTATAAAACACGCTATAGCTAAGTTAGCTATAGCGCTTTCCTCAAAATGCGCTGCTGCTATAGCTAATTTCCTATTCTGTTTCTATAGCGTGGGTCTAGGGCACGCGCTGCAGCTACGTTAGCTATAGCGCGTCTTACAAACAAACGCTGCTGCTATGCCTTCCTCCGATTTTTTGCTTTTTTGTTTATTTTGCTTTACATTTTATTTTTCCCTTTTTCCTTTTTCTATTTCTTTCATTTTCATTTAGATTTCTATTTGTTTATCATCTTATTTTATTTCCGTTAGTAGTAGCGCTCTTCTCGGAAGCGCTGGCGCTAAGCGTGTTTCTAGCGATGTACGTTTACGTTAAGCTCGCTCATTGCTATGCGTGGCCTAGCATTCGCCAATGGGAATATTAGTAGTAGCGCTTTCTTTACAGCAGCGCTCATTGCTAAGTTTAATGTCTGTAGCGGTTTTTGATAGCTCACTCTTGCTATATAGCACTAAGCGCAGTTTTTAACCCTTATTTGTTGCTATATTTACGTATAAGGTTTTCCCTAGTAGTGTAAGTTCATCTCCTTAGCCATCTGGAGACCATGGAGTAAGGCCTCGTACTCAATTGCATTGTTAGTACATGGAAACATAAGCGGAGTACATAACAAAATTTGTCACCTCGAGGGAAGTTAACACCACTCCGGCCCCGAGCCTTCTAGCTGCTGGACCCATCAAAGTGAATCATCAATATGTGTTATCGGCTTCTCCTCGGGGCACTGTAACTCTGTCAATCATTGATAAAGTCCACCAAGGCACGAGACTTAATAGCGATGCGTGGCATATACTTCAAATCGTGAGGCCCAAGCTCAATGGCCCACTTGGCGACTCGATCTGTGGCCTCCTGTTACGAATGATGTCTCCCAAAGGCGAACTTACCACGCTTATAGGGTGGCTTTGAAATCTTGCTTCAACTTCGGTTGGCCATAAACACCCCGTAAACAAGCTTCTGCCAATGTGGATACCTTTGCTTAGATTCAATGAGCACCTCACTGATGTAGTAAACCGGCCGTTGAACCGGATGCTCCTTGCCAGCTTCCTTACGCTCCACCATGATGGCAACGCTGACGGCTCGTGAATTGGCAGCCACATATAACAGCAAAGGCTCTTTATCAATTGGAGCCGCGAGAACCGGCGGTTCAGACAATTGTCTCTTCAAGTCTTCAAAAGCAGCATCAGCGGCCTCGCTCCAGACAAAAGTGTCAGTTTTCTTCATCATCTGATACAATGGAAGGGCCTTCTCACCTAACTAGCTTATGAGCCGGCTTAAAGCGGCAACACGACCCACCAGCCGCTGAACATCATTGATGCACGCCGGCTTAGCCAGAGATGTAATCGCCTTAATCTTCTCCGGGATAGCTTCGATGCCTCTGTTTGACACCAGAAAACCCAAGAGCTTGCCCGCAGGTACACCAAATACACACTTGGCCGGGTTAAGCATCATCTTGTAAACCTGGAGATTATCAAAGGTCTCTTTCAAGTCAGATATCAAGGCTTCCTTTTCTTTGGACTTCACCACAATGTCATCCACGTAAGCATGAACATTCGCCCAATTTGATCGTGCAAACAGCTTTACGCACGCCGATAAAGTCGCTGGGCACTTTTGAGTCCAAGCGGCATAGATACATAGCGAAGGCTCCAAACGGAGTGATGAAAGCCGTCTTCTCCTGGTCCTTAACTGCCATTTTGATCTGATGATAACCAGAGTAAGCATCCAAAAAACTCAAACGTTCACAAACCGCCATAGCATCAATGATTTGATCAATACGGGGGAGAGCAAAGGGATCAGCCAGACAAGCCTTGTTTAAATCCGTGTAATCCACTAACATCCGCCAAGTGCCGTTCTTCTTGAGGAAAAGCACCGTGTTAGCCAACCACTCTAGGTGAGAAACTTCAACAATAAACCCAGCCGCCAAGAGCCGGACGACTTCCTCTCCAATAGCTTTCCGTCTCTCTTCATTAAAACACCGAAGAAACTGCGTGACCGGCTTATACTTTGGATCAATATTGAGAGTGTGCTCAGCGAGTTCCCTCAGTACACCCGGCATGTCAGAAGGTTTCCATGCAAAGATGTCCCGGTTCTCACGGATGAACTCGATGAGCGCGCTTTCCTATTTGGGATCCAAATTGCTGTTGATGTTGAACTGCTTAGAAGGGTCACCCGGGGTAAAGTCAACGAGCTTTGCCTCAGCCGCCGACTTAAACTTCAACGCCGTGTCGTGCTCTGTAGTTGGCTTCTTCAGGGATGTCATATCTGCCGGGTCAACATTATCTTGATAAAATTTGAGCTCTTCCGCTGCGCAGGCCGACTCAGCATAAGCCGCGTCGCCTTCTTCACACTCCAATGCTACCTTCCGACTGCCATGTATAGTGATGGTGCCCTTGTGACCTGGCATCTTGAGCTGCAAATAAACATAACATGGCCGAGCCATAAACTTAGCATAAGCCGGCCGCCCGAACAGAGCGTGGTATGGGCTCCTGATTTTGACCACCTCAAACGTCAACTTCTCAGCTCTAGAGTCATATTCGTCTCCAAAGGCCACCTCTAGCTCAATCTTGCCAACTTGGTAAGCCGACTTACCAGGGACCACTCCATGGAAAAAAGTGTTGGATGTTCTCAGTTTTTTATCAGTTAATCCCATGCGTCGAAAGGTCTCATAGTAGAGGATATTGATGCTACTACCCCCGTCCATGAGCACCTTAGTGAACTTATACCCACCAACCTAAGGTGCCACCACCAAGGCCAACTGACCCGGGTTATCGACCCGCGGAAGATGATCTTCTCTACTCCATATGATGGGCTGCTCTGACCACCTCAAATAACGAGGATTCTTGGCTCAGCAGAATTGGCGCCCTCTTATGAACCTTACAGTCACGTTTGCATAAGCTAGTGGTAAATCGTGATATCTGCCCACCATTCAAGCTGCTTGGGTTGCTTTGATAACCCGGCCGCCGCTTCTTGCTACTCTCCTTGACCAGTTGCTATTGGTTATAGCCTCCTCCTCGACGCGTCCTGGCGGAACACAGGGCGCCACAGGCCATGGAAGGCTGCCGACTCTGAACCACCACCAGACCCATTATGGCCATCATAGGTGTTGGAATTCTTAAATGCCTTCATGATCGCGCAATCTTTCCACAGGTGCATGGCGGGCCGCTCCCTGGTGCCGTGTCTTGGGCAGGGCTCATGAGTAGCTGTTCAAGAGATGGGCCTGACCCGCCGGATCGAGGCGGTTTGCCCTTACGTCTCTGATGGTTACCTTGCGCATTGGCATTGGCCACAAACTCCGGGTTACCGTCCGCCTTACGCTTATTGCCATTTTGATTCCCGGGTTATGCTGTTGACCCTTTCCATTGTTGTTCCTTTTTCCCTTCCCTGTCTTCTCATCGTCAGACGCGGGATCCTTGGTACTATCAGAATCGGCATATTTAACTAAAGCCACCATCAGCATGCCCATATCCTTGTAGTCACATTTAAGGCGGCCCAGCTTCTGCCTCAGCGGCTCAAAGCTACAATTCTTCTCCAACATAAGGACTGCAGAGCTGGCATCCATATTGTCGGATGAATGAATTATCTCCTTGACCCGGCGCACCTAATGGGTGGTGGATTCGCCCTCCCCCTGCTTACAATTCGTTAAGTCCACAATCGACATAGATTGCTTACAGGTGTCCTTGAAGTTCTGGATGAACCGGGCCTTTAACTCTTACCATGAGCCAGTGGAATTGGGTGGCAAACCCTTTAACCAAGACCGGGCTGTTCCATCTAGCATCATGGTGAAATATTTAGCCATCGCCGCGTCACTGACTTCCAACAGCTCCATGGCCATCTCATAACTCTTGATCCATGCCCCGGGCTGTAAGTTGGCCGTGTAATTTGGTATCTTTCGAGGCCCTTGAAGTCCTTGGGCAGACGTACATTCTTGTGAGCGGTACCAAACAAGGAACACCACTTGGTTCTAGTGGCTACTCCCGCCTCAACAGAAGTCGTTGGATACTCCGGGATGTCCTGATAAGCCGCCTATTGAGCCGCTGCCTGAGCTGCCCGTTCGTTCTCCTGACGTATTCGGTCTTGCACCGGGTGATAGCCACCGGGATGGTTATGGCGTTGGGCGTTGCTTGACAAGGCTTCGGACTCCATGTGCCTGCTATAACTCGGGCTCCGGTTCTATTGAGGCGGTGCTAACCAAGGCGGGGGAGTTGAGTGAATTTTGTCCCGGCTGTAAGAATAGGTCTCCTGCTGAGCTAAGGCCGTCTGGAGGAGTTCTCTAACTCTCCGGGTCTCCACTGTCGCCGGGTCATCACCGTCCATAGGAAGAGCGGCCAAACGTGTTGAAGCTGCGATTAAGTTCTCCATGGGGTTGGAAAAGTGACCCGGTGGAATTGGCACATAATGCGGCGGTGGCATGCTCACGTGAGGCGGTGCCATCTCCCGAGGCTGAGTCGGCCCTCCTGTTCCGACTGTCATAAGCTGATTGGCCTCTGGCGGGTTACTTGGGCCGGCTCCGGGTGTGGCAAAAAGAACCCGAGGGTCGTAATTCGAAGGTAAACGGGACTGAGTTTTCTGATGTCTCCTCCTCATTACCTCATTGGATGCGTTTAGGCTCATCGTGAGCTGGTAAGCTTCTGACTGCAAGCGCTGTGCCCGGGCGTCGAGAGCCGCCCGCTCTGTAGCTAGTCTAGTATCCTCAGCTGCCAAGGCCTCCTTGGCTGAGCTATCTCCTCACTTTTGTGCTACCGCTGCGTCATGCTCATCTTTGTCTGCAGGAATAACCGTGGCGATTAACGGGCCGTAAGCTTGTCCATGAGATCTATCGGCTTTGAGCGGTGGGTGCATCGGGCGCTTGCCCTGGCTGCTCCTAACCCGGACGTTACTACTACAGCAGCTGTAGAGTTTGTGTCGGGCTGAGTCCCATCCATGAAGACTCTGGCCCATCTTGGCGGCTCACAGGGGTCCGGAATACTGATGCCATCGGAACAACCCCCGAGCACGCCGTCTTGCACTTGGTACAACGAATCTGTTGAACCGGCAGACGAATCACCGTCTGAGAGGACGACCGTCTCACCCCTATCTTCAGATCCTTCAGAAAGTTCCTCTCCGTGGATGCAGCCCACGAAGGCACGCCTCATGACCGGTTGAGCCCGGGTCTTCCTCGCACGCTGAGCCGTCTCGACGAGGTCGGTGCAGTTGTCCGGCTTAGGGCCCAGCTCACTGATCCGGCCAATGATGACATGGATTCCGCCGAAGGGGACCCGATATCCGTACTCAATTGAGCCGGCGTCGGGACCCCAGCCTTCGTTGTCGATGTAGATCTTGCCGCGACGACTCTTGGTCATCCGGCCCACTACGTATCCCTTGAGCCCTTCGAAGTTGCCCTTCAAGAACTCATATCCACCGTGCGCTGGCCCCACGGTGGGCGCCAACTGTCGTGGAATTGTCACGTCAGATGTCCTCGTGAAAGGACTTAGTTGTGGAGCCATTGCAACTAGGAAGCTTGAAGGGGTTAAATTGGGACAAAGGACACGAGAGGGTTTATACTAGTTCGGCCCCTTACGGTGAAGGTAAGGCCTACGTCTAGTTGGGTTGGTATTGATATTTCGATGACCAGGGAGCGAGATACGCTATGCCCGGCTCTCGATGAGTTGTTTCTTGCCCTAAGCCGCCAGCAGGTCGCTCCCTTATATACACGGGTTGATGCCCTGTGGCTTGCAGAGTCCCGGCCGGCTTATAAACCGTGTCCGGCTCGGTGACTAGTTAAATCTACCTTATGTTACAAGTCATGCCATCATGGCGGTTTACTACAACGGGCCTTAAGTCGCCTGTGGGCCTTAAGCCCTTTGTTGAATCGTCATCATCATGCTTGGTCTTGGGCTTCTCTCTGATGAGTAATCTTTGTGTAACCCGACCCCTCTTGGGTGGCTTAAACAAATAATTATATCCCCAACAGTGGGCGCCAAACATGGGCGGCAAAACACATTTGATTCAAGCTCGTCCGAAAGACCTCTGTTTCTCCCTCCATTTCCCCATTCATACACGGTGGGCGGCAAAACAAACTCGACTCGGCCGAAATCGATGTAGGCAAATATTTTCAAGGGGCAGGTTTGTAACTTCACTCAGACATGACACAACCGCCCTACCTGCCAGCCCCGTTCATACACCGTGGGCGCCAACCATGGGTGCCAACCACCCTCTCCTTGCCAGAAATCGCTCTGGGCAAATATTGGCGAGATGCGCTATTACCGTCCTATCCCCAACCGACGAGACGTCCAAATTTGAAATGGGGGCTAAGTTCGTAACTTTCCCATATTTCAGACAGGCGCGTCCCAAAATCATGGTTCCCCGTACCTCTCCCTCCATTATCCCATTCATACATCGTCCACGCTAGAACACCATCCCCACACCGGCCTCCTCCGTCCGCCACCCCATCCATCACCGCTGTCCTCCACCCCATCCATCATCGCCGTCCTCCACCCATCCATCGCCACCCTCCTCCACCATGCTGGAGCGCCTACCAAGACCGCGTCGTCCACTGCTAGAGATGGATGTTTCTCATCCACGGCGATAGACCAAGAGCCTTGCATCGCGTCCTCTCGCTTCATCGGCGTCGTCGTCCTCTATGCTGGGGCCGCTCACACAACCTTCTCTTCCACCACAACGGGACTTATCCCCTGATGTACCCGTCTACCATCGCAGATCTGCTTCAACGCCACCGACAGCCATCGCACCCCCAATGCCTACACGGCGCCGCAAGAGAGGTGGTACTTCATATCTCCTCAACTTTTTGATCTCAACCAGGAAATCGATCGTAACTTGGTTACTCTACTTTCTTTTCAGCTCTTAGAATTTAGTTCTTAGTTCAAAGCAAACAATGGATGCTAATTCTCTGGTTTGCAGCTTCAAATCAGCCATGGCACAGTCATAATACGGTTTAATTGATCATGCTTAGGGTTTAATTGATCATGTTGGTTCCGTGGTGGTTTGTTTAATAGAAATCGGAGGGGAAACCCTCTTTTGCTAAAAAAATATGCTTGGAGTTTCCCCCCTTTTATGATCACTATACAATCAGAATACGTGCTTCATGTCATAATAGCACTGCTCCACCCATCAAGCTAAACAAGCTTAGTTGTTCAAATACGAATCTGATATTATTAAAACAGAGTCGTTGAATTGGTCAGCTAAATGTTCCTAATTTAGTTTTGAAAATGCATGTTCACCGCTCGGGTGTGCATCTCTACAGGGTGCCCACGGTGGGCCGCGGCCCACCCTGGGATTTTGGGTCGTCCCAGGCCCCGATTCCCCTTTGTTCTGCTACACGCTTCCGATCTCTCTCTACTTTGACCGCTGCCTTGCGGTGACTTGCCATCCCAGACGGCATGACTCTAGGAGGAGCGCGGACTAACAGTGGTCGAGGAGCCGCCCAACAGCGTCACGCTGCCTAGGCGCGCCCGTACCTACTTTACCGGTCCGTTCGGGGCTCGGCGGCAAACACCCACTAGCGAACCCGATTTATCTGAGATACATCCTCAACACTCAACAGCCACTCCTCATCACCCATTTTCTAATTGATTCATTACTCATTAGGCGGAATTTGTCATTAGGGTTTATTGTGTCTTTGAGTGCTACCTACATAATGGTTCGGATGTATTTTAGTAATCTTTAGTACCTGTAAAGTTCACGGGGTTTCAAAATTTCGCCCTAAAGCAGACACTAGTCATTTTGGGTTGTTGGTCGTAGTGACATTGACCTAGATTACTACTGCAAGCCAGGTTTGTTGACGATTTTACTTGTATTTCTTACTCATTCGATATAATATCCAATTATTCACGTCGATTAGTTGCAAACAATAAGTGCTAGACAAACTTCTTGATTCAGATTTTGGATGGTCTCTTACTGCAGTTACAATTCTGCATACTTGTCCTAGTAAGCTCACAAGTAAATGATTGATTCACTACATCTATGCTTGCCTTGTCGTATTTGTTGTCAATATTCTTTTAGGGTGGACCACCCCGTTTCAGAATACTGGAACCGTAGACATGAGTGAATAGTATTTCTCTGTGTGATCTCTTCCATCATGTGTGGGCGGCTAACACCTTTGACCTTGTATAGAAAAAAGTGTCATTTCCAGCTTCTACATAGGCTTCAATCTTTTACATGGAATACAATCTGCCTACTTGCTTTGTGTCGCACTACCAACACTCCACCCTTGAATCTAAACATTATGCCACTCATAATTCCTTAGTTTATTTGTTCAAATACAAATTTGATATAATTCTAATGTTCCTACTTCAGTTTTGAAATGTGTGTCTGCCTGTTATAGAGACATCAAGGTTTTGTATTTCTGTGTGTGGTCTGGTCAGCACAGTTGGGGGGGGGGTGAACTTTGCATATGTAGGGGTTTATAGGGAGGCATTCTTCGAGTTGAATCCGCAATGCATTCCATAGATAGTCTGACTACTTTTTATGTTTTCATGAATCTCAGATTCTGAACAACATCGTAATGGTTATGAGCTTGCGCGCATGAAAAGACTAAAGCAGAACAATGCCATGGCTGTCAAACTTAGCATTAAGGGACTGAAATCAAGTCTGGATGCAATGCAATGCAAATGCTCTCCACCTCTGATTCATGCTGGAATATGATCCTACTGGTGATTACGAGCTAGAGGGAGACCTAAGTCAATGTAGCTCCCTAGTGGAGGAGTCAGAGGCAGACGCCCTATCTTATTCGCCCCTCAAGGTGCTTGCTCTAACTTTCCAAGGTTATATTGGTCTCACATATCTTGCAACTGATGCTTTGCATTGCTTCTACTTTGTTGCACTGCCATTAGCTTAGTTTACACATCGTGTATGTGAATCATACGCCCTGCCTATCCATTTTCAATACATATTCCATCTATCATCATACCATATTTATCCATTCAAATGTTGTTCTTGTGTATCACACGTTCAAAAGGAAGAGGGCGATTGCTGATCGCGGAGGAGCACAAGCAAAGTATTTGGAAAAGGTAGTGGCATCTGATAAATCAAATAGCCCATTAGGTGTAGTTGCAATATCACCTGACCCACAAAACACCCCAACTCTAGCAGACTCTAGCCCTACTACACTTGTCATTTCTGATGCCCCAACTCAGCAGACCCCAACTGCATCAAACAATATGATGATGCAGTTGACATAGCACCAACTCTATGACGCAAAACCCCCATTCCAGCAAAGAGTACACCAAATCCAGTTGCCAAATCCCTTTTCGAACCAGAGAGAGCCCCAATTGCATCAAATAGGACCCATGTTCCATTTCTTCCCAGTTTAGAAGACGAAGCTTATATTGTTGTGAGGAACTTTGTGCGCATCTTTCCTTCATGGAAAGATAAAACCGCAGACACAGAATAATTTCCAGTCTTTCTCCGCAACTTAGGCGTAAGTAATGTACTAATGTTATTCATGGTCATTACTGCATATGTTTCTGCTGATAGAAGACACAAGATTTCATTCTTTTAAATAGGCGAGGACCAAACTGGATTGTGAAGACGAGCAAGGGTTGGTTGCGCTTTTCAAGCACTCGTTGATGAAGTATCATTCCTACCTGAGGCAAGCACACTTAGATGCCAAGCCTCTAAAAGAGATTTCTGTAAAGTCTCTGGTGCTACATTTATCCGACGGTGACTGGAATAATCTTGTTACACATTGGTCTCGTCTGCAGCGTAAGGTACTGTCTATGATATCACATCACAATTTGAACTACATTTCTGCATTTGCCTTAATGTCTCACTTGTATGAAAACTGTTAGCAGAAGAACATTCATTCTCAAGGGACCACAGAATCTCGCAACTATACTGCACACTGCATTGCACTTGTGAGTACCTCTTGCCCTGTATGACCATACTTACTTTTATAGCTGTTTGATTATGTAGCATCACTGCACATGTTAGACTCGTTATCGTCCATTTGGTGGACATTATAAGATTCGCATGGACTCTTACATAAATTTAGAATCAACCCAATGCTTTTGAAGAGGTTTAGCTCTGCAGTCCTCTTGTAAGGACTGAACGTCGTCTATCACTGTACTTACATTAACAGCTACTCCCTCCATCCAATAATATAAGAACGTTTTGTACAGTACACCAGTGTTCAAAACACTCTTGTATTATGGGAAGAGGATTAGTTCATTGTGTAGCATTCTGCATCTTATCTCCCTCGCCCACCATTTACTGAAAAGGATCAGATCTATATTTAATCTTACCAAAAAGTAGAATACACAGACAATGCCAGTGCAGAACTTCCAGGAATTGGTAGTTGATTATGTAGCAACAATCTGCATCTTATCTTCATTATCCTCTATCCCTTCTAGTATTATCATATCTATAATTACTCTCTACAAAATATAGAGTACAGGTAATGCTTATGAAGAAGATTCTGTGCTAAAATTCTCGAGTTATCCTTCCCTTGGCATGGAGAAGGGCATTATAAAGTTGGTGTTAATTGTTAATGTAAGTCAGTCCTTCTAAAGCCTTTATCCTCATCTGCTGTTTAATTTTCTCATACTCCCTATAGTTTACTGCTGTTTAGTTTGCTGTTTCTATCAAAATGCATGTTCGCAAGAACCGTGAGTTCTAAGTTTTACTTGTAAAACCAAATTTCTTATTCATACCATGCACATTACTCAATACTCCCTATATGTATGCTTGTTTTTGTGGATCTATAATCCAGTGTGCGGTGAACCAACCCACGTTTGCACCTTGTCATCTCCTGTTTTATCTTAATAATGTGGCTGATGATATGAACAACATGCCATGCACATTAACCAAAATAGATACAATGATTGTCTTTGCCCTTCATCTATGCTTGTTATGTTGACATGGTAATCCAGTAGTGTGGTGAAGCTCCCCGCATTATGAACAATGCCAAATTATGCTATTGATATTTTGAACTTACACTTTATTTTCTAATTTGAAATTGGATGGAATTGACAACACAGTTACCATCTTTGTTTATACACATGCAAAACCTGTCATCTCTCTGCTTGTTTCAGGGTGACATGCCTGATGGCATGCACAAGTCTGCTGAAGGCTGTGAGACAAACCCAACATATATTGCAGCAAACAAGGCAAAACATCTTGAAGATAGCGAAACAACCCCAAAGTCTTGTCTTGATGCAGTGTTCAAGTTACTTGAGACTTGCAGTTCGACAAGCTCACAGAATTCCTTGTCTAAATCAGTTCAACTTCTTCAGTCCCAAGTTCTAGCAGAAAGGCATTCTACAACTCAACTTTGACTTGAAGTCCTATCTCTAAGAAAGATTGCGAAGAACACCAATGAGAACCTCATTGCTAAACAACTATACCTAGAAGCTATGACTGATATGCTAGGCTGGTTTCACAGCCTTGCTCAGCAGCTTGCGCAGCAGTTCCCGCGCACGGCTAACCTTTCTTGAAATGTCTTGGAAGTGGTCTCGGTTTAGTATTATTTTGTTACACTGCAATGGTGCCCAGTTTTTGTAATCTGCTTTGTTATAACAGTATGATCCTTGGTGGCGAACTTGATGCCCGATGGATGTAATATACCATAAATCCTTTATTGTATAGTGTAGGTTTATTCTTAGTTACTATGTCGTAATTTCTTTATTGTATAGAGTAGGTTTGTTCTTAATTCCTACTAGTTACTGCCATCATTCGCTATCTGAAAAAAATTTGATGTAGTCGACCAGGCTGAAACATTCGCCTCTAACAGGCCTGGTTTTAGCGGGCCACAATTAGGCCGGCCTGCATCTTTCTTGGGCCCGAGTGATTGGGGCCTTCACACTTTGTGCCAGGCCCACAACTTACTCCGGCCTATATTTTAGTTGGGCCTTTCGTGGACCCAACGCTTAGTTTGGCCCAGGTAGCGTTGGGCCATTAATAAGCTGAATATTCTACTCGCCTGTTACGACCCAGATGAAACCATGGGCCTTTAGCAGGCCGAAATGCATGTTGGGCCTCAATTTTCACTAGTCGTCGGACGGGCCTTGACGGTGAAATGTGAACCGGGCCTTTTGGGCGAGTTATATAACGGTCGTTACCGGCCGAAACATATCTCGGGCCTTAGTTCGCCCATCGATATCATGGGTCTTTAAGAGGCCGAAAGCTTAGTACAGGCATCAACGGGCCGAATTATATGACAGGCCTTTAACAGGACCAAAGTCACGTTGGGCTGAACTGTTGCCACCTTATCACGGGCCGTTAGTGGGCCCGATGTCCCGTCGAACCATATATGGCCCATGGGCAGCACGGGCCATTCCCAGGCCGAAAGTCACACCAGGCTGAAATGGGCCCATGTCTACATCAGGCCGCTAACAGACCGAAAGTCACTGGGCTGTAATTGGAGCCAAATATTCGGCGAACAATTAACGGGCCAGATCTGGCTTCGGGCCATAAATGGGCCTTTATTAAACATGGCGTTATTGGGCTGGCCCACTAGTACCTGAGTAAGTACTACGGGCCTTTGACTAGGCCGGCCTTTTTAACCTATATGGGCCTCTGTTGGGCCCTGCCACGTATCAACGTATCATAGGCATGTCTCCTTCAATGGACGAGCGACATCTAACCCAACGAGCTGACACGTGTTTCCTCCAGCCAATCAAAATTTTACACGTGGAAATTTCCCATTAGTCCGGGCTGTTAACGGGTTACCGGATCAAAAACCGGACCCGATAGCTTAGCAGTGTTCCGTTACGGTGGATGCCACGTGTCGGTCACCCTTGACGAAAGCACTTCTGTGACGCGCGATTTATCGTCATGGAAGTGGACACTTCCGTGATGATAATTTTGGTAATGTCATGGAACACTTCTACGACAGCACATGCATGACTATCTTGATTCTGTCATAAAATTGTCATGAATGTACATGCATGACAGAAAATGTGACCTACTGTGACAAACACGTATCATCACGGAAGTGTATCTTTTTTGTAGTGAAGGTCAACAAAAATTCCCCCATTGACCTTCACTTGAAAGCTCACTCACAAAACACACCGCATGACAAGTAAATTCCACACTTCATAAAACCAAGTTGATAGAGGCACGAGTGTCCCGATCTTTCAACGAGATGATAATTATCGATTTGGTTGAGTTGACTTTGACAATCCGACTACAAGCATGCATGATGTTGCGCCTCGGCAATCACTAAACCAACTCCTGGAGGTTACTGATGATGCCAGAAGCACAATCAACCAGACCACGAAGGTCTATTCCTGCAAGCAATCAAAGAACGAGCAAGAATATGGTAAAAACAATCTAAATATTGCGAATATAGTTGAAGTGTTGATAAAAGTGGGGTTCCAATAGCGGTCTTGGCCTAATTGTTGGACACAAGCGAAATACACGAAGTTGCAGCAATGGCTAACTTTTAACTAATCAAAACCCAAGTCTAAATGACGCCAAAAGAGGGGATTCATCCACCCTTCGCAAGATGGGACTAAACACCTCCTGAATCGTTTCCCCTACAATATAGACTCTAAAAATAGCTACGAAAAGGTTTTTCGAAATTACATGGGCCTGACCCAAACGTAAGGTGATGCAACACCTATAATAAGGTATGGACAAAATTTTATGAATGGTCATCTTGTGTGTTTCGTCCACGTCCTTGTATGTCATCAGGGCGGCTCCAAAATGTTGAAAACTCCACTGGAAACTCCGTTTCGTTCCCTTCACGCACGCCTTCATTTCCACGCTTGATAAAAAACTCCAATGTTCATCCTTCTTGTCCATGCTAGACCTTTCAATCATAAGCAAAGCAAAATTATCCAATTTAGACACTGTCATATTCTCATGAACATTAAAATCATTATCAAGAAACAAAAGTACCTGGTAAATTAATTGACGCGCACGGTCTCCACTATTGTTTAATATGTATAGCAGCAGGGGCTGTGGGTGTAACTGTGATAGTGATGTCCTCATCATAAGTTGTTGCATGATACCTTGCAAATAAACCCATTGAGCTCGGTAGTAAACCTTCATCATATCAAGTTTGGTAATACACCATCCTTGTTTCTCTTTATTTCGCCTCATAGAATAAATACATTCATAAGATGTGAGCATATTATCAACTATTTTTTAAAAAATATTCACCATGTACTCGAAAATGTTCACATGTATTAAACAAATTGTACGAACTGTATTTGAAAAAATGTTGAAGGTGTATCTAAAAAATGGTACACCAATATTAAAAAACATTTAATTTTTATTCACAAAATGTTTGTGACATTTTTCGAAAATGTTAATGCACTTTAAAAATATGTTCGTGGCATTTTTTAAAATGGTCATACAATATACACAAATGTTCTCATCATCTTTTTAAAATGTTTCGTACTGTTTAAAAGCCATATAGAAAACCGATAAATAAACACATTGAAATAGAAACAAAAGAAGAAGGAAAACCCCGCAAAAGGTTTGAAAACTAGTCCACATAACCTTTTCGGAATAGCTCCAAGGATGTTGGGCCGGCGTGTTTAGTGAAACACTAAAGACGTAGCGGGGCTATGTCTCGTAAAAAGTGAGATATGCTACATGAATTTCTTAAATCATAAGTTTTCTTTTGAATTATTTGGATTGCTTACCATATATGTCATGCGATCTTAAATCACCAGTTAAGGCGTAGTCTTTTGCAAAAGTCACTCCCACATTTTTTGATGGTGACTAGTGTCAGTGTATCACTTGTCACAATCAGCGAATTTTGTGCTTTCTTCCGTAGACTCATTTTTTAAATAGTTTATCTCTTGAACCATACGTTTAAATCACAAACCTTTTTCACCGTTGCATTTCTCGCGTCAAGATTTTCGCAACTAGATACCATGTCAATAGATTTACACTTTTTTCTTTTGAAAATCTGGAAAAGCAAAAACGAAAACAAGTCAAACCTGTAAATCACAAAAATACAGAAACGGGAAGCCTCACGGTGCACATTTTCACTTCTCAGAAAGAATAATTTGTGCTTCACGCAGAAGCATGACTCACGAAAAAAATTATTTTTGCCCTGAAAAAAAAATACCCCAAAAAATCTAAAAAATACGTGCAGAAAAAGAAACTGTGCTGCCGCGGATGCCTCGCATCTTCCGGAGCTTTCATTCCTCCTCCCGATACGAATCGCCGGCCCAGCGCGAACCGATCCAGACGCGAATTGGTGAGAAGCCAAGGAAAAGAAAAATCCGGAGCGCCACGTACCCCTTTCTCCTTCCTCCCTCCCGCAGCTGCGAATCTCCTCCGGCGCTTCCTCCTTCCTCGGATCAATCGCATCTATTGCGAACGACCAGCCATGGTAAAGTGCCCCTCCCCCCTCCCCCGACCGATTCTTTCTCTGTTCACGCTGCGCACCTACGTAAGTTCGTTGCTGGTAATTAAGATCGATAGGTAACTTGTTGGCGCTAATTGGGGGCCGAGGTCTCCAGGACTCAGGAAGGGCAGGTTGTTAGTGGGTCTGTCTAGTAGGATTGGTGGGTCTGTTTATCTGACGCCGAGGACGCTGGAACCACTAAATTCACATGAGAAATGGATTGCTGCATAGGGGTATCAGGGAGTAGTATGCAGTCTCACGGGATCTATCTTTACAACCACGGACATTACCATGGACGGGGACAGATTTATGGGGCATACATATCCCATGCACCCACCCTTTGTGGTGTACTTATGAACTAATCCTTCGATTTGGGCATCAAGGAGGGCACCAACCAATCTCATTGGATGCTTTGGATTTTTTTTCCTTCCAAAAGGGAGGTCAAACCCCTGGCCTTTGCATCATACGATGCACACAGCCATCTCTATTGAAACAATGTATGGGACATCCAAAGTTGTACAAGGAGATATAGCAAGGCCCAAACACAACCGGTCAATAACGAGATTACATCACTCTACGCATAACCCATTCCTGGACCTCAATCCAAACCAGTTGAACGCGTCCCATGCTAATATCTCTCAACATTTGCGCCCAAAGGCCATAGGCGCCTGATTCTCTGCATGTTGGGAGAGCACCACATATGCATGTTGGAGAGAGCACCACATATGGCTTCATCCTGTAGCTCGGAAGATAACCTGGAAATATTTTGGAAATTTTGCTATGTTAAAGACACAAATTATTACGCAGTCCCAAATTGCCCATAATAAGGCACACATACTCCCACATGGATTTGTGCCTTAAATTTTGGATGAACACTGGCCAACTAGTCTCTGAACAAATTCGGTATGCTAGTAGGCACAGACAAACCAGAATACTTTGGATTTAAACCGCAAATGTGTGTAGGCACATGTTTTGATAATATATATGTGTGATAATATCTAGGAAAATATTAAGAGTTCCAATCTGCTAAGGATTTGGTATTGATAATGAATCCAAGCAACTATTGTGAGAAATTGCCGTTTTTGTTTTCCTTCCATGATTAGCATTGTTCCGAATATCGGTCAGTTAATCGGTATCTTGGTCGGTTAATCGCTACTCGGTGGGTCACCGAATATTTGTTTAACTGATGTATTGGCCGATTAACTGGAAAATTCTCGTATTTATCCCTACTCGGGACCCGACCGATATGGTACAAGTTACCGATCTCCTGAACATTTATTAGAATTTTATTTTCTTCCCTTTTCATGATGTTGGCACGCTTGTCTGAGCTGGTTTCCCAGTTATCGTTGTACAGTTCCTTGGAGAGTCTACCCAATGATGTTATGATCAGGGGCGAAGCTATGTTGGGGCCAAACTGGGCCTTGGCCCGCCCAGCGCAGCCGAAAAACTAGGGAAGGATGATAGAGAAACTGGGCCAGGAAAACAAGTTATGTGTGTTATTTCTTATCCTGGCCCACCCTGGCCCGCCCAACATTCAGAGCTCCGCCACTGGTTATGATGATGTCATCACTCGCATCCTGGTAGGCTGCAAAGCAACTGCCAACATATCTTCTTTCTCACCAGACATTTTGATTTTGCTAATGGTTCAAATGTGTCGAGGTCAACAATTTCCCAGAGATACGTTATCTTGCCACATCACACCAGATCCACGACTCTTCAACGTTGACGACATCTTGAACCCCTCTTAACACTACTTCCATCTTCCAATCTGTGATCATTTTCGCATTGAGTTCAGTCAATTGGTTCCTGTTGTTCTTAGTTTGTGCCATACTTGCACAGTTGCACTCTAGCCCCCTGAATCTATGTGACCAACCAGTATATCTTACTCCCATATTCTCTACTGTTGTAACTTGTAAGGAGTGCTTGCTTTTTATTTAGAGTGTAGATTTTTCGTATCATAGTAATAACAAGGTTGCCTGTACTTTTCACCAACGAATAGAACTGTGTATCAGTTTTCTCACAAATAGTATTTCTGAAATTAAAACCAATAAGAGATGACTGAGCAACTATACCCCTGAACACAGTTATAATCTGGATGCACCCAAATAATTAAGCAGTGCAGATCTTTCTCATTTTATTCCAACTGATGGGATAATTTATGGCATCTTAGAGCGAATGTGAAGGTCCTTTTAACTCGTGTTAATAGTATAGTACTCATTTGTATGAACTCAATATAGATCGTGCATAATTGCTCCGAAAAGGTTGGCACGGCAGATGTATTATTGTTTCTTTGATTCGGCAATTGAAGCAACTTCAAATTAATTAGCAAGTGTGTGGTGCTGACATAGTTACACCTCAGTTTCTGCGCTTGTTTATTTGATTCAGTTTTGGGCCTATAGTGCAGTATCATATTCACCGAAACTTAATTTCACCAGGGGCATATTATTGATTTACTGTTGGGTAGATTCTGGATCTCTATGATCTGACACTCAGGCATATTGTCCAAATGCACGAGACACTCATTTACATGTTGTTTCTTCTGGTAATTTCAGGCCGGGAAGCTAATTGCAAACCTTATTGTCATGGGCTCTGCGATTATAGGAAGAGCTATGCTTCAGGCATACCGAAAAGCACTTGAAAGTAAGTTCCTTCCTTATGACCTTTATTCTAACCCACACCTAAAGATGTCTTGACCTCCTTGTCCTGGACATAAGAGGATAGGAGCTTTGATGGAATGCTACAGAATTTTGTAGTCAGTGGTCACTAATCTGGAATAACTTTGCTGAAAACGAGTGAAATGAGATGACAATTTTGTGTTATGCTTGTAACTTGTCAGGTTCATAAAATAAAATATTTGTCGTAATAATCTTATTTTGTTTCAGTTATTTTGTTTTAGCATTTCTGAAGTAAGATAGAAATGTTGGCATTCGGGTTGCAGCTTTTGGTGTGTTATAGCTTATCCTAGCTTTTCATCCTTTGGTCGCAGCATTACTACTTTTGTTTGTTTATAGATGATTGCATTGGGGATGCAGCTTTTGGTGGATTTTTTTTCTCGAATACGCACGAGTGTGCGTATCATTCATTAAAGAAGAAGAGGGGGTGGGGAGCCCCAATCCACCAATACAACATTCAGCTTATTTACAAGCGGATTTCATCCGACCTACCCTCTATTTACATAAGGCTAACTACTCGTGCCCTATCCGCTCCACCCTAGCTGGCTCCTGCCCTAAGATCTCGCCGTTAATCAGGCCCGCCTTTGCCCAGATAGCCCCCTCCGCTTGTATCTTCTGCAACACACCTGACAGAGATGGGGTGTGTCCCTCGAACACGATGTCATTCCTATGCTTCCACAACGTCCATACCAATAAACACAAAGCCTGAGTAGACTTCCGATGCTCCATGCTCTCCTCCTGTCTCATGCACCAATCGCCCAGATTCTCACCTGGCAGGGGGAGGTACTCCATCCTTCCAGCCAACGAGGTGCACCAATGCCATACCTATCTCGCAAAGACGCAGCCGATGAGTAGATGTTGCATGGTCTTGCCGTATTGGTCGCAGAAAGGGCAAGCATCTTGGTGTGGTAGCCCTCGGCGTGCAAGCTGGTCCGAGGTCCAACAACGGTTCCTGAGGGCAAGCCAGGTGAAGAAACGGCAGCTTAACGGAGCCTTCGACTTCCAAGTAAACGGCGCTGTCGGAGATCGTTACCATCCCATGAATTTTGCCGCGTATGCCGACCTCGCAGAGTACAAGCCATTTGCTTCCCGGGACCACTGCACCTTGTCTTCCACTCCCTCTGCCAACTCAAAATCTGCAAGCCTCGTCCAAAGCCACAAGTACTCCTCCAGCTCCGGTCCCGTGAGGTTGGGGCCAACATCTCCAGCCCAAGCACCATTGCCGAGCGCATCCGAGACCGATCTCGTCGTCCTGACCTGCATTGGCACTCTGTTGTACAGCGCCGGTGCCAGCTCTCTTATCCTCGCTCCGTCCACCCAGCGGTCCTCCCAGAACCGAGCTGCACTTCCATTCCCTATCGTCGTACGCATCGCCGCCTGAGCCAAGGCCCGCTTCCGGGGGCACAGCGATGGAGAACTCAGCCCAAGATCTCTCTTTGTCAGTCCTTTGGAGCCAAGGCCATCGGGCTTGCAGTGCTTTGTTCAGCCATCTCAAATCTGGAATCCCCAGGCCACCAGCCCATTTAGGCGTACATACCTCATCCCAAGCCAGCGAGCAATTGCCCCCTTTGCCTCACTCTTGCCGCACCACAAAAATCCCCGACAAATCTTCACCAACGTCGAGAGGGTTTTAGCTGGGAGGTTCAGAGCAAGCATGGAGTGGACTGGTATAGCACATAGCACTGATTGAATCAAGATTAGCCGCCCACTCTTCGGTAAGAGGTCTGCTTTCCAATAAGGCAAACAATCACGAACCTTGTCCACCAGGCCTTGCATCTGCGCCGCCGATTGTTTTCTGAGTGTTAAGGGTAGACCCAAGTAGGTGCACGGGAAAGCCGACGTCGAACATCCCAGAATTGTTTTCACCAACTCCACTTCGTCGTGAGAACATCTAATTGGCCATATAGCGTTTTGTTCATATTGACCACCAAGCCCGAGGCATGCGCAAATGCCTGCAAGAGTGCAGCACATGTCGTAGCTTCCAGCGTCGTCGGCTTTGATAAAGATGACCACATCGTCCGCAAACATCGAAGTTCTTTGCCGCAGCCCATTCCTCGCTAGCTGCCCTAGCCAACCTCTGTTTGTTGCATGCTCAAAAAGGGCTCGTAAGGGCTCCATACAGAGTATAAATAGCATAGGTGACAGCGGGTCGCCCTGACGGAAACCCTGGCAAGGGAGGATTGGTTTGCCAGGCGTGCCATTTACCAGGATCCGCGTAGAAGATGTTGCCAACAAACCACATATCCGAGTGATCCATCTATGTCCGAATCCCATTCTCCTCAAGACCTAGAATGAAAGGCCATTGTATCGTGTCAAATGCCTTAGTTATGTCGAGTTTTAGCATAAGCGTCGGGCTCCTCAGCGCATGTAGCTTGCGAGCTGTGCATTGGACAAGCATGAAATTGTCATGCAAAGATCGACCTCTCACAAACGCACTTTGATGCAGCCCCACCAATTTCGGTAGCTCCTCTGCCAGCCTTGAAGCTAAAATCTTGTCAAAGATCTTGATCGGCCCACAAACAAGGCTGACCGGTCTGAAGTCTCTGACATCCACCGCACCTGCTTTCTTCGGCAGCAAGGTGACCAAAGCCTTGTTTATCGCAGCCATGCCTCTCATATCTCTTGCATAGAATCGATCAAGTGCCATCATAAAATCCTCCTTGATGACTTGCCAGCACGTGGCATAAAATCTACCCGTAAATCCGTCCGGACCAGGCGCCTTGTCCAATGGCATTTCCTTGATTACTCTAAAAACCTCCTCATCAAATGGCACCTCCAGCCGGGCCAGGTCAAGACAGGGCGGGTTCAGCATATCCAGGTCGATCGTGGCCTCACGGGCTCTGGCCGAGCCGAACAGCTGTCCATAGAACTCATCGACAACCTCAGCAACCTCCTCCTGGCCCGTGTGCATTGCTCCGTTGTGCTGCATCTTTATGATTATGTTCTTGCGATGCCTATGAGCCGCCTGCCTCTGGAAGAATCTTGTGTTCGCATCCCCTTCTCGCAGCTGCAGAAGTCGCGATCTCTGTCGCGCAATAGTCCTTTCCAACGAACATAGACCTAGAAGCTTCCACTTGAGCAGCTTGCGCAGGTCGTGCTCCATGTTTTCCAACTGCCTTGATTCCGCGGCCACATCCAACCGAGCAATTACCTCCATGGCAATGGCGATTTGCAGGCGCGTGTTGCCAATCCATCGATCACTCCAAGATTGCAAAGCCTTTGCCGTGGCGTGTAGTTTGTTGTCGAGCACTACAAATGGGTTACTAGCAGCAGCCACCGAACCCCAAACTTCCGTCACCGTCTCCAAAAAACCCTCCACCTTGGGCCAGAAGCTCTCGAATTTAAATTGCTTGCCAAGGTGCAACTCTGCGTCTAGATCCACCAGGAGTGGGCAATGGTCAAATACCGCAGAGCCCATGGCCGTGAGCAAGCTCCTCGGGTAAATATCCTCCCATGTGTTTGTAACAAAGACATGGTCTATTTTCTCAAGAGTGGGGTCCCTTTGCTCATTGCTCCACGTGTATCGTCGATCGTTTAGATACATCTCCTTTAATTCCAGCATATTGAGCATGGTCCGGAAACGCGCAATCATCCTCTGGTTGGCGTTCGGTCTGTTTTTGTCGTCCACAGAGACCAATAGATTGAAATCTCCAAACAAGGCCCACGGCCCTACATGCAAGTCTTGGATGTCTGAAATCTCCGTGAGAAACTCCACTTTGTTCGCGTCACTTTGAGGACCATATACCCCGGTCAGCCACCAGTGCGGCACACCCTCCTGCGACACTAGTGTTGTTAGCGTGTTTGTCGTCGTGTACCGATTGGATAGCGAGACCATCGAGCTGTCCCAAGCAATTAGGATTCCACCACGCGTGCCGGTCGCCGGGGCATAATAAAAGTTCTCAAATTTATTACCAAGGCATTGCCTAACCACGTCGTTCGGGATCTCCTCCATCTTGGTTTCTTGGAGGCATACAATGCTTGCGTTGTGTGCTACTACTACTTGGTACACCGCACTTCGCCGAGCCGGCGAGTTGAGCCCTCTAACATTCCACACAAGGATTTTGGGTGGGTGTGATGACATTTGGAAGACCCACCACCGGCCTCCATGGCCCTACCTGGCCTCAGCCCGCACCTCTTCTTCGCACGGCAAGGGAAGGACAGAGGCGTCCCAACCAAACAAGGCCAATATTGCCTGCACGTGACAGTCCAAGAGCGGTTTGTCGAAGAGCTTGACATAAGCCTGAAGTGCCTAATCGTCGATCTGGTTTCCTTCATTTGCCAAACGCAGCTTCCTGATAAGGATCGCCTGCTGCTTCGTGGCTTTGGAGCCGTGACCCCCTTTAGCCAGCCTCACACTCCTACGTGGAGAAGATACCATCGGCCTCTTCTGCTGCGGTCTATGTTGCTGCTTTGGCACGTCCCGTGCTTTGGGTTGAGCCAGCAACGGCGAAAGGGCCCAACGCAGCTCGGTGCATAGCTGCGAGACCTGCTCCTGGGGTGAGGGCCGAACGGGTGACCCCACATGCAGCTGCCGCTGGGGTGTTTCCACGAGATCCTGAGCCGGAGTGCCGCTTTCCTTCTCCTGCGAAACTCACCGCAAACCATTGGCCGTGCGACGTTCATGGCTGCGTCACATCTCCATGTAGGGTGGGTCCTGGAAGATCTCCATGCGAGTTCTGATTGGGCCGCGCCCTCCCATCCAAATTGGCACCACCTGCCTCGGGCTTCACAAGAATCTCGTCCTGCACCAAGCTAGGGGAGCCGAACGGCACGCCCGATCCTGTCTGATCCTCTCCTCCACCAACCCCGAGCGACTGGGACGACAGATGGTCACCCGCCGCAGGTACAAATTGTGGGGCCCTGACCAACCCACCAGCCTGCAGCGGACGTGACCCGGCTGGAATCTGGTTCACCAACCGCGGCGAACCCGCCCGACACGACTGTGGGGCCTCCACCTGTCTCGAACCAAACCCTACATGGCCCGCATGCTGCATGCCCTGCGCCCTGGCCACTATGCTGTCCACCGCATCCATACCACAACAAGCTGCCAACTGACCCTCCACACTTTCCGTACCAGGCAGCCCGACAGCCGAGGCCCCAGACGCGTCACCTACCAGCTCATGTTGACCGGCCCCAGTTTGAACGGACCGTTGGCCCGCACCGGGGTTGGGGGACGGTGCCGACGCCGACGAGGAACCCACCGATCGCGCCGGCGGGCCATCCCCGCCTTCGAAGCGCGAGTCGCCATCCGAATGGCCTCCGGACGGTGGGGAAGGCGGCGGTGGCGGCGTAACGGCAACCCCGCCTGCGGCCCGAGCCGCACCGGCGCCGCAGCCAGCCGGATGTCGATCGGGTACCAGAGAGCATCGACTCCACCATCATCCTGCATCGCGTGCCGGCTGTGCCTGTTCGGCTCCTCCACCGCAAGAATCCGTCGCGGGGGAATGCGTGCCGGGTCATCCGTGCGTAGCCACACCATGAATCCAGCCATTTAACTGCGCGCCTCCGTGGCCGACCGGATTTTGACGACGATCCCCAGACCCAGCAGGAGCGCCTCCGTAGTACGCCTCGTCCACGCATTCGCCGGAACCCCTCGCAGCACCAGCGGCACTAGGAATGGCATGGAGATGGCTGTAGCATGCGAGTGACGGGACCAGGGCGCGAAAACAAGGTCAAAATGCTTGTTGCCCGCCCGCCCGCAACGGAGCAGCCTGCTTCGAATCTCCGGCGACCGACAGAGAACAAGGAAGTCTTCCGGGAAGTATTATCTGATGGACATGTCGAGCGGCTCCAACTCAAGCTCGTGCACAATGACACCGGCGACCGAGGCCAGATCAGCCGCGCCGCGATCACCCACCACGGTCACCACCACCGCCCTGACGAGCTCCTCCTCGAGCGCACGTAGGTCAGGGCCCGACTCCAAGAAAACGACATCCACCTGATCATCCACCAACACAGGCGAAGCCCGCGGGGACTCCATCGGCACAAAGGGGAGCGCTAGGAGGAAGCTTGTCCTGGCTTTTGGTGGATTACCACTACAAGATATTTGTATATGTGGGTTTCTAGCTTAGAGAACGAGAAGTTTAGCCTTATAAAAATAAGTTTACGGCGACGCTACGCGTCCGCTGGCGGATAAAATTAAAAGATCCACCGCCTCCCTGACAATTCGATGAAGCTGCGGATGGCCGCGCGATCTATCCACGTGATCCGTAATCTTTGCAACAAATGTGTTGTTGCAGTATTTTCTGCAACAGAGGTCTAGCTGCAGAAATTTTTCGCAACAAAGGTCATGTTGCAGTTATTTTGAAAACTATTTTCCCCCTCTGAACCTGTTGCAACGAGAGCCTTTTTGCAACAAGAGTCTTGTTGCAAAAACACCCTGTTGCAGAAAACAAAAATCAAGTGCGGATCCCACTCCACTCCATCAGCAACAACGTCAGACACGGGCGAGGTCTGGGACGACCGGGGAGCGAAGGCAATGTGGCATCGATATCGACAGAGCGATGCAGATCCGGCAGGAGGCGACTCGGACGTGGTCTTCGGGCAGCCGACGGCCAAGGAGATGGAGCAGGACAGAAAGTCGAGCCCGAGGACGAAGGAGGAGAGAGGAAAGGGACGATGATGGAGGAGAGGGAGGAGGAGAGTTCGACGCCTCCGATAGCGCACGTGTATGGAGGCTTTGGGGATCAAGATCTCACAACAAACTAGTTGTTGAAGGGGAGAAAATTGCAACAATGGCCCAGTTGCAAACCTAGATCGTGGAAGAGGATGCTTTCGAGCCATCCGATTAATGAAAGATCTGACGGCCACAGAGGAGCTCGATATGCGCAGAAAGATCGGTCGGGTGAACAGAAGCGTTTCCCTTTAAACATTCAGGGCTTATATTGAACTTACGTTATCTGCAGAATGCATATAAATTAAAATAGTGGGCTTGTTATGCTATCGAACTCATGGTGTTACATAAATTTGACAACAAAAAGTATATTCTTTGTTTTACCAAAAAGAACGGGACTATCTTGATAGCTTTTTATTGCCTAGTGTTCACACGCAATACACCAAACCTCTGATTTACAAAAGATACGATCATAAGTCTGCTTAGAATTTACTCAAAACAGACCTAAGATTCGTTTAGAGTCACAAATTATACGTAAGATATCATGTGTTTATCAGTGTGTCATAATAACAGTATAGATATTTCACAAAAAAAGAACAATACAGATAGGTGCTTTGAGCCTGTCTTTTGAACATAATATATATCCTGGTATAATGAGTATGTACAAGAGGTTATTACCTGCCAAACTCTGTTCTGCGACTATTTATCAGTAAAGGGTTAGGAAATTTATTATACATATGCACCTCCTTATTTTATTTTTTTTGAGATCACCTTACGTGGATTGCTCGATTATTCTGCTAGATGCAAATAAAACTGGTGTGGCCCATGAAGCAATCAACAATATCCGTAGGGCCAGCAAGACAATGACCGAGCAAGAAGCGAGGCAGATATTGGGTGTGACTGAGCAGTCGACATGGGAAGAGATTGCACAGGTCTTCTCTTATCTTCATTTGGCTCCTCACTATTCGCATGTGCAGTGCTGACTACAACCTCTTATCAACCATGTTGAATGCAGCGGTATGACAAGCTATTCGAGAGAAATGCGACATCTGGGAGCTTTTACCTCCAATCCAAGGTTCACCGGGCCAAGGAGTGCCTAGAAAACGTGTACCAAAAGAACAAGCAAGATGGAACTCCGACCTGAAATTCGCATCTTTAGAATCCACTGCCTAGATACTGTAACCTACTATACTCCCTTTGTATCAAAAAACGTCTAATATTTTGATACAGAGGAGTATATTCTTTCCCCCCTCTTGAGAATGTACATACCAACAATGGTTGCTGCTGTTGTATCATCAATAAAAATTGAGCACAGCGACGGTGAGCTCTTTAGAGAACTTAATTGTAAGCCATCACCGAATTTTCGTATGGCATTCAGTATGAAATTTTGTTGTTTTCGTTTGATGATTCCATGAGCCGTAGCAGCCGTGCTCTTGCACTATTGGTCCATTCAGTGACATCTTCATTCATGTGAAAATGGAACCATTTCTTCTCATCGTTGGGATATTTTTTGTCGGGGGCCTGGAATGTAAATTCGTTTTGAAAACTGCAATATGTGTTGTCTGTTGTGCCTATGGTCTGGTGTTCGGCCTTCGGGTTAGGCTACCGAACACAGAATATTGTACACATCTTTGGTCAATCAGCTTCAGAATTCTGCACAACAGCAAACCAGTCAGCAGGCACTGTCTCTCGCTGATCCAAGATTTAGACGTGCCAATGGCCTGAATTATTAAACGTGTTGAGCAGCTTGGGCTCGTGTAGATTTGTACTAATAAGAGTTGAGCTGAGCAATCCGAGCGATGAGCAAATGGACGGTGGATGCTTTGAATGGGCATGACATATTTTCTATCGGGAACGTGTTTTTTGTGTGTGCAAAAATCAGGTCTATTACAAAGATTCCGATGCACAACACCTCAAACGTAATAAAAATGACATCGAGGTTTATGAACCACCTACCATTAACGCCACAAAAACGAATTGCCGACATGCCACTGTCGCTGCGCCAGCGGACGTTCACGGGGAGCCGACCGATACAACAATGCCGGCATCCACAGACGAAATTTGGGAAATTAGATTTTTTTTTCATCAGACTTGCTTTTCCTGGGACGCTAAAATCTGGGCTACCAATCCACCATCCTCGTCCAGTAGTATTTTGCAAAAGGCGGCTGCTAGGCATTAGCTGGCTGATACATAACGAGCAGCCATCTAGCTAGCCGCCCAAGCACAGATCACAACCGTTCGATTAGTCATGTATCATCTCGTCCTTCCCCACATACTCCCTCCGTTCGAAATTACCCGTCGAAGAAATGAATGTATCTAGATGAATTTTAGTTGTAGATACATCTATTTTTGTGACAAGTAATTCGGGACGAAGGGAGTACATGTGATGGAGAAGGTTGCATGGGAAGAAAAATTCCTACGAAACATTCAAGATCTATTCTATGGAGATGCTAGCAACGAGAGAGGAGTGTCTACATACCCTTTTAGACCGAAAGCGTTAACGATCTAGAAATTGTGGTTGACATAGTCGTACTTCCTTCACGATCCAATCTGATCCAGTGCTGAACGGACGGTACCTCCTGTTGGAGATATGCCCTAGAGGCAATCATGTATGATGATATTTCCTATGTGTTTATGAATAAAGATAGTCCTTGGACATTATCAATCATGTGTATTAGCAAGTACGTGACTTGTTTGTGAGACTATGCATTGTATGATGATTGTCCTAAAAGGTTCCTAGTCGAAAGGGATGTGTGGACGCGCAGCCGACTAGACTAGCATATGACACGGTCTCACTAGCCATGGAGCATTAGATGCTAACCGGATAATATGGACTTGGAAAGGTCTGGTCGGATTTGAGTCGAGATAAGGTCTGAGTCGGACAGACCCAACTATGAGACACAACGATATGTCATCTGTGAGTCTCTAGTACAACATACGTTCTATGTCCTAAGACCTGAGCTGACGCATGTACTCGGGATGGTGACAGACTTGCTTTGAGCCGACCAAACGCTACTCCGTGACTGGGTAGTTACAAAGGTAGGTTTCGGACTTGTCGCACCCATCTTTGTGAGACATGGTCGAGCAAGATGGGATTTGCCCTTCGATCGGAGAGATATACTGGCCCCTCGTGTGATCCGACCAAGAGAAGCATGGCCATGCGACAAGGATTATGAGATAATCCGGATAGTGGTCGGCATCACTGGAACGAGAAAGAGGTCGGGCTACCACAAGGATGACAGACTCGCCTTGAGCCCGACAACATATATCGTGTGGCAAAGGGAATAGAAGTATGATGTACAGGTTCACCTAACCAGCTTCATAGTCTGCTTGGTGGTCGACACGCCTTGCTAGAGGCCGTTACCAACCGTGCAGGTCGGAGGTGATCCGAACAGCGACCAAGCCGACTTGAACCTAAGGGGTCGCGCGCTTAAGGGAAGGAACCTACGAGGTCGGATCCAAGGACACTGGTCGGATGTGATCCGAGCTGTATTCGGATTATGGTCGAGTAGACTTGTGGGCTTTAGGGTCCGTGCGAGGCCCAAGTGTTGAGCCCGAGACGGACGCCTATATAAAGTGGAGGTGCGGCACACTCATTGGTTGATCGCTTCGGCGCTGCGACTAGGGTTTGCATGTGTTGCGAATAGCCACCTCCACTCGCCGCCAACTGTGTGATTGGACCTAGCAGTCCGCCGCACGATGTTCCTCCTGCACGCGCGGATACCGTTAGAGGCGGTGCACTTGCGCCGCTCTGGCGAACCTGTTCGTGGGATCTGATCGGCTACGTGGGAGACCGGCAAGGAGGAGGACTCCGAGAACGCGAGGCGACTCCGGGAACGCATTGCCTCAACTCTACTTCCACCGCACGGCACTGCACGTCTAGTGGTAACCAACTGTGATCCATCTCCCGTAGCATGTTCTTGGTTGTCCTGCGCGTAGGAATTTTAATTTGCAGTCGACGCACCCTACTGTAGAACCCAACAGTGGTATCAGAGCCTCTGCTATAGGATTTGGTTTCAGATCGTATGCATTTTAGATATGTGGAGGCAGCATATGAGATCTGCTGTTGTTTATGAGATCGGCTATGTGCACGGTTGATGTGGTCAACTGCACATGGGGATCGTTGAGGCTATGTTTTCTGATGATCGGAGTAGATGAGTTCGTGACACAACCTACCCGTACCGGTCGGTATCCGCCATCGGGGTTAACAGTGAAACATAAACCCGAATCGGACTCGCGATGATTGATAAGATCGGTCAGATCAGAAAATTCAGCGTGATCGGAGTTCAGATGTGATCTGTGATTTCCGAAAACGTCGGGCGCTGCCCGCACCCGCGAGGGGCGCTGCCCCTTCGAACCCCGCCCGCGTGTCGACTTGTGACTCTATGTAAAGTTCATTACTAGTTGTAGTAGTTGGATAATAGAGATCATGTTCGTGGCTTGGCGTCCCGACGTGACAAACAAATGGAGTTCCTAGATGGTCATAGGAGTCGGAGCCGACCTGAAAGAACGTCCATGAAGGAGCCATACTATTTGACAATATGTGTTTATTTTTGATTGTTATGCTTCTTTGTTTCTATGCATGTTAGTATGGTAGAAAGATCCCTCATGAATATCAAGTAAATTGCCATTCCCGATGTTGCACCTTTGCACGTCAAGTACGTCTAGCAGTGGGCTCATAAAATTGGGGTGCTGCTAGGTGTCCTTGAACTGAAGGGTTCGTGTCGGACACGGACATGCACTGCATCAGGTTAACTTGACAAGGCTATCAAAACTGTTTTGGGCCTTGTGGCAAAGAAGGTTGGGAGCCGGGGTATAAGATACCTTCCCGACCGACAGGAGTCGTATAGAGATGTGACTAGCAAGGAGTTGCTTACCGGATAGGTATGTTGGCTAGCAGTGATGCTAAAGCTCACTAGTCGCATGCGCTAGTCGGATCATGAATCACTGAGAGTCTGCGGAGGGATGCTGACTTCAGTGGGAGTATTTCTGTTTAGGATTGAATTACTCTACATAAACACATTGCTTAGTAATTGCATATTTTCTATTGTATATCAATGGCACCACCTGCTCAACCCAACTTTGCATTGAAATAAATTCTGGAAAAGGATAAACTGAATGGAACAAAATTTACCACCTGGTATAGAAATCTGAGAATTGTTCTCAAGCACGATAAAAAGGAACATGTTCTAGAGGATCCACTTCCAGAGGAACCTGTCGATAATGCTAATGCCACAACTAGAATGCCTACCAGAACTCGTTGATGAATCGACGGAGATCAACTATCTGACGCTGGCTTGTATGGAGCCCAATTTGCAACAGCATTTCGAAAATGTTGAGGCTTACGATATCATCGAGAGTCTCAAGAGCATGTTTCAGACACAGGCTAGGACCGAAAGGTTCAACGTCCGGCGATCCTTGATGGATTGCAAGCTGAAGGAAGGTGATCCACTGAGCCCACATGTGATCAAGATGATCGGATATGTGCAAGCTTTGGATCGGTTGGGCTTCCCGCTCTTGGATGAGCTTGCTACAGATGCAGTTGTGGGTTCTCTTCCGCCCAACTATGGGACGTTCATCTCAAACTATCATATGCATGGCATGGATAAGAAGCTCACTAAATTGCATGGGATGCTCAAAGTGGCAGAGCAGGATATTAAGAAAAGCACGCATCAAGTGTTGATGGTGCAGAAATCGGCTAAGTTCAAGAAGAGTTGGTCCAAGAAAAAGGCCAAGGCAAAGGGCACGAAGATGGTAACCTCCACAGCTGCGCCGAAGTCTGGACCGGACTCGAACATCGTTTGCTATCACTGCAAGGAGACCGGTCACTGGAAGAGGAACTGTAGCAAGTGGCTTGCAGAGCATGGCAAGAAGGCCGGAAATGCTTCTTCGGGCAAAGGTACACTTGTTGCATATGTTATAGACATTTACCTTGGTGACATACCTAGTAGCTCTTGGGTATTTGATACCGGATTAGTTGTTCATATTTGCAACTCGATGCAGGGGCTGGTAAGAACTAGGCGTGTGGCACAAGAGGAGATTGACATCAGGGTTGGCAACTAAGCAAGAGTTGCTGCGTTGGAGGTCGGCACAATGCAGCTTCAGCTTCCTTCAGGATTCATTATGGAATTGAATAATTGTTATTATATTCCTGCACTTAGTCGGAACATTATTTCTGCTTCATGTTTGATGAGTCAAGGTTATGAATTCAATTTGAAGGACAATGGTTGTTCAATATTTTTGAATGGTATGTTCCATGGCTATGCACCCATTGTTGATGGGGTATTTATATTGAATCTAGAACAGGAACCGGTCTATAATGTGAATGTCAAGAGGCATAAGCCTAATGAAATAAATCCGACATACTTCTGTCATTGCCGGCTTGGACACGTTAGTCTGAAATGCATGAAGAAGCTCCATGAGGATGGGCTCCTAACTTCGTCCGACTTTGAGTCGTTCGAGACATGCGAATCATGCTTGCTCGGCAAGATGACTAAGTCTCCTTTAGCAAAGAGTTGCGAGAGGGCGTCCGAGCTGTTGGAACTTATACATAGTGATGTGTGTGGTCCAATGAGCACAACTGCCAGAGGTGGCTATCAGTACTTCGTGACTTTTATTGACGACTTGAGTAGATATGGATATATCTATTTGATGAGGCACAAGTCGGAGACTTTTGAGAAGTTCAAAGAGTTTCAGAACGAGGTCGAGAATCAGCTCGGCAAGACTATAAAACTTCTACGATCTGATCATGGAGGTGAGTACATGAGCCAGGAGTTTGATGATCATCTGAAAAGCCGAGGTATAGTACCTCAGCTCGCACCTCCAGGTACGCCACAGAGAAACGGCATGTCGGAACGGAGGAATAGGACCTTATTGGATATGGTACGGTCTATGATGAGCAAATCGGATTTACCCTTGTCATTACGGGATACGCCTAGAAACCGCAGCTTTCACATAACAGGGTACCATCAAAATCCGTAGACAAGACACCACATGAGATGTGGACCGGGAAGAGTCCCAGATTGTCTTTTCTAAAGATTTGGGGTTGTGAAGCATTTGTCAAGCGACTTATGTCAGATAAGCTTACACCCAAGTCAGATAAATGCATATTCGTGGGATATCCGAGGGAAACCTTGGGATATAGCTTCTACAACCGTGAAGAGAACAAAGTGTTTGTTGCTCGGAACGGGGTTTTCCTTGAGAAAGAGTTTCTCGGTCGGGAGGCCAGTGGGAGGACGGTCCGACTCGAAGAAATTCGAGGACCACTCGGTGACGGCTCGGCTGGGGATGAGATCATACCGGAGTCGGTCAGGGAACCTGTAGTGGAAGCGGCACCGGAACCACGGAGGTCAGAAAGATTGTGCAGAGTGCGCGATGTATTGTTGCTAGAAAGGGACGAGCCGGCCACATATGCAGAAGCGATGGTGAGCCTAGATTCAGAGGCATGGCTGGAGGCCATGAGATCCGAGTTAAAGTCCATGGATGAGAATCAAGTCTGGGACTTGGTTGATCTGCTGCCTGCCGTAACAACCATTGGTTGCAAATGGGTCTTTAAGAAGAAAACCGATGTGGATAGAAATGTTCATATCCACAAAGCTCGGCTTGTCGCTAAGGGTTATGGACAAGTTCAAGGAATTGAATACGACGAGACTTGCTCGCCGGTAGCGATGCTGAAGTCAGTGAGGATCATACTAGCTATAGCTGCATATTTCGATTACGAGATATGGCAGATGGATGTCAAGACGGCTTTCCTTCACGGAAATTTAACCGAGGACGTGTATATGATACAGCCCGAGGGTTTTGTCGATCCGACTAGCGCTAGTAAGGTATGCAAGCTCAAGAGATCCATTTATGGGTTGAGGCAAGTGAGGGAGTCCTGGATTAGGGGGTATCCGGACAGCCGGACTATATACTTTGTCCGGACTATTGGAGCGTGAAGATACAAGACTCAAGACTCCGTCCCGTGTCCGGATGGGACTCTCCTTTGCGTGGAAGACAAGCTTGGCAATCCGGATATTATATTTCCTTCTTTGTAACCGACTCCATGTAAACCCTAGCCCTCTCCGGTGTCTATATAAACCGGAGAGTTTAGTCCTTAGAGGCACAATCATAATCATCATAGGCTAGCTTCTAGGGTTTAGCCTCTACGATCTCGTGGTAGATCAACTCTTGTACTACTCATATCATCAATATCAATCAAGCAGGAAGTAGGGTTTTACCTCCATCGAGAGGGCCCGAACCTGGGTAAACATTGTGTCCCTTGCCTCCTGTTACCATCATCTTTAGACGCATAGATCGGGACCCCCTACCCGAGATCCGCCGGTTTTCACACCGACATTGGTGCTTTCATTGGGAGTTCCTCTGTGTCATCGCTGCATGGCTTGATGGCTCCTCCAATCATCAACAACAACACGGTCCAGGGTGAGACTTTTCTCCCCGGACAGATCTTCGTGTTCGGCGGCTTCACACTATGGGCCAATTCCCTTGGCCATCTGGAGCAGATCGATAGCTACGCCCTTGGCCACCAGGTCAGGTTCGGAAACCTGAACTACACGGCCGATATCCGCAGAGACTTGATCTTCAATGGATTCGGGCCTGCGCGAGGAACGTCGGACAGTCACGATGAGCACGGCTTAGACCTGTTGTCGAACAATGCTCGGGATATCGCCCCTGCAGGAGCCCCGGACCTAAATCCGAAGCAGATTGCGTCGCCCGAGGACGGGTGGATGGACCCCACCCCGGAGGGCGCACACTTATCGACGGTAGATCCGAACACATGCCTCACCCTTAAGGAAGCCTGTGACACCAGACCCCCGGACTCGTATCCGGATATAGGTTATAGTCCGCGCACTCCCAAGCCCGCCGAACCTGGTTGGGCTCCGGTAATGGAGTTCACCGCTGCGGATATCTTCCAGCACTCGCCCTTTGGCACCGTGCTGAACTCGTTAAAGTCTCTCTCTCTTTGTCAGGAGACTCTTGGCCGAACTATGTCCTGCTTGAGTGGGAAGCAGGCAACGAAGGAATTCGTTGCCCACCCACCACCCACTTCATTGCCACGATCGATGATTTAACCGACGTGCTTGACTTCGACTCCGAAGACATCGAAGGTGTGGATGACGATGCAGGAGAAGAACAGGAACCACCGCCCACGGGGCGGTGGACAGCCACCTCCTCATATGATATATATATGGTGGACACTCCAAAAGAAACCAATGGCGATGAGGCAATGGAGGATAGCCCCTCAAGGAAGAAAACAAAGCATGGGCATCGTCGGCGCCGCTCCAAGCCCCGCCACAGCAATACCGGCATAGGTGACGAAAACAGTCCGGATGGTGCCGATGATGAATACAACCCCGATCAGCCTGCCTTCGAGCAGGCCGAACAGGAAGATGGGCAGGACAGCCCAGACTAATAGGCGACGGATGGATATCCGGAGGAGGACAACTACATGCCCCCTCCAAGGACGAGATTAGCCTCGGCGACGACGAGTTTGGCGTACCTGAGGACCCCACGGAGCAAGAACGCTTCAAGCGCCGGCTTATGGCCACTGCGAGAAGCCTGAAAAAATAGCAGCAGCAACTGCAAGCTGATCAAGACCTGCTCACAGACAGATGGACTGAAGTCCTGACAGCTAAGGAATACAGACTCGAGCGCCAGACGGCTGACCGGCCACCTCATGGCCGGGATAAAATGGCATACCAGCCTGAATACCAGCCCGCACGCCAATACACTACGGCCCGGGGCAATAGGCAGGACAGCCAAGATCGATCTACGGATCGCGGGGGCGCGCCCCAACATGTGACGATGATCGTCACGCCGGATACACTACGAACAAGTCCGGCCGGGCCGAATACAACCACCCAGACTCATACGAACTGCGTAGCCACATAGCCCGGCATAGAGGCGCCGCACACCCCCTCTGCTTCACTGACGAAGTGATGGATCATGAATTCCCAGAAGGGTTTAAACCCGTAAACATCGAATCATACGATGGCAGAACAGACCCCGCAGTATGGATCGAAGACTTCCTTCTCCACATCCACATGGCCCGCAGAGACGATCTACACTCCATCAAGTATCTCCCCCTTAAACTCAAAGGACCAGCCCGACATTGGCTAAACAGCCTGCCGGCATATTCCATTGGCAGTTGGGAAAACCTGGAAGACACGTTCCTCGACAACTTCCAGGGCACATATGTGCGACCACCAGATGACGATGACCTGAGCCACATTACCCAACATCCCGGAGAGTCCGCCAGGAAATTCTGGACTCGGTTCCTAACCAAAAAGAACCAAATAGTCGACTGTCCGGACGCCGAAGCCTGGCGGCCTTTAAGCATAATATCCGTGATGAGTGGCTGATACGTCTCCAACGTATCTATAGTTTATGAAGCATTCATGCTATTTTATTATCTGTTTTGAATGATTATGGGCTTTATAATACACTTTTATATTACTTTATGGACTAACCTATTAACCGGAGGCCCAGCCCATATTGCTGTTTTATTGCCTGTTTCAGTATTTCAAAGAAAAGGAATATCAAACGGAGTCCAAACGGAATGAAACCTTCGACAATGTGATTTTTGGGAAGAATATGATCCTGGAGACTTGGAGTTCACATCAGAAGATCCTCGAGGACTCCACGAGATAGGAGGGCGCCCCCCTACTGGGCGCCCTCCTGTCTCGTGGGCCCCTCGAGCACCTCCCGACCGACTTCTTTCGCCTATATAAGCCTACGTACCCTAAAAACATCGAATATTAAGATAGATCGGGAGTTCCGCCGCCGCAAGCCTCTGTAGCCACCAAAAATCTCCCAGGAGCCCGTTCTGGCACCCTGCCGGAGAGACCGGTGGCCACCTTCATCATCCCGGCGCTCTCCATGACGAGGAGGGAGTAGTTTACCCTCGGGGCTGAGGGTATGTACCAGCAGCTATGTGTTTGATCTCTCTCTCTCTCTCTCTCTCTCTCTCTCTCGTGTTCTCTCTATGGCACATCTTTATGTATCGCGAGCTTTGCTATTATAGTTGGATCCTATGATGTTTCTCCCCCTCTACTCTCTTGTAATGAATTGAGTTTCCCTCTTGAAGTTATCTTATCGGATTGAGTCTTTATTTGAGAACACTTGATGTATGTCTTGCCGTGTTTATCTGTGGTGACAATGGGATATCACGTGCCACTTGATGTATGTTTTGGTGACCAACTTGCAGGTTCCGCCCATGAACCTATGCATAGGGGTTGGCACACGTTTTCTTGACTCTCCGGTAGAAACTTTGGGGCACTCTTTGAAGTACTTTGTGTTGGTTGGATGAATCTGAGATTGTGTGATGCATATCGTATAATCATGCCCACGGATACTTGAAGTGACAATGGAGTATCTAGGTAACATTAGGGTTTTGGTTGATTTGTGTCTTAAGGTGTTATTCTAGTATGAACTCTTGAATAGATTGATCCTAAAGAATAGCTTTGAGGTGGTTTCATACCCTACCATAATCTCTATGTTTGTTTTCCGCTATTAGTGGCTTTGGAGTGACTCTTGTTGCATGTTGAGGGATTGTTATATGATCTATCTATGTTATTATTGTTGAGAGAACTTGCACTAGTGAAAGTATGAACCCTATGCCTTGTTTCCTACCATTGCAATACCGTTTACGCTCACTTTTATCATTAGTTACCTTTCTGTTTTTATTATTTCAGATTACAAAAACCTATATCTACCATCCATATTGCACTTGTATCACCATCTCTTCGTCGAACTAGTGCACCTATACAATTTGTCATTGTATTGGTTGTGTTGGGGACACAAGAGACTCTTTGTTATTTGGTTGCAGGGTTGCTTGAGAGAGACCATCTTCATCCTACGCCTCCCACGGATTGATAAACCTTAGGTCATCCACTTGAAGGAAATTTTCTACTGTCCTACAAACCTGTGCACTTGCAGGCCCAACAACGTCTAGGATAAGGTTGCGTAGTAGACATCAAGCTCTTTTCTGGCGCCGTTGCCGGGGAGGTGAGTGCTTGAAGGTATATCTTTAGATCTTGCAATCGAATATTTTTGTTTCTTGTTTTATCACTAGTTTAGTTATAAAAGAAAACTACAAAAAAATGGAATTGAGTTTGTCTCATACGCTTTATCTTTTTAATATCTTTCGTGAGTATGATGGAAAGGAAAATTGCGCTCAAGTGCTAGAAGAAGAATGCATTAAAATGTTTGGCACTAGATCTTTGTATGATGAGCATGATTGCAATGTTGTTAGTATGAATTCCTTGAATATCCATGATGCTAATGATATGCAAAGCCACAAGCTTGGGGAAGCTACGTTTGATGAATATGATATATTTTGTCCCCCAAAGCTTTGATGAGCAAATTTATTTTGATGATAGCATGCCTCCTATTTATGATGATTATATTGATGAAAGTGGGTTTGGAAGAGTGTCAACTTTAGGAAGTAGTGATCCCACTATTTTGGAGGATGTTGAATCTTATTGTGATGAATATGAAAGTGGATTTGGAGGAGTGTCAACTTTATTTAGTGATGATTCCACTATCTCGGAAGAGGTTCCAATTGATCATGAGAACAAAGTTGCTATCTATGATGATTATTGTGATGACTTGTATGCTATTAGGAATAATGATAACCATGAAACTTTTCATCATGATTTTCGTTTTCAATTGGATTATGCCTCACATGATAATTATTTTATTGAGTTTGCTCCCACTATCCCGAATGAGAAGGATTTTGCTTATGTGGAGAGTAGTAAATTCCTATGCTTGTAGATCATGAAAAAAATGCTTTAGGTGATGGTTATATTGTTGAATTCATTCATGATGCTACTGAAAATTATTATGAGGGAGGAACATATGCTTATAGGAATTGCAATAATATCAAGTTTCCTCTCTATGTGCTTCAAGTTTTGAACTTATGCTTGTTTTACCTTCCTATGCTAATTGATTATTGTTCCCATAAGTTGTTTGCTCACAAAATACCTATGCATAGGAAGTGGGTTAGACTTAAATGTGATAGTCATATGCTTCATGATGCTCCCGTTATGTTTCAATCCTTATCTTTTATGTGAGCATCATTGTCATCATCATGCCGTTGGGAGACAACCCAATATCTATCCTTACTGTTTTTGTGTGTCCACATGATTATGCTACTGTAGTAATCATGTTTTATAGCTTTTATTTCAATAAAGTGCCAAGTAAGACCTTTAGGATAGCTTACGGAAATAGTTGTGTTGATCCTGCCGAAAATCAGAAACTTTTACACCCAGTAAATTAGTTTTGTTAATTCACAGAAATGTGACTCTGATCTGATTCCTTTTGATCTGGATTGGTAAACAAATTTCTTAGGACTTCCTAATTTGGTAGGATTTTTGGGGTTCCAGAAGTATACGTTTGATACAGATTACTACAGACTGTCCTGTTTTTGACAGATTCTGTTTTCTATGTGTTGTTTGCTTATTTTGATGAATCTATGAGTAGTATCGGAGGGTATGAACCATATATAAGTTTGAATACAGTAGATATTACTCCAATATGAATTTATAATGAGTTCATTACAGTACCTAAGTGGTGGTTTTATTTTGTTATACTAACGGAGCTTACGAGTTTTCTGTTGAGTTTTGTGTTGTGGAGTTTTCAAGTTTTGGGTAAAGATTCAATGGACTATGGAATAAGGAATGGAAAGAGCCTAAGCTTGGGGATGCCCAAGGCACCCCAAGGTAATATTCAAGGACAACCAAGAGCCTAAGCTTGGGGATGCCCCGGATGGCATCCCCTCTTTCGTCTTTGTTCATCGGTAACTTTACTTGGAGCTATATTTTTATTCACCACATGATATGTGTCTTGCTTGGAGCGTCATTTTATTTTGTTAGTGTTTGCTTGCTGTTATTTATAATAATGTTTTGCATCTTTACTTTCAATAAAAAAGTCAAGGATAGCCTTTACCATGCTTATTTTGCTAGTATACATGTTGCTCTTTGAAAACAGAAAGTTCACCGCTGTTGCAAAAATTCCCTAGAAAAGTCAGAGAATGGTATAATGTTGAAACCTTTTGCATAATAAGGTCTGATAAATTTAATACAGTGGGAATTTTCTCTCATAATTTTTGAAGTTAGGTAAGTATTGTTACTCTTGCATTCTTTACAGACTGTACTGTTTTGACAGATTGCTGTTATGTTTGCATTGTTTGCATATATTTGCTTGTTTAATGATTCTATTTGAGGATAGGAGTATTAAATATGCGGAGGCATTTAGTATGCAACGTGGAATAATAATTTTAGTGATTTGTTACAGTAGAAAATGATAAGGTTTTGCATTGGTTTATACTAACCTATCTCACGAGTTCTTGTTGAGTTTGGTGTGGATAAAGCTTTTGATAAAAAAAGAAACCATGATATGAGAGGAATTAAGGAGACACAAAAGTTCAAGCTTGGGGATGCCCAAGGCACCCTAAGATTATATTTCAAGAAGTCTTAAGCTTCTAAGCTTGGGGATGCCCCGTAGGCATCCCACCTTTCTTCTTCAACAACTATCGGTTAGTATCGGTTGAGCCTAAGTTTTTGCTTCTTCACATGAGTTGTGCTATCCTTGCATTATCATTTTATTTTGCTTTGCTTGATGTTTGAATACAATACCAAGATCTGAAATTCTTAAATGAGACAGAGTCTTCATATAGTTACATAATTATTTAGCTACTCATTGTTCTTCACTTATATCTTGTTGGAGTAGTTTGTCATTTACTCGTGTGCTTCACTTATATCCTATGAGTAAATGGTTGAATGAGTTGATTGTCATAAATCTGAAATTATATATGCCTCATTTGATTATCCCATGGGGAGTAATGACTTCACATCTAAGAAGTATAGGTTGTAAATTTATTGAAGGTTAGCAAGCGTTGTATTGGTCATTTGAACAATTCATGAAAGAATATTGAAGGAAGAAAGATTTCACATATAAATATACTATTGTAGACCTCTTTTATAGTTGGGAGCACTCATTAAGTATGACATGCTAAAGAGTTGATGTTGGACAAGGAAGACAACGTAATGATTTATGTTTTCTGACATCTCAGTTAAAGTATATTGTCATGGATCATTCAAACCATGTTGAGCTTGCCTTTCCCCCTCATGCTAGCCAAAATTCCTTGCACTAAGTAGAGATACTACCTGTGCTTCCAAATATCCTTAAACCCAGTTTTGCCATGAGAGTACACCATACCTACATATGGATTGAGTAAGATCCTTCAAGTAAGTTGTCATCGGTGCAAGCAATAAAAATTGCTCTCTAAATATGTATGATCCTTTGGTGTGAAGAAAATAGCTTTATACGGATCTTGTTATGGAAGCAATAAAAGCAACAGACTGCATAATAAAGGTCCATATACAAGTGGCAATATAAAGTGACGTTCATTCGCATTAAGATTTTGTGCATCCAACCCTAAAAGCGCATGACAACCTCTGCTTCCCTCTGCGAAGGGCCTATCTTTTACTTTATGTCTTTTACTTTTTGCAAGAGTCAAGGTGATCTCCACCTTTCCCTTTTTCATTTTATCCTTTGGCAAGAACTTTGTGTTGGGGTGATCCTGATATATATATCCAATTGGATTTAAGTTAGCATGAACTATTATTGTTGACATCACCCAAAGGTGAATACGTTGGGAGGCAACTCTATAAGCCCCTATCTTTCTCAGTGTCTGATTAAAACTCCATAAACATTAGTATTGCGTGAGTGTTAGCAATTTTAGAAGACTATATGATGGTTGAGTATTTGGAGTTAGCTATTCCTGAAAATAAGATGAATTGCAATTGTTTGATGACTGAGAATGAAGTTTGCTAGTTTTCAAGAAAGTTTATGGCCTATGCTTTAACATGTGAATTGCTTGTTACTTTATCGTGAGAAGTTTTATGAGATGAACTACTGTTATGACATATTATCATGCTAGAAAAGGTGATTGAAATCATCATTGATCAAACTTGTGCACCTTCTAGCATTCACACTTCATAAATTCTTTCTTTTATCATTTACCTACTCGAGGATGAGTAGGAATTAAGCTTGGGGATGCAGATACGTCTCCAACGTATCTATAATTTATGAAGCATTCATGCTATTTTATTATCCGTTTTGAATGATTATGGGCTTTATTATACACTTTTATATTACTTTTGGGACTAACCTATTAACCGGAGGCCCAGCCCATATTGTCGCTTTTATTGCTGCTTCAAAGATTTCAAGAAAAGGAATATCAAACGGATCCCAAACGGAATGAAACCTTCGGCAACGTGATTTTTGGGAAGAACATGATCCTGGAGACTTGGAGTTCACGTCAGAAGATCCTCGAGGACTCCATGAGATAGGAGGGCGCCCCCCTACTGGGCGCGCCCCCTGTCTCGTGGGCCCCTCGAGCATCTCCCGACCGACGTCTTTCGCCTATATAAGCCTACGCACCCTAAAAACATCGAATATCAAGATAGATCGGGAGTTCCGTCGCCGCAAGCCTCTGTAGCCACTAAAAACCTCTCAGGAGCCTGTTCCAGCACCCTGCCGGAAGGGGAACCCATCACCGGTGGCCATCTTCATCATCCCGGTGCTCTCCATGACGAGGAGGGAGTAGTTCACCCTCGGGGCTGAGGGTATGTACCAGCAGCTATGTGTTTGATCTCTCTACTGGCATCCATCACGGCGGTTCAGCCGCATTGGTCTTAGACCCAATCATCGATGGATTCCACCTTAGGCGAGTCCTTATGGATGGCGGCAGCAGCCTGAACCTGCTTTATCAGGACACAATGCGCAAAATGGGCATCGACCCTTCAAGGATCAAGCCCACCAAAACCACCTTCAAAGGTGTAATTCCAGGAGTAGAGGCCCGTTGCACGGGCTCCATAACACTAGAAGTGGTCTTCAGATATCTGGATAACTTCCAAAGCAAGGAATTAATCTTCGATATCATCCCTTTCCACAGTGGTTATCACACACTGCTTGGACGAACCGCATTCGCTCAATTCAATGCGGGACCACACTATGCATACCTCAAGCTCAAGATGCCAGGACCTTGCGGGGTCATAACAGTCAACGGAAACATGGACCGCTCTCTCTGTAAAGAAGAACATACTGCAACCCTCGCAGCAGAAGTACAATACGGAAACCACCAATCCGGTGACAACAACCCCGAACACCGTTAAGCGAGTCCAGAGCACCCCACAACAGGATCGCCAGGCACGCCAAGAGCGCGACTAGCAGTCCGGCCTCCGCTCAAGCCCCATCAAAGCAGCATTCGTGCCGCGCGTACATAATTATGCACTCAAAATACCATGGGCATAGGCGGAGGCACAACAACGACTCAGTCAACAGTGCGGTATAATCGCAACATACTTTAATAACCCCCCTCTATCTTTTAGGACACTGCTTTCGGGCAGCCTCTTCAGAAGAGCCGGATTGTCGGACTTATACAGGAGGGAAAACCAAGGAGGCAACAGGCTTTACGCACGAAGGGAATACCCAGGTGGAATCTGTTCACTATCGTTATACCTGTCTTATATACCTACATGCAGCCTGGCCTTGGATAGGACATGTTAAATAGTCCTATTTACTTCTGCTTAAACGCATTCGTTGTAAACATACGCTTAAACATATTATCCATCAATGGGAGATAATATATAGCGTCAGCTCATTATTCCTATTTGCACATTTTTTCTATAAATGTTTTAATATTGCACCCGTACACCTTGGTACGTTCAGTTTGCCAGGGGCTTCTTATGGCGCCCCATAATACGGCAAGACAAGTCCGAACACTTTCAACAGTGCGGCACCCCGAACTTATAGCATTATATGCATCAGCTCCGAATCATGTCTTGGGTCAATAGTTGGGTTTGCCCGGCTCCCTTGTTTAGGTACCTTACGTTCCGTTATATCGGCTAAGGTAGCGCATGGAGAACTACCGCGATTATGTCCCGGTTCTTTCGGACGAGCACCTCAGTAGAGAAAGCCGAAAACTGACCGACATGATACAGCGAGAGCTGGTCGCTGTTCGAGAGGTCTTAAAATCCTTAAAGATTTTTCCGCTTTAGGTGAGGAATCGGCCTCGTCCGATTTAGGCGTATATAGCGCCACAATTCGGCTTTCCGAATTCTAGGGGCTTCGCTGAAATTTAAAATTGTAGACTTCTATGGCTAAGTGAAAGTTATAAAGCCGCATAGTCCGATTGCCTTGTTTGCTGCGCCAAACACCTCCTTCATGGACCAAAAATTTGGATAAAAAAGTGTTTTGGGTTTTCCACGAACACGCCGGTACTAGTTACGTGGGGGCGGAAGCCGACGACTGGCCTACTTTCAGAATTTTATAAACAGCCGCACGGAAGGTAATATTTAAATCAAAACAAAGCGCTATATAGCGCAAATAACTTCGTCTTTATATTACAAAAACGACAGAAGTACATTCATTCAAAGATCATGTCCTTGGTACATTCTTCGGCCACGAGACGAGCACCCTTCATGACGCCATCATAATATTTGTCGGGACAACGATGCGCCTTGCGCTCCGGCGGCCCGTCTGTCGCTGTCAAAACTGGCGGATCTCGGGTAGGGGGTCCCGAACTGTGCGTCTAGGCGGATGCTAACGGGAGACAAGGGACACGATGTTTTTACCCAGGTTCGGGCCCTGTCGGTGGAGGTAAAACCCTACTCCTGCTTGATTAATATTGATGATACAGGTAGTACAAGAGTAGATCTACCACGAGATCAAAGAGGCTAAACCCTAGAAGCTAGCCTATGGTATGATTGTTGTTCGTCCTACGGACTAAAACCCTCCGGTTTATATAGACACCGGAGAGGGCTAGGGTTACACAGAGTCGGTTACAATGGTAGGAGATCTACATATCCGTATTGCCAAGCTTGCCTTCCACGCCAAGGAAAGTCCCATCCGGACACGGGAAGGAGTCTTCAATCTTGTATATTTATAGTCCAGGAGTCCGGCCGACGGTGATAGTTCGGCTATCCGGACACCCCCTAATCCGGGACTCCCTCAGTAGCCCCCGAACCAGGCTTCAATGACGATGAGTCCGGCGCGTAGATTGTCTTCAACATTGCGAGGCGGGTTCTTCTCCAAATTCCATATACTTGTCGAATAGTGACCGGCTTCTTATAAATGCTGCGCTCCTTGGCTTCCACGCCCAATAATGGCCATCTTCCACGTGTCGAACGAATGCGAAAAGCCAGGGTATTTTTACACTTTCCCCCCTAGCTGCGCAAATGAGCCGCCTATAAAAAGAGACGAGGATTTAGGTTCTAATCACACCATCCCCCCTCCGCAAGCTTTCATCGGAGCGCTTCTGACAAACGACCCATTCCATCATGGACAGTCGACGCGGCTCCTCCTCTCGCATTCCCAGCCCTTAGCCTGGGGATTGGGAGAGATGCTCAGTCCCGCACAACAAGCTAGTGACGCTCCAAACCAAGGGATTTCTTCCCCCAGCCTTCATGGTTCCGGTTCGAGCCGGACTTGCCACCTACAAGGGTAGAAAGCAAGCGGAGAGCGTCCCCGATCCTTCCAAAGGAGAGCGGGTATGCTTTGTCTCTTATCTGTTAAGAGGACTCAGATTTCCAAGACATCCGTTTCTCCGGGCCTCGGAGTTCTCTGATCTCACCGCACCACCTTACGCTTTGCTTTCCATTCTGCACATCGCAGGCTTCGTGGCCCTTTGCAAGCTATTCTTGGGCGTCGAGGCTCATTTTGCGCTGTGGAAGAGATAATTCTGCCTTGTACCCCGTTCTCATGAGGGGTCAATATATCAAGTGGGTGGAGCCGAGCTATGGCGCATCGCCGGGACCGGATATCTATCCGAACCTCAAGAAGGCGCCCAAGACTCGCCTTCGTAATGGTTTATATAGAAGACGCCCCGCTACCGGATCCAGTTCGGATCGGCCTCCCGGAGTTCAGTAATGCTCCTTTGAAGAAACGCCTAAGTTGGCCTCCGCGGAGCTCTCAAAGGGAGAATGACAGGGACGTCCTTTACCTGATGAGCCGAATAAGGTTACTAGCTCATTCCGGATTGACCATGATTGGAGTCATGGCCACATGCATTATGCGGGGGGTGCATCCGCTCCAGTATAGGGGCCACCCCATGTGGGATTTCAACGGGGAGGATGATGCCACCCGCCATGGCCGTAAGGGGCCGGGATCGGTCGCCGATCTGGTGAAGATCTTGTCCGGCCTGTACAAAGGGGAAAAGGACGATTTTCTCCGTGTTAGTCCGCTGAACGGATTTTCTATGAACAATCCTCGAAGCTGGGTAAGCGGACATTTCTTTTTGCCTATCCGATCCCCATTCCCATGGTTAAGTATCTCACTTTGTGATTTCGACGCAGGAACTGCGCCGGGCTGTAGAGGATATACACAGCCCGCCTCCACAACCCGAGGATCCGAAATGGTCCCTCGATCCGGCCTCCGAAGAGGATCCGGATATAAAGGTGGAGCTGATCGATGGGGTGTTCCACCAACTTAGCATCAACAATGCTTTGGTCACCATTACGGCCGACTACCCCGGAATATTTCCAGCTTCCCAGGTAACTGTGACCAAAGTCCTGATACCGTGACCCATCCGTGGTTATTTCTGATCACCGCATACCAATGGTGTTCCGTAGGAGGTGCCTTTGAGGCGGGAAGCCGAGCCCGCGGCGGCTGGCCAACAAGGGGCAGCTCGGCTCAGCAGGCAGAAAAGAAGTGCGGTGCGGATCGAGACGTTGCCGCAACGGTATGGCGCGCCACCGTGTTTCAAGGAAAGATTCTTGGAAGGCATACTAACGTTCGTGATCTTTTTAGGAAAAAGAGCGCTCGCCGGACTGTGTCCGGAGAGGTTGCCAATCGAGGCTCCGCCAGCCAGGCTCCAACGCCAGGTCCGGAGGGGGAGGCGAACACAAGGCGCGCGTCGGATGCTCCTCCAATGGAGGATGCCGACAAGTTGTCCGCCACTAGATCTGAGGTGGAGAGCGCCATGAATCACAGACGCCGCCGGACAATTCTTCGTGATGCATGTTTCTCCCCAGAGGCATTGAATGCCTTTAATTCGGGAGATGCGCACCTCCGTGCCGCTCAAGATGGTCTAGCCAGAGCCACGGAGCAGTATGTGAAAGACATACGGGTGAGGAATTTTGACAGTTATATATGCCAGTAGCCCCCGAGACTTAAAATAGTTAGAATAACTGATTTAAGGATCATTTGTTATGCAGATCTTACAGAGAAGAATACCCAACTGTCCCTGTGAGCTTCAAGAGTGCAAGGCCCAACTTGAGGTCAAGACTAGCCGCCACTGTGGGGAGCCACAGAGACCCCTCGGTAATATATACTTCAAAGATAATTAGTTTGTGAAGTGCGGCGTGTGTATAAGTCGACAATAATATTGTAGATGGCGCCGGACTAGATCCGGACAGCACGACTCATGCGCGGTTAAAGGCCGGAGAATGTGCTTACAAGGGTGAGGCAAGAGAAAAATAATCTCCAAGATGCCAATACCCAGCTGGGTGAGGAACTGAAGGATGTTCCAGCCCAGCTGTCTGACTCCCTTAAGGAGAATCGGCGGCTTCGTCGCGGCATTTATAGTAAGTGCTTGCGCGAACTTTTGAAAAGAAGAGTTCGGCGAGGAAGTCGATTAACAGAAATATGTCTGTAGGTATGCTCACAAGTCGTCCTGCAGAGGAAATGCACGGTTCAATGGGTGACCTACTTCCCGAAGTTGTTGAATCGCACGAACGAAGTTCGGCAGTGATGAGAGGCGTCGCCCAGGCCTTGTGGCCATCCATCTCCCTACCCGAAGGCCTTGGAGAGCTTGTAGAGAAGCTTCAGGGAGCACAGCGGCGCTTCCGGCTATGGAATATATCGGCCTACCGTCAAGGCGCCCGAGGAGGCTCAGGCCATGGTGAAGACGCTGTACACACGAAGGTGACCCAAACCACATGGCCGAGGTCGGACCTGTGGGGCCCGATGGGAAGGAGATCCCTGTGAGCTTAGTGTACGGCCAAGTAGAGTTGGCCGCAAAGTATTCCCAATGGGACTGTAAACTAGACAGCCTATTAGATGGTATTGAAGAGGAATACAATCAGTCAATTTGACTATGCAATTTAAAATGACATGTAAAATGCCTTCTAGCCGGATTGTAGATCGTTTGTCGTAGCGGACCTTTTTCGCTTCAACCTCGGGACTCGACACCGAGTGTGTCCGAATACCTCGCGGTTATGTAAGAACCGGGGCATGCGTGGAGACCAGGCGTAGGGGTCATGAGTGCTTTATCAGACAAGTGCCCAACTAGTTATGTTATATTACATGGTTAGTAAGAAACATCTTCCAAGGAGAATAGTTCCGTTAGGGGTTCCTTTCTCAGGAGGCATGCCCTAAAGTGCATGTCGGATCTGCAAAAAGAGTAAAACATCTAGGGGCAGATAAATGAATAAGTAAGAATTCGTCTTTTAGTTCACCGATTGAATATTCCCTTAAGAATGCTAGCTTTTGGCTTCACCCAGTCTAAGGTACACATCCGGCTGACCCGGCAGTAACAATCGCAGAGGTGCTCCCTTTACCGCCTAGCCGAACAATCGGGAACGTAGGGGTAAGCACAGGAGCCAGGCAACCCAGCTTGGCCAAAACTTAAGTCATATCGATGCATGTAATGGTGAATAAAAGGTACATGCAGAAGTGTGACACATGTGTTGGGCATAAAGCCCGTATAAATAAGCTTGTGTTAAAGAAGCCCCCAGGTATAATGAGCGCGGGTAGCGCGTCAAGTGTGTGCGAATAATGCGCAAACGAGCCTACGAAGGCTTCAATAAAAAGGAGGGAGAAGGAGAGAAATAAAGGACAGTTAAAGTATAAAATATAGACGGTGGAAGGAGACGAACTCAGAGTCCGGCGCTAGGTGTAGAATCTTCGGAGACGGGCTGCGTTCCATGGGTTCGGCTCAAGTCGGTTATCCGATGCATTCCGCAGACGGTACGCTCCGCTGGTCAGGACTTGGTCGATGATGAAGGGACTCTCCCATTTGGGCTTGAGTTTGTCCTTTTTCTTGTCCGACAGGCGTAGAACTAATTCGCCAACATTGTAAGCTTTGGCCCGCATTTCTTCGCTTTGGTATCTTCGAGCCTGCTGTTGATAGAATGCGAACGAGCTTTTGCCACGTCGCGCCTCCTCCAAGGCGCCCAAACTGCATCCGCCGATCCAGCTCGGCTTCTCTTTCTTCGTACATGCGCATGCGAGGTGAGTCATGAATTATGTCGCAGGGCAAAACTGCCTCTGCGCCGTATACCATAAAAATGGTGTGAACCGGTAGTGCGATTCGGCGTGGTCCGCAGCCCCCAGAGTACGGAGTCGAGCTCCTCTACCCAGTGCGTATTAGATTCCTTGAGGGACCACACTAGTCTGGGTTTAATGCCACTCATGATTAGACCATTTGCTCGCTCGACTTGACCGTTAGTTTGAGGGTGATAGAGTGAAGCGTAGTCGAGCTTGATGCCCATGTTTTTGCACCAGAGTTTAACCTCGTCGGCCGTGAAGTTCATGCCGTTATCAGTGATGATGCTATGGGGGACACCGTAATGGTGTACTACCCCTGATATGAAGTCTATCACAGGTCCGGATTCGACCATCTTAACTGGCTTGGCCTCTATCCATTTGGTGAATTTATCCACCATGACCAATAGGTATTTTTGCTTGTGGGTTCCTCCTTTAAGGGGTCCAACCATGTCAAGGCCCCAGACCGCAAACGGCCAGGTGATGGGTATAGTTTTGAGGGCGGTGGGTGGCATGTGGCTTTGATTAGCAAAGAGCCGGCAACCGACGATCGTTGGACTAAGTCTCGAGCATCTGCCGGGCCGTCGGCCAATAAAATCTGTGCACGGAAGGCCTTGCCTACAAGGGCCCGGGCTGCAGCGTGGTGCCCACCGAGTCCGGCGTGAATTTCAGCCAGAAGATTTCGCCCCTCCTCTTCGAAGATACACCTTTGAAGGATTCCGGTTGTGCTTTTCTTATAAAGCTCTCCCTCATGGACCTTATAGGCTTTAGATCGCCGTACTATGCAGCGGGCCTCGTTTTGGTCCTCGGGAAGTTCCTTCCTAGTTAAGTAGGCTAGGAATGGTTCCGTCCAAGGGGCAATGACTGCCATTATTTCGTGGGCTGAATGTGTTATTTCGTTGGCAGAACCACCAATTGTGTCAGAATGTTCGGTGTTGGGTGGTGCGGTTGTGTCCGAATTGTTGTTTCCGGACTCCCCTTCCCATAGTACGGATGGCTTGAGCAACCGCTCTAAGAAGATATTGGGAGCGACGGCATCGCGCTTCGCGCCAATGCGTGCCAATACGTCCGCCGCCTGGTTATTATCCTGGGCTATATGGTGAAATTCAAGCCCTTCAAACCGAGCTGACATTTTTAGGACGACGTTATGGTAAGCTGCCATTTTCGGATCCTTGGTGTCAAAGTCTCCATTTATTTGGGATATCGCGAGGTTCGAATCCCCGCGCACCTCTAGGCGTTTGATGCCCATGGAGACCGCCATCCGGAGGCCATGTAGAAGGGCCTCAGATTCGCCGCGTTGTTGGAGTCCGTGTACATTATCTCGAATACGATTGACTGTGTCTCCGTTGGGGACGCCGGGACGACGCTTGACCACCAGGCCGGCCAACATTTTGGAGCCGTCGAAGTGCATAATCCAATTGGAATATGCGCCGTACTCTTTAGGGAGTTCGGCTTCAGTCCATTCGGCGACGAAGTCAGTCAAAACTTGCGACTTGATAGCTCGCCGTGGTTTATAGGTTATGTCGAATGAGAGGAGCTCGATGGCCCATTTTTCAATCCGGCCAATCGCATCGCGGTTGTTTATAATGTCATTAAGAGGTACTTCGGAGGCTACTGTTATCGAACACTCTTGAAAGTAGTGTCGCAGCTTCCGGGATGCCATGAACACCGCGTACACTATCTTTTGATAATGTGGATACGGGGACTTGCATGGAGTTAGGACAGTGGACACGTAGTAAACTGATTTTTGAAGGGGGAACTTGTGTCCGTCCGTTTTTCGTTCGACGACGAGCACCGCGCTTACAACTCGATGTGTGGCCGCGATATATAATAACATTGGTTCGCCCATGTAGGCGCGGCCAGGACCAGACTTGTTGCCAATATGGCTTTTATTTCTTCGAGTCCGTCAGGTATGCATCCGCCCACTCGAAGTGTTCGTCTTGCCGAGGAGGCGATGAAGGGGTAATGCCTTTTCTCCCAAACGGGAGATAAAGCGGCTTAGGGCCGCCACACATCCAATCAATTTTTGTATTTGTTTGAGGTCTTTTGGGATATCCAATTGTGACAGAGCTCGGATCTTGGCTGGGTTTGCTTCAATTCCTCTACCGGATACAATGAAGCCCAAGAGCTTTCCGGCTAGTACGCCGAATACGCATTTTTTTCGGATTCAGCTTAATGTCGTATGTTCGGGGATTGTCGAATGTGAGCCTCAAGTCATCTACTAGAGTTTTTACATGCTTGGATTTGACGACCACATCATCTACGTATGCCTCCACTGTTTTGCCGATCCGGTTTGCCGACATGTCCGAATCATGCTACCGATATGTTCTTGGCGCTTTTGAGCCCGAAGGGCATTGTGTTGAAGCGTAATGGGTCGATGGAGTGATGAATGCCGCTGCGGCTTGGTCTCAGCTCGCCATCTTAATTTGGTGGTAGCCGGAGTATGCGCCGAGGAAGCACAATGAATCGTGTCCTGCGGTAGCGTCGATAATTTGATCGATGCGGGGGAGGGGGAAGGGGTCCTTTGGGCAAGCCTTGTTAAATGTCCTTGAAGTCGACACATAGGCGCCAGAATTTATCCTTCTTTGGTACCATCACCAGGTTTGCTAGCCAGTCCGGCTGTTTTATATCTCTGATGAATCCGGCTTCCAATAGTTTGGCTAGCTCTTCTCCCATTGCCTGTCTCTTGGGTTTGGAAAATCGCCGAGGAGCCTGTTTGACTGGCTTGAATCCTTTTAGTATATTTAGGCTGTGCTCGGCTAGCCGGCGTGGGATCCCTGGCATGTCTGAAGGGTGCCAGGCAAAAATGTCCCAATTTTCCCATAGGAATTCTCGTAGTGCGGCATCTACATCAGGGTTTAACTATGCCCCAATGGAGGCCGTCTATGTGGGGTCCGTTGGATGGACTTGGAATTTGACTATTTCGTCCGCTGGCTTAAAAGAGGTGGACTTGGATCTCTTATCGAGTATCACATCGTCCCTGTTCACCGTGGAGCGCAGCGCAGTGAGTTCCTCGGCCGCTAGGGCTTCGGATAGTGCCTCTAGGGCTAGTGCAGCTATCTTATTTTCGGCGCGGAGTGCTGTCCGGATCACTCGCAAGAGTGATGATTCCGTTGGGCCCGGGCATTTTGAGCTTCATGTACCCGTAATGGGGTATAGCTTGAAAAATTGTGAATGCCTCTCGCCCTAATAAAGCGTGATATCCGCTGCTGAACAGGGCCACTTGGAACGTGACCTCCTCGACTCAGAATTGTCCGTGAGCGAACACCACATCCAGTGTGATTTTTCCTGTGCAGCATGCTTCCCGACTAGGGATTATTCCTCTAAAGGTTGTGCTGCTTCGCTCAATGCGGCTCCAGTCTATTCCATTTTTCGGAGGGTTTCCTCGTAGATGAGGTTTAATCCGCTGCCGCCGTCCATGAGTACCTTAGTAAGGCGAAAGCCGTCCACTATTGGACTGAGGACCAATGCGGCTGGTGCTCGGGCTGTTCAGAATTTAGGTTCGTCACTGGCATTGAAGGTAATAGCCATGCCACTCCATGGGTTTATTGTCGCTACCTGGTAGACTTTGGCAAGGCTGCAGAGTGTTCATTTCCGCATATTATTTGATGCGAAAGTCTTGACGACTGTTAATACCGAACTGGTATTGCTGGGCTGGTGCTCTGGAACTAGGAGTTCTTCGCCACTTTTGGCCACCTGTCGTAGTATCCAACATGCTCTAAGGCTATGAGTTGGAGTGGCGCCCTCTGTACTATGAATTTTGTAGGGTCCGTTGAGCCATCCTTCCAGTACGGTTCCATGCCCTTTAGGGGTTTTTTGCTTTTTGGTATGTAACCCAAGTGGCTGGCGATGATGCACCCTTTTATTTCGGACTAGGGTTGTATTCGGGGCCGGATTATCCCAAAATTGGTTTCGTTTTCTGTGCACTCTCCATCGCGACAAGACTTTTGTACAATGGACGCCAAGTCGGCAAAGCGTGTAATTTCAATGACGACTTATGGCGCTTAGGATTCCTTGTCCGTGCAATTATTACGTAAAAGTGAAATTGCTTCTTCCTTGCGGCAGTCCTTTATCCCGCCCATAACCGTGGAGGAATCGCCCAAGAATGGTGTCTTGTTTTAGCGGGTTCTTGCCGGATTTGGGATAGATCGCTTATGTTTGGGTGGGCGGTGGAATTAAATTCGAACCCCGTGCAATCTAAGACTCAAGGGCGAAAAGTTTCCAACTTGGAAGCTTGGGTTTTGGATATTGTCCAATGAATCCAGCCCATTGCTCGACTTTAGGTTCGGGACTTGATCGACGTCCGCGCTCCGCTGGAATCCGCATGAGGGGTCGGGAATCCGACATAGCTAGTCCTTAATATAGAAGAAGGGTCGCCAGATCGTTCCTCCTCCACCACGCAACATGGTGGGTAGCCCGGGAGAGTTGATCTCTCGATCGGTTTTATGCCCAATCGATCATAGTTTGTAGCGACTTTAGGGCATGGCGCGATCCAAGAGCTCGCTTAAGGAGGAGAGCTCCATCGATCCAGCTGCTCGGCGAAGTTCCGAGTTGACGTGAAGATTGCTTTTGATGACCCGAGAAGTCATCGTCGGCGCATGCGGGCGTAACAGCGGTCATAAGAAAACCGCCTAGCCGGAGAGTTTGGCCGATGGCCAAAGCTCCTTTAGCAACGGTGCCGTCTTTATAGACGGGACGAGGCATCCTTCCTGATGGCGACGGCACAAAGGAACTCTCAATGAAAGCACCAATGTCGGTGTCAAAACCGGCGGATCTCGGGTAGGGGGTCCCGAACTGTGCGTCTAGGCGGATGGTAACAGGAGACAAGGGACACGATGTTTTTACCCAGGTTCAGGCCCTCTCAGTGGAGGTAAAACCCTACTCCTGCTTGATTAATATTGATGATACGGGTAGTACAAGAGTAGATCTACCACGATATCAAAGAGGCTAAACCCTAGAAGCTAGCCTATGGTATGATTGTTGTTCGTCCTACGAACTAAAACCCTCCGGTTTATATAGACACCGGAGAGGGCAAGGGCTACACAGAGTCGGTTACAATGGTAGGAGATCTACATATCCGTATTGCCAAGCTTGCCTTCCACGCCAAGGAAAGTCCCATCCGGACACGGGACGTAGTCTTCAATCTTGTATCTTCATAGTCCAGGAGTCCGACCGATGGTGATAGTTCGGCTATCCAAACACCCCCTAATCCGGGACTCCCTCATTGTCCGTCACCAGCTTCTCTGCATCCAGCTTGCCCCAATGCACCTTCGCATAGGCAAAGGCCCGGCGGGCACCCTCAATGCAAACAGATCGCTTGATCACTTCAAGCCGTGGAAAGGCATCTACCATCCGCTTTACCAGGCCGAAGTAGCTGAAGGAAATATGCCCTAGAGGCAATAATAAAGTTATTATTTATTTCCTCATATCATGATAAATATTTATTATTCATGCTAGAATTGTATAACCCGGAAACATGATACATGTGTGAATACATAGACAAACATAATGTCACTAGTATGCCTCTATTTGACTAGCTCATTAATCAAAGACGGTTATGTTTCCTAACCATAGACATGTGTTGTCATTTGATTAATGGGATCACATCATTAGGAGAATGATGTGATTGACTTGACCCATTCCGTTAGCCTAGCACTTGATCGTTTAGTATGTTGCTATTGCTTTCTTCATGACTTATACAAAGTTTCTACAACTATGAGATTATGCAACTCCCGTTTTCCGGAGGAACACTTTGTGTGCTACCAAACGTCACAACGTAACTGGGTGATTATAAAGGAGCTCTACAGGTGTCTCCAAAGGTACAGGTTGAGTTGGCGTATTTCAAGATTAGGTTTTGTCACTCCGATTGTCGAAGAGGTATCTTTGGGCCCTCTCGGTAATGCACATCACTATAAGCCTTGCAAGCAATGTAGCTAATGAGTTAGTTACGGAATGATGCATTACGTAACGAGTAAAGAGACTTGTCGGTAATGAGATTGAACTAGGTATTGGATACCGACGATCGAATCTCGGGCAAGTAACATACTGATGACAAAGGGAACAACGTATGTTGTTATGCGGTTTGACCGATAAAGATCTTCGTAGAATATGTAGGGGCCAATATGAGCCTCTAGGTTCCGCTATTGGTTATTGACCGGGAACAGTTCTAGGTCATGTCTACATAGTTCTCGAACCCGTAAGGTCCGCACGCTTAACGTTACGATGACAGTTTTATCATGAGTTTATAAGTTTTGATGTACCGAAGGTTGTTCGGAGTCCCGGATGTGATCACGGACATGACGAGGAGTCTCGAAATGGTCGAGACATAAAGATTGATATATTGGAAGCCTATATTTGGATATCGGAAACGTTCCGGGTGAAATCGGGATTTTACCGGAGTACCGAGGGGTTACCGGAACCCCCCCGGGGGTTAATGGGCCTACATGGGCCATGAGGGAGAAGAGGAGAGCCGGCCAGGGCAGGCCGCGCGCCCCCTCCCCCTAGTCCGAATAGGACAAGGAAGGGGCGGCGCCCCCCTTTCCTCTTTCCCCTCCTCCTTTCCTTCTCCACCAAGGCAAGAGGAGGGAGTCCTACTCCCGGTGGGAGTAGGACTCCTCCAGGCGCACCCCTAGGGGGCCGGCCGCACCTCCCCCCTCCCTCCTTTATATACGGGGGCAGGGGGCACCTCTAGACACACAAGTTGATCTTCGTGATCGTTCCTTAGCCGTGTCGGTGCCCCCCTCCACCATATTCCACCTCGGTCATATCGTTGCGGTGCTTAGGCGAAGCCCTGCGTTGGTAGAACAGCATCATCGTCACCACGCTGTCGTGCTGACGGAACTCATCCCCGACACCCTGCTGGATCGGAATCCGGGGATCGTCATCGAGCTGAACGTGTGCTGAACTCGAAGGTGCCGTACGTTCGGTACTTGGATCGGTCGGATCGGGAAGACGTACGACTACATCAACCGCGTTGTCATAACGCTTCCGCTAATGGTCTACGAGGGTACGTGGATAACATTCTCCCCTCTTGTTGCTATGCATCACCATGATCTTGCGTGTGCGTAGGATTTTTTCGAAATTACTATGTTCCCCAACAGTGGCATCCGAGCCTGGTTTTATGCATAGATGTTATATGCACGAGTAGAACACAAGTGAGTTGTGGGAAATACAAGTCATACTGCTTACCAGCATGTCATACTTTGGTTCGGCGGTATTGTTGGATGAAGCAGCTCGGACCGACATTACCCGTACGCTTACGCGAGACTGGTTTTACCACCGTGCTTTGCACACAGGTGACTAGCGGGTGTCAGTTTCTCGAACTTTAGTTGAACCGAGTGTGGCTATGCCCGGTCCTTGAGAAGGTTAAAACAACACTAACTTGACAAACTATCGTTGTGGTTTTGATGCATAGGTAAGAACGGTTCTTGCTCAGCCCGTAGCAGCCACGTAAAATTTGCAACAACAAAGTAGAGGACGTCTAACTTGTTTTTGCAGGGCATGTTGTGATGTGATATGGTCAAGACGTGATGCTATATTTTATTGTATGAGATGATCATGTTTTGTAACCGAAGTTATCGGCAACTGACAGGAGCCATATAGTTGTCGCTTTATTGTATGAAATGCAAACGCCTGTAATTGCTTTACTTTATCACTAAGCGGCAGCGATAGTCGTAGAAGCAATAGAGGGCGTAAACAACAATGATGCTACGATGGAGATCAAGGTGTCGCGCCAGTGACGATGGTGATCACGACGATGCTTCGGAGATGGAGATCACAAGCACAAGATGATGATGGCCATATCATATCACTTATATTGATTGCATGTGATGTTTATCCTTTATGCATCTTATCTTGCTTTGATTGACGGTAGCATTTTAAGATGATCTCTCACTAATTATCAAGAAGTGTTCTCCCTGAGTATGCACCATTGCGAACGTTCTTCGTGCTAAGACACCACGTGATGATCGGGTGTGATAGGCTCTACGTTCAAATACAACAGGTGCAAAACAGTTGCACATGCGAATACTCGAGTTAAACTTGACGAGCCTAGCATATACAGATATGGCCTCGTAACACGGAGACCGAAGGTCGAGCGTGAATCATATAGTAGATATGATCAACATAGTGATGTTCACCATTGAAAACTACTCCATCTCACGTGATGATCGGACATGGTTTAGTTGATTTGGATCACATGATCACTTAGATGACTAGAGAGATGTCTGTCTAAGTGGGAGTTCTTAAGTAATATGATTAATTGAACTTAAATTTACCATGAACTTAGTCCTGGTAGTATTTTGCAAATTATGTTGTAAATCAATAGCTCGCGTTGTTGCTTTTATATTTTTATTTCGATATGTACCTTGAGAAAACTGTGTTGAAAGATGTTAGTAGCAATGATGCGGGTTGGATCCGTGATATGAGGTTTATCCTCATTGCTGCGTAGAAGAATTATGTCCTTAACGCACCGCTAGGTGACAGACCTATTGCAGGAGCAGGTGCAGACGTTATGAACGTTTGGCTAGCTCAATATGATGACTACTTGATAGTTTAGTGCACCATGCTTAACGGCTTAGAATCGGGACTTCAAAGACGTTTTGAACGTCATGGACCATATGAGATGTTCCAGGAATTGAAGTTAATATTTCAAGCAAATACCCGAGTTGAGAGATATGAAGTCTCCAACAAGTTCTATAGCTAAAAGATGGAGGAGAATCGCTCAACTAGTGAGCATGTGCTCAGATTGTCTGGGTACTTCAATCGCTTGAATCAAGTGGGAGTTAATCTTCCAGATAAGATAGTGATTGACAGAATTCTCTAGTCACCATCACTAAGTTACTAGAACTTTGTGATGAACTATAGTATGCAAGGGATGACAAAAACGATTCCCAAGCTCTTCGTGATGTTGAAATCGACGAAGGTAGATATCAAGAAAGAGCATCAAGTGTTGATTGACAAGACCGCTAGTTTCAAGAGAAGGGCAAAGGGAAAGAAAGGGAACTTCAAGTGGAAAGACAAGTAAGTTGTCACTCCTGCGATCAAGCCCAAAGCTGGACCATAGCCTGAAACTGAGTGCTTACACTGCAAAGGAAATGGTCACTGGAAACGGAAATGCCCTGAATGTTTGGTGGATAAGAAGGATGGAAAATTGAACAAGGGTATATTTGATATACAGGTTATTGATATGTGCCTTACTAGTGTTTATAGTAGCCCCTGAGTATTTGATACTTGTTCGGTTGCTAAGATTAGTAACTCGAAACAGGAGTTACAGAATAAACAGAGACTATTTGAACGGGAAGTGACGATGAGTGTTGGAAGTAGTTCCAAGATTGATATGATCATCATCGCACACTCCCTATACTTTCGGGATTAGTGTGAAACCTAAATAAATGTTATTTGGCGTTTGCGTTGAGCATGAATATGATTTGATCATGTTTATTGCAGTATGTTTATTCATTTAAAATCAGAGAATAATTGTTGTTCTGTCTACATGAATAAAACCTTCAAATGGTCATACACCCAATGAAAATAGTTTGTTGGATCTCGATCGTAGTGATACACATATTCATAATATTGATGCCAAAAGATGCAAAGTTAATAATGATAGTGCAACTTATTTGTGGCACTACCATTTGGGTCATATCGTTGTAAAGCACATGAAGAAACTCCATAAAGATGAATTTTCGGAATCACTTGGTTATGAATCATTTGATGCTTGCGAACCGTGCCTTTTGGGCAAGATGACTAAAACTCCGTTCTCTGGAACAATGGAACAAGCTACTGACTTATTGGAAATAATACATACCGATGTATGCGATCCAATGAGTGTTGATGCTTGTGGCAAGTATCGTTATTTTCTGACCTTCACAAGATGATTTGAGCAGATATGGGTATATCTACTTGATGAAACATAAGTCTGAAATAGTTGAAAGATTCAAAGAATTTCAGAGGGAAGTGGAAAAATCATCGTAACAAGAAAATAAAATTTCTGCGATTTGATCGCAGAGACGAATATTTGAGTTACGAGTTTGGTCTTCAATTAAAACTATGTGGAATAGTTTCACATCTCACGCCACCTAGAACACCACAACGTTATGGTGTGTCCGAACGTCGTAACCGCACTTTATTGGATATGGTGCGATCTATGATGTCTCTTACTAATTTACCACTATTGTTTTGGAGTTATGCATTAGAGACAACTGCATTCACGTAAAAAGGGCACCATCTAAATCCGTTGAGACGACACCATATGAACTATGGTTTAGCAAGAAACCCAAGTTGTCGTTTCTTAAAGTTTGGGGCTATGATGCTTATGTGAAAAAGTTTCATCCTGATAAGCTCAAACCCAAATCGGAGAAGTGCGTCTTCATAGAATACCCAAAGGAAATTGTTGGGTACACCTTCTATCACAGATCCGAAGGCAAGATATTCGTTGCTAAAAATGGATCCTTTCTAGAGAAGGAGTTTCTCTCGAAAGAAGTGAGTGGGAGGAAAGTAGAACTTGATGAGGTAACTGTACCTTCTCCCAAATTGGAAAATAGTTCATCACTGAAATCAGTTCTAGTGATTCCTACACCAATTAGTGAGGAAGCTAATGATGATGATCATGAAACTTCAGATCAAGCTACTACCGAACCTCGTAGGTCCTCCAGAGTACGGTCCGCACCGGAGTAGTACGGTAATCCTATTCTGAAAGTCATGTTACTAGACCATGATAAACCTACGAACTATGAGGAAGCGATGATGAGCCCAGATTCCGCAAAATGGCTGGAGGCCATGAAATCTGAGATAGGATCCATGTATGAGAACAAAGTGTGGACTTTGGTGGACTTGCCCGATGATCGGCAAACCAGAGAAAATAAATGGATCTTCAAGTTGAAGACGGGCGTTGATAGTAGTGTTACTATCTACAAAGCTCGACTTGTCGCAAAAAGGTTTTTGACAAGTTCAAGCTGTTGACCACAATGAGATTTTCTCAACTGTAGCGATGCTTAAGTCTGTCCGAATCATGTTAGCAATTGCCACATTTTATGAAATTTGGCAAATGGATGTCAAAACTACATTCCTTAATGGATTTATTATAGAAGAGTTGTATATGATACAACCAGAAGGTTTTGTCAATCCTAAAGGTGCTAACAAAGTGTGCATGCTCCAGTGATCCATCTATGGACTGGTGCAAGCATCTCGGAGTTGGAATATACGCTTTGATGAGTTGATCAAAGCATATGGTTTTATACAGACTTTTGGAGAAGCCTGTATTTACAAGAAAGTGAGTGGGAGCTCTGTAGCATTTCTAAATACTATATGTGGATGACATATTGTTGTTTGGAAATGATATAGAATTTCTGGATAGCATAAAAGGATACTTGAATAAGAGTTTTTTAAAAAGAAAGACCTTAGTAAAGCTACTTACATATTGAGCATCATGATCTATTGATATAGATCGAGACGCTTGATAAGATTTTTCAATGAGTACATACCTTGATAAGATTTTGAAGTAGTTCAAAATGGAATAGTCAAAGAAGGAGTTCTTGCCTGTGTTCCAAGGTGTGAAGTTGAGTAAGACTCAAATCCCGACCACGACAGAAAATAGAAAGAGAATGAAAGTCATTCCCTATGCATCAGTCATAGGTTCTATAAAAGTATGCCATGTTATGGTCCAAACCTATTGTATACTCTGCCCTGGTTTGGCAAGGGAGTACAATAGTGATCTAGGTGTAGATCACTGGACATTGGTCAAAATTATTCTTAGTGGAATAAGGATATGTTTCTCGATTATGGAGGTGACAAAAGGTTCGTCATAAAGGGTTACGTCAATACAAGTTTTGGCACTGATCCAGATGACTCTAAGTCTTGATCTGGATACATATTGAAAGTGGGAGCAATAAGCTAGAGTAGCTCCATGCAGAGCATTGTAGACATAGAATATTTGCAAAATACATACGGCTCTGAATGTGACAGACCTATTGACTAAGCTTCTCTCACGAGCAAAACATGATCACACCTTAGTACTCTTTGGGTGTTAATCACATAGCGATGTGAACTAGATTATTGACTCTAGTAAACCCTTTGGGTGTTGGTCACATGACAATGTGAACTATGGGTATTAATCATATACATATATGAATATTGGTGTTAAATCACATGGTGATGTGAACTAGATTATTGACTCTAGTGCAAGTGGGAGACTGAAGGAAATATGCCCTAGAGGCAATTATAAAGTTATTATTTATTTCCTCATATCATGATAAATATTTATTATTCATGCTAGAATTGTATTACCCGGAAACATGATACATGTGTGAATACATAGACAAACATAATGTCACTAGTATGCCTCTACTTGACTAGCTCATTAATCAAAGATGGTTATGTTTCCTAACCATTGACATGTGTTGTCATTTTATTAACAGGATCACATCATTAGGAGAATGATGTGATTGACTTGACCCATTCCGTTAGCCTAGCACTTGATCGTTTAGTATGTTGCTATTGCTTTCTTCATGACTTATACAAAGTTCCTACAACTATGAGATTATGCAACTCCCGTTTTCCGGAGGAACACTTTGTGTGCTACCAAACGTCACAACGTAACTGGGTGATTATAAAGGAGCTCTACAGGTGTCTCCAAAGGTACATGTTGAGTTGGCGTATTTCGAGATTAGGTTTTGTCACTCCGATTGTTGGAGAGGTATCTCTGGGCCCTCTCGGTAATGCACATCACTATAAGCCTTGCAAGCAATGTAGCTAATGAGTTAGTTATGTAATGATGCATTACGTAGCGAGTAAAGAGACTTGCCCGTAACGAGATTGAACTAGGTATTGGATACCGACGATCGAATCTCGGGCAAGTAGCATACCGATGACAAAGGGAACAACGTATGTTGTTATGCGGTTTGACCGATAAAGATCTTCGTAGAATATGTAGGAGCCAATATGAGCATCCAGGTTCCGCTATTGGTTATTGACCAGGAACGGTTCTAGGTCATGTCTATATAGTTCTCGAACCCGTAGGGTCCGCACACTTAACGTTACGATGACAGTTTTATTATGAGTTTATAATTTTTGATGTACTGAAGGTTGTTTGGAGTCCCAGATGTGATCACGGACATGACGAGGAGTCTCGAAATGGTCGAGACATAAAGATTGATATATTGGAAGCCTACATTTGGATATAGGAAATGTTCCGGGTGAAATCGGGATTTTACCGGAGTACCGGGGGGGTTACCGGAACCCCCCGGGGGGTTAATGGGCCTACATGGGCCCTGAGGGAGAAGAGGAGGGCTGGCCAGGGCAGGCCGCGCGCCCCTCCCCCCTAGTCCAAATAGGACAAGGAAGGGGGGGGGGCCCCCTTTCCTCTCCCCCCTTTCCTCTCCCCCCTTTCCTTATCCACCAAGGCAAGAGGATGGAGTCCTACTCCCGGTGGGAGTAGGACTCCTCCAGGTGCCCCCCTAGGGGGCCGGCCGCACCTCCCCCCTCCCTCCTTTATATAGGGGGCAGGGGGGCACCTCTAGACACACAAGTTGATCTTCGTGATCGTTCCTTAGCCGTGTGCGGTGCCCCCCACCACCATATTCCACCTCGGTCATATCGTTGCGGTGCTTAGGCGAAGCCCTGCTTCGGTAGAACATCATCATCGTCACCACGCCGTCGTGCTGACAGAACTCATCCCGAAACCTGCTGGATCGGAATCCGGGGATCGTCATCGAGCTGAACGTGTGCTGAACTCGGAGGTGCCATACGTTCGGTACTTGGATCGGTCGGATCGTGAAGATGTACGACTACATCAACCGCGTTGTCATAATGCTTTCGCTTACGGTCTACGAGGGTACGTGGACAACACTCTCCCCTCTCGTTGCTATGCATCACCATGATCTTGCGTGTGCATAGGAATTTTTTTGAAATTACTACGTTCCCCAACAGTAGCTAGCGGGCAGGGGCTCACCAGGCCACATCCGGACTATGAAATCTTTCATAGCCACTTCGGCCACCCTATCGAGTTCAACCAACTGTTTCAGTTGGTCACTCAGAGGAATTGGGTGTTTGGCTCCAGCATACTGGGACCAAAACAGCTTCTCCATTGAGCTCCTCTCCTTAGCACGATAGAACTCCGCAGCATCTGATACGCTGCGTGGCAGATCTGCGAATGCCCTGGAGAGCTCCGAATTCGGGTAAGTAAAAGAAACGCCTCCGCCACATGCTTGCTTTGCATAAAAAATGCCTTACCCGCTGCTATCTTCTTGGCCGCCTGGATGTCCTGCTGGGCCTTTTCGGCTTCGGCCTTCGCATCTTTCATACTCACAAGGGCCTTCGCAAGCTCAGACTCCTTCGTTTTGAGGTCACGCTCCAAGGACTCGAACTTCTTGCCGAGCTCCTGGAGCTCTTGCTGCACCTCGCCCACCCTAGCATTCTGCTTTTCGCGCTCGATGCGCTCCAGGGCCGCCTTGTCTTCGGCCTTGGACAACCGCTTTCTTCAAAGACGCCACTTCAGTCGTGGCCCCTATTTCAAAGTCACGACGCTTTGTCGTTAGAATCACAAATTTTGACTATTCTTTATGATATTCGAACGAGGTACCATAAACCTTTGTTCTCTTCGAGCCGCCTCTTCGTGAGGCCGAGCTCTCCCTGTGCCTGCTCCAGGTCACGTTTTAGTCCGGCGACCTCGGCCGTGCGGGCAGCAGCAGCAAGCAGCACTGCGTGCTTATTCACATGCACATCTACTATTAGACTCCTGCGAATTATAATCGACCCTCTGTTTGGCTTTTCGTTCCGAACACCAAACAGAGTATCCGGGGCTACTACCTATCGGGTAATAACTTCACACATTTTTTGATTACTTACCTCAAAACCCGTCAAGAGGCTGGTGCAGGCTTCGGTTAGTCCGCTCTTGGCGGACAGAACCTTCTGAATCACCGCACTCATAAGAGTACGGTGGTCTTCATCCATGGATGCGTCGGGAAGCGCTTCCAGCAGACTATCCGATGCCTCTGGCGTAACGGAAGTCATCGGCACGGACGGCTCGCCCTCCCTAGAGAGGGGCTGCCTGCTCGAATTCGGAACCATTGGAGGTTCCGGCACAGTATCCAGCTGAGAGCCCGGCTTGCTGCGGCTCTCGTCGGCACAATCCGCGGGGATCTTATACCCCGTGTGCCCGGCGTCTGGAATCTTGCCCTGGGGCGTCTCCAGAGTCGCCTCCCCCTGCTCGGGGAGCATTTGGGATAATAACTCCATGTCATCCGCAGGCTGGAGAGTAGTGGCCGTCCGGAGCGAGTTCATCACTGAATCACTCAAGGACTCATCCAAAGACGATACCTCGGGATGGACCCTGGCCGGACTGCATATATGAGATCGGCGTTATAACAAACTATGAAGCAAAGTCGCACTAAAGTATAACAAGGTGCGGATACTTACGATCTCACTAGGGGCTTCCCCCTAGGCAGCCACTCCTCCTCGCTATAGGCGGCCATGGCGGAGTAATCCGGAAGGGACGCCTTTCCCTTCTTGGGCGTTCTGGCCTCCCCCTCCGGGGCGGCTTTCCTGTTCTTCTCCTCCCCAGTGCGGGGAGGCGGAGCGTCTTTGTGTTTTCCCCCACCTCCGCGAGAGAAATTTGCCTTGTCGTCTTCGGACGACGAGGGTATGACGGCCTTACGCCGGGGACCTTTCCTGGTCCCCTGGGCCGCCTTCTCAGGCCTCTCGTCCTCTCCGGATGGGGCGGCCCTCTCTTCTTCCTCCTCTCCTTCGGGGGAGGAGTGTGCCTCGTCGTCTTTGGACGAGGCGTCCGGTACGACCTTTCGCCGGAGACCCTTCCTGGTCCCCGGGGCCTTCTTTTCCGGCGCCTTGTAGGGCGCCGGGATGAGCATCTTCGTTAGGAGAGCATCTGCTGGACCTTCTGGCAGTGGAGCCGGACAGTCAATCCGCTCTCCAGTGTAGGGCGCCGTCTCCACATACTCCTGATCAAATACACACAATGACTTAAGATTCCCCCATGGGTACACTGGGAAAAACTACATCCGGTGATAGTCAGAAAACTCACCGGACGGGGGAGCCGCATGGCGTGAAGTCCACGGTCCTCGGATGTGGGAGGAGGTATTTCGGAGGCCTTGAACAGCGCCTTCCATGCGTTCTTGTGTGTCATGCTGCAAAGCTTTCGAAGCGTCTGGTGTTCGGCCGGGACGAACTCCCACAGATTAAATACCCGTCTTTGGCACAGAAGAATTCGGCGGACAAGCATGACCTAGACCACGTTGACAAGCTTGATTTTCTTGTCCTTCATGTTCTTGATGCATTCAAGTCCGGTCACTCCAGCAGCTTCGCCCTGTGCCAGGCCCTTCTTTTCCCAGGAGGTGAGCCGCATGGGGATTCCGGATCGGAATTCGGGGCCGCCGCCCAGTTGGCGTCGCGCGGCTCGGTGATGTAGAACCACCCCGATTGCCACCCTTTCACGGTTTCCGTGAAGGAGCCGTCAAGCCAGGTGACGTTGGGCATCTTGCCCACCATGGCACCTCTGCACTCCGCTTGCTGGGCGCCCACGATCTTCAGCTTCATGCAGAAGATTTGTAGCCACAAGCCAAATTGAGGCTTGATGTGGAGGAAGGCCTCGCACACGATGATGAACGCCGAGATGTTGAGGACAAAATTTGGGGCTAGATCATGGAAATCTAGCCCGTAGTAGAACATGAGCCCGCGGACGAAGGGATGAAGTGGAAACCCCAGTCCACGGACGAAGTGGGCGAGAAACACGACCCTCTCATGGGGTTCCGGGGTTGGAATGATCTGCCCTTCATCCGGTAGCCGGTGCGCGATGTCTACGGCCAAGTATCCGGCCACCCGAAGGTTCGCAATATGCTTCTCCTTCACGGTGGAGGCCACCCACTTGCCTCCTGCTCCGGACATGTTTAGCTATGTGGAGAAGGCTTGGACTAGGGCGTTGGAGCTCGAGGAGGCAAGGATGAGCAAAGGAGGAAGAAGGAGTGGGTAAAAATGGGGAACCCTTATCCCTTTATAGAGGCGACGAAAGCGGTGCGCCTCCCGACTTACCCGCTGAGGATCTCTTACTTCCCAAGCGCCACGATTGATGGCACGGTTGGGTTACCCATACCCGTATTAATGGGAATCCCGTGACAAGGGGACATGATCTCTGCTTTGACAAGACGTGTCAAGGAAACCACCTCGCAATATGCGCTATGGCTGGTTGCGGGAAACTGGTTCGAATAAAGACCCGACCTTAGTGTCATGTCACATTGTCTAAAGTTGTCAGCAGATTACATTTGTGAAATATCATTCTCTCTACAGTGGTATATAAAGATCATCTTGCAGATCTGGACACGGGTTAAGTGTTCGATAATTACTTTGGAGTATTCGGAGATGGAACCCGCCTTGCAATGCCGAAGACAAACTGCGCGCCGGACTCATCGTCATTGAAGCCTGGTTCAGGGGCTACTGAGGGAGTCCTGGATTAGGGGGTATCCGGACAGCCGGACTATATACTTTGTCCGGACTATTGGAGCGTGAAGATACAAGACTCAAGACTCCGTCCCGTGTCCGGATGGGACTCTCCTTTGCATGGAAGACAAGCTTGGCAATCCGGATATTATATTTCCTTCTTTGTAACCGACTCCATGTAAACCCTAGCCCTCTCCGGTGTCTATATAAACCGGAGAGTTTAGTCCTTAGAGGCACAATCATAATCATCATAAGCTAGCTTCTAGGGTTTAGCCTCTACGATCTCGTGGTAGATCAACTCTTGTACTACTCATATCATCAATATCAATCAAGCAGGAAGTAGGGTTTTACCTCCATCGAGAGGGCCCGAACCTGGGTAAACATTGTGTCCCTTGTCTCCTGTTACCATCAGCCTTAGATGCACAGATCGGGACCCCCTACCCGAGATCCGCCGGTTTTGACACCGACAGCAAGCATCTCGGAGCTAGAATATTCATTTTTATGAGGTCGTCATTGGACTTGGTTTCATCAAAAGCGAAGAGGACTCTTGTTTATACAAGAAGTTAAGTGGGAGCTCGATAGTGTTTTTGATGTTGTATGTGGACGACATGCTACTGATCGGGAACGATGTTTCGATGCTGAACTCAGTCAAGGAGTCATTGAATGGCAAGTTTTTGATGAAAGACCTTGGTGAGGTAGTGTATATTTTAGGCATTAAGATCTATAGAGATAGATCGAGGAGGCTGCTCGGCTTAAGCCAGAGCACGTACATAGATAAATTGTTGAAGCGGTTCAACATGAGTGAGGCGAAGAAAGGGTTCTTGCAACTCTCACTGAAGGAAATATGCCCTAGAGGCAATAATAAAGTTATTATTTATTTCCTCATTTCATGATAAATGTTTATCATTCATGCTAGAATTGTATTAACCGGAAACATGATACATGTGTGAATGCATAAACAAACAACATGTCACTAGTATGCCTCTACTAGACTAGCTTGTTAATCAAAGATGGTTATGTTTCCTAGCCATGAACAAAGAGTTGTTATTTGATTAACAAGGTCACATCATTAGTAGAATGATCTGATTGACATGGCCCATTCCATTAGCTTAGCACTCGATCGCTTAGTATGTTGCTACCGCTTTTATCCATGACTTATACATGTTCCCGTAACTATGAGATTATGCAACTCCGCCACGGAGGAACACTTTGGTGCTACCAAACGTCACAACGTAATCGGGTGATTATAAAGGAGTACTACAGTGTCTCCAAAGGCGATGTTGGGTTGGCGATTTCGAGATTAGGTTTTGTCACTCCGATTGTCGGAGAGGTATCTCTGGGCCCTCTCGGTAATGCACATCACTTAAGCCTTGCAAGCATTTCAACTAATGAGTTAGTTGTGAGATGATGTATTACGGAACGAGTAAAGAGACTTGCCATGTGAGATTGAACTAGGTATTGGATACCGACGATCGAATCTCGGGCAAGTAACATACCGATGACAAAGGAACAAACGTATGTTGTTATGCGGTCCGACCGATAAAGATCTTCGTAGAATATGTAGGAGCCAATATGGGCATCCAGTCCCGCTATTGGTTATTGATCGAGACGTGTCTCGGTCATGTCTACATAGTTCTCGAACCGTAGGGTCCGCACGCTTAACGTTTCGCTTGCGATATAGTATTATATGAGTTATGTATGTTGGTAACCGAATGTTGTTCGAGTCCGGATGAGATCATGGACATGACGAGGAACTCCGGAATGGTCGAGAGATAAAGTTTGATATATGGGATAATAGTGTTTGATCTTCGAAGGGTTCCGAATTCACGGAAAGGGTCCGGATGTTTCCCGAAATGTTTGGGTACGAGAACACGTTATTTGGGCTAAAGGGAAAGCCCACGAGGCTTATGGAAAGTGCAAAAGGAAGTTTTGCGGAGACAGAGGCTAGACGCCAGAACCTCGGCGTCTAGGGGTAGACGCCGGGAACCTGGCGTCTAGCCCTCGAGTCCGAGAAGGACTCTTGCCTTTCGTGCAAAACCGACTTTGAGGAGGCTTTTACTCCAAGTTTCACCCTGAGGGCTCAACATATAAATAGAGGGTAGGGCTAGCACCAAAGAGACATCGAGAAACACCAAGCCGTGTGCGCAACCCTGTCCCCTCTAGTTTAGCCTCCGCCATAGTTTCCGTAGTGCTTAGGCGAAGCCTGCGGAGATTGTTCTTGACCAACACCGTCCACCACGCCGTCGGCTGCCGGAACTCATCTACTACCTCGCCTCGCCTTTGGATCGAGAAGGCGAGGACGCCATCGAGCTGAACGTGTGCGAACTCGGAGGTGCCGTCGCTCGGTACTTGGATCGGTCGGATCGTGAAGACGCACGACTACATCAACAATCAGCGTTGATAAACGCTTCGCTTAGCGATCTTCAAGGGTATGAAGATACACTCCCCTCTCGTTGCTATACATCACCATGATCTTGCGTGTGCGTAGGAAATTTTTGAAATTACTACGTTCCCCAACAATGGCATCCGAGCCTAGGTTTTTCTATGGTTTGATGTTTTGCACGAGTAGAACACAAGTGAGTTGTGGGCGATACAAGTCATACTACCTACCAGCATGTCATACTTTGGTTCAGCGGTATTGTGAGATGAAGCGCCCGGACCGACATTACAGCAGACGCTTACGCGAGACTGGTTTCACCGCCACGAGCACTCGTTGCTTAAAGGTGATTGGCGGGTGTCTGTCTCTCTCACTTTAGTTGAACTGAGTGTGGCTACGCCCGGTCCTTGAGAAGGTTAAAACGAGTCTATTTGACGAAGTATCGTTGTGGTTTTGATGCGAGGTGAGACTGGTTCTTGCTTAAGCCCGTAGCAGCCACGTAAAATTTGCAACAACAAAGTAGAGGACGTCTAACTTGTTTTTGCAGGGCATGTTGTGATGTGATATGGTCAAGACGTGATGCTATATTTTATTGTATGAGATGATCATGTTTTGTAACCGGTTATCGGCAATCGGCTGGAGCCATATGGTTGTCGCTTTATTGTATGCAATGCAATCGCTCAGTAATGCTTTACTTTATCACTAAGCGGTAGCGATAGTCGAGAAGCATAAGATTGGCGAGACGACAACGATGCTACGATGGAGATCAAGGTGTCGCTACCGGTGACGATGGTGATCATGGTGGTGCTGCGGAGATGAAGATCACGAAGCACTAGATGATGATGACCATATCATATCACTTATATTGATTTGCATGTGATGTTTATCCTTTATGCATCTTATCTTGCTTTGATTGACGGTAGCATTATAAGATGATCTCTCACTAAATTATCAAGAAGTGTTCTCCCGAGTATGCACCGCTGCCAAAGTTCGTCGTGCCTGGACACCACGTGATGATCGGTGTGATAAGCTCCACGTCCATCTACAACGGTGCAAGCCAGTTTTGCACACGCAGAATACTCGGGTTATACTTGACGAGCCTAGCATATGCAGATATGGCCTCGGAACACGGAGACCGAAGGTCGAGCATGAATCATATAGTAGATATGATCAACATAAGATGTTCACCATTGAAAACTACTCCATTTCACGTGATGATCGGTTATGGTTTAGTTGATTTGGATCACATGATCACTTAGATGACTAGAGAGATGTCTTTCTAAGTGGGAGTTCTTAAGTAATATGATTAATTGAACTTAAATTTATCATGAACTTAGTACCTGATAGTATCTTGCTTGTTTATGTTTGATTGTAGATAGATGGCTCGTCTTTGTTGTTCCGTTGAATTTTAATGCGTTCCTTGAGAAAGCAAAGTTGAAAGATGATGGTAGCAATTACACGGATTGGGTCCGTAATTTGAGGATCATCCTCATTGCTACATGTAAGAGTTACGCCCTGGATGCACCGCTAGGTGCAGACTCTTCTTTGGAGCAACACGGATGTTGTGAACGTCTGGCGAGCAAAGTGATGACTACTCTATAGTTCAAGTGTGCCATGCTTTACGGCTTAGAACCGGGACTTCAACGACGTTTTGAACGTCATGGAGCATATGAGATGTTCCAGAGTTGAAGTTAATATTCCAAAGAATGCCCGGATTGAGAGATATGAAGTCTCCAATAAGTTCTATAGCTGCAAGATGGAGGAGAATAGTTACATTAGTGAGCACATACTCGTAATGTCCGGGTACTACAATCACTTGACGCAATTGGGAGTTAATCTTCCGGATGATTGTGTCATTGATGAATTCTTCAATCACCGCCACCAAGCTACAAAGGCTTCATGATGAACTATAATATGCAAGGGTTAGTAAAGACTATACCGAGCTCTTCGCAATGCTAAAGGCTGGAGGTAGAAATCAAGAAGGAGCATCAAGTGTTGATGGTCAATAAGACCACTAGTTTCAAGAAGAAAGGTAAAGGGAAGAAGAAGGAACTTCAAGAAGAACAGCAAGCAAGTTGTTGCTCAGAGAAGAAACCCAAATCTGGACCTAAGCCACTGGCCGAGTGCTTCTCGCAAGCGATCGGTCTTTGGAAGCGGAACTGCCCCAAGTATTTGGCGGATAAGAAGGATGGCAAGGTGAACAAAGGTATATGTGATATACATGTTATTGATGTGTACCTTACTAGAGCTCGTAGTAGCACTGGTATTTGATCTTTGGTTCATTGCTAATATTTGCAACTCAAACAGGACTACGGATTGCTTAACTCGCAAAGGACGAGGTGACGATCGCGCGTGGGAAATGGTTCCAAAGTCGATGTGATCGCGGTCGGCACGCTACCTCTACATCTACCTTGGGATTAGTTTTAGACCTAAATAATTGTTATTTGGTGCTGCGTTGAGCATGAACATTATATCTGGATCTTGTTTGATGCGAGACGGTTATTCATTTAAATCAGAAGAATAATGGTTGTTCTATTTATATGAGTAATATATTTTATGGTCATGCACCCTTGAAGAGTGGTCTATTTTGATGAATCTCGATAGTAGTGATACACATATTCATAATGTTGAAACCAAAAGATGCAGAGTTAATAATGATAGTGCAACTTATTTGTGGCACTGCCGTTTAGGTCATATCGGTGTAAAGCGCATGAAGAAACTCCATACTAATGGACTTTTGGAGTCACTTGATTATGAATCACTTGGCACTTGCGAACCGTGCCTCATGGGCAAGATGACTAGAACCCGTTCTCGGTACTATGGAGAGAGCAACAGATTTGTTGGAAATCATACATCTGAGATGTATGTGGTCCGATGAATGTTGAGGCTCGTGGCGGATATCGTTATTTTCTCACCTTCACAGATGACTTAAGCAGATATGGGTATATCTACTTAATGAAACATAAGTCTGAAACATTTGAAAAGTTCAAAGAATTTCAGAGTGAAGTTGAAAATCATCGTAACAAGAAAATTAAATTTCTACGATCGATCGTGGAGGTGAATATTTGAGTTACGAGTTTGGTCTACATTTGAAACAATGCGGAATAGTTTCGCAACTCACGCCACCCGAACACCACAACAGTAATGGTGTGTGCGAACGTCAGAATCGTACTTTACTAGATATGGTGCGATCTATGATGTCTCTTACAGATTTACCGCTATCGTTTTGGGGTTATGCTCTAGAGACGGCCGCATTCACACTTAATAGAACACCGTCAAAATCCGTTGAGACGACACCTTATGAACTATGGTTTGGCAAGAAACCAAAGTTGTCGTTTCTTAAAGTTTGGGGATGCGATGTTTATGTGAAAAAACTTCAACCTGATAAGCTCGAACCCAAATCGGAGAAATGTGTCTTCATAGGATACCCAAAGGAAACAGTTGGGTACACCTTCTATCACAGATCCGAAGGCAAGACATTCGTTGCTAAGAATGGATCCTTTCTAGAGAAGGAGTTTCTCTCGAAAGAAGTGAGTGGGAGGAAAGTAGAACTTGATGAGGTAATTGTACCTTCTCCTTACTTGAAAGTAGTTAAATCACGTAAACCGGTTTCGAGACATCTACACCAAGTAGTGAGGAAGTTGATGATGTTGATCATGAAACTTCAGATCAAGTTACTGCAGAACCTCGTAGATCAACGAGTAAGATCCGCACTGAGTGGTACGGTAATCCTGTTCGAAATCATGCTACTAGATCATGATGAACCCACGAACTATGAAGAAGCGATGGTGAGCCCAGATTCATAAAATGGCTTGAGGCCATGAAATCGAGATGGGATCCATGTATGAAAACAAAGTATGGACTTTGGTTGACTTGCCGAGGGTAGGCAAGCAATAGAAAACAAGTGGATCTTCAAGAAGAAGACCGACGCGACGGTAATATTATCGTCTACAAAGCTCGACTTGTCGCAAAGGGTTTCGACAAGTTCAAGGGATTGACTACGATGAGACCTTCTCACCCGTAGCGATGCTTAAGTCTGTCCGAATCATGTTAGCAATTGCGCATTTTATGATTATGAAATTTGGCAAATGGATGTAAAGACTGCATTCTGAATGGATTTACGGAAGAAGAGTTGTATATGATGCAACCGAAGGTTTTATCGATCCAAAGGAGCTAACAAAGTATGCAAGCTCCAGCGATCCATCTATGGACTGGTGCAAGCATCTCGGAGTTGGAATAAACGCTTTGATAGTGTGATCAAAGCATTTGGGTTTGTCTGACTTTTGGAGAAGCTTTGTATTTACAAGAAAGTGAGTGGGAGCTCTGTAGCATTTTCGATATTATATGTAGATGACATATTGCTGATCGGAAATGATATAGAATTCTGGATAGCATAAAGGATACTTGAATAAGAGTTTTTCAATGAAAGACCTCGGTGAAGCTGCTTACATATTGGGCATTAAGATCTATAGAGATAGATCAAGACGCTTAATTGGACTTTCACAAAGCACATACCTTGACAAAATTTTGAAGAAGTTCAAAATGGATCAAGCAAAGAAAGGGTTCTTGCCTGTGTTACAAGGTGTGAAGTTGAGTAAGACTCAATGCCCGACCACTGCAGAAGATAGAGAGAAAATGAAAGATGTTCCCTATGCTTCAGCCATAGGCTCTATCATGTATGCAATCTTGTGTACCGGACCTGATGTGTGCCTTGCTATAAGTCTAGCAGGAGGTACCAAAGTAATCCAGAGTGGATCATTGGACAGCGGTCAAGAACATCTGAAATACCCGAAAAGGACTAAGGATATGTTTCTCGATATGGAGGTGACAAAGAGCTCGTCAGAACGGTTACGTTGATGCAAGCTTTGACACCGATCCGGACGATTCTAAATCGCAGACCGGATCGTATTTACACTAAACGGAGGAGCTGTCAGTTGGTGCAGTTCTAAACAAAGCGTCGTGGCGGGATCTACATGTGAAGCGGAGTACATAGCAGCTTCGGAAGCAGCTAATGAAGGAGTCGGATGAAGGAGTTCATATCCGATCTAGGTGTCATACCTTGTGCATCGGGTCCAATGAAAATCTTCGTGACAATATGGAGCAATTGCCTTAGCGAAGGAATCCAGATTTCACAAGAGGACCAAACACATCAAGTGACCTTCAATTCCATCCGGGACTTAGTCGGTGGGAGACATAGAGATTTGCAAGATACATACGGATCTGAATGTTGCAGACCGTTGACTAAGCCTCTTCCACGAGCAAAACATGATCAGCACCAAGACTCCATGGGTGTTAGAATCATTACTATGTAATCTAGATTATTGACTCTAGTGCAAGTGGGAGATCAAGGAAATATGCCCTAGAGGCAATAATAAAGTTATTATTTATTTCCTCATTTCATGATAAATGTTTATCATTCATGCTAGAATTGTATTAACCGGAAACATGATACATGTGTGAATGCATAAACAAACAACATGTCACTAGTATGCCTCTACTAGACTAGCTTGTTAATCAAAGATGGTTATGTTTCCTAGCCATGAACAAAGAGTTGTTATTTGATTAACAAGGTCACATCATTAGTAGAATGATCGATTGACATGACCCATTCCATTAGCTTAGCACTCGATCGCTTAGTATGTTGCTACCGCTTTTATCCATGACTTATACATGTTCCTGTAACTATGAGATTATGCAACTCCGTTTACGGAGGAACACTTTGGTGCTACCAAACGTCACAACGAATCGGGTGATTATAAAGGAGTACTACTGGTGTCTCCAAAGGCGATGTTGGGTTGGCGTATTTCGAGATTAGGTTTTGTCACTCCGATTGTCGGAGAGGTATCTCTGGGCCCTCTCGGTAATGCACATCACTTAAGCCTTGCAAGCATTTCAACTAATGAGTTAGTTGTGAGATGATGTATTACGGAACGAGTAAAGAGACTTGCCAGTAACGAGATTGAACTAGGTATTGGATACCGACGATCGAATCTCGGGCAAGTAACATACCGATGACAAAGGGAACAAACGTATGTTGTTATGCGGTCTGACCGATAAAGATCTTCGTAGAATATGTAGGAGCCAATATGGGCATCCAGGTCCCGCTATTGGTTATTGATCGGAGACGTGTCTCGGTCATGTCTACATAGTTCTCGAACCCGTAGGGTCCGCACGCTTAACGCTTCGTTGACGATATAGTATTATATGAGTTATGTATGTTGGTAACGAATGTTGTTCGAGTCCGGATGAGATCATGGACATGACGAGGAACTCCGGAATGGTCCGGAGATAAAGTTTGATATATGGGATAATAGTGTTTGATCTTCGGAAGGGTTCCGGAATTCACCGGAAAGGGTTCCGGATGTTTCCCGAAATGTTTGGGTACGAGAACACGTTATTTGGGCGAAAGGGGAAAGCCCACGAGGCTTATGGAAAGTGCAAAAGGAAGTTTTGCGGAGACCAGAGGCTAGACGCCAGGAACCCTGGCGTCTAGGGGTAGACGCCGGGAACCCTGGCGTCTAGCCCTGGAGTCCGAGAAGGACTCTTGCCTTTCGGGCAAAACCGACTTTGAGGAGGCTTTTACTCCAAGTTTCGACCCCAGGGCTCAACATATAAATAGAGGGGTAGGGCTAGCACCAAAGAGACATCGAGAAACACCAAGCCGTGTGCCGGCAACCCCGTCCCCTCTAGTTTAGCCTCCGTCATAGTTTCCGTAGTGCTTAGGCGAAGCCCTGCGGAGATTGTTCTTGACCAACACCGTCACCACGCTGTCGTGCTGCCGGAACTCATCTACTACCTCGCCCGTCTTGCTGGATCGAGAAGGCGAGGACGTCATCGAGCTGAACGTGTGCAGAACTCGGAGGTGCCGTGCGTTCGGTACTTGGATTGGTCGGATCGTGAAGACATACGACTACATCAACCGCGTTGATAAACGCTTCCGCTTAGCGATCTTCAAGGGTATGAAGATACACTCCCCCTCTCGTTGCTATACATCACCATGATCTTGCGTGTGCGTAGGAATTTTTTTGAAATTACTACGTTCCCCAACACTCACATGGTATAAGGCTAAGCGAGACTCAGAGTCCTTCGACATCTGATGAGCGAAGCAGGATGAGTAGGATTCCGTATGCCTCGGCAATCGGATCCATCATGTATGCCACGATATGTACAATGCCTGATGTTGCTTTTGCAATAAGCCTAACAAGCAGATACCAGGCCAACCCAGGTGAGAGTCACTGGGCAGCGGTAAAGACTATTTTGAAGTACCTAAAAGGGACTAAAGAGATGTTCCTAGTTTATGGAGGTGAGGAAGAGCTCGTCGTAAGGGGTTACGCCGATGCTAGTTTCCAAACCGACAGAGATGATTGTCGATCACAATCCGGATTCGTGTCCGTTCTGAACGGAGGGGCAGTGGATTGGATGAGTTCCAAGCAGGATACGGTGGCCGATTGTACCATAGAAGCCGAATACATTGCGGCTCGTGAAGCTGCAAAGGAAGGTGTTTGGATCCGGCATTTTCTGGATGATCTTGGTATTTTCCCAGTCTCGGTGAAACCGTTGGACCTTTATTGTGATAATTCTGGTGCCATCGCACAAGCCAAGGAGCCAAGGAATCACCACAAGGTCAGACACATAGATCGGAAATATCACCTGATACGAAAGATCGTAAAGAATGGTGATGTAGAGTTATGCAAGATTCACACGGATGCAAATGTTGCAGATCCATTGACTAAGCCGCTTCCACAACCCAAGCATGAGAGGCACGTAAGAGCTATGGGCATTCGATGTCTATTTGACTGACTCTAGTGCAAGTGGGAGACTGTTGGAGATATGCCCTAGAGGCAATCATGTATGATAATATTTCCTATGTGTTTATGAATAAAGATAGTCCTTGGACATTATCAATCATGTGTATCAGCAAGTACGTGACTTGTTTGTGGGACTATGCATTGTATGATGATTGTCCTAAAAGGTCCCTAGTCGAAAGGGTTGTGTGGATGCGCAGCCGACTAGACTAGCATATGACACTGTCTCACTAGCCATGGAGCATTGGATGCTAACCGGATAATATGGACTTGGAAAGGTCTGGTCGGATTCGACGTAGTCGGATCCAAGTCGAGATAAGGTCTGAGACGGACAGACCCAACTATGAGACACATTGATATGTCATCTGTGAGTCTCTAGTACATTCTATGTCCTAAGACCGGAGCTGACGCATGTACTCGGGATGGTGACAGACTTGCTTTGAGCCGACCAAATGCTACTCCGTGACTGGGTAGTTACAAAGGTAGGTTTCGGGCTTGTCCAGACCCATGCTACGAGACATGGTCGAGCAAGATGGGATTTGACCCTCCGATCAGGAGAGATATACTCTGGGCTCCTCGTGTGATCTGACCAAGAGAAGCATGGCCATGCGACAAGGATTATGAGATAATCCGGATAGTGGTCGGCATCACTGGAATGAGAAAGAGGTCGGGCTACCACAAGGATGACAGACTCGCCTTGAGCCCGACAACATATATCGTGTGGCAAAGGGAATAGAAGTATGATGTACAAGTTTGCCTAACCAGCTTCATAGTCTGCTTGGTGGTCGGCATGCCTTGCTAGAGGCCACTACCAACCGTGCAGGTCAGAGGTGATTCGAACTGCGATCAATCCGACTTAAACCTAAGGGGTCACGCACTTAAGGGAAGGAACCTAAGAGGTCGGATCCAAGGACACTAGTCGGATGTGATCCGAGCTGTATTCGAATTATGGCCGAGTAGACTTGTGGGCTTTAGGGTCCGTGCGAGGCCCAAGTGTTGAGCCCGCGACAGACGCCTATATAAAGTGGAGGTGCGGCACACTCATTGGTTGATCGCTCCGGCGCTGCGACTAGGGTTTGCATGTGTTGTGAATAGCCACCTCCACTGGCCGCCGACTGTGTGATCGGACCTAGCAGTCCGCCGCAGGACGTTCCTCCCGCACGCGTGGATACCATTAGAGGCGGTGCACTTGCGCCGCTCCGGCGAACCTGTTTGTGGGATCCGTTCGGCTACGTGGGAGAATGGCAAGGAGGAGGACTCCGGGAACGCGCTGCCTCAACTCTACTTCTGCTGCACGGCACTGCGCGTCTAGTGGTAACCAACTGTGATCCATCTCCCGTAGCATGTTCTTAGTTGTTCTGCGCGTAGAAATTTTAATTTGCAGTCGATGCACCTTACCGTAGAACCCAACACCTCCGAGATGTGCACACGGCTAGGTAACGTCTCCGCCTTCTTTATCCAGCAAGGAAGGGTGGAGAGGTAGATGGGATTTGGGCCAGCACCACAACATGGTGGTGGTGGCAGCGGAACTGCAGCAGTGCTTCACCAAGCGCTACGCGGTGGAGATGGGAAAGGCACTTGCTAGGCAAAGGGGTGAGCCCCCCTCCAAGCCAGGGGCGGCGCCCCCCTCCAAGACAGGGGGTGGATGTCGGTGTCAAAACCGGCGGATCTCGGGTAGGGGGTCCCAAACTGTGCGTCTAAGGCTAATGGTAACATGAGGCAGGGGACACGATGTTTTACCCAGGTTCGGGCCCTCTCGATGGAGGTAATACCCTACTTCATGCTTGATTGATCTTGAGGATATGAGTATTACAAGAATTGATCTACCACGAGATCGTAGAGGCTAAACTCTAGAAGCTAGCCTATGATTATGATTGTAGTTATCCTACGGACTAAACCCTCCGGTTTATATAGACAGCGGAGGGGGCTAGGGCTACACAGAGTCGGTTACAGGGAAGGAAATCTACACATCCAAATTGCCAAGCTTGCCTTCCATGCAAAGGAGAGTCCCACCCGGACACGGGACGAAGTCTTCAATCTTGTATCTTCATAGTCCAATAGTCCGGACAAAGTATATAGTCCGGCTGTCCGGATACCCCCCAATCCAGGACTCCCTCAGTAGCCCCTGAACCAGGCTTCAATGACGATGAGTCTGGCGCGCAAATTGTCTTCGGCATTGCAAGGCGGGTTCCTTCTTCGAATACTCCATAGAAGGTTTAGAACACAAGGATCATGTCCAGCTCTGCAAAACAAATTCCACATACCACCGCAGAGAGCACAATATTCCACAAATCTAATCTGCTGACAGCTTTTTATAGCATGACATCACGCCATGGTCCGGTCATTATTCGAACCCTTTTTCTCAACCAGCTATTGCACGTAATGCGAGGCGATTTCCTTGACATGTCTTGTCAAAGCAGAGATCATGTCCTCTCATTGCGGGATTCTCATTAATACGGGTGCGGGTAACCCAACCGTGCCATCAATCGTGGCGCTTGGGGGAATAAGCATTTTTAGCAGGCAAGTGGGGAGGCGCACAGTTTCTACTGCCTTTATAAAGAGATAGGGGTTCTCCTCTATCACCCACGCCCTCTTCCTTCTCCGCTCATCCATTCTTGCATGCTCGGGCTCCAGCGCCCCAGCTCTCACCTTCTCCGTACAGCCAAACATGTCTGGAGCAGGAGGCAAGTGGATGGCGGAGGAGGACATTATGAAGCTATGGGCAGCCGGATTGGACGCAGACATCGCGCACCGGCTCCCGGACACAGGGCAGATCATTCCGACTCCGGGACCCCACGAGAGGGTTGTGTTCCTCGCCCACTTCATCCGCGGACTGGGATTCCCCCTCCACCCATTTGTCCGCGGGCTCATGTTCTATTACGGGCTGGATTTTCATGATCTGGCCCCCAACTTCATCCTCAATATCTTGGCATTTATCGTCATGTGCGAGGCTTTCCTCCGCATCAGGCCCCACTTCGGCCTATGGCTGAAGATCTTCAACGTGAAGCCGAAGATTGTGGTCGGTCAGCAGGCGGAGTGTGGAGGCGCCATGGTGGGCAAGATGCCCAACGTCACCTGGCTCAAAGGCTCCTTCGTGGAGACCGTGAAGGGGTGGCAATCGGGGTGGTTCTACATCACCGAGCCGCGCGACGCCAACTGGGTGGCGGCCCCCGAATTCCGATCCGGCATCCCCATGCGGCTTACCTCCTGGAAGAAGAAGGACCTAGTCTGGGGCGCATCCGCGGAGCTGACCGGACTCCAAAACTGCGTCAAAAATATCATAACCAAGAAGATCAAGCTTGTCAACGTGGTCCAGGTCATGCTATTTCTCTGGATTCTCCCATGTCAAAGACGGGCATTCAACCTATGGGAGTTCGACGTGGCCCAACACCAGACACTGCAAGAGCTCTTCGGCATGACGCACAAAGACGTCTGGAAGGTGTTGTTCAAGGCCAGCGAAGTTCCTCCTCCCACCACCGAGGACCGCGGACTCAGTGCCAAGTGCCATGCCAACTCGGTAAGCACTCTGCATCAAGATGTGCCTTTCCTCAGTATATTCGTGGGAGGAGCTTAAGCCACCGTACTAATTTAACAGGAGTATGTGGCGATGGCGGAGCGGATCAACTGTCCGGCTCCGTTGCCTGAAGATCCAGCAACCGCTCTCCTGACGGAGATGCTGGTTCTGGCACCCTATGTGGTGCCGGAGAAGAAGGCCAAGAAGAAGGCCACGGGGACCAGGAAAAGTCTCCGGTGCAAGGTGGTGTCGGACTCATTGTCCGAAGACACCGAGGCGCACTCCTCCAATGACAATGAGGAGGAGGAAGAGGAAAACCCTCTCCCCCAAACCGAGGGGGAGAAGAAAAGGAAGGCCGCCCCTTCCAGGGAGGCCGAAGGGTCCAAGAAGGGAAGGACCCTCCCTCCGGACCACTCCACAACCGCCGCCTACAACGAGGAGGTGTGGCTACCCAGGGCCAAGCCCCTGGCGAAGTCGTAAGTATTCGGATGCCATAATACTTTTTGCATGTTTTAGCTTTATGGCTTCTTATTATGGCAAGATATGTTTGTGCAGTCCGTCCAAAGCCCACATCGACTTATCCTCCTCGGATGGGTCCTTGAGCTCGTCGGAGATGAAGTGCTATTCGCTCCCGACGGCTTCCACTCCCCGGCCCGTGGATGACACCGAGGTGTTATCTCAGAGGATACCAGGGCCAGGAGGAGGTAGTCTTGGAGACTCCTCAAGGTGAGACCCCCGACGCCGGGCTCATGGGGGGGGGGGGGGAGACCCCCATAGATTCGGATGAGGGGGGGGGGCGCAGCAAGCTTGGTCCCCAACCGGATACTACATCGGAACCTCCAGTGGTTCCGAATTCAGGCAGGCAGCTCCCCGCCAAGGGGGGCGAGCCGCGTGTGCCGATGACCTCTGTCCATCCAGAGGCATCGGATAATTTGGTGGAAGCGCTTCAGAGCGCTTCCCTTGATGAAGGACACCGTACTCTTATGAGTATGGTGATTGCGAAGGTTCAGTCCGCCAAAAGCGGATTGACCAAAGCCTGCACCAGCCTCCTGACAGGCTTTGAGGTAGATAATTTAAATTATGAGAAAGTATCACAGGATAGACAGTAGCCCCTGATGCTCTGTTTGGTGTTCGGGAAGAAAAAACCGAACAGAGGATCAAATATTATTCCCAGGAGTCTAATCATAGTATGTCTATGTGAATAAGCAGGCGTCGCTACTGGCCGCCGCCGCTGCCACTGCGGAGGTTTCTGGACTGAGGTAGAACCTCGGCCTCGTGAAGAGGCAGCTCGAGGAGAACAAAGGTGAGTACTACCTGTCTGAATGTTATATAAAGGAAAAAAAATCATTGATGCTAATAGAAGCACGATGAATTTTACTAGGGCCACGACCGAAGTGGCAGCCCTTAAGAAGGTGTTGTCCGAGGCCGAAAACAAAGCGGCCAAGGAGCGCACCGAGCACGAAAAACAAGAGGCACGAGTTGATGAGGTCCAGTGCTTTAGGACTTCGTCAAAAAATTCGAGTCCTTGGAGTGTGACTCCAAGATGCAAGAGTCGGAGCTTGCGAAGGCCCCTTGGAGCACACTAGACGCCAAGGCCGAAGCCCGGAAGGCCCTCCAGGAAATTGAGGCGGCCAAGAAGATAGCTGCGGGTAAGGATTTCATTATGCAAAGCAAGCATGTGAAGGAAACTTTCCTTTTACTTACCCGAGTTGGAGCTCCCCAGGAGCATTCGCAGATCTGCCGCACATCATCTCCGATGTCGCAGAGTTCTACCAGGCTGAGGAGGGGAGCTCGATGGATAAGCTGTTTTGGTCCCAGTATATTGGGGCCGAACATCCAATGCCCTTGAGCGACCAGCTAAAGCAACTGGTCGAACTTCACAGGGCGGCCGAACTGGCCATGAAGAACTTCATAGTCCGACTGTGGCCTGGCGAGCCCCTGCCCAGCAGCTACTTCGGCCTTGTCAAGCGGATGGTGAATGCCTGTACGCTACTTGAAGTCGGTAAGCGGTCCATCTGCATTGAGGGTGCGCGCATGGCCTTGGCCCGTGCGAAGGTGCACTGGGGGAAGATGGACGCCGAGAAGCTGGTGCCAGAGGGGCCGCCGAAGGGCAAGGAGCATCGCCACCCTGAACAGTATTATGAAAATGTTATTAAGGGTGCCCGCCTTGTAGCGGATGAATGTACTAAGGATGTAATGTTCGAATGAATGTACTCATGTCATCCTGTTATATGAAAACCAGTTCATGTGCGCTATATGGCGCTTGTTTATAAAATCTTGAGAGTTGGCCAGTCGTCGGCTTCTACCCCCATGCAACTAGTACTAGGGTGCTCGGGATAAGTATAAACACTCTTTCTCCAAATTTTTGGTCCTTTTAAGGAGGTGTTTAGCGTCGCGAATGAGGCAATCGGACTACACGGCTTTATCGCTCTCACTTAGCCATAGATGTCTACAATTTTAAATTTGGGCGAAGCCCCTAGTATCCAGAAAGCCGGACTCGGGGCGCTATACACGCCTAAATCGGACAAGGTCGATTCCTCGCCTGAAGCGGAAAAAATCTTTAAGGATTTGAGACCTCTTGAACAGCGACCAGCTCTCGCCTTATCATGACGATCCGCTGGCTTTCTCTCGAGGTGTTTGTCGGAAGAACCGGGACAACAAGTGAGAGTTCTCCATGTGCTACCTTAGCCGATATAGCGGGCGTAAGGTACCAAAACATAGGAGCCGGGCAAACCCAACTATTGACCCAAGACATGATTCAGAGCTGATGCATATAGTGCTATAAGTTCGGGGAGCCGCACTGTCGAAACTGTTCGGACTTGTCTTGCGAGGTTATGGGGTACTGAAGCCCCTGGCAAACTGGTCGTGCCGAAATGCACGGGTATAATAAATAAGCAGTAAAGAAAAAGGGGTAAATAAACGTAATAGCAAGCTGACACTGTATACTATTTTCCCTTGTTATTCAAATGATACGTCAAAGCGTACATATACAAGTAGTGCGATAAGCAGAATAGGATTGTTTGACACATCCTGAGCAGGAGCAGGCGGTATGCGGGTATGTAAAATAATTATAACGATCATTATCAGAGACCACCTGAGGATTCCCTCGTACGCCAAAGCTTCTTGTCCTCTTGGTGTGTCCGTCCCGCTATGTGTCCGATAGTCGGTCTTTCGGAAGAGCCTCCTGAAGATAAGGACCTGAAAGAAAAAGGGGTGCAAAGATGCGTGTGTCCCGTGGCGGTCGATTCGTATTGTGGATCGTGTCATGGCCGTGCCTCCTCCTATGCCCAGGGTATTTTAAGTGCGTAGTTGTGTACACGCGGCACAAATTTCGCCATTTGACTGGGACTAGGGCAGAGGCCGGATTGCTAGTCGAGCTCTGGACATGCCAGATGATCCTGTTGCAGAGTACTCCAGACTCGCTTAACGGTATCCGGGTTATTTATCGCCGAGTTGGCTGTTTGCCTAAGAAGGCTGTTTTGTACTTCTGCCGCGAGGGCTGCAGTGTGCTCCTCCGTGCAGAGAGAGCACTCTGTGTTTCCATTAACTGTGATAACCCCGCGAGATCCTGGCATTTTGAGCTTGAGGTATGCATAATGCGGTACCCATTGAATTTGGCCAATGCGGTTCGTCCAAGCAGTGCATGATAGCCACTGCGGAAGGGTACGATGTCGAGGATTAACTCCTCGCTTCGGAAATTGTCCGGAGATCCGAAGACCACTTCCAGTGTGATTGAGCCCGTACAACAGGCCTCCACACCGGGTATGACACCCTTGAAGGTGGTTTTTGTGGGCTTGATCCTTGAGGGGTCGATGCCCATTTTGCGCACTGTATCCTGATAGAGCAGGTTCAGGCTGCTGCCACCGTTCATGAGGACTCGTGTGAGATGGAATCCATCAATGATGGGGTCCAGGACCAATGCAGCTGAACCGCCATGACGGATACTGGTAGGATGGTCCCTGCGATCGAAGGTGATCGGACAAGAGGACCATGGGTTGAATTTTGGGGCGACTGGCTCCATCGCATAGACGTCCCTTAGTGCACGCTTCCGTTCCCTCTTGGGAATAGGGGTTGCTATATCATATTTATTGTTTTCACCTGGGGAGTGAATTTCTTCTGTCCTCCCGTGTTCGGCGGTCGGGGCTCCTCGTCGTCGTCGCTATGCAGCCCCTTTTCCTTGTTTTCGGCATTCAACTTGCCGGCCTGTTTAAGCACCCAGCATTCCCTGTTGGTGTGGTTGGCTGGTTTATCAGGGGTGCCATGAATTTGACATGAGTGATCGAGTATGCGGTCCAAACTGGACGAGCCATACTGTTTCTTTTGAATGGATTTTTCCGCTGTCCGAATTTAAAGCCTCTAAATCCGGCATTGACTACCGTGTCTTCGGCGTTGTCGCCATTGTTGCGACGCTTGTGTCTATTTCATCGTGGCTTGCCGTTGCTGTCCTTGGCGTCTGAATCGCCTGAGTTTTTGGGTGTGATGTTGCGATGAGCCATGGGTCATGAGTGTCATGAGGGCTGCCATGGACTTTGGCTTCTCTTGGCCGAGGTGTCGGGCGAGCCATTCGTCATGGATGTTATGCTTGAAGGCTTATAAGGCTTCGGCATCTGGACAGTCGACAATTTGGTTCTTTTTTGTTAGGAACCGAGTCCAGAATTTCCTGGCTGACTCTCTGGGCTGTTGGGTTATGTGACTTAAGTCATCAGCATCCGGTGGTCGCACGTAAGTGCCTGATACGTCTCTGTCGTATCTATAATTTTTGATTGTTCCATGCCAATATTATTCAACTTCCATATACTTTTGGCAACTTTTTATACTATTTTCGGGACTAACATATTGATCCAGTGCCCAGTGCCAGTTCCTGTTTGTTGCAGGATTTATGTTTCGCAGAAACCCAATATCAAACGGAATCCAAACGGGATAAAAATGGACGGAGAATTATTTTGGAATATTTGGGATTGTCGGGAGAAAGAATCAACGTGAAACGGTGCCCGAGGTGGCCATGAGATAGGAGGCGCAGCCTCCTCCCTGGGCGCGCTTGGCACTCTCCTGGGCCACCCGTAAGGCGGTTGACGCTCTTCTTTGGCCGCAAGAAAGCTAATTTTTGGAAAACAATCTGGGCGAAGGTTTCAATCCAATCGGAGTTACGGATCTCCGTAAGAAACGGTGCTAGGGCAGAATTCCAGAACGCAGAAACAGAGAGATAGATCCAATCTCCCATGGGAGCCAAGGACTAGAGGGGAAACCCTTCTCCCATCTAGGGAGGAGGTCAAGGAAGAAGAAGAAGAAGAAGAAGGGGGGCTCTCTCCCCCTTGCTTCCGGTGGCGCCGGAGCGTTGCCGGGGGCCATCATCATCACCGCGATCTTCACCAACACATCCGCCATCTTCACCAACATCTCCATCACCTTCCCCCCTCTATCTACAGCGGTCCACTCTCCCGCAACCCGCTGTACCCTCTACTTGAACATGGTGCTTTATGCTTCATATTATTATCCAATGATATGTTGCCATCCTATGATGTCTGAGTAGATTTTCGTTGTCCTATTGGTGGTTGATGAATTGCTATGATTGATTTAATTTTCTTGTGGTTATGTTGCTGTCCTTTGGTGCCCATCATATAAGCGCGCGTGTGGATCACACCATAGGGTTAGTTGTATGTTGATAGGACTATGTATTGGAGGGCAAGAGTGACAGAAGCTTCAACCTAGCATAGAAATTGATACACACGGGATTGAAGGGGGACCAATATATCTTAATGCTATGGTTGGGTTTTACCTTAATGAACGTTAGTAGTTGCGGATGCTTGCTAATAGTTCCAATCATAAGTGCATATAGTTCCAAGTCAGGATGACATGCTAGCGGTGGCCTCTCCCACATAATAGTTGCTATCGGTCTAGTAAAGTAGTCAATTGCTTAGGGACAATTTCACAACTCCTACCACCACTTTTCCACACTCGCTATATTTACTTTATTGCATCTTTATCTAAAGAGCCCCTACTTTTTATTTACGTGTTCTTTATTATCTTGCAACCCTTTCCAACAACACATACAAAGTACCTCTAGTTTCATACTTGTTCTAGGTAAATCGAATGTCAAGCGTGCGTAGAGTCGTATCAGTGGCCGATAGGACTTGAGAGAGTATTTGTTCTACCTTTAGCTCCTCATTGGGTTCGGCACTCTTACTTATCGAAAGAGGCTACAACTATCCCATATACTTGCGGGTCATCAAGACCTTTTTCTGGCACCGTTAACGGGTAGTCATAGCGTGGGGTGAATATTCTCTTGTGTGCTTGTTTGCTTTATCACTAAGTAATTTTCATTGATGTCCTTAGTTGTTCTCTATCTTTAGCTATGTATATGGAACACGAAATACCAAAAAAATAGGTGTAGATGCTACTCATGGAGATAGGGAACCTCCTAAAACCCTCGATGCTCGTTATGTGAAAGAAATTATGTACTACTTTAATAATCCTGAGAAAACCCCATTCAACTTTGTTATGGGAGACACGTTGGATCAACGTGAACACTTTAGGGATTATCGCTTGACACAAAAAGGGAAACTATTATGGGATCAAATTTCTATGTTGCGTTGGTATGCTCGTCAACTATGCGTGTTACATGATTATACTTGTTGCTCTAGGATGAAGGCTCCACACCTTCCCTTTTCATGCAAATTCAATGAAAATTAAACCTTAGCTTCTTATGCTAATGGTATCTATGATTACTATGATGTGGAACAAATAGAAGAATTTGTTGCTTTTATGGGTGCTTATGAGATTGAATCTATGTTTAAAGCGTTTGACGATTTTGATGATCCAGTTTATAGACCAGAAAATTTAGCTATACTTAGATATTGCTATGAAAATTATGAATACAATTACAATATTAATGCATTTTTTGAGAAAGTCTCCGTTGTCCAAGAAGAGACTAATATTTTGCAGGAAGCTATGGAAGAAGAAATTGATGAAACTGTGAGCTCATTGGATGAAAAAGATGATGACGAGAGCGAAGAACAAAAGGAGGAAGAGCGGATTGATCACCCGTGCCCACCTTCTAATGAGAGTAACTCTTCAACTCATACATTGTTTAATTCCCCTTCGTTCTTACCGAAGGATGATTGCTATGATGATTGCTATGATCCCTTTAATTCATTTGAAATATCCCTTTTTGATGATACTTGCTATGCTTGTGGCCAAGTTGCCAATATGAATTATGCTTATGGAGATGAACTTGCTATAGTTACTTATGTTAAACATGAAATTGTTTCTATTGCATCCACGCATGATAGTCCTATTATCTTTTTGAATTCTCCCGACTACACTATATCGGAGAAGTTTGTGCTTAGTAAGGATTATATTGATGGGTTGCCTTTTACCATTGCACATGATGATTTTAATGAATATAATATGCATGTGCTTGCTGCTCCTACTTGCAATTATTATGAGAGAGGAACTATATCTCCACCTCTCTATGTTTCCAATATGATAAAATTGCAAGAAACTGCTTATACTATGCGTTGGCCTTTACTTGGTGTGCATGAATTGTTCTTTTATGACATGGCGATGCATAGGAAGAGAGTTAGACTTCGTTGTTGCATAATATATGTTACATTGTGCTCACTACTAAATTACAAATCATTGTTAATTAAAATTGGCTTTGATATACCTTGGGATCCGGGTGGATTCATTACTTGAGCACTATATGCCTAGCTTAATGGCTTTAAAGAAAGCGCTGCCAGGGAGACAACCCAGAAGTTTTAGAGAGTCATTTAGTTCTGTTGAGTGCTTTTATATAGTTTAAAAAACAAAAATAAATAAAGAGGGGAACCCTAAAACTTTTCAAAAAGGAAAGTGAAAGTGAGAGAGACAAGCATTGTTGAAGTGGGAGAGCTCCTTGAACTTTGTTCATGCTCACGGAAACTTTGTGAATCTTAACTACAGAAACTTTTCAACAATTATAATTATCCCCTTGTACAATTCCGTTGTATTATAAAAATAATGTGCCAAGGTTTGCCTTTAGGATGTTTACAATGCTTGTTGGTTTGTACGGTGATGGACAGAAACTTTGGCTGTAGTACGCGATTTTACATTTTTTTACTGGAACGTCAAATGGTTCTGATTCCTTTTGAACTTTCTTGATGTACAAATATTTTAGTTTCCTAATTTTGGTAGAAGTTTTGGGGTACCAGAAGTATGGTGGATGTTCAGATTGCTACAGACTGTTCTGTTTTGACAGATTCTGTTTTTGATGCATAGTTTGCTTGTTTTGAAGAATCTATCAATTTATCTCGGTGGATTAAGCCATGAAAAAAGTTATATTACAGTAGACAAAATGCAAAAACAAAATATGAATTAGTTTGCAATAGTACTTAGAGTAGTTATTTGCTTTATTATACTAACGGATCTTACCGAGTTTTCTGTTGAAGTTTTGTGCGGATGAAGTGTTTGATCGAGGAGGTCTCGATATGAGGAAAAGGAAGAGAGGCAAGAGCTCAATCTTGGGGATGCCCGAGGCATCCCAAGTAAATACTCAAGGAGACTCAAGCGTCTAAGCTTGGGGATGCCCCGGAAGGCATCCCCTCTTTCTTCAACAAGTATCGATATGTTTTCGTATTCGTTTCGTTCATGCGATATGTGCAAGTCTTGGAGCGTCTTTTGCATTTAGTTTTCACTTTTCTTTTATGCACCATGCTGGTATGAGATAGTCCTTGGTTGATTTATAGAATGCTCATCGCACCTCACTTATATCTTTTGAGTATGTCTTTACAGAATGCTTCATGTACTTCACTTATATCATTTGAAGTTTGGATTGCCTGTTTCTATTCATATAGAAAACCGCCATTTGTAGAATGCTCTTTTGCTTCCCTTATATTTGTTAGAGCATGGGCATATCTTTTGTAGAAAGAATTAACTCTCTTGCTTCACTTATATCAATTTAGAGAGATGACAGGAATTGGTCAATCACATGGTTAGTCATAAAATCCTACATAAACTTGTGGATCACTGAATATGATATGTTTGATTCCTTGCAAAAGTTTTGCGATATAGTGATGATAGTATGTGGGAGGTACTAGTAGATGGTTGTGTTTAGTAAGGATGTTGGTGTTAAGGTTTGAGATTCCCGAAGCATGCACGTATGGTCTATTAACTATGTAACCAAATTGGCGCGCATTGTATTTTGATTGTTTATCTTTGCGTGAAGGTCGGGGGCGCGCGATGGTTAACTCCTACCAACCTCCCCCCCTAGGAGTATGCGTGTAGTACTTTGTTTCAAGGGCTTTTAAATTTTTGCAATAAGTATGTGAGTTCTTTATGACTAATGTTGAGTCCATGGATTATACGCACTCTCACCCTTCCATCATTGCTAGCCTCTTCGGTATCGTGCCTTGCCCTTTCTCACTTTGAGAGTTGGTGCAAACTTCACCGGTGCATGCAAACCCCGTGATACGATAGGCTCTATCACACATAAGCCTCCTTATATCTTCCTCAAAACAGCCACCATACCCTATCATGGCATTTCCATAGCCATTCCGAGATATATTGCCATGCAACTTCCATCATCATCATATACATGACTTGAGCATTCATTGCCGTATTGCCTTGCATGATCGTAAGATAGCTAGCATGATGTTTTCATGGCTTGTCTGTTTTCTGATGTCATTGCTATGCTAGATCATTGCACATTCCGGTACACCGCCGGAAGCATTCATATAGAGTCATATCTTTGTTCAAGTATCGAGTTGTAATATTGAGTTGTATAGAGTGTGATGATCATCATTATAGAGCATTGCCCCATGAAAAAAAAGAAAAGGCCAAAGACGCCTAAATAAAAAAGGGGGCCAAAGAAGCCAACCCAAAAAGAAAAGAAAAAAGAAAAAAAGAAAAAGAAAAGGGCAATGTTACTATCCTTTTTCCACACTTGTGCTTCAAAGTAGCACCATGTTCTTCATATAGAGAGTCTCCTATGTTGTCACTTTCATATACTAGTGGGAATTTTCATTATAGAACTTGGCTTGTATATTCCGATGATGGGCTTCCTCAAATGCCCTAGGTCTTCATGAGCAAGCAAGTTGGATGCACACCCACTTAGTTTTCAGTTTGAGCTTTCATACACTTATAGCTCTAGTGCATCCGTTGCATGGCAATCCCTACTCCTCGCATTGACATCAATTGATGGGCATCTCCATAGCCCATTGATTAGACACATCGATGTGAGACTTTCTCCCTTTTTGTCTTCTCCACATAACCTCCACCATCATATTCTATTCCACCCATAGTGCTATATCCATGGCTCACGCTCATGTATTGCATGAAGGTTGAAAAAGTTTGAGAATACTAAAGTATGAAACAATTGCTTGGCTGACATCAGGATAGGCATGAGGGGTACCTTGTGTTAAGAAAAGGGAGCATACCAGACTATATGATTTTGTAGGGATAACGTTCTGAAGCATTGATGTTTTGAAAGACTTGATTGTTTGTTGGGATGCCCTAAGTATTATTGTTTTTATCTCAAATGATAGACTATTGCTTTGAATCACTCGTATCTTAATATTCATGCCATGATTAGAAATACGATCAAGATTATGCTAGGTAGCATTCCACATCAAAAATTATCTTTTTATCATTTACCTACTCGAGGACGAGCAGGAATTAAGCTTGGGGATGCTGATACGTCTTCGTCTTATCTATAATTTTTGGTTGTTCCATGCCAATATTATTCAACTTCCATACACTTTTGGCAACTTTTTATACTATTTTTGGGACTAACATATTGATCTAGTGCCCAGTGCCAGTTCATGTTTGTTGCATGTTGTAGCGACCAGACCTCAAACAGTCTGATCTCTGTGCTCAGTGTCATCCCTGGATCAGTAATGCCGACACCACACAGTACTTGGAGGATTTATAACAGAGTAGCAATCACACACTTATTACATCGAATGTCTCAAGAGAGAACTTATTGAAAAAAATATGGCTTAAGGCCATCTAAAATACGATAACAGCGGAAGACTTGGAAGAATAAGCGAGTCCATCAACTCCATCGGCATTACTGAGTATAGAACCACGACCTAAAAGCACCTTACTTGTCGTCTAAAAAGTCTGCAACATGAAACGTTGCAGGCCGAAAACGGGTCAGCACATGGAATATGCTGGCAATGTAACACATAGAGGAAAATATGATGGAATAAGCTATACTACATGCACATTTGGCTGGTGGAAAAGCTCTATGGTTACAGTTTTGCGTAAAGCCAATTTTTCCCTACTACAAAGGAATAATTTAGTTAACTATCATGGTGGTTGTTAAACATTGAGAATGGTTGACAACATTCTCAATCCCAATTAAAAATACTCGTTGACATCCCAACAATATTAATTAGAAGTAACATGATGAGATTCACATGATATCCAAGTACTAGATACTCAAGATGTCCATTACCGGGGACACGGCTAACCATGATTAGTTTATACACTCTGCAGAGGTTTGCGCACTTTTCCCCACACGAATCGATCTCCTCCGTTTGGTTTCTCGCACTACATGGTGTTTGAGAAACGGATGACCGAGACATAGTCTTTTAGAAGCGCTTGCACCTTACGTAGAGGGTAGACCGTACCAACCTACATCCCCTACATCTGCTAGTCTACCCTGTAAGAGTTCGCACGACTTAGTCAACTGTGCTTGAGCCCATAATAGCATGTGGCTGCACATGGAAGTTTCTAGCATGAATAATCTTATGATCCCTTTGAGCCTGGGTGGCGGTCCGAAGAAAAACAGGCAAGTCCTGGAAACCAGGTGCCTCAATCCACCTAGATGTGTGTTTAAGTTGCCACCTTAAATAAACCATTAAATTAACAAACTCACATCTGTCATGGATACACTCACCCAATCCATGTCTACTAGCATAGCATGGCATAATACGCAAACGTAGAAGTAACTCCCAAAGGTTTGATAATAAACAGGTAATAGGTACTACCTTATCTACTTCCCATAACCCACAATTTAATTAGATCCTAATCATGCAATGTTTGAGGATTGATCTAATGCATAAAACTGGGTAGTAGAAAAGGTATGATCAAAGTGTTACTTGCCTTGCTGATGATCCGCGAAACCTAGGGACTCAAAGTAACACGCGGCGCACTACGGCTATTCTATCGCAGACAAATAAACAAGCATACAATAAGTACTCATCTAATGCACAGGTAAAACTCGAATAAGAGATCTAACCAGAATGTTCAACTTAAGAACTCCGGTTTGCAAAAAGAATCAAATCAACCAAAGCAACGAAAGTCAAACGGCGAAAGAAAATAGCTTCATTTTACTAATCTGGATCTAAGTCAATTTTTCACAGAAGCAAAAACTTGTTTAAGTTGATTATTAGGAAAGAGGGTTTCGATACGAAACTCCAGGCGCTTGAATCGCCTGATTCCGATAAACGAGCGAAAAGTTAAACTAAAACGAAAATTGGATCAGGAATCGCTATCAGAAAAATCGCGGATTAAATCCGAGAAAAAGAAAAACGATGAACGGGTTAACGAATGAACGTTCGTTAACTAAACTAATCTGACGAACACGTTCGTTAAAACGAACGAACGAGCGAACGCTCGCTAATTAACCTAACAAAAAAACCAATCTAATAAAATGAACCAAAAAAAACAAAGAAAACCGTTCGGTTTTGAGAAAACCAATGACACGGAAAACGCGGCGGCGACCCTCGGGCGGGTCGGCGGGTCGGCGGCGGCGGCGGCGGCGGCGAATCTGGCGGCGAATCTGGCGGCGGCGGATTAGGGTTCAGGCGGGCGTGGGCGTGGTGGACGGCTGGCTGGTGGTAGTGTGGCGGCCGACTGACTGGGCGCCGGGTGGCGGCTTATAGAAGCGCCCCGAGCGGAGTCCCGCTCAGGCACGCCCAAAAGCGGTTCGCGTTTTTTAAGTAATTCAGCAGAAGAAAAATAAAAGAAATACTAAGCGGTCTCGAAATCCGAAAAAATTTTTCCCCGGCTTCTAAAATCATGCCGGACAAGATGAACATTTATTTGGGGCCTAAATGCAATTTTGAAAAACGTGCATTTTTTCCTAAATTCAAATAAAAGGCGAAAAACTCCAAAATAAATCTTATTTGATTTTTTTTATTAAATCTTCATTATTTCTTTATTTTGGGAAAGTCATTTTATTCCCTCTCTGAAATTTTGGTAGTAGAAATAATTGAAGATAAAATAAATAAAATCACATGATCCTATTTTTCAAAATTTGAGAAAACTCAATTATGAAAATAATGAAATCCCCAACTGTCTCCGTGGGTCCTTCAGTTGCGTGGAATTTCTAGGATCGAGCCAACAATGCAACAAAATATGATATGCAATGATGATCTATGTATAACATTCCAAATTGAAAATTTGGGATGTTACAAACCTACCCCCCCTAAGATGAATCTCGCCCTCGAGATTTGGGTTGTCTAGCAAATAGGTGAGGGTGGGCCTTGAGCAGATCTTCCTCTCGCTCCCAGGTGGCTTCTTCCTCGGTGTGGTGGCTCCACTGAACTTTGCAAAACTTGATAACCTTACTGCGGGTAACTCGGCTGGCATATTCCAGAATCTTAACTGGTTTCTCTTCATAGGTCAAATCATCTTTCAACTGAATCGCTTCCAGTGGCACAGTATCTCTCAGTGGTATATCAGCCATCTCTGTGTGACACTTCTTCAACTGTGAAACATGGAACACATCGTGAACTCCTAACAATCCCTCAGGTAATTCCAACTTGTACGCTACTTCTCCCATGCGTTCCAAAACTTTGTATGGCCCCACAAAACGTGGCGCTAACTTTCCTTTAACTCCAAAATGCTTAACTCCTCGAAGCGGAGATACTCGAAGATAAACTCTGTCTCCGACTTCATATTCTGTCCCCTTGCGTTTTGAATCCGCATAGCTTTTCTGCCTTGACTAGGCTACCTTGAGCCTATCGCGAATTAACTTTACTTTCTGTTCAGACTCCTTAATCAAATCCGGTCCAAACAACTGGCGATCTCCTACTTCATCCCACAACAACGGGGTTCTGCACCTCCTTCCATACAAGGCTTCGAAAGAGGCCATTTTCAAACTGGATTGATGATTGTTGTTGTAAGAAAACTCCGCATATGGCAAGTTGTCATCCCAACTTGATCCATAATCCAAAACACAAGCTCTAAGCATATCCTTCAAAATCTGATTGACTCTCTCGGTGCATCCATCATCGCTGGATGGAAAGGCATGCTAAATTCAGCCTGGTTCCCAATGTTTCGTGTTGCTTCCGAACATTGAGGTGAATTGGGTTCCTCTATCGACACGATACTCACAGGAACTCCATGCAAACATACAATCCTTGTCATGTATATCTTAGCCAATTTGGCACTGCTGTAGGTAGTCTTTACTGGAATGAAATGAGCTACCTTCGTCAAACGATCGACTACAACCCAAATCGAGTCATAGCTTGAACGAGTCCTAGGCAATCCCGTGATGAAATCCATGCCTAGTTTGTCCCACTTCCATTCGGGTATAGGCAATGGCTGTAACAATCCCGCTGGCTTCTGATGTTCTGCTTTCACCCTCTGACATACATCACAAACTGCTACATACTTTGCAATATCCTTCTTCATTCCGGTCCACCAGAAAGTTTCCTTCAAATCCAAATACATCTTAGTATTTCCGGGGTGAACCGAATATGGTGAATCATGTGCCTCTTGCAGAATCAACTTCCTGATCTCCGGGTCATTGGGCACATAAACACGGTCCTCAAACCATAAGGTATCGTGCTCATCCTCACAAAATCCTTTAGCCTTTCCCTTGCTCATCCTTTCCTTAATGGAAGCAACTTCCTTATCTGTCTTTTGAGCTTCTCTGATTTTATCCATCAAAGTAGACCGAATCTCCAATGCTGCTACGAAGCCTCTCGGAACTATTTCCAAACATAGCTCCCGGAATTCCTTCGCTAATTCTTGTGGTAAACCTCTGATCATTAGGGTGTTGACATGGCTCTTGCGGCTCAACGGATCTGCTACAACGTTAGCCTTCCCGGGGTGATAATGCAATCTCATATCATAATCTTTAATAAGCTCCAACCATCTCCTCTGCCTGAGATTTAACTCCTTCTGCGTGAAGATGTACTTCAAACTCTTGTGATCCGTGTACACCTCACAATGATTTCCAATGAGGAAGTGTCGCAAGTTTTCAGTAGCGTGCACTCAAATTGCTAACTCCAAATCATCAATAGCATATTTCATCTCATGAGGCTTAAGCTGTCGTGAAGCATCTGAAACAACTCTTCCTCCTGCATAAGCTTTGCTCCAAGTCCTCGATGTGAAGCGTGTAATATACTTCATAATCCTTGGTACGATCCGCAGAATTATCTTGGTGAGGTAACCAAGCGTTTCTTCAACTCTTGGAAACTAGCCTCACACTCCTCGGTCCAAATGAACTTGGTATCCTTTTCAACAATTACATCATAGGCCGCAATCTCGAGAAAGTTTCAATGAATCTCGATAGTATCCTGCGAGCCCAAGGAAACTCTGATCTCTCAAGCTGTTGTTGGTGCTTCCCGATTTGTCACAAATGGCAACTTTAGTGGGGTCTCTTGCTATACCTTCTCCGGATATAACATGTCGAGAAATCCAACTTCCTTGACCAAAACTCACACTTGTTGAACTTGGCACGGTGATGTTCTCTCGAGCTTCTCGAGTACCAAGCATAAGTGCTCCTTATGTTCCTCTTCATTCTTGAGTAAACTAAAATATCATCAATGAACACCACGACGAACTTATCCGAAACTCCATAAACACCTTGTTCATCATGTTCATAAAATAGGCTGGGCGTTAGTCGGACCAAATGACATAACGGTATACTCATACAGCCCGTGCACAGTGGAAAAAGCCGTCTTGGTATATCTTGCTCCCAAATCTTCAATCGATGGTACCACGATCGCAAATCGATCTTGGAAAACACCTTGGCTCCTTGCAACCGATCAAACAGATCATTGATCATTGGTAGTGGGTACTTGTTCTTGATTGTTACTTCATTCAATCGCGATAATCCACAACCATCCTTAAAATCCATCCTTCTTCTCCACTAGAAATCTTGGCGATCCCCAAGGCGAAGAACTTGGGCGAATAAAACCTTTGTCCAACAACTCCTTAATCTGCTTCTTAATTTCCTCCAAATCTTGGGCTGGCATCTGTGACGGTCTCTTGGATATCGGCCCGGTTCGGCGATAGTTCAATTAGGAACTCAATGTCTCTATCCGGTGGCATGCCTAGCAACTCTTCTCGAAATACATCGGGGAAATCCCTTACCACTGGTACTTCCTCCTGCACAACTCCTAATAAGGAATTTACATGTGCTCTTCTCGGCTCATGCCGTGATACATACTTGATTCTTCTTCCTTCAGGGGTGGTAAGCAAAATCGTCTTACTGGCGCAATCTATATTCCCTCCATACTTCGATAACCAATGCATGCCTAATATCACATCCAAACCTGCGATTCCAAAACTGTCAGGGATATACCCCGCGGTGTAAACCGGCCGGAAGTTTAACCCGGCCGGACTGGACGACTCCCTGGTAACCCGCCCGGTCTTCGCGGTTCATTCGTAACCCGGCGGGCGGGTCAGATGGATGACGAGGCCCAAGGCCCAGAAGGCCGGTTCACGTTTAATGGTGGGCCGGTTTATGAGGAAAGCGTAAGGACTATTCTCCTACAAAGGAAGCAAGATTAGGACTCCACTTGTAATAGAGTAATCCTAGTCCAACTAGGACTAGTCATGTAAACCGCCCTTGACATATATAAGGAGGCGGGGCTCCCCAAAGAGGACAAGTTACAAGTTACAAGCTAGAAGTAAGAAGAAACAATCTTAGGGCGGACACAAAGAGGAGAGCGGTTCTGGCGACTCCTCGTGATGATAATGAGATCTAGCCTCAAACAAAGCATGTAGGGTTTTCTTGGATGATGTTTCCGGGCCCTGTCATCTAAATCCACTGTCTTGTGTTGCGTCTCTCGATTCTGCTCAACCCCTCTCAAGCTACCACATAGATGCGTTGGCCTCACGACTAAGTCCTCACCCTAGGACATCTGACATGACAATTCCACGACAATTCCACGACAGTTGGCGCCCACCGTGGGGCCCGCGCACGGTGGTGTTGAGTTCTTGGAGGGATTTTCTCTCAGGGATCAAGATGTTCGTGATTAGCCGGATAAAGAACCGGCATGGAAGAATTGGGCAGGATAACCCGCCTACAAGGTTTTGGGTCAAAGAAGTCAGGGTTCCGTGCACGCCGCTGCACACAAACCGTCGATCCGCCAGTCCTGGAAAATACAATTTCCGCCGGTGTGCACCGGAAAGACCGAGACCGACTCAAGATTCGCTTCAATATTCCAAAAAGCAGAACTCTAGGAGGAAGAATCAAATCAACCAGGTGCTGACGTACTTTAAAAAAAAGAAAGAAAGGGCCACGCCCCTGGAGGATGCAGATGTGGATTTATCGATCGAAGCGTGGCTCCGCTTCGTCGCCCGGAGCCGCCTCCTGCTGCTGGCCGTCTCTCCAGCGGCCGCCCGTCTCCGCTGTGGTTGCGCTCAACTACCCCGAGCTACGGTCGCCTCCGTTTGTAAACCGGCCTCTGCCGTCTACACCTTCAGCCGTTTCCAAAGCGCTTCCGATGCAGAGTACCAGCGGCCAGAAAAGTAAGTCAGGCTCCTGGCTTAAAAGGAAAGAAAAAGAAAAGGGTTACTAGCCCACGTGAGATCATCAGAAGAAATATTCCTCGATTGATTGGACATTTGAGCCCAAACTCGGAAGCAGGCTAATCTGATCCTACTACTAGTCCTAGTACAGTTCAGATTTGTTACTTCATCTATGATTAAGAGCCGGCACCTCCGCAATTAATTGGAAGAATTAAGTGCTACTATCAGATCATGATCACTGGAAGATTAAAAAAAAGAAAGAGGAAAATTGCAGCGCGGCGCGCAGAGGCTGCAAGTATTTTGGGTGCTCCACTCACAAGGCCGGTGTTTGTATGCGGTTGACAAAGAACAGTGTGTGCGTACGTTGGTACTTCATGTGAGATTAGAAAAAGGACAGAAGGAGAAGGTCACGTGGAGACCTCAGGCGCTTGAAGACAGGAGAACAAATCAATTCTTTTGTCAAAATCAAAAGGAGCATTATACATTATCCAGCGCCAGTATCCGTGTTCATCCGGCAAAAAATACCAAGTGTTATTTTTCCAATGTATTTCATCAGTGCATATTAATTCACCCGAGCAAAATTACTCTGGCCTATAATATTTTTATGCAGGGCGGCTATTAAAAGAAAAAGGGGTGGTATGATACCGCGGAGGCACGTTCGGCTGTGCCGTGCAGCTTCACGGACACGTGTATCGCGGTCCGGTTTGCATCAACGCGCCGGCCGACTTGCTCGTCTGCACCACCTTACAACGCCACGGACGACTCACCCGTCCGCCATCGCCGGCGGTTCATGCGTCAGCGCCGGTTTACAACACGGAGGGCAACTTGCTCGTCCGCACCGGTTTACAATGCCACGACCGATTCATCCGTTTGCTCGCATGGATGACTCGTCCGTGATTGATTTCAGTTTCACTGTGGTGATCATCAACTCTGCGGTGGATATCTTTTTGGCTAAAATATCATGATTCAGTGTTCATTAATGGCCAAATTGCCGCTCCCAGCGCTCCCTAGCAGCAGAGCTTAATCAACATCAACCAAGCTGGCTTGCACTGCGCCATCTATTCTCCTGTTTGGCGGTTTTTTCGGCTACACGTTTTCAAAAATTCCAGCTTTCGCAATTGTCTCGAGCCATCAGTCAAGTTACCTGCTTACGACTCCTGCTGGACCATCTCCGACTTCGCCGGCTTATGCCACATCATAAAAACAAGCTAAGTCACTTTTATATTTAAATTTCATTTTTTTCTAGTCAATTAAATATATCCGGCACCTTTGAGTTAATCTTGGGGGCTATCATTTCTTCTTATAAAGTTGAGTTGTAAGGTTACCAAAGAGGACTATTTGCCACGATACACAGTTCAAACATGGGTGCCCTACATATCAGCGAAATAATTTTATGTTTGTTCTTTACTAAGTCAGATGCAACTCGTAACCGACCAAGTAGTGGGTATGGTATTGTCAATCGACTCTGATGCCTATCATGGACTTTGTCGACCCTGAACATATCATATTCCATGAAAAAAGTCCACGCGAGAGCCTACTTAGTCGAGTCAAGCGATTAACAACTTGAACACAAGTTGACAAAGTCATCAAAATTATTATTTAATTTTGTTTTATATATCACTGAACGGTGTAATGCATTCATGTGTTTTATTTCAGAACAAAGAGCTTGAAGGCGACTCCTCGAGTCGCCTCAAGCCTCGAGAACTATCAAGCGAATTTGTGAAAAAATGGACTTTGTTAGTTACCAAAACACAAGTTCACATACTCTCTCGTCATGCGCCGGCTTACAATGTCGCGGCCGATTCTCTCGTCTGCACCGGCTTACCACGCCCAGCCGACTCACCCGTCTGTGCGGCTTACAACAAGGAGGACAACTTGCCCGTCCTTTTGACTTATAACGCCACGGCGGTTCATCATGCATGCGCCTCGGATGTTGCGGCGGTCGTCTTCACCATCCGTCTCTCGCGGCCCGGTCTACATCAACACACCGGGCCGCACCTATCTGCACGAGCTGTTTATTGAGCACACAAGTCGTCGCCACTATAGTTTGGTTAGCTTCAAATCACCAGTTGGAAGGAACCATTGGCCGAGATTCTTGACACGGCTCATCTGGGATCATTTATAACCCACCAGTCACCTCAACCTACGTGGATTCACATCATGCTATCAACACCAATGATATACAAGTTATGCGGTTTATATAGCGGTCAAATATGGAGAATCTCAAGCCAACTCTTGAGTCACCTTGAGACTCGGGGCTACGATGATATGACGCAACAAGTCTTGCCGCCAAACAAATTTAAAACCCGGGACAATGGAGGGAAAGATAACCCGGTCCGGAGGCTCTTTGTTATTTGAAGGCCGTCGAGAAAATTTCTGGCTCGAGAAAGTATATGACAATTACAAAATCCTGGCTCAATAAAGAAGTTCCGGGTCATCAAAAAAGATTCTGGTTTAAAATCCGGCTCAAGAGAAGCCAGTCTCACTGAAGTTCTCAAATCCGGTTTAAGAATTTCCGATTCAAAAAGGAGTTAATTTCTCGCAAGTTCGAGTTTAAAAGGCCGTCAGAAAATCTCCGGCTTAAAAAAGAAGATTCCGGTTTAAAATCCGGTTCGAGGGAAAGATGTCTCCCACAAAGCTTTGAAGCTCTCAATATCCGGTTCAAAATCCCGGTTCAAGAAGGATTTATCTCTTGCAAAAAGTTAAAGGGTGCCAAAGAGGACCTGCTGCCATGATGCGCGGTTCAAACATGGGTATCATGCCTTATTGGCTTATTATATTATTGATCACTTGGGGGCTTGGTCGTATCCGAACCGTAGCTACACCTCTTGATCGGCGCAATGCCACAACATCACTTGGGGGCTTTTTGGTCGTGTCCGAACCATAGCAACACCTTTTGATAGGCGAAAGCCACCAAATCACTTGGGGACATGGTCAAGTCTGAACCAGTCACACCTCTTGATCGGCCTAAGGCCACAGAATTAGTTGGGGGCTTGGTCGAACCCGAACCATTGCCATGCCTTTTGATCGGCATAAATGCCACGGTTTCATTTGGGGACCTGGCTGACTTGAACCATCGCCACACCTATTGGGGGCTTGGTCCTGTCCGACCATGGTAACACCATCTGATCAGCTCAATAAAGCATCTTTCTTGCAAATGGTTTATCATTGCCTTTTGCTTCAGTCTTTTTCTTAAATGACTATTATTTTTGTTGCGTTTTTTTAAACAGACATTGTTAATCCGGTTTAACTGTCAATTACAAATTGGCGGAACACGGTTAAATCTTAATCCGGAGACTATCTGCCCGGTTTAATTTTATGTTACCATCTTATTATGGAGTAAACCGGTGTTCATTAATCCAGTTTGACTTTCAATTACAAGTTGTCAGTACATCATCAAATCATAATCCGGAGACTATCCACCTGGTCTGGTTTGACTACGAGTCGCCGGTATTATATATGGTTAAACCGGTGTTTGTCACAACCCGGTACGGTTTTATCATAAACCGGCATAATATGGAAGGAGTTATCATTACTCAAGATTGGGGTTATCACTCTTACTACAAAAAGTTAGTAAACCTACGATGTTATTTAATGTCACAGGTATGATATATTTCATTTTTGATTATTCTTAAGTGCAGCCTTGGTAATAAACTTGGGTTATATGTTGGGCATTATGACCCGTCCGGCGGTAAACCGCCAGGACACTTTAAACTTGTTGTATGCAGAAACAGGTTGAATAAAGCATGATTATAAATTATCCGGTGTTTATTAAACCGGCCTGGCTTTGGACTATACGTCGCCAGTATATATTTGGATTGCACCATTGGAATCATGCGCTTATAAATGATTGGGTTATATTATTCAAATAGCCAAACTTGGCTGAATTTTCGTTATGATATTGGATGAATAAGGTTTCATACCGGATTATATTATCTTGAATAGCCAACATGGCTGGATTTTTATGGTTATTAATATTATGATTGAGGTTTTTCAAAGTTGCTTTAGCGCAATGGATATTATGTTATCAATGGATATGGCTTTTATTCTACAATGGAAGGAATAGTCCCGAGTCGCTGCAGGCTTACGACCCGGCACTTGGGGGCTACATTATTTAAGTTGAGATTACATCAAATACACAAGCCTCATGTCGCTGCAAGCATGCACCATGACACTTGGGGGCTAATGCAAAGTCATTTTGCTCATATTATTGAAGACCTGGCTCATCTCATTATAATGAGCTGGCCCTTGGGGGCTACCAATTGCTCCTGTTAAACAATTCAAGGTACAAAGCTTTTTATTCATTATATTGAAGGGTCCACTGCTTAGTTGGTAAAGCACAAGGCTCTTAACCTTGTGGACGTGAATTCAAGCCCCATGATGGGGGTTACATTATATGGTGTTATTTTCATTGAAGTATATATCAAAGTCCTTGCTCATTATTGCATAATGACCCGGCCCTTGGGGGCTACACTTGGTTGAAGTTTTATAAGCATCGAGAATTGCAAGTCGAGTTCTTTGCAAGCACAACAACCCGCACTTGGGGGCTACATAATATGGAGTATTCGGTTTTACTAAGTGACTGCGATGAACAACATGGATTTATTCTTAAGTGGCAGTATTTATATTGAAGAAAGTCTTAAGCCATCACTTTGTTCTGCTCAAGACTTGGGGGCTACAGGTATTATATTATTATCGAAGAAATATTTTCAAATTCTCTGATTGAGCAAACTAGGTTGACCCGGCGTCACCAATCATTATGACCCTGTGGTTGCAACTCGGCGTCATTAATAATCGTGAACCGGCGTTGGCAACAATCATGAACCGATGTCTGCAACAATCATGACTCGGAAGTATCAGTTTTTATAACCCGACAAAGGTGGTAATCATAAACCGGCAAGTTTTTTACATCTTCAAACCGGCTGAATATCAGATGAATATTTCAAGACCAATATTTCCTAAACTGGCGCTTTGGAAGCCGACTCAAGTGGATTATTCTTCATAATATTGTTCTGTGAGAAACCAATGTCGAAAATTGAGTATGACTGGCTTATTGACTGGATTTTCTAGAAGGAGGAAATGACAAGGACTTAAGGATGATCAGGTGCCGGTTTACAAGAATTCTTAACCCGGAGCACAACCTATCAAGTTTGTTCTTACAGGATCAGTTTAACATGGATAAATCCAAATTAAAGCTGGGGCTAATGTCGAGGATATACCCTTGGTGTAAACCGGCGGAAGTTTAACCCGGCGGATGGACGACTCCACAGTAACCCGCCGGTCTTAGCGGTTCATTCAGTAACCCGGTGGCGGGTCGGATGGATGCGAGGCCCAAGGCCCGGAAGGCAGTTCACGTTTAATGGTGGGACGGTTTATGAGGAAAGCGTAAGGACTATTCTCCTACAAAGGAAGCAAGATTAGGACTCCACTTGTAATAGAGTAATCCTAGTCCAACTAGGACTAGTCATGTAAACCGCCCCTTCAACATATATAAGGAGGGGCAGGGCTCCCCAAAGAGGGACAAGTTACAAGTTACAAGCTAGAAGTAAGAAGAAACAATCTTAGGGCCAGACACAAAGAGGAGAGCCGGTTTACGACGACTCCCTCGTGATGATAATGAGATCTAGCCTCAAACAGCATGCAGGGTTTTTACCAGATGATGTTTCCCGGGGCCCGAAGCTGTCTAAATCCCTGTCTTGTGTTGCGTCTCTCGATTCCGCTCAACCCCTCTCAAGCTACCACATAGATGCGTTGGCCTCACGACTAAGTCCTCACCCTAGGACATCTGACGTGACAATTCCACGACAAAAACTATTAGGTCCGAGGGAAATACATGGTGTCCAATCCTTAATGGCAATCGATCACACCATATACTAGCCATATACTCTGCAACGGGTGAGGTTACTAGCATGGGTGACCTAAGGGCTTGGGTTGGTAGTTTATATTTATCCACAAATCCATGTGACAGTGTCTACATGGTAAGTGGCTGTAAAATTCTCCCACCATACTGCTGCGGGTCCATCAAGCTGATGTGCGGCAAACTTCACCTTTTCTCCATCTGTACATCCTGCAGTGGTCAACTCCCTCCCTATCTTACGGAGCCAATCATACGCTACTATCGGCTCGGTGCTCTTTGGAAAACACCGGCGGATTCAGCCTTAAGAAACGAGCCAAATGGTCAACGGTGGTGGTGGTGGTGGGTTCTTGTTGTTGTTGCCTTGGTTTCTGTACCAATGTTTGAATCAAGGCATTACAACTGCTGAATCAACTAAGTGATCTCTGGCGGAAAACAAACTCAAAATTCGCGTCTCGGAGGCATCTGAGGGTTTAAAGAGGAGAGGAGAGTTAAGAATAGAATGAGGTCTAGTGAGATAGCACTACCCATATGCACATGAGACAAAAACACACAATATCACTCCAATCAATTCAAGCAAGGGCATACAACGGTCTAACTATCGTTACAAAAGTGCTTGGACTAAAACTAATTAAATGGTGGAAAATTCTACTACTATTATGGTGGTCAACTAGAAAAACTGCTCCGATGAAGATTCCATGATATCTGCTCCAGCTTCATCAACATAGTCATCATCGCTGTCGTCGGGATCCGAGTCGGTGTCGTCAATGATGATATAATTATCTGGACAAGTAGGTTCATCCTCTTCTCCTCTGGGTGTTGATCCTCCCATGAATACTCCAATCTTCTCCTTAAGGTCGCCATTCTGTCTTACTAGAGCGACGATTTCTTCCATATAATCTTTACGTGTAGCCTTGAGTTCTTCTTCTAGCTCCTTGATCTTGGTCATAGCCTTCTGCAGATCCTCCATATCTGCGAACAGCTGATTCTCCTGGCGTCGGATGTGTTGGTTTAACTCCTGAATATAAGCTGCGATTTATCTGTCCTTCCTGGTGGTGATCATCTCCCAATGCTCATCTCGGCGCCCACCAATCTGGTAGATAGTATTCTTGAGATCGTTGTGGTAAACTTCTCCAATTCGTCCCATGGCGATGTGAGCTGCCATGCTCTTTCCTAGGCTCCATGTTGGTGCATCAAGGTAAACTCTATTGGCTCGTGGTGGTGCAAATGTCCTTCTGGAATGTAGACTTGAATCCTCCAGCGCTCCTCTTCGGGTAAAGTGGCGTTGAAGGTCCCGGTGAAGCTTGGTACTCCTATGTTCAGGTATCTAGTGGCTTCCTTCAAGTGATATCCAAAAGGTGAGTTTTCATTTGGTTGTGTGAACTTGATCCTTGCATCCGCCATCCTAAAGAATAGAAAAGATGAGGAGTCAGAAATGAGAAGAAAGAGTAGTGATCTAGGGCTTTAGCTTAGTGGCCGTGTCCTATAGTCAGCGTGTACTCTGATACCATCTTTGTAGCGACCAGACCTCAAACAGTCTGATCTCTGTGCTCAGTGTCATCCCTGGATCAGTAATGCTGACACCACACAGTACTTGGAGGATTTATAACAGAGTAGCAATCACACACTTATTACATCGAATGTCTCAAGAGAAAACTTATTGAAATAAATATGGCTTAAGGCCATCTAAAAGACGATAACAGCGGAAGACTTGGAAGAATAAGCGAGTCCATCAACTCCATAGGCATTACTGAGTATAGAACCACGACCTAAAAGCACCTTACTCGTCATCTGAAAAGTCTGCAACATGAAACGTTGCAGCCCGAATACGGGTCAGCACATGGAATATGCTGGCAATGTAACACATAGAGGAAAATATGATGGAATAAGCTATACTACATGCACATTTGGCTGGTGGAAAAGCTCTATGGTTACAGTTTTGCGTAAAGCCAATTTTTCCCTACTACAAAGGAATAATTTAGTTAACTATCATGGTGGTTGTTAAACATTGAGAATGGTTGACAACATTCTCAATCCCAATTAAAAATACTCGTTGACATCCCAACAATATTAATTAGAAGTAACATGATGAGATTCACATGATATCCAAGTACTAGATACTCAAGATGTCCATTACCGGGGACACGGCTAACCATGATTAGTTTATACACTCTGCAGAGGTTTGCGCACTTTTCCCCACACGAATCGATCTCCTCCGTTTGGTTTCTCGCACTACATGGTGTTTGAGAAACGGATGACTGAGACATAGTCTTTCAGAAGCGCTTGCACCTTACGTAGAGGGTAGACCGTACCAACCTACATCCCCTACATCTGCTAGTCTACCCTGTAAGAGTTCGCACGATTTAGTCAACTATGCTAGAGCCCATAATAGCATGTGGCTGCACACAGAAGTTTCTAGCATAAATAATCTTATGATCCCTTTGAGCCTGGGTGGCGGTCCGAAGAAAGACAGGCAAGTCCTACAAACCAGGTGCCTCAATCCACCCAGATGTGTGTTTAAGTTGCCACCTTAAATAAACCATTAAATTAACAAACTCACATCTGTCATGGATACACTCACCCAGTCCACGTCTACTAGCATAGCATGGCATAATAAGCAAACGTAGAAGTAACTCCCAAAGGTTTGATAATAAACAGGTAATAGGTACTACCTTATCTACTTCCCATAACCCACAATTTAATTAGATCCTAATCATGCAATGTTTGAGGATTGATCTAATGCATAAAACTGGGTAGTAGAAAAGGTATGATCAAAGTGTTACTTGCCTTGCTGATGATCCGCGAAACCTAGGGACTCAAAGTAACACGCGGCGCACTACGGCTATTCTATCGCAGACAAATAAACAAGCATACAATAAGTACTCATCTAATGCACAGGTAAAACTCGAATAAGAGATCTAACCAGAATGTTCAACTTAAGAACTCCGGTTTGCAAAAAGAGTCAAATCAAACAAAGCAACGAAAGTCAAACGGCGAAAGAAAACAACTTCGTTGTACTAATCTGGATCTAAGTTAATTTTTTACAGAAGCAAAAACTTGTTTAAGTTGATTATATAGAAAGAGGGTTTCGAGACGAAACTCTAGGCGCTTGAGTCGACTGATTCTGATAAACGAGCGAAAAGTTAAACTAAAACGAAAATCGGATCAGGAATCACGATCAGAAAAATCGCGGATTAAATCCGAGAAAAGGAAAAACGATGAACGGGTTAACGAACGAACGTTCATTAACTAAACTAATCTGACCAACACGTTCGTTAAAACGAACGAACGAGCGAACGCTCGCTAATTAACTAAACCGAAAAAAACAATCTAATAAAATAAACCAAAAAAACGAAGAAAACCGTTCGGTTTTTGAGAAAAACCGGCGGCACGGTAAACAAGGCGGTAGCGAACCTCGGGCGGGTCGGCAGGTCGTGGCGGTGTCAATGGCGGCAATGGCGGATCTGGCGGATTAGGTTAGGGTTTCAGTCGGGCGTGGCCGGCGGCGGTGGCGGCTGGTTGGTGGCGCGGAGGCCGACGGGCCTAGGGCGCCGGGGGTGGCGGCTTATATAGCACGCCCCCAAGCGGAGTCCCGCTCGGGCACGGCCTAAAGGCGGTTCGCGTTTTTTTAAATAATTCCGCGTAGAAGAAAAATAAAAAGAAATACTAAACTGTCTCCAAAAATCCCGAAATAAATTTTCCCCGGCTTCTAAAATCAAGCCGGACCAGATGAACATTTATTTGGGGCCTAAATGCAATTTTTAAAAACGCGCATTTTTTTCAAATTCAAATAAAAGGCGAAAAACTCCAAAATAAATGTTATTTGATTTTTTTATTAAATCTTCATTATTTCTTTATTTGGGGAAATTCATTTTATTCCCTTTCTGAAATTTTGGTAGTAGAAATAATTGAAGATAAAATAAATAAAATCACATGATCCTATTTTTCAAAATTTGAGAAAACTCAAATATGAAAATAACGAAATCCCCAACTCTCTTCGTGGGTCCTTGAGTTGCGTAGAATTTCTAGGATCGAGCCAACAATGCAACAAAATATGATATGCAATGATGATCTATGTATAACATTCCAAATTGAAAATTTGGGATGTTACACATGTTTTATGTTTCGTAGAAACCTAATATCAAACGGAATCCAAACGGGATAAAAACGGACAGAGAATTATTTTGGAATATTTGGGATTTTCCGGAGAAAGAATCAACGCGAAACGGTGCCCGAGGTGGCCAGGAGATAGGGGGCACACCCTCACCCCCTAGGCGCGCCTGGCACTCTCCTGGGCCACCCGTAAGGCGGTTGAAGCTCTTCTTTGGCCGCAAGAAAGCTAATTTTTGGAAAACGATCTGGGCGAAGGTTTCAATCCAATCGGAGTTATGGATCTCCGGATATAAAAGAAAAGGTGCGAGGCAGAATTCGAGCGTAGAAGCGAGAGATAGATCCAATCTCGGAGGGCTCTCGCCCTCCCAAGCCATGGGAGCCAAGGGCGGAGGAAACCCTTCTCCCATCTAGGAGGAGGTCAAGGAAGAAGAAGAAGAAGAAGAAGGGGGGATCTCTCCCCCTTGCTTCCGGTGGCGCCGGAGCGCTGTCGGGGGCATCATCATCACCGCGATCTTCACCAACACCTCCACTATCTTCACCAACATCTCCATCACCTTCCCCCCTCTATCTATAGCGGTCCACTCTCCCGCAACCCGCTGTACCCTCTAATTGAACATGGTGCTTTATGCTTCATATTATTATCCAATGATGTGTTGCCATCCTATGATGTTTGAGTAGATTTTCGTTGTCCTATTGGTGGTTGATTAATTGCTATGATTGATTTAACTTGCTTGTGGTTATGTTGCTGTCCTTTGGTGCCCATCATATGAGGGCGCACGTGGATGACACCATAGGGTTAGTTGTATGTTGATAGGACTATGTATTGGAGGGCAAGAGTGACAGAAGCTTCGACCTAGCATAGAAATTGATGCATACGGGATTGAAGGGGGACCAATATATATTAATGCTATGGTTGGGCTTTTCCTTAATGAACGTTAGTAGTTGCGGATGCTTGCTAATAGTTCCAATTATAAGTGCATAGAATTCCAAGTCAGGGATGTCATGCTAGCAGTGGCCTCTCCCACATAATACTTGCTATCGGTCTAGTAAAGTAGTCAATTGCTTAGGGACAATTTCACAACTTCTACCACCACTTTTCCACACTCGCTATATTTAATTTATTGCATCTTTATCTAAAGAGCCCCTACTTTTTATTTACGTGTTCTTTATTATCTTGCAACCCTTTCCAACAACACATACAAAGTACCTCTAGTTTCATACTTGTTCTAGGTAAAGCGAATGTCCAGCATGCGTAGAGTCGTATCAGTGGCCGATAGGACTTGAGAGAGTATTTGTTCTACCTTTAGCTCCTCGTTGGGTTCGACACTCTTACTTATCGAAAGAGGCTACAACTATCCCGTATAATTGCGGGTCATCAGTGCCCTGGAAGTTATCGAGGAACGCGTCTTTCAGATCCTCCCAACTGCCAATGGAGCTTGCTGGCAGGCTATTCAGTCAATGTCAAGCCGGTCCTTTGAGCTTAAGTGGTAGGTACTTTATGGCATGTAAATCATCGCCGCGAGCCGTGTGAATGTGGAGAAGAAAATCTTCGATCCATACCGCGGGGTCTGTTGTGCCATCATATGATTCAATGTTTACGGGTTTAAACCCTTCTGGGAATTCATGATCCATAACTTCATCAGTGAAACATAGGGGGCGTGCGACACCTCTATGCTGGGATACATCCTGACGTAGTTCAAATGAATCTGGTCCATTGTATTTGGCCCGGTCGGACTTTGGTTTATTGTATCCGGCGTGAAGGTCATCGTCACGTCTTGTGGCGCGCCCCCGTGATCTGTAGATCGATATTAACTGTCCTACTTTGTTTTCCAATACATCTCGCAGGTCTTCGTGTAGCCCCTGGCCTTAGTATTACCGTTTGATTGGCGACGGGGTGCAGTCTGGACTTTGGGTTGGTATGCCGCTTTGTCGCGGCCACGGGGTGGCCGGTCAGCCGCATCATGCACTGGTAGTGTGGGCTTTAAAGCCTCCTCCTCGAGTTGAGGTAGCAGCCTGTGCTTTGGGTAGCTTTTGCTTGGGTGCTCAAATCTGTATTCCTCGGCAGCCAGGACCTCGGTCCATCTGTCAGTTAGTAGATCTTGATCAGCTTGGAGCTGTTGCTGCTTTTTCTTCAGGCTTTTTGCAGTGGCTATAAGCCGGCGTTTGAAGCGCTCCTGCTCGACGGGATCCTCGGGAATGATGAATTCTTCGTCGCTAAGGCTCACTTCGTCTTCGGAGAGAGGCATGTAATTATCGTCCTCTGATTCTCCATCAGTTGCTTGTTCTTTAGGGCTAGCTTGCCCATCCTCTTGCTCGGCCTACTCGAAGCCTGGCTGGGTAGGATTGTCTTCGTCTTCCGCACCATCCGGATTGTCATCTCTTGTGCCGGTATCACTATTTTTGCTATGGCGGGGCTTGGAGCGGCGCCGATAACGCCGGTGTCTAGATTTCTTCTCCAAGGGGTTATCTTCCGTTGCCTCATCGCCATTGTTTTCTTTAGGGGTGTCCACCATATAAATATCATATGATGAGGTGGCTGTCCAGCGCCCTATAGGCGGTGGTTCCTGTTCTTCTCCTGCATCGTCGTTCATACCGTCGATGTCTTCGGAGTTGAATTAAAGCACGTCGGTTAAGTCATCGACAGTGGCTATAAAGTGGGTGGTGGGTGGGGGACGAATTTCTTCGTCGTCCGCTCCCCACTTGAGCCGGACATAGTTCGGCCAAGAATCTCCTGACAAGGAAAGAGACCTTAATGAGTTTAGCACGTCACCCAAGGGCGTGTGCTGAAAAATATCCGCGGCTATGAACTCCATGACCAGTGCCCGATCAGATTTGATAGGCACGGACACACGCGGTTCGGATCCTGTGGCCGGAGACGAGTCCAAGGGTTTGATGACACTGAAGGAAATATGCCCTAGAGGCAATAATAAAGTTATTATTTATTTCCTTATTTCATGATAAATGTTTATCATTCATGCTAGAATTGTATTAACCGGAAACATGATACATGTGTGAATGCATAGACAAACAAGATGTCACTAGTATGCCTCTACTAGACTAGCTTGTTAATCAAAGATGGTTATGTTTCCTGACCATGAACAAAGAGTTGTTATTTGATTAACAAGGTCACATCACTAGTAGAATGATCTGATTGACATGACCCATTCCATTAGCTTAGCACACGATCGTTTAGTATGTTGCTACTGCTTTTATCCATGACTTATACATGTTCCTGTAACTATGAGATTATGCAACTCCGTTTACGGAGGAACACTTTGGTGCTACCAAGCGTCACAACGTGAATCGGGTGATTATAAAGGAGTACTACAGGTGTCTCCAAAGGCAGATGTTGGGTTGGCGTATTTCGAGATTAGGTTTTGTCACTCCGATTATCGGAGAGGTATCTCTGGCCCTCTCGGTAATGCACATCATGAAGCCTTGCAAGCACTACAACTAATGAGTTAGTTGTGAGATGATGTATTACGGAACGAGTAAAGAGACTTGCGTAACGAGATTGAACTAGGTATTGGATACCGACGATCGAATCTCGGGCAAGTAACATACCGATGACAAAGGGAACAACGTATGTTGTTATGCGGTCGACCGATAAAGATCTTCAGTAGAATATGTAGGAACCAATATGGGCATCCAGGTCCCGCTGTTGGTTATTGACCGGAGACGTGTCTCGGTCATGTCTACATTGTTCTCGAACCGTAGGGTCCATGCACGCTTAAGGTTTCGATGGCGGTTATTATGAGTTTATGTATTTTGATGTACCGAAGAAGTTGAGTCCCGGATGTGATCACGGACATGACGAGGAGTCTCGAAATGGTCGAGACATAAAGATTGATATATTGGAAGCCTATGTTTGGAGTTCGGAATGGTTCGGGTAAAACAGAATTCTGGAGTACCGGAGGTTACGGAACCCCGGGGGTAAATGGGCCTCGGTGGGCCTCGAGGAGAAGAGGAGGGGCCAGCCAGGGGGGCGCGCCCTCTCCCCAGTCCGAATAGGACAGGGAGGCGGCGCCTTTCCTCTTCCCTCCCCCAATCCTATTCCAACTAGGGGGGGGAGTCCTACTCCGGTGGGAGTAGGACTCCTCCCGCCGCCTCCTAGGGCGGCCGGCCTCCCCTCCCTCCTTTATATCTGAGGCGGGGGCACCTCTAGGCACAAGACACAAGTTTGATCTACGGATCGTTCCTTAGCCGTGTGCGATGCCCCCTCCACCATATTCCACCTCGGTCATACCGTCGCGAAGCTTAGGCGAAGCCTGCGCAGTGAAACATCAAGATCGCCGCCACGCCGTCGTCTTGTGGAACTCTCCTCGACACTCGGCTGGATCGAGTCGAGGGACGTCATCGAGCTGCACGTCTGTCAAGAACTCGGGCGCCGGAGTAACGACGCGGGATCGGTCGGATCGCGAGGAGAACGCACGACTACTTCCTCTACGTTGTGATCGCTTCGCCGGGTCTCACGAGTGCGTAGACAACACTCTCCCCTCTCGTTGCTATGCATCACCATGATCTTGCGTGTGCGTAGGAAATTTTTTGAAATTACTACGTTCCCCAATAGACACCACTCTCACACGAGGTGGGATCAGTGTTCAGCTCCGACGCTGATGGGTGTGCGGCCTCCGTGGCGGGGTCCATCCACCCACCTTCGGAAGGCACGATCTGCTCCGGATTGATTCCCGGCGCCACCGCAGGCGCGATCTCTCGAATACTGTCCGATGGCAGATCAAAGTCATGCCCGTCGTGACCGTTCGGCACACCTGTCCTGGCTCCGTCGAAGATCAAGTCTCCGCGGATGTCGGCAATATAGTTTAAGCTTCCAAACCTGACCTGATGGCCAGGGGCGTAGCTATCGACTTGCTCCAGATGGCGGCGAGTTGGCCGCGATCTTGGCCGCCCGAATCTGAAGATCTGTCCGGGAAGAAAAACCTCCCCCTGGACTGCGTTGTTGAAGATGATCGAAGGAGCCATCAAGCCTTATCGCGACAACACAGTGGAACTCTCAATGAAAGCACCAATGTCGGTGTCAAAGCCGGCGGATCTCGGGTAGGGGGTTCCGAACTGTGCGTCTAAGGCTAATGGTAACAGGAGTTAGGGGACACGATGTTTTACCCAGGTTCGGGCCCTCTCGATGGAGGTAATACCCTACTTCCTGCTTGATTGATCTTGATGATATGAGTATTACAAGAGTTGATCTACCATGAGATCGTAGAGGCTAAACCCTAGAAGCTAGCCTATGATTATGATTGTTGTTGTCCTACGGACTAAACCCTCCGGTTTATACAGACACCGGAGGGGGCTAGGGTTACATAGAGTCGGCTACAGAGAAGGAAATCTACATATACGAATTGCCAAGCTTGCCTTCCACGCAAAGGAGAGTCCCACCCGGACACGGGACGAAGTCTTCAATCTTGTATCTTCATAGTCCAACAGTCCGGCCAAAGTATATAGTCCGGCTGTCCGAGGACCCCTTAATCCAGGACTCCCTCAGTGGATGCCCCCCCTGCTGCATGGACCTGGTGCAGTGTGGATACCCTGGCCCAGGCCTAGGGCGGCCACTAAGGGTCCATGTGGCCCTACGGTGCAGGTGGGACCCTTTGGTGGTGACCCCCGGAACCCTTCGAGACCTCCCGGTACATTGTCGACAATCCCCTGAACTTTTCCAGTACTTTGAATATCACTTCCCATATATAAATCTTTACCTCTGGACTATTCCTAAGCTCCTCGTGATGTTCCGAATCCCATCCGGGACTCCGAACTACTTTCGGACTCACCATATGAATATCCCAATACAACCCTAGCGTTACCGAACGTTAAGTGTGTGACCCTACGGGTTGGAGAACATGCAGACATGATCGAGACTCCTCTTTGATCAATAATTGATAGTGGGACCTGGGTGCCCGTATTGACTACCACATATTTAATGAAGATTTTTATCGGTTTGAACCACGATATCGAGGATTCAGTTAATCCCATATGCAATTCCCTTTGTCCGGCGATATGTTACTTGCCCGAGACTCGACCGTTGGTATCCCCATACCTAGTTCAATCTCGTTACCGGCAAGTCTCTTTACACATTTCATAATACAAGATCACCATGACTAAACACATTAGTCACATGCTTGCAAGCTATTCCTGATGTTGTATTACCGAGAGGGCCAAGGGACACCTCTCCCTCACACGGAGCAACAAATTCCAGTCTCGATCCATGCAACCCAACAAACACTTTTTGAGATACCTGTAGAACACCTTTATGATCACCCAGTTACAAAGTGACGTTTGATAACCCATAAAGTATTCTTCTAGCATTCGGGAGTGGCATGATCTTATGGTCTAAGGAAAAGATACTTGACATGAAGAAAATTGTAGCAAATAAACTAAGTGATCTGATGATAAGCTTAGGGTTAGGTCTGTCCATCACATCATTCTCCTAATGATGTGACCCCATTATCAACTGAAAACTCATGTCTATGGTTAGGAAACCTTAACCATCTTTGATCAACGAGCTAGTCTAGTAGAGACTTACTAGGGACACAATATTTGTTTATGTATTCACACATGTATTTAAGTTTTTGGTCAATACAATTCTAGCATGGATAATAAGCATTTATCATGACCAAGAAAATATGATAATAACATATTTATTATTGCCTCTAGGGCATATTTCCAACAGTCTCCCACTTGCTCTAGAGTTAATAATCTAGTTTTAATCGTAATGAATCTAACACACATAGAGTTCTGGTGTTGATCATGTTTTGCTCGTGGAAGAGTTTTAGTCAATGGGTCTGCCACATTCAGATCCATATGAATTTTGCAAAACTCTATGTCTCCTTCCTTGATGTAATCATGGATGGAGTTGAAGCAGCGTTTGATATGCTTGGTCTTCTGGTGAAACTTGGGCTCCTTGCAATAGCAATGACGCCAATGTTGTCACAATAGATAGTCATGGGATCAAATGCACTAGGAACCACTCCTAGATCGGACATGAATTCCTTCATCCAGACTCCTTCCCGCGCCACTTCCGAAGCAGCTATATATTTTGCCGCACATGTAGATGCTTCCAGCACGCTCTGCTTGGAGCCACTATAACTAACTACTCCACCATTCAAAATAAATATGTATCCGGTTTGGGACTTCAAGTCATCCGGATCGATGTCAAAGCTAGCATCGATGGAACCCTTTACGATGAGATCTTTATCACCTCCATAAATGAGAAACGTTTTCTTAGTTGTCTTTAGGTACTTAAGGATATTTTTGACCGTTGCCCAGCGATCCACTCCTGCATCACTCTGGGACCTCCCAGCCAAACTTATGGAAAGTCACACATCAGGTTTGGTACATGACACGTCTCCATCGTATCTATAATTTTTGATTGTTTCATGCCAATATTATAAAACTTTCACATATTTTGGCAACTTTTTGTATGATTTATTCGACTAACCTATTGATCCAGTGCCCAGTGCCAGTTCATGTTTGTTGCATGTTTTTTGTTTCGCAGAAAATCAATATCAAAGGAAGTCCAAACACGGTAAAAATTTACGGAGAATTATTTTGGAATATTTATGATTTTTGGGAGGTGGAATCAACGCAAATGAGGGCCCACAGTGAGCACAACCCACCAGCGCGCGTCGGACACCCCCTGGCGTGCCCAGGTATCTTGTGCCCTCCTCGAACGTTGGTTGGTGCCCTTCTTCTCGCGCAATAAAGATAATTTATGGAAAAAATCGTGTAAAATTTTTAGCGCAATCGAAGTCACGAATCTCCGGGAATTTAAGAAACCATGAAGGGCCAGATCTAGGGAACGCAAAACAGAAGAGAACAGAGAGGGAGATCCAACCTCAGAGGGGCTCCCGCCCCTCCGCCTCCATGGAGGCCATGGACCAGAGGGGGCACTCTCCTCCCATCTAGGAGGGAGGCCAAGGAAGAAGAAGAAGGAGGGGGCCTCTCTCCCCCTCTCTCCCGGTGGCACCGGAACGCCGCCGGGGCTAGGATCGTGACGGTGATCTACATCAACAATCTTGTTACCGTCAACACCAACTTTCTCCCCCTCTATGCAGCGGTGTAACACCCCTTCTCCCCACTGTAATCTCTACTTAAACATGGTGCTCAACTTCATATATTTTCCCAATGATATTTGGCTATCCTAGATCTGTTTTGTCCTGTGGGTTAATCATGATCTTGGTTGGTATGATTGTATATTTTATTTATGGTTCTGTCCAACGGTGCCCTCCGTCTCATGCAAACGTGAGGGCCCCCCATTGTAGGGTGTTGCAATATGTTCATGGTTTGCTTATTGTCGGTGTTGCAGGGGTGACAACAGCCTAAACGCGGATAAGTGGGTTATGGCGTATGGGAGTAAAGAGGACTTTATACTTAATGCTATGGTTGGGTTTCACAACCTTAATGATCTTTAGTAGTTGCAGATGCTTGCTAGGGGACCAATCATAAGTGCATATGATCCAAGTAGATAAAGTATATTAGCTCACGCCTCTCCCTCATATGAAATTACAAGAATGATAACCGGTACTTGTTATAAATTGCCCAGGGACAAATGACTTTCTTGTTGATAAAAGCTATCCACTTTTATTACCTTGCAATTTATTCTTAGTTTTATTCTCGGAAAGTACTCGTAATTTTATTCTTGCAAAATAGTTTCATACTTGTTTTAGGTAAAGCAAACGCCAAGTGTGCGTAGAGTTGTATCAGTGGTCGATAGAACTTGAGGGAATATTTGTTCTACCTTTAGCTCCTCGTTGGGTTCGCCACTCTTATTATTGAAGAAGGCTACAAACGACCCCCTATTCTTGTGGGTTATCAAGACTTTTTTATGGCGTCGTTGCCGGGGAGCAATAGCGTGGGGTGAATATTCTCGTGTGTGCTTGTTTGCTTTATCACTAAGTAATTTTTATTTTGTGCTCTTGTTTTCTATCTTTAGTTATGGGTAGGAAACGCAAAAGACCAAAAAAAATAGTTGTACCTGCTAAACCAATGGTTGAAGAACCACCCAAAATCTATCATACTACTAAAGCTTTCTATTTGGATCATCTTAGATCCATTTGTGCTCGTGCTGAAACCCCAACTAGCTTAGTGGAGGGAAAATCATTAGATGAGCATGCTCATTTTGTGCGACACCGCTTATCTCAAAAAGGTCAACTTTTGTGGCATCATATTAATAGTTTGTATTGTTATGCTTTGAATTTATGTGAAATACATGATTTTACTTGTTGTAGTGAAGACCCTAAAAACACCTTCCCTTACAATGTGAGTGTAAGGATAATGGAATCGTATCTTCTTATGCCAAGGGTGTTTATAATTACTTTGATATTGAACAAACTGAAGAATTTGTTGCTTTTAAGGGTGCTTATGAAGTTGCTTCTTTGATTGCAAAGTATGATGCTAATCTTTACAAATCTGAAAATTTTGCCATACTTAAATATTGCTATGAAAATTATTCTTCTAATGCTTATATTAAACCATATATTGAGGACTTCCCCGCTGTCCAAGAAGAGACTAACATTTTCCAGGAGTCTATGGAAGAAGAAATTGATGAAATTGTGAGCTCATTGGATGAAAGAATGACGAGGAGAGCAAAGAACAAAAGGAGGAAGAGCGGATTGGCTACCCGTGCACATCTTCTAATGAGAGTAACTCTTCAACTCATACATTGTTTAATTTCCCTTCGTTCTTACCAAAGGATGAATGCTATGATAATTGCTATGATCCCGTTGATTCTTTTGAAATATCCCTTTTTGATGAACTTGATGCTTGTAGCCATGATGCCAATATGAATTATGCTTATGGAGACTAACTTGCTATGGTTCCTTATATTAAGAATGAAATTGTTGCTATTGCACCCACACATGATAGTCCTATTATCTTTTTGAATTCTCCAAACTACACTATATCGGAGAAGTTTGCACTTATTAAGGATTATGTTGATGGGTTGCCTTTTACCGTTGCGCATGATAATTTTCATGAATATAATATGCATATTCTTGCTGCTCCTACTTGCAATTATTATGAGAGAGGAATTACATCTCCACCTCTTATGTTTCCAACACGATAAAATTGCAAGAAACTGCTTATGCTATGTATTGGCCTTTACTTGATGTGCATGAATTGTTCTTGTATGACATGCCGATGCATAGGAAGAGAGTTAGACTTCGTCATTGCTTGATATATGTTGCTTTGTGCTCACTAATAAATGCAAAATCATTGCTAATTAAATTTGGCTTTGATATACCTTGGGATCCGGGTGGATCCATTACTTGAGCACTTTATGCCTAGCTTAATGGATTTAAAGAAAGCGCTGCCAGGGAGACAACCTGGAAGATTTAGAGAGTCATATTATCCTGTTGAGTGCTTTTATAAAGTTTAAAAACAAAAAAATATATAGAAGGGAACTTAAAACTTCACAAAAGGAAAAGTGAAAGTGAGAGGGACGAGCATTGTGAAAGTGGGAGCTAGCCTTGAACTTTGTTCATGGCCATGAAAATTTGTGAATCTTAATTACAGAAAAATTTCAAAAAAAATAATTATCCCATGGTACAACTCCATTCTATTATAAAAATAATGTGACAAGATTTGCCTTTAGGATGATTAGATTGCTTGTTGGTATGTGCGGTGCAGGAACCGAAACTTTGGCTGTAGCGCGTGAATTTTCATTTTTTACTGGAACATCGAAATGTTCTGAAACTTTTTGCACACTATTGCTATACAAATTGTTTATTTCTTCCTATTTTTTCAGAAGTTTTTGTGTACCAAAAGTATGGTAGATGTTCAGATTGCTACAGGCTGTCCTGTTTAAGACAGATTCTATTTTTGATGCATTGTTTTGCTTGTTTTGATGAAACTATCGATTCTATTGGTGGTATAAGCCATGGAAAAGTTATATTACAGTAGCTAAAATGCAAAAACAAAATATGAATTGGTTTGCAACAGTACTTAGAGTAGTGATTTGCTTTATTATACTAACGGATCTTACCGAGCTTTCTATTGAGTTTTGTGTGGATGAAGTGATCAAAGATCAAGGAGGTCTCGATATGAGGAGAAGTAGGAGAGGCAAGAGCTCATGCTTGGGGATGCCCAAGGAAGCCCAAGTAAATATCCAAGGAGACTCAAGTGCCTAAGCTTGGGGATGCCCCGGAAGGCATCCCACCTTTCTTCAACAAGTATCGGTACATTTTTGTTCTAGTTTCGTTCATGTGATATGTGTAAATCGTCTTTTGTGCTTAGTTTTCATTTTTCTTTTATGCACCATGCTGGTATGAGATAGTCCATGATCGATTTATAGAATGCTCATTGCATTTCACTTATATCTTTTGAGTATGGCTTTACAGAATGCTTCATGTGCTTCACTTATATCATTTGAAGTTTGGATTGCATGTTCTCTTCACATGGAAAACCGTTATCTATAAAATGCTCTTTTGCTTCACTTATATTTGTTAGAGCATGGCCTTTTGTAGAAAGAATTAAACTCTCGTTCTTCACTTATATCTATTTAGAGAGTCAACATGAATTTTTCAATTGCATGGTTAGTCATGAAATCCTACATAAAACTTATGGATAACTGAATATGATATGTTTGATTCCTTGCAATAGTTTTGTGATATAGAGATGATAATATGTGGGAGGTACTAGTAAATGGTTGTGGTTAGTAAGAATATTGGTGTTAAGGTTTGTGATTCCTGAAGCATGCACGTGTAGTCTCTCCTTATGCTATGAAGTTGGTGCATGATTTATTGTTGATCGTCTTCCTTATGAGTGGTGGCCGGGGACGAGCGATGGTATTTTCCTACCAATCTACCCCCTAGGGGCATGCGTAGTAGTACTTTGCTTAGAGAGCTAATAAACTTTTGCAATATGTATATGAGTTCTTTATGACTAATGTGACTCCATAGATTATACGCACTCTTACCTTTTCGCAATTTGCTAGCCTCTACTGTACCATGCATTGCCATTTCTCACCTCGAGATGTGGTGCAAACTTCGCAGGTGCATCCAAACCCCTTGATATGATATGCTCTATGACACATAAGCCTTATTATATCTTCCTCAAAACTGCCACCATACCTACCTATTATGGCATTTCCATAGCCATTCCGAGATATATTGCCATGCAACTTCTACCGCTTCCGTTTTGATGACTTGAGCATTCATTGTCATATTGCTTTGCAAGATCGTCAGATAGCTAGCATGATATTTCCATGGCTTGTCTGTTTTTTGATATCGTTGTTAGGCTAGATCATTGCATAATCCTGGTACACTGCCACAGGCATTTATATAGAGTCATATTCTGTTCTACGTATTGAGTTGTAATTTTTATTTCTTTTGAGTTATAAGTAAATAAAAGTGTGATGATCGTCATTATTCATTATTAGAGCATGTCCTAGTGAGGAAAGAATGATGGAGACTATGATTCCCCTACAAGTTAGGATGAGACTCTGGACAATGAGAGAAAAAAAGGAAAAAAGAAAAAAAAGAGAAGGGGCATTGTTACTATCTTTTACGACACTTGTGCTTCAAAGTAGCACCATCTTTTTCATGTAGAGAGTCTCCTATTTAGTCACTTTCATACATTAGTGGGAATTTTTCATTATAGAACTTGGCTTGTATATTCCGATGATGGGCTTCCTCAAATCCCAAGGTCTTCATGAGCAAGCAAGTTGGATGCACACCCACTTAGTTTTCATATTGAGCTTTCATACACTTATAGCTCTTAGTGCATCCGTTGCATGGCAATCCCTAATCCTCACATTGATATCAATTGATGGGCATCTCCATAGCCCGTTGGTTAGCCACGTCGATGTGAGACTTTCTTACTTTTTTGTCTTCTCTGTATTTATCCATATCATCATACTCTATTCCACCTATAGTGCTATATCCGGCTTGCGTTCATGTATTGCGTGGGAGTTGAAATAGATGAAGTGCGTTAAAAAGTATGAACTAATTTCTCGGCTTGTCATCGGGGTTGTGCATGATAAATACTTTGTGTTAAGAAGACAGAGCATGACAAGACTGTATGATTTTGTAGGGATAGCTTTCTTTGAAAGACATAATTGTTTGTTGGGATGCCTGAGTATTGATGTCTTCATGTCAAATTATAGACTATTGCTTTGAATCACTTATGTCTTAATATTCATGCCATGGTTAGATATATGATCAAGTTTATGCTAGGTAGAATTCCACATCAAAAATTGTCTTTTTTATCATTTACCTACTCGAGGACGAGCAGGAATTAAGCTTGGGGATGTTGATATGTCTTTGTAGTATCTATAATTTTTGATTGTTTCATGCCAATATTATACAACTTTCACATATTTTTGGCAAATTTTTATATGATTTATTCGACTAACCTATTGATCCAGGGCTCAGTGCCAGTTCCTGTTTGTTGCATGTTTTTTGTTTCACAGAAAATCCATATCAAACAAAGTCCAAATGCGATAAAAATTTACTGAGAATTATTTTGGAATATTTATAATTTTTAGGAGGTGGAATCACGCAAATGGGGGCCCACAATGACAACAACCCACCAGGGCGCGTCGGGCACCCCTGGCCCGCCCAGGTATCTTGTGCCCTCCTCAAACGTCGGTTGGTGCTCTTCTTCTGGCGCAAGAAAGATAATTTATAGAAACAAATCGTGTAAAAATTTCAGCGCAATCGAAGTTACGGATCTCCGGGAATTTAAGAAACCATGAAGGGCTAGATCTGGGGAATGCGAAACAGAAGAGAACAGAGAGGCAGGTCCAATCTTGGAGGGGCTCCTGCCCCTCCGCTGCTACCTCATGAGCATGCGTTGGTTTTCCCTTGAAGAGGAAAGGGTGATGCAGCAAAGTAGCATAAGTATTTCCCTCAGTTTGGAGAACCAAGGTATCAATCCAGTAGGAGACGACACACAATTCACCTAGTACCTGCACAAACAATCAAGAACCTTGCAACCAATGCGATAAAGGGGTTGTCAATCCCTTCATGGTCACTTGCAAAAGTGAGATCTAATTGAGATAGTGAAGTAAATATTTTTGGTATTTTTGTTGTATAGATTGGAAACTAAAGATTTCAAAATAGTAAACGAGATGTGATGTAAATAAAAGAGATGCAAATATAATAGGAAAGAGATCCAGGGGCCATAGGTTTCACTAGTGGCTTCTCTCAGGATAGCATGTATTACGGTGGGTGAACAAATTACTGCCGAGTACTTGATAGAAAAGCGCATAATTATGATGACATCTAAGGCAATGATCATGAACATAGGCATCACATCTGTGTCAAGTAGACCGAAACGATTCTGCATCTACTTCTATTACTCCACACATCGACCGCTATACATCATGCATCTAGAGTATTAAGTCCATAAGAACGGAGTAACACATTAAGCAAGATGACATGATGTAGAGGGATAAACTCAAGCAATATGATATTGAAGGAAATATGCCCTAGAGGCAATAATAAAGTTATTATTTATTTCCTCATATCATGATAAATGTTTATTATTCATGCTAGAATTGTATTAACCGGAAACATGATACATGTGTGAATACATAGACAAACATAACGTCACTAGTATGCCTCTACTTGACTAGCTCATTAATCAAAGATGGTTATGTTTCCTAACCATAGACATGTGTTGTCATTTGATTAATGGGATCACATCATTAGGAGAATGATGTGATTGACATGACCCATTCCGTTAGCCTAGCACTTGATCGTTTAGTATATTGCTATTGCTTTCTTCATGACTTATACATGTTCCTGAAACTATGAGATTATGCAACTCCCGTTTACCGGAGGAACGCTTTGGGTACTACCAAACGTCAAAATGTAACTGGGTGATTATAAAGGAGTACTACAGGTGTCTCCAAAGGTACATGTTGAGTTGGCATATTTCGAGATTAGGTTTTGTCACTCCGATTGTCGGAGAGGTATCTCTAGGCCCTCTCGGTAATGCACATCACTATAAGCCTTGCAAGCAATGTGACCAATGAGTTGGTTACGGGATGATGCATTACGTAACGAGTAAAGAGACTTGCCGGTAACGAGATTGAACTAGGTATTGGATACCGACGATCGAATCTCGGGCAAGTAACATACCGATGACAAAGGGAACAACGTATGTTGTTATGCGGTTTGACAGATAAAGATCTTCATATAATATGTAGGAACCAATATGGGCATCCAGGTTCCGCTATTGGTTATTGACCGAGAATAGTTCTAGGTCATGTCTACATAGTTCTCGAACCCGTAGGGTCCGCACGCTTAACGTTACGATGACAATTTTATTATGAGTTTATAAGTTTTGATGTACCGAAGTTTGTTCGGAGTCCCGGATGTGATCACGGACATGACGAGGAGTCTCGAAATGGTGGAGACATAAAGATTGATATATCGGACGACTATATTCGGACACCAGAAGTGTTCAGGGTGATTTCGGAGAAAACCGGAGTGCTGGAGGGTTACCGGAACCCCCCCGGTGAGAGATAATGGGCCACATGGGCCTTAGTGGAAAGAGAGAGGGGCGGCCAGGATGGGCCGCGCGCTCCCTCTCCGTCTGGTCCGAATTGGACTAGGAGGGGGCGGCGCCCTCCTCTTTGCTTCCCTCTCTCCTCCTTCCTTTCCCCTCCTAGTTGGAGTAGGAAAGGGGGAGTCCTACTCCTACTAGGAGGAGGACTCCTCCTCCTTGGCGTGCCCCCTAGGGCCGGCCGGCCTCCCCCCTTGCTCCTTTATATACGGGGGCAGGGGCACCCTAGAGACACACAAGTTGATCTACGGATCGTTCCTTAGCCGTGTGCGGTGCCCCCCTCCACCATATTCCACCTCGGTCATATCGTCGCGGAGTTTAGGCAAAGCCTTGCGCCGGTAGAACATCATCATCGTCACCATGCCGTCGTGCTGACGGAACTCATCCCAAGCTTTGCTTTGGATCGGAGCCGAGGATCGCCATCGAGCTGAACGTGTGTCTGAACTCGGAGGTGCCGTACATTCGGTGCTTGGATCGGTCCGATCGTGAAGACGCACGACTACATCAACGCGTTGTGCTAACGCTTCCGCCACGGTCACGAGGGTACATGGACAACACTCTCCTCTCGTTGCTATGCCATCACCATGATCTTGCGCGTGCGTAGGAATTTTTGAAATTACTCGTTTCCCAATGATGGTATCGAGCCAGGTTTTATGCATCGATGTTATATGCACGAGTAGAACATAAGTGAGTTGTGAGCGATACAAGTCATCTTGATTACCAAAGATGTCATACTTTGGTTGGCGGTATTGTGAGATGAAGCGGCCGGACCGACATTACGCCAGACGCTTACGCGAGACTGGTTTCACCGTTACGAGCACTCGTGCTTAAAGGTGGCTGGCGGTGTCTGTCTCTCTCACTTTAGCTGAATCGAGTGTGGCTACGCCCGGTCCTTGCGAAGGTTAAAACAGCACTAACTTGACGAACTATCGTTGTGGTTTTGATGCGAGGTAAGAACGGTTCTTGCTAAGCCCGTAGCAGCCACGTAAAATTTGCAACAACAAAGTAGAGGACGTCTAACTTGTTTTTGCAGGGCATGTTGTGATGTGATATGGTCAAGACGTGATGCTATATTTTATTGTATGAGATGATCATGTTTTGTAACCGAAGTTATCGGCAACTGGCAGGAGCCATATGGTTGTCGCTTTATTGTATGAAATGCAAACGCCCTGTAATTGCTTTACTTTATCATTAAGCGTTAGCGATAGTCGTAGAAGCAATAGATGGTGTAACGACAACGATGCTACGATGGAGATCAAGGTGTCGCGCCGGTGACGATGGTGATCACGACGTTGCTTCGGAGATGGAGATCACAAGCACAAGATGATGATGGCCATATCATATCACTTATATTGATTGCATGTGATGTTTATCCTTTATGCATCTTATCTTGCTTTGATTGACGGTAGCATTTTAAGATGATCTCTCACTAATAATCAAGAAGTGTTCTCCCTGAATATGCACCGTTGCGAAAGTTCTTCGTGCTGAGACACCACGTGATGATCGGGTGTGGTGGCTCTACATTCAAATACAACGGTGCAAAACAGTTGCACACGCGGAATACTCAGGTCATACTTGATGAGCCTAGCATATACAGATATGGCCTTGGAACACGGAGACCGAAAGGTCGAACGTGAATCATATAGTAGATATGATCAACATAGTGATGTTCACCATTGAAACTACTCCATCTCATGTGATGATCGGACATGGTTTAGTTGATTTGGATCACGTGATCACTTATATGACTAGAGAGATGTCTGTCTAAGTGGGAGTTCTTAAGTAATATGATTAATTGAACCTAAATTTATCATGAACTTAGTACCTGATAGTATTTTGCTTGTCTATGTTTGTTGTAGATAGATGGCTCGTCTTTGTTGTTCCGTTGAATTTTAATGCGTTCCTTGAGAAAGCAAAGTTGAAAGATGATGGTAGCAATTACACGGATTGGGTCCAGAATTTGAGGATTATCCTCATTGCTGCACAGAAGAATTACGCCCCGAAGCACCTTGGGTGCCACTGCCCTTCGCCGATGCAACCGACGACGTTAAGAATGTTTGGCGAGCAAAGTCGATGACTACTCGATAGTTCGATGTGCCATGCTTTACGGCTTAGAACCGGGTCTTCAACGATGTTTTGAGCGTCATGGAGCATATGAGATGTTCCAGAGTTGAAGTTAATATTTCAAGCAAATGCCCGGATTGAGAGATATGAAGTCTCCAATATGTTCTATAGCTGCAAGATGGAGGAGAATAGTTACATCGGTGAACACATACTCAAAATGTGCGGGTATAATAATCACTTGATTCAAGTGGGAGTTAATCTTCCTGATGATAGTGTCATTGACATAATTCTCCAATCACTGCCACCAAGCTACAAGAGCTTCGTGATGAACTATAATATGCAAGGGATGGACAAGACTATTCCCAAGCTCTTCGCAATGCTAAAAGCATGGAGGTAGAAATCAAGAAGGAGCATCAAGTGTTGATGGTTAACAAGACCACCGTTTCAAGAAAAAGGGCAAAGGAAGAAGAAGGGAACTTCAAGAAGAACAGCAAAGAAGTTGTTGCTCAAGAGAAGAAACCCAAGTCGGACCTAAGCTGAAGCGAAGTGCTTCTCCGCAAGCGATGGACATCGAAGCGGAACTGCCCCAAGTATTTGGCGGATAAGAAGGATGGCAAAGTGAACAAAGGTATATGTGATATACATGTAATTGATGTGTACCTTACTAATGCTCGGAGTAGTACTTGGGTATTTGATACTGGTTTTGTTGCTAATATTTGCAACTCAAAACAGGGACTACGGATTAAGTGAAGATTGGCTATGGACGAGGTGACGATGCGCGTGGGAAATGGTTCCAAAGTCGATGTGATCGCGGTCGGGACGCTACCTCTACATCTACCATCGGGATTAGTTTTAGACCTAAATAATTGTTATTTGGTGCCAGCGTTGAGCATGAACATTATATCTGGATCTTGTTTGATGCGAGACGGTTATTCATTTAAATCAGAGAATAATGGCTGTTCTATTTATATGAGTAATATCTTTTATGGTCATGCACCCTTGAGAGTGGTCTATTTTTATCGAATCTCGATAGTAGTGATACACATATTCATAGTGTTGAAACCAAAAGATGCAGAGTTGATAATGATAGTGCAACATATTTGTGGCACTGCCGTTTAGGTCATATCGGTGTAAAGCGCATGAAGAAACTCCATACTGATGGGCTTTTGGAATCACTTGATTATGAATCACTTGGTACTTGCGAACCGTGCCTCATGGGCAAGATGACTAAAACGCCGTTCTCGGAACTATGGAGCGGAAACTGATTTATTGGAAATCATACATCCGATGTTTGTGGTCCAATGAATGTTGAGGCTCACGGCGGGTATCGTTATTTTCTCACCTTCACAGATGATTTGAGCAGATATGGGTATATCTACTTAATGAAACACAAGTCTGAAACATTTAAAAAGTTCAAAGAATTTCAGAGTGAAGTGGAAAATCATCGTAACAAGAAAATAAAGTTTCTACGATCTGATCGTGGAGGAGAATATTTGAGTTACGAGTTTGGTCTACACTTGAAACAATGCGGAATAGTTTTGCAACTCACGCCACCCGGAACACCACAACGAAATGGTGTGTCCGAACGTCGTAATCGTACTTTACTAGATATGGTGCAATCTATGATGTCTCTTACTGATTTACCTCTATTGTTTTGGGGATATGCTTTAGAGACGGCCGCATTCACGTTAAATAGGGCACCATCAAAATCCGTTGAGACGACGCCTTATGAACTGTGGTTTGGCAAGAAACCAAAGTTGTCGTTTCTTAAAGTTTGGGGCTGCGATGCTTATGTGAAGAAACTTCAACCAGATAAGCTCAAACCCATATCGGAGAAATGTGTCTTCATAGGATACCCAAAAGAGACTATTGGGTACACCTTCTATCACAGATCTGAGGACAAGATTTTCGTTGCTAAAATCGGATCCTTTCTAGAGAAGGAGTTTCTCTTGAAAGAAGTGAGTGGGAGGAAAGTAGAACTTGATGAGATAACTGTATCTGCTCCCTTATTGGAAAGTAGTTCATCACAAGAACCGGTTCCTGTGACAACTACACCAATTAGTGAGGAAGCTAATGATATTGATCATGAAACTTCAGATCAAGTTTCTCTTGAACCTCGTGAGGTCTACAGAATAAGATCCGCACAGAGTGGTACGGTAATCCTATTCGGAAGTCATGTTACTTGACCATGATGAACCTACGAACTATGAGGAAGCGATGATGAGCCCAGATTCGCAAAATGGCTAGAGGCCATGAAATCGAGATGGGATCCATGTATGAGAACAAAGTATGGACTTTGGTTGACTTGCCCGATGATCGGCAAGCCATTGAGAATAAATGGATCTTTAAGAAGAAGACTAACGCTGATGGTAATGTAACTGTCTATAAAGCTCGACTTGTTGCGAAAGGTTTTCGACAAGTTCAAGAGGTTGACTACGATGAGACATTCTCACCCGTAGCGATGCTTAAGTCTGTCCGAATCATGTTAGCTATTGCTGCATTTCATGATTATGAAATTTGGCAAATGGATGTCAAAACTGCATTCTTGAATGGATTTCTGGAAGAAGAGTTGTATATGATGCAGCCAGAAGGTTTTGTTGATCCAAAAGATGCTAACAAAGTGTGCAAGCTCCAGTGATCCATTTATGGACTGGTGCAAGCATCTCGGAGTTGGAATAAACGCTTTGATAGTGTGATCAAAGCATATGGTTTTATCTGAGACTTTTGGAGAAGCCTGTATTTACAAGAAAGTGAGTGGGAGCTCAGTAGCATTTTCGATATTATATGTAGATGACATATTATTAATTGGAAATGATATAGAATTTCTAGATAGCATAAAGGGATACTTGAATAAAAGTTTTTCAATGAAAGACCTCGGTGAAGCTGCTTACATATTGGGCATCAAGATTTATAGAGATAGATCAAGACGCTTAATAGGACTTCCACAAAGCACATACCTTGATAAAATTTTGAAAAAAATCAAAATGGATCAGGCAAAGAAAGGGTTCTTGCCCGTGCTTCAAGGTGTGAAGTTGAGTCAAACTCAATGCTCGACCACGGCAGAAGATAGAGAGAAAATGAAAGATGTTCCCTATGCTTCGGCCATAGGCTCTGTCATGTATGCAATGCTGTGTACCGAACCTGACGTATGCTTAGCAATAAGCTTGGCAGGAAGGTACCAAAGTAATCCATGAGTGGATCACTGGACAACGGTCAAGAACATCCTGAAATACCTGAAAAGGACTAAGGATATGTTTCTCGATATGGAGGTGACAAAGAGCTAGTCGTAAATGGTTACGTTGATGCAAGCTTTGACACCGATCCGGACGATTCTAAATCGCAAACCGGATCGTATTTTTATTAAGCGGTGGAGCTGTAAGTTGGTGCAGTTCTAAACAAAGCGTCGTGGCGGGATCTACATGTGAAGCGGAGTACATAGCTGCTTGAAGCAGCAAATGAAGGAGTGCGGATGAAGGAGTTCATTTCCGATCTAGGTGTCATACCTAGTGCATCGGGACCAATGAAGATCTTTTGTGACAACACCTGGTGCAATTGCCTTGGCAAAGGAATCCAGATTTCACAAGAGGACCAAGCACATCAAGAGACGCTTCAATTCCATTGGAACCAAGTCCAAGTGGGAGACATAGAGATTTGCAAGATACATACAGATCTGAATGTTGCAGACCCGTTGACTAAGCCTCTCTCACGAGCAAAACATGATCAGCACCAAGACTCAATGGGTGTTAGAATCATTACTATGTAATCTAGATTATTGACTCTAGTGCAAGTGGGAGACTGAAGGAAATATGCCCTAGAGGCAATAATAAAGTTATTATTTATGTCCTCATATCATGATAAATGTTTATTATTCATGCTAGAATTGTATTAACCAGAAACATGATACATGTGTGAATACATAGACAAACATAACGTCACTAGTATGCCTCTACTTGACTAGCTCATTAATCAAAGATGGTTATGTTTCCTAACCATAGACATGTGTTATCATTTGATTAATGGGATCACATCATTAGGAGAACGATGTGATTGACATGACCCATTCCGTTAGCCTAGCACTTGATCATTTAGTATATTGCTATTGCTTTCTTCATGACTAATACATGTTCCTGAAACTATGAGATTATGCAACTCCCGTTTACCGAAGGAACGCTTTGGGTACTACCAAACGTCACAACATAATTGGGTGATTATAAAGGAGTACTACAGGTGTCTCCGAAGGTACATGTTGAGTTGGCGTATTTCGAGATTAGGTTTTGTCACTCCGATTGTCGGAGAGGTATCTCCGGGCCCTCTCGATAATGCACATCACTATAAGCCTTGCAAGCAATGTGACCAATGAGTTGGTTACGGGATGATGCATTACGTGACGAGTAAAGAGACTTGCCGGTAACGAGATTGAACTAGGTATTGGATACCGACGATCGAATCTCGGGCAAGTGACATACCGATGACAAAGGGAACAACGTATGTTGTTATGCGGTTGGACCAATAAAGATCTTCGTAGAATATGTAGGAACCAATATGGGCATCCAGGTTCAGCTATTGGTTATTGACCGAGAATAGTTCTAGGTCATGTCTACATAGTTCTCGAACCCGTAGGGTCCACACGCTTAACGTTACGATGACAGTTTTATTATGAGTTTATAAGTTTTGATGTACCGAAGTTTGTTCGGAGTCCCGGATGTGATCACGGACATGACGAGGAGTCTAGAAATGGTCGAGGCATAAAGATTTATAGATTGGATGACTATATTCGGACACCGGAAGTGTTCCGGGTGATTTCGGAGAAAACCAGAGTGCCGGAGGGTTACCGGACCCCCCCCCCCCGGGAGAGATAATGGGCCACATGGGACTTAGTGGAAAGAGAGAGGGGCGGCCAGGATGGGCCGCACGCCCCCTCTCCCTCTGGTCCGAATTGGACTAGGAGGGGGCGCCCCCCTCTTTCCTTCCCCCTCTCCCCCTTCCTTTCCCCTCCTAGTAGGAGTAGGAAAAGGGGGAGTCCTACTCCTACTAGGAGGAGGACTCCTCCTTGGCGCGCCCCCTAGGGCCGGCCGGCCTCCCCCCCTTGCTCCTTTATATACGGGGGCAGGGGGCACCCTAGAGACACACAAGTTGATATACGGATCGTTCCTTAGCCGTGTGCGGTGCCCCCCTCCACCATATTCCACCTCGGTCATATCATCGCGGAGTTTAGGCGAAGCCCTACGCCGGTAGAACATCATCATCGTCACCACGCCGTCGTGCTAACGGAACTCATCCCGAAGCTTTTTGGATCGGAGCCCGGGATCGTCATCGAGCTGAGCGTGTCTTTGAAGTCGGAGGTGTCGTACGTTCGGTGCTTGGATCGGTCGGATCGTGAAGACGTACGACTACATCAACTGCGTTGTGCTAACGCTTCCGCTTACGGTCTACGAGGGTACGTGGACAACACTCTCCCCTCTCGTTGCTATGCCATCACCATGATCTTGCGTGTGCGTAGGAAATTTTTTGAAATTACTACGTTTCCCAACAGATATAAACCCCATCTTTTTATCCTCGATGGCAACAATACAATACGTGCCTTGCTGTCCCTACTATCACTGGGAAAGGACACCGCAAGATTGAACCCAAAGCTAAGCACTTCTCCCATCGCAAGAAAGATCAATCTAGTAGGCCAAACTAAACCGATAATTCGAAGAGACTTGCAAAGAGATAAAATCATGCATATAAGAATTCAAAGAAGAATCAAATAATATTCATAGATAAACAAGTTCATAAATCCACAATTCATCTGATCTCGGCAAACACACCGCCAAAGAGTATTACATCAAATAGAAATCCACGAACATTGAGGAGAACTTGGTATTGAGAATCAAAGAGAGAGAAAAAGCCATCTAGCTAATAACTATGGACCCGAAGGTCTGCGGTAAACTAATCACGCTTCATCGAAGAGGCAATGGTGTTGATGTAGAAGCCATCCATGATCGATTCCCCCTCCGGCAGATTGCCTGAAAAGGCCCCAAGATGGGATCTCACGGGTACAGAAGTTTGCGGTGGTGGAAAAGTGGTTCCGTGGCTCCCCCTAATGTTTCTAGGGTATAAGAGTATATATAGGCGAAAGAAGTACGTCGGTGGAGCTACGAGGGGCCCACGAGGGTGGAGGGCGCGCCTACCCCCCTGGGCGTGCCCTCCTGCCTCGTGGCCTCCTTGTAGAGTCCCAGACTTCAAATACAAGTGTTCTGGATTGCTTTCGGTCCAAGAAAGATCCTCGCGAAGGTTTCATTCCGTTTGGACTTTGTTTGATATTCCTTTTCGGCAAAACACTAAAATAGGCAAAAAAAACATAAACTGGCTTTGGGCCTCCAGTTAATAGGTTAGTCCCAAAAATAATATAAAAGAGCATATTAAAGCCCATTAAACATCCAAAACAGATAATATAATAGCATGGAACAATAAAAATTATAGATACGTTGGAGACGTATCAAGCATCCCCAAGCTTAATTCCTGCTCGTCCTTGAGTAGGTAAATGACAAAAACAGAATTTTTGATGTGGAATTCTACCTAGCATATTTCTCATTGTAATTTTCCTTTATTGTGGCATGAATGTTCAAATCTGAAAGATTCAAGACAAAAGTTCAATATTAACATAAAAACAATAATACTTCAAGCATACTAACGAAGCAATTATGTCTTCTCAAAATAACATGGCCGAAGAAAGTTATCCCTACAAAAGCATATAGTCTGGCTATGATCTATTTTCATCACACAAAGTATTTAATCACGCACAACCCCGGTTTCAGCCAAGCAATTGTTTCATACTTTAGTATTTTCAAACTTTTTCAATCTTCACGCAATACATGAGCGTGAGCCATGGACATAACACTATAGGTGGAATAGAATGGTGGTTGTGGAGAAGACAAAAAAGGAGAAGATAGACTCACATCAACTAGGCATATCAATGGGCTATGGAGATGCCCATCAATAGATATCAATGCGAGTGAGTAGGGATTGCCATGCAACGGATGCACTAGAGCTATAAGTTTATGAAAGCTCAACAGAAGAAACTAAGTGGGTGTGCATCCAACTTGCTTGCTCACGAAGACCTAGGGCACTTTTCAATAAGCCCATCATTGGATATACAAGCCAAGTTCTATAATGAAAAATTCCCACTAGTATATGAAAGTGACAACATAGGGGACTCTCTATTATGAAGATCATGGTGCTACTTTGAAGCACAAGTGTGGTAAAAGGATAGTTGCATTGTCCCTTCTCTCTTTTTCTCTCATTTTTTGGGGCCTTTTCTCTTTTTTATGGCCTCTTTTTATTTATTTATTTAGTCCAGAGTCTCATCCTGACTTGTGGGTGAATCATAGTCTCCATCATCCTTTCCTCACATGGGACAATGCTCTTATAATGAGATCATCACACTTTTATTTACTTACAACTCAAGAATTACAACTCGATACTTAGAACAAAATATGACTCAATGTGAATGCCTCTGGCGGTGTACCAGGATGTGCAATGATACAAGAGTGACATGTATGAAAAATTATGAATGATGGCTTTGCCACAAATATGATGTCAACTACATGATCATGCTAGCAATATGACAATGATGGAGCGTGTCATAATAAACGGAACGGTGAAAAGTTGCATGGCAATATATCTCGGAATGGCTATGGAAATGCCATAATAGGTAGGTATGGTGGCTGTTTTGAGGAAGGTATATGGTGGGTGTATGGTACCGGCGAAAGTTGTGCGGTACTATAGAGGCTAGCAATGGTGGAAGGGTGAGAGTGCATATAATCCATGGACTCAACATTAGTCATAAAGAACCCACATACTTGTTGCAAAAATCTACAAGTAATCAAAACAAAGTACTACACGCATGCTCCTAGGGGAAGGGTTGGTAGGAGTTAACCATCGCGCGATCCGACCTCCACACATAAGGAAGACAATCAATAAATAAATCAATGCTCCAACTTCATCACATAATGGTTCACCATACGTGCATGCTACGGGAATCACAAACTTTAACACAAGTATTCCTCAAATTCAAAACTACTCAACTAGCATGTCTCTAATATCACCATCCTCATATCTCAAAACAATCATCAAGCATCAAAGTTCTCATAGTATTCAATGCACTTTATATGAAAGATTTTATTATACCTATCTTGGATGCCCATCATATTAGGACTAATTTGATAACCAAAGCAAATTACCATGATGTTCTAAAATACTCTAAAAATAATATAAGTGAAGCATGAGAGATCAATAATTTTTATAAAATAAAACCACCACCATGCTCTAAAAAGATATAAGCGAAGCACTAGAACAAAATTGTCTATCTCAAAAGATATAAGTGAAGCACATAGAATATTCTAATAAATTTTGATTCATGCGTGTCTCTCCCAAAAGGTGTGTACAGCAAGGATGATTGTGGTAAACTAAAAAGCAAAGACTCAAATCATACAAGACGCTCCAAGCGAAACACATATCATGTGGTGAATAAAAATATAACCTCAAGTAAAGTTACCGATAGACGAAGCCGAAAGAGGGGATGCCTTCCGGGGCATCCCCAAGTTTAGGATTTTGGTTGTCCTTGAATTATCTTGGGGTTCCTTGAGCATCCCCAAGCTTAGGCTCTTGCCACTCCTTACTCCAAAATCCATCAAATCTTTACCCAAAACTTGAAAACTTCACAACACAAAACTTCAACATAAAATCTCATGAGCTCCGTTAGTATAAGAAAATAAACCACCACTTTAAGGTACTGTAATTAACTCATTATTTATTTATATTGGTGTTAAAAATACTGTATTCCAACTTATCTATGGTTCATACCCCCCTATACTACTCATAGATTCATCAAAATAAGCAAACAACACACGAAAAACAGAATCTGTCAAAAACAGAACAATCTGTAGCAATCTGTAACTTTTGAATACTTCTATAACTCTAAAAATTATGAAATAAATTGTTGGATGTGAGGAATTTTTCTATTAATCATATGCAAAAATAATCAACCTAAAATCACTCTGCAGTAAAAAATGACAGCTATTCTCGTGTGCGCAAAAGTTTCTGTTTTTTACAGCAAGATCACAAAGACTTCACCCAAGTCTTCCCAAAGGTTCTACTTGGCACAGACACTAATTAAAACATAAAACAACATCTAACCAGAAGCTAGATGAATTATTTATTACTAAACAGGAGCAGAAAGCAAAGAACAAAAATAAAATTGGGTTGCCTCCCAACAAGCGCTATCGTTTAACGCCTCTAGCTAGGCATAAAAACAAGAATAGATCTAGGTATTGCCATCTTCGGTGTGCAATCCATAAGTGGCTCTCATAATAGATTCATAAGGCAATTTAATTTTTCTTCCTAGAAAAATGTTCCATGCCTTTCCTTAACGGAAATTTGGAATCTAATGTTTCCTTCTTTCATGTCAATAATTGCACCAATCGTTCTAAGGAAAGCTCTACCAAGAATAATAGGACATGTAGGATTGCAATCTATATCAAGATCAATGAAATCTACAGGCACATAATTCCTATTTGCAACAATAATAACATCATTAATTCTTCCCATAGGTTTCTTAATGGTGGCATCCGCAAGATGCAAATTTAAAGAACAATCATCAAATTCACGGAAACCTAGCACATCACATAAAGTTTTTGGAATCGTGGAAACACTAGCACCCAAATCACACAAAGCATAGCATTCATAATCTTTAATCTTAGTTTTAATAGTAGGTTCCCACTCATCATAAAGTTTTCTAGGGATAGAAACTTCTAGTTCAAGCTTTTCTTCATAAGATTGCATTAAAGCATCAGCGATATGTTTAGTAAAAGCTTTATTTTGATTATAAGCATGAGGAGAACTTAACACGGATTGCGACAAGGAAATACAATCTATCAAAGAGAAATTATCATAATTAAATCCCTTAAAATCGAAAATAGTGGGTTCAGTGTCATGTAAAGTTTTGACCCCTTCAATCCCACTTTTATCAATTTTTGCATCTAGATCTAAAAACTCTGAAGCATTGGGACACCTTTTAACTAAAGTTGACTCATCTCCAGTCCCTTCTTTATCAAGATTCATATTGGAAAACAAAGATTTAATAGGAGTCGTATCAATCACTTTTAGATCTTCATCATTATTATCATCTAAAACTTCCGGTTTAGCGGCCATGTTATTAACTAAGGTGGCTTGCTGATACGTCTCCACCGTATCTATAATTTTTGATTGTTCCATGCTATTATATTACCTCTTTTGGATGTTTATGGGCTTTATTTTACACATTTATATCATTTTTGGGACTAACCTACTAACCGTAGGCCCAGTCCACATTGCTGTTTTTTTTGCCTATTTCAGTATTTCGAAGAAAAGGAATATCAAACGGAGTCCAAACGGAATGAAACCTTCGGGAGCGTGATTTTTGGAACGAACATGATCCGGAGAGTTTGAGTGCAAGTCAAGAAGCTCCCGAGGGCCCCACGAGATAGGGGCCGCGCCCCCCTATAGGGTGCGCCCCCTGTCTCGTGGGCCCCTCGGGCGGCCACCGACGTACTTCCTCCTCCTATATATACCTACGTACCCCAAAAACATCCAGGAGCGCCAAAAAACACAATTTCCACAGCCGTAACCTTCTGTATCCATGAGATCCCATCTTGGAGCCTTCGTCGGCACTCTGCTGGAGGGGGAGTCAACCACGGAGGGCCTCTACATCAACATCCTTGCCCCTCCGATGAGTTGTGAGTAGTTTACCATAGACCTACGGGTCCATAGTTATTAGCTAGATGGCTTCTTCTCTCTTTTTGGATCTCAATACAATGTTCTCCCCCTCTCTTGTGGAGATATATTCGATGTAAACTCTTTTTGCGGTGTGCTTGTCGAGATCCGATGAATTGTGGGTTTATGATCAAGTTTATCTATGAATAATTTTTGAATCTTCTTTGATTCTTTTATGTATGATTGAGTTATCTTTGCAAGTCTCTTCGAATTATCAGTTTGGTTTGGCCTACTAGATTGGTCTTTCTTGCCATGGGAGAAGTGCTTAGCTTTGGGTTCAATCTTGCGGTGTTCTTACCCAAAGGATGTAAAGGGTTGCAAGACACGTATTGTATTGTTGCCATCGAGGATAACAAGATGGGGTTTATATCATATTGCATGTGTTTATCCCTCTACATCATGTCATCTTGCGTAATGCGTTACTCTGTTCTTATGAACTTAATACTCTAGATGTAGGCAGGAGTCGGTCGATGTGTGGGGTAATAGTAGTAGATGCAGGCAGGAGTCGGTCTACTTGTTATGGACGTGATGCCTATATACATGATCATGCCTAGATAATCTCATAACTATGCACTTTTCTATCAATTGCTCGACAGTAATTTGTTCACCCACCGTAATACTTATGCTATCTTGAGAGAAGCCTCTAGTGAAACCTATGGCCCCCGGGTCTATCTCTTATCATATTTGCTTTCAATCTACTTTTATTTGCATCTTTACTTTTTGCATCTATATTACAAAATACCAAAAATATATTTATCTTATCATACTATCTTTATTAGATCTCACTTTCGCAAGTGGCCGTGAAGGGATTGACAACCCCTTTACTGCGTTGGTTGCGAGTTCTTAGTTTGTTTGTGTAGGTGCGTGGGACTTTTGAGGAGCCTCCTACTGGATTGATACCTTTGTTCTTAAAACTGAGGGAAATACTTACGCTACACTTTGCTGCATCACCCTCTCCTCTTCGAGGAAAACCAACGCAAGCTCAAGACGTAGCAAGAAGGATTTCTGGCGCCGTTGCCGGGAGGTCTTCGCTCAAGTCAAGACATACCAATTACCCGTCACATATCCCTCGCATTTACATTATTTGCCATTTGCCTCTCGTTTTCCTCTCCCCCACTTCACCCTTGTCGTTTTATTCGCCCTCTCTTTCCCAATCTCCTCCTCTCTTTTCGCTTGCCTTCTTTTGTGTGCTTGTTTGCTTGCTTGACCTTATGGCTGCGCCTAAGGGCCCTGACCACCTTCTTAGAATGATGGATGAGATTGAATCAAATATTAGAAGCTTTATGAATTTGCAATTTGAGCATAATAATTTCTTTAGAAAAGAGCTCAAGGAACAAAAAAGTTTTTTGGGTTTCATGAAAAAAGATCTTGATGATATTAATAAAGAATTCTATGGTGTTAACGCTCAAATTACCCGGCTTGAAAATGCTATAGCCAAAATTTCTGACAAGCAAGCCACCTTAGTCAATAAGATGGCCGCTAAACCAGAAAAATTACATGAAAACAATGATGAGGATCTTAAAGTTATTGATGCGTCTCCGATTAGATCTATGTTTTGCAATATGAATTTTGATGATTATGAGAGTGATGATGAATCAACTTTGCCTAGAAGGCGTCCCAAAAATTCGGAGTCTTTAGATCTTGATATTAAATTTGGTAAAAGTGAGATTGGAGAATCTTCAACTTCTAATAATATTGAACCTACTATCTCGGATTTCAAGGAATTTGATTATGATAATTTCTCTTTAAAAGGTTGTATTTCCTTGTTGCAATCTGTTGTTAATTCTCCTCATGCTTATAGTCAAAACAAAGCTTTTACCAAACATATTGTTGATGCCTTGATGCAATCTTATGATGAAAAACTTAATTTGGAAGTTTCTATACCTAGAAAACTTAATGATGAGTGGGAACCTACTATAAAGATTAGAATTAAAGATTTTGAGTGTTTTGCTTTGTGTGATTTGGGTGCTAGTGTTTCCACGATTCCAAAAACTTTATGTGATATTCTAGGTTTCCATGATCTTGATGATTGCTCTTTAAATTTGCACCTTGCGGATTCCACCATTAAAAAGCCTATGGGAAGGATCAATGATGTTCTTATTGTTGCAAATAGAAATTTGGTGCCCATAGATTTTATCGTTCTTCATATAGATTGCAATCTTTCTTGCCCTATTATTCTTGGTAGACCTTTCCTTAGAACGATTGGTGCGATTATTGATATGAAGGAAGGGAATATTAGATTCCAATTTCCATTAAAGAAAGGCATGGAGCACTTTCCAAGAAAGAAAGTCAAATTACCTTATGAATCCATCATGCGTGGTACTTATGAATTTAGTGCCAAAGATGGCACTCGTTAGATCTATCTTCGCTTTTATGCCTAGCTAGGGGCGTTAAACAATAGCGCTAGTTGGGAGGCAACCCAATTTTCTTTATGTTTTTTGTTTTTGCTCCTGTTTAGTAATAAATCTTGCATCTACCTTGTGTTTAGATGTGTTTTTATCTTTTACTTGGTGTTTGTGCCAAGTAGAACCTATAGGATAACCTACGATGATAGTTGATTTGATTCTGCTGAAAAACAGAAACTTTGCGTGCACGGATATAATTTTGTTAAATCACAGGAACGTGATTTTGCTTGATTCTTTTTGCTTATGTTCAATAGACAAATTGTCCAGGACTTCCTATTTTGGTAGGATTTTTAGAGTTCCATAAGTTTGCGTTAGTTACAGATTGCTACAGACTGTTCTGTTTTTGACAGATTCTGTTTTTCGTGTGTTGTTTGCTTAGTTCAATGCATCTATGGCTAGTAAATTAGTTTACAAACCATAAAGAAGTTGGAATACAGTAGGTTTAACACCAATATAAATAAATAATGAGTTCATGGCAGTACCTTATGTGGTGATTTTGTTTTCTTTCACTAACGGAGCTTATAAGATTTCCTGTTGAGTTTTGTGTTGTGAAGTTTTCAAGTTTTGGGTAAATCTTTTATGGACTATGGAATAAAGGGTGGCAAGAGCCTAAGCTTGGGGATGCCCATGGCACCCAAATATATTCAAGAATAGCCAAAAGCCTAAGCTTGGGGATGCCCCGGGAAGGCATCCCCTCTTTCGTCTTCGTTCATTGGTAACTTACTTGGAGCTATATTTTTATTCGCCACATGATATGTGTTTTTCTTGGAGCGTCATGTATTATATTAGTCTTTGATTTTTAGTTTACCACAATCATCCTTGATGTACACACCTTTTGGTAGAAGCCTATTTGATTAGAATTTGCTAGAATACTCTATGTGCTTCACTTATACCTTTTGAGCTTAATAGTTTTTGCTCTAGTGCTTCACTTATATCTTTTAGAGCACGGTGGTGTCTTAATTTTGAAGAAATTGCTAGTCTCTCATGCTTCAATTATATTATTTTGAGAGTCTTCTAGAACAGCATGGTATTTGCTATTATCATAAAGTTGGTCCTAGAGTGATGAGCATCCAAGTTGGGTATAATAAAAACTATCATAGAAAGTGAATTGGATGCTATGATCAATTTGATGCTTGATAATTGTTTTGAGATATGGAGGTAGTGATATTAAAGTCATGCTAGTTGGGTGATTATGAATTTAAAGAATGCTTGTGTTGAAGTTTGTGATTCCCTTAGCATGCACGTATGATGAACCGCTTTGTGATGAAGTTGGAGCACAATTTTATTTATTGATTGTCTTCCTTATGAGTGGCGGTCGGGGATGAGCGATGGTCTTTTCCTACCAATCTATCCCCCTAGGAGCATGCGCGTAGTACTTTGGTTTTTGATGACTTCTAAATTTTTGCAACAAGTATATGAGTTCTTTTGATTAATGTTGAGTCCATGGATTATACGCACTCTTTCACCCTTCCACCATTGCTAGCCTCTCTTGTACCGTGCAACTTTCGCCGGTACCATACACCCACCATACTCCTTCCTCAAAACAGACACCATACCTACCTATTATGGCATTTCCATAGCCATTCCGAGATATATTGCCATGCAACTTTCCACCGTTCCGTTCATATGACACGCATTACTTTTGTCATATTGCTTTTTGCATGATATGGTAGTTGACATTGTATTTGTGGCAAGGCCACTTTCATAATTTTCATACATGTCGCTCTTGATTCATTGCATATCCCGGTACACCGCCGGAGGCATTCATATAGAGTCATATCTTGTTCTAGCTTTGAGTTGTAAATCCATAAAAGTGTGATGATCTTCATTATTAGAGCATTGTCCTAGTGAGGAAAGGATGATGAAGACTATGATTCCCCCACAAGTCGGGATGAGACTTCGGACTTTACAAAAAGAAAAAAAGAAAAAAAAGAGAAAGGCCAAAAAGAAAAAAAGAAGGCCAAAGAAAAAAAAGAAAAAAATAAAAATGAGAGAAAAAGAGAGAAGGGACAATGCTATTATCTCTTTTTCCACACTTGTGCTTCAAAATAGCACCATGATCTTCATGTTAGAGAGTCTCATATGTTGTCACTTTCATATACTAGTGGGAATGTTTCATTATATAACTTGGCTTGTATATTCCAATGATGGGCTTCCTCAAAAGTGCCCTAGGTCTTCGTGAGCAAGCAAGTTGGATGCACCCCACTTAGTTTCTTTTATTGAGCTTTCATATATTTATAGCTCTAGTGCATCCGTTGCATGGCAATCCCTACTCACTCACATTGATATCTATTAATGGGCATCTCCATAGCCCGTTGATACGCCTAGTTGATGTGAGACTATCTTATCCTTTTTGTCTTCTCCACAACCACCCTTCTATTCCACATATAGTGCTATGTCCATGGCTCACGCTCATGTATTGCGTGAAAGTTGAAAAAGTTTGAGATTATTAAAGTATGAAACAATTTCTTGGCTTGTCATCGGGGTTGTGCATGATTAAATACTTTGTGTGATGAAGATAGAGCATAGCCAGACTATATGATTTTGTAGGGATAACTTTCTTTAGCCATGTTATTTTGAGAAGACATGATTACTTTGATTAGTATGCTTGAAGTATTACTATTTCTTATGTCAATATGAACTTTTATTTTGTATTCATTTGGATCTGAACATTCATACCACAATAAAGAAAATTACATTATGAATTATGCTAGGTAGCATTCCACATCAAAAATTCTCTTTTTATCATTTACCTACTCGAGGACGAGCAAGAATTAAGCTTGGGATGCTTGATATGTCTCCAACGTATCTATAATTTTTTATTGTTCCATGCTATTATATTACCTCTTTTGGATGTTTATGGGCTTTATTTTACACATTTATATCATTTTTGGGACTAACCTACTAACCGGAGGCCCAACCCATATTGTTGTTTTTTTGCCTATTTCTGTATTTCAAAGAAAAGGAATATCAAACGGAGTCCAAACGGAATGAAACCGTAGGGAGCGTGATTTTTGGAACGAAAATCATCCGGAGAGCTTGGAGTGCAAGTCAAGAAGCTCCCGAGGGCCCCACAAGATAGGGGGCCGCGCCCCCCTGTAGGGCGCGCCCCCTGTCTCGTGGGCCCCTCGGGTGTCCACCGACGTACTTCCTCCTCCTATATATACCTACATACCCCGAAAACATCCAGAGCACAAAAACACAATTTCCATCGCCAGTAACCTTCAGATCCATGAGATCCCATCTTGAGCCTTCACGCACTCTCTGCCGGAGGGAATCAACCACGAAGGGCCTCTACATCAACATCCTTGCCCCTCCGATGAGTTGTGAGTAGTTTACCACAGACCTACGGGTCCATAATTATTAGCTAGATGGCTTCTTCTCTCTTTTTGGATCTCAATACAATGTTCTCCCCCTCTCTTGTGGAGATCTATTTGATGTAAACTCTTTTTGCGGTGTGCTTGTCGAGATCCGATGAATTGTGGGTTTATGATCAAGTTTATCTATGAATAATATTTGAATCTTCTCTGAATTCTTTTATGTATGATTGAGTTATCTTTGCAAGTCTCTTCGAATTATCAGTTTGGTTTGACCTACTAGATTGGTCTTTCTTGCCATGGGAGAAGTGCTTAGCTTTGGGTTCAATCTTGCGGTGTTCTTACCCAGTGACACAAAGGGTTGCAAGACACGTATTGTATTGTTGCCATCAAGGATAACAAGATGGGGTTTATACCATATTGCATGTGTTTATCCCTCTACATCATGTCATCTTGCCTAATGCGTTACTCTGTTCTTATGAACTTAATACTCTAGATGCAGGCAGGAGTCGGTCGATGTGTGGAGTAATAGTAGTAGATGCAGGCATGAGTCGGTCTACTTGTTATGGACGTGATGCCTATATACATGATCATGCCTAGATAATCTCATAACTATGCACTTTTCTATCAATTGCTCGACGATAATTTGTTCACCCACCGTAATACTTATGCTATCTTGAGAGAAGCCTCTAGTGAAACCTATGGCCCCGGTCTATCTCTTATCATATTTGCTTTCAATCTACTTTTATTTGCATCTTTACTTTTTGCATCTATATTACAAAATACCAAAAATATATTTATCTTATCATACTATCTTTATTAGATCTCACTTTCGCAAGTGGCCGTGAAGGGATTGACAACCCCTTTATTGCGTTGGTTGCGAGTTCTCAGTTTGTTTGTGTAGGTGCGTGGGACTTTTGAGGAGCCTCCTACTGGATTGATACCTTGGTTCTCAAAACTGAGGGAAATACTTACGCTACACTTTGCTGCATCACCCTCTCCTCTTTGAGGAAAACCAACGCAAGCTCAAGACGTAGCACTTGCTTATCTGAAATTTGGCCCACTAAATTTTCAAGATGAGCAAACTAAGATTTCAAACCATAAATATCCTTAGACATATCATCAAGCTCTTTATTCATGTATTCCATAAAACTCTTTTGTTCTTTAAGCTCGTTTCTGCAGAAATTATTATGCTCAAATTGTAAAGACATAAAGCTTCTAATGTTGTTTTCAATTTCTTACAACCTCCTAAGGTGAGGTTCAACACTTTTTGGCAGAGCCATCAAAGCAAACAAGCACACTAACACCCAATAACACAAGAAGCAAGCGAAAAGAGACGAACGGAAGAGGGGCGAAGAAAAGGAAAAGGTTTTCGAAAATCGTTTTAGAAGTGAGGGAGAGGAAACCGAGAGGCGAATGACAAATAATGTAATGCGAGGGAGAAGAGTTTATGATGGGTACTTGGTATGTCTTGACTTGGCATAGATCTCCCCGGCAACGGCGCCAGAAATCCTTCTTGCTACCTCTTGAGCATGCGTTGGTTTTCCCTTGAAGAGGAAAGGGTGATGCAGCAAAGTAGCGTAAGTATTTCCCTCAGTTTTGAGAACCAAGGTATCAATCCAGTAGGAGACAACACACAAGTCACCTAGTACCTGCACAAACAATCAAGAACCTTGCAACCAACATGATAAAGGGGTTGTCAATCCCTTCACGGTCACTCGCAAAAGTGAGATCTAATAGAGATAGTAAAGTAAATATTTTTGGTATTTTTGTTGTATAGATTGGAAAGTAAAGATTGCAAAATAGTAAACGAGATGCGATGTAAATAAAAGAGATGCAAATAGGAAAGAGACCCGAGGGCCATAGGTTTCACTAGTGGCTTCTCTCAAGATAGCATGTATTACGTGGGTGAACAAATTACTGCCGAGCAATTGATAGAAAAGAGCATAATTATGATGACATCTAAAGCAATGATCATGAACATAGGCATCACGTCCGTGTCAAGTAGACCGAAACGATTCTGCATCTACTACTATTACTCCACACATCGACCGCTATCCAGCATGCATCTAGAGTATTAAGTTCATAAGAATGGAGTAACGCATTAAGCAAGATGACATGATATAGAGGGATAAACTCAAGCAATATGATATAAGCCCCATCTTTTTTATCCTCGATCGCAACAATACAATACATGCCTTGCTGCCCCTACCGTCACTGGGAAAGGACACCGCAAGATTGAACCCAAAGCTAAGCACTTCTCCCATTGCAAGAAAGATCAATCTAGTTAGCCAAACTAAACCGATAATTCGAAGAGACTTGCAAAGATATCAAATCATGCATATAATAATTCAGAGAAGAATCAAATAATATTCATAGATAATCAAGTTCATAAATCCACAATTCATCGGATCTCGGCAAACACACCGCAAAAGAGTATTACATTGGATAGATCTCCAATAACATCGAGGAGAACTTGGTATTGAGAACCAAAGAGAGAGAAGAAGCCATCTAGCTAATAACTATGGACCTGAAGGTCTGTGGTAAACTACTCATGCTTCATCGGAGAGGCAATGGTGTTGATGTAGAAGTCCTCCGTGATCGATTCCCCCTTCGACAGATCGCCGGAAAAGGCCCCAAGATGGGATCTCATGGGTACAAAAGGTTGCGGCGGTGGAAAAGTGGTTTCGTGGCTCCCCCTGATGTTTCTAGGGTATAAGAGTATATATAGGCAAAAGAAGTATGTCGGTGGAGCTACAAGGGGCCCATGATAGTGGGGGGCACGCCCTCTTGCCTCGTGGCCTCCTCGTAGAGTCCCATACTTCAACTCCAAGTCTTCCGGATTGCTTTAGGTCCAAGAAAGATCCTCGCGAAGGTTTCATTCCATTTGGACTCTGTTTGATATTCCTTTCCTGCAAAACACTAAAATAGGCCAAAAAAACTGAAACTGGCACTGGGCCTCCGGTTAATAGGTTAGTCCAAAAAATAATATAAAAGAGCATATTAAAGCCCATTAAACATCCAAAGCAGATAATATAATAACACGGAACAATCAAAAATTATAGATACGTTGGAGATGTATCATCCGCCTCCATGGACGCCATGGACCAGAGGGGGAACTCTCCTCCCATCTAGGGGGGAGGCCAAGGAAGAAGAAGGAGGAGGGGTGCTCTCTCCCCCCTCTTTCCCGGTGGCGCCGGAACACCGCTGGGGCTAGGATCGTGACGGTAATCTATATCAACAATCTTGCTACCGTCAACACCAACTCCCCCCCTCTATGCACTGTAATCTCTACTTAAACCTGGTGCTCAACTCCATATATTACTTCCCAATGATATTTGGCTATCCTATGATGTTTGAGTAGATCTGTTTTGTCCTGTGGGTTAATCGTGATCTTGGTTGGTATGATTGTATATTTTATTTATGGTACTGTTGTACGGTGCCCTCCGTCTCGCGCAAACGTGAGGGGCCCCCGCTGTAGGGTGTTGCAATATGTTTATGATTTGCTTATTGTCGGTGTTGCGGGGGTGACAAAAGCCTAAATGCGAATAAGTGGGTTATGGCGTATGGGAGTAAAGAGGACTTGATACTTAATGCTATGGTTGGGTTTCATGACCTTAATGATCTTTAGTAGTTGCAGATGCTTTCTAGGGTCCAATCATAAGTGCATATGATCCAAGTAGAGAAAGTATGTTATGTCACGCCTCTCCCTCATATAAAATTACAAGAATGAATACCAGTACTTGTTATCGATTGCCTAAGGACAAATGACTTTCTTGTTGATAAAAGCTATCCACTTTTTTTACCTTGCAATTTATTCTTGGTTTATTCTCGCAAAGTACTCGTAGTTTTATTCTTACAAAATAGTTTCATATTTGTTTTAGGGTAAAGCAAACGTCAAGTGTGCATAGAGTTGTATTGGTGGTCGATAAAACTTGAGGGATTATTTGTTCTACCTTTAGCTCCTTGTTGAGTTCGACACTTTAATTTATCAAAGAAAACTACAAACGATCCCCTATACTTGTGCGTTATCACTACACAGCATGTCATATATGATAGAGCCTATGGCTGAGGCATAGGGAACGACTTTCACCCTTTCTCTTTCTTCTTCCGTGGTCAAGCTTTGAATCTTAATCAACTTCACACCTTGCAACACAGGCATGAACCCCTTTTTCAACTGGTCCATTTTGAACTTCTTCACAACTTTGTCAAGATATGTGCTTTTTGACAGTCCTATCAGGCGTCTTGATCTATCTCTGTAGATCTTGATGCCCAATATGTAAATAGCTTCACCGAGGTCTTTCTTAGAAAAACTCTTGTTTAAATAACCCTCTATGCTTTTCAAAGATTTTATATCATTTTTAATCAATAATATGTCATCTACAAACAATATTAGAAATGCTACAGAGCTCCCATCACTTTCTTGTAAATACAAACTTCTCCATAAGCTTGGATAAAACCAAAGACTTTGATCACCTCATCAAAGCGAATATTCTTGCACCAGTCCATAAATGGATTGTGAGAGATTGCATACCTTATTAGCATCCTTAGTATCGATAAAATCTTCTGGTTGCATTATATACAATTCTTCCTTAAGGAAACCATTAAGGAATACAGTTTTGACGACCTTCTTCCAGATTTCATAATCCAAAAATATAGCAATTGCTAACATAATCCCAATAGACTTTAGAATTGCTATAGGTGAGAAAGTCTCATGGTAGTCAATCCCTTGGACTTTGTCGAAAATCCTTTGCAACAAGTCGAGCTTTATAGAGGTGACATTACCATTAGCGAATGTCTTCTTCTTAAAGATCCATTTGTGCTCAATGGCCTTTCGGTCGTCGGGTAAGTCCACTAAAGCCCATACTTGGTTTTCGTACATAGATCCTATCTCGGATTTCATGGTCTCTAGCCATTTGTTTGAATATAGGCCCATCACTGCTTTTCATAATTTGTAGGTTCACTGTTGTCCAACAATATGACCTCCAGGATAGGATTACCACACCATTCAGGGGCGGTACAAGTCCTGGTCGACCTACGAAGTTCATTAGTAGCTTGATTCGAAGTTTCATGATCATTATCATTAACTTCCTCCCTAGTTCGTGTAGGCACCACAAGAACATCTTTCTGTGTTGCGCTAATTTCCAATTCGAGAGAAGGTACGATTACCTCATCAAGCTCTACTTTTTCCCACTCACTTCTTTTGAGAGAAATTCTTTATCTAGAAAGGATCCATTCTTGACAACAAAGATCTTGCCCTCGGCTCCGTGATAGAAAGTATACACAATGGTCTCTTTAGGTATCATGTGAAGGCGCATTTCTTCGCTTTGGGTTCGAGGTTATCAGGCTAAAGCATCTTGACATAAGCGTCACATCCCCAAACTTTAAGAAACGACAATTTAGGTTTCTTGCCAAACCACAATTATTAAGCTATGGTGTTTCAGGTGGCGTGTGTTTGTGAAACAATTCCTTATTGTGTTAAATGCATACTAAACTCGCAACTCAAATATTCAACTCCACGACCAGATTTAAAAAAAATCATCTTCTTGTTACGATCGATTCTTTACTTCACTCTAAAACTCTTTTAAACTTTTCAAATGTTTCAGACTTGCGTTTCATTAAGTAAATATACCGGTTCATTATCAAGATGATGTGCCGATTGAATCTCTCAAAGGTACTCATAGGATAAGGTGTGCATATGTGCATTCATAAGGATGAGTGTATGCACGTATGTAGATGCGTCTGTCCTATGTTTAAAAAACCTGTACACTTACTACTCTACACCTTTAGGGCATCTCCAACAGGTTGTATGTTAGTCTTGTTGGTAAAATGTCCATGTCATCAACCAACAATCTATCATACAACTACTCCAATGGGTTGTATGTAAGCTATCCAATAGATGGTGGGACAATAAATGTAGTTGCTCTCTATTTCACCTTGGAGTTTGTGCAAAGGTTGTTGGTTAATCTACATACAACTCTGCTCTCTCTCTCCATATTTAATACATGTCACATCATCACTATGTCCTAGGTGGCAAATTTACCAACACCTATCTTACAACTGTTGGAGATGCCCTTATTTGAAGCAATAAGTTAATGCCGGGCACATTTGTTCCACGGACCCAAATTCGTAGAACCCAGAGAGTAGCCGTGCGTGGGATGCGTGTACCAAAGGCGGACCCAAATTCGTAGGACCCGGAGAGTAGCCGTGCGTGGGATGCGTGTACCAAAGGCGGGCCCCACTTCTCAGAGGGTGAGGGCGTCGGAGGCGAAGCGACGAGCCGACGATGATTGTGACGGCGGGGCGGGCGGGCGGGCGCCTGAGTTGTTCACCACCTACCCTCCCCCATCTCTCGAAGACTTTCCACCCAACTGATCACACCAACAGCAACAGCTAGGCACAACCCACGAACAAACTGCCGTTGAGAAGGCGAACCATTTCTTCCTCCCCGGAGACACGCGGAGAAACTCGACGACTCCTCTCCCTCCCCACTTTAGTCCCGAACTCCCGATCGGGAAATCTCAGCGGAGGCGCAGCATCTCCCTGGGCGGAGGACCTCGGGACCCGGCAGAGAAGGTGGACCGGCATCACGCCAACTGATCGAGCAAGAGCCGAGAGGTACGTACGTGCGTCTGTTCGTTTCTCCGGGTGGTTTTCCAATCTCATCTGCTGCGCCGCCGCCTATGGTAGCAATATAGCGTAGCTGCTTACGATCGATCCAAGGGAAGGCACTCTCTGTTCTCTGGTCGATTGAAGCCAAGTTATCGTCCGTTCGTCTGGGCAGTGCCAATCAGTCCGCCCGTAGGCGGCAGCGGTGCTGCTTCTCCGGAGAATCCGCGAGGTGTTTGCCCTGCCACAGCACTGCTACGCCGCTAGGTTACCGGACGAGTAGAGCCAGCGCCGCCGCCTGCTACGGACGGGACGCGTACTTTTCGTCTGGCCTCGTCGCCGGCGCCGTGCCTGCTCGAGTGTACGCTACGAACCAACTGCGCCCTGGGACGTGGCGTCCATCGGTGGCTGGCGTGGCGGCGCGCTGAACTGGCCACCCATTTGTCCTACTAGTATGAGCCCAATTGTTGGCAGGTGTCACCGTCCGTCCAGGCGGAAATATCTCTGCCTGTTTCTTCTTCTTCCGGGTGATAAGGAGAGGGGGATAGTGTACGTTCAACTCTAATTGCCTTCTTCTCGGAGCAAATGGCGCGACCGGATTTATTGCTTGCGCTTTGTTTCACCTCGTCGTATAATTATCAATTAATTATAGCATTGGATTCCCAGTTCTGCCACATCCGATCTGGAGATTGTACTTTCTGCCTCTCTCTGCTAAGGTTTGACTTGTACATTAAGTGAACGTGGTTAAGGAACTTGCATGATCTCCCCTAGTGTTAGAACTTAGAAGGGAGAGAGGAAGATTTCCTATATATATATATATATATATATATATATATATATATATATATATATATATATATATATATATATATATATATATATAGTAGAGTGCCCGTGCGTTGTCACGGGCCTTAAAAAATTGAGAACATTCTTTTGTTGATATTATTATTAGTATTCAATATCGGGTTACTGATTACATCACTATGCCTTCCTACTCATTGCAGGTTGGTTGTTACTGATTGCATATCAAATTTCACATGTATAAAAAAGATAGCCAATCACATACGAAAATATTGAGATCCACTTCACTTGCAATGTAATTCGGTAATATATGACCAGATATAATGAACAAAACAAATAAAGTCATACAAAAACATAGAACTGTTTATTGGGCATTACAAATGATAGGTGGCACATGGAGACCCTTTTATGTTTAAGATTAATCATCTCATGGAAAGCATGTCTGTTATTATCCATTATTTAAGAGTGAAGTGCACTGTAGGTCCTCGAACTATTTCCGGGGTGTCATGTAGGTCCTCCAACTATTTCAGGGGTGTCATGTAGGTCCTCGAACTACGAAAATCGTCATCTAGGTCCTCGAAGTGTTGTAAATGTGTCATTCAGGTCCAAAATCTCCGCCTCTAACGGGCCATCTGGCGCCGTTAACCGTGAGCACTGAACAATAAACCATGAACAGAAATGATATTGGAATTGGAACGCTATTATTACTATTCACGGTTTACTTTTTAGTGTTCACGGTTAACGGCATCAGCTGGCCAGTTAGAGGGGGTCAGAGAGATTTTGGACCTGAATAACACACTTACTGCACTTCGAGAACCTGGATGACGATTTTCATAGATTGCGGACCTACATCACACCCCTGAAATAGTTCAAGGACCTACAGTGCACTTCACTCATTATTTCAATATGACACATGTAGGATTTTGTTTCCTTATTCCAAGATTCTACAACCAGAATTCCCTGGCAAACTTTTTCACATGAAATTAGGCACTTGAAACCGTACGGGTTACTACACATACCTCCTACCATTTAGAAACCATGGAAACACAAAATATTTCAACACTTACCCATATACTATTCAGTAGCTTGGACAGGCCCCATCAACTTTTCTTGGCTCAAAAGGACTGAGGCCCCTCCAACTGCACTCAACTTCTAGGATATCTCTTCTTTGAAGGCCATGAAAACAATCATACAACAAGATTGTTTGTGATCATAAATGGCATTTATAATTACTTGATATTTTCATATACAATATCTAAATAGTAAAGTTTATAGATGCAGTACTTTAAAAGAACTAAGGCTACTGGTATCCATAGCTAGAATACATAAATACAAATAATTAGAGGCATGAAACTCTAACATTAGATAGGCCCGTGTAAATTGCATACATGTAACCCTTATAAACTTCGCGTCTAATTTTTTTGCAATAGGCTTTTAACCTAGTATTTTCCTAAAAAAAGATACTTAAGTGAATAAAGCACTGCTCGAGATAGCATTGTGAGTTGGTTCATGCTAAGATCATGCAAACTTTCACAAGGATATCGACATTGACCACTCCAGCTAGTAGATTCTCCAAGGAAAAAAAATCCTATTCTACACATAGAGAAAACATATATAGAAGTGTATGATCAATTTGAACTACAAGATAAACTAAAATAATTGCTAATCTATCATATGTTTCCTAGTTAATCAATATACTCAACACTCGGGATAGGGCCCCTACACTTTAGTTCAGATTCAAACTTTCTATAGTACTCCCAATCTAAAAAATCTTATATTAGGGAGTAATGTTTAGACTGTGTTTGATATTAAGTATGAAAAAATCATAGTACTGAAAAATGTAAATATTTTTGCATGTAGGTATAAGATACCACAGTTTTGATATATCACAGTATTTTGAAGTATTGAGAATACTTTAAACTGTTTGGCTGGTGCTGCATATATCCACGTAAATTGGCTGGCTAGGCGTTTTCTCCTTAGTCCAGCAATACACACTTTCTGTTGTATTATGTTTGTGTAATATAAATAATTATAAATTTTATTCGTCGGTCCAACTATTTCATTGCAATATCAACACCTTAATTCCGGACGACAAAGATTTATGATTATTGACAGCATTTCATGGAGGAATTAACGTTCAAATTCCAGTTTCCATGCTAGGTCAAACCAAGGAGTACTAGATGAGTGCTAAGTAACTGAGTGAGCTGTCACACACGTGGTGACTGTTGAAGTGATTATTCAGACGTATAGGAGGAGGAGCATCCGTAGCATCTTCCGGTAGTCGATGTGCCTAACAGTCCATCCTATGCTCTGATGTGACCACCCAACGAATGTGCAGACCAGTCATCGGTAGTACTACGAAACACTAGAATTTGACACTCCAAAGCTGCCTTTGCCTTGTCCCAGTTGTGTACTAGTACTACTACCTGTGAAGGACCACTACCATGTCACTGTCTATTGTAGTGTTGACAACCGTTATGTGGTAGCACTCCATCTTGTATAGGTGCTAAGCCTGTCATGTAGGCAAAAAAAATCTGATGTGACAAGACAATTAAGAGGAGAGAGATGCGTTTGGTGATCCCAGGAAAAACAAATGCCAAGCGGGCAAATCTAGACCAAACATTTAAAGAAGCAAGCTCAGTAATGCATGAAAGAGTTTAGTAGCTAAGTCATTAAATGTAGGGAGCTTAGCAACAACAACTTAAACACCAATGCATTAGGGACTACAGTTGTTTCTCCGATGCAAGTTATCTACAGATGTACTGGGACTCTTTGTTTATGGTCCTCTCTACAACGTGTGGAGAATCGAGACATGTTTACGGAGATGTGTACACGATTGAAGGATACGACGAGGGATACTTTTATCCAACATGGGTGGCAGCATGATCTTAGGATTGGCTCACCTCCGCTTTAGGCGTTATACAGACTCTACATGTTTCTTTGTATTTCGCCTTTTTAATTTTCGTTTGTGTGAGAGAACTTATTTGACTATGTGCATCGTAGTTATGCAGAGGCCGGGTGTAATGCTTAAACCTTTCAAGTAATAAAGTGCCCTTTTTTTAAAAAAATTGCTAAACTATTTAATGCGCTTAGCACTTCATCTAAGCAACTATCCATTGGAAGAGGTCTTTAGTGAGTATTATAAAGATGAAGCCACGTGAAACTTTAATTTGTTTTACTGCTTGAACGTGGCAAGGATTATCTGCGGTGCCCATGTCAACGCTGCGTTTCCCTAGGCGAACTCACGTGGTTCCCTGACGGATAACCGTACTACAAAAACTTGTCAACTTAACCATCTTCTGCTCGCTCCTACTCCAGGGAGTGTATATCATATAGCTTGTGATTCACCAACTGGGCCTTGATCTACCACCAGGGACAGGACAGGGAGGAAAGAGGAGATGTCGTCCGACGGCGGGGGCTCCCAGATGGGCGTCGCCGGCGCGCTGGGCCTCTCGGTCACGTCGTCAGTAGCCATTGTTATTTGCAACAAGTACCTCATGAGCACCCTTGAGTTCTACTTCGGTTAGTACAACTACTTTCAGGGTTTTAGACTCTCAGTGCTGCTGCTGTTTACTCCGTCCGACAACACTTTTGTCATCAAGTGCACAAAATGGACATTTCGATCTTTGAACTTTCTGATCTGTGTGTGCTTGAAATTTGGATGTTGCAGCGACGACACTGACGAGCTGGCACTTGCTGGTGACCTTCTGCACGCTTCACATAGCGCAGCGCCTGCGCTTCTTCGAACCGAAGCCAATCGACGCGCAGACTGTCATCTCCTTTGGGTTTCTCAATGGAATCTCCATTGGCCTCCTCAACCTTTGCCTTGGCTTCAACTCAGTTGGCTTCTACCAGGCAAGCCACCCAAACTGTTGATGATATCTCATACCATTTCATTTGTTTTCTTACTCGTGGATTTGCTATGTTTGTCTTGCTACAGATGACCAAGCTGGCTATTATACCCTTCACCATGCTCTTGGAGACCATCTTTCTGAGCAAGAAGTTCAGGTGTTTCTCAGATTCCTTCTCACATTAGGCTCTTTCCTGAATATTGAACGCTGATCATCTTGTAACAAGTTCCGCCATTCTCATGCTCCACAATCATTAACCGTGCAGCCAGAGCATCAAGGCCTCTCTCATGGTCCTCCTCCTCGGAGTTGGCATCGCATCGGTCACCGATCTCCAGCTCAATCTCCTCGGCTCAATCATCGCAGCGCTCACCATCGCTGCGACCTGTGTCTGCCAGATTGTATCCTTCTGCTGTGCCCCTCAGTCAAGCTATCTAAGCTAGCTGTTAGACTGTTAACATTTGCAGTTGCACCCTGAATATTCGTGTTCATGTCGTCTTCCCTGACCTTGAACAAAGCTGACCAACCAAATCCAGAGGAGGCTGAAGGTGTCTTCCACTCAGCTACTGTACCAGTCCTCCCTGTACCAATCCGCTGTGCTGCTCATCACCGGCCCCTTCGTCGACAAGCTCCTGACAAAGAAGGACGTCTTCGCGTTCGAGTACACATTCGAAGTCGTGGTACGTACTATATGTGCAGCAGCAGCAAGAACTGAACTTGTTGATGTAAAAGATGAATAAAATTGAGCTGCGCTGAACCAACTTTCTGGGCGCAGGTGTTCATCCTGATGTCGTGCGGGATCGCGGTGAGCGTCAACTTCAGCACCTTCCTGGTGATCGGCACGACGTCGCCAGTGACGTACCAGGTGTTGGGCCACCTCAAGACGTGCCTCATCCTCTCCTTCGGGTACGTCCTCCTCAAAGACCCCTTCACGCTCCGCAACCTCGCCGGCATCCTCATCGCCATCTTCGGTATGGGCCTCTACTCCTTCTTCTCCGTCTCGGAGAGCAGGAAGAAGACCGAGGGCGCCACGTTGCCCGTCAACACCCAGGTCCGTACTTTTCCTGATACGTTTGTATCTGAATCTGGAATGGCGTATGAAAGGTTATAACTGGCGTGTGCCCTTGCAGATGAGCGAGAAGGATTCGGCGCCGCTCCTTGGCACGAAAACCTCGCCGTGGCAGGAGAGCAACGGTGTGGAGAACTTTGACGACGTGCCACGGACGGCGAAGAGCGCGTTTAGCCGGCAGCTGAACCCGTAGCTTAGGATGGATATGCTTTGGTAAGTTGGTATAGCAGCATCAGTATCTATTCTTTCCCCTTTGGGGTTTCTCCTACAATGATGAGAATTGCTCGATGATGAAAGTAAGGGTGGTATTGTAAGGTGGTTCTAGGACCTGAAAAGTTCTGAAAGTAATGTTGGACAGCAAGTGCCAACTTCTCCTACAATGGTTGTAGGGCAGGGATCTCGCAGAAATTGCACCAGAATTTTTCCTGAAGTTCGGCAAAAGCTGCAATTTATCATGACGATTCTCTCGTTTACAAACTCGGAAAACAGCGAATGTCAATCTTTTTTCCAGAGAAAACGCAAGGCTTGCTCCTCGATACATTGATAGAAAGAATAGAGTTATAGGTGCACAAGTTTAAGACTACGCCGAAACGCAACAGCTGCTAGAGAAATTTTACAACTATTAACACCAAACATATTTTGGTCACGATGCCACCTATTGAATTATGGACCCTGATAACTGCCACATGTGTCCTTCTCTGGAAAAAAAAACTTCCACATGTGTGACATTTAGAGATCCATCCACACGCCCCGTGTAGCATAATCAGGAGACAACTCACACAGGCCATGTGTGGGCGAACATTAGAACTGCCCAGACGTGTGGACGCAGCTACTTCGTGCCACACGTCCAACAAGTACTACTCATTCCCATCCGGCGCGTGTGGCACGATGCAAAAATGCGCACACGTCCCGGCACAGCTACGTTAGTTACTCGCGGGATGACGCTTTAGTTACCCTGGGGGATGGCAACTTTAGTTATCCGAGATAACAAATGTAGCTGTAAAAATATGACAACTCTCTGTTTTGGTTAACTATAGTTACCATGTCTAATTTATGGTAGTTGCCGCGTGTAAGCAAATCATAGTTGTCCTGTGTGATTTACTACTCGCCACATGTGGTCAAACAGTAGTTGCCATGTGTGTTTACCTAGTTGCCACGTGTGAACCAACCATAGCGCCATGTGTGTTTACCTAGTTGCCACGTACACGCAACTGCAGTTGCCATCTACCAACGAATCATAGTTGCCATGTGTGTTTACCTAGTTGACACGTACGCGCAAGTGCAGTTGCCATCTACCAACGAATAATAGTTGCTATCTATCACCGTACGAGCGTCGTGTGGGCGAAAGAGCAATTCACCCACACGCGTGTGGACTGGGTGGTGACTGTGTGGGCGGAAACTGGTTCGCCCACACTGCGCAGCTGGCAACCGCGCGCTACGGGTCGTGTGGGCGAGCGCTCTAACATCCACACAACATGCTATGCCTACGTGGCACTGAAATTCTAACGGTTTCCTTCAAGATTTGTGCAAAACATAACAGACAGAGATCAAAGCGTGTGGGCGAACTGCATATATGCCACACGTGTGGGCGTTATCATTTGGTTGAATTATAGATGGGCTATGGCACATACTCCCTTCATCCCAAAATAAGTGGTACAAAGTTAGTACAAAGTTGAGTTAGTACAAAGTTAGTATAAAGTTGAGTCACATATTTTGAGACGGGGGAGTATAAGACAATAATTCCTGATTAATCACTAATGCTCATGTAGGTGTATGGTAAGAGCATCTATAGCCGGCAAATACGGCCCTTCAAACGCCACGGACGCGATCGGGCACGTTCACGGACAGTGACCGGTCACGCCTCAAATATTTGATTCTACAACCGGACACCTCAAATTAGAAACTTCAAATTCATATTATTACATGCAACATAAACCGATCTTTAAGCGGAGCTCGTCCGTCAGCCGACTGCGCTCCCAGAGTGTTGATCCCGTCGCCGACAAGGTAGAGTAGGGCATGGGACACGAGCCGGCTCATAGCACTCAAGGCGCCGCCATCTCTCATGCCCTGCTCTTCCTCGTCAGAGCCAGTAACCTGAACGGTGCCGGTGGACGTCAGATCGATGATGGATCCGTCCTAGGACAAGCCGGTGACATCCACCACTATCGACGTAAATAAAACTAGGATGGTGACAGTCTGGCGCGTTGGGCCTAAACCAAATTGGGCCGTACGCCTTTCTTGGATAGGAAGGAAGGCTTTTGAAGGCTCCACAATATCCGGCGGACTTTGGCCTACGACAATAAGAGCGGTTCGAGACATGACGCCAGATGGGCTCCCGTGATTACTTCGCGGGATCCTGCCGGGAGCATGCGTCAACACGTCCGTAAAGAGAAGACCTCAATCTCAGGGAAGATGAGTAGCAACCCATGCCGCGAAGGACGGCTACCGGCTCTAGGTGGCAGGCTGAGGGTGTACGACCGGTCCTCACGCGTAAGCTCTGGTAGGATCCATGTGGACAAAGTCATCTGCAGTGGCCACAGTAAGATTCGCCTGCTGTCTAATACAATGGCAATACCTCACTGCCATCCAATGTATACGGATGGAGGAGGAAGGTAAGTACCCGAGGGGTAACACACTGCCCCGGGAGGTCGTCATCATCACTCATACAAGCATGAAACGGCAACCATGCCACCATGGTAAAAGCTAGGCTAGCCTATTCCAATGCGTATTCAACCAATTGGAGCCTTTGATAGGTCCTCTATAATAGACACATTGTAGCTCTCTACCATTGCAATAAGAAACAAGGCATGATTAGGGTATTACAACAAGAATGTGGTCCGAACCTGGTAGTTCTTTGTGTTCATCTGTAGTTCATCCCACCATCATTCATCATAACTTAGGATTGTTAGATGTGTTCAGTCCATGGCCGAACTCTTAGAGGGTTGTTGCTCACAACTCATATGTAGGTTCTTAGAAACCGACATTTGGTGCACCAGGTAGGGGACTAAGGCGTTCCTACCAATCCTAATTGGCATCCCTTGCCTCTCCGAGGGATCCTTCCAGCCAGCACTCTAATAAGGTGTGAAGTGGGGGATCTCCCCGCTCGCCTGCCCCCAACGAAAAGCATTGCTGGTCGGCGTCGTTCACCCCAAACGACTGCCATGAAAGCAGCCTCATAGACGCGCGAGGCACCTCGCAGCCTGGCGGATGATCAAGGCACAAGTTGCAAAGCGCGTCGCCGACTCCTAGCTACTTCGGCAAGCGGGTGAACAAGGGCACCGATGCCACCCTAGCCAAGGAAGATGATGTTCCGCACCAGGGCTGCGCTCATTATGCACCGACTTCAGTGGTGGGGAACGCAAACTCGTCCTTGGAAGGGCACTGTCAGTGTCAAAACCAGCGGATCTCGGGTAGGGGGTCCCGAACTGTGCGTCTAGGCGGATGGTAACAGGAGACGAGGGACACGATGTTTTACCTGTGTTCGGGCCCTCTTGATGGAGGTAAAACCCACGCCCCGCTTGATTAATATTGATGATATGGGTAGTACAAGAGTGGATCTACCACGAGATCAAGGAGGCTAAACCCTAGAAGCTAGCCTATGGTATGATTGTTGTAATGGATGTTGTGTCCTACGGACTAAAGCCCTCCGGTTTATATAGACACCGGAGAGGGCTAGGGTTACACAGAGTCGGTTACAATGGTAGGAGATCTACATATCCATATCGCCAAGCTTGCCTTCCACGCCAAGGAAAGTCCCATCCGGACACGGGACGGAGTCTTCAATCTTGTATCTTCGTAGTCTTGGAGTCCGGCGGACGATGATAGTCCGGCTGTCCGGACACCCCCTAGTCTAGGACTCCCTCAGTAGCCCCCGAACCAGGCTTCAATGACGATAAGTCCAGCGCGTATATAGTCTTCGGCGTTGCAAGGCGGGTTCTCCTTTTAAGTTCCATGTACCGCGAGCAGTTGTCCGGCTTCCTTATAAATGTTGCGCTTCTTGGCTTCTACGCCCAATAATGGCCTTCTTCCATGCGCCGCATTTAATGCGAAAAGCCAGGTATCTTTATGTTTTACCCCTAGCCGTGCAAATAATCGCCTATAAGAGAGGCAAAATCCAGATCCAAATCACACCATCTTCCTTCATAAATACTCATCGGGCGCCTTTGACCCGAATCCATACCATCATGGACCGTCGACGCGGCTCCTCTTCTCGCGCCCAGCCCTCTCCGCCAGAGATTGGAGGAGATGCTCATTCCGCACAACGAGTGGTGAAACTCAAGCGGGGATATCTCCTCCGCCTTCATGGTTCCGGTTCGAGCGGGCTGGCCACCTACCAAGGTGGGAAGCAAGCGGAGGCTACCCCAAGTCCCAACAAAGGGGCGGGTATGCTTCATCCCCTATCCGATAAGGGGACTCGGATTTCCTATACATCTGTTCCTCCGGGCTCTCGGAGTTCTACGGACTCGGCTCCATCACCTTACACCGCCTCTATCTTGCATATCATGGGTTACGTAGCTCTTTGCGAGCTATTTCGGGCATCGAGCCCCATTTTGCACTGTGGAAGAGGTTGTTCTGCCTCGTACCCCATTCTCACGAGGGGCCTATATATCAAGTGGGCGGCGCCGAAATATGGCGCATTGCGGGACCAGATATCCATCCGGAACCCCTAAGAAGGCATCCAAGACGGCCTTGAATGGTTTTACATAGAAGACGCTCATTGCGGACCTGTCCGGTCGGCCTCCGGAGTTCAAGATCGCTCCTCAAGAAACGCCTTAGTTGGCGCCATGAGCCCCAACCGAGGAAGACAAGAGCGCCCATTATCGATGGGCGAATAAGATTCTTGGCCCATTCGGGTTGACCAATATTGGAGTCATGGCAACATGCATTACGCTGGGGTGCAGCCACTCCAATCTGAGGCCACCCCATGTGGGATTTCAACGGGAAGACGATGCCACCCGTCATGGCAGAAGGACGGATTCGCCGAGGATCCGTGCAGATCTGTCCGCCTGTACAAGGGGAGAAGGAGGACTTCCTTCAGACGAACCCGTTGAATGGGTTCTCCATGAATAACCCTCGGTGTTGGGTAAGCGAACACTTTAAGGGCCCGACCCATGCTTTCAAAGTTTAAGCTTCTTATATTATGTCTTCAACGCAGGAACTGTGTCGGATTGTGGAGGACATGATAAGTCCAGCTCCGCAACCCGAGGATCCAGAGAGATCCCAGGATCCGGCCTCCAAAGAGGATCCGGACATAAAGGTGGAGCTAATCGACGGGGTGTTCCACCAGCTCAGCATGGATAATGCTTTAGTCGCCATTACGACTGACTACCCTGGACTATATCCGGCTTCTCAGGTGATTGTGACCGAAGTCCCGACACCATTATTTCTTCCTCGCTCATTTCTGACCTTCGCATACGATGGTGCTCTGCAGGAAGCGCCTTCAAGGCGGGAAGCCGAGCCCGCGGCGGCTGACCAACAAAGGCCAGTCCGGACTAGTAGGCGGAAGAGGAGCGCGGCGCGGACTGAAACGTCGCCGCAAAGGTATAGCTTGTAGTTATTTATTTGGAGCAACGTTCCTAGGAAGCGTTTGAGTGCTCATGACTTTTGTAGGAGAAAAAGCGCCCGCCGGACTGCGGGCGTGGAGGTTGCCAATCCAATCTCTACCAGCCATGCTCCAGCACCTGGTCTGGAGGGGGAGGCGAGCGCAGGGCGCGAGCCGGACACTCCTCCAAAGGAGGATGCCGACAGGTTGTCCGCCACCAAGTCTGAAGTGGAGAGCGCCATGAACCATAGGCGCCGCCGGACAGTATTTCGTGACGCGTGCTTCTCCCCTGAGGCGTTGAATGCCTTTAACGCAGGGGACGCGCATCTCCGTGCTGCTCAAGATGGTTTTACCAGAGCCACGGAGCAGTATGTAAAAGACATACGGGTAAGAGAGTTTAACAATTATATATGCTAGTAGCCCCCGAGACTTAAAGTAGTTATGTTAACTGATTTAAGGATCATTTGAAATGCAGGATCTTACCGAGAAGAATACCCAACTGTCTCAGGAGCTACAAGAGTGCAAGGCCCAACTTGAGGCCGCACTTGCTGCCGCAGGAGGAAACACAGAGGCCCCTCCTGGTAACACATTTGTTTTTTTTTAAATATAAGCGTTGTGCGGCGTGCGCGCATGTCTAATAGTGACATTGCAGGTGCTCCGGACAAGATCCGGACAGCGGGAACTCATCGCCCGGTGAAGGCGGCGAGAGGGTGCTGAATAGAGTGCAGCAAGAAAGGAACAAGCTTCAAGATGCCCACGCCCAGCTTGGAGAAGAACTGAAAGGCGTTCGGGCCGAGCTGTCCGGCTCCGTTAAGGAGAATCAGCGGCTTCGTCGTGGCATCTATAGTAAGTGCTTGAGCGAACTCCTTTGAAAAGAAGAGTTCGGCGAGGAAGTCAATTGACAAAATATGTCTTGTAGGTATACTCACAAAGTCGCCTGCTGGAGGAGATGCCCGTATCAACGGGTGATCAACTTCGAAGTTGTTGCAACTGCTCGAACGAGTTCGGCAGGCAATGAGCGGCGGCGTCCAGGCTTTATGGCCAGCCCTCTCCCTACCCGAGGGCCTTGGGGAGCTTGCGGAGAAGCTTCAGGGAGTGCGGTAGCGCTTCCGTTTATGGAAGATTTCAGCCTGCCGCCAAGGTGCCAGGGAGGCTTGGGCCATGGTGAAGACGCGGTACAAGAAGGTGGATCCCAACCACATGGCCGAGGTCAGACCAGTGGGGCCCGATGGGAAGGAGATCCCTGTGAGTTTAGTATACGGCCAAGTAGAGTTGGCTGCTAATTTTTCCCAACGGGACTGTAAGTTAGACAGCCTGTTACACGGGATTGAGGAGGAATACAGTCAGTAGATTTGACAATGTATTTTAAAATGACATGTGAATGCCTTCTAGCCGGATTGTAGATCGTTTGTCTTTGCCGACCTTTTCGCTTCAACCTCGGGACCCTAGAGTCCGGAGTGTGTCCAAATACCTTCTTGGTTAAGAAACAACCGGGGTATGCATGGAGACCAGGCGTAGGGGTCATTAGTGCTTTATCAGACAAGTGCCCAACTAGTTATGTTATATTACATGGTTAGTAAGAAACATCTTCGAGGAGAATAGTTCCGTTAAGGGTTCCTTTCTCGGGAGGCATGCCCTAAAGTGCATGTCCGGACTGCGAAAAAAGCGAGAAAAACATCCGGGGCAGATAAATAAGTAGGTAAAAATCATCTTTCAAGTCATCGACCGAATATTACCTTAAGAACGCTAGCTTTCGGCTTCACCCAGTCTGAGGTACACATCCGGCTGACCCGACAGTAACAATCGCAGAGGTGCTCTCTTTACCTCCTAGCCGAACGGTCGGGAACGTAGGGGTAAGCACAGGAACCAGGCAACCCAGCTTGGCCAAAACTTAAGTCATATCGATGCATATAATGGTGAGTGAAAGGTATATGTGGAAGCTTGACACATGTGCTGGGCATGAAGCCCTTATAATTGAGCTTCTGGAAAAGAAGCCCCCAGGTATAATGAGTGCGGATGGCACATCAAGTATGTGCGAACAATGCGCAAGTAGGCCCTTAAGGGCTTTTTAGGAAAGGGGTTAAGAGAAGAAAGAGAAACAAAAGACATCTGAAGTGTAAAAATTTGGACGGGGGAAGGGGACGAACTCTTAGTCCAGCGCTAGGCATAGAATCTTCGGAGGCGGGCTGCGTTCCATGGGTTCGGCTCGAGTCGGTTGTCCGATGCATTTCATAGACGATACGCTCCGCCGGTCAGGACTTGATTGATAATGAAGGGGCCCTCCCATTTGGGCTTGAGCTTGTCCTTTTTCTTGTCCGGCAGGCGTAGAACTTGTTTGCCAACGTTGTAAGTCTTGGCCCGTACTTCTCTGCTTTGATATCCTCGAGCCTGCTGCTGATAGAATGCGGAACGAGCCTTGGCGACGTCGCGTTCTTCCTCCAATGCGTCCAAGCTGTCCTGCCGATCCAGCTCGGCTTCTCTTTCTTCATACATGCGCACTCGAGGTGAGTCATGAATAATGTCGCAGGGCAGAACTGCCTCTGCGCCATATACCATAAAAAATGGTGTGAATCCGGTGGTACAGTTGGGCGTTGTCCGCAGCCCCCAGAGTACGGAGTCGAGCTCCTCTACCTAGTGCGTGTCAGATTTCGTAAGTGACCGCACTAGTCTGGGTTTAATGCCACTCATTATTAGACCATTTGCTCGTTCCACTTGACCGTTGGTTTGAGGATGATAGACTGAAGCGTAATCGAGCTTAATGCCCATGTTTTTGCACCATGACTTAACCTCGTCGGCCGTGAAGTTCGTGCCGTTATCGGTGGTGATGTTGTGGGGGACACCATAACGGTGTACTACCCCGGATATGAAGTCTATCACTGGTCCAGACTCTGCCGTTTTGACTAGTTTGGCCTCTATCCATTTGGTGAATTTGTCCACCATGACCAATATGTATCTTTGCTTGTGGGTTCCCCCTTTAAGGGGTCCAACCATGTCAAGCCCCTGGACCATGACGGCCGGTAATGGGTATAGTTTTGAGGCGGTGGGTGGCATATGGCTCGATTAGCAAAGAGGCGACAACCGACGCATCTTTGGACTAAGTCCGAGCATCTGCCCGAGCCGTCGGCCAATAAAATCTGCACGGAATGCCTTTCCTACAAGGGCCCGAGCTGCTGCGTGATGTCCGCCTAGTCAAAGATGAATTTCAGCCGGAGGTTTCGCCCTTCCTCTTCGGAGATACACCTTTGAAGGACTCGGTTGTGCTTTTCTTATAAATTTCTCCCTCATGGACCTTGTAGGCTTTAGATCGCGGACTATGCAATGGGCCTCATTTTGGTCTTCGGAAGTTCTTGCCTAAGCAAGTAGGCTAGGAATGGTTACGCCCACGGGCGATTATCGCCATTATGTCGTGAAATTTGAAGGTGTTATGTCATCGGCTGAATTGCGGTTGGCACGGTTTTTCGGTTTGTCGTTTCCGACTCCTCTTCCCATAAGTACGGATGGCTTGAAGAGCCGTTCCAGAAGATGTTTGGAGGGACAGCGTCACGCTTTTGCGCCGATCGTGCGATCGTCGGCTGCTTGGTTATTATCTCGGGCTACATGATGGAATTCAAGTCCTTCAAACCGAGCTGACATTTTTAGGACAGCGTTGCGATATGCTGCCATTTTCGGATCCTTGGCGTCAAAGTCTCCGTTTATCTGGGATATTGCGAGGTTTGAATCCCCGCGCACCTCTAGGCGTTGAATGCCCATGGAGATTGCCATCCGGAGGCCATGTAAAAGGGCCTCGTATTCGGCTACGTTGTTGGAGTCTGTGTACATTATCTGAAGTACGTATTGGACTATGTCCCCGGTTGGGGACGTCAATACGACACCAGCCCCCAGTCCGGCCAACATTTTAGAGCCGTCGAAGTGCATAATCCAATTGGAGTATGTGCTGTACTCTTTAGGGAGTTAAACCGGTCCATTCAGCGACAAAGTCAGCCAAGACTTGTGACTTTATAGCTCACGAGGTTTGTAAGTTATATCGAATGGTAAGAGCTCAATGGCCCATTTGCAATCCTGCCCGTCGCGTCACGGTTGTTTATAATGACGTTGAGTGGTACTTGAGGCCACCGTTATCGAACACTCTTGAAAGTAGTGTCGAGCTTCGGGATGCCATGAACACCGACACGCTATCTTTTGATAGTGCGGTAACGGATTTGCTGGGGGTTAACACAGTGGAGACATAGTACATTGGTTTTGAAGAGGAATTTATGCCCTTCTATCTCTCGTTCGACGACGAGTACCGCGCTTACAACTTGATGTGTTGCGCGATGTATAAGAGCATTGGTTCGCCCGGGTTGGCGCAGCCGACCGGACGGTTGTTGCCAATATGGCCTTTATTTCTTGAGTCCATGGTGGCAGCATCCGTCCCTCGAAGTGTTGGTGCGCCTAAGGAGGCGATAGAGGGGCAATGCCTTTTCTCCCAAGCGGGAGATAAAGCGGCTTAAAGCCGCCACGCATCCAGTCAGTCTTTGTATCTGTTTGAGGTCCTTTGGAATATCCAACTGTGACAGAGCTCATATCTTGGCAGGGTTTGCTTCAATTCCTCTACCGGATACAATGAAGCCCAGCAGCTTTCCGGCTGGTACGCCGAAAACGCACTTTTCTGGATTCAGCTTGATGTCATATGCTCTGAGGTTGTCGAATGTGAGCCTCAAGTCATCTACTAAAGTTTCGACGTGTTTGGTTTTGACGACTACGTCATCTACGTATTCCTCTACTGTTTTGCCGATCTGGGTGGTCAGACATGTTTGAATCATGCGCTGATATGTTGCGCCGGCGTTTTTAAGTCCGAAGGGCATCGTGTTGAAGCAGAATGGTCCATATAGAGTGATGAATGCCGTTGCGGCTTGGTCTGCTTCCGCCATCTTGATTTGATGATAGCCGGAGTATGCTCGAGGAAACACAGTGAATCGTGTCCTGCGGTAGCGTCGATTATCTGGTCGATGCGGGGGAGGGGGAAGGGATCCTTTGGACAGGCCTTGTTGAGGTCTTTAAAATCGACACATAGGCGCCAGGATTTGTCCTTCTTTGGTACCATTACAAGGTTTGCTAGCCAATCCGGGTGTTTGATATCTCTGATGAATCCGGCTTCCAAGAGTTTGGCTAGCTCTTCCCCCATTGCCTGTCTTTTGGGTTCGGAGAATCGTCGAAGAGCCTGTTTGACTGGCTTGAATCCTTTTAGGATGTTTAGGCTGTGTTCTGCCAATCTGCGTGGGATTCCGGGCATATCCGAAGGGTGCCAGGCGAAAATGTCCCAATTTTCCCGAAGGAATTCTCGCAGTGCGGCGTCTACATCAGGGTTCAACTGTGCCCCGATGGAAGCCGTCTTTGTCAGGTCCGTTGGATGGACCTGGAATTTTATTACTTCATCTGCTGGTTTAAAGGAGGTGGCCTGATCTCTTATCAAGTATCACATCGTCCCTATTCACCGTAGAGCGCAGCGTGGTGAGTTCTTGTGCCGCTAGGGCTTCGGATAGTGCCTCCAGGGCTAATGCGGCTGTCTTGTTTTCGGCACGGAGTGCTATGTCCGGATCACTAACGAGAGTGATTATTCTGCCGGGCCCAAGCATTTTGAGCTTCATGTACCCGTAATGGGGTATGGCTTGAAAAATTGTAAATGCCTCTCGTCCTAATATAGCGTGATATCCGCTGTTGAACGGGGCCACTTGGAACATGACTTCTTCGGATCTGTAATTGTCCGGTGAGCGAACACCACATCGAGTGTGATTTTTCCGGTGCAGCGCGCTTCCCGGCTAGGGATTATTCCTCTGAAGGTTGTGCTGCTTCGCTCAATGCGGCTCCAGTCTATTTCCATTTTTTGAAGAGTTTCCTCGTAAATGAGGTTTAGTCCGCTGCCGCCATCCATGAGGACCTTTGTAAGTCGAAAGTCGTCCACTATTGGACTAAGCACCAGTGCGGCTGGTGCTCGGGCTGTTCGGAATTTAGGTTCGTCGCTGGCGTTGAAGGTGATGGCTGTGTCGCTCCATGGATTTGTTGTTGCTACTTGGTAGACTTCGGCGAGGCCGCGAATTGTTCGTTTCCGCATATTATTTGATGCGAAGGTCTCGAAGACTGTTGATACCGTACCGGTATTGTTGGAGTGGTTTTCCGGGGCTAGAAGCTCCTCGCCACTTTTGGCCACCTGCCATAATATCCAACATGCTCGAAGGCTATGTGTTGGGACGGCGCCCTCTGTACTGTGAATTTTACAGGGTCCGCTAAGCCATCCCTCCAGTACGGTTCCGTGCCCTCTATGGGGTTTTTGCTTTTTGGTTTTTGTATCTGGGGCCTGAGTGTAATGCACCCTTTTGTTGCGGACTAGGGTTGTATTCGGGGCCGGATTGTCCCAAAACTGGTTTTCGGTTTTCCGGAAACTCTCCATCGCCTGATACTCTCGTACTATGGATGCGGATCGTGGCGTGTAATTTCACGACGGCTGATGGCGTTCAATATTCCCTTGTCCGTGCAATTATTGCAAAAAATTGAGATTGTGTTTTCCTCTCGGCAGTCCTTTATCCTGTCCATAACCAGGAGGAATCTGGCCCAGTAGTGATGTACTATTTCAGTGGGCTCTTGCCGTATTAGAGATAGATCGCATATGTCTGGGCGGGTGGGTGGAATAAAGTCCGGAACCCTACCCATCTCAAGGCTTGAAGGCCGTGAAGTTTCCAAATTTGGAAGCTTGGATTGTTGGACGTTGTCCAACGAGTCCGGTCCGATGCGACTTTAAGTTCGATGCTTGATCAAAGTCCGCCCTCCGCAGAATCCGGCATGGAGGGTTCGGGAGCCCGGACATGACTAGTTTTCAATACAGGAGAAGAGTCGCCGCATTGTTCCTCTACCACTGCGACGTGGTGGGTGACCTGGGGAGAGTTAATCTCTCTCAGATCAGTTTTAAGCCCAATCTGATTGTAGTCCGTAGCGACTCCCAGGGCGGCGATGCGATCCAAGAGCTCATTGACAGACGAAAGCTCTATCGGATCCAACCGCTCGGCAAATTCCGAGCTGACGTGAAGATTGCTTTTGACGACTTGAGAAGTCATTTTCGAAGAGGTGGCCGGACAGGCGGTCATAAGAAAACCACCTAGCCGGATAGTTTGGCCGGAGGCCAAGGCCCCTTTGGCGAAAATATCGTCCTTGAAGACGGGTGGAGGCATCCTTCCTATCGGCGACGACACAGAGGAACTCTCAATGAAAGCACCAATGTCGGTGTCAAAACCGGCGGATCTCGGGTAGGGGGTCCCGAACTGTGCGTCTAGGCGGATGGTAACAGGAGGCGAGGACACGACGTTTTACCTGTGTTGGGCCCTCTTGATGGAGGTAAAACCCTACATCCTGCTTGATTAATATTGATGATATGGGTAGTACAAGAGTGGATCTACCACGAGATCAAGGAGGCTAAACCCTAGAAGCTAGCCTATGGTATGATTGTTGTAATGGATGTTGTGTCTCACGGACTAAAGCCCTCCGGTTTATATAGACACCGGAGAGGGCTAGGGTTACCAGAGTCGGTTACAATGGTAGGAGATCTACATATCCGTATCGCCAAGCTTGCCTTCCACGCCAAGGAAAGTCCCATCCGGACACAGGACGGAGTCTTCAATCTTGTATCTTCGTAGTCTTGGAGTCCGGCGGCCGATGATAGTCCGGCTGTCCGGACACCCCCTAGTCCAGGACTCCCTCAGGCACGCCGGTCCCTGCCGGGCGACCAAGGACTTACACGAATCCATGGTCCGGCCTGCGCTGCAGGGAGGCGCGCGCTCCTCTCCAAATTGCAAAACCTGCGGTGGCCATAATACCTCGAGCCAAGGGTGCCAACGTGGCGCTGTAGGCCAATAATACCTCGATGATCATGGAGACCCATGGTGGAATAAGGCCTATGTATGGGTCTCCCCGAAGGTGATATGGAGGAGGATAGGGCTGCTCCTACCATGTTGGCGGGGAGACGCCCTTCCCGGTCTTGGCCTTTCCGGTCGAGCAACGCAGGAGACGCCTACCAAAGGCTTGCATCGCTCACCCTGGATTCCCAGGCAAAAGAAGAAGGCCCCGGCACGTGGTTCCCCGTCCTTTCATCCTTCCGGAGCCCGGCAAGCCGCCCCGGGGTGAAAGGTGCTCCGGCTATGATAAAGGCGCCCGACCTCTCGGACTCCCCTCTCAGAGCCGTGAAGACCAACTCGACGTGAATGTTGGGAAACATAGCATGAAGTTTCAAAAAAATTCCTACGCTCACGCAAGATCTATCTAGGAGATGTATAGCAACGAGAGGGCGAGAGTGTGTCCACGTACCCTCGTAGACCGAAAGCGGAAGCGTTTGCTCAACGCGGTTGATGTAGTCGAACGTCTTCTCGTTCCGACCGATCGAGTACCGAACGTACGGCACCTCCGAGTTTTGCACATGTTCAACGCGATGATGTCCCTCAAGCTCTTGATCCCGCAGAGGGTCAAAGGAGTAGATGAGTTCCGTCAGCATGATGGCTTGGTGACGGTGCTGGTGATGTGATCCGCACAGGGCTTCGCCTAAGCACCGCGAGAATATGACCAGAGGCGTAAACTGTGGAGGGGGACGCCACACACGGCTTGGAGCAATTGGTGTGTCTCATAGGGGCGCCCTCCGTATATAAAGGAGGGAGGGAGAGGAGGCCGGCCTAGGCACGCCCCAAGAGGGGGGAGTCCCACTTGGACTCCTAGCGGGATTCGCCCTCCCTTCCTTTTTCCGGCGGGGGAAAGGGGGAAGGAGTAGGAGAAGGAGAAGGAAAGGGGGGACGCCGCCCCCACCCCTTGTCCAATTCGGTTTCCCCCTTTTGGGGGGCGCGCCAGCCCCTTGTGGGCTGGTGTGCCTCCCTCCTATGGCCCATATGGCCCATATGTTTCCCCGGGGGGTTCCGGTAACCCCTCCGGTACTCCGGTATGTACTTGATACAGTCCGGAACCCTTTCGATGTCTGAATACTACCTTCCAATATATCAATCTTTACCTCTCGACCATTTAAAGACTCCTTGTCATGTCCGTGATCTCATCCGGGACTCCGAGCAACCTTCGGTCACCAAAACACATAACTCATATAATACATATCGTCATCGAACGTTAAGCGTGCGGACCCTACGGGTTCGAGAACTATGTAGACATGACCGAGACACCTCTCTGGTCAATAACCAATAGCGGAACCTGGATGTTCATATTGTTTCCCACATATTCTACGAAGATCTTTATCGGTCGAACCGCTATGTCAACATATGTTATTCCCTTTGTCATCGGTATGTTATTGGCCCGAGATTCGATCATTGGTATCTTCATACCTAGTTCAATCTCGTTACCGGTGTGTCTCTTTACTCGTTATGTAATGCATCATCCCTTAACTAACTCATTAGTCACATTGCTTGCAAGGCTTCATATGATGTGCATTACCGAGAGGGCCCAGAGATACTTCTCCGATACTCGAAATGACAAATCCTAATCTCGATATATGCCAACCCAACAAACACCTTTCGGAGATACCTATAGAGCATCTTTATAATCACCCAGTTATGTTGTGACATTTGATAGCACATAAGGCATTCCTCCGGTGTCTAGGAGTTGCATAATCTCATAGTCGGAGGAATGTATATATATGACATGAAGAAAGTAGTAGCAATAAAACTGAATGATCATTATGCTAAGCTAACGGATGGGTCTTGTCCATCACATCATTCCACTAATGATGTGATCCCATTCATCAAATGACAATACATGTCCATGGCTAGGAAACTTAACCATCTTTGATCAATGAGCTAGTCTAGTAGAGGCATACTAGGGACACAGTGTTTTGTCTATGTATTCACACATGTATCAAGTTTCCGGTTAATACAATTCTAGCATGAATAATAAACATTTATCATGAATAAGGAAATATAAAATAACAACTTTATTATTGCCTCTAGGGCATATTTCCTTCAGTGAAAGCCACCAACGCCGGTCTGGGCACCCGCTCACTGGCTGAAGACGCACGCGCGGATCTATAAAAGGGCATGGGCAGCTCCCCGATTAACAAGAAGAAGCCTCGATGATATCTCCATTCTCTACCTACCAGATGACCATGCTCAAAACTAGGTGACTGTGGTGTGTCGCGCCAGACGTGATGTGAAAAGTTCGGGGACCTCTCTCGCGTGGACCGCTTTCCTCAGGCTACTGGGCCCCTGCTTCTCTCCCCTCGTGGAAGAGTCGCAGCAACACGCCCGCCTGCACGATGGGAATGTTTTTGGGTCCTATCCCGATGAACCTCTTCCCTCTGACTGCTAGCCTACTACTACTACTCACCCATGCAGCCGAGCCACAACAGAGCGTCATGTCCCCTTTGACGAAAACACTCCCGGGATCCGTCTCGTACGAGTCATGTTCCAGACGCTGCAACTCTGGTCTCAACCCCTTATAGCGGAGTCAAAGACGTGTTCCCCACCTGCTATGAGGGGAAAGCTATTGGGTCCTGTTCCGTTCAAGAAAATTTTCCCCAGGCCACCAAAGCCTCTGCTCCTTCCCCCGCGTGGCGAAGTTGCTACAGTGTGTTGCGCCTACTGCTAAGGAAAAGTTCCTGGGACCTCTCTTGTGTGGACCGCTTTCCCGGGTTACTAGGTTTTGTTGTCTTTTCCCTAGCCAGTTTAGCTAGTACGGCGAATTCCCGCCTGCTCTGTGTGTGTGGTATGACGAGAACAACCAAGAAAATAACACATACTCCCGGAACATCAGGTGAAGTATAGGCTAGCGCCTACATGAGCTTACGCTGCCCTGCATACCCAATGACACGATGGCCTGGTTTGATTACAAAAAAACAAGCAGAAAAAGAAAATGGGCGCCGAAGGCCCCAAGGACGAAGGAACATCAGGCCCTGTCGGAGTTGGCGTCCTTCTCCTGCCGCACCACCGCTGCAACAACGCCCTCCACCATGCGTTGGGCCATCCGCTGGTCCTCGGCCGTCTGCTTCCCTAGCAAAACCCTCAGCAGGAAGTGGGGGGAAGCAAGGTGGACGCCGACAAGGACACGTGTGGCCACCGCCCGCATGGCCTCCTTCACCACTGCCTCCTGCGCTGCCACCCTTAGCTGGCGGTGATCCTCAAACTTGGTGGCAAGGTGTTGGAAGAAGACCGTGAGGTGGTTCAGCTTCCCCTCATCGAAGGCGGCGTACAGGATGAATGACTAAAGGTCAAGGACATGCATGTCCATGTTCAGCCGCTAGTACATATCGCGAAGCGCTCCCACACTCCCGTAGTGGTCGGTGTGGTGATGACCGAAGAGCTGCTCCGCCTCACGGCAGCGGATCTTCTCCATCTCCAACTCTTCATGCAACTGGTGGTCTTGTTCTCCAAGCGGAGAACGGTCCCGCTGAGGGCTGCGTGAAGCTCCCGAAGCTCGATATCCTTCGCGGCAAGACTTGCCTGCATCTACTCTCTCTCTCTCTCTCTCATACTCCCTCCATTCCTTTATGTAAGGTGTATTATTTTTGGCATGGTGACCAAGGCACATGATTATAGACAAGTTAGGATGAAATTACCCTTGACGAATTTGTTTGTTAGTGGCAAGTAAATCCGTTTGTGTAGGAAAGTTAAGAGATACATGCAATCGACAGAGAGATACTTTCCTTCTTTTGCTACACGGAGAGACAAAAAAATCAGAAGAGAGATACTTTCCTTTCTTCTAGAGGGATAATAATAGAATTATGAGGAATTAGAAGAAATGCACCTTACATTCTGGAATTTTGTCAAAAAACAAATACACCTCATATAAAGGAACAGAGGGAGTAGTTTCTATCCCCATGCGCGCAAGAGAAGAAGGGCATAGAAGGGGGAGGAAGAAGGTGAAGACGGCGGGGAGGCTTGAGGGTTGTGGAGACGAGTGACAAGAGTTGGCTGACCCCCTATGTTTTATAGGCAGAAGGGGTAGGCGATGGATGATGTTGCTTCTGCAACGCACAGCCCCCACCATTTCCCCTCCCCATCGCTCCAGTTCCCAAGCACCTCGTCTGGGGAGCTAAGGCGCCGCCCACCTCAGAGGTGCCATTATAACTGACAACCCGAAATGATCAGGCGGCGAAAAGACATGATGACAGGGGTGCATTTTCCCAACACTGGGTAACTCATTCCACACGTCCGGCCCTCATGATATTTGGGCCCCACCCGCCCCATGTGTTCGTGCATAAGCCGCGCAGACCGTATGGGCCCAAGGGCTACTCCACATGCAACTGGCCCAGCGTGGCCTGGAGTCTGAAGACGAGCCCGTTCACGATAATGAATCGGGGACTCATGGAAGGAAAGATGTTTAAAAATAAAATACTACGACAACTCGGCATAAATATGGCGTCCCATACAACAAACACGTCCGAGAACTGAGACAAGCGGTGACAAACACTGAAAATAGTTACAAGCAAATGAGATCTGGAAGTTCTAGGCTTCAGGGTCGGCGTCCTCGCCCAGACATGTGTAGAATCCTCCGGCAAACACACCAACGAGCTCCTCAACAAAGATGGCGGTTGCTTCCCTTGAAGCTTTAGCCTGTGTACCCTTCCCAAGAGGCTTCACCAGCTCCGCGAACGGGAAGGCATGGTCGATAAGATGAAGATTGGTGAGGACACGCTCCCCGACTAGCATCGCCACCTCATGAGCTTTGGCCTCAATGGTCTCCAGGAACTCTTCCGCGAACACCTCCAGCTTGGCGATGAATTCCTTGAAGAACAAGGCGTAGCTCCCTACTGCATCAGCCTAAAAGTTAAAGAGACCCTAAGAGGGCCATCCTTAGCCTCCCGGCAATTACGAAGACACGGTCTTGGACCTCCTTGAAGACAATGCACTGCATCTTGCGCTGCCCCCAAAGCTGATCCATTTCTTCACCCCATTTCATGAAATGGCCTACCAGCTGGGCATTTGGCATTTCGAGGTGTGACAGTTCTGCCCAGCAGTCCGAGAGTTTCTGCAAGGATTTCACTGATGACTGCCGAAGACCTCGCTTCACCGACAGAGCCCTTCAAGGAGCCCAGTTGTCTCTCCTGGTCCGCGCAGTTAGCCTCAAAGGTCTTACTTTTCTCCATGAAGTGTGTCTCTTGGAGGGTTAGCTTACGCTGATATTCAGAGCGGGCGTCTTCCTTCTGCTTAAGAAGAGCGTCCGCAAGGGTCCTCTTATTCTGGACCTCCTACTTGTCGCGACGTTCCCTAAGTCGAGCGTCGGCGGCATCAACATTGTGTAGGATCAAAAGTATGTCTAGAGGGGGGGTGATTAGACTACTTGACCAAATAAAAATCTAGCATTTTCCTAATTTTAAGTCTTGGCAGAATTTTGCAACTTAACACAAGTCAAGCAATCAACCTACAGATGCAATTCTAAGAGTATAGCAGCAGAATGTAAATCATTGCATATGAAGGTAAAGGGGAGGAGTTTGGAGGGAGCAAACACAATGTACACACGAGATTTTTGGCGTGGTTCCGATAGGTGCTGCTACCGTACAGCCATGTTGATGGAGACTTCAACCACGAAGGGTAACGGTTGCATGAGTCCACAGAGGGCTCCACCCATTAAGGGTCCACGAAGAAGCAACCTTGTCTATCCCACCATGGCCATCGCCCATGAAGCACTTGCCTCACTTGGGTAGCACTTCATGAAGTAGGCGATCTCCTTGCCCTTACAAACTCCTTGGTTCAACTCCCCAATCTTGACGGAGGCTCCCAAGTGACACCTAACCAATCTAGGAGACACCACTCTCCAAAAGGTAATAGATGGTGTGTTGATGATGAACTCCTTGCTCTTGTGCTTCAAATGATAGTCTCCCCAACACTCAACTCTGTCTCACAGATTTGGATATCGTGGAAAGACGATTTGAGTGGAAAGCAACTTGGGGAAGGCTAGAGATCAAGATTCTTGTGGTTGGATTGGAATGTCTTGATCTCAACACATGAGTAGGTGCTTCTCTCTCATAAAATGAGTAGTGGAAGTGTAGGCAAGTTCTAATGGCTCTCTCTCGAATAGAGAAGGGGGTGGAGGGGTATCTATAGCCTCCACACAAAATCTAAGTTACACACAGAGTTTGCATTCCCATCTCGGTGAGACCGAGATCCCTATTGGTAAGACTAAACTGATTAGGGTTTTGGCTATGGCTATGTCAAGTGAACTCTGTGGCGCCGGATAGATCAAATCGGTGGGGCCAAGTTTGACTTTAGGTTTAGGACATATGTGGAAATGAGAAAGTGGTTGAGGGCTTTTGGAGCATATCACTAAGCATTTTGAGCAATCAAGCCATTAAGCAACACCTCATCTCCTTTTAATAGTATTGGCTTTTCCTATTGACTCAATGTGATCTTGGATCACGAAAATGAAAATGTAGAGCCTTGAGCTTTTGCCGATATGTGTCCTTAGCATTTCGAGGGGTCGAAATCTCTAGTCCATGCCATACCAACCATTGAACTTTCTGAAATATTGATCTTGAAAGAATATTAGTTCAATGAGCTATATGTTGTTATGAATTACCAAAACCATCCGGGGATAAGTTGCACCTTTAACAATATATAGATCAAAACTTCGACAAATGATAATATAAATGAGGTACATCGTCGCTTTGAGAAGTATGCGATAAGCAAGGGCCCTCCCCCCTAAATTTGTGCATTATTTAAAATTCGCTTTTGAATGCAAATGCACAACCGATTAGGATTATGGGTCACTCTTCCATGTCACATACATCTTGGTGGAGCGCTCAAAATGATATAATATGGAATATGCACTCATCACCAAGACAAGATATGAATGATCATACATGAGAGATAGAATATCATCATTAAGCACAAACAATAAAGTATGATATGATGAAACATATGATCATAGAAGTATCTCACACACAAGCATAAATATTTTATCACCCAAACAAGTAAACCAAATAGAGTAGCAAGAGAGACAAAACAAGAAAGACACACTCTCTCTCGAAGCCTATGATCTATAAACTTTCTCCCCCTTTGGCAACAAGTTGCCAAAAAGTTGGAAAATGCATAGTGTTATGCGGCTCTCTAAACATGATCTCCAGGAGCTCCGGAGTGCAAAGGTGGCGTGGAGAGGAGTCCAACAACGAATGCATCTGAAGAGGTCAGAGGAGCTGGTGGAGTTGCAACTTGAGGAGCAACTGAAGTTGTAGCTGCAAGTGCTGACACTGTAGGTCTGGGATCAATAGCAACTGGCACAGTTGATGACCTTGGTCCCCTTGAGACTTGTTGAAAAGCATCTGTTGGAGGTCCCACATCCATGTCTTCAAGCTCTTCTCCATAGTTGACTGTATTTCTGTGAATTCACATCTAGATCATGAATCTTTGTCTCGATAATCCTTTCAAGACTCTTGATTTTGAGTCAGGGTGGCCAATCTTTTCTCAATCCTCAAAGTAGCCTAATTGAGATAACCAAGTTGATCATGCTTGGACTTCAAAAATATCCGGGATGCCTCTTCAGCACTTGGTGTCTTGGTTGCCTTCTCTGCTTTTGCTTTTTCCTTCTTCTCCTGAGCCTGTACTGATGTGGGATGTGATGGATCCATGAGAACTACATTGTCTTCAAATTCAGGCAACAAGGGAAGGTGCTCCTTGTTCAAAAGATACATGCCTTTGCCCATCTTGGAGTTGATGAGCATATGAATGTGTGGAGCATAGCCACATGATCTCTTTTGGTCTGCAGCAGTCCTTTTGATAGTCTCAATCAGGGACATCACCTTGAATTTCTCAGGCACATCAAACGTATGCAACAAATTTATTAAATGCCCTCTAATCATCCTGTCATTTCCAGACTTGGGCAACAATGTGTTCCTGAGGATACAGTTGATTGTTGGCACACCTGACAGCAGATAGTATACTAAGCCAAACTTATGAGTGTCCAAGGCAGCATCTGGAATCTCCTTGTACATGTGTGCCATGGAGTCATGTCCTTTCTGGGTTTGGCATACACATCAGTGTGATCCTCATGCTCTTCTGGGGCATTGATCAGCTGTGCCCACTCAGCAATAGAAGATTGGTACCTAGTACGCTCAGTCATCCAAAGAATTTTACCATCAGGTTAAAAGTGTGATGTAGAGTAAAACTGCAACATCAACTCATCATTCCATTTATTCAATTTTTGACCAACAAATCTGTCAACACCTGTTGATCTGAAACTCTCATGAACTCCTGGGAAATAGTCAACATTGTTGTCAATGAACTTCCAGTCAACCCATCTCATATCACTTACTATGGGCTTCTTGTCCAGGAGTACAGTCTCATAGAAGTCCTGTTGTTCCTTTGTATGGAACATGTAGTCCACAGCAGTCCTCCTTCGTGTGGCATATGGGTCTGTCTGCCTCCATAGCCTGAGACTTTCATCCTTCCTTAGCTTCATGTTCTCAGCCACAGGATGTGTGTCATCATGATCAGAGGTCTTGGGCTTCAATTTCCTAAGCACTTGGGCTTCCTCTTCTTCTTCCACTTCAGGGACTGGGGCCTTGTTCTTCTCAGCTGCTGGAATGTTCCTAGTTGATCTCTTGGGGGCTTGAGCAGCAACCTTGGGGGGAATCTTGGGATTTGATGTAGCAGCCCCTGACTTAGTTGCACCCCCCATCAACTTCTGAGTTTTGGCAGGAGGTGCATCTTGCTATTCCTCCTCCTCATCCGAGTCTCTGGTCATAGAAGATCTGCCAATAACTCTGGCTATGGTCTTTTTGATTCTATCCTTCCTCTTCTTGCCCTCACCAGCCTCTTTTGGTTCAAGAGTGAACTACATGGTTTCCTGGGTTGAGGCTCTGGCATTTGACATTGGAATCCTTCTGGCAGGAGATTTCTTCTTCATCCCTGGCTTGGTGGTAGCAGCAGTGCCAAACTCTTTCTTGATAACTTTATTTTTGGAAGTGACTTCCTCATCAACTTTAAAATCTTCATCTTCAGAATCAGATGTCCTCTTCTTCCTCTGCCTAGTTGCAGCCTGAGGAAGATTGCTAGGAGTACTGCTCCCATCATCATAGCTGTTAGAGGGACTAGTGCCCTCGCTCAATTGAACCTGTTCCTCAAACTTGTTCCGGTTGTCACTGTTGTCAGACATTGCTAAAAGCTGAAGGCTGACCCTATGAATAGATATAGATGAGACAGAGTGGATGAGCATCACAAAGTACAGAGATTTTGCAAAACAAATGAGCCAAAAACTCAGTTTTAGTTTTCTACAGAAGTCATTTCGGAGCTACCGATTTATTGAACTTGCTGACACCGAAGCAATGTTTAGAGTCCAAACTGGTGAGATCGGTCAGACCGAGACACAATTCAGTGACTCCGAGATTGCTAGGGTTTCAAAGAGATCTGAACTCGGTCACACCAATTTGTAAGTTTTGGTCAGACCGAAAGTAACAAGTGCAATGGCCTGCGCCAAATCGGTGAGATCGATTTCTACAACTCGGTCGGTCCGAGATGAATTCGGCGAAACCTAACCCCAAGTTTTTGAATCAAAACCAATTTGAAAGAGTTTTTGATTGGATAGAACTGTTTCAATCTTGGTAAGATTCATGGCATTGACCTAAGTACAGGAATCAGATTGAGAGATTGCACATACGGTTCGAGCTCATAACCTAACTCGGCGGTGAGCTCGCTACGGCGACACCGGCGGCGAAGAATCCATTGACGAAGGTGGAGACCAGCGGCAGGAGGTCGCTGGCAACGGAGGAGACGATCCGGAGACCTCGAGTCGGCAGAGCTAGACAGCGTGGGCAAAGGGTTTCAGAGAAATTTCCAAAATTTGACCCGTGGGTATATATATCTAGACCCTGTCGGTGTGATCGAGTTGAGCAACTCGGTGGCACCGAGATGCAGAATTGCAAGCGATTACTACAACTCGGTGAGACCGAAGTGTTCAAATCGGTTGCACCGAGATTGAAACCTAGATCAACTCAATGAACTCGGTATGACCGAAAGGAATGAATCGGTCAGACCAAAATACATCAAGAGGTTTTTGAAGTTTAAGTCTATGACGACTCGGTGGCTCTGAGTGCTTCTCACCCAGAGGGTCTGAATCTGACTTGATCAAACTTTGTGGTGCAGCATGAATAGAGTTTGAGATGAGAAAAGCATAGATAGCTAGAGAGAGTACTTGGGCATTTTTGTCCATTCATTTGGCAAAAGAAAAGACCAAACAATCAAAACAACAAATGGATGTCCTCAAATGAACAAAATTATGCATCCAACATGCTCACACAATAAGATAGCAAATGAAATATGTGACAAATCAGGCACAAACACTCTAGCATCTGTCAAACAATTGGCGATGACTAGGTCATCTATATATGAGTATATTGACTTAGGAGTCAAATGAGAACATTTGATCATAGGTCATACTCATCATTTAAGCACAAGTGGGGTTACCACTTTTACATAAAGCATTGTTGTGTTCACTGTTGGGGAACGTAGTAATTTCAAAAATTTTCCTACGCACACGCAAGATCATGGTGATGTATAGCAACGAGAGGGGAGAGTGTTGTCTACGTACCCTCGAGACCAAGCGAAGCGATCACAACGTAGAGGAAGTATTCAGACGTTCTCCTCGCGATCCGACCGATCCGGCGCCGTTACTCGGCGCCCGAGTTCTTGACACACGTACAGCTCGATGGCGCCCTCGTACTCGATCCAGCCGAGTGTCGAGGAGAGTTCCGTCAAGACGACGGCGTGGTGACGATCTTGATGTTTCACGGCGTGAGGGCTTCGCCTAAGCTTCATGACGGTATAACCGAGGTGGAATATGGTGGAGGGGGCACCGACACGGCTAAGGAACGATCTCACGATCAACTTGTGTGTCCCAAGGTGCCCCCTGCCTCAGATATAAAGGAGCCAGGGGGGAGGGGGCCGGCGGCCAAAGGAGGGCGCGCCAGGGAGTCCTACTCCCTCTGGGAGTAGGATTCCCCCAATCCTAGTCCAACTAGGATTCCCGGAGGGGGGAAAGAGAGAGAGGGGGGCCGGCCCCTTCTCCTAGTCCTAATAGGACTAGGGAAGGGGGGGAGGCGCGCAGCCCTCTTGGGCTGCCCCTTCTCCTTTCCACCAAGGCCCATAGTGGCCCATTTACTCTCCGGGGTTCCAGTAACCTCCGTGTATTCCAGTAAATTCCGCCGCCGGAACCATTCGAACTCCAAACATAGGCTTCCAATATATCAAACTTTATGTCTCGACCATTCCGAGACTCCTCGTCATGTCCGTGATCACATCCGGGACTCGAACTCCTTGGTACATCAAAATACATAAACTCATAATAAGCATCATCGAAACCTTAAGCGTGCGGACCCTACGGTTCGAGAACAATGTAGACATGACCTAGAACTATTCACGGTCAATAACCAACAGCGGGACCTGGATGCCCATATTGGTTCCTACATATTCTACGAAGATCTTTATCGGTCGGACCGCATAACAACATCGTTGTTCCTTTGTCATCGGTATGTTACTTGCCCGAGATTCGATCGTCGGTATCCAATACCTCGTTCAATCTCGTTACCGCAAGTCTCTTTACTCGTTCCGTAATACATCATCTCACAACTAGCTCATTAGTTGTAGTGCTTGCAAGGCTTCGATGATGTGCATTACCGAGAGGGCCCAGAGATACCTCTCCGACAATCGGAGTGACAAAACCTAATCTCGAAATACGCCAACTCAACATCCGCCTTTGGAGACACTGTAGTACTCCTTTATAATCACCCGATTCGTTGTGACGCTTGGTAGCACCAAAGTGTTCCTCCGTAAACGGAGTTGCATAATCTCATAGTTACAGGAACATGTATAAGTCATGGATAAAAGCAGTAGCAACATACTAAACGATCGGTGTGCTAAGTCGATGGAATGGGTCATGTCAATCGATCATTACGCTAATGATGTGACCTCATTAATCAAATAACAACTCCTTGTTCATGGTTAGGAAACATAACCATCTTTGATTAACAAGCTAGTCTAGTAGAGGCATACTAGTGACATGTTTGTTTGTCTATGCATTCACACATGTATCATGTTTCCGGTTAATACAATTCTAGCATGAATGATAAACATTTATCATGAAATAAGGAAATAAATAATAACTTTATTATTGCCTCTAGGGCATATTTCCTTGATCTCCCACTTGCACTAGAGTCAATAATCTAGATTACATAGTAATGATTCTAACACCCATGGAGTCTTGGTGCTGATCATGTTTTGCTCGTGGAAGAGGCTTAGTCAACGGTCCGCAACATTCAGATCCGTATGTATCTTGCAAATCTCTATGTCTCCGGTCCGACTAAGTCCGGATGGAATTGAAGCGTCTCTTGATGTGCTTGGTCCTCTTGTGAAATCTGGATTCCTTTGCTAAGGCAATAGCTCCGAGATTGTCACGAAGATTTTCATTGGACCCGATGCACTAGGTATGACACCTAGATCGGATATGAACTCCTTCATCCGACTCCTTCATTAGCTGCTTCGAAGCTGCTATGTATTCCGCTTCACATGTAGATCCCGCCACGACGCTTTGTTTAGAACCGCACCAACCGACAGCTCCTCCGCTTAGTGTAAATACGTATCCGGTTTGCGATTTAGAATCGTCGGATCGGTGTCAAAGCTTGCATCAACGTAACTGCCACGATGAGCTCTTTGTCACCTCCATATACGAGAAACATATCCTTAGTCCTTTTCGTATTTCAGATGTTCTTGACCGCTGTCCGATGATCCACTCTGGATTACTTTGGTACCTCCTGCTAGGCTTATAGCAAGGCACACATCAGTCTGGTACACAAGATTGCATACATGATAGAGCCTATGGCTGAAGCATAGGAACATCTTTCATTTTCTCTCTATCTTCTGCAGTGGTCGGGCATTGAGTCCGACTCAATTTCACACCTTGTAACACAGTGCAAGAACCCTTTCTTTGCTTGATCCATTTTGAACTTCTTCAAAACTTTGTCAAGGTATGTGCTTTGTGAAAGTCCAATTAAGCGCCTTGATCTATCTCTATAGATCTTAATGCCTAATATGTAGGCAGCTTCACCGAGGTCTTTCATTGAAAAACTCTTGTTCAAGTATCCCTTTATGCTATCCAGAATTCTATATCATTTCCGATCAGCAATATGTCATCCACATATAATATCGTAAATGCTACTGAGCTCCCACTCACTTTCTTGTAAATACTGAGCTTCTCCAAAAGTGCAGTACAAACCCAAATGCTTTGATCACACTATCAAAGCGCTTATTCCAACTCCGAGATGCTTGCACCAGTCCATATATGGATCATTGGAGCTTGCACACTTTGTTAGCTCCTTTGGATTGATAAAACCTTCTCGTTGCATCATATACAACTCTTCTTCCGTAAATCCATTCAGAATGCAGTCTTTACATCCATTTGCCAAATTTCATAATCATAAAATGCGCAATTGCTAACATGATTCGGACGGACTTAAGCATCGCCACGGGTGAGAAGGTCTCATCGTAGTCAATCCCTTGAACTTGCCGAAAACCTTTTGCACAAGTCGAGCTTTATAGACGAGAATATTACCGTCGGCGTCGGTCTTCTTCTTGAAGATCCACTTGTTTTCTATTGCTTGCCTACCCTCGGGCAAGTCAACCAAAGTCCATACTTTGTTTTCATACATGGATCCCATCTCAGATTTCATGGCCTCAAGCCATTTTATGGAATCTGGGCTCACCATCGCTTCTTCATAGTTCGTAGGTTCATCATGATCTAGTAGCATGACTTCCGAACAGGATTACCGTACCACTCAGTGCGGACCTACTCTGGTTGATCTACGAGGTTCAGAGTAACTTGATCCAAGTTTCATGATCAACATCATCAACTTCCTCACTACTTGGCGCAGTGTCTCGTAAACTGGTTTCTGCGATTTAACTACTTTCAAGTAAGGGAGAAGGTACTACTACCTCATCAAGTTCCACTTTCCTCCCACTCACTTCTTTCGAGAGAAACTCCTTCTCCGAAAGGATCCATTCTTAGCAACAAATGTCTTGCCTTCGGATCTGTGATAGAAGGTGTACCCAACTGTTTCCTTTGGGTATCCTATGAAGACACATTTCTCGATTTGGGTTCGAGCTTATCGGGTTGAAGCTTTTTCACATAAGCATCGCATCCCCAAACTTTAAGAAACGACAACTTTGGTTTCTTGCTAAACCACAGTTCATAAGGTGTCGTCTCAACGGATTTCGACGGTGTTCTATTCAGTGTGAATGCGGCCGTCTCTAGAGCATAACCCCAAAACGATAGCGGTAAATCAGTAAGAGACATCATAGATCGTACCATATCTAGTAAAGTACGATTCGACGTTCGGACACACCATTACGCTGTGGTGTTCGGGTGGCGTGAGTTGCGTAAACTATTCGCATTGTTTCAAATGTAGACCAAACTCAGAACTCAAATATTCACCTCCACGATCGGATCGTAGAAACTTAATTTTCTTGTTACGATGATTTTCAACTTCACTATGAAATTCTTTGAACTTTTCAAACGTTTCAGACTTATGTTTCATTAAGTAGATATACCCATATCTCGCTTAAGTCATCTGTGAAGGTGAGAAAATAACGATATCCGCCACGAGCCTCAACATTCATCGGACCACATACATCTCGTATGTATGATTTCCAACAAATCTGTTGCTCTCTCCATAGTACCGAGAACGGTGTTCTAGTCATCTTGCCCATGAGGCACGGTTCATAAGTGCCAAGTGATTCATAATCAAGTGACTCCAAAAGTCCATCAAGATGGAGTTTCTTCATGCGCTTTACACCGATATGACCTAAACGGCAAGTGCCACAAATAAGTTGCACTTTCGTTATCAACTCTGCATCTTTTGGTTTCAACATTATGAATATGTGTATCACTACTATCGAGATTCATCAAAATAGACCATTCCTCAAGGGTGCATGACCATAAAAGATATTACTCATATAAATAGAACAACCATTATTCTCGATTTAAATGAATAACCGTCTCGCATCAAACAAGATCCAGATATAATGTTCATGCTCAACGCAGCACCAAATAACAATTATTTAGGTCTAAAACTAATCCCAAGGTAGATGTAGAGGTAGCGTGCCGACCGCGATCACATCGACTTTGGAACCATTTCCCACGCGCATCGTCACCTCGTCCTTTGCCGTTGTTCGCAATCCGTAGTCCCCTGCTTCGAGTTGCAAATATTAGCAATGTAACCAATATCAAATACCCAGTGCTCTGCGAGCTCTAGTAAGGTACACATCAATAACATGTATATCACATATACCTTTGTTCACCTTGCCATCCTTCTTATCCGCCAAATACTTGGGGCAGTTCCGCTTCAAAGGACGACCGCTTGCGAGAAAAGCACTCGCTTTCAGGTTTAGGGCCGACTTGGGTTTTTTTCCGAGCAGAGAACTTGCTTGCTGTTCTTCTTGAGATTCCTTCTTCTTCCCTTTGCCTTTCTTCTTGAAACTAGTGGTCTTATTGACCATCAACACTTGATGCTCCTTCTGATTTCTACCTCCGCAGCCTTTAGCATTGCGAAGAGCTCTGCATAGTCTTTACTAACCCTTGCATATTATAGTTCATCACGAAGCCTTTGTAGCTTGGTGGCGTGATTGGAGAATTTCATCAATGACACAATCATCCGGAAGATTAACTCCCAATTGTGTCAAGTGATTGTAGTACCTGACATTACGAGTATATGCTCACTAATGTAACTGTTCTCCTCCATCTTGCAGCTATAGAACTTATTGGAGACTTCATATCTCTCAATCCGGGCATTCTGTTGGAATATCAACTTCAACTCTGGAACATCTCATATGCTCCATGACGCTCAAAACGTCGTTGAAGTCCCGGTTCTAAGCCGTAAAGCATGGCACATGAACTATAGAGTAGTCATCGCTTTGCTCGCCAGACGCTCATAACATCCGGCGTTGCTCAAAGAAGAAGTTGTCACCTAGCGGTGCATCCAGACGTAACTCTTACGTGCAGCAATGAGGATGATCCTCGTTACGGACCCGATCCGTGTAATTGCTACCATCATCTTTCAACTTTGCTTTCTCAAGGAACGCATTAAAATTCAACGGAACAACAAAGACGAGCCATCTATCTACAAGCAAGATACTATCGGTACTAAGTTCATGATAAATTTAAGTTCAATTAATCATATTACTAAAGAACTCCCACTTAGAAAGACATCCTCTAGTCATCTAAGTGATCACGTGATCCAAATCAACTAAACCATAACCGATCATCACGTGAAATGGAGTAGTTTTCAATGGTGAACATCTTATGTTGATCATATCTACTATATGATTCACGCCGACCTTTCGGTCTCCGTGTTCCGAGGCCATATCTGCATATGCTAGGCTCGTCAAGTATAACCCGAGTATTCTGCGTGTGCAAAACTGGCTTGCACCGTTGTAGATGGACGAGAGCTTATCACACCCGATCATCACGTGGTGTCCGGGCACGACGAACTTTGGCAACAGTGCATACCGGGAGAACACTTCTTGATAATTTAGTGAGAGATCATCTTATAATGCTACCGTCAATCAAAGCAAGATAAGATGCATAAAAGGATAAACATCACATGCAAATCAATATAAGTGATATGATATGGTCATCATCATCTTGTGCTTCATGATCTCCATCTTGCAAAGCACCACCATGATCACCATCGCCACCGGCGCGACACCTTGATCTCCATCGTAGCATCGTTGTCGTCTCGCCAAACTTATGCTTCTCGACTATCGCTACCGCTTAGTGATAAAGTAAAGCATTACAGATGCATTGCATTGCATACAATAAAGCGACAACCATATGGCTCCAGCCGATTGCCGATAACTTCGGTTACAAAACATGATCATCTCATACAATAAAATATAGCATCACGTCTTGACCATATCACATCACAACATGCCCTGCAAAAACAAGTTAGACGTCCTCTACTTTGTTGTTGCAAATTTTACGTGGCTGCTACGGGCTTAAGCAAGAACCAGTCTCACCCACGCATCAAAACCACAACGATACTTCGTCAAATAGACTCCGCTTTTAACCTTCTCAAGGACCGGGCGTAGCCACACTCGGTTCAACTAAAGTGAGAGAGACAGCACCCACCGGTCACCTTTAAGCAACGAGTGCTCGTGAGCGGTGAAACCAGTCTCGCAGAAGCGTCACGCGTAATGTCGGTCCGGGCGCTTCATCTCACAATACCGCTGAACCAAAGTATGACATGCTGGTAGGTAGTATGACTTGTATCGCCCACAACTCACTTGTGTTCTACTCGTGCAAAACATCAAACCATAGAAAAAACCTAGGCTCGATACCTTTGTTGGGGAACGTAGTAATTTCAAAAATTTTCCTACGCACACGCAAGATCATGGTGATGTATAGCACGAGAGGGGAGAGTGTTGTCTACGCACCCTCGTGAGACCCGGCGGAAGCGATCACAACGTAGAGGAAGTATTCAGACGTTCTCCTCGCGATCCGACCGATCCGGCGCCGTTACTCGGCGCCCGAGTTCTTGACACACGACAGCTCGATGACGTCCCTCGACTCGATCCAGCCGAGTGTCGAGGGAGAGTTCCACAAGACGACGGCGTGCAGGACGATCTTGATGTTTCACCGGCGAGGGCTTCGCTTAAGCTTCGCTGACGGTATAACCGAGGTGGAATATGGTGGAGGGGGCACCGACACGGCTAAGGAACGATCTCACGATCAACTTGTGTGTCCCAAGGTGCCCCCTGCCTCAGATATAAAGGAGCAGGGGGAGGGGCGGGCGGCCAAAGGAGGGCGCGCCAGGAGTCCTACTCCCTCCGGGAGTAGGATTCCCCAATCCTAGTCCAACTAGGATTCCTGAGGGGAAAGAGAGAGAGGGGCGGCCCTTCTCCTAGTCCTAATAGGACTAGGGAAGGGGAGGGCGCAGCCCTCTTGGGCTGCCCTTCTCCTTTCCACCAAGGCCCATAGTGGCCCATTTACCTCCCGGGGTTCCGTAACCTCCGGTACTCCAGTAAATTCCGTTTTCGCCTGGAACCATTCCAACTCCAAACATAGGCTTCCAATATATCAAACTTTATGTCTCGACCATTCCGAGACTCCTCGTCATGTCCGTGATCACATCCGGACTCGAACTCCTTGGTACATCAAAATACATAAACTCATAATAACCGCCATCGAAACCTTAAGCGTGCGGACCCTACGGTTCGAGAACAATGTAGACATGACCTAGAACTATTCACGGTCAATAACCAACAGCGGGACCTGGATGCCCATATTGGTTCCTACATATTCTCGAAGATCTTTATCGGTCGACCGCATAACAACATCGTTGTTCCTTTGTCATCGGTATGTTACTTGCGAGATTCGATCGTCGGTATCCAATACCTCGTTCAATCTCGTTACCGCAAGTCTCTTTACTCGTTCCGTAATACATCATCTCACAACTAGCTCATTAGTTGTAGTGCTTGCAAGGCTTGATGATGTGCATTACCGAGAGGGCCCAGAGATACCTCTCCGACAATCGGAGTGACAAAACCTAATCTCAAATACGCCAACTCAACATCCGCTTTGGAGACACCTGTAGTACTCCTTTATAATCACCCGATTCGTTGTGACGTTTGGTAGCACCAAAGTGTTCCTCCGTAAACGGAGTTGCATAATCTCATAGTTACAGGAACATGTATAAGTCATGGATAAAAGCAAGAGCAACATACTAAACGATCGTGTGCTAAGTCGATGGAATGGGTCATGTCAATCGATCATTTCGCTAATGATGTGACCTCATTAATCAAATAACAACTCCTTGTTCATGGTTAGGAAACATAACCATCTTTGATTAACAAGCTAGTCTAGTAGAGGCATACTAGTGACATGTTTGTTTGTCTATGCATTCACACATGTATCATGTTTCCGGTTAATACAATTCTAGCATGAATGATAAACATTTATCATGAAATAAGGAAATAAATAATAACTTTATTATTGCCTCTAGGGCATATTTCCTTCATTCACATCATTAGAGTTGCTTTATCTCAATTCTTAGAGTAAAGCTCCCCCTAGATGTGATATCCCCTTTTAGAGGGATGAACTAACCTTGGGTTTTGTCGAAGATGACTTCATGTAGTTCTTGAAGATGTGGATGCTCAATGTTGATGTAGATCATTCGGAGCAATCCATTGGAGTGATTTGCACTTTCAATACCTACATGGGTTAGTCCCACAAGGAACAAACAAGGATATCCGTCGACATAGAGTGAAGTACACACAAGATGATGTCCATGAAAGCATTAGGTTACCTTGTCCCTTGACTTACTATCAAGAGGGTTTGTGACTCCTTGAACTAGTGCAAGATGTGGAAGTTAATTGCACTTGTTCTTGCCAATATGAATATGACTGAAGTATGTTGGCGGGGTCACCCTCAAGAACTCTCTAGTTCTTCTTCTTTGGGATCCACATCATCTTGATGGGAATCCTTGGAGTTGTAGATGTACTTGATGAAGTAGAACTTGAGGTAGACTTGGGAACCCACTTGACCAAGGCCTTTGGAGCTTCTTAAAATGCATCAATCTCCTCTTGAAGCTTGTCCTTTCCTTTTAGCTTGTGGTCTTGTGGTGGAAGATCATCTTGAGCTTGTGTCCCTTTGAAGGAAGTAGGATCATACTTCTCTTGTTGAGGAACAAACTTCATCTTGGGTATTGATCTTATTCCCACTCAACTCCATTGGCATTGAACTTTCGTTCAAAACCAACACCTTGATTCTTCTGGTGCCTTCCTTGCTTGCGTACAATTTCTTCAAATTGCTTACTTCCGGCATGGCTCTTGTAAACACCTTTCTCTACAATTCCCTTCAATAAGCTATTTTCTTGCTCAAGTGCAACTTGGCTAAGAGAATCATTAGTGGAATCAAGATAACTACTAGAAGCAACAATATTGGATTTAGCATGATTATTGTTGCTACTAGAAGAAGAATCTTTCTTACTCTTGTTGTTAGATTTTACTTATGGCATGTAAGTAGACAAGAGTAAACGGTTGGAAATGTAAGAAGAACTTTTCTTCCAAAGATCATCATTGATGGCTTTTAAGAACCCATGTTCTTGCTCTAGGTTGAGCTTCTCGAACGTAGCTTCTTGTAAGTTTTTATAAGTTCTCGATGATCTTCTAGAGTAGTTTCATGAGATAACTTAAGAGTGTTTAGTTCTTTAGTTATACGCTCAATCTCCTTCTCATCATTGTCATTCATTTCATCTTGATTAGCATGATTAATAATAGTTTCATCATATTTTTCATCACTAGCATTGCCAACAAGTAACTCATCATCACCTAGCAAATCACCTTCGTCACTACTGAAATCAATATACTCGGGGTGTGATACCTTAGGGCCTTTCGCCATGATGCATCTTCCGATTCCTCCATTTGGTGAGTCAAATATGTCATAGGAGTTGGTTGACACAACTGCAAGACCGGCAATACCTTCATCTTGAGTATATTCGGAGTCCGAGTGATAACTTCTCTCAGAGTGATGGTCGGAGTCAGAACCGGATACCCATTCATCAACATGAGCTTGATGTCTTCGTTTACTGTAGCTCTTTGATGACTGGTCCTTCCTTCCCGAATCCTTGCTTTTGCGAGAGGTTCGTCGTCTATAACGATCATCTTTAGTCCTCTCTCTTAGAGGTGATTCTTCTCTTCTACTTCTTCTTTTAGGTGAGTTGTAACGCCCTCGATGCGGCTATATCTCCCACGTGTCGAAGCACGACTTAGAGGCATAACCGCATTGAAAGCAATGTCGCAAGTGAGGTAATCTTCGCACAATCCATGTAATACATAAGGGGAAAGATACATAGTTGGCTTACAGTCGCCACTTCACACAATTACATGAATAAAGCATTACATCATCCAGATACAATCAAGGTCCGACTACGGAACCAAAATAAAAGAAGAACCCCAAATGCGATAAAGGACCTCGATCGACCCCAACCGGGCTCCACTCTTGATCAACTAGAACGAAACAACACAAAGGGCAAGATCTTCATCGAGCTCCTCCTTGAGCTGGAATGCGCCACCGCTTTCGGTAACATAGGCACCTGCAAACTGGTTTTGAAGTATCCGTGAGCCACGGGGACTCAGCAATCTCGCACCCGCGAGATCAAGACTATTTAAGCTTATGGGTAAGGTAAGGCATGAGGTGGAGCTGCAGCAAGCGACTAGCATATATGGCGGCTAACATACGCAAATGAGAGCGAGAAGAGAAGGCAAAGCACGGTCGATAAAGTATGACCAAGAAGTGATCCTATAGCAACCTACGTCAAGCATAACTCCAACACCGTGTCCACTTCCCGGACTCCGCCGGAAAGAGACCGTCACGGTAACACACACGGTTGATGTATTTTAATTAAGGTCAACTTCAGGTTTTCTACAACCGGACATTAACAAATTCCCATCTGCCACATAACCGCGGGCACGGCTCTCGAAAGTTTAAACCCTGCAGGGGTGTCCCAACTTAGCCCATGACAAGCTCTCGCGATCATCGAAGAATAGACCTTCACCGGGACACTCCGATCAGACTCGGTATCCCGGTACATCAAGACATTTCGACAATGGTAAAACAAGACCAGCAAAAGCGCCCGATGTGCCGACAAATCCCGATAGGAGTCGCGACGTACCTCGTTCTCGTGGCACACCGGATGAGCAAGACGTCGGGTTGGCATAGACCTGGTTGCCTGAGGGCGCCGGACATCGCTCGAGTTGGACCAACACTGAAGGAGCACCGCCCGGGGCTAAAATAAAGATGACCCTCGGGCTCCGAAACCCAAGGGAAGAAAAGGGCTAGGTGAGGCAAATGGTAAAAGTCAATGTTGGGCCTTGCTGGACAAGTTTTATTCAAAGCGAACCGTCAGGGGGTCCCATAAATCACCCGACCAGCGTAAGGAACGCAAAATCCGGGAACATAACACCGGTATGACGGAAACTAGGGCGCAAGAGTGGAACAAAACACTGCATAAGGCCGAGCCTTCCACCCTTTACCAAATATATAGATGCATTAATTAAATAAGATATATTGTGATATCCCAACAAGTAGACATGTTCCAACAAGGAACAACACCTCCATGTTCCAACAAGGAACAAACTTCAATCTTCACCGCAGCCTAACAACGCTATAAGAATTTGAGCAAAGCGGTAACATAGCCAATCAACGGTTTGCTAGGAATGGTGTCAAAGGTTAGGGGTTTGACATGGCAATTTGGGAGGCTGACAAGCAAAAGGTAGGCATCGTAGCATTGGCATAGCAAAAGAGCGAGCAAGCTAGCAAAGCAAAGATAGTAGTGATTTCGAGGGTATGATCATCTTGCCTGCAAGGTTTCTCAGAGTAGACGAAGGCTTGATCCTCGAGGCGTTCTCAACAGGTTCCTCGTGACACGCACTCGTCTCCGGCTCTACCCAAAGCAAGAACACAAGCAACGGAACCACAATCAAACAAGGAACAATGCACAAGCAATATGATGCAATACATGACATGCTATGCGAGATGTGATATGCAATGCATATGTATGCTCGGAAGGAAAATGATGAACTGGCATCAACTTGGCAAACCAAGTATGCCGCTGAAAGATGAGATGATTTCGGTTGAAATCGATATAAAGATCACCGGAATCGGATGCACGGTTTGCAAATGACAAGCAAAACAAGAATGATGCAAATCTGCGTTTAACAGCCCGATGCTACTTAGCACGCAACAAGAAACTATGCTACAGCACCCCAACATAAAAGCAAAGCATATGGCAGCGAACTACAGGAGATGCTTAACAAAAGAGGAACACTGAGCTACGGCTAAATCACATCATAACATGTTCAAACAAGCATGGTGAAAGTGCTCAAAATAACATGTTCACAGACTTAGTGAAAATACTAACATACCAGGAATTAACATCAGGAAGGCATGTTTAGAGCAAGCAAACAACATGCTACAGGAACTTATAATAGCAAAGCAAGTCATGACATGATTCTACTCAAAGCATATTTCAATAGTTCCTTACTGACCATAAGCCAAAAAGGACTCTAAGAAATGATGGCACCCATGTAAACATTGCAAGTTTTATTACAGATTTCAGACTTAGCAGAAAAACTGGGCATGGCAACAACAGTTAACGAGTAGGCATGTTCGTGAGCTCGATGCACTCACTACAGAGCAACACATGGCATGGCAAGGCAACCAACAGTAAGAAGGCATGATTATGAAGCTAAGAATGGCAAGAGCAAGGTCATAGCATACACGGATCAACTACAACGACCTCGTGAAAATTGAATCTCACGCAAACAGTCTGCCAGGAAACATTTTCAAGCAAAAGTAGAGCACGAAAATGACATGCTAGACTACTCCATAAATACCAACAAAGGCATGGATGGAAAGATCAAACCCATATGTTCAAAACACCCTTACTGATCATGCTCAAAAAGGGCATGGATCTCTCTGAAACAACATGAACATATGGCATAAAATTAACATCAGGACAAGACTTGGTGAAAACACTAAGTCCCTGAAATCAGGAATAACATCATCCCTACTTTGCATGCTTGTTCTAGTCAACACATAGCTCACAAAAATACATGGAAAATACCCTGGAAAGATGGCATGGCAATGTTCAACTCACATGTAGGACTCAAGTTCATAGGATGCACACATAATTCATGGCAAAAATGACAAAAGAGCTCGAACTGATAAGATTCTGAAACTAACGATCTGAAGCTATCTTCCAACAGCATTTCGGGCACCAAGATGAGCTCAAATGCAAATGATGCAATGGAATGAAATGATGTACTCTTTGAGACGAACAATTTGACATATTATACGCCCAAAACGGAGCCATGGTTGCAGAGATGTGATGCGATGAAAATGGCATGAAATGTGCAAAAATTTACAGGACTTAGTAGAAATCTCAGGGGGTCAACCTGTGGCACGCTTACGAGGCGGCGGAATCTCGCGGAATCCCGCCGGAGTTGGACGTGGGGACGCCGGAGACGCGGAGAGCTCGCGGAGGAGGGGGATCGCTGGAGCGAGGGAGAGGCGGATCCGGCGGGTCGCCGGATCCCGACGGATCCGTGGGCGAGGCGAGGCTGGGAGGCCGGAGGCTCTCGCGGCGGCGGAGCGGGAAGCGCGGCGGGGCGGGCGAGGCGCCGCAGAGCGGGTGATGGCGGGGGCAGGCTGGCTTGAAGGCATGAGCGGAGATGGCGATGTGACGGCGGCAGGCGCATGTGGGCGCGGAGACGAAGGGGCGGCGGCGAAGGGCATGGAGGAGGCGGCCGGGCGGCGGGACCGCGGCGGCCGGCGGCGACGGATGGCGGCGGGCCGAAGCGGGTTTTGGGCGGTGGCCGGGCAGCGTGGGGCGCGATGGCTGGGTTCACGCTTGTGAGAGAGAGAGAGGAGGCGGCGATGCCACTTGGCGACACGTGATTGGGCGCGGGCGGTGGAGGATGAGGTGGCGGCCTCGATTGGATGGGGTGATGTGGAAGATGGACATGTCCGGCTGGAGTGGACATGTCCGGTAGCGAGGGAGCGGGGCTAGGTTTTCGTCCGCGAAAATGGAAGGGAGGACGTTTATATAGGCATAGGGAGCTAGGAGAGTCCAAATGAGGTGCGGTTTTCGCCCACACGATCGTGATCGAACGACCGAGAGCATGGAGAGGAGTTTGATGGATTTTGGGCCACTTTGGAAGGGGTGTTGGGCTGCAACTCAAAGAGGGCTTTACGGCTACCCGGTTAACCGTTGGGGTACCAAACGACCTCCAAATGGCACGAAACTTGACAGGCGGTCTACCGGTGCTATACCAAGGCCGCTTGGCAAACCTCGGGCCATTCCGAGAAAGTTTAATACCCGCACATGAAAAGAGGGAAGAAGGGGACGCCGGGGGACATAGGAGCGCCGGATTGCAAAACGGACAACGGAGAAAAATGCTCGGATGCATGAGACGAACACGTATGCAAATGCGATGCACATGATGACATGATAAAATGCAAAAGATGACATGGCAAAGTGCAACACGCAAGCAAACAACATGGCAACGACGGCGAATAACTGGCGGACACCTGGCGCATCGGATCCGGGGTGTTACAACACTCCACCACTATGAGAGGATCTCGTCCCGAGATCTAGGATGGCACCGGAGGAAAACGGAAGAGAAAGAGAAGAGGTAAAACTAAGTTGCTTCTTCGGCAAACGAGTGAAACCATGAACCTTGAGAGGTTGAGCAATTAAAGAAGAGAAACAATGGAGATGAACGAGATTGCAAACACTCCTTAGAAAAGAGGAACAGGGAACATTACGAGAACTTGAAGGTTGCAAATACATGAATCAAGAGTTTCGCGAACGAAAAGAATATGACCACATTGGTATAATGAGCTAGCCAAGGAACAAGAATGGCTGAATTTGGACAGCACTCCGGTAGAAAAGAAAAGAAAACTTGATGAGATGAAAAGATATTGAAGAGATGATACAACACTCCGGTTAAATGGATAAGCAAGAAAAGAACACGATCCTCAAAAAAACGAGGTGATGTGTGAAGAGCACAACATCACAATGCCTCCGTAACGAAAGAATAGAAGTTAGATCGTTGGAATAAAAGAACGGAGAGGAAAAAACCAACTTCTACCACAATTGAACTTGGAAGCATCTTTGCAAGAAGGTTAGAACGGAGTTGTTGGAAAACCAACAACGAAAAGAACAAGCTTGTAGTGGGCTTATGGAAACATCTCAACATTATGAGGTGACAACCGGCCACTAATGGAAATAATTGATTGGTTGAGAACACCAAAGAGATGAAAAACTTCTTTCCCCAAGAGGATAGGAGATAACTTGGATCATTGATAAACACCACAAATAGCAACATTCCTTAGGAAAGGCTTTAGGTGAAATCTATACCAAGATAACTCCAGAGAAGAGATTGATGGATTTAAAATACCTCATTCTTGACAACAATATGAATCATGAAACATGAAGGGAATTGTCAAGAGTGACATAACACCATCTCAAAAGATTAGATAGAAGGAATTGCACTTTGGAATGCAAGATGAGACGCCTCAAAACAAAACATGTGTTGAGCACCATGTTTATTTTTGAGTATAGCTTGGCGGGTCTTAACTTTGAGAGAAAACTTGAAGAACAATTGAAGAATGAAAGGAAACCTTGACGAACCACCATGTAGAACCTCCATGAAGAACTCTGGTAAAGAAAGGATGATAGAAAGAAAGAGAAGTTGAAAACACAAGGTGAAGCCTTGCAATGATTTAGATGGATCTCCGCGATAATTCGAGCTTGGAACTCCGGGAAAAAGAGAAGATGAAACAAATGAAACCAAGAATTTTAAGGGCCTCCGGAATAAAGAATTAATCACTTGGATGAACAAGAATAAGAATTATGTTATGCGTATCCTTCACCAATTTAAATTGATGACAAACAACGGATTTGGCATATTACTTATTCTCGTAGAAAGGATTAGAAGAGATATATCAAAACTTGAGAAGGTCTTCAACGAACCACCGGTAGGATTTAGAAACAACGAATATTTGATATGATGAACAAGGAAGTGAAATCTTGAAAGAACCACCGTAAGAATTGAAAAATGAAAGTAGCAAAGGCACAATTCACCGGGAAGAATTTGAAAACGATTGGAGATACTTTAGGGGATTTAGATGCATGAGAACAAAGCGATCATGAACTGATTTGAGGATATTTGAACGATTCACCGGTAAGATTTGGAGAACGATAGCTACGCTGAGAATGAAGAATTATGATATGATGGCCTTCAAGGAAAGAAATGGAAACAACTAAAGAAATACTCCGGATGGTAAGAAAAGAATTCTCACAATCGAAAACAATTATGAGGATAGCATGAAGCTAGAACCATGAATATACAAGAGAATGGAGCAAGATTAAAGAGAAACTCTTCTTCGGTCTTCAAATGATGAGAATGACAACGAGAAACACCACCAAGAATTATTGAGGCACACCGGAAGAATCAAAAGCGAAGAGGTTGAGCCAACTATGAAAAAAATTTGAAAGATCTTGGAGAAAAACATTTGACTGATGATAACTCATTCTTACGTCAAACTTGGAGAAGAATTTAGGATAGCTCTGGGAAAATAGAAGAGTCAGGTAAGATCCTGGGAAAAGACCTGTGGGTTAGGGCCCACTCGAAAGAAAACACCGTTGAAATGATTTAAAAGAGATGTTGCACCGGTTGAATTAAATGACTTGAATGAGATACCAATCTCGAAAGAGCTTGAACGAATGCAGAGTTGAAACACGAATCTTTGAGATATCTTGAGCACTCCGGAATAACAAATAGCGAGAAGTAGAATGATAATGAGGTGCACCGGTATGAGAAGACACTGAAATGAGGAAAAAAATATCATGAATATCGAAAGCTTTAATAGGATCCATCGGAGGAGAGACAACAATGAAGGATGATGAACTTGAAGCTGTTGAGCATCTTCATGGGAAATCACCGGATAAAACATTGATTGAAAAGAATGAAGAGACTTCACATGAATAAATGGATACTTGATTAAAAAATCTGTGTCCTTGAAGAAAAAGGGTGGGAGGGCGGGGAAAAACAAAGACAACTTGGGATGAACGAAACAAACACCGTTGAGAGAAAAAAAATGATAATTGGTCTTGCTGATGGGAAAAATGATGGGATCCACTTGAAGAGAAGCACGCCGGTAGGAAAAGAATTAACATGACAACCACAATGATCCAGAAGGATTGGTATTCACATCGGAGTATGAGAACACCATTTAGGAAAGGTATGGAATCAACACTTGACATTGAAGCAACTCGAATACCACAACTCAAAACAAAAACAAAGGACTGGCTTGCAGAATAAGCGGAACAAACATATGATAGAAATTTCATCCGAAGTTTTCGTGGTGGGGCCTACACGGGCTCAATCGACAAAGACCATCATGTACAAGGCAAAGGCACATGACATACTGAAGCGCCCCCAGTCGGCATAGCCAAGGACTCTTTAAGACACAACGAGACCATGTAAAACCAACCGTGAATAGGCGGACCACTAGACGTCGAACCCCAATTTCATATCATACATCCGTCGGAAGGATATCCTAAGAGCTACTTGAATTCCCACCTATGAAACTCCCAAACTTTCCGGTTATGCAATCGGTGTTGGGGATACAGGAGCAATATATCTCACACAAGCTAACAATCCCTACATCCAATTGTATCCATCCGTCAACACATAACCAAGAAACCTTCGAAATCGTCTACCTCAACCTTCAAAAACATCCGTTATATGAGTCATGGCAATACTCCGTACTCACCTCAAGATTGGGTTAGCGGGGTTATCTCACCAACAAGCGCATAAAAGAGATTTTCGATGTCGGCGTACTAAACTCGGTATTCGAACTGCAACGATAAAATTATGACGACAACACCTCGGAGCTCAACTCCGGGACACCGCCACAACCCCTAAATGTCGAGGCAACCAAGACAATGTTGTCATCATAAAACCATCGAACGATTCCAAGATACCCGCGTGATCCTAAAAATTTTTTAGTGAAATTTGAGAAGAGAAGAGTCAAAACTCGTACGCCAGATACCTCACCGTAAGGTCAAGGACCGGGAGTAAAAGAATTCCTAACTCTCCGATATATATAATCCTAAATGACTCAAAACATTTTTCTAGACACAACTCGCCACTAAAAACGATCAAGCGGTGGGGGCTCCTAAGGTCGGGCTGGCTCGATTACCAACTTGTAACGCCTCGATGCGGCTATATCTCCCACGTGTCGAAGCACGACTTAGAGGCATAACCGCATTGAAAGCAATGTCGCAAGTGAGGTAATCTTCGCACAATCCATGTAATACATAAGGGGAAAGATACATAGTTGGCTTACAGTCGCCACTTCACACAATTACATGAATAAAGCATTACATCATCCAGATACAATCAAGGTCCGACTACGGAACCAAAATAAAAGAAGAACCCCAAATGCGACAAAGGACCCTGATCGACCCCAACTGGGCTCCACTACTGATCAACTAGAACGAAACAACACAAAGGGCAAGATCTTCATCGAGCTCCTCCTTGAGCTGGAATGCGCCACCGCCGGTAACATAGGCACCGCAAACTGGTTTTGAAGTATCCGTGAGCCACGGGACTCAAGCAATCTCGCACCGCGAGATCAAGACTATTTAAGCTTATGGGTAAGGTAAGGCATGAGGTGGAGCTGCAGCAAGCGACTAGCATATATGGCGGCTAACATACGCAAATGAGAGCGAGAAGAGAAGGCAAAGCACGGTCGATAAAGTATGACCAAGAAGTGATCCTATAGCAACTCACGCCAAGCATAACTCCAACATCCGTGTCCACTTCCGGACTCACGGAAAGAGACCGCACGGTAACACACACGGTTGATGTATTTTAATTAAGGTCAACTTCAGGTTTTCTACAACCGACATTAACAAATTCCCATCTGCCACATAACCGCGGGCACGGCTCTCGAAAGTTTAAACCCCGCAGGGTGTCCCAACTTAGCCCATGACAAGCTCTCGCGATCATCGAAGGAATAGACCTTCACCCAGACACTCCGATCGACTCGGTATCCGGTACATCAAGACATTTCGACAATGGTAAAACAAGACCAGCAGAAGCCGCCCGATGTGCCGACAAATCCCGATAGGAGTCGCACGTACTCGTTCTCGTGGCACACCGGATGAGCAAGACGTCGGGTTGGCATAGACCCTGGTGCCTGTGGGGCGCCGGACATCGCTCGAGTTGGACCAACACTCGAAGGAGCACCGCCCGGGGGCTAAAATAAAGATGACCCTCGGGCTCCTAAACCCAAGGGAAGAAAAGGGCTAGGTGAGGCAAATGGTAAAAGTCAATGTTGGGCCTTGCTGGACAAGTTTTATTCAAAGCGAACTGTCAGGGGGGTCCCATAAATCACCCGACCGCGTAAGGAACGCAAAATCCGGGAACATAACACCGGTATGACGGAAACTAGGGCGGCAAGAGTGGAACAAAACACCAGGCATAAGGCCGAGCCTTCCACCCTTTACCAAATATATAGATGCATTAATTAAATAAGATATATTGTGATATCCCAACAAGTAGACATGTTCCAACAAGGAACAACACCTCCATGTTCCAACAAGGAACAAACTTCAATCTTCACCTGCAGCTAACAACGCTATAAGAGGGGTTGAGCAAAGCGGTAACATAGCCAATCAACGGTTTGCTAGGAATGGTGTCAAAGGTTAGGGGTTTGACATGGCAATTTGGGAGGCTGACAAGCAAAAGGTAGGCATCGTAGCATTGGCATAGCAAAAGAGCGAGCAAGCTAGCAAAGCAAAGATAGTAGTGATTTCGAGGGTATGATCATCTTGCCTGCAAGGTTTCTCAGAGTAGACGAAGGCTTGATCCTCGTAGGCGTTCTCAACAGGTTCCTCGTACACGTACTCGTCTCCCGGCTCTACCCAAAGCAAGAACACAAGCAACGGAACCACAATCAAACAAGGAACAATGCACAAGCAATATGATGCAATACATGACATGCTATGCGAGATGTGATATGCAATGCATATGTATGCTCCGGAAGGAAAATGATGAACCGGGCATCAACTTGGCAAACCAAGTATGCCGCTGGAAAGATGAGATGATTTCGGTTGAAATCGATATAAAGATCACCGGAATCGGATGCACGGTTTGCAAATGACAAGCAAAACAAGAATGATGCAAATCTGCGTTTAACAGCCCGATGCTACTTAGCACGCAACAAGAAACTATGCTACAGCACCCCAACATAAAAGCAAAGCATATGGCAGCGAACTACAGGAGATGCTTAACAAAAGAGGAACACTGAGCTACGGCTAAATCACATCATAACATGTTCAAACAAGCATGGTGAAAGTGCTCAAAATAACATGTTCACAGACTTAGTGAAAATACTAACATACCAGGAATTAACATCAGGAAGGCATGTTTAGAGCAAGCAAACAACATGCTACAGGAACTTATAATAGCAAAGCAAGTCATGACATGATTCTACTCAAAGCATATTTCAATAGTCCCTTACTGACCATAAGCCAAAAGGACTCTAAGAAATGATGGCACCCATGTAAACATTGCAAGTTTTATTACAGATTTCAGACTTAGCAGAAAAACTGGGCATGGCAACAACAGTTAACGAGTAGGCATGTTCGTGAGCTCGATGCACTCACTACAGAGCAACACATGGCATGGCAAGGCAACCAACAGTAAGAAGGCATGATTATGAAGCTAAGAATGGCAAGAGCAAGGTCATAGCATACACGGATCAACTACAACGACCTCGTGAAAATTGAATCTCACGCAAACAGTCTGCCAGGAAACATTTTCAAGCAAAAGTAGAGCACGAAAATGACATGCTAGACTACTCCATAAATACCAACAAAGGCATGGATGGAAAGATCAAACCCATATGTTCAAAACACCCTTACTGATCATGCTCAAAAAGGGCATGGATCTCTCTGAAACAACATGAACATATGGCATAAAATTAACATCAGGACAAGACTTGGTGAAAACACTAAGTCCCTGAAATCAGGAATAACATCATCCCTACTTTGCATGCTTGTTCTAGTCAACACATAGCTCACAAAAATACATGGAAAATACCCCTGGAAAGATGGCATGGCAATGTTCAACTCACATGTAGGACTCAAGTTCATAGGATGCACACATAATTCATGGCAAAAATGACAAAAGAGCTCGAACTGATAAGATTCTGAAACTAACGATCTGAAGCTATCTTCCAACAGCATTTCGGGCACCAAGATGAGCTCAAATGCAAATGATGCAATGGAATGAAATGATGTACTCTTTGAGACGAACAATTTGACATATTATACGCCCAAAACGGAGCCATGGTTGCAGAGATGTGATGCGATGAAAATGGCATGAAATGTGCAAAAATTTACAGGACTTAGTAGAAATCTCAGGGGGTCAACCTGTGGCACGCTTTACGAGGCGGCCGGAATCTCGCCGGAATCCCGCCGGAGTTGGACGTGGGGGACGCCGGAGACGCGGGAGAGCTCGCCGGAGGAGGGGGGATCGCTGGAGCGCGAGGGAGAGGCGGATCCGGGCGGGGTCGCCGGATCCCGACGGATCCGTGGCCGGAGGCGAGGCCAGGGGAGGCCGGAGGAGCTCACGGCCGGGCGGAGCGGACAAGGGCGGGAAGCCGGGCGAGGCGCCGCAGAGCGGCGCGGGTGGCGGGCAGGTGCTGGTAGGGCGGCATGGAGCGCTGGGCGCATGGCGGCGCGGGCACATGCATGGGCGCGGAGACGAGGGCGGCGGCGAAGCGGCGCGGAGGAGGAGGGCGGGCGGCGGGGACCAAGGGCCGGGCGGCGACGGATGGCGGCGGGGCCGAAGGGAAGCAAGGCGGCATGGCCGGGCAAGCTGGGGCGGCGATGGGCTGGCGGGCCCACGCCTGTGTGAGAGAGAGAGGAGGCCGGCGATGCCACTTGGCGACACGTGATTGGGCGCGGGGCGGTGGAGGATGAGGTGGCGGCCTCTGATTGGATGGGGTGATGTGGAAGATGGACATGTCCGGCTGGAGTGGACATGTCCAGCGCGCGAGGGGAGCGGGGCTAGGTTTTCGTCCGCGAAAATGGAAGGGGAGGACGTTTATATAGGCATAGGGAGCTAGGAGAGTCCAAATGAGGTGCGGTTTTCGCCCACACGATCGTGATCGAACGACCGAGAGCATGGAGAGGAGTTTGATGGATTTTGGGCCACTTTGGAAGGGGTGTTGGGCTGCAACTCAAAGAGGGCTTTACGGCTACCCGGTTAACCGTTGGGGTACCAAACGACCTCCAAATGGCACGAAACTTGACAAAGCGGTTCACGGTGCTATACCAAGGCGCTTGGCAAACCTCGGGCCATTCCGAGAAAGTTTAATACCCGCACATGAAAAGAGGGAAGAAGGGGACGCCGGGGGACATAGGAGCGCCGGATTGCAAAACGGACAACGGAGAAAAATGCTCGGATGCATGAGACGAACACGTATGCAAATGCGATGCACATGATGACATGATAAAATGCAAAAGATGACATGGCAAAGTGCAACACGCAAGCAAACAACATGGCAACGACGGCGAATAACTGGCGGACACCTGGCGCATCGGATCCGGGGTGTTACATGAGTCTTCTCTTCTCTTGTAGGGAGCCGTACACTCATTGGAGTAGTGTTCGGGTCTTCCACAATTGTAGCAATTACGTTCACGACAAGAAGATCTTTTGTCATGGTAGGATCTTGACTTGGAGCTTCTTTCTTTGCTTTTACTCTTGTAGAATTTGTTGAAGTTATTCACCATTAAGCTCAATTCCTCATTGAAGACTTGTTTTTCACTTGATGTGGCAGGAGCATCACATGAGGCTTTATATGCACCACTAGACTTGTTGTGAAGTTCTTCTATATCCTTGAGTGACATCTCATGAGCAACAATTCTTCCGATGACTTCCGTTGGCTTGAGATCTTTGTAATTGGGCATCATTTGGATCAATGTGCACACGGTTTCATATTTTCCATCCAAGGCTCTTAGGATCTTCTTGATGATGAATCTATCAGTCATCTCTTCACTTCCTAAGCCGGCAATCTCATTTGTGATGACACCAAGCCTAGAGTACATTTCAGCGACACCTTCACCATCCTTCATTTTGAACTTGTCAAGCTGACTTTGAAGCACATCCAACTTGGATTCCTTGACGTACTCCGTACCTTCATACATATCAACAAAAGTATCCCAAATTTCCTTTGCATTCTCAAGACGGCTGATTTTGTTGAATTCTTCGGGGCACAATCCATTGAAGATGATATCGCAAGCTTGATCATTGTATTGCAGCATCTTCAACTCTTCCGCAGTTGCTTCATGATTTGGTTCTCTCCCATCAAAGAATTCAACTTGCAAACCAATACACACAATAGCCCAAAGGGCGGGTTTATGTCCAAGAATATGCATTTTCATCTTATGCTTCCTACTAGCAAAATTAGTACCATCAAAGTAAGGACCTCTACAGTGGTAATTTACTTTGCTGGATGCCATACTCTCCTAGGTTGTGAAACCAAGGGTATGATCACCAAAGCAATGGAAATCAAGGAAAATGGAGACCAAAGCTCTGATATCACTTTTAGGATTGATAGTATGTCTAGAGGGGGGTGATTAGACAACTTGACCAAATAAAAATCTAGCCTTTTCCGAATTTGAAGTCTTGGCAGATTTTAGCAACTTAACACAAGTCAAGCAATCACCTACACATGCAATTCTAAGAGTATAGCAGCGGAATGTAAATCATTGCATATGAAGGTAAAGTGGAGGAGTTTAGAGGGAGCACACGTAATGTCGACATGGAGAGTTTTGGCGTGGTTCCTATGGGTCGTGCTCTTGTACATCCACGTTGATGGAGACTTCAACCCATGAAGGGTAACATTGTGCGAGTCCACGGAGGGCTCCACCCATGAAGGGTCCATGAAGAAGCAACCTTGTCTATCCCACCATGGCCATCGCCCATGAAGCACTTGCCTCACTTGGTTAGATCTTCATGAAGTAGGCGATCTCCTTGCCCTTACAAACTTCTTGGTTCAACTCCCCAATCTTGACGGAGGCTCCCAAGTGACACCTAACCAATCTAGGAGACACCACTCTCCAAAAGGTAATAGATGGTGTGTTGATGCTGAACTCCTTGCTCTTGTGCTTCAAATGATAGTCTCCCCAACACTCAACTCTGTCTCATAGATTTGGATATGGTGGAAAGATGATTTGAGTGGAAAGCAACTTGGGGAAGGATAGAGATCAAGATTCTTGTGGTTGGATTGGAATGTCTTGGTCTCAACACATGAGTAGGTGGTTCTCTCTCAGAAAATGAGTAGTGGAAGTGTAGGCCCGTTCTGATGGCTCTCTCTCGTATGGAGAAGGGGGTGGAGGGGTATATATAGCCTCCACACAAAATCTAACCGTTACACACAATTTACCAAACTCGGTAGGACCGAATAGTGAAACTCTGTGAGACCGACTTGGTTCAAAATGTGAATGCTAGGCTTTTCGGTGGGACCGACAATATCAACTCGGTGAGATAGACATGCTAGGGTTAGGGCAAAACCTCATCTCGGTGAGACCGATCACATGAACTTGGTGAGACCGATTTCAGTAATAAGCAAATAGAGACTTGGTCACGCAAACTCGATGGGACCGATCGCTCATTTCGGTGAGACCGAAATGTTACGAAAAGGAAACAGAGAATTTGCACTCCCATCTCGGTGAGACCAAGTGCCCTATCGGTAAGACCGAACTAATTAGGATTTTGGCTATGGCTATGTCAAGTGAACTCGGTGGCGCCGGATAGATCAAATCGGTGGGGCCAAGTTTGACTTTAGGTTTAGGAAATATGTGGAAACGAGAAAGTGGTTGAGGGATTTTGGATCATATCACTAAGCATTTTGAGCAAGCAAGCCATTAAGCAACACCTCATCCCCTTTTAATAGTATTGGCTTTTCCTATCGACTCAATGTGATCTTGGATCACGAAAATGAAAATGTTGAGTCTTGAGCTTTTGCCAATATGTGTCCTTAGCATTTTGAGGGGTCCACATCTCTAGTCCATGCCATACCAACCATTAAACTTTGTAAAATGTTGATCTTGAAAGAATATTAGTTCAATGACCTATATGTTGTTATGAATTACCAAAACCACCCGGGGATAAGTTGCACTTTCAATCTCCCCCTTTTTGGTACTTGATGACAACATATAGATCAAAACTTCGACAAATGATAATATAAATGAGGTACATCATCGCTTTGAGAAGTATGCAATAAGCAAGAGCTCCCCCTAAATTTGTGCATTATTTAACATTTGCTTTTGAATGCAAATGCACAGTCGATTAGGATTATGGGTCACTCTTCCATGTCATATACATCTTGGTGGAGAGTTCAAAATGATTGAATATGGAATATGCACTCATCACCAAGACAAGATATGAATGATCATACATGAGAGATAGAATATCATCATTAAGCACAAACATTAACGTGTGATATGATGAAACATATGATCATAGAAATATCATATACACAAGCATAAATATTTTATCACCCAAACAAGCAAAGCAAATAGAGTAGCAAGAGAGACAAAAGAAGCAAGACACACACTCTCTCTCGAAGCCTATGATCTATACACTTTCTCCCCCTTCGGCAACAAGTTGCCAAAAAGCTGGAAATTGCATAGTACTATGTGGCTCTCTAAACATGATCTCCAGGAGCTCCGGAGTGCAAAGGTGGCGTGGAGAGGAGTCCTGCAACGAATGCATCTGAAGAGGTCTGAGGAGCTGGTGGAGTTGCAACTGGAGGAGCAACTGAAATTGTAGCTGCAGGTGCTGACACTGTAGGTCTGGGATCAGTAGCAACTGGCACAGCTGATGACCTTGGTCCCCTTGGGACTTGCTGAAAAGCATTTGTTGTAGGTCCCTCATCCCTGTCTTCAAGCTCTTCTTGAATCTTCTCCATAGTTGACTGTATTTCTGTGACCTTCACATCTAGATCATGAATCTTTGTCTCGATAATCCTTTCAAGACTCTCTTGATTTTGAGTCAGGATGGCCAATCCTTTCTCAATCTTCAAAGTAGCCTGAATGAGATAACCAAGTTGATCTTGCTTGGACTTTAGAAATATCTGGGATGCCTCTTCAGCACTTGGTGTCTTGGTTTCCTTCTCTGCTTTTGCTTTTTCCTTCTTCTCCTGAGCCTGTACTAGTGTGGGATGTGATGGATCCATGAGAACTACATTGTCTTAAAATTCAGGCAACAAGGGAAGGTGCTCCTTGTCCAAAAGATACATGCCTTCGCCCATCTTGGAGTTGATGAGCATCTGAATGTGTGGAGCATAGCCACATGATTTCTTTTGGTCTGCAGCAGTCCTTTTGATAGTCTCAACTATTAGGGACATCACCTTGAATTTCTCAGGCACATCAAACATATGCAGCAAATTTATTAAATGCCCTTTAATCATCCTGACATATCTAGACTTGGGCAACAATGTGTGCCTGAGGATACAGTTGATTGTTGGCACACCTGACAGCAGATAGTATCCTAAGCCAAACTTTTGAGTGTCCAAGGCAGCATCTGGAATATCCTTGTACATGTGTGCCATGGAGTCAGGTCCTTTTCTGGGTTTGGCATACACATCAGTGTGATCCTCGTGCTCTTCTGGGGCATTGATCAGCTGTGCCCACTCAGCAATAGAAGATTGGTACCTAGTACCCTCAGTCATCCAAACAATTTTGCCATCAGGGTAAAAGTGTGTCGTAGAGTGAAACTGCATGATCAACTCATCATTCCATTTAGTCAATTTTTGACCAACAAATGTGTCAACACCTGTTTATCTGAAACTCTCATGAACTCCTGGGAAATAGTCAGCATTGTTGTCAATGAACTTCCAGTCAGCCCATCTCATATCACTTACTATGGGCTTCTTGTCCAGGAGTACAGTCTCATAGAAGTCATGTTGTTCCTTTGTATGGAACATGTAGTCCACAGTAGTCGTCCTTCTTTTGGCATATGTCTCTGTCTGCCTCCATAGCCTGAGACCTGCATCCTTCCTTAGCTTCATGTTCTCAGCCACAGGATGTGTGTCATCATGATCAGGGATCTTGGGCTTCAATTTCCTAAGCACTTGGGCTTCCTCTTCTTCTTCCACTTCAGGCACTGGGGCCTTACTCTTCTCAGCTTCTGGAATGTTCCTAGTTGATCTCGTGGGGGCTTGAGCAGCAGCTGAGGGAGTCCTGGATTAGGGGGTATCCGGACAGTCAGACTATATACTTTGGCCGGACTGTTGGACCGTGAAGATACAAGACTCAAGACTTTGTCCCGTGTCCGGATGGGACTCTCCTTTGCGTGGGAGACAAGCTTAGCAATCCGGATATTAGATCTCCTTCTTTGTAACCGACTCTGTGTAAACCCTAGCCCCCTCCGGTGTCTATATAAACGGAGGGTTTGGTCCGTAGAGGGACGATCATAATCATCATAGGCTAGCCTCTACGATCTCGTGGTAGATAAACTCTTGCAATACTCATGTCATCAAGATCAATCAAGCAGGAAGTAGGGTTTTACCTCCATCGAGAGGGCCCAAACCTGGGTAAAACATCGTGCCCCTTGCCTCCTGTTACCATTAGCCTTAGACGCACAGATCGGAACCCCCTACCCGAGATCCACCGGTTTTGACACCGACATTGGTGCTTTCATTGAGAGTTCCTCTGTGTCATCGCTGCAAGGCTTGATGGCTCCTTCAATCATCAACGACAATGCGGTCCAGGGTGAGGCTTTTCTCCCCGGACAGATCTTCATGTTCGGCGGCATCGCACTGGGGGCCAATTCGCTTGGCCATCTGGAGCAGATCGACAGCTACGCCCCTGGCCAGCAGGTTAGGTTCGGAAACTTGAACTACATGGCTGATATTTGCGGAGACTTGTTCTTTGACGGATTCGGGCCTACGCCAGGAGCGTCGAACAGTCACGACGAGCACGGCTTAGACCTGCTGTCAGATAGTACTCGGGATATCGCACCTGCAGGAGCTTCGGACTTAAATCCGGCGCAGATCGCGCCGTCCGATGATGGGTGGGACCCCGCCCCGGAGGCCGCACACTCATCGGCGGTAGAGCCGAACATAGACTCCACCCCCAAGGAAGCCTGTATCATCGGACCCCCGGACTCGTGTCCGGATGTAGGTTCCAGACCGCGCGCCCCCAAGCCCGCCAAATCTGGTTGGGCTCCGGTAATGGAGTTCACCGCTGCGGATATTTTCCAGCACTCGCCTTTTGGATGCGGTAGAGCCGAACACAGACTCCACCCCCAAGGAAGCCTGTATCATCGGACCCCCGGACTCATGTCCGGATGTAGGTTCCAGACCGCGCGCCCCCAAGCCCGCCAAATCTGGTTGGGCTCCGGTAATGGAGTTCACTGCTGCGGATATTTTCCAGCACTCGCCTTTTGGCGACATGCTGAACTCATTAAGGTCTCTCTCTTTGTCAGGAGACTCTCGGCCGAACTATGTCCGGCTCGAGTGGGAAGCGAGTAACGAGGGAATTCATTACCCACCCACCACCCACTTCATTGCCACTATCGATGATTTGACCGACGTGCTCGACTTCGATTCTGAAGACATCGACGGTGTGGACGACGATGTAGGAGAAGAACAGGAACCACCACCCACGGGGCGCTGGACAACCACCTCCTCGTACGATATATATATGGTGGACACTCCAAAAGAAACCAATGGCAACGAGGCAATGGAGGATAACCCCTCAAGGAAGAAGGGAAAGCATGGGCGTCATCGCGCCGCTTCAAGCCACGCCACAACAATACCGGCACAGGAGACGAAAACAATCCGGATGGTGCCAAAGAAGAATACAATCCAGATCATCCTACCTTCGAGCAAGCCGAACAGGAAGACGGGCAGGTCAGCCCAGACGAACAGGTGACAGACAGATACCCGGAGGAGGACAACTACATGCCCCCCTCCGAAGACGAGATGAGCCTCAGCGACGATGAATTCGGCGTGCATGAGGACCCCGTAGAGCAGGAGTGCTTCAAACGTCGGCTTATGGCCACTGTGAGGAGCCTGAAAAAGAAGCAGCAGCAGCTCCAAGCTGATCAAGATCTGCTCACAGACAGATGGACTGAAGTCCTGGCAGCCGAGGAATATGGACTCGAGCGCCACACCGAAGGCTACCCAAAGCACAAGTTGCTACCTCAACTCGAGGAGGGGCCTATACTACAAGCACAGGACGAGGCCAACCGGCCACCTCGTGGCCGGGATAAAACGGCGTACCAGCCCGAATACCAGCCCGCACCCCCACGCCAATACACTACGGCCCGGGGCAATAGGCAGGACCTGCGAGACATACTGGAAAACAAGGCAGGATAGCCAAGATCTATCTACGGATCACGGGGGCGCGCCCCAACACGTGACGATGATCGTCATGCCAGATACACTATCAACAAGTCCGGCCAGGCCGAACATAGCCAACAAGACTTATTCGAACTGCGTGGCCACATAGACCGACATAGAGGCGCCGCACACCCCCTTTGCTTCACTGACGAAGTGATGGATCACGAATTCCTAGAAGGGTTTAAACCCATAAACATAGAATCATATGATGGCACAACAGACCCCACAGTATGGATCAAAGACTTCCTTCTCCACATTCACATGGCCCGCGGTCACGATCTACATGCCATCAAGTATCTTCCCCTTAAACTCAAAGGACCGGCCCGACACTGGCTAAATAGCCTGCCGGCAAATTCCATCGGCAGTTGGGAAAACCTGGAGGACGCGTTCCTCGACAACTTCCAGGGCACGTACATGCGACCACCGGATGCCGATGACTTGAGTCACAATACCCAACAGCCAGGAGAGTCAGCCAGGAAATTCTGGACTCGGTTCCTAACTAAAACGAACCAAATTGTCGACTGTCCGGACGCCGAAGCCTTGGCGGCCTTTAAGCATAATATTCGCGACGAGTGGCTCGCCCGACACCTCGGCCAGGAAAAGACAAAGTCCATGGCGGCCCTCACGACACTCATGACCCGCTTTTGCGCGGACGAGGACAGTTGGTTGGCTCGCAGTAGCACCACGCCAATAAACTCCGGCACTTCAGACGTCCATGACAGTAACGGCAAGCCATGATGCAACAGACATAAGCGTCGGAACAATGGCGACAACACTGAAGACACGGCAGTCAACGCCGGATTCAGTGGCTCAAAATCCGATCAGCGGGAAAAGCCGTTCAAAAGAAACAATCAGGTATCGTCCAGTCTAGACCGCATACTCGATCGCTCGTGCCAAATTCACGACACCCCTAATAAACCAGCAAACCACACTAACAGAGATTGCTGGGTGTTCAAACAAGCCGGCAAAATAAATGCCGAAAACCAGGACAAGGGGCTGCATAGCGACGATGACGAGGAGCCCCGGCGTCCGAACACGGGGGGGACAGAAGAAATTTCCTCCCCAGGTGAAAACGGTCAATATGATCTATGCCATCCACATTCCCAAACGGGAATGAATGCGAGCACTAAGGGACGTCTATGTGATGGAGCCAGTCGCCCCAAAGTTCAACCCATGGTTTGCCTGTCCGATCACTTTTGATCGTAGGGATCACCCTACCAGCATCCGTCACGGAGGTTCAGTCGCATTGGTCCTAGACCCAATCATTGACGGATTCCACCTCACGCGAGTCCTTATGTACGGTGGCAGTAGTCTAAACCTGCTCTATCAGGGCACAATGCGCAAAATGGGCATCGATCCTTCAAGGATCAAGCCCACCAAAACCAACTTCAAAGGTGTAATTCCAGGAGTAGAGGCCCGTTGTACGTGCTCCATAACACTGGAAGTGGTCTTCGGATCCCCGGATAACTTCCGAAGTGAGGAGTTAATCTTCGATATCGTCCCTTTCCATAGTGGCTATCACGCACAGCTTGGACGAACCGCATTCACTCGATTCAATGCGGTACCACACTACGCATACCTCAAGCTCAAGATGCCAGGACCTCGCGGGGTTATAACAGTCAATGGCAACACAGACCGCTCTCTCCGTACAGAAGAGCACACGGCGGCCCTCGCGACAGAAGTACAAAGCAGCCTTCTTCGACAAACCACCAATCCGGCGACAACAACCCCGAACACCATTAAGCGAGTCTGAAGTACCCTGCAACAGGATCGCCAGGCACGCCAAGAGCGCGACTAGCAGTCCGGCCTCCGCCCTAGCCCCATTCAGGCAGCATTAGTGTCGTGCATACACAATTACGCACTCAAAATACCATGGGCATAGGAGGAGGCGCAATGGTGATACGGTCAACAGTGCGGTTTAGCCGCAACATACTTTAATAACCTTCTTTCTCTTTCAGGACCCTACTTTTGGGCAGCCCCTTTAGAGAGCCGGATCATCAGACTTATCACAGGAGGGAAAACCAAGGAGGCAAAAGGCTTCGCGCACAACGGGAATACCCAGGTGGTATCTGTCAATGATCGTTATACCTGTTTTGCATACCCGCATGCGGCCCGCCCTTGGATAGGACATGTCAAATAGTCCTATTTTGATTCTGCTTAACGCATCAATTGTATACATACGCTCGAACGTATTATCTCACAATGGGAAACAATGTATAGCGTCAGCTTATTATTCCTATCTTCACATTTTTCCTATAAACGTTTATTTAATATTGAATCCGTACAGTTTGGTACGTTCAGTTTGCCAGGGGCTTCTTATGGCACCCCATAATACGACAAGATAAGTCCGAACACTTTCGACAGTGCGGCACCCCGAACTTATAGCATTATATGCATCAGCTCCGAATCATGTCTTGGGTCAATAGTTGGGTTTGCCTGGCTCCCTTGTTTTGGTACCTTACGTTACGTTATATCGGCTAAGGTAGCGCAGGGAGAACTACTGCAATTGTGTCCCGATTCTTCCAGACGAGCACCTCAGTAGAGAAAGCCGAAAACTGACTGTCATGATGCGGTGAGAGCTGGTCGCTATTTGAGAGGTCTTAAAATCCTTCAAGATTTTTTTCGCTTTAGGCGAGGAATTGGCCTCGTCCGATTTAGGCGTATATAGCATGCCAATCCGGCTTTCTGAATTCTAGGGGCTTTGCCGAAATTCAAAATTGTAGACTTCTATGGCTAAGTGAGAGTTATAAAGCCGCATAGTCCGATTGCCTTGTTCGCTGCGCCTGGACCATGTTAATCCATCATATTTTTGATGCAGTTCTGAAGTCCTGTCAGCTCCGCAGGTTCGCCCCTGGCGAGGCCCTTCTTTTCCCAGGAAGTGAGCCGCATGGGAATTCCGGATCGAAATTCGGGGGGTGCTGCCCAGTTGGCGTCGCGTGGCTCGGTGATGTAGAACCATCCCGATTGCCACCCTTTCACGGTCTCCGTGAAGGAACCGTCAAGCCAGGTAACATTGGGCATCCTGCCCACCATGGCACCTCCGCACTCCGCTTGCTGGCCGCTCACGATCTTCGGCTTCACACAGAAGATTCGTAGCCACAAGCCAAAGTGGGTCTTGATGCGGAGGAAGGCCTCGCACGACGATAAACGCCGAGATGTTGAGGATGAAATTTGGGGCTAGATCATGGAAGTCCAGCCCATAGTAAAACATGAGCCCGCGGACAAAGGGATGAAGTGGAAATCCCAGTCCACATATGAAGTGGGCGAGGAACACGACCCTCTCATGGGGTCCTGGAGTCAGAATGATCTACCCTGCGTCCGGCAGCCGGTTCGCGATATCTGCGGCCAAGTATTCGGCCGCCCGGAGCTTCGTAATATGCTCCTCCTTGACGGTGGAGGCCACCCACTTGCCTCCTGCTCTGGACATGTTTGGCTGTGCGAAGAAGGTGTGAACTAGGGCGTTGGAGCTCGAGGGTGCGAGAATGGATGAGCGAAGGAGGAAGAAGGCGTGGGTAAAAATGGGGAATCCTTATCCCTTTATAGAGGCGACAAAAAGGTGTGCCTCCCCACTTGCCCATCAAAAATCACTTATTTCCCAAGCACCACGATTGATGGCGCGGTTGGGTTACCCGTACCCATATTGATGAGAATCCCATGATAAGGGGACATGATCTCTGCTTCGACAAGACGTCCCGAGGAAGCCGCCTCGCGATATGTGCGGTAGCTGGCTGTGGGAAGACGGTTCAATAATGACTCGACCATGGTGTCGTATCACGTTATCTAAAGTTGTCAGCAGATTATATTTGTGGAATATCGTTCTCTCTACGGTGGAATGTGAAAGTCGTCTTGCAGAGCCGGATACGATTTAAGTGTTCGAGGTTTACTTTGGAGTATTCGGAGATGGAACCCGCCTTGCAATGCCGAAGACAAACTACACGCTGGACTCATCGTCATTGAAGCCTGGTTCAGGGGCTACTGAGGGAGTCTTGGATTAGGGGGTATCCGGACAGCCGGACTATATACTTTGGCCGGACTATTGGACCGTGAAGATACAAGACTCAAGACTCCGTCCCGTGTCCGGATGGGACTCTCCTTTGCGTGGAAGACAAGCTTAGCGATCCGGATATTAGATCTCCTTCTTTGTAACCGACTCTGTGTAAACCCTAGCCCCCTCCGGTGTCTATATAAACCGGAGGGTTTGGTCCGTAGAGGGACGATCATAATCATCATAGGCTAGCCTCTACGATCTCGTGGTAGATAAACTCTTGCAATACTCATGTCATCAAGATCAATCAAGCAGGAAGTAGGGTTTTACCTCCATCGAGAGGGCCCAAACCTGGGTAAAACATCGTGTCCCTTGCCTCCTGTTACCATTAGCCTTAGACGCACAGATCGGAACGGAGGAGTGACCGAGTGGCGAAGAATCCATTGATGACGGTGGAGACCAGCAGCAGGAGGTTGCTGGCAACGGAGGAGTGACGATCCAGAGACCTCGAGTCGGCAGAGCTGGACAGCGTGGGCGAAGGGTTTCAGAGAAATTTCCAAAATTTGACCCGTGGGTATATATATCCAGACCATATCGGTGTGACCGAGTTGAGCAACTCGATGGCACCGAGATGCAGAATCGCAAGCGGTTACTACAACTCGGTGAGACCGATGTGTTCAAATCAGTTGCACCAAGATTGAAACCTAGATCAACTCAATGAACTCAGTATGACCGAAAGAATGAATCGGTCAGACCAAAATACATCAAGAGGTTTTTGAAGTTTAAGTCTATGACGAGTCGGTGGCTCTGAGTGCTTCTCACCCAGAGGGTCCAAATCTGACTTGATCAAACTTTGTGGTGCAGCATGAATAGAGTTTGAGACGAGAAAAGCATTGATAGCTAGAGAGAGTACTTGGGCATTTTTGTCCATTCATTTGGCAAAAGAAAAGACCAAACAATCGAAACAACAAATGGATGTTCTCAAATGAAGAAAATTATGCATCCAACATGGTCACACAATAAGATAGCAAATGAAATATATGACAAAGCATGCACAAACACTCTAGCATCTATCAAACAATTGGCGATGACTAGGTCATCTATATATGAGTATATTGACTTAGGAGTCAAATGAGAACATTTGATCATAGGTCATACTCATCGTTTAAGCACAAGTGGGGTTACCACTTTTACATAAAGCATTGTTGTGTTCACACCATTAGAGTTGCTTTATCTCAATTATTAGAGTAAAGCTCCCCCTATATGTGATATCCCCTTTTAGAGGGATGAACTAACCTTGGGTTTTGTCGAAGATGACTTCATGTAGTTGTTGAAGATGTGGATGCTCAATGTTAATGTAGATCATTCAGAGCAATCCATTGGAGTGATTTGCACTTTCAGTACCTACATGGGTTAGTCCCATAAGGAAAAAACAAGGATATCCATAGACATAGAGTGAAGTACACACAAGATGATGTCCATGAAAGCATTAGGTTACCTTGTCCCTTGACTTACTATCAAGAGGGTTTGTGACTCCTTGAACTAGTGCAAGATGTGGAAGTTGATTGCACTTGTTCTTGCCAATATGAATATGACTTAAGTATGTTGGCGGGGTCACCCTCAAGAACTCGCTAGTTCTTCTTCTTTGGGATCCACGTCATCTTGATGGGAATCCTTGGAGTTGTAGATGTACTTGATGAAGTAGAACTTGAGGTAGACTTGGGAACCCACTTGACCAAGGCCTTTGGAGCTTCTTCAAATGCATCAATCTCCTCTTGAAGCTTCTCCTTGCCTTTTAGCTTGTGGTCTTGTGGTGGAAGATCATCCTGAGCTTGTGTCCCTTTGAAGGAAGTAGGATCATACTTCTCTTGTTGAGGAACAAACTTAGTCCTGGGGTATTGATCTTACTCCCACTCAACTCCATTGGCATTGAACTTTCGTTCAAAACCAACACCTTGATTCTTCCGGTGCCTTCCTTGCTTACGTACAATTTCTTAAAATTCCTTACTTCCGGCAAGGCTCTTGTAAACACCTTTCTCTATAATTCCCTTCAATAAGCTATTTCTTGCTCAAGTTTAACCTGGCTAAGAGAATCATCAGTGGAATCAAGATAACTACTAGAAGCAACAATATTGGATTTAGCATGATTATTGTTGCTACTAGAAGAAGAATCTTTCTTACTCTTGTTGCTAGATTTTACTTGTGGCATGTAAGTGGACAAGAGTAAACGCTTGGCAATGTAAGAAGAACTTTTCTTCCGAAGATCATCATTGATGGCTTTTAAGAACCCATGTTCTTGCTCTAGGTTGAGCTTCTCGAAGCATAACTTCTCGTTAGTTTTTATAAGTTCTCGATGATCTTCTAGAGTAGTTTCATGAGATAACTTAAGAGTGTTTAGTTCTTTAGTTAGACGCTCAATCTCCTTCTTATCGTTGTCATTCGTTTCATCTTGATTAGCATGATTATAACAGTTTCATCATAGTTTTCATCCCTAGCATTGTCAACAAGTAACTCATCATCACCTAGCAAATCATCTTCATCACTATTGAAATCAATATACTCAGGGTGTGATACCTTGGGGCCTTTAGCCATGATGCACCTTCCAATTCCTCCTTTTGGTGAGTCAAATATGTCATAGGAGTTGGTTGACACAACTACAAGACCGACAATACCTTCATCTTGAGTATATTCGGAGTCGAAGTGATAACTTCTCTCGGAGTGATGGTCGGAGTCAGATCCAAATACCCATTCATCAACATGAGCTTGATGTCTTCGTTTTCTGTAGCTCTTTGATGACTGGTCCTTCCTTTCCGAATCCTTGCTTCTACGAGAGGTTCTTCGTTCATAACGATCATCTTTACTCCTCTCTCTCTCAGAGGTGATTCTTCTCTTCTACTTCTTCTTTTAGGTGAGTCTTCTCTTCTCTTGTAGGGAGCCATACACTCATTGGAGTAGTGTCTGGGTCTTCCACAATTGTAGGAATTACGTTCACGACTAGAAGGTCTTTTGTCATGGTAGGATCTTGACTTGGAGCTTCTTTCTTTGCTTCTACTCTTGTAGAATTTGTTGAAGTTCTTCACCATTAAGCTCAATTCCTCATTGAAGACTTGTTTTTCACTTGATGTGGCAGGAGCATCACATGAGGCTTTATATGCACCACTAGACTTGTTGTGAAGCTCTTATTTATCCTTGAGTGACATCTCATGAGCAACAATTCTTCCAATGACTTCTATTGGCTTGAGATCTATGTAATTCGGCATCATTTGGATCAATGTGCACACGGTATCATATTTTCCATCCAAGGCTCTTAGGGTCTTCTTAATGATGAATCTGTCAGTCATCTCTTCACTTCCTAAGCCGGCAATCTCATTTGTGATGACAACAAGCCTAGAGTACATTTCAGCAACACCTTCACCATCCTTCATTTTGAACTTGTCAAGCTAACTTTGAAGCACATCCAACTTAGATTCCTTGACGGACTCGGTACCTTCGTGCATATCAATAAAAATATCCCAAATTTCCTTTGCATTCTCAAGACGACTGATTTTGTTGAATTCTTCGGGGCACAATCCATTGAAGAGGGTATCACAAGCTTGAACGTTGTATTGCAACATCTTCAACTCTTTCGCAGTTGCTTCATGATTTGGTTCTCTCCCATCAAATAATTCACCTTGCAAACTAATACACACAATAGCCCAAACGGCGGGTTTATGTCCAAGAATATGCATCTTCATCTTATGCTTCCAACTAGCAAAATTAGTACCATCGAAGTAAGGACCTCTATGGTGGTAATTTCCCTTGCTGGACGCCATACTCTCATAGGTTGTGAAACCAAGGATATGATCACCAAAGATATGGAAATCAAGGAAAATGGAGACCAAAGCTCTGATACCACTTGTAGGATTTAAAGTATGTCTAGAGGGGGTGATTAGACTACTTGACCAAATAAAAATCTAGCCTTCTCCCAATTTGAAGTCTTGGCAGATTTTAGCAACTTAACACAAGTCAAGCAATCAACCTAGACATGCAATTCTAAGAGTAAAGCAGCGGAATGTAAATCATTGCATATGAAGGTAAAGGGGAGGAGTCTGGAGGGAGCAAACATAACGTCGACATGGAGAGTTTTGGCGTGGTTCCTATAGGTGGTGCTATCGTACATCCATGTTGATGGAGACTTCAACCCACGGAGGGTAACGGTTGCACGAGTCCACGGAGGGCTCCACCCATGAAGGGTCAACAAAGAAGCAACCTTGTCTATCCCACCATGGCCATCACCCACTAAGGACTTGCCTCACTTGGGTAGATCTTCACAAAGTAGGCGGTCTCCTTGCCCTTACAAACTCCTTGGTTCAACTCGACAATCTTGACGGAGGCTCCCGAGTGACACCTAACCAATCTAGGACACACCAGTCTCCAAAAGGTAATAGATGGTGTGTTGATGATGAACTCCTTGCGCTTGTGCTTCTAATGGTAGTCTCCAACACTCAACTCTCTCTCACAGATTTGGATATGGTGGAAAGATGATTTGAGTGGAAAACAACTTAGGGAAGGCTAGAGATCTAGATTCTTGTGGTTGGATTGGAATGTCTTGGTCTCAACACATGAGTAGGTGGTTCTCTCTTAGAAAATGAGTAGTGGAAGTGTAGGCACGTTCTGATGGCTCTCTCTCGAATGGAGAAGGGGGTGGAGGGGTATATATAGCCTCCACACAAAATCTAACTGTTACACACAATTTACCAAACTCGGTGAGACCGACTTGTTTCAAAATGTAAACGTTAGGCTTTTCGATGGGACCGACAATATCAACTCGATGAGACCGATGTGCTAGGGTTAGGGCAAAACCTCATCTCGATGAGACCGATCACATGAACTCGGTGAGAATGATTTCAGTAATAAGCAAACAGAGACTTGGTCAGGCAAACTCGATGGGGCCAATCGCTCATTTTGGTGAGATCGAAATATTATGAAAAGGAAACATAGAGTTTGCACTCCCATCTCGGTGAGACCGAGGTCCCTATCGGTAAGACTGAACTAATTAGGGTTTTGGCTATGGCTATGTCAAGTCAACTCGGTGGCGCTGGATAGATCAAATCGGTGGGGCCGAGTTTGACTTTAGGTTTAGGACATATGTGGAAATGAGAAAGTGGTTGAGGGATTTTGGAGCATATCTCTAAGCATTTTGAGCCAGCAAGCCATTAAGCAACACCTCATCCGCTTTTAATAGTATTGGCTTTTCCTATCGACTCAATGTGATCTTGGATCACTAAAATGAAAATGTAGACTCTTGAGCTTTTGCCAATATGTGTCCTTAGCATTTTGAGGGGTCCACATCTCTAGTCCATGCCATACACTACAGGAATTAGGCACTTTGCCATTCGCCATGGCTGACGGCAAAGGCATGCCTGGCGGATGGCAAAGGCCTTTGCCGTCTGTCAGCAGACGAGAACAGGTCCGGCTGAACAGGATACGGCAAAGGGCTCGTTGCCGTCTGCTGGCGGACAGCAAAGATGATATGGTCTTTGCCATCTGTCATCCCACGACAAAGGACTTGGACAGCACACGTGCCAGCTTATGACTGTTAGGGGGTTAACGGTGCGCTTTGCTGTTAGCTAGCGGACGGTAAAGTAACCAAATAGGCCAGCCCCCAGGTTACACAGGTAGCTGCCATGTGGCTGCTTTGCCGTCTACTGGCTGAAGGCAAACCTCTTTATCGTCTGCTGGCGGATGGCAAAGAGCCTATAGCCCCTGTTCTTTCTTTTTTTCTTAGATTCATTCAATTTCAACAAACAAGTTTGAACACACAAATTTCACAGCAGACATATCCAACACAAAAGTTTCATCATATATACATACATAACCAACACATAGTTTCATCCATACATATTACAATAGTTTCACATTGTTCATCTAACACCTATCCATCCATATAACAAGTTCCACATAGTTCATCGATATAAAATAAAAGCAGGTAGGGAAAAGAAGCACTCCATCCATGCAAGCTTCCATGAAGTAACTTAAATCTGCAAAATGGGAAACAAGAAAGTTAGAAGAATAAGATTAGAAGAAGACTTAGGTAAAATGGAGCTAACCTAGCTAATTATGCCATTTTGAGTGAACTAAGCATATTATGCCATTTTTGATATAAAGTAGCTAAGTATAGGTCTTTGTTGAGCTAACCTAGGTAACTAAGCATATTAGAGCTAACTTAGGTCATTTTGGAGAAGAAGAAGAAGAAGAAGAAGAAGAAGAAGAAGAAGAAGAAGAAGAAGAAGAAGAAGAAGAAGAAGAAGAAGAAGACTAGAAGAAGTAGAAGAAGGTTTTTACCCTTTTCCTTCTCATTCTTCTTCTTTTATTCTTTCTTTTTTTCTTCTTTTTCTTCTTCTATTCTTTCTTTTTCTCCTCTTCCTTGTTTTTCTTCTTCTTATTCCTTATTTGTGTCATTTTAGAGCTTACATAGGTAATTATGCCATTTTTTAGCTAACTAAGCTTATTATGTCAATTTGGCTGAAAATAAGGTAAGTATAGGTCATTTTTGTGCTAACATAAGTAATTGTGCCATTTTTTAGCCAACGTACGTAAAATGGATCATTTGGGAGCTAATCTAGCTAAAATGGATCATGTTGGAGCTAACCTATGTTAAATGTGTCATTTTGGAGCTAACTTAACTAATTATGCCATTTTTTAGTTAACTAAGCATAAATATGCCATTTTTTTACACAAGCCAAGTGTATGTCATTATTGAGCAAACCTAGGTAACTAAGTATATTAGAGATAACTTAGCATATTAGAGCTAAATTAGGTCATTTCGGAGGAAACAAAGCTAAGTGTAGATCATTTTGGAGATCTGACATACCTGACATAGTTCACTCCTCCTTCTTCTCCTTCAACTTCTTCATCCTGATGCGCCAAGAGCGGCGAGGCAGTGAAGGAAGTGGGATGTAGTATTCTACCTCAATTGGCATGGTCATGTCGCCTGGCTGTGGATTCGCCGGTGCCACCACCATCGCGAGGTCATTGTCAGGCACCACCACCATCGCGAGGCCATCTTCAGGCAACACAATCGCTTGGTCATCCTCAGCCACCACCATCTCTTGCCCATCATGAGCCACCACCATCTCTTGCCCATCATTAGCCACCACCATACCTTGGCCACTGTCAGCCACCACCATCGCGAGGTCATCGTCAGGTAGATTAGGATGCACCTCCTCATCCCCACTCTGCTCCTCTTCTTCCCCACTCCATTCCAAATCATCCTCACTGCTGCTTTTGATGTAGCCAAAGTCGGTGTTGCTTTGGCTGTAGCCAGAGTTGCTGCTACTGGTCCCATTGCCTAACCAAATGCAACAATGACTGTTAACAATCGATGTGAGACAAAGCCAAATGTAGAGGAAGAAGAGGCAGAACGTGCTGTCATCGTCGTCGTCCTGGTAGCGCATGTAGCACATAGTCGTGTTGAACACCTTCACGGTGAGTGTGGCGTCGCCATCATACTTGAAGAGAAGGAAGTGCCCATGCCACGGGTCGTAGGCACGGTAGAACTACTCCCAGCCATAACACAGGTACATGTGGCCGCACCTGATCACCAACTGCATGTCCCAATGCCTGCGAAGCCCGCTACCGGCCTGTCGCAGCTTCACATTCTTTGGTCGATGGCCTTCCAGCATCTTCATGAAAGTGTCAGGCAGCCTCTGCAGCATGGGACAAGGAGTGATGTAGCAAACAACAGAGTTATCATAAAGAGATGGGTGAAGGGGAGATCTCTCATTTTACATACCTGCCTCCTGGATGAATTCTCAAGTATGATACTAAAGAACTCGAAAGCATCCAACTCATACTCCGGTGTGGCAGAGCACAGCCTGCGGTGACGGCCTCCCCCCATCTCTGATAAGCAGCAGAAGAGACCAATTAGTAATGCTCATGTTTCAAATTAATCATAGACAAGTTGATCATAGGTACATTAGCAGTAATATTATGTTCATCACTAGAATATCATTAGAGGATAAATGCACTTTCATGAACTAGCTCGCGACTATTTATGAGTCGACCGAGCTCAATATCCGCCATCATTTACCACCAATAGATATGAGCTGCGTTTTCTTAGTTTTATCAAGATTTTTTCTTTTGTTTTGGAGTACTTCAAATGTAGGACATATACATTAAGTTCAAGTGAGAGAAGACTTTGACCAAGAATTATTTTATCACTGTGGGGTTTATAGGATAAAAACTCACATTTATTAGTTAGTACTAAGTATCGACAAAAGAAAAGCTAATGATACCAATTTCCTGCCTGATAAACCACATATTGACATATAAGCCACACACATGTTATGATTACACAATATCATGAACGTTTCTTCAAAGTTAAACAAGGATTATATATATTTACTGAGTCAAGATAAACACAAGCATCTGATAAATTTTACAATCATCTGTCCGCTTGGGCAGAGACATCACAGACATGTTCACTTCCAAACCCCTCTAAGGCTCTGAAGTGGATTTAAACACGGGCAAGGCAACGATCCATCCCACATCAGTACAACAAGCAACTACACGCAACAATCAGGTGAGTAGGTTCATTTCCTAAACATCTTCTACAGCATATACAACCACCGATGGATCTAAACATCTTCAGTAAACTACGAATAATCTGGAGATGCATGATAGGCACACAAACACAAGCAGTTGAGAAAATTTACAGTCACTTAACCTAGGAGATGCATCATGCATAATAGCTCCATTCCTAAGCATCTTCCTACCAAGAATAGGAACAAATCGCGACTACTGGCATGAGGCGGCCAGGGTAAACCATGCTAGAAAGAAATGGAGGAAGGGGGATTTTTTTGCTGTACCTCACTTCGACATCTTGGAAGAGGGGGCGGTACCCGGCGGCAGTGGAGGGGGAAGGACGGTACCGGGGCCATCGGGGTGGAGAAGGGGAGAGCTGTGGCAATGGGGGTCGCGTGGGGCGGTGGCGGCTCGGGCACGAGGGACGGGGCGACACAGCAAGGGGGGTGGCGCAGGCGGAGGAGGGGTCACGGGGTGGAGGAGGGGCGCCAGATCAACGAGGTCGCGTGGGGCGGCGACAGCTCGAGCACGGGGCGGGGCAGGCGGCACGGCGAGGGGTGGCACGGGCGGCAGACGGGGCGGGCGGGCGAAGGGGTGGTGTGGGCGGCGGCACGGCGGCGGGTGGCACCGGGCGGCGGTGGCACGGGGGCGGGACATAGAGAGAGGGGACAGAGAGATGGGTCAGCGGGCTCGTTGGCCTTTTGTTAGTGTTGGGGAAAGTAGTAATTTCAAAAAAATTCCTACGCACACGCAAGATCATGGTGATGCATAGCAATGAGACGGGAGAGTGTTGTGCACGTACCCTCGTAGACCGAAAGCAGAAGCGTTAGCACAACGCGGTTGATGTAGTCGTACGTCTTCACGGCCCGACCGATCAAGCACCGAAAGCACGACACCTCCGAGTTCTTGCACACGTTCAGCTCGATGACGTCCCTCGAACTCCGATCCAGCTGAGTGTCGAGGGAGAGTTCCATCAGCACAACGGCGTGGTGACGATGATGATGTTCTACCGACGCAGGGCTTCGCCTAAGCACCGCTATGATATTATCGAGGTGGAATATGGTGGAGAGGGGCACCGCACACGGCTAATAGATCTCAAGGATCAATTGTTGTTGTGTCTAGAAGTGCCCCCTGCCCCCGTATATAAAGGAGCAAGGGGGAGGGGCAGCCGGCCAGGAGGGGGCACGTCGGGAGGAGTCCTACTCCCACCGGGAGTAGGACTCCCTCCTTTCCTTGTCCAAGTAGGAGAGGGGGAAGGAAGGGAGAGAGGGGAGGAAGGAAAGGGGGGCGTCGCCCCCCTCCTTGTCCTATTCAGACTAGAGGGGGAGGGGGCATGCGGCCTGCCCTGGCCGCCCCTCCTCTTCTCCACTTTGGGTCCATGAGGCCCATTAACCCTCGGGGGGGTTCCGGTAACCCCCCCCCCCCCCCCGGTACTCCGGTATATATCTGATAAGCCCCGGAACCATTCCGGTGTCCGAATATAGTCGTCCGATATATCAATCTTCATGTCTCGACCATTTCGAGACTCCTCGTCATGTCCGTGATCACATCCGGGACTATGAACTATCTTCGGTACATCAAAACACATGAACTCATAATATAACTATCATCTAACTTTAAGCGTGCGGACCCTACGGGTTCGAGAACTATGTAGACATGGCCGAGACACGTCTCCGGTCAATAACTAATAGCAGAACCTAGATGCTCATATTGGCTCCTACATATTCTACGAAGATCTTTATCGGTCAAACCGCATAACAACATACGTTGTTCCCTTTGTCATCAGTATGTTACTTGCCCGAGATTCGATCGTCGATATCTCAATACCTAGTTCAATCTCGTTACCGGCAAGGCTCTTTACTCGTTATGTAATGCATCATTCCGTAACTAACTCATTAGCTTCATTGCTTGCAAGGCTTATAGTGATGTGCATTACCGAGACGGCCCAGAGATACCTCTCCGACAATCGGAGTGACAAAACCTAATCTCAAAATACGCCAACTCAACATGTACCTTTGGAGACACCTGTAGAGCTCCTTTATAATCACCCGATTCGCCAGACGTTTGGTAGCACACAAAGTGTTCCTCCGGTAAATGGGAGTTGCATAATCTCATAGTTGTAGGAACATGTATAAGTCATGAAGAAAGCAATAGCAACATACTAAACGATCAAGTGCTAAGATAATGGAATGGGTCAAGTCAATCACATCATTCTCCTAATGATGTGATCCTGTTAATCAAATGACAGCTCATGTCTATGGTTAGGAAACATAACCATCTTTGATTAACGAGCTAGTCAAGTAGAGGCATACTAGTGACATTATGTTTGTCTATGTATTCACGCATGTATTATGTTTCCAGTTAATACAATTCTAGCATGAATAATAAACATTTATCATGATATAAGGAAATAAATAATAACTTTATTATTGCCTCTAGGGCATATTTCCTTCAGTTAGGGCATGGTCCTTTGCCGTCTGCTAGCAGATGGCAAAGAGCCTAGCTAATGGACGTTAGTTTTGCCATTTCTTTGCCGTCTACTAGCTGACGGGAAAGAAACTTTGCCGTTAGCTGGCAGACGGCAAAGAAAGTGTCTGTTAGGTGGTCATCGCCAATGGGCCACCCACACTCTTTGCCGTCTACCAGCAGACGGCAAATCTTCTTTGCCGCCAGCTGGCAGACGGCAAAGAAATGACTGATGAAAAACATGACCTTTGCTGGCAGCTCTTTCTTTGCCGTCAGTTTTCTTCAAGCTGATGGCAAAGACATTCTTTGCCATCAGCCAGCTGACGAGCTGGCTGACGGCAAAGATCCTGATTCTAGTAGTGATACCAACCATTGAACTTTCGGAAATGTTGATCTTGAAAGAATATTAGTTCAATGAGCTATATGTTGTTATGAATTACCAAAACCACCCGGGGATAAGTTGCACTTTCATGTTGGCTTGAAGAGCGGCCTCCCGGTGCAAGACGACAGCCTCGCGGCCTTCAAGCTCGACCTTACGGGTATGCAACACCTTCTGAAGCAACTCCAGTCATTCTCTCTTGGCGTGAATGTGACGCTGCATTCTCAGCCTCTGCCTCATGCGCTATGATGTCAACCTCCCGGCCAGTCACAACCACCTCATGGGCATCCAGAATACCTAGCTGCCGATGGGACGAATCTTCGTGAAGCAAAGGCTCCGCCATCCGCCAGGAAAAACCATCATCACGGGTAACCACATCCTCCGACGATGAACAAGCAAGGCTTGGGGTTGGGTGCACTCCTCCAATGACCTTCCCCAAAGGGCCCCCGGCATCTGCCAAAGCCTGGACCACATGCAGGCAGGCGGTCTCATTCTCTTGGAGGGCACACTCTGAGCAAAGAAAATAAGTCTTCCAGGATTAATGCAAGAGGTGCTGACCTCGGTCCAAGACGGCTTTCTCAGCCCCTAGGCCGGTGTCAAGACGACCGATTGCCAGATGCGCCATCTTGAAGGGGTCATCAGGTGATATGCCCAGATCTCCACCACTGCCTCTGCTCAAGGTCAACATTGCACTCGGAGTCCTGCCAATCCTAGACCAAAGGTTGCGTGAGTGGTTCCCAAAGAGACTTCCCGTCCCTACCGGATGGACTCAGGGGAAATCGGGCAGCTAGGAATGTCCCTAACGCACTATCAGAGTGGACGAAGCCCGTCAAGCCTCTGAAAGTGCAACTAATCCCCGGGCGGTTTTGGATTTTTGGTAATTTATAACAACATATAGCTCATTGAACTAATGATCATTCAAGTTTACTATTTCAAAAAGTTCAATGAATGGCATGGCATGGACTAGGAATGTGGACCCCTCAAAATGCTAAGGACACATATTGGCAAAAGCTCAAGACTCTTCATTTCATTTTTAGTTATCCAAGATCACATTGAGTCCATAGGAAAGCCAATACTATTAAAAGGGGATGAGGTGTTGCTTAATGGCTTGCTTGCTCAAAGTGCTTAGTGATATTGCTCCAAATCCCTCAACCACTTTCTCATTCCAAATATGTCCAAAACCCAAAGTCAAACTCGGCCCCACCGAATCATCCTATCTGGAGCGACCGAGTTCATATGACATAGCCACTGCTAGAAACCCTAACAATTCGGTCACACAGATACAGATCTTGGTCTCACTAGATGGCATTGCCATGCCCAATGACTTGTTGCATTTATTTTGGTCTCACGGAGTTATGCAATCGGTCTCACCAAGTTGGCTTGACATTCGCTCTGTTGCTTATTGCTTCACTTAGGTCTCACCGAGTTGATGCAATCGGCGCCACCGAGTTGATGTTTGCCCTAAGCCCTAGCACATCGGTCCCACGGAGTTGTTCCAGTTGGTCCCACTGAGATTCCTAACATTCATATTTTAAACTAAATCGGTCTCACCGAGTTTGTCTATTCGGTCTGACCGAGTTGGGTCAAATGTGTGTAATGGTTGGATTTTGTGTGGAGTCTATATATACCCCTCCACCCCTTCTCCATTAGTGAGAGATCCATCAGAACGTGCCTACACTTCTAGCATACTTTTTCTGAGAGAGAACCACCTACTCATGTGTTGAGATCAAGATATACCAATCCTACCACAAGAATCTTGATTTCTAGCCTTACCCAAGTTGCTTTCCACTCAAATCATCTTTCTACCATAACCATATCTGTGGGAGAGGGTTGAGTGTTGGGGAGACTATCATTTGAAGCACAAGATCAAGGAGTTCATCATCAACACACCATCGATTACCTTTTAGAGAGTGGTGTCTCCTAGATTGATTAGGTATCGCTTGGGAGCCTCCGTCAAGATTGTGGAGTTGAACCAAGAAGTTTGTAAGGGCAAGGAGATCGCCTACTTCGTGAAGATCTATCCAAGTGAGGCAAGTCATTCATGGGCGATGGCCATGGTGGGATAGACAAGGTTGCTTCTTCATGGACCCTTCGTGGGTGGAGCCCCTCCGTGGACTCGCGCAACTGTTACCCTTCATGGGTTGAAGTTCCATCAACATGGACGTACGATAGCACCACCTATCGGAACCACGCCAAAAATCTATGTGTCTCCATTGAGTTTGCACTCTCCAAACCCTTCCCTTTACCTTCATATGCAATGTTTTACTTTCCGCTGCCACACTCTTAGAATTGCATGTGTAGGTTGATTGCTTGATTTGTACTAATTGCTAAAATATGCCCACAACTAAAATTGGGAAAAGGTTAGATTTTTTATTTGGTCAAGTAGTCTAATCACCCCCATCTAGACCTACTTTCAATCCTACACCCTCCAGCAGAAGGGTCGCGTTGACTCCCGTAGCTCTCGGAACCCCCAAAACTCGGACGCTCCCCTCATGGGCATCTCCAAACATGCCCCTCAAAAGAGCATTGTCGACCACTCATTGACTAGCCGAAGGCCGCGGGGTGTCTTCACGTAGCAGGTCCCCCCTCTAGAACTCCCGTCGAGGCCTTCCGGACAACGAGTGCGAGAGAGGGCGAGTGCCAGAGTTGACGGGACTCTGCATCATCTTTAGCTCCTCCTTGACGGTGCAAAGGGGGTCGCCTAAAAAGGGAAAAATGATCTCATAAGAATAAGGCTCAACTAGCTAAATGGACGAAGGCCAAGTCAGCACAAGCAGGCTAACCTGTCCTCTTGGGGCCTCAGCGTAATCCACGGATTTCTAACTTCCCACTCGGGGCCTTCGGGAAGTCCCTCCACCAGCAGAGCTGGTGTTTCATTCCTCTCGGCGGCCTCGGGCTCCTCCGACCCCCATACCTTCACCCCCAGAAACGAGGCCTTGGGTCGGGGGCTGCACCTCCTAAACGGATAAGAAGACCGCCCAAAGAATAACGCAACAGTAGAGAAACCAGAAGAAACTCACATATCCATGGCGTGCCACTGCCTCTTCGGCACACGTTTGGTGAAGGATGAAGCACGGGGCGCCTTGTCAGGAAATGCGCCGGACGGCACCGAAGTTCCGGGTCCCTGCACGAACTCACTGATAGTCATGCTGCAAGGAAAGAAGGATCCACCTCCACAACTTCCTCGCCCAAGCCTTCTGGGCTGCTAACAGAAAGGCCCTTGTAGTTAAATCATGTCGGTCCAGGAAAAATGACGGATGAAAGAGAGAATAACAATTCTTACCAGCCAACGATGATGACGGGCATACAACACCTTCATTTGGGTTGCCCGCACTGCAGAAAATATTGGATGCAACGGAGGTATAGAGACTTGGAGTAGAGGACAAGTTACATGTGGTTCAGACCTATCCTATCTCTATCTTAAACATAGTTATACTTCTAACATTCCCCCTCAGTCGTAGCGGGAGTGAAGCGGGCAATTGCGACTGAATTCTAAGTCTTGCGCTTTTGCCGTCTTCTCCGCTGCATCATCATCAACTGCGTCTCTAATGGCTGATGGGTCGGCACCTAGGGCGATGACTGCGTCCCCTTCTGGTGCCTTCCCTGTCTTCTCTTCTATTCCCTTCCACAGTCAAAGTGGGAGTGTCGTGGACGCAAGTGACGAGGTAGACGCTATTGACTGGAGTTGTTCCCGATGAGTTGCCGTAGACGTAGCCATTAATGTTGAGGTAGCCGATCATGGTGATGTAACCGTGGTCGAGGTAGTCGTGGTCGATGATGTAGTTGTCGTGAATGATGAAGCCGCACAAAGCCGGAGGCGAAAAAATGCGCTATGTTGTAGATGACGGAGCTGCAGTCGAGGACGATGCACCTTGCAGATGTTAGAGGGTGCCATCGGCGATGAGTGTGGCACCCTGATCCGCATGGAGCGGGGGGCCTTCGCACGCCAGCCCAGGATTATGCCTGACGCACGACAGGTCCATGAAACAACATTCCAAGTACAATAATATTCATCAAATACATGTGTATAAGAGTAAATCATTGATGAATACAATCTTCTGGCATAGCCCTAAGGCTATTTACATGGTAGCGGAAGTCCATATAAATGGCGGCGGAACTCTTGGTTTGGCAGCATCTCTCTCTGGCTGGGCTCCATAAACACAGGACTGGCAAGATTACGACCTAGCACGACGGAACAAGCAAAATAATCTGGGCATGACCTACAAAACTGGCATGACACGCCAGGTCAGTACATTGAATGTACTTGCAAGACAACCAAATACATAGCATCCAAACACAGATGACAAAGCAAGAACCAAGCATATGCAACAGTCTACTTCAACAAACCTACTAAGCATGGCATGACATTAATCATAAATCAAACTAAGCATGAATAACATCACAACATCTACTAGCATGGCATGTCGAACTTACTTCTAGCAAAGCAACAACAAAGCATAGCATATCAAAACATGGCATGGCATCAGGAAAACTATGCAGAAAATAAACTACCAGTTACCTCCCGTGAAGACATGTTGTATTAACCTTATGCAACAATCACTTACTCTGCCACGGCTCCTCGGAGCACAAGCATGACTTACCAAGACCTCGTCTCGGGGTCATATCGACACATCATCGTGACTTCTCACAATTTTCTCATGGTCCAATTCATCACAAGATTTATCACATCTTAGTTATCACATAAGTTATTAGCAGATTTATCCTCCATTTCAACCGAGACCGGATAGTGTGACCTACTACAAACTTTTGCCCATGACCGAGGACACGGTTATCGATAGATTGAATACACTCTACAGAGGTGGCGCACTGTAGCCACATCACGGAACACCTAGCCTCGCATTCCCATTCAGGCAGACCAAAGCATTCCAACGAAACCCTCCCTTTGCCATGCACTCTCCCCCGGCCACTCCGACCAACTCCCTCTCAGGGATAGGTCTTGGGTGGCCCCGTGTCTACCAAGGACACCAATGGCCACCATCGTGGCAAAACGGTCCCAAACGGGGACAAGGTATACCATAAAAACAAAAACGAGCACACAAGGTTATGTCCACCTACCTGATCAGGGTAGCGCATGCCCATAACCTTCCCTCGCAGGAGGCACCGGTGAGGGCCACGACAAAGGACCGAATCAAGACCTTCCCATAAGTTAAATGTGGTTGCACTGGAGAAAGCTCGAGTTGGGTGGCATTGTGATATCCCAGTGATGACGGAGGAGTTTTGTAATTAAGTCATATTATTAACTTCTCCATCATCAATCATCATGCGAGCAGTATTAACATGAATGCAACAACTAACATGCCACATACCGATGCAGTAACAAAACATCAAGCATTTCAAAAGAACAATGATAGCATGCGAAATATGGCAATACCAAGTACTAGCAAACTTAACGGTGCAACAGAATTATCATAACATCGATACTACTAACATGAAACTAAACTAGACAGAGGCATGATATTATCAGTAACAACATAAAAGTAGCATGTCAACTATTTTATGAAAGCATAAGCATGCAAGACAGCTAATAAAAACATATAGCACGACTAAAATAACAGCACACGAAACAGACAAGAAACTACTGCAACTAAACACACACACCAGGTGCAAGCAAAGTCAACATGCAAGTTCGGGGCTCATGATAAGAGGTTGGCTTGCCTGGGGGTCGAGAAATACTCCGGGAAAAAGTGCGGAATGATCCAGGAAAGAGTTGCCGGAAACAGTTCTCTCTCGGAGGGGGGGGGGGCTGTTTACAGGCAAGGGCAAAGTGGTCATTTTCAATATGTCAAACCATAGAGAAAATGGTGGGATGGAACGGGCTCGACGAGATGAAGACATGGGCTTTGGAATCACCTGATTCGGAGCTACGGTTTTTGAGATACGAAGGGTTGAAGTTCAGGGACCTATCGGTGAAAAAAAAATCAGCAAACATGCGCCTGGAGGAAAAACTGAACGCGCCTTTCGGTGGAATACACTTTCGTGTGGGGGAGACGTATTTCACAGAATACGCCTCGACTTATCCACGTGGCAGAGGCGAGGCCGGGCTGAAGGCCTATTTCAGAAATACGCTTTCACTTAAAGGGTCAACGGGCCCGCCCGGGTCTGCGCATGGGAGGCTGACGCATGGGGCCCACCATGACTTTTCCCTCCTCCTCCTGGGTCGTCTTCCCCATCGCGACGCAGAGCAGAGGAAGCTCGGGCGCCGGCGCCATTGTCGCCTGGCTGGCTCCCCAGGCCGGCCGACGAGCTCAGGCGCTCCGCCACCCTCCGCCGCACCTACTGGTGGTCTAGGGTCGCCGATAGCTCACAAGCAAGCGCCACGGAGCGGTCGCGCGGCCGGAGAGCTTCAAGGGAGGCGCGTCAAAAGGCTCCTGCACGAGTTGGGTGGGGTGGTGGAGGTCTACGGCTCCAAGGAGGTCGTGGATGCAGAGGAGAGCGAGGGGGAAAGTCCATGGCCGGAGATGGCAGAGGGGAACGACGATGGCATCTCGGCGAGAGAAGGGGATGGGAAGGGCTCCAGCTCGGGTTGAGGCTCGGGGAGGGGTTGTGAGCTGCGAGAGAGCTAGAGGGCTCTACTTATAGCTGCGGGGACGAGCTCTAGGGGAGGGAAGGAGGTGACACGCGGCAGGCGATGTGTCCGTGCGCCGGCGACGCGCACACGCGGCCAAGGGTCACGGGGAACGGCGGGAAGGCGACGAGGCGGACGCGGACGAGTGCCGGGGGGTCACGTAGTCGAACCGAGCTCAAAGACAAGAGGAAGGAGAAAACAGAAGCGAGGAAACAACGGTGCACGGGCGCGCACTGTGTTCGGCGACGGCGACGATTCGACGAGGAAGCAAACGAAGGGGAAAATGGGTCAAGGCGCACGGCGACGATGAGGCTGAGCTGGTTGACAAGCTTAGATGAGCCAGAACCGGCCGGAGTGGTGCTGTTGTAGCCAACAGTGGCGAGACCACCATTTTGGCCTACTATCCCCGTGGTCACCATCAACATTGTGCGCTCTAGTCGTCAATTAAGTGTCAAACCTTGTCAGCGGAGAAGTCCTTCCAAGTCTCATTAAGACTGAGGGGATGGCACGAGCAAAGGTGTAGCGAGCAGAGGGAACCAAGCTCGACAAGTTTGTTGTTGCAAACTTGGCAACATCTTGGTGATCAAACTAGAGGGATTAAGGACTAAGCGTGATGTCTAGGAGGTTTAGGGTAGCATGGACAATAGTCCTGGAAAGTTGGAAGGAATTTGGGCAAGTATTTAGCATAGTTGCACAACAAATGCCAAATCTGGTACAGAAATCAAATGGGGAGGAAACAGTCACTAGGTGTGTTAGATAGAGCTACCACTTGGCAAATCTCCATGATTTGGTCATATGTAGATGTTGTGAAAAGATCACACCAAATGGACTTGCCAAATTGGTACTTGCTTCACAAGCATCACTTTTGACCAGAAACTTGGGAAACTTCTAGGACAATATTGGCTACATGAAATGATCCAATCTCTTGGGTAGGCGGGTTATATGGATAGGAGAAGGATTGGGAATATTTTCAGCCATAATAGAGCAAGATAAAATATACTTGCTTCACAAACTGAAAATTTGGAAAGAAAGCAAGAATTGCTCCTGTGCTCACATAGATTAATGAAATGAGATAAATGTGGGTGGAGGCTAATGATTTGGGATACTTGAGAGGATTGCAAAGTTTCATCCCATTTGGAAACTCTATGAAGGTACTTCCTTCACAAAGTTGCATTCTGATCAGAAACTTTGAAAAATTGCACAGGAAGCTAGTATAAATGGATTGAGCTCATCTTTGGTATCCATGGGTGATTTATCAATGTTAATCACCCTGCCAAATTGCAGCTCAAAAGAAATTAGGAATAAAGCACTTCCTTTGCAAAATTTCAAAGAAGGCAGAAACTTGCATTGGATCATGTGCCCAAATTTTGATCTGTGGAACATGAGATAAAGATGGAACTAGTGAGTATATAGAAAGGAAAAGCTCCACAATTTATGTGAGAAGTTTATCTACTATAAAAATAATAGTTCCTTTAGAAAATGGCAGAAATGCAATATTGGCATTAAATAGGAAAAGGCAATTTTCCTTAGTTAATTATGGCCAATATAATTGCCAAAGCATGGATTAGGCATAATTATAAACTCCACCAATTCACATGAATTTAGGTGATGGCTAGCTATGCCTTTGGATTTTATTCCTCAGAAAGGCAAGAAGAGGAATAAATCATAATTCAAAAATATTGCATGAGACTTGGCAATATTTTTTCATATCCAAGGTTGAAAAGGATAGGAGGATCTCTAGGAACAGATGGGATGATCAACACATCAAGGAAAATGATATCTCCTTTGTAACACAAAGGCCATGATCAAATTCCAAAAAATTGGAATTAGGGTTTGGGAGGGTTGGAGCTGATGCAAAAGAGGTCTTGCCCACTGATAAAGACATGAGTAAGGTTTTGAAAGGTTGGAAATGACAAGAATTCTTAGAGTCATCCAACAAGCTCGGGAGAAAGATTTTAAAAATGAGTACTAGGAAGGAATAACAACACAAAAATTAATAACCCAATTTTGGGGTTGTTACAAACCTTCTCCCCTTAAAAAGAATCTCGTCCTCGAGATTCCTAGGGTTACAGCACCAAAGGAAAGATAGACACTCTGGGAAAAACCTCTGGGTTAAGTTTAACCCTTCGGTCAGATTTGAATGAGTTGGGGCACCGATAATTGGTACACCCAGGGAGAGATATGGGCAAACATGGTTATATCCATGGCTAGGGGCACTCGAGATCAAACTCTCGAAAAGATTGCTAGATGCACCCAGTGAACAGTGGATTCACCCGCTGACATGTGGGTCCGGGGCCCACTGGCAGCCTCCTTCTTCTACCTCCGGCTAACTGGTGCCATGCAAGGCAATGAAGGTGGTGGATGATGGGGTCCAGATATAGGTGAGGTGGCTAACTCAGCTCAGGAATCAAACTAGGGCACGAGAAAAATTGCTCCACGAAATGTAAGTGTCGAGGTAGAATCGGAGTTGAAATCCATATCGGGGAGTTGTAATAGATCAAGGGAAATAAATCTGGCAGTGCTTTCTCCGGAAACGCAACTGGGATCACGAAAAAGAATCAGGGACGAGAAATGGCTAGATGAAAATGGCCTCTTCGAGGCTCTGGGTTTGAAAATCTGGCACACGGTGTATGCACAAATAGAAAGGGATATGTGACTTTGCTTTTCCCCCCGTACTTCCCTAAATGTACTCGTGGGTGAACTGGGTATGCGTGCAGATGCAGTACAAACAAACTAACAAACAGACCGATGCAAACACATGCAACGGAAAAACACACCAGACAAATCATACTAAAGTGTTTTAATGCTAGTGGGTATATGTACTCCTGGCATACATATACCTACACCAGCGTGCATTCTATTAAAGACTCGAGACGAGTCAATGTTGTTTTTAGTGTATGTGTCGTACTGATTATAATCTTGTTAGCAAACATTGCCAACCCTGTCAAACATTTCTGCTTGACAGAGGGACAAGCAAAAACAAACACACAAACAAACAAAAGCAAGCAAGCAAATAACACAGCATACGGGTTACAATAGTACCAGCATACATCAAAGCACAAACGCGCTACGCGCTAATCGAAACTACTTGCTGCGGGATACATGATTCTATCCTCATATCGAAGATGAACCAACAGACCTATCGATAAGCACAAACCACTGACTGCATGACTGAGGTCATGCATAGGACTGGCCTTGCTGGGGCTCTCCTGGAGGACAAAGACAAAGCCAATCTCCATCATCCTCGTCCGACACTTCTATGGGTTGGGGCTCTACTGTTGGAGGTGTGGCTGAAATCGTTCCTAGCAAATGCTGCCGGTGGATCCATAAAAGAGCCTGGTCGAGGGTGTCGATGTTTGGCTTGGGCCACAGCACAGGCTGAGAGGATAGCACTGGTTTGGATGGCGTTGGGCAAACGACTTGAGATGCAAATTTACGAGCCTCACGGTAAGCTTCCTTGACGACTCGTGCCACATCGTTGTCCATGGTTCTAAACTCGGCAAGCATCTTTGAAATCATCATCCCCTAGGCAGTGATGTATTGCACCAGGCGAGCGATCTCGGGGTCATCTCCTTGGATAGCGGGAGAAGGCGCATTACTGCTTTTGCCACAATGGGGAAAAAGCAGAACTCCCGCCTCGTTGCCATATGCGGGTACCTGGTTCGGAGGTGAAGCATAGCCTCCACAGCAGCGGCCTGAATGGCTAAATACTGCGGGACCTAAGCTGATGTGCACTCTTGCATCAAAGCGATGAAGGTGAGGGACGGGTGACGACTGGAACACCAGGTAATCGGGGCTAGTCTTACAGCCAAAGGCTTTGGTGAGCATCTCGGCAAGAAGGGGTGGAAAGGCAGTGTGGTTGACGGCATAGGTGCGGGTGTAAAACTTGGGATCTCTGAAGGTGCGAGCCATGGCTGGGGAGCTACTAGCTAAGCTTTTCTGCAGGGACATGGCTGACTGAGGGGCGAGCAATACGGCTAGCGGAAAGGGGTTTTATAGGTAGCTACGCGGGACAGGCCCGCATGGTGTGGCCCCCTTTCCCTTAATGTCTAAGGGTGCGGCCGACCAAAAAGGATAGGATTTTTACACGTTCCACGGATAACTAGGCGGGGACAGCGGGGTGAGTATGTGTCGGTCCCGACTGTGCCACCTGTTGATTAACAGTGGCCATGCCGGACGCCTGGGATGGGTCAAATCCCTTAGGGTGGGTTGATGGTAGCGGTAATCTAATGCTAGGATAACCTATGCCAGCCTGGCTGCTCTGATACCATCTACTGTGGCACCCCGATCCGCATGGAGCGGGGGGCTTCGCGACGCCTTGAATTTGTGATTACGCCTGACGCACGACAGGTCCATGATACAGCATTCCAGCTACAATAATATTCGTCAAATACATGTGTATAAGAGTACATCATTGATGAATACAATCTTCTGGCATAGCCCTAAGGCTATTTACATGGCAGCGGAAGTCCATATAAATGGCGGCGGAAGTCTTGGTTTGGCAGCATCTCTCTCTGGCTGGGCTCCATAACTCACAGGACTGGCAAGATTACGACCTAGCACGACGGAACAAGCGAAATAATCTGGGCACGACCTACAAAACTGGCATGACACGCCAGGTTAGTACATTGAATGTACTTGTGAGACAACCAAATACATAGCATCCAAACAAACAGATGACAAAGCAAGAACCAAGCATATGCAACAGTCTACTTCAACACAACCGCTAAGCATGGCATGACATTAATTATAAATCAAACTAAGCATGAATAACAACACAACGTCTACTAGCATGGCGTATCGAACTTACTTCTAACAAAGCAACAACAAAGCATAGCATATCAAAACATGGCATGGCATCAGGAAAACTACGTTGAAAATAAACTACCAGTTACCTCCCGTGAAGACATGTTGTATTAACCTTATGCAACAATCACTTACTCTGCCATGGCTCCTCAGAGCACAAGCATGACTTACCAAGACCTCGTCTCGGGGTCATATCGACACATCATTGTGACTTCTCATGATTTTCTCATGGTCCAAGTCATCACAAGATTTATCACATCTTAGTTATCACATAAGTTATTAGCAGATTTATCCTCCATTTCAACCGAGACCTGATAGTGTGACCTACTATGAACTTTTGCCCATGACCGAGGACGCAGCTATCGATAGATTGAATACACTCTGCAGAGGTAGCACACTGTACCCATATCACAGAACAACTGGCCTCGCATTCTTATTCGGGTAGACCGAAGCAATCCGACGAAACCCTCCCTTTGTCATGCACTCTTCCCCGGCCACTCCGACCAACTCCCTCTCAGGGATAGGTCTTGGGTGGCCCCGTGTCTACCAAAGACACCAACATCCACCGTCGTGGCAAAATGGTCCCAAACGGGGACAAGGTATACCATAAAAACAAAAACGAGAACACAAGGTTATGTCCGCCTACCTGATCTGGGTAGCATGTGCCCATAACCTTCCCTCGTGGGAGGCACCGATGAGAGCCACGACAAAGGACCGAATCAAGACCTTCCCATAAGGTAAATGTGGTTGCACTGGAGAAAGCTCAAGTTGGGTGGCACTGTGATATCCCAGTGATGACGGAGGAGTTTTGTAATTAAGTCATATTATTAACTTTTCCATCATCAATCATCATGCGAGCAGTATTAACATGAATGCAACAACTAACATGCCACATACCGATGCAGTAACCAAACATCAAGTATTTCAAAAGAACAATGATAGCATGCAAAACATGGCAATACCGAGTACTAGCAAACTTAACGGTGCAACAGAATTATCATAACATCGATACTACTAACACGAAACTAAACTAGACAGGGGCATGATATTATCAGTAACAACATCAAAGTAGCATGTAAACTATTGTACGAAAGCATAAGCATGCAAGACCGCTAACAAAAACATATAGCACGACTAAAATAACACCACACGCAATAGACAAGAAACTACTGCAACTAAACACACACACGACGTGCAAGCAAAGTCAACAAGCAAGTTCAGGACTCATGATAAGAGGTTGGCTTGCCTGGGGGTCGAGAAATACTCCGGGAAAAAGTGCGGAACGATCGAGGAAAGAGTTGCCGGAAACAGTTCTCTCTCGGAGGGGGCTGTTTACGGGGAAGGGCAAAGTGGTCATTTTCAATATGTCAAACCATAGTGAAAATGATGGGAACGGAACGGCCTCGACGAGACAAAGATGTGGGCTTTGGAATCACCTGATTCGGAGCTACGGTTGTCGAGATACGAAGGGTTGAAGTTCAGGGACCTATCGGTGATTTTTTTTTTCAGCAAACAGGCCCGTAGAGGAAAAAACTGAACGCGCCTTTCGGTGGAATACGCTTTCGTGTGGGGGAGACTTATTTCACAGAATATGCCTCCACTTATCCATGTGGCAGAGGTGGGGCCGGGCTGAAGGCATATTTCGAAAATATGCTTTCACTTAAAGGGTCAACGGACCGCCCAGGTCAGCGCCTGGGAGGCTGACGCATGGGGCCCACAATGACTATTCCCTCCTCCTCCAAGGCCGTCTTCCCCATCACGATGCAGAGCAGAGGAGGCTCGGGCATCGGTGCAATCATCGCCTGGCTGGCTCCCCAGGCCGGCTGGCGAGCTCAGGCGATCCTCCACTCTCCGCCGCACCTACTTGTGGTCTCGGGGTCACTCGGGATGGCTCACAGCGACAACGCCACGGAGCCGTCGCGGCGGCCGGAGAGCTTCAAGGGGAGGCGCGTCGGAGGGGCTCCTACGCCGGAGTTGGGTGGGGTGGTGGAGGTCTGCGGCTCCAGGGATGTCGTGGATGCAGAGGAGAGCGAGGGGGAAAGTCCATGGCCGGAGATGGCAGATGGGAACGGCGGCCGCATCTCAGCCACAAGAGGGGATGGGAAGGGCTCCGGCTCGGGTTGAGGCTCGGGGAGGGGTTGTGAGCTGTGAGAGAGCTAGAGGGCTCTACTTATAGCCGCGGGGACGAGCTCTAGGGGAGGGAAGGAGGTGACACGCGGCAGGCGATGTGTCCGTGCATCGGCGACGTGCACACGCGGCCAAGGGTCACGGGGAACGACGGGAAGGCGACGAGGGGGACGCGGACGAGTGCCAGGGGGTCACGGAGTCGAGCCGAGCTCGAAGACAAGAGGAAGAAGAAAACCGAAGCGAGGAAACAACGGTGCACGGGCGCGCACTGTGTTCGGTGACGGTGATGGATCAACGAGGAAGCAAACGAAGGGGGAAACAGCTCAAGCCGCACGGCGACGATGAGGCTGAGCTGGTTGACAAGCTTAGACGAGACAGAACCGGTCGGAGTGGTGCTGCTGTAGCCAACAGTGGCGAGGCCACCGTTTTGGCCTGCTATCCCCGTGGTCCTCATCGACATTGCGCGCTCTGGTCGTCAACTAAGTGCCAAACCTTGTCAGCGGAGAAGTCCTTCCAAGTCTCATTAAGCCTGAGGGGATGGCACGAGCAAAGGTGTAGCGAGCAGAGGGAACCAAGCTAGACAAGTTTGCTGTTGCAAACTTGGCAACATCTTGGTGATCAAAGTAGAAGGATTAAGGACTAAGCGTGATGTCTGGGATGTTTAGAGTAGCAAGGACTATAGTCCTGGAAAGTTGGAAGGGATTTGGGCAAGTATTTAGCATAGTTGCAGAACAAATGCCAAATCTGGTCCAGAAATCAAATGGGGAGGAAACACTCACTAGGAGTGTTAGATAGAGCTACCACTTGGCAAATCTCCATGATTTGGTCATATGTAGATTCTGTAAAAAGATCACACCAAATGGACTTGCCAAATTGGTACTTGCTTCACAAGCATCACTTTTGAATAGAAACTTGGGAATATTCTAGGAGAATATTGGCTACATGAAATGATCCAATCTCTTGGGTAGGTGGGTTATATGGACAGGAGAAGGATTGGGAATATTTCCAGCCATAATGGAGTAAGATAAAATATACTTGCTTCACAAACTGAAAATTTGAACAAAAAGCAAGAATTGATCCTGTGCTCACATAGGTCAATGAAATGAGCTGAATGTGGGTGGAGGCTAATGATTTTGGATACTTGAGAGGATTGAAAAGTTTCATCCCATTTGGAAACTCTATGAAGGTACTTCCTTCACAAAGTTGCATTCTGGTAAGAAACTTTGAAAATTTTCACAGGGAGCTAGGATGAATGGATTGATCTCATATTTGGTATCCATGGGTGATTTATCAAGTTTAATCACCCTGCCAAATTGCAGCGCAAAAGGAATTAGGAACAAATCACTTCCTTTGCAAAATTGCAGAGAAGGCAGAAACTTGCATTGGATCATGTGCCCAAATTTTGATCTGTGGAACATGAGATAAAGATGGAACTAGTGAATATATAGCAAGGACAAGCTCCACAATTTATTTGAGAATTTTATCTGCTATAAAAATAATAGTTCCTTTAGAAAATGGCAGAAATGCAATATTGGCATTAAATAGGAAAAGGCAATTTTCCTTATTTTATTATGGCCAATATAATTGCCAAAGCTTGGATTAGGCATAATTATCAACTCCACCAATTCACATGAATTTAGGACATGGCTAGCTATGCCTTTGGATTTTATTCCTTAGAAAGGCAAGAAGAGGAATAAATCATAATTCAAAAATATTGCATGAGACTTGGCAATATTTTTGCATATCCAAGGTTGAAAAGAATAGGAGGATCTCTAGGAACAGATGGGATGATCAATAGATCAAGGAAAATGATATCTCCTTTGTCACAAATGCCATGATCAAATTCCAAAAATTTGGAATTAGGGTTTGGGAGGGTTGGAGCTGATGCAAAAGAGGTCTTGCCCACTGATAAAGACATGAGCAAGGTTTTGAAAGGTTGGAAATGACAAGAATTCTCATAATCATCCAACATGCTCACGAGAAAGATTTTGAAAATGAGTGCCATGAAGGAATAACAGCACAAAAATTGATAACCCAATTTTGGGGCTGTTACAATGAGACCTCTGGTTTTGCTAGGACCGTAGGAAACCCATCGAGCACACATCAATTTTGCCAGAACCATGTGTACATGTAGCATCGTCACTGTAGTGATGTCGTGTCGATGTAGTCATGCCTCGTGGATGATGCGGTCGATGCCATCATCATGACGCGGTCATTTCCGTCATCGAGGTCGCTGAGAGAGTCCTGGATTAGGGGGTCCTCGGACAAGCGGTCTGTATACTTTGGCCGGACTGTTAGGACTATGAAGATACAAGATTGAAGACTTCGTCCCGTGTCCGGGTGGGACTCTCCTTTGCGTGGAAGGCAAGCTTGGCAATTCGGATATGTAGATATCCTTCTCTGTAACCGACTCTATGTAACCCTATGATAACCCACAAGTGTAGGGGATCGCAACAGCTTTCGAGGGTAAAGTATTCAACCCAAATTTATTGATTCGACACAAGGGGAGCCAAAGAATATTCTTGGGTATTAGTAGTTGAGTTGATTCAACCACACTTGGATAACTTAGTATCTGCAGCAAAGTATTTAGTAGCAAAGTAATATGATAATAAAGGTAACGATAGCAAAAGTAATGTTTTTGGGTTTTGTAGTGATTGTAACAGCAGCAACGGAAAAGTAAATAAGCAAAACACAAGATGTGAAAAGCTCGTAGGCAATGGATCGGTGATGGATAATTATGTCGCATGCGATTCCTCATGCAATAGCTATAACATAGGGTGAGACAGAACTAGCTCCAGTTCATCAATGTAATGTAGGCATGTATTCCGTATATAGTCATACGTGCTTATGGAAAAGAACTTGCATGGCATCTTTTGTCCTACCCCCGTGGCAGCGGAGTCCTAGCGGAAACTAACGGATATTAAGGCCTCCTTTTAATAGAGAGCCGGAACAAAGCATTAACACATAGTGAATACATGAACTCCTCAAACTACGGTCATCACCGAGAAGTATCCCGATTATTGTCACTTCGGGGTTGTCAGATCATAACACATAATAGGTGACTATAGACTTGCAAGATAGGATCAAGAACACACATATATTCATGAAAACATAAAGGTTCAGATCTGAAATCATGGCACTCGGGCCCTAGTGACAAGCATTAAGCATAGCAAAGTCATAGCAACATCAATCTCAGAACATAGTGGATACTAGGGATCAAACCCAAACAAAACTAACTTGATTACATGGTAAATCTTATCCAACCCATCACCGTCCAGCAAGCCTATGATGGAATTACTCACGCACGGCTGTGAGCATCATGAAATTGGTGATGTAGGATGGTTGATGATGACGACAACGACGAATCCCCCTCTCCGGAGCCCCGAATAGACTCCAGATCAGCCCTCCCGAGAGAGATTAGGGCTTGGCGGCGGCTCCATATCGTAAAACACGATGAAACTTTCTCTTTGATTTTTTCTCCCCGAACGTGAATATATGGAGTTGGAGTTGAGGTCGGTGGAGGTCCAGGGGGGCCACGAGACAGGGGGAGCGCCCAGGGGGAGGGGGCGCCCCCCCACCCTCGTGGACAGGGTGTGGGCTCCCTGGTCTTGATTCTTTCGCCAGTATTTTTTATATTTTCCAAAAAGTGCCTTCGTGGATTTTCAGGACATTCGAGAACTTCTCTCTTCTACACATAAAACAACATTATGGCAGTTCTGCTGAAAACAGCGTCAGTCCGGGTTAGTTTCATTCAAATCATGCAAGTTAGAGTCCAAAACAAGGACAAAAGTGTTTGGAAAAGTAGATACGTTGGAGACGTATCAACTCCCCCAAGCTTAAACCTTTGCTTGTCCTCAAGCAATTCAGTTGATAGACTGAAAGTGATAAAGAAAAACTTTTACAAACTCTGTTTGCTCTTGTTGTTGTAAACATGCAAAGCCATCATTCAGGTTTCAGCAAATATTATGAACTAACCATACTCACAATAACACTTAGGTCTCAGAATTACTCATATCAATAGCATAATCAGCTAGCGAGCCACAATAATAAAACTCGGATGACAACACTTTCTCAAAACAATCATAACATGATATAACAAAATGGTATCTCGCTAGCCCTTTTTGCGACCGCAAAACATAAATGTAGAGCACCTTTAAAGATCAAGGACTGACTAAACATTGTAATTCATGGTAAAAGAGATCCAGTCAAGTCATACCCAATATAAACCAATAGTAATGAATGCAAATGACAGTGTGCTCTCCAGCGGGTGCTTTTTAATAAGAAGGGTGATGACTCAACATAAAAGTAAATAGATTGGCCCTTCGCACAGGGAAGCAGAGATTTGTAGAGGTGCCAGAGCTCGATTTTAAAATAGAGATTGAATAATATTTTGAGCGGCATACTTTTGCTGTCAATGCAACAACTATGAGATGACTGTATCTTTCATACTACATGCATTATAGGGAGTTCCCAAACAGAATGGTAAAGGTTTATACTCCCCCTACCACCAACAAGCATCAATCCATGGATTGCACGAAATAACGAGTGCCTCCAACTAACAATAGCCCTGGGGGAGTTTTGTTTAATTATTTTGATTTGCTTTGATCTTTTTGGATCATGGGACTGGGCATCCCGGTTACCGGCCCTTTCTCGTGAATGAGGAGCGGAGTCCACTCCTCTTGAGAATAACCCACCTAGCATGGAAGATATAGGCAGCCCTAGTTGAAACATGAGATGCTCGAGCATACAAAACAGAATTTCATTTGAAGGTTTGGAGTTTGGCACATACAAATTTACTTGGAACGGCATGTAAATACCGCATATAGGAAGGTATAGTGGACTCATATGGAACAACTTTGGGGTTTAAGGAGTTTGGATGCACAAGCAGATATTCCGCTTAGTGCAGTGAAGGCTAGCAAAAGACTGGGAAGCGACCAACTGAGAGAGCGACAACAGTCATAAACATGCATTAAAATTAATTTACACCAAGTACAAGCATGAGTAGGATATAATCTACCATGAACATAAATATCATGAAGGCTATGTTGATTTGTTTCAACTACATGCATGAACATGTGCCAAGTCGAGTCACTCAATTTATTCAAAGGAGGATACCATCCCATCATACCACATCACAATCATTCTAATAGCATGTTGGCACGCAAGGTAAACCATTATAACTCATAGCTAATCAAGCATGTCACAAGCAACTATAATCTCTAAATGTCATTGCAAATATGTTTACCTCATAATAAGCTGAATCAGAAACGATGAACTCATCATATTTACAAAAACAAGAGAGGTCGAGTTCATACCAGCTTTTCTCATCTCAATAGGTCCATCATATATCGTCATTATTGTCTTTCACTTGCACGGCCGAACGATGTGTATAATAATAAGAGTGCACGTGCATTGGACTAAGCTGGAATCTGCAAGCATTCAACTCAAAAGAGAAGACAATGTAATATGGGCTCTAAGTTAAATAAACAATCATGCATATGAGAGCCACTAAGCATTTTCAGTATGGTCTTCTCGACCCCCAAAGGAAAGAAAAGAAAATAAAATTATTTACACGGGAAAGCTCCCAACAAGTAAGAAGAAGAACTAGAAATCTTTTTGGGTTTTCATTTTAATTTCTACTACAAGCATGGCATTTAAACTAACTAATTTTTTCGTTTTTCTTAAGTTTTATCAAACACACAAGAAAAAAACTAGAAAAAGAATTTTAAACTAACATGGATAATACAATGAAAGAGTGTGAGCACCGACGACTAGTGTGTGAACATGAATGTAAAGTCGGTGAGAAATACGTACTCCCCCAAGCTTAGGCTTTTGGCCTAAGTTGGTCTAATACCAAGGACCGCCGCTACTCTGCCCGGTGTACTGGGAAGTGTAATCAGGATACCACTGGTTGGCCATCTCCGGATCCCATTGGAAAGATGATGCACGATAAGGGTCCAGTGCAGGTTCCGGCTCAGGTTCAGGTTCTGGAGTGAAAGCTTGGGCTCGATGAGCGGACACCACTTTAGGTGTAACAAGAAAATTATCTGCAGTCAAATCAAACAACAGAGGCGCAAGCAAAATAATAGTCTCATTGTGTTTCTTATTAAATCTAAGGTTATACAAGAGCATCCTTTCTTCGTTGTCAACGATAAACTTGCGGGCTACCATGCTCTTGTAATCTAAAATGTGAGGAGGCAATTTTGTCTCCTATTTCTCATGGTGCCTAATAGGTATCTGAAAATGTCTAGCAAGACACAGGGGCGAACGCACGTAGAGGGTCATGGGGGCGAATGCCCCCACTCGATTTTTTGGGCCACTTATACCTGGCTTTAGATACGTGGCTTTGCCCCGCTGGCCGGGATATCCGCCCCCACTTCACGGCTACTTTTCTCTACAGATGTGTTATATGAAGCCCAGCCCCAGCCCATCTTCTCTTGTGTGGAAAAAAGACAGCAGTGGAGGAGCCCATCTTTAGAGAGATTGAGACACGATCACACGAGGCAATGCATACGAGCAGGCTAGAAGCGTACGCGTTGGTCAATCAAAAAGAAAACCGTATCGTTCATCTGCTCAAGCTTCTCGCACAACCGCCGGTTAAACGAAGCCGCCGCCGCCACCGCCCAACTATCAGCCTTCATCTGCAGTTCTGCGCGTACACGCCAAGTCGCAGACCGGCCGGCAGGCCGGGTTGCCGTCCCTAAGGAGAAAAACTGAAAAATACACGCGCCACTCATTAGCCCTAGGTTCAGTTCTGATCTTTCCCTTCTAATTTTCAAAGTATTAGTCTATTCTGCTTCCATGTTTAAGAGGTACAAGTTGGTAATTAGGTTGACTGAATCTAGCTTCATATAACCACTTCGTATGAATAAGTTTGACCACTCCTGTAACCCTAGGTTCAGTTCTGCTGGGAGTAGAATAAAATATATAGACTATAGTATTATACTGACTTGATGTACGTCAATTTATGTATCATTTAACTATTTGACATTGCCAGGAAAGCTAATGGAGAGATATTTTGCAAAATCCACAACTGGTAGTATGCCTGAAATAGTTGATATGGACAAGCTTACTCGGGATCCATCTAAAAGGAAGAGACTTACAGATTATAATATCAATCAGCATGAGGAGATTAGGAGAAAGTACGACATGGGGGCTTATCAACCTTGTCCAGCCAAGTTTAAACCTGTGGATTGGTAAGAGTAAGCGGTATTTCAATCTGAATGGTATGATCTCGCATCGTAATTGGCTAGAGTACAATGAGGTAGAGGACAAGGCATATTGCTTGTATTGCTATTTGTTTAGAGACGACATTAAAGGTAACAAACCTGGGCATGATGCATTTGTGGTAGATGGCTTTGTCAATTGGAAGAAGGCAGTAGAGAGATTTGCAACTCATGTTGGTGATCGTGATAGTTTTCATAATAAGGCACTTAAGAATGGTGAGGATCTAATGAGAACAGAACAACCAATCCCTGTAGCCTTTCATAAACAGAGTGAACTTGAGAAAAATGAGCATCTTATCCAATTAAATGCTACAATTGATGTATGCAGATACTTGTTGCATCAAGGACAACCGTTTCGGGGCCATGATGAGTCAAAAAAGTCTACAAATAAAGGAAACTATCGGGAGTTAATGGACTATACAATTATGCACAATGATGTTATAGCCAAAGCATTCAAAAATGCCCCAGTTCATAATCAGTTGTTGTCTTCAACAATTCAAAAGGATATCATCGAGTGCTTTGCAGAAGAAGTATTGAATTGTATTTTGAAGGAGCTTGACAATGGCGTGTTTAGCTTATTAGTTGATGAATGTCGCGATGTTTCCGACAAAGAGCAAATGGCAGTGGTTATACGTGGAGGAAACAACATCTGTTTATCTCAAGTCTAAAATTGATTTTATAATTGCAAAACTTAGTTTGAGTCTACAACAGGTGAGAGGACAAGGTTATGATGGAGCGAGCAATATGGCAGGTGAGTTTAATGGTTTGCAAGCCAAGATTATGAGGGAGAACAGTTCAGCTTATTTTGTACATTGTTTTGCTCATAAACTTAACTTGGTTGTTGTGGCCATTGCAAAAAAGATATTTGTTGTTGGAGATTTTTTTGATATGATATCATTGTTGGTGACTGTTGTTGGATCATCTTGCAAGAGGAAGGATAAACTTAGAGAGAACCATTGAGAAGAAGTAAGGAAAGCGATTGGTAAGGGAGAGATTGCTACAGGATCAGGATTAAACTAGGAGCTTTCTCTTCAGAGACTAGGTGATACTAGATGGAATTCTCATTATACCACTTTGTTAAGTTTGTCTAAGATGTTTCCCTCTGTGATAAAAGTACTAGAATATGTGGAGGAAGAGGGTTCAGATGCTACTAAGCAACGTCAAGCCAGTGGTCTTTTAAAATATTTCCAGTCATTTGATTCTGCATTCTTCCTACATATGATGATGATTATATTTGCTTTAACAAATGGGCTATCAAAAACCTTTCAAAGAAAGGATATGTACATTGTTAATGCTATATCAGATGTGGAATCAGCTAGGCGAGAGCTAGATAAGCTTAGATCTGAGCATGGATGGAATTCTCTCTTGAGCAAGGTATGTTCTTTTTGCAACAAGAATGATATTTCTATTATGGACATGGAAAAGGAGTACGTAAATCCAAAGAAGCCAAGGCAAAGGACTGGCATTAATAATGAGCATCATTATCGGGTCGACTGTTTTTTTGCTGTTTTGGATTTATTGGTAGAAGAACTAAACCGCAGATTCAATGAGGTAAACAATGAGTTGCTTTGTTGTATGTCTGCTTTCAACCCAAGTTGTAGTTTAGTCACTATGATGATGAGAAGCTAATGAAGTTGGCTAAGTTCTATCCTAATAACTTTAGTGATAACGAGCTAGAACATCTTGAGAAAGAGCTTTGGCTCTAAATAGATAATGTACGCAATGATACAAGATTTGCTAGCTTGGAAACTATCAATGACCTGGCTAAATTGATGGTGTCTACAAAGAAGCATCATTCTTATCCTTTTGTCTATCGACTTTTAAAGCTAGTACTGACTCTTCCTGTTGCCACTGCAACTATTGAGAGATGCTTCTCGGCAATGAAGCTTGTGAATAATGCTTTGCGTAACAAGATGGGTGATGATTATTTGAGCAATAGCCCTATTTGCTTTGTGGAAAAAGAAATGTTGGATACTATTCCTAATGAGGTGATAGTTAAACGCTTTCATGAGAAAAATCATCGTGGGACGAAAAGGAAGGAGGTAATGTGCTCAAGCATTTATTTTCATCTATCAACGTTTACATTCTCTCTATGTTTAAAAATGATTTTTTTCATGCAGCCTGAAGGCTAGAAATCACGGACATAGCAACAAAAAGGGATGGCATACCCATAATTCTCAAGTTATTCTGTCTTAAGTGGTTAGTTTACTTTTATTTTGGCACTGAACATGCCATAGGTATGTGTGTGATGACATTATCTTATAATAAATTTTATGATTTCGCTTCTTCGACACTATATGTATTCTTGTGTGGTTGGTCCTTTAGATGATGTGCCCATTAGTACGTACACATGTTTCTAAAAAAAATTGTAACCTCTTTGCCCCCACTAGTTTTTCGTCCTGGCTCCGCCCCTGGCAAGACATGAAGCATAGATACCTCCAAATATGGGGACTTTTGTATGATTCAGGCCTAGCCGTTTAGCAATGATGGCACCCATATTAAAACTATTATCTCCAAGCAAGGCATGTTAAAGGATGATAATGTCAGGAACACTAAAGTTTCCACTATTTCCATGACCAATCAAGCATCTACTAGCAAATATGGCAAAGTAGCGTAAAACAGGAAAATGTATGCTAGAGATTTTCGCCTCGGAACCCTTCTTTGGCTCCTCTATAGCTATAGTGTTAACAAAGCCATCCACATCTTTACGATGGGGTTCCTCTAGTTCTCCCTCATAGGGTATCCTACACACCGCGAAAAAATTACGTAAAGACATTTCCCTGAATTCATCATATAAATGAAATGATACTGAAGGCGGTGATTTCTTAGGATAATAATAAAAGTTTTGCATGAAAGTATTGGTGAGTAAGAGATACTGATCGATCCGGTCGTTGATGAAACCGGTGAGGCCTGCATTCTCGATCAAAGAATAAAAATCTTCATGAATTCCAGCTTCTTTCAAGAAATCATCACATGGCCATTCACACGACCGCACTTCCGCTAAGCGAGGAAGATTATACTTGGCTTTTTCCTTCTCTTTAGCTTGTTTTTCCTGAGAGCTTTGGCTAGAGAGCCCCTCAAAAGTTTCCTTAACATTTTCTGAAAATTTCTGAAATTTTAGTAACTTCAAAATAAAAGTGAATAAAACTAAACAAGATTGATAGCAACTACTCCTACAAGTGCCTATAGCCTATATCATGCATTGGAATTGCTTGGGACCTCATAAATTCAACATGCAAGCTCAAGAACATGGTCACCTATGCAACAAAAAATTGCGATGAATAAAGCACTAGAACAAAAACTAATTGGACCAATGGAGGAGTCACATACCAAGCAACAATCTCCCAAAGCAGTTTTATGAATGGAGCTTTGAGCAAGGAGATCGAAAATCGCAGCAAAATGAGCTAGAACTCGTGCTTGAGCTGGATGGTGATTTTTTTGGGTAGAAGATGAAGTGTGTGGGTGCTGGCATAAGTGGAGGGGGGCCACCAGGGGCCCACAAGACAGGGGGCGCACCCAGGTGGGATGGGCGCGCCCTCCACTCTCGTGGTCTGGTGCTTGCCCCTCCTGCAGTGATTTCAGTGCCTAAAATCCTCAAATATTCCATAAAAATCATACTAAATTTGCAGGGCATTTGGAGCACTTTTATTTTCGGGATATTTTTATTGCACGGATAATTCAGAAAACAGAAAGATAATACTATTTTTGATTTATTTATTCTAAATAACAGAAAGTAAAAAGAGGGTAGAGAAGGTTGTGCCTTCTAGTTTCATCCATCTCATGATCATCAAAATGAATCCACTAACAAGGTTGATCAAGTCTTGTTAACAAACTCATTCCGAATAACACGGAACCCGAGAAATTTCGAATAACACTAAGTTACCTCAACGGGGATATGAAAATCCCCAATAATAAGGATATCATACTTTTTCTTGACACTGGGGAGAGGAAATTCAAAACCTCCAATAATGATAATTGGAACTTTTCCAATAGAATTGATGCTATGAACTTGAGATTGTTTCCTCGGAAAGTGTACCGTATGCTCATTACCATTAACATAAAAAGTGAGGTTGCCTTTGTTGCAATCAATAACAGCCCCTGCAGTATTCAAAAAGGGTCTACCAAGGATAATAGACATACTATCGTCCTCAGGAATATCAAGAATGACAAAGTCCGTTAAGATAGTGACATTTGCAACCACAACAGGCACATCCTCACAAATACCGACAGGTATAGCAGTTGATTTATCAGTCATTTGCAAAGATATTTCAGTAGGTGTCGACTTATTCAATTCAAGTCTATGATATAAAGAGAGAGGCATAACACTAACACCGGCTCCAAGATCACATAAAGTAGTTCTAACATAATTTCTTTTAATGGAGCAAGGTATAGTTGGTACACCCGGATCTCCAAGTTTCTTTGGTATTCCACCCTTAAAAGTGTAATTGGCAAGCATGGTGGAAATTTCAGCTTCTGGTATCTTTCTTTTGTTTGTGATGATATCCTTCATATACTTAGCATAAGGATTTACTTTGAGCATATCAGTTAAGCGCATACGTAAGAAAATAGGTCTAATCATTTCAACAAAGCGCCAAAATCCTCATCATCCTTTGTCTTGGATGGTTTAGGAGGAAAGGGCATGGGTTTCGAACCCATGGTTCTCTTTCTTTACCGTGCTTCCTAGCAACAAAATCTCTCTTATCATAACGTTGATTCTTTGATTGTGGGTTATCAAGATCAACAAAGCAGTTCGATCTCTACTTCATTGTTTTTGCTAGGTTGAGCATCAACATGAACATTATCATTAACATTATCACTAGGTTCATGTTCATCACCGATTGAGTTTCAAAGATCATAAATAGAATACCATTGGGATTCTCGGGTGTGTCTGATGAGGTTCACTAGAAGCATGCAAAGTCCTATCGTTTTCTTTTTCTTCTTTTTAGAAGAACTAGGTGCCTCTAAATTATTTCTCTGAGAATCTTGCTCGATTTTCTTAGGGTGGCCTTCAGGATACAAAGGTTCCTGAGTCATTCTACCAGTTCTAATAGCCACTCTGACAGCAAAGTCATTTTTATTATTTAATTCATCAAGCAAATCATTTTGAGCTTTCAGTACTTGCTTAGCTTGAGTAGTAACCATAGACGCATATTTGCTAACTAGTTTGAGTTCACCTTTAACTCTAGCCATGCCATCGCTCACGCGCCCTATCTCAAAAGCATTATTCTTTAACTCTCTACCAACATAAGCATTAAAACTTTCTTGTCTAGCCATAAAGTCATCAAATTCATCTAAGCATGGGCTATGAAATTTAGTAGAGGGGATTTCAACTTTATCATATCTATAGAGAGAATTTACCATTACTACCTGTGTCGGGTTATCAAGACAATGTTGTTCTTCAACAGGCGGTATATTAAGACCATGTATTTCTTCAATAGGTGGTAAATTCTTAACATCTTCAGCTATAATACCTTTTTCTTTCATTGATTTCTTTGCCTCTTGCATATCTTCAGGACTAAGAAATAAAACACCTCCTTCTTCGGAGTGGGTTTAGGAACACGCTCAGGAGTCGGCTTAATTGGTTCAGGAATTGCCTCAGGAATTGGCTCGGGAAGAGTCCAATTATTTTCATTAGTCAACATATTATTCAATAGCAATTCAGCTTCGTCGACTGTTCTTTCCCTTAAAACACAACCAGCACAACTATCCAAGTAGTCCTTGGAAGCATGGTTAGTCCATTATAAAAGATATCAAGTATTTCATTTTTCTTAAGAGGATGACCAGGCAAAGCTTCAAGTAATAGGGGAAGCCTCCCCCAAGCTTGTGGGAGACTCTCTTCTTTGATTTGCACAAAATTATATATTTCCCGCAAGGCAGGTTGTTTCTTATGAGCAGGGAAATATTTAGCAGAGAAGTAATATATCATATCCTGGGGACTAAGCACACAAACAGGAGCAAGAGAATTATACCAAGTCTTAGCATTACCCTTTAATGAGAACGGAAATATCATAAGGATATAATAATAGCGAGATTTATCATCATGAGTAAACAGGGTAGCTATATCATTCAACTTGGTAAGATGTGCCACAATAGTTATAGATTCAAGGCCATAAAAAGGATCAGATTCAACTAAAGTAATAATCTCGGGATCAACAGAGAATTCATAATCCTTATCAAGAATACGATAGGTGAAGTAGCAAAAGCAGGGTCAGGTTTCATTCTAGCATTAAGAGACTGCTGCTTCCATTTAGCTAATAATTTCTTAAGATCATATCTATCATTGCAAGCAAAGATAGCTCTAGCAGCTTCTTCATTCATAACATAACCCTCAGGAACAACGGGCAATTCATAATCACTGGGAGAATGTTCATCATCACTATCATCAATAACAGCATCTTCAATAATTTCATTCCCCCTAACTCTAGCAAGTTGCTCATCAAGAAATTCACCTAATGGCAAAGTAGTATCACGCACATAAGTAGTTTCATCATAAGTATCATGCATAGTAGAAGTGGCATAATCAACAACATCCGACATATCAGAATTCATAGCAGTAGCGGGTTTAGGTGCCGCAAGCTTACTAATAACGGAAGGAGAATCTAGTGCAGAGCTAGATGGCAGTTCCTTACCTCCCCTCATAGTTGAGGGCAAAATCTTGGTTCTGTCGTCTTTCAAGTTCTTCATAGTGATCAACAGATATAAATCCCAAGTGACTCAGAAAATAGAGATATGCTCCCCGACAACGGCGCCAGAATTAGTCTTGATAACCCACAAGTGTAGGGGATCGCAACAGCTTTCGAGGGTAAAGTATTCAACCCAAATTTATTGATTCGACACAAGGGGAGCCAAAGAATATTCTTGGGTATTAGCACTTGAGTTGTCAATTCAACCACACCTGGATAACTTAGTATCTGCAGCAAAGTATTTAGTAGCAAAGTAATATGATAATAAAGGTAACGATAGCAAAAGTAATGTTTTTGGGTTTTGTAGTGATTGTAACAGCAACAACGGAAAAGTAAATAAGCAAAACACAAGATGTGAAAAGCTCGTAGGCAATGGATCAGTGATGGATAATTATGTCGGATGCGATTCCTCATGTAATAGCTATAACATAGGGTGACACAGAACTAGCTCCAGTTCATCAATGTAATGTAGGCATGTATTCCGTATATAGTCATATGTGCTTATGGAAAAGAACTTGCATGACATCTTTTGTCCTACCCTCCCGTGGCAGCGGGGTCCTAGCGGAAATTAAGGGATATTAAGGCCTCCTTTTAATAGAGAACCGGAACAAAGCATTAACACATAGTGAATACATGAACTCCTCAAACTACGGTCATCACCGAGAAGTATCCCGATTATTGTCACTTCGGGGTTGTCGGATCATAACATATAATAGGTGACTATAGACTTGCAATATAGGATCAAGAACACACATATATTCATGAAAACATAATAGGTTCAGATCTGAAATCATGGCTGAGGGAGTCCTGGACTAGGGGGTGTCCGGATAGCCGGACTATCAATATCCGCCGGACTCCCAGACTACGAAGATAGAAGATTGAAGACTCCGGCTCATGTCCGCAAGGTACTTTCCTTGGCGTGGAAGGCAAGCTTGGCGACACGGATATGTAGATCTCCTACCATTGTAACCGACTCTGTAACCCTAGCTCTCCGATGTCTATATAAACCAGAGGGCCTTAGTCCATAGGACTAACATTACATCTCAACAATCATACCATAGGCTAGCTTCTAGAGTTTAGCCTCCTTGATCTCGTGGTAGATCTACTCTTGTACTACCCATATCATCAATATTAATCAAGCAGACGTAGGGTTTTACCTCCATCGAGAGGGCCCGAACCAGGTAAAAACATTGTGTCCTCATCTCTTGTTACCATCCGCCTAGACGCACAGATTCGAGACCCCCTACCCGATATCCGCCGGTTTTGACACCGACATTGGTGCTTTCATTGAGAGTTCCTCTGTCGCCACCGATAGGCTCGATGGCATCTTCAACCATCAACGCTGTCCGTGGTAAGACTTTTCTCCCGGACAGATCTTCAGATTCGGCGGCTTTGCATCGCGGGCAATTCTCTTGGCCATCCGAGCAGATCGAAGCTACGCCCGCCGTCAGTCGATTCGAAGCTTGAACTTCACGGCCGATGATCATGGAGACTTGATCTTCGACGGACTCGAGCCACACCAAGCGCCGCCAGACCGTGACGATGGGCATGATCTAGCTCGCCACGGACGGTGCTTTGGAGGTCAAGATTCGAACCCGCTCCGGCTACTAGCCCGGAGCCGATTGCCCATGACGGGGGCCGGTGGATAGACGCCGCCCTGGGGGCTTCAACATCTACGGCGATGGAGCCGAATACCAATCTCGTCCCCTGCGAAACTCGTGATCCCGAGACGCCGGACTCCTCGCCGGACTCCGAGCCTCCCGCGCCCCTGCCAATTAAACCAGATTGGGCGCCGGTTATGGAATTCACCGCCGCAGACATCTTTCAGCACTCGCCTTTTGGCGATATCCTGAATTCTTCAAGCATCTCTCGCTATCAGAGAATCTGGCGGACTATGGCGGGACGGTTGGAGTACGGACGATGAAGAAATTCAGAGCCCACCCACCACCCACTTTGTAGCCACCGCCGAGGATTTAACCGACATGCTAGACTACGACTCGATGACATCGACGCTATGGACGACGATGCCGAGACGAATCAGAACTAGCGCCATTGAGGCAATCGGAAGGCCACCTCATACACGACGCCTACATGGTGGATACCCCAAAAGAAGGGGATGGCTAAAAAGCAGCAGAGGAAGATTCTCTAAAGAAGCAACCCAAACGCAGCATCGTGGCGCCGCCTAAATCCCGCCACAACAAGAATGGAGATTCCGCACGGGAGACAATAATACCCCGAGAGTGTCAAGACAACCCCCCAAAGAAGACTCAGCAAGCAGAGGATGCGTAGCAAGCCCTCACGAAGGGCGGCAGAAGAAAAGGTCGAGGATCACAACTATATACCTCCTCCAAGACGTAAACAAGCCCCAATGACGACGAACTCGAGGAGCCCGTCGAACAAGAGCTTTTTAAACGCAGCTCATCGCTACAAGAAGAAGCTCAAGAAAGAAAAACAGAAGCTCAACACAATGGAAGACGCGCTCCAAATAAGATGGAGCAAAGTACTCAAAACCGCAGATAAACACGCAACGGCCACCAATCAAGAGCTACCCAAGCGCAAGCTGCTCCCAGACGACGAGGAGGCCATAAAGCCCCCACCGTCCAATGGCTCAGCCAGTCCATCTACTGGACCCAAAAAGACAGCCCCAATAAGCAAAGGAACACGCAAGTGTCCAAGATAGCGGCACGCATAAGCACAGGGCGCCAAGACACCCACTATGCTTCATCGACGAGGTGCCGGATCATGAATTTCAGCAGGTTTAAACCCATAAACATAGAAGCCTACGATGGAACAACAGACACGGAGTGCGGATAGAAGACTATATATCGATATACATATGGCCGAGGAGATGATCTCCACGCCATAAAATATCTACCCTCAAGCTTAAAGGGCCAGCCCGTCATTGGCTCAAAAGCCTCCCGTAAAATCTTGTTGGAAGTTGGGAAGAGCTCGAGGAAGCGTTTAGAGCAAATTTTCAAGGACTTATGTCCGCCTCCGGATGCAAATGACCTAAGTCACATAACTCAACAGCCCGAGAGTCGGCATGAAATTCGGAACAGGTTCCTTACCGTAAAGAACCAAATAGTCGATCGTCCGGACGCCAAGCCTTAGCAGCTTTTAAGCACAAAGTCCGAGACGAATGGCTCGCTAGACACCTCGGTCAAGAGAAACCGAGGACAATGACCGCATTAACAAGCCTCATGACCCGCTTATGTGGAGGAGAGGATAGTGGTCGGCAAGATGCAAAGACCAATGACCCAAGTACATCTGAGATAAGAGATGGAATGGAAAATCACGGCAGAAAAGAGCAGCGCGGAATAAAGAGAAAAGCCCAAAGAGCACGGCAATCAACGCCGGATTTAAAAGCTCACGCCAAATAGAAAAACTCAGCCCCTCAAGGATGACAATGACGAACCGTCCAACCTACATAAAATTTCGGTCGGATATGCCAAATCCACAAGATTCTAAGGCCCGCAAATCACACCCACAGGATTGTTGGGTTTTCAAATAGTCCGCCGACCAAACGCCGAACACAAGGGGCTCGACGCGCTGCTTAAGAAGATAAACCCCGCCAAATAGGCACCGAAAACAAAAGACTTTCCCACAAGGGGTCAAAGCAAGAACTCACTTCATGTGAGGACACGGAAAACAAAGGCGGCACTTTCTAAAAAGAGCTTCGCACGGTCCAGCCCAAAGAAACCATAGAGATTGATATCAAAACCAATCACTTTCACCACCGGATTATTCCGTATGTTCAAACGCGACGACTCTCGATATTGAATCCGTAATAGACGGACTACAATTCACAAACATCCTAATGGACGGAGGTAGTGACTTAAACCTGCTATACTCAAACACAATCCGTCGGATGGGGATAGACCCTACCAAAATTCGACACCACCGACTTCTTCAAAGGAGTTACGCTTAGGCCCTTACTCCAAGTGCACAGCTCGATATTATTAGAAGTCGTGTTCGGTTGCCGAACAATTTTCGACGCGAAAAGTTAATTTTCCATATCGCCCCATTTCAAAGTGAATATCAAGCAATCGTTGGGACGTAAAGCTTTATCCGCTTCAATGCCATACCACATTACGCTGCCTCTTACACTCAAAATGCCCGTCCCCATGGCACCATTTCAGCGCGCTGGTCATTTAAAGACCCCGGACTCGGATAGACGAATCCGACTAAGGTGCTAGGGGCTCCCTAGCCTCATAGCCTTCACAAGGGGCTGAGCGCACAACTAAACGCGGTTTCATATAAACTTCGCTTTAATTATTTACACTTATTCTTTTGCATATTTTTCGCATCGAACTGTTTCTAAAACTAAAGTGTTCCTCTCTTTCTACAGATGAACAACGTATGCATTCGGCCCGTGATAACGGGCGAACGGAGACACAGCGCAGACGCAGAGAGACCCGTCGCAAGGATTCTTTTCAGATTAAGACCCTACGAGACCTTTTTACTATCGCTCTTGTTGTTAATCTCCTCGCTTCTTTCTATAGCCAAAGCGAGCTCGACGCTGGCATCGGCCGCCGAAGACAATGCCCGCATTCGACACAAGGGGCTTAGGGCATAATTTCGCCGTTTCATAAAGTCCAACACCTTCGGAGTGTTCGGCGCCTCAAGTTAGGCATTATATGCATCAGCTCAATCATGTCTTTGGTCAAATGTTGGGTTTGCCGGCCCGTGTTTTGCTGCCTTACGCTCAGATCACCCGCTAACGCGGCACTGTGGAGAACTATCGCGATTGTGCCCCGCCCGGCCGGGCGAGCACCTCAAGAGAGAAAGCCGAAAACCGATCATTATGATGTAGCGAGAGTCCGGTCACCACTTGATCGACTATCGGAATGTTTAGAATTTCGCTGACGAAGGACCGCTTCTCGTCAGCACATACGCACTTCGAATCCGGAGATGTGCGGTGTCATCAGGCTATATCGTAGCCCCACCTCGAGCTCCACCGTTAATCTGAAAGAAATAAAGCATTATAGTCCGGATTGCCTCGTTCGCTACGCTACCACCTCCTTATAACAGACCGAGACGTCGGATTATGTGAAAAGCGCCATTTGCGAACACCCCAAAGACCTTGTGCGAGGGGTCAAGTCAAGATCGTGATCTTTCAAAGTTATACACAAGTATACTTAAACGCCAAAAGGAGAAGTTTTATAGCTTGGAAGCACAAGTATAAAAAGCATTCATACTATAATCATTGATTTACAAGGTATCGCGCTCATTTGAACGTTACATTCTTTGAGCATCGCGGCCAACTTTACGAGCACGCGCATGACTTCTCCGGCGTAGCGCCGGCAGGAGCCGGCTTTTATCCGGACCCGGGCAGAATAATGGTGGCATCCATCTCCTGATAATGCACCTTCACACGAGCAAGGGCCATCCGCTACCGCCCTCGGCGCAGCCGACCGCTTCATCTCCCTTATATGCGGCACCGCACCAAGGAATTGCTGCAATAAGCCAAAGTAGCTTGTCGCCTTGGACCTTCCGGCCGACATGGGCCACGATGTCGGCCATAGCTATCCAGATAGTCTATTCAGTTCGCCCATTCGCCAACTCGTCCGCCGAGGAAGAGCGCGATCCGGCTGTGGAATTGAGACCAATACAACTCTTCCGCCCGTGATCCCCTTGGTTCGAAAGTGCTTAACTAAGATCACCGCACTCGCAGCTAAGTCCATGTACGGATCCTCCGAACTCCACGGCCGCTCAAATTGAGCGACTTGGCATCCATAAACCGCGACGATAAGAAAAGGCTTGCCAGCCACGATTTCTCGGCTTGGCGCAGCTCCTCCTTCATAGCCCGCATTGTAGAGCGGGCATCCTTGGCTTCGGCGGTGGCCTTCTTCAGTCTTCCCGCCCGATAGGCGCCTTTTCAAGAGCCTCGCCACGGTCGGTAGCATCCTTTAATTTCTTGGCCAATTGCCACCTCCGCCTCGCTTAGGGCAAAGGCGCAGCCTTTTCGCCTTCAACTCTTCGTCGCCCTCGCGGCAACAAGATCACTCCTTCGGCTTGCTCCTTAGCTTGTGCAAGCTCGCCCAAGGCTCTCCACAAAGCAGCAGACTGCTCAGATAAACAGCATATAACTTATCGAGGAGGGCTTTAACCCACTCAATAAAGTGGCTGTGGAGAATTTATTTACCTTGTGACTCGTCAAGTCGCTGATTGACAAGTGCGATATCAAGATCCGCCACGCCCAGCTTGTCGACTCGGCCAAGAACCGATCATCCGCTGGCCTCGACTACCCGCCACCAGACGTAACGGCGGTATTCATTACCGAGATGTTTAGATTTTCGATCCTCAAGACGCTGTCGCCTTCGACAACCTACCGAGTCTCGGGGCTACTATCTATACAGGCGCATTTTTATATGCACAAACCGTTAAAACAACAAAGGGTGCGCTATTTTCAGATACCTCAAATCCCGCCAAAGAAGCTCATGGCAGCGCCACGCAATCCGCTTTCAGCGACGAATCCTTCCAATCACCATACGCATTAACGCACGGTGATCTTCTCAAATGGATGCCCTCTCAAGCAAACTCTTCGCCTCCCGCCGACTCGTGGGTGTTGAACTCTTTGGCCCTCCAGACTCGGGAACGCCCGTGATTTATTACCTCGGCTCGCTTCGCTTCATCAGCGGCACCGCAGAAGGAGGCGACGCTTCCATCATCTCCGAAAGAAGGTCCCCGAGGATGAACTCATCTCGAGACGGCCGCAGATCCGAATCTGCGATATAAATATTTCGTTACCTATGTACATAAACGAAGGTATTCCTTATTAATTAATTTCCTCTTTCATACTCACGGCTAGTTGAGGGCTGGCCTTTGGCGATGATTGCGTGTCCGGATTCTCCGGACGACGACCCCCAGTGAGGATTTTTCCCATGCTTAGGGCTTTGACCTCTGGATCTCCGGAGGCGGTCCTCTTCTCCTCCGAAGGAGGGATCCTTGGTTCCTCCTTCTTGGTCGCTTCTTTCGGCAAGTATTAGCCTTTATCTCCCGTTGCCCCCCTCTGGGCGCAACCTCCAACATTCTCGACTAGCACGGCTCTAGTGCGGTCTCTGGGAGGGGGGCCGGACACCTTATCAGCCTTGATTGCGCCACCCATTCATGTAAAAGATAAAAGGGTCAGGAGACGATCTTTGGAAAGGCATACAAACAGAATGTCCGGACTTTGAGCTATTTACCTGAGTATCCGGGCGATCGCGGCTTAGTCCAAAGATCTCGGTCGAATCCGGACACGCAACTCGCGGTCCAAGAACAGCTCAGACATCTCCGAGGGTGTTGCACCCATGAAATGCTGGAGGATACGAGGTCCCTCCGGATTGAACTCCCATAAACGGAGAGGGCGACGTTTGTAGGGTAGGAGGTGCCTGATTAGCATGACTGCGCCACCTTGACCAGGTCGATCTCCCTTGTTTGGAGGTCTCGAATCCGCCCTCAGAGTGCGGGCATGTCCTTGGACGGCCCCCGCTGAGCCCTTGGTCGACCCATGACATCACCGCCGTGGAGGTCCCGGCGGAAAGAGGGCGGCGGCTTTTGCTTGTCGCCTCGGGAACAAGTGATGTAAAACCACTCCTGCTGCCACAATCCTGTTCCTCTTGGAAGGAACCTCGAGCCACGGGCATCAACCTTCCCGCTTATGGTCGACCGCCAGACTCCGCTGACGCCTCGATCATCTTCGCCCACCTTGAATGTTTTCAGCCACAGCCGAAGTGGGGATGACGTGGAGGAAGGCTTTGCGCATAATGATAAATGCGAGATATGGAGGATGGACTCCGGAGCCAAGTCGTGGAAGTCCAGCCCGTAGTAGAACAGAGCCCTCACGAAAGGATCCGCTGGAAGCCTAATCTCGACGGAGGTGAGATGCGAAACGACGATTCGCCGGGCTCGGGCTGGCACAGCCTGCCCGGGCAGTAACCTGTGCGAAACTCAGAGGCTGTGCACTTGGCTCACAAGAATTCATTATGTCCTCCTCCGTAACGGAGGAGGGCATCCACCGCCCCGGAGGTCGGAGCCGACATTGTTGTGGATCCGAGGTGCTCAATCAAGCTCTAGGTGTTGGAACCGGGAGCAGAGGAAAGATTCGGCGCAAGGTTGAAAGACAAGGATGTGCCTTGGTCCTCTTATAAAGGGGAAATAATACCAAGGGCCGCCTCGCGGACCGCTTGAGATTCCCTTCGATAGAGGAGGCGTGGCGACGGAACGGTTGGGTTACGACGCACGTATTGATGAGGATCCCGAATAAAAGGGAACACGATCTCTGCTTCGACAGGACGTGCCAAGGAAACCGCTTCGCTAAACGTGCTGAGGCGGAATAATAAAAACAATCCAAACAAGGGCTTGGCTGCGGTGTGATGTCACGCCGCATAATACGCCGCAGATTGAGTTAAGTGTACATTTTATTCTCTACGTTGGAATGTGGAATTTATTTTGCGAGCCGACACTATCCCGTGTTCATTATTTTCTCCGGATTATTCTAGGAGAGGAACCCGCCTTGCAATGCCGAACATTATGCACGCCGGACTTATCGACATTGAAGACTGGTTCAGGGCTACCGAGGAGTCCTCGACTAGGGGTGTCCGGATAGCGGACTATCAATATCCGCCGGACTCCTGCATCACGTAAGATAGAAGATTGAAGACTCCGCTCGTGTCCCAAGGTACTTTCCTTGGCGGAAGGCAAGCTTACGACACGGATATGTAGATCTCCTACCATTGTAACCGACTGTAACCCTAGCCTCTCCGGTGTCTATATAAACCGGAGGGCCTTAGTCCATAGGACTAACATTACATCTCAACAATCATACCATAGGCTAGCTTCTAGGGTTTAGCCTCCTTGATCTCGTGGTAGATCTACTCTTGTACTACCCATATCATCAATATTAATCAAGCAGACGAGGGTTTTACCTCCATCGAGAGGGCCCAAACTGGTAAAAACATTGTGTCCTCGCCTCTTGTTACCATCCGCCTAGACGACAGATTCAGACCCCTACCCGAGATCCGCCGGTTTTGACACCGACAATGGCACTCGGGCCCTAGTGACAAGCATTAAGCATAGCAAAGTCATAGCAACATCAATCTCAGAACATAGTGGATACTAGGGATCAAACCCAAACAAAACTAACTTGATTACATGGTACATCTCATCCAACCCATCACCGTCTAGCAAGCCTACGATGGAATTACTTACGCACGGCGGTGTGCATCATGAAATTGGTGATGGAGGATGGTTGATGATGACGACGGCGACAAATCCCCCTCTCCGGAGTCCCGAACAGACTCCACATCAGCCCTCCCGAGAGAGATTAGGGCTTGGCGGCGGCTCCGTATCGTAAAACGCGATGAAACTTTCTCTCCGATTTTTCTCTCCCTGAACGTGAATATATGGAGTTGGAGTTGAGGTTGGTGGAGGTCCAGGGGGCCCACGAGACCGGGGGGCATGCCCAGGGGGGGGGCGACCCTCGTGGACAGGGTGTGGGCCCCCTGGTCTTGATTCTTTCGCTAGTATTTTTTATATTTTCCAAAAAGTGCCTCCGTGGATTTTCAGGACATTCCAAGAACTTTTCTTTTCTACACATAAAACAACATCATGGCAGTTCTGCTGAAAACAGCGTCAATCCGGGTTAGTTTCATTCAAATCATGCAAGTTAGAGTCCAAAACAAGGGCAAAAGTGTATGGAAAAGTAGATACGCTGGAGACGTATCACCCTAGCCCCCTCCGGTGTCTATATAAACCGGAGGGTTTAGTCCGTAGGACGAGAACAATTATAATTATAGGCTAGCTTCTAGGGTTTAGCCTCTACGATCTCGTGGTAGATCAACTCTTGTAATACTCATATCATCAAGATCAATCAAGCAGGAAGTAGGGTATTACCTCCATCGAGAGGGCTCAACCACAGGTAAACATTGTGTCCCCCGCCTCCTATTACCATTAGCCTTAGACGCACAGTTCGGGACCCCCTACCGGAGATCCGCCGGTTTTGACACTGACATTGGTGCTTTCATTGGGAGTTCCACTGTGCCGTCACGATAAGGCTTGATGGCTCCTTCAATCATCTGCAGCAATGTGATCCAGGGTGAGGTTTTCCTCCCCGGACAGATCTTCCTATTCGGCGGCTTCGTACTGCGGGCCAACTCGCTTGGCCATCTGGAGCAGATCGATAGCTACGCCCCTGGCCGTTAGGTCAGGTTTAGAAGCTTGACCTACACTGCTGACATCCGTGGAAACTTGATCTTCGACGGATTCGAGCCCATGTCAGGTGCACCGAACAGTCACGACGAGCATGACTTAGATCTGCCATCAGACGATGTTCAGGAGATCACACCTGCAGCTTCCCTGGCCCTTAATCCGGAGCAGATCAAGCCATCCGAGGATGGGTGGATGGACCCTACCACGGAGGCCGCACACTCATCGGCGATAGAGCTGAACTCAGACTTCGCCTCCAATGAGGTCTATGTCATCGGACGCTCGGACTCGTCTCCAGCGATAGGCTCCAAACCGCGTGCATCCGTGCCTACCGAATCTGATTCGGAACCGATCATGGAGTTTACCTTCGCGGATATCTTTCCGCATTCGCCCTTGGGCGACGTGCTAAAGTCATTAAAGTCTTTCTCCATATCAGGAGACTCTTGACCGAACTATGTCCGGCTCGAGTGGGAAGCGGACGACAAAGAAATTCGTTCCCCACCCACCACCCACTTAATAGCCACTGTCGACGACTTAACCGACATGCTTGATTTTGACTCCAAAGACATTGATGGTATGGACGATGATGCAGGAAAAGAACAAGAACCACCGCCCACAGGGCGCTGGACAACCACCTCATCATATGATATATATATATATATATATATATATATATATATATATATATATATATATATATATGGTGGACACCCCAAAGAAAGCAATGGCAATGAGGCAACGGAGGATAATCCCCTTGAGAAGCAATCTAAGCACCGGCGTCATCGGCGCCGCTCTAAGCCTCGCCATAGCAAAAATAGCGATACCGGCACAAGAGACAATAACACTCCGGATAATGCCGAGGACGAAAACAATCCCACCCAGCCAGGCTTCAAGCAGGCCGAACGGGAGGATGGGCAAGCTAGCCCCAAGGAACAGGCAATGGATGGAGAATCATAGGATGACAATTACATGCCCCTCTCCAAAGACGAGGCGAGCCTCGGCAACGAAGAATTCATCATGGGTGAGGATCCCGTCGAGCAGGAGCGCTTCAAGCGCCGGCTTATAGCCACTGCAAAAGGTCAAGAAAAGCAAGAATAGCCTTCAAGCTGATCAAGATCTGCTAACTAATAGATGGACTGAGGTCCTGGCAGCCAAGGAATACAGACTCGAGCGCCCAACCAAAAGTTACCCAAAGCGCAGGTTGCTACCTCAACTCGAGGAGGAGGCATTAAAGCCTACACTACCAGCACAGGATGCAGCTGACCGGCCACCTCGTGGCCGAGACAAAGCCAGGAAATTCTTGACTCGGTTTCTAACTAAAAGGAACCAAATTGTCGACTGTCCGGACGCCGAAGCCCTAGCGGCCTTTAAGCATAACATCCGCGACGAGTGGCTCGCCCGACACCTCGGCCAAGAGAAGCCAAAGTCCATGGCAGCCCTCACGACACTCATGACCCGCTTTTGTGCGGGCGAGGACAGCTGCCTGGCTCGCAGCAACAGCACATCAAGAAATCCTGGCACTTCAGATGCCAGAGACAACAACAGCAAGCCACGACACAACAGACACAAGCGTCGCAACAATGGCGACAATGCCGAAGACACAGCAGTCAATGCCGAATTCAGCGGCTCTAAATCCGGTCAGCGGAAAAAGCCATTCAAAAGGAACAATCCAGCTCGCCCGGCCTCGACCGTGATACTCGATCGCAGGTCAAATTCACGGTACTTCGATAAACCAGCCAACCACACCAACAGAGAATGTTGGGTGTTTAAACAGGCCAACAAGTTGAATGCCGAAAACAAGGAAAAGGGGCCGCATAGTGATGACGACGAGGAGCCCGGCTGCCGAACATAGGAGGACAGAAGAAATTTCCTCCCCAAGTGAAAATGGTAAATATGATATATGCCACCCATATTCCCAAGCGGGAGCGGAAGCGCGCACTAAGGGACATCTACGCGATGGAGCCAGTCGCCCCAAAATTCAATCCATGGTCTTCCTGTCCGATCACTTTCGATCGCAGGGACCATCCTACCAGTATCCGTCATGGCGGTTCGGCCGCATTTGTCCCTGACCCCATCATTGACGGATTCCACCTCACACGAGTCCTTATGGACGGTGGCAGCAGCCTGAACCTGCTTTATCAGGATACAATGCGCAAAATGGGCATCGATCCCTCAAGGATCAAACCCACCAAAACCACCTTTAAAGGTGTCATACCAGGTGTAGAGGCCTGTTATACGGGCTCAATCACACTGGAAGTAGTCTTCGAATCTCCGGACAACTTCCGAAGCGAGGAGTTAATTTTCGATATCATCCCCTTCCATAGTGGTTATCATGCACTACTAGGACGAACTGCATTTGCTCGATTCAATGCGGTACCACACTACGCATACCTCAAGCTCAAGATGCGAGGACCTTGCTGGGTTATAACAGTCAATGGAAACATAGAGCGCTCCCTCCGTACAGAAGAGCACATCGCGGCCCTCGCAGCAGAAGTACAGAGCAGCCTTCTTAGGCTGACCTCTAATTCGACAATGAAGCCTCAGGACACCGCCAAGCAAGTCTGGAGTACTCTGCAATAGGATCGTCCGGCACACCTTGAGCTCGCCTAGCAATTCGGCCTCCGCCCTTGTCCCAGTCAAGCGTAGAAACTCGTGTCGCGCGTACATAATTACACGCTTAAAATACCATGGGCATAGGCGGAGGGATAGCTATAATGCGGTCCACAATGCGGCTCAACCGCCCTAGGACCCGTATACCTTCATCATTTTCTTTCTTTCAGGACCTATTCTCTGGAAGCTCTTTCCAATAGCCTGATTATCGGACCCATCACGGGAAGGAAACACCAAGGAGGCAAGAAGCTTTGACGTATAAGGGAATCCCCGGGTGGTCTCTGATAACGATCGTTATACCTGTTTTACATACCCACACGCAGCTTGCCCTTGGCTAGGACATGTCAAATAGTCCTATTTTGCTTATCGCACTACTTGTATACATACGCTTTGATGTATTATTTAAATAATAATGGAAAATAATGTACATCGTTAGCTTATTATTACATTTCTTTATCTTTTTCCTTGACTGCTTATTTATTACAAATTGCACCCGTACATTCTGGTACGTTCAGTCCGCCAAGGGCTTCAGTGTACCCCATAACACGGCAAAGAAAAGTCTGAACACTTTCGACAGTGCGGCACCCCGAACTTATAGCATTATATGCATCATCTCCGAATCATGTCTTGGGTCAATAGTTGGGTTTGCTCGGCTCCCATGTTTTGCTGCCTTACGTTCCGCTACATCGGCTAAGGTGGCACAGGGAGAACTACTGCGATTGTGTCCCGATAATTCCGGACGAGCACCTCAGTAGAGAAAGCCGAAAACTGACTGTCATGATACGGCGAGAGTTGGTCGCTGTTCGAGAGGTTTCAAATCCTTAAAGATTTTTTTCACTTTGGGCGACGGATCGGCCTTGTCCAATTTAGGCGTGTATAGCGCCCCAAGTTCGGCCTTCCGAATGCAAGGGGCTACGGCAAAATTTAAAATTATAGACTTCTATGGATAAGTGAGAGTGATAAAGCCGTATAGTCCGACTGGCTTGTTCGTTGCGCTAAACACCTCCTTAAAAGGACCAAACATTTGGATAAAGAGTGTTTATATTTATCCCGAACACCCTAGTACTAGTTACATGGGGGTAGAAGCTGACGACTGGCCAACTCTCAGATTTTATAAACAGCCACACAGAAAGTAATATTTTAAATCAACAAGCGTTATATAGCGCACATGAACTAGTTTTCATATTACAGGATGAAATTAGTACATTCATTCAAATATTACATCCTTAGCACATTCCTCTGCCATAAGGCGGGCATCCTTCAAGACACCGTCATAATACTTTTCGGGGTGGCGATGCTCCTTGCCCTTCGGTGGCCCCTCCGTCACCAGCTTCTCGGCATCCATCTTCGCCCAGTGCACTTTCGCACGAGCAAAGACCCTGCGCGCACCTTCAATACAGACTGGCCACTTTATGACTTCAAGCCGCGGGCAGGCATTCACAAGCCGCTTTACCAGGCTGAAGTAGCTGCTAGGTAGGGGCTCGGCAGGCCACATCCAGACTATGAGATCATTCATGGCTAGTTCAGCCGCCTTGTGAAGTTCGACCAGTTGCTTGAGCTGGTCGCTCAAGGGCATCGGGTGTTCGGCCCCAATATACTGGGACCAAAACAACTTCTCCGTCGAGCTCCCTTCCTCAGCTTGGTAGAACTCTGCGGCATCAGAGATGCTCCTGGAGAGCTCCAAATTCGGTTAAGTAAAAAGAAAGTCTCCTTCACATGCTTGCTTTGCATATTGAATGCCTTACCCGCCGCAATCTTCTTGGCCGCTTGAACCTCTTGGAGGGCCTTTTGGGCTTCAGCTTTGGCATCCTGTGCGCTCTGGCGGGCCTTCGCAAGCTCGGCCTCTTGCGTCTTAGAGTCACGCTCCAAGGACTCGTATTTTTTGACGAAGTCCTGGAGCTCTTGCTGGACCTCGTCAACCCGAGCCTCTTGTTTCTCGCACTTGGTGCGCTCCTTGGCAGCTTTGTCTTCGGCCTCGGACAGCGCCATCTTAAGGGCCGCCATTTCAGTCGTGGCCCCTATTAAAATTCATGACGCTTCTATTAGCATCAACAACTTTTCCTTTATATGACATACAGACGGGGTATTGTGTACCTTTTGTTTTCCTCGAGCTGCCTCTTCATGAGGCCGAGCTCTTCCTCGTTCCGCTCCAGGTTCCACTTTAGTCCAGAGACCTCTGCAGTACGAGCAGCAGCGGCCAGCAGCGACGCCTGCTTATTCACATAGACATATTCTGATTAGACTCCTATGGATGTTATTTGATCCTCTGTTCGGCCTTTCTTTCCGAACACCAAACAGAGCATCAGGGGCTACTGCCTATGCTATGATATTTTCTCATAATTTGATTACTTACCTCAAAGCCTGTTAGGAGGCTGGCGCAGGCTTCGGTCAATCCGCTTTTGGCGGACCGAACCTTCTCAATCACCGTACTCATAAGAGTACGGTGTTATTCATCAACGGAAAGCTCCCTGAAGCGCTTCCAGCAAGTTGTCCGATGCCTCTGGATGGACAGAGGTCATCGGCACAGGCGGCTCGCCCCCCTTAGTGAGGGGCTGCTGCTCAATCCGAACCACCGGAGGTTCCGCGCAAGATCCATTTGGGGCCAAACTTGCTGCGCCCTCACATCGTAATCCATGGGGTCTTCCCCATGTGCCCCAAGATCCGGATTTCGCCTTAGGGCGTCTCCATAACTATCTCCCCTTGGTCCGGTATCCTCTGAGACAACACCTTAGTGTCGTCCGCGGGTCGGGGGGAGGTGGCCATCGGGAGTGAATCGTTGTTCATCGCCGACTGGCCCAAAGACCCATCAGAGGAGGATACGTCGATATGGGCTTTGGACGGACTGCACGATCATATTTGACATGATAAGAAGCAATAAAGCAAAACATACCAGAAGTATTATACTGTTCGGATACTTACGACTTCGCCAGGGGCTTGTCCCTGGGCAACCACTCCTCGGCGATGTAGGCGGCCATTCTGGAGTGGTCCGGAGGGAGGGTCTTTCCCTTCTTGGACCCTTCGGCCTCCCCAGACGGGGCGGCCTTCCTTTTCTCCCCCACCCCCCACCCCCGGTTGGGGGGAGGACTTTCCTCTTCCTCCTCCTCGTTTTCGTTGGAGGAGCACGCCTCGGTGTCTTCGGACGATGAGTCCGATACAACCTTGCGCCGGAGACCTTTCCTGGTCCCCACGGCCTTCTTCTTGGCCTTCTTCTCCGGCACCTCATAGGGCACCGGAAACAACATCTCCATTAAGAGAGCCGTTGCTGGATCTTCAGGTAGTGGAGCTGGACAGTCAATCCGCTCTGCTGTCGCTACCCAGTCCTATTAAATTGGCGTGGGGGCTTAGATTCCTCCCACGAATATACTGGGGAAAGGAACATCTTGTAAAATATAGAGAGCTTACCGGATTGGCGGGGCGCTTTGCGCTGAGTCCGCGATCCTCGGTAATGGGAGGAGGTACCTCGGTGGCCTTGAACAGCACCTTCCAAACGTCTTTGTGCGTCATGTCGAAGAGCTCTCGCAGCGTCTGGTGTCCGGCTGGGTCGACCTCCCACATATTGAATGCCCGTCTTTGACACGGAAGGATCCGGCGGAAGAGCATGACCTGGACCACATTGAAAAGCTTGATTCTCTTGCTTATCATATTTTTGACACAGGTCTGGAGTCCGGTTAGCTCCACCGCCGAACCCCAGGCTAAGCCCTTCTCTTTCTAGGAGGTGAGCCGCATGGGGATGCCAGATCGAAATTCGGGGGCCGTCGCCCAGTTGGCGTCGCATGGCTTGGTGATATAGAACCACCCCGATTGCCACCCCTTCACGGTCTCCACATAGGAGCCTTTGAGACAGGAAACATTGGGCATCTTGCCCACCATGGCACCTCCGCACTCCGCTTGCTGGCCGACCACCACCTTCGGCTTCACATTGAAGGTCTTCAGCCACAGGCCGAAGTGGGGCTTGATGCGGAGGAAGGCCTCGCACATGATGATAAACGCTGAGATGTTGAGGATCAAATTGGGGGCCAGATCATGGAAGTCCAGCCCATAGTAAAACATGAGCCCACAGACAAATTGGTGGAGGGGGAATCCCAGTCCGCGGACAAAGTGAGCAAGGAATACAACCCTCTCGTGGGGATATGGAGTAGGGATGATTTTCCCTGCATCCGGGAGCCGGTGCACGATGTTTGCGGCCAGGTATCCGGCTTCCCGGAGCTTCATAATGTCCTCCTCCGTAACGGAGGAGACCATCCACTTGCCTCCTGCTCCGGACATGTTTGGAATGGCTTTATGGAGAGGGTGAGGACTTGGGCGCTGGAGCTCGAGCGTGCGAGAATGGATGAGCAGGGGAAGAAGAAGGGGTGGGTGAAAAATAGGAATCCTTATCTCTTTATAAAGGCGGTAGAAACTGTGCGCCTCCCCACTTGCCCTGTAAAATCGCTTATTCCCCAAGCGCCGCGATTGATGGCGCGGTTGGGTTACCCACACCCGTATTGATGAGAATCCCGTGATAAGGGGACACGATCTCTGCTTCGACAAGACGTGCCAAGGAAACCGCCTCGCAATATGTGTAGCAGCTGGTTGAGAAAAACGGTTCGAATAATGACCGGGCTGTGGCATGATGTCACACTACGAAAAATTGTCAGCAGATTAGATTTGTGGAATATTGTGCTCTCTACGGAGGTATGTGGAATTTGTTTTGTAGATCCAGACACGATCCTTCTGTTCAAAATCTTCTATGGAGTATTCGGAGAAGGAACCCGCCTTGCGATGCCGAAGACAATCTGCGCGCCGGACTCATCGTCATTGAAGCCTGGTTCAGGGGCTACTGAGGGAGTCCTGGATTAGGGGTCCTCGAGAGCCGAATCAGATACTTTGGTCTGACTGTTGGACTATGAAGATACAAGATTGAAGACTTCGCCTCGTGTCCGGTGGGACTCTCCTCTGCGTGGAAGGCAAGCTTGGCAATTCAGATATGTAGATCTCCTTCTCTCAGAATCGACTGTAACCCTAGCCCTCCGTGTCTATATAAACCGGAGGGTTTAGTCCGTAGGACGAGAACAATCATAATCATAGGCTAGCTTCTAGGGTTTAGCATCTATGATCTCGTGGTAGATCAACTCTTGTAATACTCATATCATCAAGATCAATCAAGCAGGAAGTAGGGTATTACCTCCATCGAGAGGACCCGAACCTGGGTAAAAATTGTGTACCCCGCCTCATGTTACCATTAGCCTTAGACGCACAGGTTCGGGACCCCCTACCCGAGATCCGCCGGTTTTGACACCGACAGTCGCGTCTTGCAGAAAAGTCTGTCAGAAACGCTTGGTGTCCATCTTGTGGACAAGGCAGCGGCGGTGTGTTGACGAAGATGTTGGTGAAGACCACGTTGATGAAGACCTTGGTGATGAAATGTCGGCGATGGCGTCGCAACGGCGTGTCAACGATAATATGTCACTTGAAGGCGTCCCTCGTGGCAACCAAGTGTCGATGCCATGTCACACCAAAGAAGTCGATGACGAATTGCATCTCTTTCCACACCGGTCTGGCGTGCAGATGATGCATGTCGATCTTGCTTCTTGTAGATGTGCTCGATGATTTTTTTACTTGGGTGTGGTGTAGGCGTAGGTGTACAGCTTGATGTCGTGGCGTGGAGTCAGGACAGATCGATTGGTGAAGCTGCAGAATGGCGGCTCGATGGTGGACGGCATGCCAACGCGCAGGAGGTCGATGGAGTCGGCTTTGTGAGATCATGTCCATGCGCGTGTCTCAAATATGAAGAACTACGGGCCCTCCCGGTGTCTGGGGCTGCGAGCCGGCTCGATGCAGCTCGGCTCGGGAGGTGTCGATGTGATAGATGTCGTTGACGCAGATGCATGCCGATGGCTTGGCGTAGATGCGCGAGCCCGGAGTGGATGACGTGTCATCACTAAAGCTTGCATGCACTGGCTGGAACCGTGCGGGTACGTACGGGAGTGCATGGCTATAACACATGCATGTCCATACCTTGCACCCATTGGTGTTGGAAGATGTGCCGCAGGATGGCAGAAACAACTGATGTTTGATGGCGCATGTGTACAAAGCTGCTGCTGACGATCAGGTGGGTCATCGGGTCGATGAAGTTTGCGCGTGCACACGTTCTGGCCGTCTGGGATGATGTAGGTGCCGTGGGAGCCGTCGAGTCGTACACCTCTTGCCGAGGCTGCTGAAATGCCAAATTTGTGCACGGAGCTCCGGAGCTGCGGCTGGTTCGGCGCGATCGAGTTGGATCCGACTAGCGCAGCTCCGATTTTGTTATTGATGTAGATTGAGTCGTATGGAGCCATGTGCTATGTCTTGAGCTTGCGTTGGTTTTCCTTGAAGAGGAAAGGGTGATGCAGCAATAGTAGTGTAAGTATTTCCCTCAGTTTTTGAGAACCAAGGTATCAATCCAGTAGGAGGCTCCTCAAAAGTCCTACGCACCTACACAAACAAACAAAGAACTCGCAACCAACACAATAAAGGAGTTGTCAATCCCTTCGCCACTTGTGAAAGTGAGATCTCATAGAGAAAGTATGATAAGATAAATATATTTTTGGTATTTTATAATATAGATTAGAAAAGTAAAGATGCAAATAAAAGTAGATTGAAAGCTTATATGATAAAAGATAGACCCGGGGGCCATAGGTTTCACTAGTGGCTTCTCTCAAGATAGCATAAGTATTACGGTGGGTGAACAAATTGCTGTCGAGCAATTGATAGAAAAGTGAATAATTATGAGATTATCTAGGATATAGGCATCACGTCCGTGACAAGTAGACCGACTCCTGCCTGCATCTACTACTATTACTCCACACATAGACCGCTATCCAGCATACATCTAGAGTATTAAGTTCATAAGAACAGAGTAACGCATTAAGAAAGATGACATGATGTAGAGGGATAAACTCATGCAATATGATATAAACCCCACCTTTTTGTCCTCGATGGCAACAATACAATACGTGCCTTGCAACCCCTATTGTCACTGGGTAAGGACACCGGAAGATTGAACCCAAAGCTAAGCACTTATCCCATTGCAAGAAAGATCAATCTAGTAGGCCAAACCAAATTGATAATTCGAAGAGACTTGCAAAGATAACTCAATCATACATAAAAGAATTCAGAGGAGATTCAAATATTTCTCATAGATAAACTTAATCATAAACCGACAATTCATCGGATCTCGACAAACACGCCGCAAAAAGAGTTACATCGAATAGATCTCCACAAGAGAGGGGGAGAACATGGTATTGAGATCCAAAAAGAGAGAAGAAGTCATCTAGCTAATAACTATGGACCCGAAGGTATGGGGTAAACTACTCACAACTCATCGGATGGGCTATGGTGTTGATGTAGAAGCCCTCCGTGGTCGATTCCCCCTCCGGCGGAGCGCCGACAAAGGCTCCAAGATGGGATCTTGCGGATATAGAAGGTTACGGTGGTGGAAATTGTTTTTCGTTGGCTCCCTGGATGTTTTTGGTGTACGTGGGTATATATAGGAGGAAGAAGTAGGTCGGTGGCCGCCCGAGAAGCCCACGAGATAGGGGGCGCGCCCTCCACCCTCGTGGCCGCCTCGGCTACTTCTTGGCTTGCACTCCAAGTCCTTTGGATCACGTTTGTTCCAAAAATCACGCTTCCGAAGGTTTCATTCCATTTGGACTCCGTTTGATATTCCTTTTCTTCGAAATACTGAAATAGGCAAAAAAACAGCAATACGGGCTGGGCCTCCGGTTAGTAGGTTAGTCCCAAAAATGATATAAATGTGTAAAGTAAAGCCCATAAACATCCAAAAGGGGTAATATAATAGCATGGAACAATAAAAAATTATAGATACGTTGGAGACGTATCAAGCATCCCCAAGCTTAATTCATGCTCGTCCTCGAGTAGGTAAATGATAAAAACAGAATTTTTGATGTGGAATGCTACCTAGCATAATTCTCAATGTAATTTTCTTTACTGTGGCATGAATGTTCAGATCCAAATGATTCAAAATAAAATTTTCATATTGACAAAAGAAATAGTAATACTTCAAGCATACTAATCAAAGCAACCATGTCTTCTCAAAATAACATGGCTAAAGAAAGTTCATCCCTACAAAATCATATAGTTAGGCTATGCTTCATTTTCGTCACACAAAAATGTTCCCAAATTCTACACCCTCGATGACAAGCCAAGCAATTTTTTCGTACTTAAATAATCTCAAACTTTTTCAACTTTCACGCAATACATGAGTGTGAGCCATGGATATAGCACTATGGGTGGAATAGAATATGATGATGGGGATTGTGTGGAGAAGACAAAAAAGGAGAAAGTCTCACATTGACGAGCATAATCAACGGGCTATGGAGATGCCCATCAATTGATGTCAACATGAGGAGTAGGGATTGCCATGCAACGGATGCACTAGAGCTATAAATGTATGAGAGCTCAACAAAAGAAAACTAAGTGGGTGTGCATCCAACTTGCTTGCTCACGAAGACCTAGGGCATTTTGAGGAAGCCCATCGTAGGAATATACAAGCCAAGTTCTACAATGAAAAATTCCCACTAGTATATGAAAGTGACAACATATGAGACTCACTATATGAAGAACATGGTGCTACTTTGAAGCACAAGTGTGGAAAAGAGATAGTAACATTGCCTCCTTTTTATTTATTTTTTATTTTTTTTGGGCCTTTCTTTTTTTCTTTTGGCCTTTTGGGGGGGGCAATGCTCTAATAATGATGATTATCACACTTTTATTGATTTACAACTCAAAACTAGAACAAGATATGACTCTATATAAATGCCTCCGGCGGTGTACCGGGATGGGCAATGAATCAAGAGTGACATGTATGAAAAATTATGCATGGTGGCTTTGCCACAAATACAATGTCAACTACATGATCATGCAATGGCAATATGACAATAGTATTGCGTGTCATGATGATAAACGGAACGGTGGAAAGTTGCACGGCAATATATCTCGGAATGGCTATGGAAATGCCATAATAGGTAGGTATGGTGGCTGTTTTGAGGAATATATAAGGAGGTTTATGTGTGATAGAGCGATCATATCACGGGTTTGATGCACCGCTAAGTTTGCACCAACTCTCAAGGTGAGAAAAGGGCAATGCACGGTACCGAAGAGGCTAGCAATGATGGAAAAGTAGAAGTGCGTATAATCCATGGACTCAACATTAGTCAAAAGAACTCATATACTTATTGCAAAATTTTAGAAGTCATCAAAAACCAAACACTACGCACATGCTCCTAGAGGGATATATTGGTAGGAAAAGACCATCGCTCGCCCCCGACCGCCACTCATCAGGATGCACAATCCAAGGACACTTCATGTTTCAAATTTGTTACACAACTTTAACCATACGTGCATGCATGGGACTTGCTAACTTCAACACAAGCATTCTTTAAATTCATAATCACCCAACTAGCATGACTTTAATATCACTACATCCATATCTCAAAACAATATCAAGTATCAAATTGATCATAGCATCCAATTCACTTCCTATGATAGTTTTTATTATACCCAACTTGGATGCCTATCATTCTAGGACCAATTTTATAACCATAGCAAATACCATGCTGTTCTAAGAGACTCTCAAAATAATATAAGTGAAGCATGAGAGACTAGCAATTTCTACAAAATTAAGCCACCGCCGTGCTCTAAAAGATATAAGTGAAGCACTAGAGCAAAAACTATCTAGCTCAAAAGATATAAGTGAAGCACATAGAGTATTCTAATAAATTTCAATCAAGTGGGATTCTCCAAAAAGGTGTGTAAAGCAAGGATTATTGTGGAAAACTAAAAAGCAAATACTAATATCATACAAGACGCTCCAAGCAAAGCATATATCATGTGGCGAACAAAAATATAGCTCCAAGTAAAGTTACCAATGAACGAAGACGAAAGAGGGGATGCCTTCCGGGGGCATCCCCAAGCTTAGGCTTTTGGCTACTCTTGAATATCTTGGGGTGTCATGGGCATCCACAAGCTTAGGCTTTTGCCACTCCTTATTCCATAGTCCATCAAATCTTTACCCAAAACTTGAAAACTTCACAACACAAAACTCAACAGAAAATCTCATAAGCTCCGTTAGTGAAAGAAAGCAAAACCACCACATAAGGTACTGTAATGAAATCATTCTTTATTTATATTGGTGTTAAACCTACTGTATTTCATGTTCTATATGGTTCATACCACTTAATACTAGCCATAGATGCATTAAAATAAGCAAACAATACACGAAAAACAGAATCTGTCAAAAACAGAACAGCCTGTAGCAATCTGTAACTAACGCAAACTTCTGGAACTCTAAAAATCCTACCAAAATAGGAAGTCCTGGAAATTTTGTTTACTGATCTACAGCAAAAAGAACCAATGCAAAAGCACGTTTCTGTGATTTAACAAAACTAATTTCGTGCGCATAAAGTTTCTGTTTTTCAGCAGAATCAAATTAACTATCACTGTAGGTTATCCTATAGGTTCTACTTGGCACAAACACTAATTAAAACATAAAAACACATCTAAATAGACGGTAGATGCAAAATTTATTACTTAACAGAAACAAAAACAAAAACACAAATAAAATTGGGTTGCCTCCCAACTAGCGCTATCGTTTAACGCCCCTAGCTAGGCATTAAAGCGAAGATAGATCTAAGTAGTGCCATCTTTGGCACTCAATTCATAAGTAGCCCGCATGATAGATTCATAAGGTCATTTAATTTTCTTTCTTGGAAAGTGCTCCATGCCCTTCCTTAATGGAAATTGGAATCTAATATTCCCAACCTTCTTATCAATAATCGCGCCAATCGTTCTAAGGAAAGGTCTACAAAGAATAATAGGGCAAGTAAGATTGCAATCTATATCAAGAACGATAAAATCTACGGGCACCAAATTTCTATTTGCAACAATGAGAACATCATTGATCCTTCTCATTGGCTTTTTAATGGTGGAATCCGCAAGGTGCAAATTTAAAGAGCAATCATCAAGATCATGGAAACCTAGAATATCACATAAAGTTTTTGGAATTGTGGAAACACTAGCACCCAAATCACACAAAGCATAACACACATGATCTTTAATTTTAATCTTTATAGTAGGTTCCCACTCATCATTAAGTTTTCTAGGTATAGAAACTTCCAAATTAAGTTTTTCATCATAAGATTGCATCAAGGCATCAACGATATGTTTTGTAAAAGCTTTATTTTGACTATAAGCATGAGGAGAATTCACAACGTATTGCAACAAGGAAATACAACCTTCTAAAGAACAATTATCATAATCAAATTCCTTGAAATCCAAGATAGTGGGTTCAATGCTATTTAAAGGACCTCTCCAATCCCACTTTTACCAAATTTAGCATCAAGATCTAAAAACTCCGAATTGTTGGGACAACTTCTAACTAAAGTTGACTCATCTCCAGTCCCATTATTATTAAGATTCATATTGTAAAACAAAGATCTAATAGGGGACACATCAATAACTTTAAGATCTTCATCATTATTTTCACCTAATTTTTCTGGTTTGGCGGCCATCTTATTGACTAAGGTAGCTTGCTTATCAGAAATTTTGGCTATAGATTTTTCAAGCCGGGTAATTTGGGAGTTCAAACCATAAACTTCTTTAGACATATCATCAAGCTCCTTGTTCATAAACCCCAAAAAACTTTTTTGTTCTTTAAGCTCTTTTCTGAAGAAATTGTTATGCTCAAATTGCAAAGTCATAAAACTTCTAACGTTTGATTCAATCTCCTCCAACCTTCTAAGCAGGAGGTCGGTACTTTTAAGCAAAGCCATAAGGACAAACAGGCACACAAAAAGACAAGCGAGAGAGAAAAGAGTAGATTGGGAGAGAGAGGGTGAATAAAACGGCAAGGGTGAAGTGGGGGAGAGGAAAACGAGAGGCAAATGGCAAATAATGTAAATGCGAGGAAGATGAGTTTGTGATGGGTACTTGGTATGTCTTGACTTGAGCAAAGACCTCCCAAAGAACGGCGCCGAAATCCTTCTTGCTACGCCTTGAGCTTGCTGGTTTTCCTTGAAGAGGAAAGGGTGATGCAGCAATAGTAACGTAAGTATTTCCTCTTTTGAGAACCAAGGTATCAATCCAAGAGGAGGCTCCTCAAAAGTCCCATGCACCTACACAAACAAACAAAGAACTCGCAACCAACGCAATAAAGGGGTTGTCAATCCCTTCACGGCCACTTGCGAAAGTGAGATCTGATAGAGATAGTATGATAAGATAAATATATTTTTGGTATTTTATAATATAGATTGGATGTAAAGATGCAAATAAAAGTATATTGAAAGCTTATATGATAAAAGATAGACCCGGGGGCCATATGTTTCACTAGTGGCTTCTCTCAAGACAGCATAAGTATTATGGTGGGTGAACAAATTGCTGTCGAGCAATTGATAGAAAAGCGAATAATTATGAGATTATCTAGGCATGATCATGTATATAGGCATCACGTCTGTGACAAGTAGACCGACTCTGCTCGTGATCTACTACTATTACTCCACACATCGACCGCTATCCAAAGATGCATCTAGAGTATTAAGTTCATAAGAACAGAGTAATGCATTAAGAAAGATGACATGCTGTAGAGGGATAAACTCATGCAATATGATATAAACCCCACCTTTTATCCTCGATGGCAACAATATAATACGTGCCTTGCAACCCCTATTGTCACTGGGTAAGGACACCGCAAGATTGAACACAAAGCTAAGCACTTCTCCCATTGCAAGAAAGATCAATCTAATAGGCCAAACCAAACTGATAATTCGAAGAGACTTGCAAAGATAACTCAATCATACATAAAATAATTCAGAGGAGATTCAAATATTTCTCATAGATAAACTTGATCACAAACCCACAATTCATTGGATCTCAACAAACACACCGCAAAAAGAGTTACATCGAATAGATCTCCACAAGAGAGGGGGAGAACATGCTATTGAGATCCTAAAAGAGAGAAGAAGCCATCTAGCTAATAACTATGGACCCGAAGGTATGTGGTAAACTACTCACAACTCATCGGAGGGGCTATGGTGTTGATGTAGAAGCCCTCCATGGTCGATTCCCCCTCCGGTGGAGCGTCGGCGAAGGCTCCAAGATCGGATCTCGCGGATACACAAGGTTACAGCTGTGGAAATTGTTTTTCGTTGGCTCCCTGGATGTTTTCGGGGTACGTGGGTATATATAGGAGGAAGAAGTAGGTCGATGGCTGCCCGAGGGGGGCATGAGATAGGGGCGCGTCCTGTAGGGGTGGGCGCGCCCTCCACCCTCGTGGCCGCCTCATCTGCTTCTTGGATTGCACTCCAAGTCCTCTGGATCACGTTCATTCCAAAAATCACGCTCCCGAAGGTTTCATTCCGTTTGGACTCCGTTTGATATTCTTTTTCTTCGAAATACTAAAAAAGGCAAAAAAACAGCAATACGGGCTAGGCCTCCGATTAGTATGTTAGTCCAAAAATGATATAAATGTGTAAAGTAAAGCCCATAAACATCCAAAAGGGGTAATATAATTGCATGGAACAATCAAAAAGTATAGATACGTTGGAGACGTATCACCCTGTAGGGCATCGTCAGCTATGCGCTGCCTCCGTGGTCATGACTTATGTGAAATGGAAATGGTCGTGGTTAGCGGCGGAGGGGATAATGGTGCAGCAGTGTCATGACTTATGTGAATAGAACTTGAAACTCTAAAGGACTAGACAGTAAGCCCAACAACTAGACACGACGATGCAATCGATAATTCAACTATGCAAGCACTGAAAAGGAAATTGCAAATGCTCAGACTGGCTTGGACAGAAGATGGACAGATCTAACTTTTTTGTGGCTTTTTCTTGGACAATAGGTAAGAAAATAATTATAATCTAGGGATAACTGGAAATTCTGACCGAGCAACCTGAAAGCCGATACCACTTGATAGAGGCGCGGGTGTCCCGATCTTTTCATGAGAGGTAGCTACCGATTTGGTGGAGCTGGCTTTGACGATCCAACTACAAACATGCACGACATTGCGCCTTAGCAATCACTAAACCAATCTCTTGGAGGTTACTAACAATGCCGGAAGTACGATCAACCTCACCATGAAGGTCTATTCCTGCAATCAGTCAAAGAACGAGCAAGAATACGATAAAGCAATCTGAATATTGCAAATATATATGAAGTATTGATAAAATCGGGTTTCAAAAGCGGTCTTGACCTGGTTGTTGGATACAAATGAAGTACACAAAGTTGCACTGACTTTTAACTAATTAATACTCAAAGAGAATGCTACTAGATTGATTTACTTATATAGGACCAAGTGATGGCGGCCAAGGAGGTGTGAGGATGTCCCAAGGCAGCCTAAATCTAACCATAGGCCGTACAAGGCCCATGGGCCCAAGTGGAGGTGATGCAACACCTTTTGACTTGGGTTTTGACTCAGATTCTCTAGCAACATCACGCCTTTTTCCTCTGTCTCGATGCTCAAAAAGAATACAAAATAAGCTTTCCAACAAAAAATATTCATCCTATTCAGAGTCCGTATGCAAAAGTTGGAGGTGTTTGAAATCAGGTGTATTAGTGTAGTTCGAATCCGAATCCAAAAGTGATGGACTTGGTCTCCATCTTATCTTGGACCAAAAGCGATGTGAGTGAACTTCTTAAGCAGCACCTAATCATCCCCTTTCATTTTTCTTCACACGTGGTTCGTGCCGCTGTCCAATACACCAGCAATTAGACATGACATAAAAGTGAGTAATTTTTTTTGTTTTGAATAACATAAAAAAATTATTGCATAGTTTGTATTAGAAATCACCTCACAAATATGCATATATACAATATTTTTGGTCGTATTCAAGTTACTCATGTCCTCATCAGTATTTCTACGACAGGTAGAAAATAGGTTCTCTCCTCAAAAGGTGGAAGGATTGATATGTGGGTGTGAATACTCGATATGTATGTGATGTGATTCTACCCGTATCTTCGGATGCAGACCCGCTCTTAATAGTGTGGATTTCCTACGACCAAAAAATAGAAATGTATCGGGAATGCATCTTCTCTCTTTTACATCCCGAGGGGTGCTCAACCGTCTTGTGTCTTACGAAGTATACCTGAGTAGCTTAGGCACACAGTTAGTCCGCAAATTGCATTGCCATCAACACCAAAACACTTAAGGCCGAAAAAATGCCCTTTCACATAGCCCCAACATTCTTGAGCCCAAAGGGCATATTGATGTAGCAGCAGGGGCCAAAAAGCGTAATGAAGGAGGTCTTCTCCTGGTCGGACTCGTTCATGCATATTTGATGCTAGCCAGAGTAGGCATCCAAGAAACATAGGCGCTCACAACCTGTATTTGAATCTATCACTTGGTCGATGCGAGACAGAGGGAAAAATTCCTTTTGGGCATGCTTTGTTGAGGTCTGTGTAGTCGACACACGTGCACGGCCATGACATGTTCTTCCGCACCATGACTGGGTTGGCCAACTGCTCTGGATGTGCAACTTCTAGGATGAACCAACACCTAGGAGCCGGGTGGTCTCCTCACCGATGGCCCGCCTTTTCTCCATAGTGAAGAGACGAAGGGCTTGTGTTGACTGGCATTGCGTCCTTCCAAACATCGAGGTTGGGTTGTGGAATCTTTCAGGGAACCCCTGGCATGTCCACAGGCTTTAGGCCAAGATGTCCCAACTACTTCGAGGAATTGCAGGATGGTGTCCTACTATTCTTCTTATATGTCTCCTCCCATTTACCGTTTTGCCGGGTCCTCTAGGTGCACTTGGAATTTGTTTGTTTCCTTCGCCGACTGGAAGGCTGGACCTGGCCTGGGCTTGGCCGGCAATGGTGTTGTGGATGTGTTGACGGACTACTTGATGAGTTCGAGTTTTACGGAGGCTAGCGTTGCCTCGGCGAGCTCCGCGTTTGCAACCTCTGCTTCGAGCACCCTCTCGAGGCTATTGATGTCTGCTAGAACTACGTCGGTATTTCCCCAAAGAGGAAGGGATGATGTAGTATAGCGACGGTAGGTATTTCCCTCAGTGATGAGACCAAGGTTATCGAACTAGTAGGAGAACCTCCTCACACCACGTAAACAGCACCTGCACACAAATAACAAATACTCGCAACCCGACGTGTGTAAAGGGGTTGCCAATCCCTTCCGGGTACGGCGCCTCTAGTGGGCAAATAAGGTGAGGTAAAAAGTGGTAGATAGGATAAATAGACCGTGGAACAAATAAATTGCAGCAAGATATTTTTGTATTTTTGGTTTAATAGATCTGAAAATAAATGCAAGAGAAAATAGATCGCAAAGGCAAATATGATGAAAAGAGACCCAGGGGCCGTAGGTTTCACTAGTGGCTTCTCTCAAGAAAAATACAAACGGTGGGAAAACAATTATTGTTGGGCAATTGATAGAACTTCAATTAATCATGATGATATCTAGGCAATGATCATTATATAGGCATCACATCCACGATTAGTAGACCGACTCTGCATCTACTACTATTACTCCACACATCGACCGCTATCCAGCATGCATCTAGTGTATTAAGTTCATGAGAAAACGGAGTAATGCAATAAGAACGATGACATCGATGTAGAGGAGATCCGTTTATCTATTGCGGCAGATATAGATCTCATCTTGTTATCCTTAGTAGCAACGATACATACGTGTCGGTTCCCTTTCTGTCACTGGGATCAAGCATCGTAAGATCAAACCCACTACAAAGCACCTCTTCCCATTGCAAAATAAATAGATCAAGTTGGCCAAACAAAACCCAAATATCGGAGAAGAAATACGAGGCTATAAGCAATCATGCATATAAGAGATCAAAGAAGGCTCAAATAACTTTCATGGATAAAAACATAGATCTGATCATAAACTCAAAGTTCATCAGATCCCAACAAACACACCGCCAAAAGACTTACATCATATGGATCTCCAAGGGACCATTGTATTGATAAACAAAAGAGAGAGAGAAAGTCATCTAGCTACTAACTACAGACTCGTAGGTCTACAAAGAACTACTCACGCATCATAGGAGAGGCACCAATGGAAGTGGTGAACCCCTCCATGACGGTGTCTAGATTGGATTTTGGTGGTTCTGGACTCTACGGCGGATGGATCAATATTTTGTCGCTTCCCTAGGGTTTCTGGAATATTTGGGTATTTATAGAGCAAAGAGGCGGTTCGGGGGCACCCGAGGTGGGCACAACCCCCCAGGGCGCGCCTGGGCCTCCTGGCGCGCCCTCGTGGGTGCTGCTCACCTCAAGCAGCCCCTCAGGTGCTTCCTTGGCCCATTGGCTTTCTTCTGGCCCAAAAAAATCCTCCAAGAGTTACATTGTGTTTGGACTCCGTCGATATTGATTTCCTGCGATGTAAAAAACATGCACAAAACAAAAACTGGCACTGGTCACTATGTCAATAGGTTAGTACCAAAAAATGATATAAAATGGCTATAAAATGATTGTAAAACATCCAAGGATGATAATATAACAACATGAAACAATCAAAAATTATAGATACGTTGGAGACGTATCAGCTGTCGTGGATCATGATGGTCCAACATGGGCCCGACATCTTTAGAGCATCTCCAGCCATTCGGCCCCCCCCAGGGCGCATAAAAATCGCCCCCTGCGGGCGAGCCGGCGATTCTTTCGGTGCTAGGGGCGGTTTTGTGCCCAGTCGTCGCCCCCAGCTCGCCCCCAGTCGCCCATTTTGGCCCACTTTTGAAGCTCCATTTCGACGAAAAAGGCCCATATGGGCGAGAATAGGCCCATATTCGGCGTGGTTTGTCGTGGCTCGGCTTTCAGTTATGAACATAATTTTTTTTATCACATATTTCATCACAGAAATTTCAAATACTTCAACAAAATAGTACAACAACAAATAGTTCAATACAAATTATATAGTTCAACAAATAAAAACCCATATTTCATCACACGTCGCGCCTGGTGTCGCCCTTGAGCCTCCATAGGTGCTCTGTCAGATCTTGCTGCAGTTGATGATGCACCTGTGGGTCTCGGATCTCCTGACGCATACTGAGGTAGGCAGTCCAAGTTGCCGGTAGCTAGTGATCAACTTGGGCAAGAGGACCCTGCCTGTGGTATGGTTCAATGTCAAACACTGGCTCTTCCTGCTCGCTCTCAATGATCATGTTGTGCAAGATTACACAAGAGGTCATGATCTCCCACATTTGATCTTTTGACCATGTCCGAGCGGGTACCGGACAACAAACAAATCGAGATTGAGCACACCAAATGCCCGCCGACATCCTTCCCGCAAGCCTCCCGAATCTTCGCAAACCAGCGTTCTTGCCTCCAGCATGTGGTTTTTGATGGTCTTGACAAATGCCGACCATCTCGGATAGATGCCATCATCTAGATAGTACCCTTGTTGTATCGCCGCCCATTGATCTCAAGTTCACGGAGGAGAATGACCTTCAACAAGCTTGGCAAAGATAGGAGAGCACTGCAGCACGTTGATGTCATTGTGAGTTCCTGGCATACCAAAGAAGGAGTGCCAAATCCAGAGGTCCTGTGTGGCCACCGCCTCAAGTACCACACTTCAACCACCTTTGGCGCCTTTGTACATCCCCTGCCAAGCAAATGGGCAATTTTTCCATTTCTAATGCATGCAGTCGATGCTTCCAAGCATCCCAGGAAATCCTCTTGCTGCATTCTATGCTAGGATCCGAGCAGTGTCTTCTGAAGGAAATATGCCCTAGAGGCAATAATAAAGTTATTATTTATTTCCTTATATCATGATAAATGTTTATTATTCATGCTAGAATTGTATTAACCGGAAACATAATACATGTGTGAATATATAGACAAACAGAGTGTCACTAGTATGCCTCTACTTGACTAGCTTGTTAATCAAAGATGGTTATGTTTCCTAACCATGGACAAAGAGTTGTTATTTGATTAACGGGATCACATCATTAGTTGAATGATCTGATTGACATGACCCATTCAGTTAGCTTAGCACCCGATCATTTAGTATGTTGCTATTGCTTCCATCATGACTTACACATGTTCCTATGACTATGAGATTATGCAACTCCCGTTTACCGGAGGAACACTTTGTGTGCTACCAAACGTCACAACGAATCGGGTGATTATAAAGGTGCTCTATAGGTGTCTCCGAAGGTACTTGTTGAGTTGGCGATTTCGAGATTAGGATTTGTCACTCCAATGTCGGAGAGGTATCTCTGGCCCTCTCGGTAATGCACATCACTTAAGCCTTGCAAGCATTGCAACTAATGAGTTAGTTGTGAGATGATGTATTACGGAACGAGTAAAGAGACTTGCGTAACGAGATTGAACTAGGTATTGATACCGACGATCGAATCTCGGGCAAGTAACATACCGATGACAAAGGGAACAACATATGTTGTTATGCGGTCCGACCGATAAAGATCTTCGAGAATATGTAGGAACCAATATGGGCATCCAGGTCCTGCTATTGGTTATTGACCGAGACGGTCTCGGTCATGTCTACATTGTTCTCGAACCGTAGGGTCCGCACGCTTAAGGTTTCGATGATGCTTATATTATGAGTTTATGAGTTTTGATGTACCAAGGAGTTCGAGTCCCGGATGAGATTGGGGACATGACGAGGAGTCTCAAATGGTCGGGACGTAAAGATCGATATATTGGACGACTATATTCGAGTTCGGAAAGGTTCCGAGTGATTCGGTATTTTCGAGTACGGAGAGTGACGGAATTCGTATTGGGCCTCATTGGGCCATACGGAAAAAGAGAGAGGGCCTAAAGGGTGGCCGCACCTCCCCTTTGGCTAGTCCGAATTGGACTAGGGAGGCGCCTCCTTCCTTCCTTCTCCTCTCTCTTCCATTTCCTTCTCTCCTACTCCTACTATATGGAAGGGTTCCTAGTTGACTAGGAAGGGGAATCCTACTCCGGTGGGAGTAGGACTCCCTGTATGCCGCCATAGTAGAGGGTCGGACCACCCTCCTCCACTCCTTTATATACGGGGCAGGGGGCACCCCATGAACACACAAGTTGATCATTGAGATCGTTCCTTAGCCGTGTGCGGTGCCCCCCTCCATAAGATTACACCTCGGTCATATTGTAGCGGTGCTTAGGCGAAGCCTCGCGACAAGAGAACATCAAGATCGCCACCACGCCGTCAGGCCGACGGAACTCCTCCCCGCGCCTCGCTGGATCGGAGATCGGGTGCGCCATCGAGCTGTACGTGTGTCAAGAACTCGGAGGTACCGAGTAACGGTGCTTGGATCGGTTGGACCGGAGGACGACGACTACTTCCTCTACGCTGCGCCAACGCTTCCGCTTCGGTCTCACGAGGGTACGAGACAACACTCTCCCCTCTCGCTGCTATGCATCACCATGATCTTGCGTGTGCGAGGAAATTTTTGAAATTACTACGCTCCCCTACAATGGTATCGAGCCTAGGTTTTTATGCGTTGATGTTATATGCACGAGTAGAACACAAGTGAGTTGTGGACGATATAAGTCATACCGCCTACCAAAGATGTCATACTTTGGTTCAGCGGTATTGTTGGATGAAGCGGCCCGGACCGACATTACGCGTGACGCTTATGCGAGACTGGTTTTACCGCCGTGCTTTGCACACGGTGACTAGCTGGTGTCTGCTTTCTCCAACTTTAGTTGAACCGAGTGTAGCTACGCCCGTCCTTGTGAAGGTTAAAACGAGTCTATTTGACAAACTATCGCTGTGGTTTTGATGCGAGGTAAGAACGGTTCTTGCTAAGCCCGTAGCAGCCGTAAAATTTGCAACAACAAAGTAGAGGACGCCTAACTTGTTTTTGCAGGCATGTTGTGATGTGATATGGTCAAGACGTGATACTATATTTTATTGTATGAGATGATCATGTTTTGTAACCGAAGTTATCGGCAACTGGCAGGAGCCATATGGTTGTCGCTTTATTGTATGAAATGCAAACGCCCTGTAAATTGATTTACTTTATCACTAAGCGGTAGCGATAGTCGTAGAAGCAATAGATGGTGTAAACGACAATGATGCTACGATGAAGATCAAGGTGTCGCGCCGGTGACGATGGTGATCACAACGGTGCTTCGGAGATGGAGATCACAAGCACAAGATGATGATGGCCGTATCATATCACTTATATTGATTGCATGTGATGTTTATCCTTTATGCATCTTATCTTGCTTTGATTGACGGTAGCATTTTAAGATGATCTCTCACTAAAAATTATCAAGTAGTGTTCTCCCTGAGTATGCACCGCTGCCAAAGTTCGTCGTGCCCGCACACCACGTGATGATCGGTGTGATAAGCTCTCACGTCCATCTACAACGGGTGCAAGCCAGTTTTGCACACGCAGAATACTCAGTTAAACTTGACGAGCCTAGCATATGCAGATATGGCCTCTAACACGGAGACCGAAAGGTCGAGCGTGAATCATATAGTAGATATGATCAACATGAGATGTTCACCATTGAAAACTAATCCATTTCACGTGATGATCGGTTATGGTTTAGTTGAATTTGGATCACGTGATCACTTAGAGGATTAGAGGGATGTCTATCTAAGTGGGAGTTCTTAAGTAATATGATTAATTGAACTTAAATTTATCATGAACTTAGTCCTGGTAGTATTTTGCAAATTATGTTGTAAGATCAATAGCTTGCGTTGTTGCTTTCATATGTTTATTTTGATATGTTCCTAGAGAAAATTGTGTTGAAAAATGTTAGTAGCAATGATGCGGATTGGATCCGCGATCTGAGGTTTATCCTCATTCTTCGCACGTAAGAATTATGTCCTTAATGCACCGCTAGGTGATGACCTATTGCAGAGCGTATGCAAACGTTATGAACGTTTGGCTAGCTCAATATGATGACTACTTGATAGTTTTGTGCACCATGCTTTATGGCTTAAGAATCGGGACTTCAAAGATGTTTTGAACATCATGGACCATATGAGATGTTCCAGGAATTGAAGTTAATATTTCAAGCAAATACCCGAGTTGAGAGATATGAAGTCTCCAACAAGTTCTATAGCTAAAAGATGGAGGAGAATCGCTCAACTAGTGAGCATGTGCTCGATTGTCGGGTACTACAATCGCTTGAATCAAGTGGGAGTTAATCTTCCAGATAAGATAGTGATTGATGAATTCTTCTAGTCACCATCACCAAGTTAGTAGAACTTCGTGATGAACTATAGTATGCAAGGGATGATGAAAATGATTCCCAAGTTTTTCATGATGATGAAATCGATGAAGGTAGAAATCAAGAAAGAACATCAAGTGTTGATGGTTAACAAGACCACTAGTTTCAAGAAAAGGGCAAAGGGATAGAAGGGAACTTCAAGACGAACGGCAAGCAAGTTGTTGCTCAAGTGAAAAAGCCCAAGTCCGACCTAAGCTCGAGACTAAGTGCCTCTACCGCAAAGGGACTGGTTATCGAAGCGTAACTACCCCAAGTATTTGGCGGATAAGAAGGATGGCAAAGTAAACAAAGGTATATTTGATATACATGTTATTGATGTGTACTTTACTAGTGTTTATAGCAACCCTCGGTATTTGGTACTGGTTCGGTTGCTAAGAGTAGTAACTCAAACGGAATTGCGAATAAATGAAACTAGTTAAGGCTGAAGTGACGATGTGTGTTGAAAATAGTTTCAAGATTGATATGATCATCATCGCACACTCCCTATACTTTCGGGATTAGTGTTGAACCTAAATATTATTTGGTGTTTGCGTTGAGCATGAATATGATTTGATCGTGTTTATTGCAATACGGTTATTCATTTAAGTAAGAGAATAAACTGTTGTTCTGTTTACATGAATAAAACCTTATATGGTTACACACCCAATGAAAATGGTTCATTGGATCTCGATCGTAGTGATACACATATTCATAATATTAAAACCAAAAGATGCAAAGTTAATAATGATAGTGCAACTTATTTGTGGCATCGCCGTTTAGGTCATATTGGTGTAAAGCGCATGAAGAAACTCCATGTCGATGGGATTTTGGAATCACTTGATTATGAATCACTTGATGCTTGCGAACCGTGCCTTTTGGGCAAGATGACTAAAACTCCATTCTTGAACAATGGAACGAGCCATCGACTTATTGAAAATAATACATACCGATGTATGCGACCAATGAGTATGAAGGCTCGTGGCAAGTATCGTTATTTTCGACCTTCACAGATGATTTGAGCAGATATGGGTATATCTACTTGATGAAACATAAGTCCGAAATAGTTGAAAGGTTCAAAGAATTTCAGAGTGAAGTGGAAAAATCATCGTGACAAGAAAATAAGGTTTCTACGATCGATCGGAGACAAATATTTGAGTTACGAGTTTGGTCTTCAATTAAAACAATGTGGAATAGTTTCACAAATTCATGCCACCGAACACCACATCATAATGGTGTGTCCGAACGTCATAACCGCATTTTATTGGATATAGTACAATCTATGATGTTTCTTACCGATTTACCAATATCGCTTTTGGGATCATGCATTAGAGACAACTGCATTCACGTTAAATAGGGCACCATCTAAATCATTGAGACGACACTATATGAACTGTGGTTTAGCAAGAAACCAAAGTTGTCGTTTCTTAAAGTTTGGGGCTGCGATGCTTATGTGAAAAAGTTTCATCCGATAAGCTCAAACCCAAATCGAGAAGTGCGCCTTCATAGAATACCCAAAGGAAATTGTTGGGTACACCTTCTATCACAGATCCGAAGGCAAGATATTTGTTGCTAAAAATGGATCCTTTCTAGAGAAGGAGTTTCTCTCGAAAGAAGTGAGTGGGAGGAAAGTAGAACTTGATGAGGTAATTGTACCTTCTCCCTTATTGGAAAGTAGTTTATCACAGAAATTTGTTCATGTGACTACTACACCAATTAGTGAGGAAGCTAATGATGATGATCATGTAACTTCAGATCAAGTTACTACCGAATCTCGTAGGTAAACCAGAGTGAGATCCGCACTGAGTGGTACGGTAATCCTGCTCGAAGTCATGTAACTAGACCATGATGAACCTACGAACTATGAGGAAGTGATGATGAGCCCAGATTCCGCGAAATGGCTTAAGGCCATGAAATCTGAGATGGGATCCATGTATGAGAACAAAGTGTGGACTTTGGTGGAATTGCCCGATGATCGGCAAGCCATATTGTATAAATGGATCTTCAAGAGGAAGACAGATGCTGATAGTAGTGTTACTATCTACAAAGCTAGAATTGTCGCAAAAGGTTTTCGACAAGTTCAAAGTGTTGACTACAATGAGAGTTTCTCACTCGTATCTATGCTTAAGTCTGTCCAAATCATGTTAGCAATTGCCGCATTTTATGAAATCTGGCAAATGGATAAACAAAACTGCATTCCTGAATGGGTTTCTGGAGGAAGAGTTGTATATGATGCAACCTGAAGGTTTTATCGATCCAAAGGAGCTAACAAAGTGTGCAAGCTCCAATGATCCATTTATGGACTGGTGCAAGCCTCTCGAGTTGGAATAAACGCTTTGATAGTGTAATCAAAGCATATAGTTTTATCTGCACTTGCGGTGAAGCTCGTATTTACTAGAAAGTGAGTGGGAGCACTACAACATTTCTGATAAGTATATGTGAATGACATATTGTTGATCGGAAATAATGTAGAATTATTCTGCAAAGCATAAAGGAGTGTTTGAAAGGAGTTCTTTAAAATAAATACCTCAGTAAAGCTACTTACATATTGAGCATCAAGATCTATAGAGATAGATCAAGACGCTTGATAAGTTTTTCAATGAGTACATACCTTGACAAGATTTTGAAGTAGTTCAAAATGGAACAGTCAAAGAAAGAGTTCTTGCCTGTGTTACAAGGTGTGAAATTGAGTAAGACTCAAACCCGACCACGGCGGAAGATAATGAAAGTCATTCCCTATGCCTTGGCCATAGGTTCTATAAAGTATGCCATGCTGTGTACCGGATCTATTGTATACCCTACATCGAGTTTGGCAAGGAGTACAATAGTGATCTAGGAGTAGATCATCGACAATGGTCAAAATTATCCTTAGTGGAATAAGGATATGTTTCTCGATTATGGAAGTGACAAAAGGTTCGTCAGTAAAGGGTTACATCGATGCAAGTTTTGACACCGATCCGATGACTCTAAGTCTCGATCTAGATACATATTGAAAGTGGGAGCAATTAGCTAGAGTAGCTTCGTGCGAGCATTGTAGACATAGAAAATTGCAAAATACATAACGGATCTGAATGAGAAAGACCCGCTGACTAAGATTCTCTCACAAGCAAAACATGATCACACCTTAGTACTCTTTGGGTGTTAATCACATAGCGATGTGAACTAGATTCTGAATCTAGTAAACCCTTTGGATGTTGGTCACATGGCGATGTGAACTATGGGTGTTAATCACATGATGATGTGAACTATCGATGTGAATCACATGGTGATGTGATCTAGATTATTGACTCTAGTGCAAGTGGGAGACTGAAGGAAATATGCCCTAGAGGCAATAATAAAGTTATTATTTATTTCCTTATATCATGATAAATGTTTATTATTCATGCTAGAATTGTATTAACCGGAAACATAATACATGTGTGAATATATAGACAAACAGAGTGTCACTAGTATGCCTCTACTTGACTAGCTTGTTAATCAAAGATGGTTATGTTTCCTAACCATGGACAAAGAGTTGTTATTTGATTAACGGGATCACATCATTAGTTGAATGATCTGATTGACATGACCCATTCAGTTAGCTTAGCACCCGATCATTTAGTATGTTGCTATTGCTTCCATCATGACTTATACATGTTCCTATGACTATGAGATTATGCAACTCCCGTTTACCGGAGGAACACTTTGTGTGCTAGCAAACGTCACAACGTAACTGGGTGATTATAAAGGTGCTCTACAGGTGTCTCCGAAGGTACTTGTTGAGTTGGCGATTTCGAGATTAGGATTTGTCATCCAATGTCTGAGAGGTATCTCGGCTCTCTCGGTAATGCACATCACTTAAGCCTTGCAAGCATTGCAACTAATGAGTTAGTTGTGAGATGATGTATTACGGAACGAGTAAAGAGACTTGTCGGTAACGAGATTGAACTAGGTATTGGATACCGACGATCGAATCTCGGCAAGTAACATACCGATGACAAAGGAACAACGTATGTTGTTATGCGGTCCGACCGATAAAGATCTTCGAGAATATGTAGGAACCAATATGGGCATCCAGGTCCCGCTATTGGTTATTGACCGAGACGGTCTCATCATGTCTACATTGTTCTCGAACCGTAGGGTCCGCACGCTTAAGGTTTCGGCGATGCTTATATTATGAGTTTATGAGTTTTGATGTACCGAAGGAGTTCGAGTCCCGGATGAGATTGGGGACATGACGAGGAGTCTCGAAATGGTCGAGACGTAAAGATCGATATATTGGACGACTATATTCGAGTTCGGAAAGGTTCCGAGTGATTCGGTATTTTTCGAGTACGGAGAGTTACGGAATTCGTATTGGGCCTCATTGGGCCATACGGGAAAAGAGAGAGAGGGCCTAAAGGGTGGCCGCACCCTCCCTTTGGCTAGTCCGAATTGGACTAGGAGGGGCGCCCTTCCTTTCTTCTCCTTCTCTCTTCCCTTTCCTTCTCTCCTACTCCTACTATATGGAAGGGTTCCTAGTTGACTAGGAAAGGGGAATCCTACTCCCGATGGGAGTAGGACTCCCTGTATGCCGCCATAGTAGAGGGCCGGACCTCCCTCCTCCACTCCTTTATATACGAGGCAGGGGCACCCCATGAACACACAAGTTGATCATTGAGATCGTTCCTTAGCCGTGCAGCGGTGCCCCTCCACAAGATTACACCTCGGTCATATTGTAGCGGTGCTTAGGCGAAGCCTGCGACAAGAGAACATCAAGATCGCCACCACGCCGTCAGGCCGACGGAACTCCTCCCAGCGCCTCTGCTGGATCGGAGATCGGGTGCGCCATTGAGCTGTACGTGTGTCAAGAACTCGGAGGTATCGAGTAACGGTGCTTGGATCGGTTGGACCGGAGGACGACGACTACTTCCTCTACGTTGCGCCAACGCTTCGCTTCGGTCACGAGGGTACGAGACAACACTCTCCCCTCTCGTTGCTATGCATCACCATGATCTTGCCTGTGCGTAGGAAATTTTTTGAAATTACTACGTTCCCCTACATCTTCCGCATTGGGTGTTCTCAAGTATTGCGGTCCAAACACTGCCACCACTGCCCGACAGAACTTGTAGAAACACTCTAGGCTGGTGGACTTGGCCATGCGCCCATAGTCGTCCTATGAGTCACCGGGAGCTCCGTATGCAAGCATCCTCATCGTTGTCATGCATTTCTGGATGGAGGTGAATCCAAGTTTGCCGGTGCAATCCATCTTGCATTTGAAGTAGTTGTCGAACTCCCGGATGGAATTCACAATCCGGAGGAAAAGCTTTCTGCTCATACGATAACGGCGCCGAAATGTTCTGTTGCCGTGAAGTGGAGCATCGGCGAAGTAGTCGGCGTAGAGCATGTAGTAGCCTTCGAGACGATGCCGGTTCTTTGCTTTCACCCACCCCGGCGCCAAGCCACCTCGCCGCGGCTTTTCATTGATCGCCAGCAGCTAGGCGAGGGCGGCGAGCACCATGAGATGCTCTTCTTCCTGGACGTCGGCCTCGGCTTCCTCCTTCAGCAGCGCGGCGAGCACTTCCTCATCATCCGAGTCCATCGCCGAGGCAGGCAAATCGCCGAACACCTTGCGCGCGGTGGGCGTGCACCCGCCGCTAAACTGCCCTCCGCGGCCGGAAACGACGACCGAAAACGCCCAGAAGTAGTCGGAGGGGTTGTCACGGCGAACCTCTGCTATTTTTCCAGCGGGGAATGGCTATCTACCGGTGAAGGGCGACGGGGCGACGCCGGGATATGCCTAGTTGCGGCCGAGAGCGCGGGGAGTGGGAGGCGAGTCGGGGAAGAAAATCTTGACTTTTCACCTGACGGCGTGTGGGCTACCGCGCTTTTTGCGCCGAGCCCCCAGCGCTTCAGCGCGCGGGTTCGACTTCGCGTCACGCCGGCGGAAAAAGGGCCGAACCGGCGCTGTCGTCTGGGGCGCGATCGGGTTGTTTTTAGGCGCCATTGAAAAAAGTCGCTGGGGGCCCTGTTGGGGGCGCGGCTGGAGATGCTCTTAGTTGGAGGTATGCATACGAGGGTAGTGCCATGAAGTTGGCGTAGGCCAATCTGCCGAGGATGGCATTGTAGCCCGTGCAGAATGGTGCGACCTCGAATCGGTGTGTTTCTGACATGAAGTTTTGCTTGTCCTTGAAGATGACCTCTAGATCGAGCTGGCCGAGGGGATGCACTTGCTTGCCTGGCACGAAACCATGGAAGTTGGTATGCGAGGGCAACCGACGAGACTGGGAGATTCCCATCTAGGCGAGGGTTTTAGGGAAGATGATGTTTACACCGCTGCCACCATCCATCAGAACCCACGGGAAGCACAAACCTCCAACGATCCGATCTACCACCAAGGAAAAATTTCCTTGATGGGGGACGTAGGCCGGATGGTCGGTACGATCAAAAGCGATCATGGAATTATACCACTCTAAGGGTTCCGTTGGCGTGACGCCTCGCTAGCGTCGGCCCGTAACGACGACGAGGCCGGACCTTGCCGCGTGGCCCTCACCTCCGACGTCGACTTCCAGAGCGACAATGACAGGGAGTAGATTTAGGTTTTTTTAGATATGTTATTATTTGTTTTAGGTTTTTGCTATGTCCCCCCCAAAATCACTGCAAAAACTGGTGTCCATGGTGTTATGGTGACTCCGATTGGATGGCCGACTCCCATTGTTCGCGGGCACGTTTCATGAACATTTAGTAATCTTCATTTGGCGTTCCATGAACATTTAGTGATCTTCGTATGGTGATCCACAGAGTTGTCCTAATCAAGCTCCTCTGCGCAAGTGTTCTAAGCCCACCGTACAAGTTCAGTAGTTTTCACTCGATGTTGCAGTTTTCATTTATTTTTAATAACTAGAATTTGGTAACTAATGTAGGACTGTATATCCTAGAATCTGAGTATGATTGGTCAAACCATGTCACTGTCCATCATGGTCATTCAAACCGCGGTACTCCTGGCAATTTTTTTAAACCCAACTGTGCACATACAAAAGCTGTAGTATATTATTTTCCTTCCGTGCCTTATCATTGGGGTATCCCCTTTTTATAACAACTTTCCCTTAAAATACCAGCGATGCCATCACTCCAAAGTAGTATATTATTTTTCCTGAGAAACATCAATCAAAGTAAAAAAAATTGATGGAAGCTTATTTCGTGGTGGGTGTCGGAGGCAGAGACTTTCTCCTGCTCTTTTAGGATTTACTGTACTCCCTCCGTAAACAAATATAAAAGCATTTAGATAACTAAAGTAGCTATCTAAACGCTATTATATTTCTTTACAGAGGTAGTATATTCTAATCTGTTGTGTACACTAATGGAGGACTCAAAAGCACAAAAATCCAAACCAGCCCTCGACGGAGTATAAAAACTGCAGTTGTTGCTTGGAATTTTGTAGAGCAGATATGCCAACCATTTGAAGCTGTATAATACTCCTGGTAATGATATTATAAGAAGTACTACAGCTCCACAAGCCAACAAGAAATGACTGAAAACTGAAGAAGTTTGGAATCTGGGCCTGCGGAAGCCTGACGTGTGCTTTTCGTTTTATAGAAAAGGAAAAAAATCTGATGCGTGGCTAGCCAATACGTCTACGAGGAGGAGTACTATATTGCACGCACTCGCAAGCTGAAAAGACCCGGAGCTGGGCAGTGTCACTTTCCCCCGGTGAGACGGGGACATCTCATCCGACGATTACACATTTTTGGTGTGGCATGATACATGCAACCGTCACATAGACAGGGAGAGGAGGACAGACAATTACGACACGAGCTTTCGAGGGGCAAGCAGGGGAAGCCAGTCATAGCATGCCCGCACTAGAAAGTCAGACGTGCCTTCGTTGGCATGAGCAATCGTCACCTTTTATTCTGTGAGAGATCTGTGTGCCAAAATCTGGATGAGAGCGCGGGGTTGGAGATATCCCCGATATGCATGCCAAATGGGAGCGAGCGAGGCAGCCTAGATTTGAGACCATATCATTCCCCTGTTCCACCTTCGTCTCCTTTTGGTGCGACGAAGACGCGCGGGCGGAAGATACAAATGCATAGTACACGTCATCATCAGGGGTGCGTTTGGGTCAGCCCATTGATTTTGGTCCTCTTGCACGAGTGGTTCGGTAGGGCTGTTGAGCTAATACAGCCTCTGAGCCATGTTTTGCACTTCATTTGATTTCCCGCAAAGGCCGTTTGCCATTTCTTCAAAGTCATGCTCTATCCTAGTATGTAGGTCAGTCGAGCATGCAGATAACCAAACGGACCAAATTTGATTCTCAAAGCCTGCCAGCCATGGATGATGGTCTGCACTCAGCCAAACACGCCCGAAACGTTCAGAGCGTTGCGATGTTTTCTTGTCCCCGGCTCTTCCCCTCTCTTTCGTCCTCCGTCGTCTCGCCCATCCCCCTCTCGTCTCCACAGTCCACACACAATAAGAGAGGGAGAAGAACCAAATCCCCAACTACTCGCCCGCCACCACGCAGCCGGAGCAAACAGCTCATGCACCAAGGCCAATGCAATAATAATCATCCCGGGCCCACGTCAAAGCGGGACCCACTGGACGACCCCTGCACTGCGTCCAAATTCAATTCTACTGCAACCAACGAACAAAACAGGACGGACAAAAGCGAAGAGGAGAGGAGAGGAGAGAGAGCCCCTAGCCTACAAGCCACCGGCCACCACCACCAGATGTGAGACGAACAGAGCCAAGCCGACGAGAGGGTAGTTTTAAAACTCTGCGCCGAGAGGAGATTTGCGGCGTGGGGAGTGGGGAGGAAGACCAATTGGGCGAAATTCTGCGCCGGCGCGGAGGCGGCCAATGGGAGGGGCGGAGGCCGCCGTCGTGGAGGCCGCGTCGACCGCCGCGGCAGCGGAGGCCGCCGAGGGCGGGGAGGACGGGCGGATGGAGGGGTGGCTCTACCTGATCCGATCCAACCGGCTAGGGCTGCAGACCTCGCGCAAGAGGTACTTCGTGCTCGAGGACTCCGCGCTCCGCTGCTTCAAGGCCGCCCCGGCGTCTTCCTCCTCCAGCTCCAAGCGCGAGGTGCCAGCCCGCATCTCCCTCGTTCCCCCCGCCCGTCCTCTGGGTCTCACTGGCATTGTTTTCGCGGAAATTTCACGACACTTTGTTGGGGTCTTATAGCACGATCCTGCTAAGGTTTACGGGGAATTTGATTGGATTTACGGCGATTTTAATCCCGCGCGTGTTCGGAGGATCCTCAACTGGATTCGCCACCAACTCTAGCCTAGTATCCTAGGGGAAGTTGATTTCTATTAGTATTATTTTAACGGCAGGTAGGTTTTGAGATATATATAGTCATAAATGCATGCGAATTCGTTCGTGCTGCAGAGTCGTATGGTTACTTTTGCGAGTGCTTGGGGCTAGTACTGTTTGTTCCTCGGGATGTTCGGATTTTACTTCCGTCCATAATAGTTAGAGTCACACAAAGCCAATCCAGTGTGCTATCCACGATGATTCTCTTAGTATGGCATGTTATCGGGTGACGTTTACTTCAAACCCCTCTTATGGAACAATCATTTGCTAAAAAAGGAAGGGTCACCACAATGATCCTCTTAGTATGGCATGTTGTTGTGTGACGTTTATTTCAAACCCCTCTTATGGAACAATGATTTGCTAAAAAAGGATCACACAGCTGCACGTGAACTATCGTACCTCCTCTGTTTGCCTGTTTCTCTGCATATTTGGTTGCTCCATTGACTGTCAGTTCAGTACCGTTGATATCAATTTTGAGTGAAAGGGAAGTCATTTATTAGGGAACTGAGTTATGCTTAACAACGAAAGCACATCTGTCTTGGGAGGGAAAGGAATGACATATCGATCATGCATATTTTTTCGGTAAAGGGCGTTTTTATTAGCTCAAATGTAGCATCAAGCGGATACAAGTCATGATGAGCAACATCCGGCCTCTGCATAGCTAAGATGCAGACAGCCACACACCAACAGTCTGACAGAAAATATATTAAAAACGACATGATGACAACAGTAAAGCCATAAAAGACTGACACTGCCTCTGCCTAAGTCGCAGGAGAAGGTGGACCAATCCGTAGATTATGTTGCCACGCATGTTGGGTAAAACCTCCCTGGCCATCCACTCCAATCGCGTACGCACCGCCTTGACAACAGTTGGTACTCCGCATGATGCATTGTAGACCACGTATGAAGCAAGTGTGTACAACGGAAAACCTGCAATGGAGTAGGGTTTTTGTTATTGAAAACAAAATCATTTCTTCATAGCCAAAGCGACCATAATAAGGCAGACGCTCCCTCCCTTATTAGTGTTCTGAACCTATTTGGAACTCCATTCAGCCATATTGATCATGCATATGCTATTCCATAAACTCTCATTTTCTGTGACAATTTTTTTTGCTCCACTTGTATGTTCTTTTGAAATATGATGTCATGCTTGTTTTGCTGTTTTGCCCCCCCGCGTACGGGATCCTGTTAGAAGTGCAGTAGTTGACTCTTGTATACGTGTTACGGACAATGGGAGAGAAAGTGTTCATAGAAGTTGCCACTATGTTTAGTGTATATTTCAACTGAGTTATGGTTAACAATGAAAGCGCATCTGTCTTGGAGTTAAAGGAATGACATATCGATCATGCATTTGGTATTCCATAAACTCTCATTTTCTGAGTTTATTTGCTGTCAAAAAAAACTCTCATTTTCTGCGACAGTTTTTTTGCTCCACTTGTATGTTCTTTTGAAATATGATGTTATGCTTGTTTTGCTCCATCTCTCTTCCTCCCCCGGTACAGGATCCTGTTAGAAGTGCAGTCATTGACTCTTGTATACGTGTTACGGACAACGGGAGAGAAAGTGTTCATAGAAGTGTAAGCTCATTCATTTCTTATTTTACATTTTTACCTACAAATACATGAACAATTCTTGAGCCCATTCGTCATCATTTTGTCGACAGGTTTTTTACATATTCACACTCTACAATGCCTCTAACCACTATGATCAGCTGAAGGTAAGCACTGATGTTAACTGTTAAGTCACATGTCTGACACCGGAGCTAATTCTTTCTGCTTGGTTTGTGATACAAAGATTATTTTGATTGACCGATGCTTTTCAGTTGGGTGCTAGAAGCTCAGAAGAAGCAGCAAGATGGATCAGGTGCTTAATGGAGTCTGCCTTAAAGGTCCATGATTTGCTTATTTTATTGTTTTCAACTTTTCATTGTCATTATGTTCACAAAAGCATTAATATTATTCATAATTTCTTCACTGAGCGCAGTCCCCCAGAAAAGATGAGCATGTTGTTGCTTGCTCACATAGAAGGTGGCAGGCTTTCAGGTAATATATGCAGCACAAATTTGTTGATTATCAAGTCTATGGACCGGGAATACGTGCCTTTGTTTCCTATTGATTAACAATACGGTCATTTTTTATATTTTACTAAAGTATATACCCCTTTTCCAATTGGTTGCATGTTTCTTTTAATCAGAAAATTGGTGTTGTCACTGAAAACGACATGAATATTCTATTTGAGTACTGTCAGATGTTTGTCCTAGCAAACATGTCGTCCTGTTTTGTGTAAGCTAGAAATTTCACGTTGCCGCCAGAAGATAAACCACGTGTGGTTTGTTGGAATCAAATGCCATGGATTTTGTACTTCATTGCAACAGATGGATTATACTGCATTAGCTCTTTTTCTAGATTTGTATTCAAGAGTTGAAGAGCTAAAGAAATAATGATGTCTAGCTATAACTTATCATGCTCATATTTTGTAAAGTAAATTATCGCATGTCAACACATGATTTCGTGTATTACTCGTGTGGTTATACATGGATGCTTCAGTCTGAGTTTGACTGCTGGTCTTTACAGTTCTATGCTACATGCTATGCTCTTCCAGTTTTTTTGATAGAAAAGTCATTTTGGTCTAATAGTGTGCTGACTTTTTTTGTAATAAGTGGCATCCATGCATATTCGGTTGACTAATTAGTTATTACATCATTGCAGACTAAGCCGCCGCAGTAACCGCATGCACTCAATAGGTATGTAACGCATTCTTATACTTTGTGATGAACAAGTAGGCTATATGGGGATGCTCTTAAATAGTTTCTTAGTATTTGTTACCCAAATTGTTTTCAAAATAATAAAATCTATTTGTCCTCTCTAGTGCCATCTCACCCCTTATTTTCTGTTTTGTGTGAATTTTTACCAGATTGGACAATATTGTCATCTTCTCATAATGATCCAATGGCATCTGATGTTATTGCACCTTCTGCATGGACAATATTTGGCTGTACAAACGGTAAGCATACAAATTGTCTTTCCTTCTTTATTATATGATTAAAATAAGCTTAATAAGAGCCATCATGTTCATTCTCAAGGGCTAGAAATCGTCATGTTAATTTGAGAACCATGTTATAACAGGGATATTTCATACGATGGGCTAGAAATTACTCCCTCCGTCCCATAATATAAGACGTTTTTGCAAGCTATGTTAGCTTGCGAAAAAGTCTAATATTATGGGACGAAGGGAGTATATAGTAACAGCCTAACAACCTTTAGCTGTGGAATTTATAGAAGTATGCGATGGAACCATCCAGACACGTTTGAAACTAATTTGGCACTAAATTTGGTGTAATTTCCTGTTCCTTTTACATCCATTATTGTGACCTGCATGTTGTAAGCACCATATGGAATACTAGTACTTGTTTCATTATATGTAGCTCATTTACATTGTATTTATTAACATAGGTTATGTTTGGTTGGTTATATTTTAATGGTGTGGCTTAAACGGTACCAACAAATTTAGACAAGCACTAACTCTATTCTCTCATATTAGGAATACAAAATACAAATAGCTTTTGCAATTTAGAAGTAACACCAAAATTCATTGCACATAATAAAGATTGAAGCACCTAGCCAAGAGAACAGACAGGTAGAGATTTGATGCACTGGGGAAGGGAGCCCAAGATTACTGCAGCATTACATTGTGTGGAACCTTCATCCAGTAGTGATTAGAGGCTATTTAGGGGGAGGTAGAAAAGAGACGGTTTAGAAAATTACAGATCGTTGGCTAACTTTCACTATGGGAAGATTAAGATGGATTAATGGTAGAAATGTGTGTCTGTTGAGAGGGGGGGGGGGGTATGGGGGGTCATTGTCAAAGATAAGATTTTTCTAGAAAAGCAAAAGCCTTGCATTTTTATGCTTTGGTAGAAAGAAGAGTTTGTGCAAGCCCTAAGAAGAGCAACACCCGGTGATTACTACATGAAACCCCTAGTCGGTAGATACTGGCATAGCCAGAAGCAGGGCGCCTAGACCTCTCGCACCCGCCATCGCCCATTGCCTGGCTTCCGTCTTGATCGTGTCAAGTAGGCGAGCTAAGTTGAGCTAGGAGTTGTCAAAGATGACCGAGTTATGCTTTATTGAAGAAGCTGCCTTCTAATAGATTAAAGGATGAATCAAGAAAGCAGGGATCTGACAGAAGCAAAAATTAAATTCCCCTTCCGGCCTTCCTAATCCACATGACAAATCGTCTATGTATACTTGGATAGTTCATAGTTGGACTTGAATTTTGAAAATAGTCTCAGCACAGATTTCTTAAGCAGAGGAGCCGAATATTTCTAACAAGCAGGCCTGATATGTAGTAATTGTACAAGCAAGAAATATCCAAACTTAATTCTTTGAAGGTAGGAGAGCAGATTCGATTAGCATGGTATGGATGCACAGCTCAATAGCTTACTATATACTGCTATACAAGTAACAAAATCTCATCTGTCATGAGTTGTGACTCCTATTCTTTGTAGGTAGAGAGCATAACACAGCAGTATAACCTTAAGTTCAAACACTACATAATGTAACTAGTATTACCTTCCAAATACCGTATGATCAATTAACCACAAGTGGCATAACCTGATCATCTTCCAAACACAACACAATCATTCTATTAGTAATTCACTTCTCTCTTGAAAAAATTCAGAAATCTTTATTTCATATTATGCTGCAATAACATATACAGCCAAAATAGAAAATATTGGATATGTATTTCTTCGTATATCAAAGTGGAGTAGGTTGAAGTTGTTTCCCAACACAGATGTACGAATCAGGAAAACCAGATCGAGCTGTACATGCAATTCGGAGTATCTTTCTTAAAAAAAAAAATCATACATCACACATTCTTGTTTACATTATCAAACTTAGCTTGCTGCACATTTGTGTGGGCAAACAAGCAAGCTAGTTATCGTGGAACTTTCTGCTAACTTCCAATTTCCTTATATTTAGGATTACGTTTGTTTACTGAGGCAAAGGATGGTGGCTCACGTGGGAAGGTAATTCTCGTTGTCGACAATATATTTTGTGGACGGGCTGTTAAATTCACTGTGATTTTGCCTGTCTACCCAGTATTGGGATGATCATCCAGCTATAATGGCAGTTGGTGTCGTTGATGCAAATTCTGAGGATATCTTCCAGACTTTAATGTCTCTTGGTCAATCAAGATCCGAGTAAGATATATGTTTCCTGTTTAACAAAACCAGCATATGATATTGCCTTGAAAACCAGAAATATATTACATTTGATTTTTCTGTTTTGCTATCTTCCTGACCAAAATTTAGACCCTGCACGGCATGTCACTAAATGCATAGCACTATTTACATGAACATCTATGTGAATGCATTTCGTTTTGCACCAATCAACCAATGAGAGTTCTTGTAGGTGGGACTTCTGTCTGCGGGAAGGAAGGGTGGTTGAGCATCTAGATGGACATTCAGACATAATCCATAAGAAATTAAGAGGGGACTGGCTACCATGGTCTGATGCTGGATCCATCCTGCTTTCTGTATGCACACTTTATCGTTAAGTTATAATAGTATATATGATATTTAGTTTTCAGGGGAATGAGAAAGAGAGATCTATTACTTAGACGATATTGGAGGAGAGAAGATGATGGAACTTATGGTACAATTATTTAAAAAAAGATAAATAATCAGCTTGCCATGATCTAGACCTGACACTTCTCTTGATTTTTCAGTTATCCTGTACCACTCTGTTTTCCACAACAGATGCAGTCCTGAGAAAGGCTACATCCGTGCATGTCTTAAAAGTAATGTATGCTTTATTTTCAGCATAAAAACTGATTGTTATCGTTTGTTTATCATGAACTAAGATATGATTTTATGAATAATAGGTGGAGGATATGTAATATCACCAGTTAGCCAAGGAAGGCAATCAGTTGTGAAGCATATGCTTGCTATAGACTGGAAATTCTGGAAGTCATATCTCCTTGCCTCATCCGCAAAATACATCACCATACGTATGCTAGGAAGAGTAGCAGGCATGTCTGGTGAAAGATTAATTATTCATTGCTAGTTGTCGTTATCAACTTTGTTCCAGTGTTAAGTAAGCTAAACATTTGTTTGCAGCCCTACGAGAACTATTCCGAGCAAAAAATGGAAACTGCGCTTGTATGGAGTTCTCATCGGGTGAGCTGATGAGGGATATGGGACTGCCGCAGGGTGGAAACGAGCGGACAAAAATAGAAATGCAGTCAGCAAATGAGTGTGAAAGACTTGAGGGTCCTGTAGAAGGACCACAGGGTGGTTCTAACCGTCACTTAAGCAGCACTGGTTCCCTTGTTCAACTTAATGATGCAACGGATGAGTTCTTTGATGTCCCAGATGAATCAGAATATGATCAGAGAGAAGCCATGTGGTCTTCTGATGAGAGCACACATGCTGCAGTGAGTTCTTTACATAGAACCTTTTTTTTCCTTCAAAACGCACCTAAATGTGTCATTTTGTATTAGAGGAGGCGTCAAGATGACACAAAGCTTACAAGCGGCAACATAAACCCAAAGTACCCAGCCTAACAAAAGAAAAAAGAAATTAGAAATAAAAAACGGTAGCAAAAGGAGCAAATAAATAAATAAATACTGTTCTTATTGATTAAGATGGTAGTTCATTTCCATCTCTCTAGAATTGCTGTTTGTAGATTGTTGTGTGGCTGACCATATTAAATATGTGTTACCCCTGTGGCATTCATATGTGAAGGTTAACAACATTGCAATATGCAGAAAATTGTCCATACTTTTCAATTATTCAGCTGTTGCCTTATCACAATGAGTGTAACGTGTGTATCTAAGCCCATAATGTGATTTCTCCCTTTCCCTTTAGTAACAAAAAGAAGCAGGAAGGTTTCTCTCAGATATGTTGCAAACCCCTGGTCAGCCAGTACCTAACGAACGGTTTCCTTGATTGTATGAACCTATTATTATTTCCTATGCCATAGTGGTAGCATGGCACAATTTGATCATAGTTGGAAAGGTGAAACAACTTATAGTCGGCTTATATAAATTAAAACAACTTAGTCATAGGCAAGGACCACAATTTAATTACAAGAAATGACGATAACATGGTCTTGGCATAATTCAGAGAACCATGGCAGAACTCCAAGATTGTTTTTTTACATTCCATGTGTCTAATATTTGGCAGGACCAACGACATGCTAAATTATCCAGTGCTGCTGTCTTTGTACGGAAGTTGCATGATCTTGCAGGTGTGTTACGGCTGATGTACATTTTTCAGTATTTTCATTTATTTTGTTTCTAACTATTTGTTTCTCATTTCCTATATTCTAGTTCAAAAGAGAGGATACATTGATTTACAGGGAGCTGCAGATGCTGATAATGGACCATGTTACTATGGACATACTCTTCCAAAAGATTCTAGCTGTACAATGCCTTCTAGTTGGTCAATGACAGACCCAACAACATTCTTAATACGGGGAGAATCCTATTTGCTTGATCGTCAAAAGGTGGCTTAGTACCGTGATATTATTCTAGTTCATTAGGCTAGGATACATGTCTTTGTTCTGCAGGAAATAAGGGATCCTGTATGTTACAATGATAGCCATGTTTAGTTAATCTGGTCAGCATATTGATAGTCAGGGTTCATGTGCTTCACCATCCATAATGATGAAATTATCTGTAACTTTGACAGATCAAAGCAGAGAATACACTGATGCAAATGGTTGGTGCTGACTGGATAAAATCTGATAAGCGTGAGGATGATCTTGCTGGCCGTCCTGGCGGGCTAGTCCAGGTATCTTCTGCTGAAGTCAGTAATTTTGCCTTCAAATGAGAAGGAACAAAAATTAAAGTTCGCAACGAATTTTATTGCAGAAATATGCAGCACAAGGAGGCAGCAAATTTTTCTTCATTGTAAATATACAGGTGAGATTTCTTCGGCTTTATGAATGCAGCATCTAGACCTTGCCTTTCTACTTATAACCCTGGTCGGTATACAGGTTCCTGGTTCTACCACGTACAGCTTAGCTTTGTATTATATGATGGATACCCCATTGGAAAAGGTTCCTCTACTTGAAAGATTTGTAAATGGAGATGATACATTCAGAAACTCAAGGTTCAAACTCATCCCTTATATATCAAAGGTACCTTTCTCCTACAAGTCTTGATTGGTGTTAATCAAAAAGCCGTGATGGTTTACGATTGGAAATTCGGAATGTGTCAATTCAGGGATCTTGGATTGTGAAGCAGAGTGTGGGCAAGAAAGCTTGTTTGGTTGGTCAAGCACTAGAAATCAATTATTTCCGTGGAAGCAACTATTTGGAGGTAACATCTATGCATGCCATATTGTAGTAATAGTCAGCTTCATTCATTTCATTTTATGTTCCATTATCCAGAGATCAGCATAGCTGGCATATTTTTTTGCATACTTGTGTATTCAGGAAACAGTCTATCAGCTATGTTTTCTTTGAACGGGTGCAGTTGCGTAATAAGGATTGCTTTACTTTATCAATATTATTTGTCGTTTACTTTTTTTAGTTCATGTTCTCCATGGACCATAAACTGACTGGACCATTATGGGAAGCTAACTGTTAATTTGGTTTATGAGTCTTCATTAACCATAAGATAGGTCGAATGGTTCATTGCAGTCACCAAACACTAATTGGCTTAGGTTTATCTCCTAACATTATAGCTTATGATCCAATGAGAGTATGTTTAGTGCCAGTACGTACAATTGCGATATTCAGGTTCTCAACATTTTGAAATGCAACTTTTTCAGCTTGGAGTTGATATAGGCTCGTCAACAGTGGCACGAGGTGTGGTGAGCCTTGTGCTTGGGTACCTGAACAACCTGGTGATTGAGATGGCCTTCTTGGTACAGGTAATAGCCGTCGGATAACTTTACCAAATTGTTACAGATGCTCTTGTTCTACTCAAGATCGATAACAGATGTGATGAGTAAGCATGGTTTCTTCCTTTGCCTCATGCAGGGCAACACGCAAGAAGAGCTCCCGGAGTTCCTCCTCGGCACCTGCCGACTTAATTATCTCGACGCCTCCAAAGCTGTATCGCTAGACGAATGCTGACCTGACCTGACCTCTCAAGGTCAAGGAGGTGTCAGGTTACCCCAATTCTCTTTCGAAGCCTGAGTACAGCACATCAAAGCCGAAAAGGCTCAAGCTACTCCCCGTGTCCAACCGCCATACACTCATTTGTCTGCCTTGCCGCTCGCAAAAGTGTGGGGGATTTGCCGCAGCAGTGTACATTCATTTCTCCTCCTGCAAATAGGAGGTGTTGCGGTGTATTGATTGATTGATGATGGCAGTGTACTACTAGTATGATGCAAAGCCTTGCTCCCATTCTTTGGCCGACAACTCGTCATTTCATTCATCATGTAAAAACTGAGACAAAAGGAAAGTGTATTCTAACCCTGACCTCGTGTCCTTCATTTGGAATCTAATCTGGGATCGGATCAGAGATCGTCAGATGTTCAGATCCAACACCACCAAAGCAAACCCATTACTGGACGTTGACCCTTCACCTGAGAGTGATTACACTGGCCATGATTCTATCCGAGGACTGTCCCTCCAGACAGACACTCGTACCGAATCGAAAGGGACTCGACCCAAGCCCAACACCAACGACGCAGTGATAATCATCGGGAATTCCCGTATCATGGTGCAGTTGGTCACTCACTCGAGGAGGTCGAGGACCACACGCTTCACTTTTCTGTTATCATCACTTGAGCCGGAAGGAACAAGCAGGTGGTGTAGGTAGTGGAGCTGGCATCTCTTGCGTCCTGACCAGAGATTGAGAAAGGACAGGGCAGCAGTGGGGCGTGAAAATGATGGGTGTCATCGTAGCAACCAGTTCGCAGCAGCAGCAGCTACATCGTGATCAGAAATCAGGGGTCACTGTGCCTGCTAGCTCAGCTTTTTTCTTTTTTCCTAACCGTGCAGGCCGCCAAACGCTGCATCGCTGACGCTGCACTGTAGCAGCAGTGGACGTGACAGGTGAACGTCCTCTTCCTTCGCCCGCTTCGAGCCTGCGCTTTCCGAGTAGAGGATGGTGCGTCGCTTGCTTGCTTGCTACTTCTGTGTCGCACAAGAGAGAGATTAAAGTAGACGCGTGGACGCAACGCAAGTGCACCGTGTACGTACGATAAGCCTGGTGGAGCGTGGACAGGATTGTTCTTTTCTGTTTGAGATCCTGGACAGGATTGTTAATGCCATTGACCTGTGCTGATCCCTATGGCGCATGGCGCGTCGCCGGCGGCGGCGGCGATCGGGTCGGGTCGGTCGGTCGGTCGCGCGAGGCACGGCTCCGTGCTGGGGGTCAGCTGGTCACGTGGACGCGGGGCGAGCGCCTGCGTGCGCGCTAGCGAGAGACGCGAGGCTGAACTGAATTCGACGCCTCCGGATCTGTTCGCCGTTGCACCGCCGCATTGGCTTGTCGCCGGGCATGTGGCCACAGTTTGCACGACACGCACTCTGTCGTATATAAAGAAAACGAACTTTTTTTTTGACGTATAAAGAATATATATATATATATATATATATATATATATATATATATATATATATATATCCTCCTTCCATCTATATAGGCCTAACGCATTTTTAAGACTACCTTTGACTATTGACAAGATTAATAAGATACATACATGCACAATGTGAAAATTATATCATTGAAACCTCCTTTCACACACGAATTTAACGGTATGCTTTGTGTAAGTTGCATGTCATATATTATTGCTCAAATATTTGGTCAAAGTTAGCCTCGAATAACGCATTAGGCCCTATATAGATGGAAGGAGGGAGTATCTTGTTGTAAAAACCACATGAATATCTCTTCATGTTAATTTGTCATATGGTAAGCTCCACTTGAAGATCTGTGGCGAACCCTGAAATTGAGATGCCAATTTCGAGAGCTATGTTCCCTAGGTTTTGTTCAGAATTACACTAACCGATGAACTGCATGACATCACTGTTACTTGAACTCATCCATATTGCACGATACAGGGGAGTTTTGTGCACATCGATGGCATTGCTCAGGATTAATTGGCCCGTTGAACAACACCAAGCTGTTCGTCAAGATTACAAATCCCAACACTCGTAGAAACTGTGTCAGAGTACTGACTGCAGTAAAGAAGATGATGATCCCAAGGAACCATCAATTCCGCAGGAAGATCTGCGCGAAGAACAGAGAAGATGGTACTACTGTAATCATAACATAATCCCTTCACGAACAGAAATTGACAAACAACACACTGCACTCTCTCCAGCCATCAAAAGGTGCTGTTTAGATATTGATGCGATCTCCTAAATGTACATTTGACTACTTTTACTTTTTTCTACAATATAAATAAAACTTAAGAAAATTGTTGTATTATATAAAGACAAATCTGTACATATGATTTTCATATATCAAATCGACTTTTTTAAATACATATGTGTTCAAGCTACTATTAAATGCTTGACCGACACTACATCTAGAGTGTAATTTTTTTTACTAGAAGGACTAATTAACATGAGTATGTCCATTTAGATTTCACTGTTTTATAAAAATGCCTCTTTAGCCCTTAAATCACAGTCCATTAAATCCGTGCGTGTGTCGAGAAATCTACTCCGGCCACACCCGCTATTTATACAATGCCAGACGCCGGGCAAAAGTCGCACCACATCTCCGCTCCCATATTCTTCTTGTATCATTTTCTTCACAATCTCCATGGCATCCATCGAGCAGGAAGATGAGTTCTCTGGCATAAAAGTCGGCTGGGTGGCCCATTGAGTTCGCCGGATAGGAGCCAGACAACTCTCTGCCCCACCTCCCTCGACGGTCCAGGCGGCTGCAGGCTAGCTCGCAGATGCGGAAGCTCCAAGCCGACACGTGGCTCGGCAACTCGCCGTTCCAAACCAGCTCGTCGTGGAGTGGCAAGTTGCTCTAGGCCGGCACGAGGGGGAGCACAGCAGCATGCGCATCTTGGCTGCAATGGACAACACTATGTCATACCACTCCTCCCGTGCCTGTGACCGCGCCACCCGCCGTCAACGTTCTCAGAACCTTTCCCTACCGGCGGAGAAAGAAGCCGGTTTCACGAAGACCGACGAGGCGGCGACCATCACATCTGTGTTCGCCACCATTATCAAGGAGAAGTAGAACATGGGAGGCCTCCGCCGCTTGGGTCCCATGAAGTCAATCGCCGAGGCGACGCCAACGTATATAGTTAGTGAGGGAGTCCTGGACTAGGGGGTGTCCGGACAGCTGGACTATCATTGTCCGCCGGACTATCAATATCCGCCAGACTCCAAGACTACGAAGATAGAAGATTGAAGACTCCGGCTCGTGTCCGGATGGTACTTTCCTTGGCGTGGACGACAAGCTTGGCGATACGGATATGTAGATCTCCTACCATTGTAACCGACTCTGTGTAACCCTAGCCCTCTCCGGTGTCTATATAAACCGGAGGGCCTTACTCCGTAGGACAACATACATCTCAACAATCATACCATAGGCTAGCTTCTAGGGTTTAGCCTCCTTGATCTCGTGGTAGATCCACTCTTGTACTACCCATATCATCAATATTAATCAAGCAGACGTAGGGTTTTACCTTCATCGAGAGGGCCCAACTCGGGTAAAAACATTGTGTCCCTCGCCTCTTGTTACCATCCGCCTAGACGCACATTCGGGACCCCTACCCGAGATCCGCCGGTTTTGACACCGACATTGGTGCTTTCATTGAGAGTTTCTCCGTGTCGCCACCGATAGGCTTGATGGCATCTTCAACCAACAACGTTGTCTGTGGTGAGACTTTTCTCCCGGACAGATCTTCGATTCGGCGGCTTTACATGCGGGCCAATTCTCTTGGCCATCCGAGCAGATCGAAGCTACGCCCGCCGCCAGTCGATTTGAAGCTTAAACTTCACGGCCGATGTCGCGGAGACTTGATCTTCGACGGACTCGAGCCACTGACCGAGCGCGCCAGACTGCGTGACGATGGGCATGATCTAGCTCGCCGCGAACAAAGGTTTTGGTGGCGCGACACGGATCTGCTTCGGCCATTAGTCCGGAGCCTATCGCCCAGATCGAGGGTCGGCGGATAGACGCCGCCCTGGGGGCTTCAACACCCACGGCGATGGAGCCGAACACCTATCTTGTCCCCGGCGAAACTCGTGATTCCGAGACGCCGGACTCCTTGCCGGACTCCGAACCTCCCGCGCCCCTACCAATCGATCAGGATTGGGCGCCGGTTATGGAATTCACCGCCGCGGACATATTCCAACACTCGCCTTTTGGCGATATCCTGAATTCATTAAAGCACCTCTCGTTATCGGGAGAGTCCTGGCCGGACTATGGCCAGGATGGTTGGAGTAGGGACGACGAAGAAATTCAGAGCCCACCCACCACCCACTTTGTAGCCACTGTCGAGGATTTAATCGACATGCTAGACTTCGACTCCGACGACATCGACGTTATGGACGACGATGTCGGAGATTTATCAGAGCCAGCGCCACTGTGGCACCGGAAGGCCACCTCGTCATATGACGGTACATGGTGGATACCCCAAAAGAAGGGATGGTGAAGAAGCAGCGGAGGCGACTCTTTAAAGAAGCAGCCCAAACGCGCGGCGTCGTGGCGCCGCCTAAATCCCGCCACAAAGAAGAATGGAGATTCCGCACAGAGACAATAACACTCCAGAGAGCGCGAAGACAATCCCTCCAAAGAAGACTCAGCAGCAGAGGATGCGTAGCAAGCCCTCACGAAAGGGCGGCGGACGAAGAGGTTGAGGATCATAACCATATACCTCCCTCCAAGACGAAGCAAGCCTCAATGACGACGAACTCGTCGCTACCGAGGACCCCGTCGAACAAGAGCTTTTTAAGCCCAGCTCATCGCCACGGCAAGAAGCTCAAGAAGGAAAAGCGGAAGCTCAAAACAGCGGAAGACACGCTCAGAATAAGATGGAGCAAAGTGCTCAAAACCGCAGATAAATATGGCAATGGCCACCAGTCGAAGAGCTACCCGAAGCGCAAGCTACTACCAGAATTCGACGAGGAGGCCCTAGAGCCTCCACCGTCAAATGGCCCAGCCAGGTCCATCTACGGACCCAAAAAGAAGGCCCCAGGAAGCAAAGTAACACGTCAAGTGTCCGATAATAGCGGCACATACAAGTATAGGGGCGCCGCACACCCGCTATGTTTCACCGATGAGGTGCTGGACCATGAATTCCTAGCAGGGTTTAAACCCATAAACATAGAGGCCTACGATGGAACAACAGACCCTGGAGTCTGGTAGAAGATTATATACTACATATACATATGGCCAGAGGAGACGATCTCCACGCCATAAAATATCTACCCCTCAAGCTCAAAGGGCCAACCCGTCATTGGCTCAAAAGCCTCCCAGAAAACACTGTTGGAAGTTGGGAAGAGCTCGAGGACGCGTTTAGAGCGAATTTTCAAGGGACTTATGTCCGTCCTCCGGATGCGCATTTATCTAAGTCATATAACTCAACAGCCCGGAGAGTCAGCATGAAATTTCGGAACAGGTTTCTTACCAAAAGAACCAAATAGTCGATCGTCCGGACGCCAAGCCTTAGCAGCTTTCAAGCACAATGTCCGAGACGAATGGCTCGCACAGCACCTCGGTCAAGAGAAACCGAGGACAATGTCCGCACTAACAAGCCTCATGACCCGCTTCATGCGGGAGAGGATAGTGGCTAGCAAGAAGCAAAGACCAACGACCCGAGTACATCCGAGATAAGAGATGGAACGGAAAATCATGGCGCAGAAAAGAGCAACGCGGAATAAAGAGAAAAGCCCAAAGAGCACGATACCAACGCCGGATTCAAAAGCTCGCGGCCCAATAACAAAACACAGCCCCTCAAGGATGGCAAGGATTTAACCGTCCAACTTACACAAAATTCGGTCGAATATGTCAAATCCACAAGACTTTAAGGGCTGCAAATCACACCCACGTGGATTCTTGGGTTTTAAACAGTCCGCCGATTAAATGCCGAACACAAGGGGCTCGACGCGCAGTTTAAGAAGATAAACCCCGCCAAGCAGGCACCGAAAACAAAAGACTTTCCCACAAGGGGTCAAAGCAGTAAACTCACTTCATGTGATACTTTATAAAAGGAGCTTCGCACGGTCCAACCCAGCAGATCGTAGAGATTGGATATCAAAACCAATCACTTTCGACCATCTGGATTATTCCAGAAGAGTTCGAAATGCGGGGCGGACTCCCCTGATATTGAATCCCATAATAGACGGATTACAATTCACTAACGTCCTAATGGACGGAGGCAGTGACTTGAACCTGCTATATTCAAACACAATCCGTAGGATGGGGATAGACCCTACCAAAATTCGACAAAGCCGCACTTCCTTCAAAGGAGTGACGCCAGGCCCTTACGCCAAGTGCACAGGCTCTATATTACTAGAAGTCGTGTTCGGATCGCGAACAATTGTCGACGCGAAAAATTAATTTTTCATATCGCCCCATTTGAAAGTGAATATCAAGCACTCTTGGGACGAAGGCTTTTGTCCGCTTCAACGCCATACCGCACACGCGTCTCTTACACTCAAGATGCCCGGTCCACATGGCGCCATTTCAGGCGAGGGTCACTTAAGGACCCCGGACTCGGATAGACGAATCCGGACTCGAGAGGCTAGGGCTACCTAGCCGCATACCCCTTCGCTGTGGGTCATACAAGACAAACCATCTGCGGTTTCATATAAACCTTACTTTAATTATTTATATTTCTTATTTTACAGATTTTTCGCATGAATTGTTTCCAAAACTAAACGTTCCCTCTTTCTACAGATGAACAACGTATGCATTCGCCCGTGATAACGGCACAACGGAGACACAGCGCAGACGCAAGAGGGACCCGTTGCAAGGATTCTTTTCAGATTAAGACCCTGCGTAGACCTTTTTTACTGTCTCTTGTTGTTACTCTCCCTTGGCTTCTTCCTATAGCCAAAGCGGAGCCTGATGCTTTGGCATCGGCCGTGTCAGAGGACCATGCCCGTACCTGGACACTAGGGGCTTAGGGCATAACCCTGCCCATTATTATAAAGACCGAACACCTTAGGGAATGTTCGGCGTCTCGAGTTAGGCATTATATGCATCAGCTCCGAATCATGTCTTTGGTCAAATGTTGGGTTTGTCCGGCTCCTGTGTTTTGCTGCCTTACGTTCCGTATCATTGGCTAACGCGACACCGTGGAGAACTATCGCGATTGTGCCCCGGTTGGCCGGGCGAGCACCTCAAGAGAGAAAGCCGAAAACCGATCGTCATGATACTGGAGAGTCCGTCAACCACTCGATCGACTATCGGAATGTTTAGAATTTCGCTTTGACGAAGGACCGTTTCGGTCAGCACACACGCACTCGAATCCGGAGATGTGCGGTGCCACCAGGGCTATATCGTAGCCCCACCCTCAAGCTCCACCGCTAAGTGAAAGTGATAAAGCATTATAGTCCGGATTGCCTAGTTCGCTACGCTACCACCTCCTTAAACAGACCGAGACGCCGGATTAAGTGTGAAAACGCGCTATTTTTGCGAACACCCCGCACCGCGGCGTGGGGGCTGAAGTCAAGATCGCAATCTTTCAAGTTATACAAAAGTATACGTAAACGGCCAAGACAGAGAAGTTTTACTACTTGGGACGCACAAGTATAAAAAGCAGTTATAACATAATCATCGATTTACAAGCTAATGCGTTCATTTGAACGTTACATTCTTCGAGCACTGCGACTCTATTATACGAGCGCCACGCATGACTTCTCCGAAGTAGTACTCGGCAGGGAGCCGGCTTTCATCCGGACCCTGGGCGGCAACAGCGGTGGCATCCATCTCTGGACAATGTGCCTTTACATGGGCAAGAGCCATCCGCGCGCCCTCGATGCAGGCCGACCGCTTCATGTCCTTTATATGCGGCACCGCTCCAAGGAATTGCTGCAGCAAGCCAAAGTAGCTCGTCGCCTTGGACCTCTCTGGCCAAACATGGGCCACGATGTCGACCATGGCAAGTCCGGACAATCTATTTAGCTCGCCCATTCGCCAACCGGTTCACAACGGAAGGGAGCGATCCGGACTGTGGAATTGAGACCAATACAGCTCTCCGCCTCGTGTTCCCCGGCTCCGGAAGTGTTTAACGACATCACCGCACTTGCGGCTAAATCCATATACGGATCCTCCGGACTCCACAAACCGCCAAATTGAGCATACTTTGCATCCATAAACCGGCGACGCAGCAGAATAGGCTTGCCACCACGATCTCTCCTACCTGGCGCAGGTTCCTCCTTCATAGCCCGCATTGCGAGCGGGCATCCTTGGCTTCAGCGGTGGCCTTCTTCAGTCTTCCCGCCCGATAGGCGCCTTTTCAAGAGCCTCATAGCGGTCGGCAAGATCCTTTACCTTCATGGCCAATTGGTCACCTCCGCCTCGCTTAGGGCAAAGGCGCAGCATTTTCGACTTTCAACTCTTCGCCGCCGAGGCAGGCGCGTCACTCCTTCGGCTTGCCCTTAGCTTGAGCAAGTTCGCCCAAGGCTCTCCACAGCAGCAACACCGTCTGTACAACAGTATACAATTTATCAGAGGAGGGCTTCGACCCCCTCAAATAAAGCGACTGTGGAGAATTTATTTACCTTGCGACTCGTCAAGTCGCCGGTTGACAAGTGCGATGTCAGCATCCGCCACGTCAAGTTGCCGACTCAATTCGGCAAACTCACTAGTCCGGCTAGCCCCCGGACTATCCGCCACCTGCATAGGAATGACGGAATTCATTACTTTAGATTTCGATCCTCGGTACGCTGTCGTTTCCGACAACCTACCGAGTCTCAGGGGCTACTATCTATATAGGGCGCATTTTATGTGCAAAACTGTTAAAAGACAAAAGGATGCGTTATTGTTGCATACCTCAAATCCCGCCAGCAAACTCATGGCGGCATTACGCAATCCGCTCTCGGCGGACGAAATCCTTCCAATCACCATACGCATTAACGCACGGTGATCTTCGAAATGGACGCCTCTCAAGCAGATTCTTGATTCCGGCGGACACTAGTAGGTGCCGAACTCTCCGGCCCCTCGGACTCGGGATACCCTCCGTGATGACACTTCAGTTCGCCGCCTCATCTGGCGGCATGCGGATGGAGGCGATCGCTCTCCATCATCTCCTAAGAAGGTCCCTCAAGATGAACTCATCTCGAGAAGGCTGCAGATCCGAACTGCAATATAAATATTTCGTTACCTCTGAAGCACAAATGAAGGTACTTCCTTATTAATTAAAACTCTCTCTTTATACTCACGGCTCATTGGAGGGCCGATCCTTTGGTGATGATGTGCGTCCGGATTCTTTCCGGCGCGGACCGGGAAGATCTCTTCCCACGCTTAGGGGCTTTGGCCTCCGGATCTTTGAGGCGGTCCTCTTCTCCTCGAAGGAGGGGCTCTTGGTTCCCCCCTTGATCCGCCTTTGGGCGAAATATTAGCTCCTCTATTTTCCCGTCGCCCCTTCTACGGGCGCAACCTCCAACATTCGACCAGACGGGCTCCAAAGGCGGTCTCGGGAGGGGGCCGGACACCTTATCGGCCTTGATCGCGCCACCCATTCCTGTAAAGAACAAAGGGTCAGGAGGCGAACTCTAGAAAGGCACATACACAGAATGTCCGGACTCTGAGCTACTTACCTGAGTATCCGGGCGATCGCGGCTTAGACCTGCATCCTCGGCTAAATCCGGACACGCCACCTGCGGTCCGAAGAACAACTTGTACATCTCCACGGGTGTCGCACCCATGAAGTGTTGGAGATTTCGAGGTCCCTCCGGATTGAACTCCCATAGACGGAGAGGACGGCGTTTGCAGGGCGTGAGATGCCCGATTAGCATAACTGCATCACTTTGATCAGTCGATCTCCTTGCTTGGAGATCTCGAACCGCCTGCAGTGAGGGCACGTCTTGGACGGCCCCCAATTGAGCTCCTTGGTCGACCCACGACATCGATTGGCGTGGAGGTCCCGGCGGAATGAGGGCGGCGGCTTTTGCTTGCTGCCTTGGAGCGGTGATGTAGAACCACTCCTCGCCGCCACAGTCCAAGTTCCTCTTGGAAGGAACCCTCAAGCCACGGGGCATTGACCTTCTTGTTTATGGTCGCCCCGCCGCACTCCGCTTGACGCCCCCCGATCATCTTCGGCTCCACCTTGAAGGTCTTCAGCCATAGGCCAAAGTGGGGGATGACGCGGAGGAAGGCTTCGCAGACGATAATGAATGCAGAGATTTGGAGGATAGACTCCGGAGCCAAGTCGTGAAAGTCCAGCCCATAGTAAAACAGGAGCCCTCTCACGAAGGGATCCGTCGGGAAGCCTAAACCCCGGCGGAGGTGGGATATGAAAACGACGTATTCACCAGGCTCGGGGGTTGGCACGGCCTGCCCTTGGGCAGGCAACCTGTGCGAAACTTCATAGGCCAGGTACTTGGCCTCACGCAACTTCAATATGTCCTCCTCCGTGACGGAGGAAGGCATCCACCGGCCCTGGAGGTCGGAGCCGGACATGATTAGGGATCCGAAGCGCTCGAATCTGAGGCTCTGGGTGTTGGAACTGGGAGCAGGGAAAGGATTCGATGCGAGATTGAAGAACAAGGGCGAGCCTTGGTCCTCTTATAAAGGGGAAGAAATACCAAGGGCCGTCTCCTTGACCGTTTGGGATTCCCCTTCGATAGAGGAGGTGTGGCGACGGGAACGGTTGGATTACCCACGCACATATTGATGAGAATCCCAGAATAAGGGGAACACGATCTCGCTCGACAGACGCGTGCCAAGGAAACCGCCGCTAAACGTCTTTGAGGTGGTATAGTAAAAACGATTCAGACAAAAGCTTGGTAGCGGTGTGATGACACGCCGCGTAATACGTCAGCAGATTGAACTAAGTGTACATTTTATTCTCTCTACGGTGGAATGTGGAATTTATTTTGCAGAGCCGGACACTCTCCTGGTGTACATGATCTTCTCTGGATTATTCAAGGAAGGAACCCGCCTTGCAATGCCGAACATTATGCACGCCGGACTTATTGTCATTGAAGACTGGTTCAGGGGCTACTGAGGGAGTCCTGGAGTAGGGGGTGTCCGGACAGCCGGACTATCATTGTCCACCGGACTATCAATATCCGCCAGACTCCAAGACTACGAAGATAGAAGATTGAAGACTCCGGCTCGTGTCCGGATGGTACTTTCCTTGGCGTGGACGGCAAGCTTGGCGATACGGATATGTAGATCTCCTACCATTGTAACCGACTCTGTGTAACCCTAGCCCTCTCCGGTGTCTATATAAACCGGAGGGCCTTAGTCCGTAGGACAACATACATCTCAACAATCATACCATAGGCTAGCTTCTAGGGTTTAGCCTCCTTGATCTCGTGGTAGATCCACTCTTGTACTACCCATATCATCAATATTAATCAAGTAGGACGTAGGGTTTTACCTCCATCGAGAGGGCCCGAACCTGGGTAAAAACATTGTGTCCCTCGTCTCTTGTTACCATCCGCCTAGACGCACAGTTCGGGACCCCCTACCCGAGATCCGCCGATTTTGACATCGACAGTTAGTGTCTTGCTCGATTCGCAAGCCACCATCATCTTTCGCCCCGAAAAACAACTTGGTTTATGCTTACCGGAAGCGGAGGGCACGCTTCCCCTCCGGTTAAAACATATCCGAGCGGTGCCACTGCGATGAGCGGCACAGCTAAACATGGGGAAGCGGAGGCTCTGTGCGCTGAAGCGTATACCTCATGGGCTCATGGGAGTCCGATGAGTGGGCTACCGGACATGGGAAAGACAATGGAGATCCTCCGAGGCCAACCGTAGACTAGTCAAGGGTATCCATGTCGTTGGAATGGATATTTACCGGTGCTGACCGTACACTAGTTTTACCTTAGTCCGGTATATTTTTAGTTAAATATGTCTGAAATGTAATGAATTTCATCCAATTTGTTTAAATAGGTTTTGAAATATATGTCGGTAGTGTTGGATGGTCGGCTCTCGCATCGGTGTCCACGGATTGGTCGTCCCATCCGCAAATGGATGCGAGAGTAAATTTGCGGGTCAATGTTGGAGATGCCCTAACATGGGTTGGAATGCCTACCCATGTAAATTTTAAAAAAGAAAAAAAAATCTACAGAAACTAACTCTTTAGATGGTTTACTCAACTTTGCAAGACAAATTAAACGATAGTCCCATGAGGTCCTAACTCATCCAAGTCAACTTCATATCCCAAAATGTTGGCGTCTCAAAATTGTATTTCATCATCCGGGTAATTTTTTAGGGACAATTCCATTTCTCCCCCTAACTTGAGCCACCACCTGGCATTAGCCCCTAATTTTCAGGTATGCTAAAAAATACCCCTCTTCCGTCAAGTCACCTTACAGAAATGCCCTTATGTGCCGTTACCGTCCGGTCAAAGGGGTTTGACCGTCTCGTGAACAGTAACATGGTGAACAGTAAATTCGAAAAAATAGCAAAAAATATCAAAAAATTCTGAAATTTTGTGGGATCGAAGATACTCAAGGGATCAAGGTGCGTGCAAATTTTCACGTAGTTTGGACATTCTAGCAGCTCGTGTCAAAGGAAAAACTTTAAAATGTACGTTGTGAACAGTAAATTCAAAAAATAGCTAGAAAATTCAAAAAATATGAAATTTTTTTGGCATCAAAGAAGCTGGGGTGCGCAAAGTGCGTGCAAATTTTTGTTGTGTTTCGACACTGTAGGAGCTCGTGGAGAAACAAAACAAAATTTTGCGCAGAAAAAAACTTTGAAAAAATGCTCTATTTTGTATTTTTTTCCTAGAGCACCTCGCATGTCATTTGATCACAAAAAATTGCAAGCACCTTGCGCACCCATGCCTCTTTGATGCAAAAAAAATTCATATTTTTTAAAATTTTCTTGCTATTGTTTTTGAATTTACTGATCAGAGCGTATAGATTTATATTTTTTCCTTTGCCACGAGTTCCTAGAATGTCCAAATAGCGCGAAAATTTGCATGCAACTTGCGCCCTTGAGTATCTTCGATCCCACAAAATTTCAGAATTTTTTGATATTTTTTGCTTTTTTTTTAATTTACTGTTCACCATGTTACTGTTCATGAGACGGTCAAACCCCTTTGACCGGACGGCAAGGGCATTTCTATAAGGTGAATTGACGGAAGAGGGGTATTTTTGAGCATACCTGGAAATTAGGGGCAAATGCCAGGTGGTGGCTCAAGTTAGGGGGAGAAATGGAATTGTCCCGATTTTTTATGCATGTGCATTGACTCACTATTTGACCTATCATGCAGAGGTCGAAGGACAATAATGATTTTTTAATAATAGTATCTACCCCATTGAAGCATACAGCTAAGAAGGTTTCTTCATCAATCATGGTGATGTTCTATAGGGCCTCCGATGGCTTTATTTATCGAAAAATCCCTCTCCCATGAAAAGAAAAAAGAAAGAGAAAACATTCCTTGGAATTAAGATGCGTCCACCCATTGGGAGGATCGGAGCACTCCCCTCCCGGAAAATCTTCCCCTCAAACGCCCATCGGATGAAGAGGCGTCCACCATCGGGAGGATCAGAGCACTCCCCTCACAAAAAATTCGCCCCTCAAACGTTCACGGACGTGCCCGTGCGTGTTCGCAGGCCCTCTTCATTTTGGCGCGCCCACATCCTTGTATCTGATATCCCATACCTCCGTATTCAGTGGTTGTGGTTCGATGCATGGATCCAATTAAACCTTGGCTGGGATGGGGAACCCCTGTGACAGTGCTGACCGTGACATCTTTGCGACTGCTACCAAAGTGGAAATTGGTGATGGCTCGTGCTTCTGTCTGGGAGTCAGCCTGGCTTGAGGGGATGAGGTCCAAAGATACTGCTCCCCAAATCTTCTTGTTATCTAGAAGAAAGAACTGCTCGGTCCAAAAGACGATACACAACAACTTTTGGGTCTTCAAAATTAATATCAGCGCGGGATCTCCGTTAATCATCTAACCGAGTTCGTCAACCTATGGGAAAAACTTTCCCTCATCCACCTCAACCCGGATAAGGCATATACCATCTCATGGAAGCTAAAAAATGATGGCCGCTAATCCATCGCATCAACATACGAGGTCCAGTTCGGGGACTTAATTGACACGAAACTTGTGCAGAAGGTCTGGAAGAATTGGGCCCCTCTAACTTTTTTTGCTTGGCTTGTAATCAACAACAGGATTTGGACGGCGGACCGGCTGCAGTGACAAGGATGGCCAAATTGCAACCTTTGCCCCCTCTGTAAACAAGTCCAAGAATGGGCGGCTGACCTTTCCTTCTAGCGTAGATACACATCTAGAGTTTGGGGTCTGATCAAGGTTTGGCTTGGCCTTCATGAAGCGAACCTCCTAGAGTGGGGTCACATGAACTCAGTTATAGATTGTTTCAGCCTCAACGCGACCTGGAAGACGCAGCTAGAAGGCCGCTCATCTCCCTCATGCTACTCGCTTTGTGGGAAATATGGAAGGAGCAAAACGCAAAGGGGCTTCCGCAATATAGCGGTGCCGGTTGAAGTTATTGTTGCCAGGATCAAAGTGGAGTGTAATTTGTGGTGTCTCGCTGGAGTGAAGCATTTTCACCAGGATCAAAGAGGAGTGTAATTTGTGGTGTCTCGCTGGAGCAAAGCATTTGCGTAATTAAATGTCGCGAGACTGATGCTTTATAATTCAGCCTTTTCGCCGCAAACTCTAAAACCTTCTTACTTATTCAATGAAAATGGTAAATCTTTTGCCAAGTTTCAAAAACAAATCATGTCCCTCATATCCATGCAACACATGCAACATGCGCAATTTAACCTACGTAGACCAACGCCCGAGCAACAAACCTACTGAAATCGGGCATAATTCACAGATATGATCATCGGACAAAAATAAACAATTTTCATCGGTCGGACAATAATTAAACATAATTAAAAACTAGATTATACAGGGAAGGGTGGAGGAAATCACCATTTCCTCGCCATCACCTTCCCCTTGCGGTCGGCAGTGCTGTTCTAGCCGTCAATGTAGGCGTCGGCCGCCGGGGGATCGTGGTCGTAGGAGATGGATGTGGATGCATCACTGATGTCTGATTCGTCGTCCAACACGTCCATCCATACCATGACTAGGCTATGGAGCAAGCGCTCCCGCTCCTCGGCGTGCCTCCTCACCTTCATTGTCCTCGTCGTCGTCGCCTCACGCCCTGACAGCTCGATGGCGAGCCGGACCACTTTGGCGTTCATTCGCTAGAGCCGCTGCACATCCAACTCTGCAATTGTTAGGGAGAGGCAGAGGAAGGACACGATGAGTCCGTCCTCGGGATCAACCGGCGCGAGCGCGCGATTTCCCAGCTCCATGCCAACGCCAGACCCGCCGCTAACCTATCCCTCACGCATTGCCATTTGTGCCATGCGACCTGTTCCTCCAACTTGGGCGTCCTCGACTGGTTCAGCGGCGGCGAGCGCATGAGCACCCAACGGTAGCCGTGGATGCCCTCCAGAGGTGGTTCAGATGGGGTGGGGCAGTGTACTTGTACTAGAGCAGAGTGAGCGGCACTCCCGCGTTGCTGCGCACGGACGGGAGAGTCTGGCAACGTCGCCTACACTGCGATGACGGGCGAAGGGGTACGATGCATAGCCCCTCAAGCCGTCGTTGCTATTGCTGCCCTGATCTAGCCGTGAGTTGCGCTATGCGATGCCGAGAGCGACCACATCGACGCCGCTCTCATCGCCGCCAAAGCCGGAGCTGCTGCGGTCATCTGCCAAGGATCAGATTGGGGAGAGGAGGGGACAAATTGGGAAGAATAGGGGATGGAGAGCGTGGAGTGGGCTGGGCTGACTGAGATCTAGGGTTCGTCGAGGGGGTATATGAGGGGTTGGTGGTGGGCCGGGCTGACGTGGCAGATGCGCCTGAGCCACCTCATATCCGCCCTATATTTGGGTTGGATATGAAGGGTGCGGGACGGCCCGGGTGTTTGGTACTGGTTTGAGGCACCCGATGATGGCAATATGCCCTAGAGGAAATAATAAAATGGTTATTATTATATTTCCTAAATCATGATAAAGGTTTATTATTCATCCTAGAACTGTATTGATCGAGACTTAAATACATGTGTGAATACATAAACAAATATCGTGTCCCTAGTAAGCCTCTACTAGACTAGCTCATTGATCAAAGATGGTTAAGGTTTCCTAACCATAGACATGTGTTGTCATTTGATAATGGGATCACATCATTAGGAGAATGATGTGATGGACAAGACCCATCCGTTAGCTTATCATATTGATCGTTCAGTTTATTGCTATTGCTTTCTTCATGTCAAATACATATTCCTTCGACTATGAGATTAGGCAACTCCCCGATACCGGAGGAATACCTTGTGTGCTATAAAACATCACAATGTAACTAGGTGATCATAAAGATTCTCTACAGGCATCGCCGAAGGTGTTTGTTGAGTTGGCATAGATCGAGATTAGGATTTGTTACTCTGAGTATCGGAGAGGTATCTCTAGGCCCTCTCGGTAATACACATCATAAGCTTGCAAGCAAATGACTAAGGAGTTAGTCACGAGGTGATGTATTATGGAATGAGTAAAGAGACTTGCCGGTAACGAGATTGAACTAGGTATGAAGATACCGATGATCGAATCTCGGGCAAGTAACATACCGATGGACAAAGGGAATTACGTATATTGCCATAACGGTTCGACCGATAAAGATCTTCGTAGAATATGTAGGAGCCAACATGGGCATCCAGGTTCTGCTATTGGTTATTGACCGGAGAGGTGTCTCGGTCATGTCTACATAGTTCTCAAACCCGTAGGGTCCACACGCTTAACTTCGTTGACAATATAGTGTTATACGAGTTATATGTTTTGGTGACAAAATGTTGTTCGGAGTCCGGGATGCGATCATGGACATGATGAGGAGTCTCGAAATATACGAGAGGTAAAGATTGATATATAGGACGATGGTATTTGGACACCAGAAGTGTTTCGAGACATACCGGGAAGGAATCAGGTCACCGGAAGGGGTTCCGGGCACCCCCCGGCAAGATATGGGCCTTATGGGCCAAAGGAGGGGACATACCAGCCCACAAGGGGGCTTGTAAGCCCCCTCCCATGCTTGGCCAGCCCTAGGGAAGGAAAAGGGGGAGGGCTAGCCCCTCCTGCCTTTCCCTCTCATGGGAGAAAGGAAAGGGGGGGGGGCACCCTCCCTTGCCTTCCTCCCACACTCCAAATAAGGAAGGGGGCGCATGGCGAGGCAGCAGCCCTAGGGCTGCCGCCAGGTCTCTTGTGGCGCCCTAGGGGTTTCCTCCTCCCCACCTACCTATATATATGTGGGAAGGGGGTGCCACACACGGACACAACATTGTCTTAGTCGTGTGCGGCGCCCCTGTCCACCATTTACTCCCTCGGTCATTTTTACGTAGTGCTTAGGTGAAGCACTGCGGAGATTGCATCACCATCACCGTCACCACGCCGTCGTCCTATCGGAACTCATCTACTACCTCGACGTCTTGCTGGATCAAGAAGGCGAGGGACGTCACCGAGCTGAACGTGTGTAGAACTCGGAGGTGCCGTGCGTTCGGTACTTGATCGGTTGAAGCGCGAAGAAGTTCGATTACATCAACCGTGTTGTGAAACCCTTCCTCTTACGGTGTACGAGGGTACGTAGACACACTTTCCCATTCGTTGCTATGCATCTCCATAGATAGATCATTGCGTGTGCATAGAATTTTTTTGTTTTCCATGCAACGTTTCCCAACACCCGAGTGGGTCGTTTTTTTTTGACCGATCAGTGACCAGTCCGACTGCCCGAGCATTTGAGGATTTTTTGAGGCACCCGACTGTAGATGCTCTAAAGGCATCTCCAATGTGGACCCTCAAATAGCTCACATATGTCCGAACAAAGCTGTCCGGACGCAGCATGCCATCCAACGCGGTACCCTATGGATCGACGGACCAGTCCGATTGTCCAAAATCCCGTAAATTGGATTAAAACCAAGGGGGCTTTGCGAGCGTCCGGAGCAGTGCCACGCATGCGTCCGATACTCCAGACCAACCCAAAAGTCTATCCCGAGCGAAAATGTTGCCGCACTTTCATGCCGGTCAGCGATGCTCCAAAGCACTAGCACCGCTTTATGTTGTCCCACCCCAGACGTGACTTCTCATTGGACCCATCATTGAAGCAACACATCAGCCTAGAGCGTCGCCCGGTCTCCGCGCCTGTTCCAATGCCAAAGACGCGTGGCCGGACTGGATAGGACGACTGTGTAAAACTGTCTTTTGTCTGTCCTTAAACAAGTGAGGCGGCCGATAAACCCACTCCAGCGTTCGCATTAACATAGGCCGCCGCTTAGCCTTCCAGGTAACCACTATTTAAGTGTTGCCTCCTCACCCGACACGACCTGCACCACACCACTCCCGCCATGACCGCGAGCTCTAGAGCAGCGTGGGAAAACCTCCTGACGGAGTTGAAGCAAGAGTTGACCAGAATTGCGGTCGACTGACAGGGCCATCACGCGGGACGGATTGAGACCGGCTTACCAACGAGCTTGTCAGAGGTTAGCGACAAGGACTAGACGATGAAGAAGGCATCGAACGATGAGTCGGGCCCCTACCCATGTAGGCGCACTTCAGCGTCGTCATGGTGAAAGAGTAGTCGACACCGCTTGTGTCAGTGTTCCGGCAGGTGCGGGATACAACCTTCGGCTCCTCGATGAGCACCGACCAGCAGAGTAGCAAACTGTCTATAAGCAGGCGAATGACGACAACGTCGTAGCCATCGTCACAGAGGATCCGAACTTCCTGCATGAGTAGCGGACGTTGTACCAATCCATGCACGTCACTTGTGACATCCGCCGCGAGCAATGGCGAATGTGTGTCCTGCAGGCAAAGAGATACGCCCTGTTCACGGAGTTCAGCGCGGAGGTGAACAAAAGAAAGGCGCAGACTACAACAGATGTCAGCTCCGCGCCACCCGCCCCAGCTGTTTGCGCCTCACCGTAGTGACCACGTGGTCGTCTCGTCTACGTCCGGACGTCGGCACGACGGACTCCGGCAAGGCAGGTTAGGAGATAAGACGTGGGCATGCCTGGTGTCCCATGTGGGGCGTCTTATTCTGCCCTTCTAGTGGGGCTCATGATCGGTGAGCTTGCCGGATATGGGGAAGACAAGACGTGGAACATGGCCACCGCCATGACCGGCAAACATTTAGACTAGCTTAAAAAAGTGCCGGCCGCTTTTGTTTGGCGAAAATATGTAGGAATGTAATGAATTTGGTTCAGTTTGCATGAAATTTATCCATTTGTTTAAATTCCTTCTGAAATGTGTCCGGGCATTTGATACACAAAGTTGGATGACCGGCTGCTGTACCACTATTCCGCTGACGCGTCTCCGCGGATGGTTTCCATTTTAGTGGTGCGCATTATAGATGCCCTAAAATTCACAAAAGAGTCGGTGTCGCTTCTCTACCTCCAGCTCCTCGCAAAACGCGAAGCCGCACACGGGCAGGCAACCAGGCATCGGATCCACGTCACGTTATCCACGCACAGTACACATACAGTAAATGGAGCCCGAATCACGCGACCAGTGAGAGTAACATAGATGGTAACATCACACATCTCTACGCAAAATAGATGATGTGGTCAGTAATTAATGAGGAAATAGGGGCATGTGGTAACATAGCTAGTTACTGTAACATCACACGTATCAAGACAAGTTGAGTCTACAATCAAATAAATTAAGTGTTTGCATGACACCACACACATGTTACTCCTTACTATAAAGATAGTAACATATACTAGTAACATATGCATGTTACTAGCCTAAGGCTGGTCATAGTGGGGAGTAACTTAGACTAGTGTCATATGCATGACACTAGTCTAAGTTACTACTTTCATAATGCAAAGTAACATAGAGGGTGCTTGGATCCAAGGGACTATTTTTAGTCTGGCTAGAAATAATCTCTTTTAGAGGCTAAAGTTCCAAGCACCGCTGACTAAAGAGAGGCTAGGACTAGTCTTGAGGCTAAAAAATTTTAGTCATAGGAAACCTACTAAAATATGTATTAGCCCTCTCTCTCCTCATTTAATTTCTCTCCTTCAACACATGCGAGTTCTGGATTGGAGGGTTTGGAGGATAATAAATGCTCAATAACTTGATTTTAGTCTCCTTAGGCCCCTCCCAATGCTACACCTTGTACAGGTGCTAAGCCTTCCACGTAGGCAAAAAATCTGATGTGGCAAGTTATTTAAGAGGAGAGAGATGAGTGTGGTGACCCCGGGAAGAAACAATGCTAAGCGCGTGAACCTAGGCAAAACATTTAAAGGAGGGAAGTCCACCAATACATGAAGAGCTTTAGTTGCTAAATCATTAAATGAAGCAAGCTTAGCAACCACAAGCTAAGCACCTATGCATTGGGGAGTATAGTTACTAAGCTATTTAATATGCTTAGCACCTCATCTAAGCACCCATGCATTGGAAGCAGCCTTAGTATTTGGATCCAAGCATGGGTGAGGCTAGCAAGTTTTAGTCCCACTACTTTTCTCTCCTTCAACTCATGGGACTAAAACGTATCCAAGCACCCTCATAATAGTAGTATCATAGATGGCTTCATTTATTAACCTGTAGACTCATCTTGTCTCGGGAAGCGCTATGTTACAGTAACATATTATGTTACCACCTCTCATTAATTACTTGCCACGTAAGCAAAATTTTCTTGAAATGCGCTATGTTACTACTTAAGTTACTCCCATTATGACTAGCCTAAGTTACTACTCATCCATTGTGACTAGTGTAATACTAGATAGACAACTCTAAATCAAAGAACCAGCAAGAAAAAACAGAGATGCCGCAGAGCATAGTGGTGCATGCGGGCATGGCAATTGGCAAGATGCGCGACAATGCGTACGTACGCTGCGGTCACAACATACAAGAGGCCAGGAGAACAGTGACCGGTGTTCTCCTGTAGTACTCAGCTAGCTACAGTGCGTATCTCGTCGTATCTCCCGGTGGCCAGTGGTCGCTACAGGGAGTGGCCGGGCTGCTGCGCTTTGGGTGTGTGGTCTAAACGTTGATCACTATTCTTCTTTTTGAGGGAATAAACGTTGATCACTAAATTGGCCTATGACGTTAAGCGGACTGCGAGGAGAAAGAGACGAGTGGAAGATGTGGGCTGTGGGGAGAAGCGGCCCAACAGTGCGCCGGGTGGACTCCTGGACTTTCGCAGAGCCCATCTCCCCATAGTTTTGAGGATGGTTTGTGTGATTACCGAAAAAGGTTTCCGCCCCGCTTTACATGTAAAGAACCAAACAATAAGCATCCGGTGTAGATACACGCCACGTCATCGTAACACACGCACACACTCAAGGCAGGATACACATGCGCTGAGCGCAGCAACACCATCCCTAGCACTACCACACAGAGATGAAGCTACATATGACGAACCATGCGCTCCAAGGCGGCGCCTTCAAGAAGGAAACGACACCGGCGCACCGCCACCGCCAGATCCAAGGATCAGAGTTTTCCCCGGAGCCGCATGACGGGCAATGATAGCCGCGACGACGCCTTGAAGAAGGGAACGATCTTCGCCGCCACCGGTCCGTCCGAAGATAGAACAGGTTTTCACCTCTGCCAACACTCACCGCCACCGAACGCCACACCCCGACAACCACGTCGCCCACACGGCCATGGAGACCGGGCAACACCAAGGCACGGGCTCTGCCCACGGGCACCGTGCTACCACCACCAGGGCCGCCGCCCCAGCATCCAAGACCTTGACACCACGTCACCCGAGACCCGTCGCACCCCAACGAAAGAGACGAGCGGAAAGGTCCACCTTTCGCCTCCAGGCGACTTCCCCGCCGAGACCCAATAGGTCGGCCAAAACTGGCATCCACTGACCCGTCCTGCAGCCCCGAGCGCGAGACGAGCTTGGTCCTACAACATCGAGAGGAGGACGAGGTCAGTCCTGCTGCACCGTGCGCGAGACGAGCTCGGTCCTGCTGCATCGGGCGCGGGACGAGCTCGGTCCTGCAGCACCGGGGCGTGAGACGAGCGGTGGACCGCAACTGGGAGAGGGCCAGCCCATTGATGGGAGTAATGCCCGGGCAACGAGGAGATGGGGTGAAGGCCGAAACGGCTCGACCGCAGACGAGCCGACACCGGAGAAGCCGGCCGCTGCCGCGAACAGATTCGTCGAGCTACCGTGGAGCCGCCACAACACTGGCAGGCCATCACTGAGACCTCCCCACGCTGCCGCCCACGGCCGAAAGCAAGCCACGCCGGCCATTGCCCAACCCAGGCCGCTCGCCGGAAAACTCAAGATCGATCAGCCGCACGCCCCACCTCCACCAGTACCAGCCCGCCTCCGATCCCGACCGAGAGGAGAAGGATGTCGAGCCATGGCCCAAAGAGAAGGGGTCCACCAGGACCCGCCCGCTGTAGCCCGAGGTGGATCTGGACCACCGCCGCCACCAGGCGTGTCGCCCTCGGAGCCCCGCCCGCCGCTAGGCAACAACAGCAGGCGGCTCCGAAGCCTTGCTGGAGCAACAGCCGGCCAAGGCCGAGTGCCCTCCAGCCCACGCTGTCGCAGCCCGAGCCGGCCGACAAGGGGATCTGGACCGACCGACAACACCCGCAGCAGGAGTCGACCCCGCCATCTCCGCCTCGCCAGCCGCCCATCCATTCGCACAGCCGCCGCCGCTCCACCGACAAAGCCAGGCTACCAGCACGGCCGCCTGGTCATCGCCAGCATCGCCGCCAGCGAGCGACGCGCGCCTGCTCAGCGCCAGGCCATGAAAGCAAGAGGGGGGGGCTGGGGACTCCGCCGCCGCCGCTGATCGGGCTTCGCCCGGCAGCGCCCTCTAGAGGGGTGGTCCGGCGGCGGCTAGGGTTCGCCCTGCCGCCTGCGGGAGCGGCTCAGGCGAGACGCAATTGGCTATCCCTCACCAGGTAGCAGTTTGTGTGATTTCGGGCGTGAGGATCGCTGATTGGTCCAGACTGATTTAGTGATTCGTGTTAGATAGCTAATAGTGTCTATATTGTAGAAGATGAGGTTTGGGCCGTGCAAACTCATCACGCAGCCGGAGAGTAAACTGCTGAAGAAGGGCTGCTGAGGAGGCCGTCAGGATGATGTCGTCGACATAGAGCAGCAAGTAAGCAGTCGTGTCGCCATGGTGGTATACGAACAGCGAGGCATCCGAGCGAGTCACATGGAAGCCCAGTGTCTAAAGAAAACCGACGATACGCTGGTACCAGGCGCGAGGGGCTTGCTTAGGCCGTAGAAAGACCGAGACATCAAGCACACATGGCCAGGATGAGTGGCGTCGATGAAACCAGTTGGTTGCTCACAGTAAACCTGCTTCCTCAAGGTGACCATGAGGAAAAGCGTTGGAGACATCCATCTGATGGACCGGCCATCCACGAGAGACCGCCAGCTAGAGAACGGTGCAGATCGTGCTCAGTTTGACAACTGGTGCAAATGTCTCGGTGAAGTCAATGCCAGCACGCTGCCTGAAACCACTGACCACCCAGCGAGCCTTATAACGCTCAAGAGTGCCATCCGAGCGGGTCTTATGCCGAAAAACCCACTTGCGCTGATGACATTGGCGCAAGGAGGCCGGGGAACCAGTGTCCAAGTACGGTTCCGCTAGAGAGCATTGAACTCTTCCTGCATCGCAGCAAGCCAGTGAGGATCACGAAGGGCTACTCTGGTGGATGCGGAAATCGATGATGGCTCGGCGGTGGAGGCGGCGAGGAGATACTCATCGCTGGAGTACCGCAGGCTCGGGCAGTGGAGGCCGGTCTGGGCCCTTGTGAGAGGGCGATACGGCAACTCTGGGACCACAGCGGGCGTAGGTGGTGAAGAAGAGCGGGCTGCAGGGGAGGAGGCCGCACCTGAGGCCGAGGAGGCGAGCCCGTCCGAGGGGCAGCCGCACCTGGGGCGCCGAGGAGCACCGAGGTCGCACCCGAGGCTGAGGCAGCCAGCAGGCCGGGCGAGGGGCCACGGTTGTTGGCGAGGGCACCGCGCCAAGGGCAGTGAAGGAGCCGGCGGCGAGGCGGCCGAGGAGGCGGGCGACGTCGGGAAGTCCAACAGAGGCGACGAGGAGGGCGTGGAGGCCTCCGAGGGCGTCGAGGGGGCGCGAGGCAAAGCTCGTCCCACGGCGCGTGGGGCGCCAAAGCCCGGGGCCGGTCCGAGGACCGAGCGGGGCCGTCCACCTGACGGGATCACCGGGGGGCCGCCGGTGGCCGGTGGGGACGAAACGATGGAGGGTACCTGCTGAAACGGAAGCACCTTCTCATCAAAGTAAACGTGTCATGAGGTGAATACACGGTGTGAGACGGGATCGTAGTAGCGGTATCCTTTGGTGTTAGGTGGGTAGCGGAGGAAGATGCAAGCGACGGTGCGAGGTGCAAGCTTATGAGGTGTGGTAGCGGCGATCCTAGGATAGAAGAGACAACCGAAAATGCGAAGCTCGTCATAAGAGGGTTGTGTACCGAAGAGAAGATGATGGGGTGCAAAGTTTCCACGAGTACAACAAGGGCAAAGGTTAATGAGGAGTGATGCGGTGGCGAGAGCGTCAGGCCAAAAGCGTGTCGGCACATTGGCATGAAAGAGAAGTGTACAAAAGCAGTCATTAAGAGTGTGAAGAACGCGTTCAGTGTGCCCATTTTGTTGCGAAGTGTACGGGCAAGTGAGACGAAAAGTCGTGCCATGTGTGATGAGGAGAGTGTGAATAGCGAGGTTGTCGAACTTCTTCCCGTTATTTGTTTGTAACGCGAGAATGAGTCGCACAAACCGCGTGAAAACATAGGAGTAGAATGCGGAGAGAGTGGAAATAACATCGGACTTGTGCCGCAACGGGAAGGTCCACACATAGTGGGAAAAATCATCAAGAATGACAAGATAGTATAGATAGCTTGTATTACTTGCAACTGAAGAGGTTCACACATCACTATGAATTAACTCAAACGGGTACGATGCAACATGAGAAGAATTCCTAAATGGAAGACGAGCATGTTTGCCGAGGCGACAAGCATGACAAGAGTGACCGTCGATTTTATCACACGTGAATGAAAAACTCCGAAGTATATGACAAAGGGTGGCAGGGTTGGGATGACCCAAGCGAGCATGCCAGAGGTCCACACAGGTGGCGAGGGCAACAGGAGCGACGGAGGTGGTGGTGGTGGCGGTGGAGTGGACCAGGTAGAACTCGTCAGTGCTGTCACATCAGTGAAGCACCATCCGGGTACCGATTTCCTTAACAGAAAAACCACACTCGTCAAATTCAGCGGTAACAGAATTTTCACGTGTAAAAGAACGAACAGAAACAAGATTTTTAATAAGATCAGGAGAAACTAAGATGTTAGATAATGACAATGGAGTAGACATAGATGGAAAAGATGCATGTCCTATGTGAGTAATGGGAAGTGAGGAACCGTCGCCGACGATGATGCGAGTGGCAGTGTGGAAAAGATAGAAGGTGTGGAGGTTACCGGGACGGGCAGCCATATGCGCGGTGGTTCTGGTATCCATGTACCAGTCGCCGCCGCCGGTGTAGGTGGACGGAGTGGGAGCGGAGTGCAGGGTGGCCAGCAAGGCCGGGTCCCAAGGCATGGGGGAGCGCGGGACCCAACAACTGTGGCGGGGCCGTTAGGGGCCGCAGCGGCAGCCCTCCTAGCTGCGGCAGCTGTCCATAGGAGAGAGGCCCCTAGGGTGCCGCGTAGGGCTGCGGCGCGGCGTAAAACGCCTGATGCGAGGGAGTCCACGCGCCGAATGCCAGGGGCAGGAGCACGAGGAACCAACATGGAATAGGCATGCACAACGCCGGTCCACTGATTTTGGTCGGCGTACCACGGGGCCGGCTGAAGCTATTGTTAAGGGCGGGCGACACCTCCCTGGGTGTCGTGGACCTGCTGCTGCTTGCGCCCACCACGGCGACCCCCATTAGCAGCCGGCGGGGGCGGCGGGAAGGGGGCCGGGGCCTGCGGGTAGGCAGACGGGGGTGATCGGGCCGGCGTGGGGCGCGGATGAGGCGGCGCCAGGCCCCTACGGGTGCCGGCGATGAGGGAGGTGTGTGTGGCCCGGGTCCACGCCATCTTCATCTACCTCTCCTCCAGCTTGAGGTACGCCACCACCTTGGCGAAGGTCAGCTCGGGGATGAGAGTAAGGTTGGAGGCGGCTTTCCCAAAGTCCTCGTTTGGACTAGCGGTGAGGGTGCTGATGAGGAGCTCGTCGCCGACTGTCTCGCCGAGATCATGGAGCTCGTCGACGAGCTTCTTGAGGCTTATGCAAAAGTCGTCAATGGACGAGTCAAGCCGCTGGCACCCATAAAACTCATCATGGAGGAGGACCTTGCGCTGGAGCTTGTTGTCGGTGAAGAGGCCGTTGAGCTTGGTCCAGATGACGTAGGCATCGCCGTCGTTGTCCACCACCATGTGGAAGAGGTCCTTGGAGATGGTAAGGTAGAACCAGCGGATGATGGTGGTGTCGAGGATCATCCACTCCTCGTCATTCACCATGAGGCTGGAGTCCACGACGCCATCAACGTGACCATGGAGCAAGTACCCGCGAAACACCAAGGAGAAATACCGCTTTCAAGTGTAGTAGGAGGCGGTGGATTGGTCGAGGATCACTGGAACATGCTCGTGGATGTTGAGATCACGAACGAGGGTGACATCTGGACCGACAAAGGGGTTGGAGGCGGTGGAGATGGAGGAGCTCATGGAGGCTAGGGTTGTGGGAGAAAGAGGGGTGATGGCTGCGACGTGCGCCGGCGGCTGCGGCTAGACGAAGCGGCGGCAGCGGCAGGTGGCGGATGGTGATAGTAGTGGCGGCTATGTGGCAGAGGCGGTGACAGAAGGAGGAGGCGGAGGCTGCGGGTGGGCGGCGGCTGCGGGAAGGCAGCGGCGAGTGACGGAAGCGAGGGAGGGAGGCAGGCGGCGTCACAGGGCGGCGGTGACAGCTAGAACGTAGCTGCGGCGGCGATAGTAGGTGGCGGCGCAAGGGAGGCGTGGCAACGGCGACTAGGTCTAGGTTAGGATCGGCCTGCGATAGATGCCATGTAGAAGATGAGGTCTGGGCTGTGCAACACTCAATGCATTGATCGGGTACTAGGCACATATATATGGTGTACAAGACTGGGGCCACAACCTCAACTATACAAGAAAACTATAAGGTGGGCCTATGACACAATATACATGCACAATATGTTCAACATTTAGATATATTAAAACTGAGCACCCTCCCAGCTCTCTCAGGCCATCAGCATTTCTAATCGTTGGATCACCACTTTTAGTCATTTTTGGCCATCCGATTACCTCTTAATCCCACATCGATGCTTCGTTCCGATCCGATCGAGCGATAGCTTGATCGGGCCGCTGCTTTGGTGGTTTTTTGGGGCGTCCGAGATTCAATTGGGCCTACTAGGCCTGTACCAGGCTCCCGTGCTACAAAAAGGGTAAAACCTAAAACACTTGATGCCTCGCAAGTCGCTCACGACCCTAGCTCTCTCGTTCGCTCGTAGCCTCGCGTGGCGGCGTCTCTCCCTGGTCTTCCTTCCCGACCTTTCCTCTCTCTCACGACTTGACGGATGCAAACCTCGATCTGCAGTGTCCTTCTCTAGATCTCAACTTTTAGCGGTGGCAACCGTCGCAAGGCTCGCTCAACCCCTCCCACTAGTAGATCCTAGGTGTCCTCTCCAACCATGACCTCAACCTAGGGCGGACCTATGTCCGCCGGCAGCACCGACTCATCTAGCAGATCAAAAGGACCCCAAGAAGAGCGCCCCTTCCAGCACGCGGTGTGCCCTAGTTGCCCACCGTGGCATTGGCCTCAGCACTGGCATATGGTATTCATTTCCTTATGTTCAAACCATAAGTATGATTGTGGTGTGATACAACGTGTTCGTTTTCCCGGAAGAAAAGTTGCGCCGATTTTTCTTCTCTTTCTTTAGATGCCATTCTTTGTTTTGTTACTCTTTTGCATGTGACAAACATTATAAATTATATATGCGTGAGTTCTTCTCCATTGGCTGTCGGACAGTTAATTTGTTCATGTAGACTGCCATACCTCACATCTTTATGTTCAGCATTATGTTGGCTATCTGAACTAATAACCATTTTTTATCTACATTGTTCATTGCATGCTGTTTGCAAATTTCTTCATTCTTGTCTTTTTTATTGTAGAACACCTGCACCTAATGGAAATAAAATTCATGTTTGGTAGACTAGAACCAAAGATTTCTTTATCTGATGGTACCGCACAATAGAAAGTTGTAGAATCTATCGCTTACTGTTATATTTGCACTCGATTGTAGTTGCAAGCCAGAACATTTACTGATTTATATCAGGTAGTTAGAAATAGTTTCATGCACAGTTAATTTTGATACGGCACAGTGTAACGCCCTCGATGCGGCTATATCTCCCACGTGTCGAAGCACGACTTAGAGGCATAACCGCATTGAAAGCAATGTCGCAAGTGAGGTAATCTTCGCACAATCCATGTAATACATAAGGGAAAGAGATACATAGTTGGCTTACAGTCGCCACTTCACACAATACATAAATAAACATCCATCATTTAGCTTACACCCAAGGTCCGACTACGAAACCAAAATAAAAGAAGAATACCCCAAATGCAACACAGATCCCCGATCGCCCCAACTGGGCTCCACTACTAATCGTCTGGAAATGAAACATAGTATCGACCAAGGGCCTCATCAAATTCCCACTTCAGCTGGGGTTGCACCATCTGCTTATTTGGCAAGGCCACCGCACTGTGATCTGTTTTGGTAGAATCTGTGAGCCACGGGACTCAAGCAATCTCACACCCGTGAGATCAAGACTATTTAAGCTTAAGGGAAGGCTGGTGTAATGAGGTGGCGCAGCAACAGCGACTAGCATAAATGGTTTCTACGCACGCAAAAGAGAGCGAGAAGAGAAGCAAGGCACGATCGCGAAGCTAGTAGTGATCAAGAAGTGATCCTAAAGCAACCTCGCCAAACATAAGTCCAACACCGTGTTCACTTCCGGACCACGAGAAGAGACCATCAAGGTTACATACACGGTTGATGTATTTTAATTAAGGTCAACTTCGGTTTTCTACAACCGACATTAACAAATTCCCATCTGCCTCATAACGCATGGGCACGGCTTTCGAAAGATAATACCCGCAGGGTGTCCCAACTTAGCCCATCACAAGCTCTCACGGTCAACGAAGGAATAAACCTTCTCCCGAGACACTCCGATCAGACTCGGTATCCCGGTACATCAAGACATTTCGACAATGGTAAAACAAGACCAGCAAAGCCTCCCGAATGTGCCGACAAATCTCGATAGGAGCTGCACATATCTCTTTCTCGTGGCACACCGGATTGTCCAAACTTCCGATAGGCTATCCCGAGTTGCTCGGTACACCGCGGCCGACAAAGTTGGACCAACACTCACGACGAGCACCGCCCGGGGAGGGGGGTAATAAAGATGACCCTCGGCTCGCGAAAATCCAAGGGAAAAAGGCTTAGGTGGCAAATGGTAAAACCAAGGTTGGGCCTTCGGAGGAGTTTTATTCAAAGCGAATCGTCAAGGGGTCCCATAAATCACCCGACCGTAAGGAACGCAAAATCAAGGAACATAACACCGTATGACGGAAACTAGGGTGGCAAGAGTGGAACAAAACACCGGCATAAGGCCGAGCCTTCCACCCTTTACCAAGTATATAGATGCATTAATTAAGACAATAGATATTGTGATATCCCAAAATATCCGTGTTCCAACAAGGAACAAACTTCATCTTCACCTGCAACTAGCAACGCTATAAGAGGGGCTGAGCAAAGCGGTAACATAGCCAATCAACGGTTTGCTAGGACAAGGATGGTTAAAGGTTTGACATGGCAATCTGGGTGGCATGATATAGCAAGTGGTAGGTATTGCAGCATAGGCATAGCAAAAGAGCGAGCATCTAGCAAGCAAAGATAGAAGTGATATCGAAGGTATGGTCATCTTGCCTGCAAGGTTCTCAGAGTTGTCGAAGGCTTGTTCTTCGTAGGCGTTCTCAACAGGTTCCTCGTTCACGTACTCGTCTCCCGGCTCTACCCAAAGCAAGAACACAAGCAACAGAACCACAATCAAACAAGGATCAATGCACAAGCAATACGATGCAATACATGACATGCGATGCGAGATGTGATATGCAATGCATATGTGTGCTCCGGAAGGAAAATGATGAACCAGGCATATCATGGCATGGAACAAGTACTAGCATGAAGTAGGCATGAAAATGAAACTATCCATGTGCAACACAACCTCATAGCATGCTTGAAATAAAACACACAAGAATGACAAGACAACATCATGATGTAAAATGACATGTTCCTGAACTTGCTCAAATGTAGAAACTAATGCCACCACTGGATTGGTGGGATTTTTCTACCCCAAAAACATATATAATATGTCTAGGTTGCTGTAGAAAAATGTTCACAAGTGCATTAAGTTAAAACCTGCCTAAATTGGAATATGACAGAAAAGGCATTTTCCATATTTGGAAACGTCTAGAAAAGGACTTGCCCGAAATGGAAATGTCCTACATGCCAGAAATGGAATATTCGCTGGGGAATAAAATAAATAAATAAAAAAAAGAAAACAGAGGCTAAAGGAGGATGACAGGTGGGGCCACACTGTCATACGCACAGTGTCAGAATGGGATTAAAAAGGGGGTGTTAATATGCATCCACGGGGGTTCGAACCCGGGTCTCCCCGGTGTGGCTCTGCTGCTGCAGCCAGTCGGCTAGGCGGGCGCGGCTGATAGGGGAAGGGCTTCGGCCCCTTTTGGATATGCGCCAGGTCGCGCGACTATGCTGCAAACAGAAAGGACGACGGCGCCGGCGAGGGCAACGGCGGCAACCCAGCGGGCACAGGGACCCCGGCGGCCGTGCGGTAAGGGAAAAAGAACTCGCGCACCTACGAGAGAAAGCAGGGCGCTCGAGCTCGAGCAGTGGCTCGACTCGGGGCCATGGCGTCCGCGGCGAGCGGCAGAGGGACTCGCCGGAGCTGCGGGAGGCTTGCAGGGTGCGCGCGAAGGCACAAGCGAGTGCGCGAACGCGCTACGGGAGCACGAAGAGGGGGAACCGGAGCTGTGGCACGCAAATCACGCTACGGTTGCACTGCACTGCACCAACAAATTCAGAACCGTCGGAGCACTTCGTGCGCGGGAAAGACACGGATCGGACAGCGATCTACGGGCGTCTACATGCCATGGGAAGGATGGGAGAGGGAGGTGCATTACCCAGCTCACCCAAGGACGCGAAGAGGTCGATGGAGACGAGCTAGCGGCGACGAATCGGAGCTCTGAACCTTGGCGCGTCTCTGGCCGAGTGGAAGGAGGAAGCAGGGGACGTCGAGGAACTCATCGTCCGGGGCACCGTAGTCGACGTCGTGGAAGTAGACGACGGCGAGGAAGAAGATGGACACGAACTGCGGGGTTGGAGTGGACGGAGAGCACGCCGGCGACGAGGCGTGCTCCCAGGTGCGCTCGGGACGGGGCGGAAGCGGCAGATCTGGTGGTCTGCTCACCTGGCGGCGGCGATGGGAGGAAGAGGGAAACCCTAGGGGGCGCGTGGACACGGAGAGGGGATAAAAGGGAGGCTAGGGCGACGGGTGGAGCACGGCGTCGACGCGGCCGTGGCCATGTGCGCACGCGGCGTGAGCTAGACGAAAAGGCGAGAGGCGGGTGCGCTGTAGCCAGAGGCTGGCTCGTGGGGTCGCGAGTGCCACGTGGGCGTACGGGCTGCTGGGTAACGGGGCGGCTGGGTGAGAAACGACGAGGGCGCTGAGTGAGCAAGCGGGCTGGATGGCTGGCTGGGCTGGCTGGCGGCGGTGCTAACTGGGCCGGCCTGGGAGGCCGAGGTCCAGGGGGGGGGGGCGTTGCTGCGCTGGCTGCTGCTGGTGCTGCATTTTCATTTTTTTAAAACAGAAATGAAAACAGAAAAGCTCAGGGAAAAAGAAGAGGAGTTAGAGGATAAAGAAAATATTATCCAACTCCTGGAATTATCCACTATTTTAATAAATTGCATTGGGCATTTTTAGAGGTCGAAAAATAAGACAAGTTTGAAATATTTTCAAACTTGTGTCATTTTTGAACCTGACCAAAACAACTTCAAATAAGGATATCTTTGGCAGAGAGGTTTAGGGCAAGGAGCAAGATTAACAGGGAGAAGATGAACATTATTTGAGGAAGAAAAATAGCACTTGATAAGAGAGGGAAAAGGAGGAGAAGTGAGGGTGCCATGGTTGGAAGGGGGGGGAACAAGGTTATGCCCATGATGCTCATGGCAACAACATGAATGACAATATGCAACATGAGATGACATGAGACGAAGATGCACTACATAATGAGGATGAATGCAAAATGACAAGAGGCACAAATGCAATATGGTAAGATGAGCATGACAAAGAAAAGAATAAAACCACATAACCAAACAAGATGAGGCCAAACATGATAAAACCCACAAGAATTTGGATGAAGGTCAAGTTGATACATCTCCAAAATGGGACATGATACATCTGGGGTGTTACACACAGGAACTGTTAGATTATTTTTTATTGTTAGCATGTGTTAACGTTGATTGGACACATGAACGGTTAGATTAGTTTTTTTAGTTTTTGCACGTGTTCATATAATTCTATTTAATGTATCAAGGAGATCGTATTAATCTATCATGAACCAATCGGACAATTTCTAATCTATTGACTGCAGGAAGGCTTCTTGTGCAAAGAAGGCACTTGGGATGGTTGTTGCATATCGATCCAGAGAACAATGCCATACAAGATAAAACTCCCACTCCTACTGTTTTATTCACAAGAAGTCATCTTCATTGCAGCTCCCAACATCTTAGGCTTAGCAACATAATTGCCAATTGGCCAAACACAACTCTTGCTAATATGCCAAAATCCACACCTTTAATGATCACACTTTGCTTGTTTCCTTTCAGTAGATGAAAGGCAAAGTCAAGGAACCTTCCATGAGTACTTTTTGTCAGGTGAGCTTTGCAACTCTGTAATTGTCATTGTTGTTGCACACCGTTGACATTGATCAGGCTGCATCAATTCTGACTTTATGGTAAAGAAGCAGAAACAATCGGATGACAAGAGGTATAAGACGAGTGATGCTCAGAGAAAGAGGGTACTGGAGAAACCAAAGATGGATCAAGGATGGCAACCAGCAAAAAGGCACTTAGATATGGGTTATAAAAGTGCCATATTTTTATCTACTTAATCCTCTTCCATCTCATTGTGTTAATTTATTCATGTACCCTTCTGCTCTTTTGATAAGGATGGCAACAGTGCTGGTTGGTGTGCTACTGGTTGAAGAATTGTTTGTTGCAGAGGTCTCATACTATTCATGTCAAGCTTTGCTGCTATTCTTGATATTGTGTACTATTTATAGTGGTTGACATCATTATGCTACTATCTAAGATTTAGACATTCACTAATGATGCAATAGAAAAAATAAATAATATGTTTACCTGAATGCATCATGATGTCTCCTTTTTTCTATTGAAATACCAATACAATTATCTTTTTTGTAAAACCATTGATTATTCAATTTCATCACTGTCAATATATCAGTAACTTTACACAAATCGAGCTTTTATGTTCCCTGTATCAACTTATTTAGAGAAAAAAAAATCCATCATTCCATTGTAAAAATGGACGGGCATGGCAATCTGCAATACTTTGAAGAAAAATTCCATCAAAATTTAATTTCACTTTATAAATTTCTATCAATCTATTGTAGAAATGGACGGGTGCAGCAACGCGCGCCTTTAATGATCTAGTATACCATATGATTTAGACATGAACAGATGTTTTGGTGATCCGTGTTGGAGTGCCATGGTTTGAGGATGCATCGTGGTATTGAAGCGGGGCACATAGTTCCACAAAAATACCGGGAAAGTACCCTAGAAAAAAGTAGTTAAAATAGGGTATTGATGACAAATGACAAGGGGCTATTTTAGAGAAAGAACTGAAAGAACACCCCACACATATTTTTCATTTATGAAGAAAATCAATAGACAACAAACATTGAAGGACAACATGACAAAAAACGATTTTTGAGAAGTAAGACTACATCAAAAATCATATCCATCGTCTTATTGTTTCGCTTGCACATTGTCTGTCAAGCATAAAAAATACATTGAACAGACAATGAGGGATAAAAACGCCGTCATTATATAAGGCTGTGAAGATATTCGTTTGTTAAAAATACAAAAACAGGTGAAAACCTTGCAATAATCCAAGTGAAATGGTCATGGCAAAGTGCTATATTTTAGAGCCATCTTGGCACCACCACGTAGAGGCTACATGTCTGATGTGCTCCTAGACATCTCAGAATGTCGTCGATGCCCTAAGTGTGGTCAATCTCAACTTGTAGCATCATCGTTGTTGACATATAATGTGCTGCCTAGTCTCTTCCATCAGATCAGTCTTTTTGTTGCATTGGCTAGAGCGTGCACTTCTACATGGTATCAGAGCCAAGAGGTCTTGAGTTCAACACCCGGCTGGCGCAATTAAATTGCATTCCACTTTCGGTCCATGTTGAGGCCTGAGGGAGCCACACGTGAGGGGGAGTGTTGACGTATTATGTGCTGCCTTAGTCTCTTCCATCAGATCGGTCTTTTGGTTGCATTGGCTAGAGCGTGCACTTCTACAATCGCCGTCGACCCCGTGCTAATGACGTCGCTCAACATCGCCATGAGCGATTGGCTCATTCACCCCAACTTGTGTTTGTGCCATTGTGATATGGGCACGACCTTGGATGCGCCGATGTTTTGTCCCGATCTTTTACGATGCAACGAACTCCTCAAAGATCCACCAATAAAATAATACTCCCAATTACGCGTGGGCGCTCGACCGCTCCGTGACCACCGCGGAGACGGCCGACAGGCATTGCCGCCGCCTTGACGGCAAGCTCACCAAGATCGGCGAGGAGTGGTTGCTTAGCAACTGCTCTGCCAACTCCGGCCGCGGCAATGCCACAGCCAGGGCCACGAAGGCCACATCAGCACTGGTCACGGTGGAACTCCGCACGACGTAGCATGATGCAGAGCGGCTCTTCCACAAGCGGCAGGCAACCGCTAGACAAGGCTGACGTGGCCCTCAGGTGTCGTACCACCGCTGGAGGGACGACGACGATGACAACGACGAAGATGGCACCGACGGAGATGGTGGTGCAGCAGGGCAGGGCGGCCACGCGTACGAGGTGGTCCTCCGGTATAGGGTTCTAGTTTTTTAGTTAAACAGTCAAAACATTGACCTTTTTATGTAAATTATATCCAAACTTGAATGAAATCCGTCTGGTTTGATCGAATTTCGGCCGCTTGGTTTGAATTATTGACCAGATGTATGCGGCTACAGTTGGATGGCTGCCTCCCGCATCCATGTCTGCGGACTAGCCCCTCCCCTGTCCACGGATGGATGCAGGAGAATTTTTGCAGGTTTCCATTGAAGATGCCCTAAGGATCTTGGACTCCAAAGAGAAAACCACGTGACTAGTACTACTCCCTCTGTACTGAAATACTTGTAGTTGGGGCTGTCCCCCAACTACAAGTATTTTGGTACAGAGGGAGTACTAGATAAAAGAAATACTTGACTCTTACGTTGCCATGTAGGAACTTGAATTGTAATTCTTTCCAACAAATAAATGACTACAAGGGGGTGTTTTAAAAGTGGGCTTGATTGCTTCTTCCTCTGGCTTAGCCGTCGATGAAAACTTCTCAAGAACAGTGCCAATATAAAGCATGTTTTCACCGACTGTCCGCGCTTGGACGCCTTCTACCTCGACTGTATTCGCCTTACCTAGTATACATTTTTCTGATACTTGTTGCAATGAATTCCAATGGTCCAAATTCCTATACTTTTGTGTAGAACATGGAACTCCCTGAAATATTTTCGGACATGAAACAATTGTTTTGGAAGCAATGGTCACATCGCATTGTGCGCATCGCGTAACTCATCTGTGTCATAGATTTGGGCGCCGACTTCTTTTCTAAAAAAAACTCAGCCGACCGAGCACCTCCCCCATGCATGTAGTCGTCGGTGCACGTCGGAGAGTCAAAACACTAGAAAACCAGAGTTGAAACTAGACTAATATGTTGGTACAATAAAAGTGATATAAAAGGTGCCAACACTATGTATAAATGATGTAAAATATGGCATGATCATAACACAGATTATAGACACATTGAAGGTGTATCAGTATCCCCAAGGTTAATCTCTGCTTGTCCTCGAGCTGGTAGATGACAAAACAAATATTCTTTGTTCGTGAATTCTACCCCAGCATGAACATGGTTATGTTATGTAGTTTCATTAGATTTTAACCATAAGAAAAGTGATGCAAAGCAATTGTTTGTAGTTGAAGACTATCACACGATACCACAGTGAATAGACAAAATTCCTTTCACCCATTCATGAATCAATCCATCAAGTCAACATTCCTTTTATCGAGTTTCATAAAGAAGGTCAATATATGTTGGGAACTTGGCTTGTTCTTGAACTCAGTGCCATTGTCACTCCTGATGTGCTTGATGTTGGCGCCATAAGCTCTAAAAATCGTCTGAAGATATCCTGGATTTTGTACATAATAATACACACCTAGTGTTGGGGATCGTTGCAGAAATATTTTTTTTCTACGCATCACCAAGATTAATCTATGGAGTAACTAGCAACGAGAGAGAGGGGAGTGCATATTCATACCCTTGAAGATCGCGAGACGGAAGCGTTACAAGAACGCGGATGAAGGAGTCGCACTTGCAGCGATTCAGATCGCGGTGGATTCCGATCTAACCGCCGAACAACGGCACCTCCGTGTTCAACACACGTGCAGCCCGGTGACGTCTCCCGCGCCTTGATCCAGCAAGGAGTTAGGAGAGGTTGAGGAAGAAGGCTCCATCAGCAGCACGACGCCGTGGTGGTGATAGAGTGGCAGTTCTCCGGCAGGGCTTCGCCAAGCTCACGCGGAAGAGCAGAGGTGTTGGGGAGGGGAGGGGCTGCGCCTTGGATGTGGTGCTGCACCCTCCCTCCACCCCTCTACTTATAGGGAGAAGGGGGAAGGGGGCCGGCCCCTCTAGATGAGATCTAGAGGGGGGGGGGGGGCGGCCAAGGGGGAGGGGGCTTGTCCCCCAAGCAAGGGGGGCGCCCCCTTGTAACACCCCGGATGTAACTTGCCATATTTGTAACCCCAACTCTTGCCATTTTCGGATATGTGCTATGATATTCCCTCCGTGGTTGGGTTTTGTTTTTGTTTTGCATTTTTGTCCATGTCATGCATCTCATATCATGTCATCATGTGCATCTCATTCGCATACGTGTTCGTCTCATGCATCCGAGCATTTTCCCGTTGTCCGCTTTTGCAATCCGGCACTCCTATGTTCCCGGCGCTCCTTTTACATTTTTGTCATGTGGGTGTTGAACATTCTAGGAATGGACCGAGCCTTGCCAAGTGGCCCTGTATAGCATCGTAGACCACTGTCAAGTTTCGGGTCATTTGGAGCTTGTTTGATACTCCAACGGTTAACCGCACTCTCGCAAAGGCCTCTTTTAAGTTGCAGCCCAACACCCCTCCAAAACAGCCCAATAACCCATCTAAGTCACCTCCATGCTCTCCGTCGTCGGATCACGATCGTGTGGGCGAAAACCGCAACCCATTTGGAGTCTCCCAGCTCCCTCTACCTATAAATTCGTGCATCCCTCCTCCAAATTCGGATCCCTAACCCTAGCCCGCTCCTCCGCCGCCGGACACGTCCGGGCGAGCCGGACGCGTCCGCCGCCAAGACCCGGACGAATCACAGGCGTGACACGTGGCGCCGCCGCGCCAAGATCCGCCTGGCCCGCCAGCCCGCCGCTGCCCCCACGGGCCCGTCCTCCGCCGCCGCCCCCTTGGCCTCCGCCGCCGTTCCGGCGACCCGCTGCCGCCGCCGCCGCCCGCCGCGCGTCGCCGGCCGCCTCCAGCGCCGCCGCCCGCCCGCCGCGCCAGCGCTGCCGCGCCTCCGACAGCGCCGCCTCGGCCAGCCCCCCTCGCCGGAGGACGCCAGATCCGGCCGGCCGCCCCGACCTCTCCTCCCTCCGGCCCGAGCGCCATCCCCGGCGACGAACCTCGAGCAGCGACCTCGATCCGGATCCGATCTAAAAAAAACGATGGTTGACTTTTCCCCCACCCCCGAAATCGTCTAAGTCCCTTTTCTGCAAATAAATTGTTGCATCTTCATCGCATCACATCTTTGCACCTGTGGCTCCGTTTTGGGCGTGTAGTATATAAAATTGTTCGTCTCGAAGAGTAGATCATTTCATTTCATTGCACCATTTTCATTTGAGCTCATCTTGATGCCCGAAATGCTGTTGGAAGAGGGCTATGTGATGTTAGTTTCTGTTTCTTAACAGAACATGCACTTTTGTCATTTTTGCCATGATTAATGTGTGCATCTTATGAACTTGAGTCCTACATGTGTGTTGATCTATGCCATGCCATCTTTACAGGGCTGTATGCCATGTATTTTTGTGAGTTATGTGGTGACTAGAACAAGCATGCAAACTAGGGATGATAATGTTGCTGATTTCAGGAACTTAGTGTTTTCACTAAGTCATATCCTGCTGTTATTTTTATGCCATGTGTTCATGTTGTTATAGACAGATCTATGCCCTTTTTGAGCATGATCAGTAAGGGTGTTTTGAACATATGGATGTGATCTATCCATCCATGCCTTTGTTGGAAATTATGGAGTAGTCTAGCATGTCATTTTCGTGCTCTACTTTTGCTTCAAAATGTTTCCTGGCAGATTGTTTACATGAGATTCAATTTTCACAAGGTTGTTGTAGTTGATCCGTGTATGCTATGATGTTGTTCTTGCCATGTATAGCTTCTATGCCATGTCTTCTTGATGGGTGTATGCTTAGTTTATCATGAGATGCTCTGTAGTGAGTGCACCGAGCTCACGAACATGCCTACTTGTTATCTGTTTTTGCCATGTCTAGTTTTTCTGCCAAGTCTGAGATCTGTAATGAAACTTGCAATGTTTACATGGGTGAAATCATTTCTTATGGTCCTTTTTGGCTTATGGTCAGTAAGGGACTTTTGATCTATGCTTTGAGTAGAATCATGCCATGTCTTGTTTTTCTATTATAAGTTCCTGTAGCTTGTTGTTTGCTTGCTATGAACATGCCTTCCTGATGTTAATTTCTGGCATACTAGTATTTTCACCAAGTCTGTGAACCTGATATTTTTTGCACTTTCACCATGCTTGTTTGAACATGTTATGATGTGATTTAGCCGTAGCTCAGTGTTCCTCTTTTGTTAAGCATCTCCTTTAGATCACTTCCATAAGCTTTGTTTTTATGTTGGGGTGCTGTAGCATAGTTTCCTGTTGCGTGCTAAGTAGCATCGTGCTGTTAAACGCAGATTCGCATCATTCTTGTTTTGCTTGTCATTTGCAAACCATGCATCCGATTTCGGTGATCTTTATATCGATTTCAACCGAAATCATCTCATCATTCCAGCAGCATACTTGGTTTGCCAAGTTGATGCCCGGTTCACCATTTTCTTTCCGGAGCACACATATGCATTGCATATCACATCTCGCATAGCATGTCATGTATTTCATCATATTGCTTGTGCATTGCTCCATGTTTGATTGTGGTTCCATTGCTTGTGTTCTTGCTTTGGGTAGAGCCGGGAGACGAGTACGTGTATGAGGAACCTGTTGAGAACGCCTACGAGGATCAAGCCTTCAACAACTCTGAGAACCTTGCAGGCAAGATGACCATACCTTCGATATCACTTCTATCTTTGCTTGCTGGATGCTCGCTCTTTTGCTATGCCTATGCTGCGATACCTACCACTTGCTATATCATGCCACCCATATTTCCATGTCAAACCTCTAACCATCCTTTTCCTAGCAAACCGTTGATTGGCTATGTTACCGCTTTGCTCAGCCCATCTTATAGCGTTGCTAGTTGCAGGTGAAGATGAAGTTTGTTCCTTGTTGGAACATGGACATTTTGGGATATCACAATATCTATTGTTTTAATTAATGCATCTATATACTTGGTAAAGGGTGGAAGACTCGGCCTTATGCCTGGTGTTTTGTTCCACTCTTGCCACCCTAGTTTCCGTCATACCGGTGTTATGTTCCTTGATTTTGCGTTCCTTACGCGGTTGGGTGATTTATGGGACCCCCGTGACAGTTCGCTTTGAATAAAACTCCTCCAGCAAGGCCCAACCTTGGTTTTACCATTTGCCACCTAAGCCTTTTTCCCTTGGGTTTTCGCGAGCCCGAGGGTCATCTTTATTTACCCCGGGCGGTGCTCCTCGAGTGTTGGTCCAAACTAGAGCACCGTCTTGGGACCATTCCTTGGCAACTTGGATTACGCCGTACTGACGCTTAGCTTATCCGGTGCACCGAGAACGAGATATGTGCAGCTCCTATCGGGATTTGACGCACAATCGGGTGGTCTTGCTGGTCTTGTTTTACCATTGTCGAAATGTCATGCGAACCGGGATTCCGAGATCGATCGGGTCTTTCCGGAGAAGGTTTATTCTTCGTTGACCGTGAGAGCTTGTGATGGGCTAAGTTGGGACACCCCTGCAGGTATTATCTTTCAAAGCCGTGCCTGCGGTTATGATGTAGATGGGAATTTGTTAATGTCGGTTGTAGAAAACCCGAAGTTGACCTTAATTAAAATACATCAACGCGTGTGTAACGTGATGGTCCCTTCTCGCGGAGTCCGGAAGTGAACACGGTGTTGGACTTATGTTTGACGTAAGTAGTTTCAGATCACTTCTTGATCGCTACTAGCTTCACGACCGTGCTTTGCTTCTCTTCTCGCTCTCTTTTGCGATCGTAGCCACCATATATGCTAGTCGCTGTCGCAGCTCCACCTCATTACACCACCCTTCCCTTAAGCTTAAATAGTCTTGATCTCATGGTGTGAGATTGCTGAGTCCCGTGGCTCACAGATTCTACCAAAACAGATGCAGTACCGATGATACCAGTAAGCAGAGGGCGAACCGAGCTGAAGTGGGAATTTGATGAGGCCCTTGGTCGTTACTATGTTTCATTTCAGACGATCGAGAGAGGAGCTCAGTTAGCGATCGGGATCTGTGTTGCATTTGGGGTAGTCTTCTTTTATTTTGGTTCCGTAGTCGGACCTTGAGTGTAAACTGAATGATGGATGTTTATTTATGTATTGTGTGAAGTGGCGACTGTAAGCCAACTATGTATCTCTTTTCCCTTATGTATTACATGGGTTGTGTGAAGATTACCTCACTTGCGACATTGCTTTCAATGCGGTTATGCCTCTAAGTCGCGCTTCGACACGTGGGTGATATAGCCGCATCGAGGGCGTTACAAGTTGGTAATCGAGCCTTCCCGACCTTAGGAGCCCCACCGCTTGATCGCTTTTAGCGGCGAGTTGTGTCTAGAAAATGTTTTGAGTCATTTAGGATTATATATATCGGAGAGTTAGGAATTATTTTACTCCTCGGCCCCTTAAATCGCTTTGGTGAGGTCTCCGACGAGAAGTTTTGACTTTCCTCTCCTCAAATTTCACTAATTTTTTTTAGGATCACGCGGGTATCTTGGAATCGTTCGATGGTTTTATGATGAGAACATTGTCTTGGTGCCTCTGTCGGGGTTTAGTGGAAGTGTCCCGGGAGTTGAGCTCGAGGTGTTGTCGTCATAATTTTATCGTTGCAGTTCTGGAATACTGAGTTTAGTATGCCGACATCGAAAATCTCTTTTATGCGCTTGTTGGTGAGATAACCCGATAACCCAAGATCGAGGTGAGTACGGAGTATTGCCATGACTCATATAACGGATGTTTTTGAAGGTTGAGGTACACGATTTCGAAGGTTTCTTGGTTATGTGTTGACGGATGGATACAATTGGATGTAGGGATTGTTAGTTTGGGTGAGATATATTGCTTCCTGTATCCCCAACACCTGATTGCATAACCGGAAAGTTTCGGGAGTTTATAGGTGGGATTCAAGTAGCTCTAGCATTTCTTCCGCAGATATTTGGTTTGTGATTGGGTAATCCTTACCACTTATTAGTTCCATTCATACCTTGTTTTTATTTTCATTCATCAATCTCTTATCAAGTGGCTTCTCACTTTAATGGACGTGATGTTTACTTTGGAATTCATTCGTTCATCCCCGTTTGAATGTTTATTGTGAAGACTATATGTTGCAATTTCTATCCGTTGATTCAACTTGTCTATCTGTCTATCAAGATGCTAACGGATGTCACCCTCTTCAGGATGGCTCCGCCAACGCGCCGTAATCCGAACGCAGTGATGGGAGTCAGGCGAACCCTCCACCTCCACCTCCGCCTCCGGAGGCATGGTAAACTTTGATGGCAACCACTAACGCCAACGCTCAGTTGTTGATTCAGCTGATGCAAGAGCGTAACCAAGGCCAAGGCAACCAAGGGAATCAAGGTCAAGGGCAGTTCTACCATCATTCACAGTTTCCTACCCTCAACCAGTTCCTTGCAAATCAGCCAAAGTCTTTCAGCTACTGTGCCGAGGCCACAAACGCCGATGATTGGCTTGTGGATATCAACAAGCATTTCGAATGCAGCAATGTCAGACCTGAGGACTACGTCAAGTTCACGTCTTTTTAGCTCAAGGATCAAGCAGCTGATTGGTTCCAGCAATACAAGGATTCCAGAGGAGGTCAAGTGATTACTTGGATTGATTTCTGTCGGGACTTCAAAGCTCACCACATTCCTACCAGTGTTGTTGAGAGCAAGCGTGAGGAGTTCCGCAATCTCAAGCAAGGCAACATGTCAGTGTACGAATACAACAAACAGTTTCAGAAACTTGCTCGCTTCGCTAAACAAGACGTTCCTCATGAAAAGAGTATGATCTATCAATTCAGAGGTGGCCTTAGAGAGGATCTGCAGTTAGCTCTCGTTCTTATTGAGCCTACTCAGTTTGATCAATTCTACAATATGGCCCTCAAGCAAGAAGGTGCTCAGCTCAAGTGTGAGGCTTCTAAGAAGAGAATCAGGGATGCAGCTCAGTCTTCTTCTATTGGAAATATGCCCTAGAGGCAATAATAAAAGTATTATTATATTTCCTTGTTCATGATAATTGTCTTTTATTCATGCTATAATTGTATTATCCGGAAATCGTAATACACGTGTGAATACATAGACCACAATATGTCCCTAGTGAGCCTCTAGTTGACTAGCTCGTTGTGATCAATAGATAGTCATGGTTTCCTGGCTATGGACATTGGATGTCGTTGATAACGGGATCACATCATTAGGAGAATGATGTGATGGACAAGACCCAATCCTAAGCATAGCACAAAGATCGTGTAGTTCGTTTGCTAGAGCTTTTCCAATGTCAAGTATCTCTTCCTTAGACCATGAGATCGTGTAACTCCCGGATACCGTAGGAGTGCTTTGGGTGTATCAAACGTCACAACGAATCGGGTGACTATAAAGGTGCACTACAGGTATCTCCGAAAGTGTCTGTTGGGTTGACACGGATCGAGACTGGGATTTGTCACTCTGTGTAAACGGAGAGGTATCTCTGGGCCCACTCGGTAGGACATCATCATAATGTGCACAATGTGACCAAGGGGTTGATCACGGGATGATGTGTTACGGAACGAGTAAAGAGACTTGCCGGTAACGAGATTGAACGAGGTATCGGTATACCGACGATCGAATCTCGGGCAAGTACAATACCGTTAGACAAAGGGAATTGTATACGGGATCGACTGAGTCCTTGACATCGTTGTTCATCTGATGAGATAATCGTGGAACATGTGGGAGCCAACATGGGTATCCAGATCCCGCTGTTGGTTATTGACCGGAGAACGTCTCGGTCATGTCTACATGCCTCCCGAACCCGTAGGGTCTACACACTTAAGATTCGATGACGCTAGGGTTATAAAGGAAGTTTGTATGTGGTTATCGAATGTTGTTCGGAGTCCCGAATGAGATCCCGGACGTCACGAGGAGTTCCGGAATGGTCCGGAGGTAAAGATTTATATATGGAAGTCCTATTTTGGCCAGGAAAATGTTGGGATTTTTCGGTATTGTACCAGAAGGTTCTAGAAGGTTCGGAGTGGGGCCCACCTGCATGGGGGACCCACATGAACGTGGTAGTGGGGAAAGGCCCACACCCCTGGTCAAGCGCACCAAGATCCCCCTTAGAAGGAATAAGATCATATCCGAAGGGATAAGATCAAGATCCCTAAAAAGGGGGATAACAATCGGTGGGGAAGGAAATGATGGGATTTCTTTCCTCCCACCTTGGCCAATGCCCCAATGGACTTGGAGGGCAAGAAACCAGCCCCTCCACCCCTATATATAGTGGGGAGGTGCATGGGAGCTACACACGGAGTTCTGGCGCAGCCCTCCCCCTCTCCCAAGTCCTCCTCCTCTCCTGCGGTGCTTGGCGAAGCCCTGCAGGATTGCCACGCTCCTCCACCACCACCACCACGCCGTCGTGCTACGGCTGGATGGAGTCTTCCTCAACCTCTCCCTCTCTCCTTGCTGGATGAAGGCATGGGAGACGTCACCGGGCTGTACGTGTGTTGAACGCGGAGGTGCCCGTCCATTCGGCACTAGGATCTCCGGTGATTTGGATCACGACGAGTACGACTCCTTCAACCCCGTTCTATTGAACGCTTCCGCTTAGCGATCTACAAGGGTATGTAGATGCACTCTCCTTCCCCTCGTTGCTGGTTTCTCCATAGATAGATCTTGGTGACACGAGGAAAATTTTGAATTTTCGCCACGTTCCCCAACAAGGGTATCGAGCTAGGTCTATTGCGTAGATTCTTTGCACGAGTAGAACACAAAGTAGTTGTGGGCGTTGATTTTGTTCAATATGCTTACCGTTACTAGTCCAATCTTGTTTCGACGGTATTGTGGGATGAAGCGGCCGGACCGACCTTACACGCATTCCACGTGAGACAGGTTCCACCGATTGACACGCACTTGGTGCATAAGGTGGCTAGCGGGTGCCGCCTCCCACTTTAGTCGAACGGATTCGATGAAAAGGGTCCTTATGAAGGGTAAATAGCAATTGGCATATCACGCTGTGGTTATGCGAGGTAAGAAACGTTTTGCTAGAAACCCATAGCAGCCACGTAAAACATGCAACAACAATTAGAGGACGCCTAACTTGTTTTTGCAGGGTATGCTATGTGATGTGATATGGCCAAGAAGAATGTGATGAATGATATGTGATGTATGAGATTGATCATGTTCTTGTAATAGGAATCACGACTTGCATGTCGATGAGTATGACAACCGCAGGAGCCATAGGAGTTGTCTTTATTTATTGTATGACCTGCGTGTCATTGAACAACGCCATGTAATTACTTTACTTTATTGCTAACTGGTAGCCATAGTAGTAGAAGTAATAAGTTGGCAAGACAACTTCATGGAGACACAATGATGGAGATCATGATGATGGAGATCATGGTGTCATGCCGGTGACGATGATGATCATGGAGCCCCGAAGATGGAGATCAAAAGGAGCAAAATGATATTGGCCATATCATGTCACTATTTGATTGCATGTGATGTTTATCATGTTTATGCATCTTGTTAGAACGACGGTAGTAAATAAGATGATCCCTTACAAAAATTTCAAGAAGTGTTCTCCCCTAATTGTGCACCGTTGCTACAGTTCGTCGCTTCTAAGCACCACGTGATGATCGGGTGTGATGGATTCTTACGTTCACATACAACGGGTGTAAGACAGTTTTACACAGCGAAAACACTTAGGGTTAACTTGACGAGCCTAGCATGTATGACATGGCCTCGAACACGGAGACCGAAAGGTCGAACACGAGTCGTATGGAAGATACGATCAACATGAAGATGTTCACCGATGATGACTAGTCCGTCTCACGTGATGATCGGACACGGGCTAGTCGACTCGGATCGTGTAACACTTAGATGACCAGAGGGATGTCTATTTGAGTGGGAGTTCATAAGATGAACTTAATTATCCTCAACATAGTCAAAAGTTCTTTGCAAATTATGTCGTAAGCTCGCGCTTTAGTTCCACTGTTTAGATATGTTCCTAGAGAGAATATAGTTGAAAGTTGACGAGAGCGATTATGCGGACGAGAGAAAGCTTATGTCCTTAATGCACCGCTCGGTGTGCTGAACCCCAAACGTCGTTTGTGGATGTTGCGAACATCAGACATACACGTTTTGATAACTACGTGATAGTTCAGTTAAACGGTTTAGAGTTGAGGCAACAAAACATTTTCGAAGGGCTGAAATTGGGATTTCAGGCTCGTGCCCACGTCAAGAGGTATGAGACCTCCGACGATTTTCTTAGCCAGCAAACTAAGGGAGGAAAGCTCAATCGTTGAGCTTGTGCTCAGATTGTCTGAGTACCACAATCACCTGAATCGAGTGGGAGTTAATCTTCCAGATGAGATAGTGATGTTTCTCCAAAGTCATTGCCACCAAGCTGCTAGAGCTTCGTGATGAACTATAACATATCAGGGATAGATATGATGATCCTTGAGGTATTCGCGATGTTTGACACCGAAAGTAGAAATCAAGAAGGAGCATCAATTGTTGATGGTTGGTGAAACCACTAGTTTCAAGAAGGGCAAGGGCAAGAAGGGATACTTCATGAAACGGCAAATCAGCCGCTGCTCTAGTGAAGAAACCCAAGGTTGAACCCAAACCCGAGACTAAGTGCTTCGTAATAAGAGGAACAGGCACTGAAGCGGAACCACCCTAGATACTTGGTAGATGAGAAGGTGGCAAGGTCGATAGAAGTATATTGATATACATTATGTTAATGTGTACTTTACTAGTACTCCTAGTAGCACCAGGGTATTAGATACGGTTCGGTTGCTAAGTGTTAGTAACTCGAAATAAAAGCTACGGAATAAACGGAGACTAGCTAAAGGTGAGTGACGATATGTGTTGGAAGTGTTTCCAAGGTTGATGTGATCAAGCATCGCACGCCCTCTACCATTGAGATTTGGTGTTTGCGCTGAGCATAGACATGATTGGATTATGTCTATCGCAATACGGTTATTCATTTAAGGAGAATAATGGTTACTCATTTATTTGAATAATACCTTCAATGGTCTTGCACCGAAATGAATGGTTTATTGAATCTCGATCGTAGTGATACACATTTTCATGCCAAAAGATATAAGATAATAATGATAGTACCACTTACTTGTGGCAATCGCCATGTAAGTCATATTGGTATAAAACGCATGAAGAAGCTCCATATTGATGGATCTTTGGACTCACTCGTTTTGAAAAGTTTGAGACATGCGAACCATGTCTATTGGTGTATACGCATGAAGAAACTCCATGCAGATGGATCGTTTGGACTCACTTGGTTTTGAATCACTTGAGATATGCAAATCATACCACATGGGCAAGATGTGAAAAGCCTCGTTTCAAAGAAGATGGAACAAGATAGCAACTTGTTGGAAGTAACACATTTTGATGTGTGCAGTCCAATGAGTGCCGAGGCATCTTGATGAATATCGTTATGTTCTTACTTCACGAGATGATTCGAGTAGATGTAGAGTATATTTACTTGATGAAACACAAGTCTGAATTATTGAATGGTTCAAGTAATTTCAGAGTGAAGTTGAAGATCATCGTGACAAGAGGATGAAATGTCTATGATATGATCATAGAGATGAGTATCTGAGTTACTGAGCTTTGGCACATAATTAAGACATTGTGGAAATTGTTTCACAATTAATACCGCTGGAACACCATAGTTTGATGGTGTGTCCGAACATCATAGTTACACCCTATTGGATATGGTGCGTACCATGATGTCTCTTGTCGAATTACCACTATCGTTCATGGGTTAGGCATTAGAGACAACCACATTCACTTTAATTAGGGCACCACGTAATTCCGTTGAGATGACACCGTATGAACTATGGTTTAGAGAAACCTAAGCTGTCATTTCTTAAAAGTTTGGGGCTACGATGCTTATGTGAAAAAGTTTCAGGTTGATAAGCTTGAACCCAAAGCGGATGAAATGCATCTTCATGGGACACCCAAAACAGTTGGGTAAACCTCCTAATTCAGATCCGAAAGCAATAGGGATTGTTTCTTGAATCGGGTCCTTTCTCAAGGAAAAGTTTGTCTCGAAAAGTTGAGTGGGAGGATGGTGGAGACTTGATATGGTTATCTAACCATCACTACAACTAGTGTGTAGCAGGGCACAGGAAGTTGTTCCTGTGGCACCTACACCAACTGAAGTAGAAGCTTATGATAGTGATCATGAAACTTCGGATCAAGTCACTACCGTACCTCGTAGGGTGACAAGGATGCGTACTGCTTCAGAGTGGTACGGTAATCTTGTCTTGAGGGTCATGTTACTAGACAACAATGAACCTACGAGCTATGGAGAAGCAATGATGGGCCCAAATTCCGACAAATGGTTAGAAGCCATGAAATCCGAGATAGGATCCATGTATCAGAACAAAGCATGGACTTTGGTGGACTTGCCCGATGATCGGCAAGCCATTGAGATAAATGGATCTTTAAGAAGACGGACGTGGACGGTAATGTCACCGTCTATGAAGCTCGACTTGTGGCGAAGAGTTTTTCACAAGTTCAAGGAGTTGACTACGATGAGATTTTCTCATCCGTAGCGATGCTTAAGTCCGTCGGAATCATGTTAGCATTAGCTGCATTTATGAAATCTGGCAGATGGATGAAAAACGAGTTTCCTTACCAGTTTAGAAGGAAAGGTTGTATGTGATACAATTAGAAAAGTTTTGTCGATCCTAAGGATGCTAAAAGGTATGCTACCTCCAGCGATCCTTCTAAGGACTGGAGTAAGCATCTCGGAGTTGGAATGTGCGCTTTGATGAGATGATCAAAGATTTTGGGTTTATACAAAGTTTATGAGAAACTTGTATTCCCAATGAAGTGAGTGGGAGCACTATAGAAATTCTGATAAGTATATGTTGTTGGCATATTGTTGATCAGAAGTGATGTAGAATTTCTGGAAAGCATATAGGGTTATTGGAAAAGTGTTTTTCAATGGAAAACCTGGATTAGGCTACTTGAATAATAAGCATCAAGATCTATAAGATAGATCAATAGTACTTTCAAATGAGCACGTACCTTGACATGATCTTGAAGGTGTTCAAGATGGATCAGTCAAAGAAGGAGTTCTTGCCTGAGATGTAAGGTATGAAGTTAAGACTTAAAAGCTCGACCACGGCAGAATAGAGAAAAGGACGAAGGTCGCCCCTATGTTTAGACGTAGGCTCTATAGTATGCTATCTTTGTGTACCGCAATGAAGTGTGCCTTGCCATGAGTCGGTCAAGGGTACAAGAATGATCCAGAATGGATCATTGGACAATGATCAAAATTGTCCTTGGAGTAAATAAGGACATGTTTCTCGATTATGGAGGTGATAAAGAGTTCGCGTAAAGGGTTACGCCGATGCAAGCTTTAACACCTATCCGAGTGACTCGAGTAGCAAACCGGATACGATAGTGGAGCAACCATTTGCAATAGCTCCAAATGGAGCGTGGAAGCAGCGTTTACAATATGACCTAGAAATTTGCAAAGCACATACGGATCTGAATGTTGCGAGACCGTTGACTAAAACCTCTCTCACAAGCAAAACATGATCAAACCCCGAACTCATTTGATGATGTTGGTCACATGGCGATGTGACCTGTGAGTGTTAATCACATGGCGATGTGAACTAGATTATTGACTCTAGTGCAAGTGGGAAACTGTTGGAAATATGCCCTAGAGGCAATAATAAAAGTATTATTATATTTCCTTGTTCATGATAATTGTCTTTTATTCATGCTATAATTGTATTATCCGGAAATCGTAATACACGTGTGAATACATAGACCACAATATGTCCCTAGTGAGCCTCTAGTTGACTAGCTCGTTGTGATCAACAGATAGTCATGGTTTCCTGGCTATGGACATTGGATGTCGTTGATAACGGGATCACATCATTAGGAGAATGATGTGATGGACAAGACCCAATCCTAAGCATAGCACAAAGATCGTGTAGTTCGTTTGCTAGAGCTTTTCCAATGTCAAGTATCTCTTCCTTAGACCATGAGATCGTGTAACTCCCGGATACCGTAGGAGTGCTTTGGGTGTATCAAACGTCACAACGAATCGGGTGACTATAAAGGTGCACTACAGGTATCTCCGAAAGTGTCATTGGGTTGACACGGATCGAGATGGATTTGTCACTCGTGTAAACGGAGAGGTATCTCTGGGCCCACTCGGTAGGACATCATCATAATGTGCACAATGTGACCAAGGGGTTGATCACGGATGATGTGTTACGGAACGAGTAAAGAGACTTGCGGTAACGAGATTGAACAAGGTATCGGTATACCGACGATCGAATCTCGGGCAAGTACAATACCGTTAGACAAAGGGAATTGTATACGGGATCGACTGAGTCCTTGACATCGTTGTTCATCTGATGAGATAATCATGGAACATGTGGGAGCCAACATGGGTATCCGGATCCCACTGTTGGTTATTGACCGGAGAACGTCTCGGTCATGTCTACATGCCTCCCGAACCCGTAGGGTCTACACACTTAAGGTTCGATGACGCTAGGGTTATAAAGGAAGTTTGTATGTGGTTACCGAATGTTGTTCGGAGTCCCGGATGAGATCCCGGACGTCACGAGGAGTTCCGGAATGGTCCGGAGGTAAAGATTTATATATGAGAAGTCCTATTTTGGCCACCGGAAAATGTTCGGGATTTTTCGGTATTGTACCGGGAAGGTTCTAGAAGGTTCCGGAGTGGGGCCCACCTGCATGGGGGACCCACATGAACGTGGGAGTGGGGAAAGGCCCCACACCCCTGGTCAAGCGCACCAAGATCCCCCTTAGAAGGAATAAGATCATATCCCGAAGGGATAAGATCAAGATCCCTAAAAAGGGGGGATAACAATCGGTGGGGAAGGAAATGATGGGATTTCTTTCCTCCCACCTTGGCCAACGCCCCAATGGACTTGGAGGGCAAGAAACCAGCCCCTCCACCCCTATATATAGTGGGGAGGTGCATGGGAGCTACACACGAAGTTCTGGCGCAGCGCTCCCCCTCTCCCAAGTCCTCCTCCTCTCCCGCGGTGCTTGGCGAAGCCCTGCAGGATTGCCACGCTCCTCCACCACCACCACACCGTCGTGCTACTGCTGGATGGAGTCTTCCTCAACCTCTCCCTCTCTCCTTGCTGGATCAAGGCATGGGAGACGTCACCGGGCTATACGTGTGTTGAACGCGGAGGTGCCGTCCGTTCGACACTAGGATCTCCGGTGATTTGGATCACGACGAGTACGACTCCTTCAACCCCGTTCTATTGAACGCTTCCGCTTAGCGATCTATAAGGGTATGTAGATGCACTCTCCTTCCCCTCGTTGCTGGTTTCTCCATAGATAGATCTTGGTGACACGTAGGAAAATTTTGAATTTCTGCTACGTTCCCCAACATCTTCTTCCTCTCAAGGCGCAGCTAAGCAGCAAAAGTTCTACCTTCCTCCTCCTCCGTTCCGTCAGCCTTATCAGCAGAAGAACTCAGGTGGTCGTGGATCTTCCCACCCACCTAACCCAAGCTACCAGAACAAGTCTCGGCCTCAAGCTCCAAGGTCAAATGCTCCTTATCACCGTCCGCTCTCAGAGGTGACTGCAACAAGTGTCGACCAAAAAGGTCACTATCTGAACAAATGCTTCAACCAAAGGCGCCTTCCTCCTCCTCCTCGTGAGGTCTTCAAGCAATGCAAAGTGGTCAAGCATAATCCCAAGTCTGCAAAGGTGAACATGATGAATGCAGGCAAGCGAAGGATTCTTCGACGTGATAATGGGTAATCTTCCGATTAATGATATTCCTGCAAAAGTCTTATTTGATACGGTGCATCGCATTGTTTCATGTCTAGATCATTTGTCAAAGCATGATTTCATTTCGAAATGTTGGAAAAACCCATGGAGTTGTTTCTCGGCCTCTTCTATGAGGGCTACCACAATGATTCGGATGTTTCTATCAAGATGGGCGACTATAGATTTCTATCTAAACCATTTGTTCTTGGTGACTCGGATATTGATCTAATTCTTGGGATGGATGGCTTTCAAAGACAAAGCTCAACTTGATTGTGCTGCCAGCGAGATTCAATTGACACACCCTTCCGAGGATATTATCATCTATGCGCTTCGTGATGAAACCATTGGTTGTTTTCTCTCAATGAGAAGGGCGAGTTGGATGCTATCTCTCAAATTCCATCGTTTTAGAGTACCAAGATGTCTTTCCGGAAGAGCTTGGGTATGCCTCCAGATCGGCGGTCGAATTCGCTATCGATCTTGAGCTTGGCATGAACCCGTTTGCAAGCGCCTTACAAGCTTGGACCCAAGGAGCTGAAAGAATTGAAGAAACAGCTCGATGAACAAGAGCGTCTGGGTTTGATCAGACCGAGTTCATCTCCATGGGGATGTGGAGTTCTTTTTGTCCAGAAGAAGGATGGCACGGACCGACTTTGCATCGATTACCGTCCATTGAACAAGAAGACAATCAAGAACAAGTATCCACTTCCCAACATCAATGAGCTATTCGATCAACTCAAAGGTGCTAAAGTATTCTCCAAGCTTGACCTTCGTATGGGTTATCATCAGATTCGCATTCGTGAACAAGATATTCCCAAGACAGCATTCAGAACAAGCTATGGTTCTTATGAATATACGGTCATGTCTTTCGGCCTTGTCAATGCTCCTCCAACATTCTCTCGAATGATGAACTTTATCTTCAACCCCTACACCAATGATTTCGTCTTGGTGTATCTCGATGATATTTTGGTCTTCTCCAAGAGCAAGCAGGATCATGCCAAACATTTGCGATTGGTGCTCGACAAGCTCGAGAGAGCATCAATTCTATGCGAGTTTTCCAAATGTGAATTTGGCTTGATGAAGTTCTTTATCTTGGTCATATCATCTCCGCCAAAGGAATTGCTGTTAATCCGCGAAGGTTTCTCTTTGTTCAATTGGGAACCTCCTCGAATGTCAAGCAGCTCATGATTTTCTTGGTCTTGCAAGCTATTGCGAAGATTCGTTGAGAATTTCTCTAAGATTGCAAAGCCTCTTTCCAACCTCCTCGGAAGAATGTCAAGTATGTGCGGGCGCTTTGAGTGTGATGTCGCTTTCAACACCCTCAAAGAGAAGCTAGTTACAACTCCTGTCTTGACTCCTCCTGATGAATCCAAGCCATTCGAAGTTTTCTGTGATGCTTCCTTGCAAGGTCTCGGTGCTGTGTTAATGAAGGAGAAAAAAGTTGTGGCCTATAACTCTCGCCAGTTGAAGCCCAACGAAAAGAACTACCCCACTCACGATCTCGAGTTGGCGGCAGTTGTCCATGCATTGATAACATGGAGACATCTCTTGTTGGGAAGGAAAGTGGACATTTTCACCGATCACAAGAGTCTCAAGTATATCTTCACTCAACCAAACCTCAACCTCAGGCAAACTCGTGAAGGAAATATGCCCTAGAGGCAATAATAAAGTTATTATTTATTTCCTCATATCATGATAAATGTTTATTATTCATGCTAGAATTGTATTAACCGGAAACATAATACATGTGTGAATACATAGACAAAACTATAGTCACTAGTATGCCTCTACTTGACTAGCTCATTAATCAAAGATGGTTATGTTTCCTGACCATAGACATGTGTTGTCATTTGATTAGTGGGATCACATCATTAGAAGAATGATGTGATTGACATGACCCATTCTGTCCGCCTAGCACTTGATCGTTTAGTATCCGCTATTGCTTTCTTCATGACTTATACAAAGTTCCTGCAACTATGAGATTGTGCAACTCCGTTTACGGAAGAACACTTTGTGTGCTACCAAAGCGTCACAACGAATCGGGTGATTATAAAGGTGCTCTCAGGTGTTTCGAAGGTACATGTTGAGTTGGCATAATTCGAGATTAGGATTTGTCACTCCGATTGTCGGAGAGGTATCTCTGGGCCCTCTTGGTAATACTCATCACCTAAGCCTTGCAAGCATGTAACTAATGAGTTAGTTATGAGATGACGATGATGAGCGAGTAAAGAGACTTGCGGTAATGAGATTGAACTAGGTATTGGATACCGACGATCAAATCTCGGGCAAGTAACATACCGATGACAAAGGGAACAAAGTATGTTGTTATGCGGTTTGACCGATAAAGATCTTCGTAGAATATGTAGGAACCAATATGGGCATCCAGGTCCCGCTATTGGTTATTGACTGGAGACATGTCTCGGTCATGTCTACATTATTCTCGAACCGTAGGGTTCGCACACTTAAGGTTTCGATGACAGTTTTATTATGAGTTTATAAGTTTTGATGTACCGAAGTTTGTTCGGAGTCCCGGATGTGATCACGGACATGACGAGGAGTCTCGGAATGGTCGAGAAATAAAGATTGATATATTGGACGACTATATTCGGACACCGGAAAGGTTCCGGAAGTTTTCGGAGAAAACCGGAGTGCCGGGAGGGTTACCGGAACCCCCCGGGAGAGTTAATGGGCAACATGGGCCTAGGTGGGAAGAGAGAGGGGCGGCCAGGGTGGGCCGCGTGCCCCCTCTCCCTCTAGTCCGAATTGGACTAGGAGGGGGGGGGCGGCGCCCCCCTTTCCTTCCCTCCTCTCGTCCTTCCTTCCCCCTCCTAGTAGGAGTAGGAAAGGGGGAATCCTACTCCTACTAGGAGGAGGATTCCTCCTCCCTTGGCACGCCCCAAGGGGGCCGGCCGGCCTCCCCCTCCCTCCTTTATATGCGGGGGTAGGGGGGCACCCTAGACACAAGTTGATCATTGAGATCGTTCCTTAGCCGTGTGCGGTGCCCCCCTCCACGATATTACACCTCGGTCATATTGTAGCGGTGCTTAGGCGAAGCCTGCGCGACAGAGAACATCAAGATCATCACCACGCCGTCGTCTTGTGGAACTCCTCCCAGCGCCTCTGCTGGATCGGAGATCGGGTGCGTCATCGAGCTGTCGTGTGTCAAGAACTCGGAGGTGCCGAGTAACGGTGCTTGGATCGGTCGGACCGGGAGGACGTCGACTACTTCCTATCGTTGCGTCAACGCTTCGCTTCGGTCTATGAGGGTGCGAGACAACACTCTCCCTCTCGTTGCTATGCATCACCATGATCTTGCGTGTGCGAGGGAAATTTTTGAAATTACTCGTTACCCAACAAAGTGGCATCGAGCCTAGGTTTTATGCGTTGATGTTATATGCACGAGTAGAACACAAGTGAGTTGTGGACGATATAAGTCATCGCCTACCAGCATGTTATACTTTGGTTCAGCGGTATTGTTGGATGAAGCGGCCGGACCGACATTACGCGACGCTTACGCGAGACTGGTTCTACCGGCGTGCTTTGCACAAGGTGGCTGGCGGGTGTCGGTTTCTCAACTTTAGTTGAACCGAGGCATACGCCCGGTCCTTGTGAAGGTTAAAACGAGTCTATTTGACAAACTATCGTTGTGGTTTTGATGCGTAGGTAAGAACGGTTCTTGCTAAGCCCGTAGCAGCCACGTAAAATTTGCAACAACAAAGTAGAGGGCGTCTAACTTGTTTTTGCAGGGCATGTTGTGATGTGATATGGTCAAGACGTGATGCTATATTTTATTGTATGAGATGATCATGTTTTGTAACCGAAGTAATCGGCAACTGGCAGGAGCCATATGGTTGTCGCTTTATTGTATGAAATGCAAACGCCCTGTAATTGCTTTACTTTATCACTAAGCGGTAGCGATAGTCGTAGAAGCAATAGATGGCGTAACAACAACGATGCTGCGATGGAGATAAAGGCGTCGCACCGCTGACGATGGTGATCACGACGGTGCTTCGAAGATGGAGATCACAAGCACAAGATGATGATGGCCATATCATATCACTTATATTGATTGCATGTGATGTTTATCCTTTATGCATCTTATCTTGCTTTGATTGACGGTAGCATTTTAAGATGATCTCTCACTAAATTATCAAGAAGTGTTCTCCCGAGTATGCACCGTTGCCAAAGTTAAATCGTGCCGAGACACCACATGATGATCGGGTGTGATAAGCTCTCGTCCATCTACAACGGGTGCAAGCCAGTTTTGCACACGCATAATACTCAAAGTTAAACTTGACGAGCCTAGCATATGCAGATATGGCCTCGGAACACGAGACCGAAAGGTCGGCGTGAATCATATAGTAGATATGATCAACATAATGATGTTCACCATTGAAAACTACTCCATCTCACGTGATGATCGGTTATGGTTTAGTTGATTTGGATCACGTGATCACTTAGATGACTAGAGAGATGTGTGTCTAAGTGGGAGTTCTTAAGTAATATGATTAATTGAACTTAAATTTATCATGAACTTAGTACCTGATAGTATCTTGCTTGTTTATGTTTGTTTGTAGATAGATGGCTCGTGCTGTTGTTCCGTTGAATTTTAATGCGTTCCTTGGGGAAGCAAAGTTGAAAGATGATGGTAGCAATTACACGGACTGGGTCCGTAACTCGAGGATTATCCTCATTGCTGCCGTAAGAGTTACGCCTGGAAGCACCGCTGGGTGCGAACTGCCTCTTGATGATGCAACCGACGATTTTAAGAACGTCTGGCGAGCAAAGTCGATGACTACTCTATAGTTCGATGTGCCATGCTTTACGGCTTAGAACCAGGTCTTCAACGACGTTTTGAGCGTCATGGAGCATATGAGATGTTCCAGAGTTGAAGTTAATATTTCAAGCAAATGCCCGGATTGAGAGATATGAAGTCTCCAATAAGTTCTATAGCTGCAAGATGGAGGAGAATAGTTACGTCGGTGAACATATATTCAGAATGTCTGGGTATAACAATCACTTGATTCAAGCGGGAGTTAATCTTCACGATGATAGTGTCATTGATAGAATTCTTCAATCACGCCACCAAGCTACAAGAGCTTTGTGATGAACTATAATATGCAAGGGATGAACAAGACTATTTCGAGCTCTTCGCGATCTTTGAAAGCAGCGGAGGTAGAAATCAAGAAGGAGCATCAAGTGTTGATGGTCAACAAGACCACTAGTTTCAAGAAAAGGGCAAAGGGAAGAAGAAGGGAACTTCAAAAGAACGGCAAGCAAGTTGTGCTCAAGAGAAGAAACCCAAGTCTGGACCTAATCTCGAAACCGAGTGCTTCTCGCAAGTAGATCGACATCGGAAGCGGAACTGCCCCAAGTATTTGGCGGATAAGAAGGATGGCAAAGTAAACAAAGGTATATGTGATATACATGTTATTGATGTGTACCTAACTAGAGCTCGAGTAGCACTGGTATTTGATCTGGTTACATTGCTAATATTTGCAACTCAAAGCAGGACTACGAATAAGTGAGCACCGCCAAGGGCGAGGTGACGATGCGCGTGGGAAAGCGGTTCCAAAGTCGATGTGATCGCCGTCGCACGCTACCTCTACATCTACCATCGGGATTAGTTTTAGACCTGAATAATTGTTATTTGGTGCTGCGTTGAGCATGAACATTATATCCGGATCTTGTTTGATGCGAGACGGTTATTCATTTATATCGAGAATAATGGTTGTTCTATTTATATGAGTAATATCTTTTATGGTCATGCACCCTTGAAGAGTGGTCTATTTTATTGAATCTCGATAGTAGTGATACACATATTCATAATGTTGAAACCAAAAGATGCAGAGTTGATAATGATAGTGCAACTTATTTGTGGCACTCGCCATTTGGGTCATATCGTGTAAAACGCATGAAGAAACTCCATCTTGATGGACTTGGAATCACTTGATTATGAATCACTTGGTACTTGCGAACCGTGCCTCATGGGCAAGATGACTAAAACACCGTTCTCGGTACTATGGAGAGAGCAACAGATTTGTTGGAAATCATACATCTGAGATGTATGCGGTCCGATGAATGTTGAGGCTCATGGCGGATATCGTTATTTTCTCACCTTCACAGATGATTTAAGCAGATATGAGTATATCTACTTAATGAAGCACAAGTCTGAAACATTTGAAAAGTTCAAAGAATTTCAGAGTGAAGTGGAGAATCATCGTAACAAGAAAATAAAATTTCGCGATCGATCGTGGAGGAGAATATTTGAGTTACGAGTTTGGTTTACATTTGAAACAATGCGGAATAGTTTCGCAACTCACGCCACACCGAACACCACAACGAAATGGTGTGTCCGAATGTCGTAATCGTACTTTACTAGATATGGTGCGATCTATGATGTCTCTTACCGATTTACCGCTATCATTTTGGGGTTATGCTTTAGAGACGGCCGCATTCACGTTAAATAGGGCACCATCAAAATCCGTTGAGACGACGCCTTATGAACTGTGGTTTGGCAAGAAACCAAAGTTGTCGTTTCTTAAAGTTTGGGGCTGCGATGCTTATGTGAAGAAACTTCAACCAGATAAGCTCGAACCCAAATCGGAGAAATGTGTCTTCATAGGATACCCAAAAGAGACTATTGGGTACACCTTCTATCACAGATCCGAAGGCAAAACATTCGTTGCTAAGAATGGATCCTTTCTAGAGAAGGAGTTTCTCTCGAAAGAAGTGAGTGGGAGGAAAGTAGAACTTGATGAGATAACTGTAAACTCCCTTATTGGAAGGTAGTTCATCACGAGAACCGGTTCCCGTGACAACTACACCAATTAGTGAGGAAGCTAATGATATTGATCATGAAACTTGAGATCAAGTTTCTATGAACCTCGTGAGGTCTACCAGAGTAAGATCCGCACTGAGTGGTACGGTAATCCTATTGCGGAAGTCATGTTACTTGACCATGATGAACCTACGAACTATGAGGAAGCGATGATGAGCCCCGATTCCGAAGATGGCTGGAGGCCATGAAATCTGAGATAGGATCCATGTATGAAAACAAAGTATGGACTTTGGTTGACTTGCCCGATGATCGGCAAGCCATTGAGAATAAATGGATCTTTAAGAAGAAGACCGACGCTGATGGTAATGTTATCGTCTATAAAGCTCGACTTGTTGCGAAAGGTTTTCGACAAGTTCAAGGGGTTGACTACGATGAGACTTTCTCACCCGAAGCGATGCTTAAGTCTGTCCGAATCATATTGGCTATTGCTGCATTTCATGATTATGAAATTTGGCAAATGGATGTCAAGACTGCATTCTTGAATGGATTTCTAGAAGAAGAGTTGTATATGATGCAACGGAAGGTTTTGTTGATCCAAAAGGTCTTGACAAAGTGTGCAAGCTCCAGCGTTCCATTTATGGTGGTGCAAGCATCTCGGAGTTGGAATAAACGTTTTGATAGTGTGATCAAGGCATATGGTTTATATCTGAGACTTTTGGAGAAGCCTTGTATTTACAAGAAAGTGAGTGGGAGATCTGTAGCATTTCTAGTTTTATATGTTGATGACATATTATTAATTGGAAATGATATAGAATTTCTGGATAGCATAAAGGGATACTTGAATAAAAGTTTTTCGATGAAAGACCTCGGTGAAGCTGCTTACATATTAGGCATCAAGATCTATAGAGATAGATCAAGACGCTTAATAGGACTTTCACAAAGCACATACCTTGACAAAATATTGAAAAGTTCAATATGGATCGTGCAAAGAAAGGATTCTTGCACGTGGTACAAGGTGTGAAGTTGAGTCGAACTCAATGCCCGACCACGCAGAAGATAGAGAGAAAATGAAAATGTTCCTATGCTTCAGCCATAGGCTCTATCATGTATGCAATGTTGTGTACCGAGTCGACGTATGCTTAGCAATAAGCTTAGCAGAAGGTACCAAAGTAATCCAGAGTGGATCATCGGACAGCGGTCAAGAACATCTGAAATACGAAAAGGACTAAGGATATGTTTCTCGTATATGGAGGTGACAAAGAGCTAGTCGTAAATGGTTACGTCGATGCAAGCTTTGACACTGATCCGGACGATTCTAAATCGCAAACCGGATATGTGTTTATATTAAAGGGTGGAGCTGTAAGTTGGTGCAGTTCTAAACAAAGCGTCGTGGCAGGATCTACATGTGAAGCGGAGTATATAGCTGCTTCTGAAGCAGCAAATGAAAGGAGTCTGGATGAAGGAGTTCATTTCCGATCTAGGTGTAATACCTAGTGCATCGGGACCAATGAAGATCTTCTGTGACAATACTGGTGCAATTGCTTTAGCAAAGGAATCCAGATTTCACAAGAGGACCAAGCACATCAAGAGACGCTTCAATTCCATTCGGGACCAAGTCCAAGTGGGAGACATAGAGATTTGCAAGATTCATACGGATCTGAATGTTGCAGACCCGTTGACTAAGCCTCTCTCACGAGCAAAACATGATCAGCACCAAGACTCCATGGGTGTTAGAATCATTACTATGTAATCTAGATTATTGACTCTAGTGCAAGTGGGAGAAAGAAGGAAATATGCCCTAGAGGCAATAATAAAGTTATTATTTATTTCCTCATATCATGATAAATTTTTATTATTCATGCTAGAATTGTATTAACCGGAAACATAATACATGTGTGAATACATAGACAAAACTATAGTCACTAGTATGCCTCTACTTGACTAGCTCATTAATCAAAGATGGTTATGTTTCCGACCATAGACATGTGTTGTCATTTGATTAGTGGGATCACATCATTAGAAGAATGATGTGATTGACATGACCCATCTCATTAGCCTAGCACTTGATCGCTTAGTATACTGCTATTGCTTTCTTCATGACTTATACAAAGTTCTTGCAACTATGAGATTGTGCAACTCCGTTTACGGAAGAACACTTTGTGTGCTACCAAACGTCACAACATAACTGGGTGATTATAAAGGTGCTCTCTGGTGTTTAGAAGGTACATGTTGAGTTGGCATAATTGAGATTAGGATTTGTCACTCCGATTGTCGGAGAGGTATATCTGGGCCCTCTCGGTAATACTCATCACCTAAGCCTTGCAAGCATGTAACTAATGAGTTAGTTATGAGATGACGACATGAGCGAGTAAAAAGACTTGCGGTAACGAGATTGAACTAGGTATTGGATACCGACGATCAAATCTCGGGCAAGTAACATACCGATGACAAAGGGAACAAAGTATGTTGTTATGCAATTTGACCGATAAAGATCTTCGTAGAATATGTAGGAACCAATATGGGCATCCAGGTCCCGCTATTGGTTATTGACCGGAGACATGTCTCGGTCATGTCTACATTATTCTCGAACCGTAGGGTCCGCACACTTAAGGTTTCGATGACAGTTTTATTATGAGTTTATAAGTTTTGATGTGCCGAAGTTTGTTTGGAGTCCCGGATGTGATCACGGACATGACGAGGAGTCTCGGAATGGTCGAGACATAAAGATTGATATATTGGACGACTATATTCGGACACCGGAAAGGTTCCGGAAGTTTTCGGAGAAAACGGAGTGCCGGGGTTACGGAACCCCGGGAGAGTTAATGGGCCACATGGGCCTAGGTGGGAGAGAGAGGCGGCGGGGGTGGGCGCGCCTCTCCTCTAGTCGAATTGGACTAGGAGGGGGGGGGCGCCCCTTCCTTCCCCTCTCCTCCTTCCTTCCCCTCCTAGTAGGAGTAGGAAGGGGAATCCTACTCCTACTAGGAGGAGGATTCCTCCTCCTTGGCGCGCCCCAAGGGCCGGCGGCCTCCCCTCCCTCCTTTATATACGGGGTAGGGGGCACCCTAGACACAAGTTGATCATTGAGATCGTTCCTTAGCCATGTGCGGTGCCCCCTCCACGATATTACACCTCGGTCATATTGTAGCGGTGCTTAGGCGAAGCCTGCGGCAGAGAACATCAAGATCGCCACCACGCCGTCGGCCGACGGACCTCCTCCAGCGCCTCGCTGGATCGGAGATCGGAGTGCGTCATCGAGCTGTACGTGTGTCAAGAACTCGGAGGTGCCGGAGTAACGGTGCTTGGATCGGTCGGACCGGTAGGACGTACGACTACTTCCTCTACGTTGCGTCAACGCTTCCGCTTCGGTCTACTAGGGTACGTAGAAAACACTCTCCCCTCTCGTTGCTATGCATCACCATGATCTTGCGTGTGCGTAGGAAATTTTTTGAAATTACTACGTTACCCAACAACTCGATGGGTTGAAATGATTCAAGAGTACAATCCAAGTGTTGAATATACTCCTGGCAAGGCGAATGTGATTGCAGATGCTCTGAGCAGAAAGGCTTATTGCAACAGCTTAATTCTCAAGCCCTTTCAACCGGATCTTTGTGAAGCTTTCCGCAAGCTGAATCTTCAAGTTGTTCCTCAAGGCTTTCTTGCCAACCTCATAGTCTCTCCTTCTTTGGAAGATCAAATTCGTGAGGCACAACTCCTGGATGCCATGGTGAAGAAGGTGAAACGTGGTATTGACAAGGGCATTTCCAAATACAAGTGCTATTGCTTGGATAACAAAGATACTCTTTTCTTCGAGGATCTAATTGTGGTTCCCAAAGGCGATCTGAGAAAAGTCATCATGAATGAGGCACACAATTCCTCCTATCCAATCATCCCGAAGTACGAAGATGTACCATGACCTCAAGCGATCGTATTGGTGGACTCGAATGAAGCGAGAAATTGCTCAATTCGTGAATGAATGTGATGTCTGCAGAAGGGTGAAAGCGAACACCAAAGACCAGCGGGTCTCCTCCAACCTCTTGCTATTCGGAATGGAAGTTTGATCATATCGAGATGGACTTCAGAATGGATTTCCTAAGTCCAAGCGTGGAAATGATGCTATCTTCGTTGTCATTGACAAGCTTACTAAAGTGGCTCATTTTCTTCCTATCAAAGAATCTATCACAGCAGCTCGGTGGCGAGCTATACACCTCCGAATTGTCTCCTTGCACGGTATTCCGCAATTGATCTCTTGAGACCGTGGAAGCATCTTCACTTCTAAGTTCGGGACTCCTTTCAGAGGGCCATGGGCACCAACATTCGTTTCAAAGATAGCTTTCCATCCTCAAACTAGTGGCCAAGTCGAGCGAGTCACCAAATCCTTGAAGATATGCTCGGGGCTTGTGTCATTTCCTTTGGCATGAAGTGGGAAGAGTGTCTTCCATATGCCGAAGTTCTCCTACAACAATAGCTTCCAAGCGAGTTCGGCAAGGCCCCATTCGAAATTCTCTATGGCAGGAAGTGTCGTACTCCTCTCAATTGGTCCGAGCAGGTGAGCGCCAACTTCTTGGCAACGACTTGATCACGAAGTCAAGAAATGTGCAAAGTCATTTGTGAGAATCTCAAAGCAGCATAATCGCCCGTAAGGGCTATTATGATGACAAGCACCGTGATGTGGCTTTTGAAATCGGAGACCATGTCTACCTCCGCGTCTCTCCAATGAAAGGCACTCGTCGCTTCGGTATCAAAGGGAAGCTTGCCCCTAGATACGTGGGTCCTTTCAAGATCATTGGCAAAAGAGGCGATCTCGCCTATCAACTTGAGCTTTCGTCCAATTTTGCAAATGTGCACGATGTGTTTCACGTGTCACAGCTTCGCAAGTGCTTCAAGATTCCTGAACGCACTATCAACATTGAAGAAATTGACCTCCAAGAAGATCTCTCTTATCATGAGCACCCCGTTGCTATTCTTGAGAAACCGAGCGCAAGACTCGCAACAAGTCAATCAAATTCCTGAAAGTGAAGTGGTCACACCATTCCGACCGAGAAGCCACCTGGGAGCGCGAGGATCACCTCCGTTCCGAATATCCGGAGTTCTTTCAGTCCTAGATCTCGGGACGAGATCCTCTTGTTGTGGTGGAGTGTTGTAACACCCCGGATGTAACTTGCCATATTTGTAACCCCAACTCTTGCCATTTTCGGATATGTGCTATGATATTCCCTCCATGGTTGGGTTTTGTTTTCGTTTTGCATTTTTGTCCATGTCATGCATCTCATATCATGTCATCATGTGCATCTCATTTGCATACGTGTTCGTCTCATGCATCCGAGCATTTTCCCCGTTGTCCGTTTTGCAATTCGGCACTCCTATGTTCCCCGGCGCTCCCTTTTACATTTTTGTCATGTGCGGGTGTTGAACATTCTCGGAATGGACCGAGCCTTGCCAAGTGGCCTTGGTATAGCACCGGTAGACCACCTGTCAAGTTTCGGGTCATTTGGAGCTCGTTTGATACTCCAACGGTTAACCGCACTCTCACAAAGGCCTCTTTTAAGTTGCAGCCAAACACCCCTCCAAAACAGCCCAATAACCCATCTAAGTCACTTCCATGCTCTCCGTCGTCGGATCACAATCGTGTGGGCGAAAACCGCACCTCATTTGGAGTCTCCTAGCTCCCTCTACCTATAAATTCGTGCACCCCTCCTCCAAATCCGGATCCCTAACCCTAGCCCGCTCCTCCTCCGCCGCCGGACACGTCCGGGCGAGCCGGACGCGTCCGCCGCCGCGCCCGGACGAATCACAGCATGACACGTGGCGCCGCTGCGCCAGATCCGCTGAAGCCCGCCAGCCGCCGCCCGGCTCAAGGCCTCGTCTCCTCCGCGCCGCTGCTGGCGCCGCCTGCCGCCGTTCCGGCGACCCGCCGCCGCCGCCGCCGCCCACCGCGCCGATCGCCGCCCGCCCTCCAGCAGGCCCGGCAGCCGCTGCCGCCAGCGCTCCACGCCGCCTCGATCGCGCCGCCTCCGGCCGGCCCTCCTCGCCGGAGGATGCCAGATCCGGCCGGCCGCCCCGGCTTCTCCTCCCTCCGGCCCGAGCGCCATCCCCGGCGACGAACCTTGAGCAGTGACCCCGATCCGGATCCGATCTGGAAAAAAACGACGGTTGACTTTTCCCCCACCCCCGAAATCGTCGAAGTCCCTTTTCTGCAAATAAATTGTTGCATCTTCATCGCATCATATCTTTGCACTCGTGGCTCCGTTTTGGGCGTGTAGCATATCAAATTGTTCGCCTCGAAGAGTAGATCATTTAATCTCATTGCACCATTTTCATTTGAGCTCATCTTGATGCCCGAAATGCTGTTGGAAGAGGGCTATGTGATGTTAGTTTCTGTTTCTTAATAGAACATGCACTTTTGTCATTTTTGCCATGATTAATGTGTGCATCTTATGAACTTGAGTCCTACATGTGTGTTGATCTATGCCATGCCATCTTTACAGGGATGTGTGCCATGTATTTTTGTGAGTTATGTGGTGACTAGAACAAGCATGCAAACTAGGGATGATAATGTTGCTGATTTCAGGAACTTAGTGTTTTCACTAAGTCATATCCTGCTGTTATTTTTATGCCATGTGTTCATGTTGTTACATTGAGATCTATGCCCTTTTTGAGCATGATCAGTAAGGGTGTTTTGAACATATGGATGTGCTCTATCCATCCATGCCTTTGTTGGCAATTATGGAGTAGTCTAGCATGTCATTTTCGTGCTCTACTTTTGCTTCAAAATGTTTCTTGGCAGATTGTTTACATGAGATTCAATTTTCACAAGGTTGTTGTAGTTGATCCGTGTATGCTATGATGTTGTTCTTGCCATGTATAGCTTCTATGCCATGTCTTCTTGATGGGTGTATGCTTAGTTTATCATGAGATGCTCTGTAGTGAGTGCACCGAGCTCACGAACATGCCTACTTCTTGTCTGTTTTTGCCATGTCCAGTTTTTCTGCTAAGTCTGAGATCTGTAATGAAACTTGCAATGTTTACATGGGTGAAATCATTTCTTATGGTCCTTTTTGGCTTATGGTCAGTAAGGGACTTTTGATCTATGCTTTGAGTAGAATCATGCCATGTCTTGTTTTGCTATTATAAGTTCTTGTAGCTTGTTGTTTGCTTGCTATGAACATGCCTTCCTGATGTTAATTTCTGGCATACTAGTATTTTCACCAAGTCTGTGAACCTGATATTTTTTGCACTTTCACCATGCTTGTTTGAACATCTTATGATGTGATTTAGCCGTAGCTCAGTGTTCCTCTTTTGTTAAGCATCTCCTGTAGATCACTGCCATATGCTTTGTTTTTATGTTGGGGTGCTGTAGCATAGTTTTTTGTTGCGTGCTATGTAGCATCGTGCTGTTAAACGCAGATTCGCGTCATTCTTGTTTTGCTTGTCATTTGCAAACCGTGCATCCGATTCCGGTGATCTTTATATCGATTTCAACCGAAATCATCTCATCTTTCCAGCGGCATACTTGGTTTGCCAAGTTGATGCCCGGTTCACCATTTTCCTTCCAGAGCACACATATGCATTGCATATCACATCTCGCATAGCATGTCATGTATTTCATCATATTGCTTGTGCATCGCTCCATGTTTGATTGTGGTTCCATTGCTTGTGTTCTTGCTTTGGGTAGAGCAGGGAGACGAGTACGTGTACGAGGAACCTGTTGAGAACGCCTACGAGGATCAAGCCTTCGACAACTTTGAGAACCTTGCAGGCAAGATGACCATACCTTCGATATCACTTCTATCTTTGCTTGCTAGATGCTCGCTCTTTTGCTATGCCTATGCTGCGATACCTACCACTTGCTATATCATGCCACCCATATTGCCATGTCAAACCTCTAACCATCCTTTTCCTAGCAAACCGTTGATTGGCTATGTTACCGCTTTGCTCAGCCCCTCTTATAGCGTTGTAGTTGCAGGTGAAGATGAAGTTTGTTCCTTGTTGGAACATGGACATTTTGGGATATCACAATATCTATTATTTTAATTAATGCATCTATAAACTTGGTAAAGGGTGGAAGACTCGGCCTTATGCCTGGTGTTTTGTTCCTCTCTTGCCACCCTAGTTTCTGTCATACCGGTGTTATGTTCCTTGATTTTGCGTTCCTTACGCGGTTGGGTGATTTATGGGACCCCCGTGACAGTTTGCTTTGAATAAAACTCCTCCAGCAAGGCCCAACCTTGGTTTTACCATTTGCCACCTAAGCCTTTTTCCCTTGGGTTTTCGCGAGCTCGAGGGTCATCTTTATTTACCCCCGGGCGGTGCTCCTCGAGTGTTGGTCCAAACTAGAGCATCGTCGGGACCATTCCTTGGCAACTTGGATTACGTCGGTACTGACGCTTAGCTTATCCGGTGTGCCACGAGAACGAGATATGTGCAGCTCCTATCGGGATTTGTCGGCACGATCGGGTGGTCTTGCTGGTCTTGTTTTACCATTGTCGAAGTGTCATGCGAACCGAATTCGAGATCGATCGGGTCTTCCCGGAGAAGGTTTATTCTTCGTTGACCGTGAGAGCTTGTGATGGGCTAAGTTGGGACACCCTGCAGGTATTATCTTTCAAAGCCGTGCCTTGATGTTATGAGGTAGATGGGAATTTGTTAATGTCGGTTGTAGAAAACCGAAGTTGACCTTAATTAAAATACATCAACCGCGTGTGTAACCGTGATGGTCCCTTCTCGGCGGAGTCCGGGAAGTGAACACAATGTTGGACTTATGTTTGACGTAAGTAGTTTTAGGATCACTTCTTGATCGCTACTAGCTTCACGACCGTGCTTTGCTTCTCTTCTCGCTCTCTTTTGCGATCGTAGCCACCATATATGCTAGTCGCTTGCTGCAGCTCCACCTCATTACACCACCCTTCCCTTAAGCTTAAATAGTCTTGATCTCGCGGGTGTGAGATTCTTTGAGTCCCGTGGCTCACTGATTCTACCAAAACAGATGCTGGTACCGATGATACCAGCAGAGGGCTAAACCGAGCTGAAGTGGGAATTTGATGAGGCCCTTGGTCGTTACTATGTTTCATTTCAGACGATCGAGAGAGGAGCCCAGTTAGAGCGATCGGGGATCTGTGTTGCATTTGGGGTAGTCTTCTTTTATTTTGGTTCCGTAGTCGGACCTTGAGTGTAAACTGAATGATGGATGTTTATTTATGTATTGTGTGAAGTGGCGACTGTAAGCCAACTATGTATCTCTTTTCCCTTATGTATTACATGGGTTGTGTGAAGATTACCTCACTTGCGACATTGCTTTCAATGCGGTTATGCCTCTAAGTCGTGCTTCGACACGTGGGAGATATAGCCGCATCGAGGGCGTTACACCCCTTTAGGGTCCCCCCAACCCTAGGCGCATGGGCCCTAGGGGGGGTGGCGCCCAACCCACCTAGGAACTGGTTCCCTTCCACCTACAGCCCATAAGGCCCTCCGGGGTAGGTGGACCCTCCCGGTGGACCCCCGGAACCCCTCCGGTGGTCCCGGTACAATACCGGTATACCCCCGAATATTTCTGGTGACCATATGATGACTTCCCATATATAAATATTCACCTCCGAACCATTCCGGAACTCCTTGTTACGTCTGGGATCTCATCCGGGACTCCGAACAACATTCGGTAATCACATACAAATCTTCCTTATAACCCTAGCGTCATCAAACCTTAAGTGTGTAGACCCTACGGGTTCGGGAATCATGCAGACATGACTGAGACAACTCTCTGGCCAATAACCAACAGCGGGATCTGGATACCCATGTTGGCTCCCACATGTTCCACGATGATCTCATCAGATGAACCACGATGTCGAGGATTCAAATAATCCCGTATGCAATTCCCTTTGTCAATCGGTACGTTACTTGCCCGAGATTTGATCGTCAGTATCCCAATACCTCGTTCAGTCTCGTTATGGGCAAGTCACTTTACTCGTTCTGTAATGCATGATCCCGTGACCAACTACTTAGTCACATTGAGCTCATTATGATGATGCATTACCGAGTGGGCCCAGAGATACCTCTCCGTCATACGGAGTGACAAATCCCAGTCTCGATTCGTGCCAACCCAACAGACACTTTCGGAGATACCTGTAGTGCACCTTTATAGCCACCCAATTACGTTCTGACATTTGGTACATCCAAAGCATTCCTACGGTATTCGGGAGTTGCACGATCTCATGGTCAAAGGAAATGATACTTGACATTAGAAAAGCTTTAGCAAACGAATTACACGACCTTGTGCTATGCTTAGGATTGGGTCTTGTCCAT